>OZ023225.1:15868110-17327742 GCA_964006125.1 Cryptus viduatorius | reverse complement strand
TCGCTCGCAGTTGTAGCGACGCCCGAAGGCACTCGAGGGGGATATTCTCTTCTGCTCGTTCACCGTTTGACCAGTTTGTCGGACATAACGCTCGTCCCCGAGATGGTACACTGTTCCCGGAGTATACAAACTTCTGTCCATGATGCCGAGGCGCGTTATGTCGACGGATCTGCCAGACATCCCTCTCTCGCCTCAGTGAAAACAGCAAAGCTGGTCACGTTGCTTATACTGACGTAGCTTCTGTTTTAGCAACTCGACTATATACACACACAGGCCGAATTCTACACGAGAGATCCCTACTAGCTATTGCATTTCGTAGGACGAGTGTCAATGGAGAGTTTCGTGAGGTAAACAGCATTTGCTTCGCCGAATTGCTCGACTAATTGAATCGCCCGAGAGACCGAAAAACGCGCATGTCAGTCACGATCGCTCGACACCTTTCCGCGATACCGAGAAATTGATTCGACAAATTATTAGGCGTCGAAAAAAAAAAAAAAAAAAAAAAAAAAATTTCTGTTGGTCGAGACGAGCGAATAATAAGCAAGCGTGCGAGTAGCTCGACATTTTCAGGGTCGGGGTACCGCACAGTGCCAGTGACCTTTCTCCCCGTGTGCATATATGGGCTCCACGTTCGACGGCCGGCGCGCTCGCGCCTGTGTCCGCCTGTTCGGCGAGACTCTCTTCCGCGTTGCGCGCGAGACTGTGCGATCATCGTTGTCCGTTATTATAAAATATCCACGGCGAATACCCACAGAGTATAAACACGGTATAGCGTTTATACAGTAACGTCGTGTGCGCGGCAACTGCATACTTACGGGTCGCTTCGCCGATCGGTCGCCCCCGGGCCGTCGTGTCTCCGTGTCCGTTTAATTTATACATGAATCCTGAGAGGAGATTCTCAGATCCGAGTCTCTCGTCTCGTTGCTTCGCGAGAAGTCGGGTTTGGCGCTGTGTTTGCCGCGCGGGGCTCGGGATGGCGATCGTCTCGCGACCACACGGGTACGTCTCTTCCTCGACTCCGAGAGACCGACGTACATCGCGCGAGAGAGTGTAATTTGCAATTATTACTTTCGGAAAGGCGCGGTGGACCCAGCACGACGGAGAATATCACGGGCCGGGGCACGGGCCGCGCCTCCTTGTAAATTTAATTGCAGAGTAGCATCCACAGTCGCAGTGTTCACCCCTTCCGCAGCTCGTGCAATATAACTATATCGCTGAAATCTCTTGTTCCTAGACGACTTGTATAAGTCACTTTTCGATCTGAGATTATACAGTATACCCGGTGTTCATTCTTATCATTATAGTACACAATAATGCAGACGGAGAAACTTGAAATTATAGAGTTTCACTAAAAAAAAAAAAAAAAAAATTGTCGGGTGGATAAATTTTTTTTTTTTTTTTTTCACTTTTATTCGAGACTATTACTGCGATAGATGGATGAAATTGCACTCTCTGTGGACGCAACGAATAATACTCATTCATTGTGTTCACTTGATTTCCAGAATTCTATTTACGATCATTTCAAGAGAACGCTTCGAAATTCGAGTGCCATAGACGTTTCTCACAATTCCGAAGTCGTCCATTATACGGAAAATGGCTTTATATCGCAAACAACGCAAGTTGTTGTCTATCTTGACGGTATTCTCGACAAAGTCGGACAGCATGAATTTCAGAGTAAAACACGAGTTCCGCCGGATATTCGAATCGTCGACGCCCGAGCATTTGGTAGGCAAATTCCTGGGAAAACTGCGGCACCAAATATTGAGACACGTAAGTGAATATCCGGTGCGGTATATTCTCCGTGTCCAGCGATTGAAGCGGAGGAGAGAGGAAGAGGAGTTCCTGGACGTTCTACGGGTCGCAATCTCAGCACCGACTCTGCTTCGGTGATTTCTGAATAAGTAGCTATATGGTTCTTAACTTTTACTCGGTTTCCATGACGTTTTCGCGAAGGCCGACCAGTCCTTCGTGGAATCCGACAACGCGAGTCAACTATTCATGTAAACGACGACGAAAGACATCGCGGCGGATTTGCTGCTCAAATTACTTCATACTTCCGGTACTTTGACTATGTTAACTATTATCCGACACACATTTGACCATTTGATCACATTGATCAACCTGCGTGTATCTAAATCGCAGGCATCAGAAGCAACAGACCCTAAATCCGCAAGTCGCAGAGCGATGTCTTGAAATTACGAAAGGCAGATAGGGTAGACGTGCCATTAGTGGCTACTGTACCATTTATGGCCATTTTTATTATTATACTCATCAAATAATTTTTTTTTTGAAACCGCATATTGATTCGTCAAAAGATCGCATATAAATTCACCGAATGATCTATTCGAAGATTTTTTTAAAATTCGATCGTATTTTATTTTATTGCTTCGAATGTGATGGCCACAATCGGACCTAAAGTGACCAAAAACCGTCCCTCCACCCTACAGTTCAAGCTTCGTATTCTTAACTCCTTTTAACTTAACCGCTCCATTATTTTAACTCGTTACCGTGGCAACGGTTTCCCTTAACTGTATTTCTCCTGAATCCGTTATCCCCACTCCAAGCGGTATCTCCGGACGCGTTTACCCCTCATTATCCCCTTCCGCAGCAACTGACCAGTAGTAGGGATAATAAGGGAAATGCAGAAACGGGAGGGGTTCGGTCCCGTCGAGTTAAGAATACGGAGCTTGGAAGCTGAAGCTGTAAGTTGAAGATTCGGGATACCAGTCAATTAGGTACCATCAGATAAGTTGAATATCCTAATGCCTGCTGGAGAACCTGCCGACTATCCCTTCCGCCGGAAAAATGACCGTTTGCGCCGCGTTCCCTTTTTCTCACACAAATGGCAGCGTGATTGGTCCCGTCGAGTTAAAAATACGGCGCTTGGACTGTAAGTTGAAGAATCGGGAACTCAGCCAATTAGGTACCATCAGCTAAGTTGAATATCCTAATGCCTGCTGGAGAACCTACCGACTATCCCTTCCGCCGGACAAATGTCCCTTTGCCTCGCGGTCGCTTTTTGTCACACAAATGGTACCAACGATTCTATTGGTCAGTATAAAAAAGAAAGGAGGGCGCCACTGCCTCGTCAATCAGGTAGACGGACCCGGCTAAGGATCCGGAATCAACTTACTTGATGGTGTTTTCTTCAACTTACCTGATGGTTGGAATTATCTGAGTTGGAAATACGTGATCACCTACTGTACTTGAAATGATGTCTCATCACTCACTGTTCCCTCTCGTAACTCAAACAGAAGCGTCGCGATCTCTTGTCGTCGATATTTGCCCGATACCGAATCAATTGTCCAATCGACCCATCAAACGCGCTGTCGCATCGACGATAATTCGAATAGACAGGGAATGTGTAGGTGTCGAGCTCCATAGTCTCTCTCGTCGATGCACTTGGCTGAGGAGAGTACGACGACGTGAGAGGAGCACTTTCCTCATTCTACTGCACCTTCTCGGCGACGCTGATGGAATCAATCGCGCGAGGAACGGTGAAAGCGTTTGTCACGTTAATTGGAACACTAACGAATATGGCGCGAAACCAATCTCCAGTCTCTCTACACAGATGGGAGAGTAGAACGCTCTCTGCGAGTTGCATGGATGAAAATCATCAGCCATAATGGTCAATTGGACCATAGAGAGGCTGTAACTCTCTCGAACGCTTCCGATTGGATGCAATTGGCAAATAATGATCTCCGGAGTGTTTAGGTTTTGTTTTTTTTTTTTTAGTCAACTTTCCATAGGTTTGCGCTGTCGGTAAAACCAATTCATTGCTCTATCGGAATATTTGGTAACTTTATCCTAAATGTCTTTTCTCGTGTATTCAATCGATTGTTGAGTGTTGCATCATTTAACGTAGCGAAATAGGTATTCCGTTGAAAGTTGTTGTTCATTCAATAGACGATAAATTGAATAATCGCCACTGAAAGGTTGACTTGTTCGTCGAAATGGTATCCGAAGCTTGAAGAGAGAATGGGTTAACAATGAAAATCTTCTGAAAAGATCTCCGTGGAGATCAGTTACTCGGATATAATCGTTGTGCCAACGATGGAGACGAGATACAATAACTATCGTGAAAACCGAGGAGGGTCGTCGCGGCGGCATTCAATTCTCATTTTGCTGAAAGATCCCTCCATCACCGCTTTACCGGCATTTAATTCGTTCGCTTTTCGTCAGACAGACATAACGAAGAATATCCATTTCGCTGGAGTTTCCGTCGCTCTCACGTGAGGGCCGCCGGTCGTGTGGCGTTTTCGGTGACGCGTGTACTTCAGAGGCCCAATTATCTCAACGCTGACAATGAGTCACGTCATTTGCAATGCCATTGCTTCGGAAGTTGAAGCCTGTTATGTCCCCAACCGCCTTCTATAACGACAATGGCTAATTTGAATGTATTAATATCGGGACGACACGGTAGCGTTCATTGTTCGGGTTTAGACGTCGAATAAAGGGACGACGACGAGAGTCTCACATGTTCCGCGCGTTATTCTCTTGCGTTTATGTCAGCCCCGCGGTATGCGCGACGACGAAGGGTAGATGAGAATGACGAGATGCGAAGGGGTTGGAGAAACTCCGTCAGGGGCTCCAAGTGGCGTTACTATGCTTCTGCCAGTTTCATAGCGGTTTCGAAATCCCGAAGAGTGGAGAGAACGGAAGTGAATAGAATTTCCGCCGATGCGTATACCAAACCGGAACGTGCAAACGCATGGATATTGCTTCATAAATGGAAACTCGTAGACAATTAATAGAGTTAACGACAAACTGACGAAGTAACTTCCGCCGACTTTATTCATGTATAAATATGACATCGACGGCATCCAATGTCTGAAAGCATCAAAAACAAAAGCAGCAGTAGAGTCGGACGATAGAACTTTTTTTTTCTTCTGATATACTTCGCTGAAGATAAGAGTTCGGATCATAGCGAAAAAGAGCTCTTGTCGGACGCTTATTGACGGCAATACTTCGAAGAACGACTGATTGAACTCATTCCCAAATGTCGCTACCCACCGAAGTGAAAATGACGCGAAGACTTAATTCGAGATATTGTACTTCAAGAGAGTAGAGGTCAACTGAAAAGCCAAGGAAGGGCCAAGAAGAGCATCAAAAGACGACAGAACCGAAGCCAAGACAGAGCGAAGCGGTTTATTTTTTGATGAAGAGGAGCCCTTCGGGGTTTTCAACTTCCCGACCGAATCTCTTGATGGGACTATTTCCTGTGGGATAGCGAATCATCGGAGCAATATCTATTTCTGTACCTCCTTTTCCCGGTTGATTCCATCGTTGACCACCCGCAGCCACACAAAGATACACCCGAAATAGACTATCGATGTATGTCTATGAAGATAGACGGCGCGTTATATTTTATTGCGCTATCGTGCCTTTCCACCAATTTCTATTATCTACTTCTGTTTCAACTTCTATCTATTTCTATTGGGATTCTATGCTCAAGGCGGATGAAACGGAAGAACGGGAAAAGTCCTTCACAAGGGTGTAAGACGACTCTTCGTGTCGTCTTCAACGTCTCTCATAAATCGATACTTCCTTCCTTCGATGTTTCATCAACGTTTCAACGATTGTACTTATATTTATACTCACAGAATTGTAGTCAATAGCTTTGTGTGTCTTCCTGTACGAAGAAACTTCCGAGCTATACTCGCGCGTCCGGAGAAAAGCCGAGTTAACTTCGTGGCCGCAACGATCGAAATAAGAACCGGACTTCCCGCACCCAGTGCTATTATTGCGAGAAAAAAAAAAGGCGAAGTCCGAAGAGAAAAAGGTCGAACGAGAAATGACGAAGCTCTCGCGCCCGCGGGGGTGCGTCATCATAAAAATTGATTGAGAGCTGCGCTCGGAGGGCTATCGCCGAAAGCCAATTATTGGAATTGGATCGCGCCGATAATCGTTCCCATAGTTGCTCGAGCAGTGCCACGAATTCTCGCGGCATCGTTTATCAAAGAGGGGCGAGGCGATATACGTTTTGCCGGACGAAGGACAAACTAATATATAATACATCTTATCGCTAAACTACTCATTGTATTATCGCGCATTCATATATATTTCGAATGTTTCTACGACGCAGCTGCAAGATAAAAAAGTCGAATAATGCGGGTCATCGTTAATTAATAACATCGCGAGGTGATGTCGAAATGAGTTTGCAAAGACGAAATTTTTTTTTTTTTTTTTCTTCGATAAAAAATCGTCGGTCTTTAGAACGGCGAAAAAATACCGACTGATGGTAAATAAAAAAAAAAATAAAAAAATTCAAATGAACTGTTTTCTTAATTTACGTCGTTCTCTCAGGAGATCGTTCATCGTGGCACATTTATAGCTTCTATTATGAACTTGATGAACCGACTGCGGAGAAGTTTTGTGTGTGAAACGAAACAGCGGAAACGAAGAGACCTCGTTGAGAGCGCCCGTAGAGAACAGTGGTAGCGGCGTGTTCTATTTGCGTTTGCAAATTAGCCGCGAGCTCGCGAAATCACGAGACGAATGAAATTGTCTGGCAGGAGTTCACGAGGGACAGAGTAAATCTGACTTGTCTGTATGGCACACGGTATAATGCCGGCTAGAAAGCTTTATGCCGCACGGTGCCCCCCGGCCCCTGCGATCCTTTGCGAATTAGCGCATACACATACTCTCCTCCATTTTCTCTCTCTCTCTACTCATTTCCTCATTATTTTTCATATTTTTATAGGGACATTAGCGGCGCAAAGTTAGCCCGACTATATCCCCGTCGGTACGACCGAATTCCTGTAGCTAATTTGTCGTCGGAATACAACTTTATTTACTAAAAAAAAAAAAAAAAAAAAAAAAAAACGCCGCAAAGCAACTCATGCGACAGGAAACGAGATTAAGTGATAACAAAAGCGACGTGGATAACAAAAGAGTCCGCGCCAACAACATAGTTTCAGCAATTGGGCGTATAACAAAAAAATACAATGAGGAAATAAACTGTTCAATTTTCAGCGAAATTTCCATTGAGGTGAAATAATCTCCCGAATCGAGTCTTCGGAGATCGAAAATAAAAAAAAAAAAAAAAAATTTCGCACCCGCAGAATGAACGATTCGCCGATGCGAATTGCACGAGAGAGAATTCGAACTCTCGTTGGCGTCTCGCGAGCCTACGAAAAATTTGCCTGTTATATAACTATAGTACATGGAAATAAACTATCGCTCTCGCAGTGGCCATAGCCTCCGACGGCAGGCGCACCGGGCGCACAGTGTGCGCTCCACACTGTGGCGCTATAGTACATTATATATAGGTTGATATACACACATATATATTGTACCTCGGTGGATAACCAGCGTTCTACGTGATCCGAGTTTACTACCGCTCTTATATTTCGCCTGAGGATTATGCCATTAAAGCCGCGGCGCTCCAAGATCGCTGGATATGGATATTAAATATCGAAGGCGTAGGAGTTGCGTGTCCGGTTTTATATATATGTATATATACATATATATAATATAAAACGCATAGATATATACATGTGGATCGTAGTATATGAGATGGTTACCGTAACCGGGAGTTGCGCGATGCCGCGAAACCCGCACGGCGAGAGGCAAAAGTGTGCGTTATACTGCTGCCGCCTCGCAGAATTGCATATGATGCTCTTCACATACATATTCCATAGCTGCAACGTGCATACTCGATCCTTACGGGATATCTTTCGAGCGCGGGCGCCGTGCCGCGCGCAAAAACTCGAGGTTCATCTCTCGCCGCGTTAAACTGCGGTTAGAACTGTTCCGGCGTACGATGACCCTCATCTCTTCTTCGTCGTTGGTACCGCTACGTCATTAACTCTACACGGGGAGAATATATGGTTTCTCTTCGTCGATGAGGGTTTTCACCGGCTAATATAGCGAGAACCGGGGCCCCTGACACGGGTATCACAAAATTTCTACTCCGCGTTTGACTCCTCTTTTTTCCGAGTTCCTTCATGCCGAATGCCCGTGCCGACCTTTCTTTCTTTCTTTCGACCTTCCAACCTAACGAGACTTTCCGAATTTCCGTATTTCCAAATCTCACTCTTCTTTCAACATCGACAACCTACCGACAACCTTCCGCATGTCGACCTATGCACGCAGCTTCCGATCCTCCTGACCCCCTATTCTCGCCGCTAGAGATCGATTCGCCTTTCACTCCGCGATCGAGAGCCGCAAGAACTTAGAATTTTTAATATCTCCTCAAAAGCGCGATTGTAGAGCAATTATATTTTTAAATCTCTGATAATTACTTCATTTTGATAAATTTAATAATTATCATTATAATTATTGACGTCTATATTTAATTATTGGTGTCCCATTTATCGTCTCTCGGATTTGACTCGTAGTATTAAATGCATTGCAATATTAAGTGCACCAATTTCAAACGTCATATAAAGTCAATCTTCTTCGACAATTAACAATGTTCTGAGCGATTTAAATATTAAATTTTTAGGTTCCACTCGATAAAACGTAAGAAATTGGAAGTTTACTTCTTAATGCCTTTTTCGCGTTCGCGCTTTTCTCGTGTTCATAGCTCCGTCGAAATTTGAAAAAAAAAAAAAAAAAAATCTTGCAATTCTTCCAATTAATAATAAAATTTCAATGTTTAATCAAATTTAATAATATTGTTAATGAAATAATGAATACAAATTGAAATAATAAAATTATAACGTGTTCTTAGTTTATAGCGCCATTTTTTTTTTTTTTTTTCGTATTTCTCACAAAAATGACAAAACAGATTATGAAAACATGAAAATCTCTAAAGAGGACCCCGGTAAGGGCCGAAATGTAAAAAAAAAAAAACTTTAACGACGGTCTTTCATTACCGAAACTCCCTGAACCATCGCAAAATACACGAGAAATTCGAAATTACAACGAGAGGAACGAACTACTTCGGTGATAAACCCGATACTGTTATTGTGAAATCAGCAGCAGAGAGAAACCCAAATGGCCTCATGGCGTAGTGGTTAGCGTGTTAGAGGTTAGGTAGTCAGGTAGTGCATAGGTCACAAATTCGAATCCCGTCGAAGTTACTTCCGGGAGTGAAATGCGTGATTCTTAGATTGAGTATTTGAGATTCGATTTTTTTTTTTTTCGTACGTATAGATTAACTTTTTTTTTAAACGGTTTTATCACAATAGTGTCGTTAATATATACTGATAAATCATTTAATTGACTCCTTTCGACTCTTAAAAATTCAATTGTCGCTGCGAGATCCCTGTTAAGCGATTGAACGGAGACTTTGGAGGGTACTGCCGACATACGATTTTCATCGCGTGAACACTCGCGTAGGTTAACGAATACATCGCTGCAACTTACTCACTTCGCTACAATTTGACCGTCGCAAACCTCGTTTCACTCCGCTAGAACCCGCTTCAAAATTTTGACTCCGGTGACTTCTACGACTCGACTGACATCGCGGAAATTTGTTTCTCACTCCGAGTCCCGGAGGAGGATACATTATATTACGCAGTCCGTCATACGCTGCGATTGGTAGGAAATTCATTGATAAAATGAGTATCGATTGCGATACTAAATTACTGACTCTGTACTTCACAGTGTACATTCGCGTAATCATTATTCAAGCATTGAATAAATTCAATTAAATTGGTAGATGGCGCTTCGGTGTTATCAGAAACTTCGCGTTAACGCAGAAAATGCGTAATTCCGATTCAAATCTAATGAATTATTATACATTTTTTATAATAGTTATTAGAAATATATTACGATTATTATCACATAAATTCCGATACATTAGCGATGTAGTATTCCAGTCAAAAGACTAAACGACTTCGTAGAACTCGAATTACAAGAACGCGACATGGTTGGCGTAAAAGATGTATAGCGCAAGGTCTGCGGATTAATTCGGTGAATAATTGACGTAAACGTATATGCATATTATATGCCTATTATATCTTCAAATATACGAATGCATCCTCAATGTAGGGCATTCCATAAACTACGGGGTCATTCTATAGACGAAACCATCAGTTTTGATAATATCAGACGATTTAATAAACGAATCTTTTTAAAGTAACGTATGCAAGAATCGCTGAAGCGATGACATTGTTGATCATAAATATCGCTGAGAATTCGAAAGGGCGTGCAAAAGTACGTCAATGGTAAAAGCTCTGGCCTCCGGTGAACGTGGGACGAGCTTTCGATACCTGAATATTTCATTCGTCTACATTTCCTCCGTGAATTTAATATCATGTCGAATGACGTTTTGACTCCATTTTTATTCATCCGGAATACGATTCTAATTAAATCGAATTTGAATTTTTGGTTTCTGATTTTTTTTTTTTTTTTGAAATGCAAAATAGGGTATCAGGAGGATTTTATTTGTCGTCGGAGTTTTCATTTTTCGCGATCGAGTATATTCATAAATTACGATATAAATTGTTCTTCGAAACGGGGAATACGAATATAATTAAATCGAATTTGAATTTTTGGTTTCTGTTTTTTTTTTTTTTTTTTTTTTTTTTTAATGCAATTTGGGTATCTTGAGGCTTTTATTTGTCGTCGGAGTTTTCATTTTTCGCGATCGAGTACATTCATAAATTACGATATAAATTGTTCTTCGAAATGCGGCGTATTTGTAACGTGTCGGAAATGAGAGATGCTCATTATTTATAATTATTTGTTAGTCGTTAAAATACATTAACAGCGTAAATACGACCTGTTAGTTTTAAAAATAAAAAAAATGTCACGATCGAGATAAAAAATAAGCATTGTACCGTTATGAGTAGACAACTCGGAGTTTTCCACTCGGAAAATATGGAGACTCGATTCCATTTTTTTTTAGTACATTTTAAAAATTAACGCGAACATGTCACCCATTTTGCGTTCGAACGCCGCTTTTTAACGCTCTCACCTCATTTTCTACGTCTTTTTAATAGCGGTCGCGTGAAAAGTTTGCATGGCACCGCAGTACGGAACGCTCCGGGGGTGCAACACGGTGGATGCGTCTCGACACGTTTTAACACTTTGACGGCTTTCAATGTACGCCAAAGCCGCGAACTAGTAGCAAGTATGTAGTACTATGACTCAACTGCTACCGACCAGTTAACCGTAAATAAAAAAAAATTGAAATTTTTTAAATTGGAGAGCCTAACCTCTCCGCGTTTTCCGCGTCTCTCGAAGCGAATTTTATATTTACCCGACATATCTTAGCCTCGTAAGGTTTTTTTTTTTTTTTTTTTTTTTTCGAATTGCTACTCAGTGTCATTAATCTGCTGAAAATGGCACTGTAATTTATGTAACGAATTTAAAAATGAATTAACGTTACATTAATAGCGTCTGAAAAATTAGGTTAAATTTTATGAATAATTTAGTCGCTCGCGCTTGCGCCGTTAAGTTAATTATGCGTACCTAACTCGACCGTGTTAAACGGACATATTCGTCATATACGATAATAGGGACGATTCCGATTGGCTACCAAAAGTGACTTCAGATTTTCGATGTATTTATTTTTTACGATTACGTTTGAGAATTGATGTCATGTCTTTTTTAAGATGGGATTGCGGTGAATTTTGAGTTCAACCCAATTACATATCGTGAAAATTCGACGACCTCAATAAGTGAATATAATAGGAATTACTGAATAAAAAAAATCTTTTCATTATACGAAGAAGACGACTTGGTTATTCCTGGTAAAAAAAATTAGCTCTTCGCTCTCGAGCGCACCGCCGAGAGTGCATCCAATCATATGTTGTAAGCTTTCGTGAAATAAGCTTCCTATGCGTTCGCGTCTACAGTATAAAGGAGAAAATGCAGCGGAGATGGCTGTGTGCACATCCGGGCAAATTGAATCTTCGCGAACAGCATAGTTCGCCGGTAAGAATTTTGCGACTATAATACGCGAAGTCTACCGTACAGATTCATCTTATTATCTCGCTGAATGAAGGCAAAACCAAACTCGAGTAAGTGACTTGCTTTGTAGTGCAATTTGTACAGAATTTTGCCAGTAGGGGTCTCGCTAACCTATCGAAAGTTTGCGATCGAATCTGGCAGCGGAGCCGGACATTTTTTTTTCGGAAAAATGCCAAGCTGGTCGCACTTTTTTTGTAAAAACACGCAGCGATTTCGCAAAAAAAAAAAAAAAGATGGCGTCTGGATTTTTCTGAAAAAAATTTTTTTGACAAATTTTCGATTTTTTTATAAGTGCAGCAGGAAGATGAATTAATTTTTGCAAAACTCTTCCGAAATCAATAAATTTCATCTCGAGGCCCGAAATTAATAGTTAATTCCTACAGCGAAGTATAAACCACGAATTTCATTGAATACCCGAGACGCGTGTGAATTCGATCGAACAAAAATCTCGTTGCGCTGTTATTACACATCGTGTAATATACTATATTCCTATACCTTCTAATGCTCGGTTAACTCTATTCTGCAAAGCGTATGCAACGCAGAATGGGTTGCGTATTAATTCGCGTGCGGAAGAATTCGTGCGCACGTACGAGATGCATATAGCGCGCGGGCGCGCGTACTGCGCGTACGGAACGAATACGCTATTTATAATGCGCGCGTACTCACGCCGGGGCTATATTATACGAGAGTGATCGTACGTCATTAGGTCGAGCAACAAGGCAAACTATAATTACAGACGTCCCGGGGGCCGCGAACCCTTGGGATCTCATGCACACGGATTTTGCCGCGCTGTTTACTCGTTGCGCTCGTAGTCGGAGGACGCAGTAGAAAAATCGTCTTCTCTAACGGACCGCCTGATGGAACGAACGTACCAACGCGCCCGCTGGGACGACTTATAGCGGTGTAGAACTGTTCATTTGCTCACGTTCATGTGTGCATATGACGACTCATCATCCGCGCTATATGGTTGCTCAGCGACGTCATAAGTGCAACGATAATTGGTACTCCTCATTCGCGTCGGTAATCAATAATTACGGATCGATGGATATTTCCGCAAACTCCGGAACTCGCGATTATGGACCAACGACTTAAATGATTTTGAATTTTCCGCCATAAAAATCATAAAACCAAATTTTTTCCGAAAAAAAAAAAAAAAAAAAATTTATCGAAATAATAATTCCTTTTTATTTGTCGAATTAAATACGTATTTTTTAATCGAATTTTTTGCCGCGATCGAGAAATTTTTCGATCGCATTATGAAAATGGTCCCAATTTGCGAACGGTGTAAAGCACCAATCGACGGGCGAATAGTTATGCTGGTACAGGGGTAGTTCGGCTTTAGATGGCGATACCCCGAGTTAGTCGAATCCGAGATTTGGAAATCACTCGCGCGTAGTGAGAAATGATCCGTATGCGAATCCTCTCCTGGGCGAGATGTAAAGCGTGATTGGGATATGGAGAGAGGATAGAGGAGCCGCTCAGGATCGCGCCCCATGTGTGTACCAGTCGAACGAACCAGGTCAACCATGAGCCGAAGATAAACTGTCCGGTGTACGTATACGTGTGTATACATAGATAAACATTGGCGCCATAACGAGAGACCTCCCCCAGGCGCCTCCCCCGCCCCCTCCCCCTTCGGTGAACATTATCGATTTCATCGAAACCGTATTTCTCCCCGGAATAGCCATTCCCCGGGTCGTAACTGGGGCAAGAAATTGTAAGATTACGTAAAACATCTGATGTTTCTTCGTACGTAACTATAGATCGCGGAGCGCATGTTCCATTTTGCTCCGTATCACGAATTGGGGGTTCCGCAACTTTTCAATGCGCGAATGTAAATTTGTTTGAAAGCTCCCGTCATGTCAGATATTATCGAAGACGTTGGAATAATTGAATTTGCGACCCATCGAAATAGCGCGGAGCTTCGAGCAGATAACTGCGAAAGCGCACCGCCCGTTCTTGACTCGCGAGTCTCGATAAAACCATTCTATTATTTTCCATCGTTAATATTTCAACTCGCACGATCGTTCCGCGAGAGCGAATAAGCTTTCTCCACATTGACAATGTGCTTTCGTCCCCCGCGGAACGATAACGTCGAAAGGTTCGTTTTGATACGCGCAATCTCTTCGAGAGTGACGTCGATGAGGATATCGGTACTCTCATCGACTGTCGATAAATTGATGAATTTGGAACATTGAATAGTCGAAAGCTTTCATTTCGAAATGACGAGATTATTTATTCATATTTATGATTCGGGTCACATTTCGCCATTATTTGCGATAGCGACGTTTATTCTATTATTTTTTCAAATGAATTCTCGTTTATTTCTTTAATAAATGATGCGTTGGTTATTTGAAATTCCGGAGCGACTCTTTGGTTAGTGTATATACAGCAGTCCAATAGTGAGATACGTTGAGAGCAGAGCGGAGAGATGGCTTTAACCAATGTGGACGGCGCAAAGCCATCACGTAGTGCGCTCCGAGCTCTCGCGCCGGCAGTCATAAATCATCAACCGGAATACTTGCCACCCGCGACGTTCACCCCCCCCCCCCTCCCAGTCCGCATCTTACACACCTCTCTCTTCTTCGTCCGACTGAAGAAGAGACCCCGCCAAGGGAAAGATGTTCCGACAGGGAAGAATTTCATAACTTCTTAATTGCACATACCGCGAAAGCACCACTCATTTACATTTATATATCGCATTCCGATAGCATCGCAGAGTCCGACATAGTTCGGTCTCATTTTTGTCGAACGCATCGTCTTCGCTCATCCGTCGTCTATAATTCTTCTTTCTTTCAACCTTTTCAACAACGGCGTTGAATCTTAGAAATCAAACGCTGCTTGACGAAAAAAAAAAAAATATATCAGCTTTTTTCACTTTTCGTCTTTACTGATATTGAGGTTAGGAAATTTCGAGTAATTTTTACATTGCAATTTTTTTTACTCAAAAGGGGTTGAAAAAAACGTATTTTAGATTTTTTTTTTTTTGGTAAAAGTGACACAAAATAATTCGATAGACATGTCGATGGCCTTAGCGTTTTATTTAGATTTCCTAAACAAATATTGATAACAGCATAATCCCGAATGGAAAATTCTGAAAAAATCAGTTCCGCCAGTTTCCGTCTTGGGCCATCGATTTCCGGGCATCACACCCTCGGGAAAGTCTTCTTCGGGAAAAAATACCTTCGGCATGTATATACAATCACACAGACTTGGCGACTAAATTTGGATTTATTTTTTTACATTAAATTATTCGCGGTGGTGCGGGGGGTTGATTCCGGACGAAAGGGGTGGGGGGTGGGGATCGGGGAGGATATTTCGTTCGTGGTATACGTATGCGTTAAGGGCCCCCGGAAGGGAAGCTGCATCCACCGGTGGGAATCGTGATTCGTTCAGCGCTGAATCCAATTTACGCGCGTCACTCGGGAAATCAAATATCTTTTCTCTCGGCCCCCGTGTTGCCAACGGTCGAGGATAGAGGAGAGTCTGCGCTGAAAAGTTTAGCCAGTGTTGCGATTCTCGTGGTGCTCTTACACACTCCGACTTGATACTCCGCGCGGCTTCTGCCGGCAGCCAGTGAACTTAAACGTTTTCGCAGAGGTGAGACGAACACACAAGGCCCCCCCTCCCCCCTCCACGTGAACACACAAGCTCTCGCCGAGATCACGATTCTCCTGGTTAAATTTACCGACAGAGTTCCGCACTTAGCTCCCGAAGACTTTAGAAATCCCTGAGATCGGGGTATGGGGGCGGCAAGACGGGACGAGCGAAACCTCGTGACTGCTGATGCGAATTCGACTTCGACGATTGCCAGAAAAAAAGAACGATCCGACGTAAGGAGCGAGCTTTGCATGACTCGATGGGGCTTTTTTTTTTTTTTTTTCGCAATTTCAGAACCCCGGAGTAATTCTTACAGAGTGCACGGTAAGAATCGCAGATTTTCCGATATCGCGCTCTCGGGAAACTATATCAAAGTTAAAGGTTCCTTAGTTCACGTGTCTTGTGCACAAACATCGACGAAATTTCGTCCAACTGCGCCGAATCGATATTTTTATTGAAAATTTTCAAATTTCTGAGGGTGAAACTGATTATCTCGAAATTCCAAACGATGAAAAATGTTGATCGTCTTATCTTCGAGAGAAACATCGACCCTTCAAAAGAGGTGCTTTGCGATCTCGAATATTCCAGTAAGAGAGTTCGAATAGACTTCGAAGTTCGATTCGGGTCAAAGTGAGTACGTCATATATAATATATACAGCGTACCTACATTACGAGGCACAAAGGAAGGGACATTATCGAAAGCTACTGTCAGGGTGCGCAGCGGGCGGGCTTTCGGTTCGTCTGCTTCCGCAGGGAAGCTCGCAGCCTCTATACTTCGAGACCCCATCGAAAATGATGCCGTCCATTTTGGTTAAGCGAGCGTTGCACCAAGTGGGGAGTGGTCCGTAGTGGCACTTGCCTCGAACCTCTCTTGCTTCGGCAATCAAGAACTGCTTGATCGTCGTGGGGGTGTACATGCCTCGGGAGTGAATATAGGGGAAGACACATAAAGCGAAGAAGAGGAGTCACGGGACGTCTCTAAGACGGCGAAAGATAGAATAGACAAAGTAAGATAGAGATTGCGGACCGAAAGGGGACTCAAGTTTTGGAGAGCACTCACCGACGTCTTCGAGTGTACACACTATATACTCTATCGTAGACAATAAAATACGGATTACGTGGCAAAAGGAGGGGGAAGTACAACTAGGCTCGATCCTCTCTTCCGCAGTAGTTTCACCATCGATCGTTCCCGCAACGACGAAGACTACGTTGCAGAAGCGCGAATCCAACTGCAATTATTCCCCGAGATGTACCCTCGCGAAACGATTCTACCGAATTTCTCACAGTCAATCGTGCGACTCTGGGGGCGTACGAGTAATAGCAGCTACCGGGGGCTATTGTTCTAAATTACGGTGAGCCATTTGTTGATTGCTTCGTTTATCTTGCATCTTCATTTATGCGCCGTGTAGGAATCTAACTAATGGAAATAATTACTAACTACTCCATCACCGTTCTCGATCGCTAACTATATCGATCGTTCTCGATCGTTAGTAATCGTTCTCGATTACTAATTACTCCATCACCGTTCTCGATCGCGATCTATAGATTTATATATCGCGATCTATCTATCGATCGCGATCGATAGATCTCTTTAATGATCGAGACACTTATTTTCTACGCCATTCGGTATATCAAAGTTGTACGCTACCAGATATTTTGCAGATTAACTAAAAAATATCTATGTTAAGGGATCTTTCCAATATGGCGGCCTGAAAAATAGCCTATTTTCATGATTTTTTTTCGGACGGTTACTATACGCCGATCAATCTGAAATTTGTATGTCATATTAAGGTAATCATGAATGACAGAAAATGATTTTTTATAAGACGATTTTTATTATTTAAATAGTTTTTTTTAATTGTTCAAAATAATGTTGATGCAGAAGATAGGCTCATGGTGCACATCCTGGGAGTCGCAAATTTGATCTGAAAAAAAAAAAAAAAAAAAAAAACCCAAAGGATTATTATTTAATATGCGATTGGCTATCGCGCTATGGAGGTTTTTTTTAAATCAAAATTGACAAAATGGCGGCAGTTTGAACAAAAAGTACCGAATTTAGCCGTTTTTTTTCGACAGTTTTTCTTTAAAAAAAATAGGAAGATTAAAAAAAAAAAAGCTTCCATAGCACGATGGAGAGTAGCGTGAAAAATATTCTCCTAAAATTTAAAAAAAATTCTAAAAAAATTTTTAAAAATAAAAAATTTGAAAAGTGTTTTTTTTTCACACTCGAAAGATCCCTTAAGCTTAGTGGTACAGGATGAATGGGAAGGGGGGGGGGTACAAAAATGGCAGTCCTCTCTTAGGCTTAATCAATATTTCATTAATTTCATCCGAAATTCATCATTAAAACTTCGTAAAACTCTTATCAACTTTCTTTCAAAATCAGTGACACTTGACGACTTCGATAACAGAAAATTTGTTTATCGCGTTAAAAAAATGTTTGCGACTCCGTATTTTTTTTTTTTTTTAATAAAATTTCGATCGATTTTTCAATGGCGCCAATAAAGGAATAATAGCGTAAGTAGAAATGTGTGTTTGCGAATGAAAAACGCGATGGAAGATAAAGAAAATAGAGACATCTTCGTTGTCGCCACCCTTCCGCCTTTACTGATGATGCGTTTTCATCAAGAAGACTCGTCGACCCGTACGCTATATGCTGTACGCTACAGTGATACGCGACGAGAGCGATGGTCTGCCCTCGAGAAGTTTTTTACTCCACTGTAATAACGAGGAACGCTTTTTCTCTGTTACAACTGTGTGGCATCGCTGAGCAACAGCAACATGACGTCGTTAAGACCGCTTACTATTGTGCACTTAGGATTCTAACGAGCGAACGTTTCGCGTTGGATACACGCGTGTGTTAGCGCTTCGGGGTGTACGGAGAGACGACAACGACGGCGTCGTGGAACTACGTTGTGCGTGAGACAACTGGAAGTATCGTCAACGTATATATCTCCCTCCCTTCCCTTTCTTTCTCTTCTTCTACTTCGACTGTGCCGTTTTTTTTTTTTTTTTTTTTTTTCATTCACCGCGCATCTTTCGCAGCGTCGGTTTCCGACGTGTAACGTCGTCTCGTGAATCAAACCAGAAACTGATTCATACAATCGATAAATAAACTCGCGGCCAGCGTTCTTTTTCTTTCTCGTGATTCATAACCGTCGTTCGTGAGTCAAACGAGACTGTAATTTGATGAATTCAAACGTCTGTGCGCAGTAATGACAAGAAATAGGACGAGATGAACAGCCTTTACGAGTTTCTTTTCTTTGTTTTATCGAACGAAATAGACAATAAAACACGCGACTACTGCATTCAATAAAGAATTTTTATTTGCATCGTCTGTGATACATCGCGAATACATCGAAGAAGGGAAAAAAAAAAATTTGAATTTCGCGGGATGTTTGGATTTCGTCTTGGACTTCGATTGGCATCGAGGAATCTCTCGATATCGAGACTTGTACACGGAGAAGGATATGAAATAGCCTTTCAAAGTCTATATCGGGACCTGCATTGGAAAGCGGTTGAGATCCTCAAACGTGTACGGAATACCCAAACTTACACTGGTATATTAGAGTTTCGGGTAAACATCGTTCGCGCAATCGTGCAGCCTGTTTACCAATGAAGCATCGCGCGCCGCGGGGGTATAGGTGGTGAGAAGACGATCGAGCGAGAAAGGCTAAGAAGGTTAGAGGAGGGAAAAGGGGATATTCGCCAAGGAATCCGAACGGCGAGAAGTGCCTCAGCGATACACAGCCGAGAAGCAGTACGCGATTGCCACGGGATCGTCCGGGAGTTACTCTCGTTAGTTAGACTTGTCGTTTCAATCGACCGGAAATCAACTTGTGAAATAGATCGTTTCGCGGTGTGGCAAAAGCTCTATAGGTATCGATTGCCTCCTTATCAAACCCACGGACCTGTTACTGCCGGAAGTGGGGAACGGGTAATGCAGTTTTCGAACTTTCGATTCCTCGCTGAATGTATACTTCGCGAAGTATATTACCTATGAAATCGCAAATATACGCTCACGCAAGACGTTCCGATACAACGTTTCTGTCGTAAAAGATACGGATGTAGAAACAATTTTTTGCTTCTTTGGATTTAAAATCCCGCGATAAAATCATCGGATTTGCATTTCTTTTTGCCTTCCGTTTTACGCTTAGCCTCGAACGGGCTATTCTTCCGAATTTTTTTTTTTTTGGCGAATTTTTTTTTTTTTGTATTTTTTTTCGTCTTTCCGGATTTCCGAAAAAAAATACAAAAGAAAACAGACATGGAATAGCAAGATAATATGATTCTGAAAAAGCTTTCGTTCGAAATTAAAATGTAAAGCAGAAGGAAAAATGAATCTTCGGTCATCGCAAAGCTGTAGAGTAGAAAGTAAAAATGTCGTCAAACTCGAAAAAAAAAAAAAAAATTATTTAAAGAATTTTTTCAAAATAATCAAATTGCTTTACATTGTCATCCATCCCGAGGACTTCTCATCGAATACCTCAGATTCAGTTTATCAAATTACGTGAAAGCGCTCAACACCTCTCTATTCAGTATACACGTATATGTACTCCGAATGATTTGGCGCGTCTTGATGCAATTTTAAGCGCAAATTAATCTGCCGGTTCTGCGACGCGTAATATGCGCGGCGGCGTCTCAGATTTTTCATGCAAAAGTATCAACGAAGACGGGAGGGCGGGGAGCTTAATTACATTTCGCACGATCCCGTACATAGTTACATTAATGCAGTCTAATATAACGTATGATAGCTTTGAGCGAAGTTCGTCCGCATCTGCGCAGACGCGCCGAGAGGGATGATGGGTGGAATGGGTTGGTTTACTGCATGCGCTCGCGCGGGCGCGACAAAAAAATTCGCGCGTTTGTCCCGAAGGCAAAAGAAGTCGAGTCGGGCCGACGACGGTGACTGTGCGGTGATGCGCACGGGGGTAATAAAAAAGTGCGAAGCCTCGAGCGGTACTGCATAAACGGGAGTAATCATCGGGGGGCGCTGTGGGCCTTCGTCTCATCCCACGTGCTGCTGTTTCTGTTCGGAGTGAAGGAAGCATTCGCGGGTAAGACGCCTCTTTCTAGCGTCACCTCGGGCTGATATTCGGCGCTCGAGCAATCGACGTTGCGGCGCGTTCATCCCGCAAAAAATAAAGAGACCTTCTCGTACCTCCGAGTGTACGAACGTTCGCCTCGATTCTCACCGTAAACGACGGCAAGGAAGCTTCGGGAGTCAACGGGGCGCCCCCCAATACGGTAATGATCTCTGAACTGCAGAGCCGCTGACTCGAGTGCACTTCGGCGCACCGAACAACTTTTCGTGAGCCTCTCGTCCTCCGGGCGTTGGCAATAACGCAGCTGAAGCTTCGCGAACAATTTGTAACGCGCGCGCACTCGACGAAGAAACATATGCCGAACTATAAAACCGTTTGTGCCGATATGCAAAGTCGCTTTTTGTACCGAAGCCTTTCTAACAATAGAGCAAAAACGAAACTAATTTAACCTATCGACTTCACAAAACTCTGTCCCGGGGGCCACCTTTCGATCCTTTACTCACCGTAGCGGGGCACACGTGTCCCGAGTTCCTCTAAACTATTCAACGGATCTCCGCCTCACATTTTTTTCTAAAACACCATTCCGAACGCTTTTTCCTTTTCGGCGAAAATTCTGAATGATTTTCATCAATTTTAAATAAATCGCAAGTCGATTTCAATTATCGTTACGGAACAGTAAAACATCGCGGCGTAAGGAAAAAAAGCTTTATAAACAAATTGGATTTTCAAAAATATTTTCCGTGACCTTCAATAACGCGATTGGCAAACAAATCCATTGCCGCGAAGAATTGTCTGCCGACCATATGGGGAACTCATTCAAATGGAAAGTTTCATTGAACTTCACGAGTCCGAAGGCTTTGATAAATCAGTCGGAGATACTGATGCATATAATACGGACGCGATATAGAGGTAATCTTCAAAAGGCTCATTACCGTAGAGTTCGAAAAGATTCCAAAGATCGAAGGGAATGCGAATGGGTTCTCATGTGTTCTTTGATTCCTGTCGAGAATTTTCGATGTATAGCAAAACATCGCGGATTTTTTTTTTTTTTTTTTCATCGCGGCGTAAGGAAAAAAAGCTTTATAAACAAATTGGATTTTCAAAAATATTTTCCGTGACCTTGAATAACGCGATTGGCAAACAAATCCATTGCCGCGAAGAATTGTCTGCCGACCATATGGGGAACTCATTCAAATGGAAAGTTTCATTGAACTTCACGAGTCCGAAGGCTTTGATAAATCAGTCGGAGATACTGATGCATATAATACGGACGCGATATAGAGGTAATCTTCAAAAGGCTCATTACCGTAGAGTTCGAAAAGATTCCAAAGATCGAAGGGAATGCGAATGGGTTCTCATGTGTTCTTTGATTCCTGTCGAGAATTTTCGATGTATAGCAAAACATCGCGGATTTTTTTTTTTTTTTTTTTTTTTTCGCTCTCGATCTCGATCATTTACCGTGCCGTGGGCGCGCATACGCATTATACAAACGAGCGAAGGTAAATGCGAAGGCGAACTAGTATGCGCACACCATGGAATTCTCTGGAGAGGATCCGGCATATACGAGAACGAGGGGGGGAAGAGATGCGCTATGCACCAGCCAGACGTGCGTAGAGAGACTCGCGCTCGCGCGTGAGGGCCCTCCGACATAGCCGGCATAGTTTGACAAGCGTGTATGGAAGGCAGGAATCGTTGGCCGAGGATTATGCTGCTGGTAGGAGAGGCAACCCGGCAGGGAGAGGCAAAACACGCCTGGCGAACAGGCACATGAAAGGCCCCCTGTGTGCCCTGAGGGTCGGGTAATATAACTTTAATGCGTGCTTAGGCGCAACACCGATTCAGCTTTATCTCCGGACTCGCGCGCCCACCCGCTCTCGTTCGTGCGCCTTCATTGCACGCAGCTGAATTCAAGGTGCAAGGTTATGGCTATGATGTACGACCCAAAGGGCCGTATTTCCTGATTGGCTGGATTTGTTCGCCGCTCTCTCGTTACCTCTCGAAAAGAACGGAAAGGGATGGGATTTGCTCTTTTTATTTTTCCCCTCTTTCCTCGTCGAACTTTCTACCTTTCACGGAACTCCCGAAGACTACATCGTTGGCTCGTCGTTCGGAAAATAAAAAAAATCTTATTGGTCAAGTCGGAGAAACAGCGTGTAGTTACGCGGAATGAAATTCGATCGATTCTTGAATCAATATCAATAATCTGAGGTGAGCACCGTCCTGCGGACGGAGGCGGAAAATAAAGCTCGAGCTTTGGCCGGGAAAATGTTTTAGCGATCAAAGTCCATTCTTCGACGACAGGTGCAAATTTTTTTTTTTTTTGGGACGTATTGCAGTGCCAATGGAAATCGAAGGACATCGCGACCGCAATGTTACCTAAATAACCACCGCATTTTATATCGCAATTATATAATAGAACGGGACGGTGGGGCAAAATAGAACAGTTACGCAACTCAAACTTTGCGGAAAAATTGATCAATTGTAAAATTCATGATAATTAAAAAAAATCGATTTTCTATCGAAGTTCGACGGCCATTATTTATACTGCAGATCAGCGCGCACCTAAAAAATATCGGGTACAACGTGTAATGACATTTTCCGGAACATTTATCTGCGTTAAAATATGGCGATTCGAAAAATAGAAATGCAGATATAGAAAATTAAAGTTTGATATTTGTCTCTTAAAAAAATCTTCCATTATTTTTAATATGGGAAAATGTGTAGTTTGACGAAAATAGTTTTCATATCGCATATAGAAATTTTTTTTTTAATGCGAATCAATAATGGTCCATTTTGCCCCATTTTTTATTTTTCGTCTTAATAATTTAAGGAACTGTGACGAATCTAAATTTTTATTCAAAATCAGTGAAAAAGTGTTGTATTGTCGACAAAATTCCCTGAATCGCTAAAGCGGTCCATTTCGCCCCACAATACGATTAAATTCTCTGTACCGATATACGAAAGCTTTTTATTTACCGTTTCAAAAAATAAAATATACGCAGTGTAACTTAACATCAATCGATTGTATAAAAGCTGACAGAAGGTGAGTGTTATATCCACTTCGATCGGTACTACAAGAGAGATACCAGCGGTGCAATACGTTCGTTCGATCGTATTGTGCGCATCGGGTAGGCGGGTAATGCTTCGAGCGGTGCAAATGCTTCGAGCGGAGGTAATGCGTCGGCTCTAGTGAATTAATAACTGGCGATAAATCGCACCCGCCGGTTGCCATAGGTACCGCTAATAAAGTTACGATTATGAGGACGATTATCTATCGACCGTTTTCCCCGCTTTCTACATGCGAAGCCCCGACGTTGAATTTCGTAACAGCACTCGCGTTCCGGTTCCGTCTATTCCGCTCTTCTTAATCGTCTCTAGTAGCGTGCTATTGACAAAGCGCGATGCACTTGATGCCTCGCTGAATATTTATTCCGCCCTCCCTCCCTCCTCACCCCCAACCCCACCCCCACCCCCTCCTCTCCCTCGCCCTCGTCTGTATGTTCGCGAAAAAAGCGTTTTCATCTCTTTAAATATTACACAGTGAAACTCTACTTCCTTTGAAGGATAACTTTTCGATCCAGACAGGTGCATACACCCGGCATTAAACAATCTAAAATGCGTCTCGTTGCCTGTCAACGGTTTTGCAAATAGAACAAACATTTCGCTGTATGTATACCATTTTTATACATTAATGTAACGCCGGAGATACACAGTATGCGGAACGTTTCAATTTGATACGGTATACGCGAAACCTCGTATTATTAATGCGAGAAAAAGAAGCTTCGTTCGTTCCCCGGCGTTTCTGGTTAATATTTTCTTTTCATCCGTCTATCTCGTTGAAAGGATAAAACATGAATTTATACTACTGAAATTACGGTTTTATCACTCGAGATATCGCGCTAAAGGAAGAAAAAAAAGCAACGAAACCTTCTGGAAAATGGTTCCATTTTATTCAGCGAGTTTCATGCGATATTTTTATTTATTTATTATCATAACACACGTGCAGATCCGACTGAACGAACAATTATTTAACGAATACAATACCACTATTTGCGATTTAATTTCTCATGGAATGCCGATATCATTTGTAAATTAAATATCAAAGTGTCAGCAATTTTTGGTATTTGATCGGTGAAATTTCTTCGGTAATCGCATCAGTTGCATTATGACGATCACTTGCAGAGTGAAGAAATCGTATCGTAAATATATCAGATTAATTTTTAATTGAAAAAAGAATAGACATTTCGTGGAAAAAGATATAAATAGATTAACAATAGATAATGCATCGAAAAATGTTCCCAAAAAAAAATAATAAAATCAACGAATGATCGATGGTAAAACGGTTTTTGATCCGATAACGCTGACCGGATATTCCCGTTCGTATTTCCATGCGGAAAAATAGTTTGATGAATAATTCGTGACTGCGTTCCGCAGGGACGGAAAAATCTATTCCGAAGTATGCATAAAGGGATAACTTCAAGTTTCGAAACGTTCGTCCTTTCGATGTTCAATGACGAAGTTCCGAATCCCTTGCAAGTCGAAAGCTCGATGTGCACATATGCATTCAGTGAGTTTCGGAGAGAGACTTCGCGGCCCTTTCATCCCCAACTGCTTGACCGAGTCGCTTGCCGAACGGATATTCGCGAGCGAATAACCCTAAGGGCAGCGCGCATACTCGGCTCGGTACGCGCTGGCAAAGGTGTTCTTCTTGAAAGCAAAGGGTTGCACAGGATATTCCAGGCGAGCGATTTCGCTTCGCGAGTGAATGGAGCCCCCGCTAGGCAGACTCGAAACGGCTGGTAACGTCAGTACGGTCCAAGTTTCTAACCGGTGCATCGATCCGCTGACCCGAACAAGTGGATGAGCAAGTGAGCAAGCTGACCGCGTTCGTTTGATGCTGCACTCACTCGCCATCTGTCTGTACTCTTTGCTGGATCTGCCGCATCTCGACGAGTAACTATAACCCTTCTATATGGTTATTTCCCCGCTACCGTAGCGTAAAAAGAGGACGTATGGACCGATCCGGTCGCCGGGTATCGATAAATCCGATCGTGATGATCAGTTTTCGTTGTATTTGGTCCATGGAAATGCCCTGCATTTCCAACAACATCGAAATGAGCTCAGGCTTCGATAGAATCGCCATAAGGCTCGTTAAATTGGTATCAAAGGAGGAAAGGGTAGGTGGCGCTTCAAGGACGAAGGACAGGAATATCCAAGCCGAACGGTTATTTACGGTCGTTACAGAACAACCCTCCTTTGAGCCTTTGGGCGCAAGAAATTGTTGTCGCTTCTCGCATCACGGGGTTTTCTCTACTTCAACCGGATAATCGTCAGCTGTCCATAATTCTCGTGGTCGTTACAACAATTTCGCGAAACGTGTCGGTCAGCGGATACGGCTGTACCTATTTATAGGTTTCGAAACAAGAACGCCGCGCGCACTCTGTGCTCCGTAATGCCTCTGTCCTCGCGTCTAATATGCTTGATTTGGTAAAATAACGAGCCTAACGACTGATAAGGTCTGCTTGGGGTTACGGGAACCACTTTGCTCAACGACTCCTCCCGTGGTGTCGCGTCTGTGTGGAACTACACACCCCTTTGCAGCGCTGTTGCAGCAACCATCGCTTCTACTCGCTCGCGCATAGACTTTATGTATATTTATATATATTTTGTTTCTCCGACCGCCTCGAACGAACGACCCTAGCGTGAACGACCTTCTCTCCTCGTAAGATCCATATCGATCGAACATTACTGCCGCGCGTTGCTGGCCACGTTTTCCGTCGACGCGTTGTCGCGACAACGCGAAAGGCCGCCCCCTCTCACGAACCCACCTTGCGAACAAAACATTTTTACGCTTTATCGACAGCTCGACATATCGTATAATAGACGCGACGTTTGCCGAACCAAACCCGGCTTTCCACTATCTCGCGTGATTCTGTACAGAACGAGGCTGACGACTGATATCAGCGACTATTAGTGGATTATTGGACAACTATATTTACACTTCGATCGATCTATTTTTTTTTTTTTTTATTTTTTTTTTAAGGAGTATCCGAAACACTTGCGCTTTTACGATCGCCGGCCAAAAGCCGAGTGGATCGTCAATCAACCGGTTTTTTTAGGTGCCGTAAACGTAAGCAAAAAACCAAAAGTCCCGAACGTATCGTAAAGCAGCAGTTAAATTTTTTTTACTTGCTTTTTTTTTCCGGTATACGAGTCACGTACGTCGAGATATGCTTCTCGTGAACTTGTGAATTTATTACTACCGGATATCTTGCGCAGGGTGTTGTAAAAAAATACAAACTGTGATATTTTCGTTGGGGTTTTCATGCTCACAGGATCTCCTTATTGTGTTTCGCCGCTGCAGCCGCGATGTTTTGCAAATATCTCAGAGTCGCCGCATAAGATACACCGCTTTCGAGGACTCAATCGTAATAAAAAAAAAAAATAAAAAAAACTAGAAAACTCCTGCGAAAAATGTTCTCAACACGTAATACGATCGATTTCAGAATTTCGCGATGTATAAATCAAATTTTTATTAGTCGCAAATAATTTAAAGATTTTATAAAAAAGGGCGTAAGCGGAGATTAGAAATGTGCGAGTAATTGGAATTTTTTTGAATATTCGGAGGTTCGGGGATTTTTTTTCCGACGAAATGATGTTTTTCACTGTATTTGAAAAAGAATTAAAAAGAGCTCACCGATTCGGATTTAGCAGACGGGTATATCAATGGCACGATTTATCGACCCCTATAGGCAACGAACAGTATACTTCGAGAATAATAAGCAACAAGCAAATCGCTTTGTCGAATCGACATCGATACTACGGAAAGAGTCGAGTCGTTCAGGCAAATAGGAATTTTATCAAGCATCGATGATTATCATCGAATTTCGATTGTCCCCCATTGTGTTTGACCGTTGTACCTTTCTCGTTATGTTTTATCCCCTCGATATGCACAATCGTTCGTCGAATATGCCATTGTGTTCGAGTTGCACAGTTATTGTTTCGGCAACTCGTACGAATTATTGTCGCGCGGAATATATATTTCGTATATCTCCGGAACTCGTTCGTAGCGACAACGAAACACGTTGATTTTTACGGATTTAATTAAAGGAGAGAAACTGCTAAACGGCGTTAAACAGCTGAACAGCACTCGTTTTATCGCTGAATGATCCGAATGACACTACAATCACTCGTCACAATGGTCCGTCATTTTCGACGCATTATTTGATTTCGCGATGTTTTTTCTCCGCAACTCTGATAACAAAGTACAATAAAAAAAAAAAAAAAAAAAAAAATGAAATTTCAAACGGTCCATAGTGAATTTAATTAATCCCCTCCACGTGTGATGCGCCTTCGCTCCCGAGTAAAATTTAATTCCCGCGATACGTTGATGCGTTTCGCGCGAATCCGGCGCACACAGCGGCATCGTCGTTTGGCAAAGATGTACACCACCACCGTGAGCAATGGTTGGGATGTGTGTCAAGCACCGTGCGACACGCTCCCTGGAATTGTCACGCGTTGCTGCCTCGACATTAGGATCCGTTTTCACGGTGTGTTTACTACACACGCTCAGCAGGTTAAATTTATCCAGGCGTTAATGGCCCGAGCGCTTCGTCTCTCTCTGCCGGTGTCGCGCGGCTTCTCCTTCTCATGGCGCTCCCGAAACTTTGAGCAGGAGGCGTGTTACGCGAACGGGTTGTGTTTGTACGTAATAGAGAGACAGGAGTTCTCTCATCGTTCCGACAGCAGATTGGCGACCTCCCCCCCCCCCCCCCCCCCCCGCGCGTTTGCGACGAGCGTTGATGATTCTCTGATGTTTGTTCTCGTCGAACAACCCGAAGGCTCATCCCTCATGTGTCTGCAAACGACATCATTTCGCTAGAAACGCCACTGACGCAGGCAAATCCTTCATACGAATTTCCCGAGAGGTTCTTAACGTAGTCTCTTAAATATATAATGCGATCGTTATAAACGTCGGAAATCGTTCCGAAGTCGCGGAAAATCTAAATGGTTGCCTTCAGTCTGATTTATTCGGTCCATGAGACTCTCGGATTCGTAGATCGATGAATCTCGATGTGATTTAGTTTAACGAAACGCGATATCCCCCCAATGGTCCATTATCTTCGATTCTACTCCGTTCAATGTACTTTCGATTGAATCGATTATTTCGCGGGTATATCAGTCGCCGAACGATGAAATGGGGAAGGAAATGCGAGGTTAACGTTAAGGAATCAACTCTGATCTCTCACCTACCGAAAGACGAATTAGTCTCGTGACGGCAAGATGTGCCGCACGAGTCGCGGAGTCTCGAATTCGAGGACCAAGAGATTTTACCTCTTGGCGAACTCCTCGACGCGTTCAAGGTGTACCTTGAGTCAACTTAAGGGTCCCGCGAGAGCTTTCCCCGGCGCTGTATCTCTCTTTGTAAACGTGTGTGTCTATTCGTCTGTCTCCGAGACTTCACTCTGACTTCACGGATGTGGCGCGCGAGTTTTGAGGTAGAAATGCAGTCGGTGCAGACGGTTACCGAAGAGCGGTTACCGTTGAGGTACCATAGCTTGAAGCATCTGTCGTAAAGTGTCCCGGCAAAGAAGCCCCTTACTACGGCACGTAATAGCGATGCGAGGTGAGGAAGAAACATCGTCGCACACACCCGTTGCACATCTCTCCTCTCGTTCCAAGTATCTTCTTGGTACACAGAAGCGCCGCTGTTTGGCCAATGTGTGCGGCACCTTCATCTCTCTATCTTCATGCAGAATTCAACGTGAGACGGTGGCGTTTCAAGATCCTCGGCTATAGCCACCCCCCACCCCCTTCCCCCTCACCCTCATCCCCCTCCGCACCAGCGGAGCTTCATAGGCTACGAACAAACACACACGTACCAAAGTGTCCAGAAACTTGGGCCGTGAGCGAAATACTTGCCAAGATTTGAAACCGCAATAAGACTGTACGGAGCCGTGTCTCACATACGTTACGTCCGTCTGGTAAACCCCCCGACAAACCTCCGCTACCAAAGTTTCTCTCATACCGTTCTCTCGCTCTCTACAAGTCTCTCAGAATTACTGCACATGTGCCTCCGGCGCTAACGTATCTTTTACTCCGATAACATTAGACGTTGTAATGATAAAAAACATTGTGCGACCCACGAACTGAATAATTTATGTCATTAGCGACGGAGAAAAGCAGATTAAAAGATGAGCTACCGAACGGACGCGACGAGAATTACAAATTTAACTAAAAAAAAAATTTTTTTAAATTTAAAAAAATAAAAAAATAAAAAAAAAAAATAAATAAATAAATTAAATAAAAATAAATTAAATTATTAATTAATAAATTAATATTTAATTATTAATAAATTAAATAAATTTAATTTAAAAAAATATATCGCGTTCGATATATTTTGTTATCATTCGTAAAAAAAATTAAAAAACATGCAAATAAAAAAATATCAGTTTCATTGTTATAAATATAATAATAACATTGAATATCTATAAAAAAAAGATATTAGTATTACATATAATTATATAATTTTATTTATTATATTAAAGTTTTTTTTTTTCGTAATACCGCGTCTCTGTGAATAATTATCACGTTCGTAATAAAGTCATTCAGATTTTAATTTCTCCGAAGTTATATATCGCGCGTAAAATTAAATTTCAAGTTTTACATTAAAAAAAAAAAAGGAATAAATATTACATCGAGAGAAAATGGTAATGACAATGCAACTGTCGTCTGCCGGAGAGCGAATTCTAAAGTGAATTACAAAAATCCAAGCGCAGCCACTTTGCCGCGGTTCCGAGTTTCTCACATGTATATCCCCCGTGAGCTTATAATACGCAACCCGGCGGTGAATTTATTCCGGTGTTTTCGGAGGGGGTAACTTCAATACCATTCCACTTCGCTTCGTTCTCATCACTCACCTTCTTTCTTACCGCACGTTATCCCGCGGGGGAATGCAATTTTCGCGAATAAACAAAACGCCTTCGTCTACCAGGTCGCGCCCGCTCCGTGGATTTCCATCTCCGCTTTCACCCCTCTCACACACACAAAGATCGTAGCTTGATCTTCCGTTTCCGCTGTGTCTGGCGCCCTGAATACCTCTTCCTTGTACGCATGGCATGTGTATCCAGATACGAGGGAACTCACGAATTTGATACGCAAAACGTACGTGAGTCAGTTAGCTTCGCTCTGCCGCTGCTCCGGTGTGAATAAAAATTGGAGGGTGGAGAGGGAGGGTGAAGAATGAGAGAAACGATGTAAAAAGAGGGTGGAAGTGGAAGAGAGAAGCAGTAATGCCGTCGCAAAGGTTTATTGCGCGGCTACTCTGGTACCACGGGAAAGTCTGTGAACCGCAGCGAGGGAGCGAGAGGGTGCGTTTTAAAAAGTTGCCAAGCAGAGAGTGCAACTGCGCAGTAAGAAAGAGATGTAACCGGGAGACGGCAGTCAGGCCGGCAGGTTGGTAACCCAAACCACCGTCCAGAGGGGGCGGAGGGCTCCCGCAGGGGTAAGAGAATAATAGAAAAGTTACGTTCCGGGGAGAGTGTGTCTCCCGGAGCAGCAACCACCCCCTACGCTGCCATAGCGCGGCTTTACGTACTGCTGATATAGTTATATTTCGTACCGCCGTTGTGCTTCAGCCGCTACTGCAATGTTCGCCCGGACTACGTATTTATAGCTTCTAATTTATTGTAAGAATTTAATGGCAAGTTCCATTGTCTCGTACGTAGCAGAGAAAAACTACTACCCTCGGCAGCTACTTTGCCCGGACTCGAGCTTTTCGGTCGACTCCATACGCTCCCTCTACCGTCCTTTATACGATAAAATACTTCGCGCAGGATGCGCTTCGCTGTTGCGATGTATTTATATATACATATTACCGGATGGAAAGGCCGGCGGCACGAGAAATATCATTTTTTATATAAATTAACAAAGAATTACAATTACAATGCAGCTGCGATGTCTCCACAGTTTCTCGAGCACTCTTTATCGAGGGCCGCGGGGCCGGTGAGATAGTAGTAAACTTCGCTGTCTCTTTTAATTAGCAAGTTAACTGCGTTTCGATAAACTGAGAAAGGTTAGCGTAGGCAGTTACGAAGCATCTTCATTTCTACAGTTTTTATTGTCATCCACGAACAATTAAAAAGGAACGTTGAATGACCCTTTTTTTTTATTATAACTCGAGTGCGCCACTCGCTACCGCCTCAACCAGCGCGAAGCTCATTCCGTCATAATGAATTTGTAAACTTTCATTTTAAATTCTCGACTCGCTTCCTTTTCATTTTTTTTTTTTTCTTTTCTTTTGCGAACTCCTTTCAGCTCCTCCAGACGCGTACATTTCAAATACTTTTGTTCAGAAGTTTTACTCGTTATTCGCGTTTTTATTACGAACGTCGAAGGTCAACTGTTCTTCATTGATGTATCTTATTTCTCGCGATAGAATACCGCGTATTTTTTTTTTTTTTTTATGGAAATAAAAAATAATAAGTTTAGTCAATTTATATACCGATGAGAGGTGCCGACGATCGGAAACACTCGAGAGGATACGGACGATCGTTTATCGGCGAAATCGTAAATGAGTAATCCGCAGTGATTCAATAATTCATCGATTGGTCGATCGAGAAACCTGTCGCTATCGGACCATTTCCTCTTGGTGATTACCACTAAGGGGGTATCTCTGTGGCGTTTTGATTGAATCTGTGATGCTATATCATCGGGAGACTCCACTGGTCGATGCTCCGGTCAGTTTGATTCGATCGAAGGGGCACCGAAGCCGCGAACGGTTGTACCAACACATCAGGCGACCGATGCCGAAGCTTCTCATCGTCATCGTTCTCCTCATCTCCTCCTTCTCCATCTCCTCCTCCGGCTCCGGCTCTATGGCCACAGAAGCATCTCTCTCCTCCCGGTTTCGTGCCTTCAGGAAATCAGGCTAAACTAATCGATGGTGTATTGGCTTGGGAATTTAATCGTCCGCGACGCGTTCCACTCCTCTCGTTCGTTTGGTGACGAAATTCTCGTCAATCATCCCGACGCGTTCTCGCCAATTCAAAACCTATTTGGCATCCGCGTATAAACGCGTATCCAACTAATCAAATAATTCGATTGGAAACAATTTTCAATTAATTCACAAAGTATTGACGAGGGATTAACCGATTGTCGGTAAAGAAGCGTCGTATTTTTTTCCGCGTTAAAAAAAATCGTAATACTAATCCGAAGCGATTTTTCATTGTTAACCCTGTTCCGATCACAAAAAATAATCTCCAAATCCGAATATGAAAAATTCTAAGAAAAATATTATTTTACGCAGAAAAAATAACACGAATTTTTTTTTTTTTTAAGTACTCAAATTTTAATAAAATTAATATGACTTCTCGTGCGATTATAAATTTTTCCCGAATATCGACAGCGATGTTTTGAGTTTCCGACAAATTCTGTATCTTGTCAATAGAACGAAAATTTTTCGACCAAAAAGACTGTTCGTCCGGAAACTTAATAGTTAAGGGTGCATTCGCGGGTTGCGTATTTTGAGTAAATATGTAGTCGAAAATCGAGTTAGAAACTATCTTAGCTCGACATACAGTATCTATAGTGGAAGCATAGAGATAGAGACTAATGTTAAAGCGCGAGGGGGTGGGGAGGGGAGGGGAGGGGGTGGGGGTAGGTTACCGTCGAGGCCGATGAATAATTTAACAAGACGTTATGAGATAGCGTGTGCCAGTCGGCCCTCGGGCTTGCCGAACGATAAGTGGTTGGCACGGGGTTTACGAGCAAAACTGAAACGCTCATCGGTAGAGTCGAGAGAGCTTTCACGGTGCGAGAATAGCCGGAGGAACAGCGACGCGAACGAGGAACGCGATAGAACGATAGAAACAGCCTGACCGTCGAAAGGGCAGATAGGACAAACCCCGAAGTGACTCGTACCGACGGCGAAGTTAAACTACCCTCCTCCCTCCCTCCGCCCCCTCCCCCAACCCCCTGTAAGCGTGTAACCGTGATGTAAAATCATCACAAAACCCTCTCGAACTGTTTTACATGTTTACTCGCGTGTTATACACGCTTCTCTGGTATTTAGTACGAAAAGCCTTCGCACACGAATACACGTGACACACGAATGCAATCCAAACGGGAGGGATGGAATCCGATGGAGATTCAAAGACCACAGGGACAGAGGGAGGACGGGGGGCGGGGGAGGGGGGAGTACGAGCGTATTATAAGCTACGCATATGTAAAAGCACTTCGACAGTGTTTTGCCACCGGTGCGCGAGTCGGCACGGCGCATTTCACTCGTCTAAAAACACCCGTTTTCCCTTTCCAATGTTGATATTCCGATATTACCATATGGGTACTCCAGTCCCATATACATATGGTTTTCGCGTTTCGGTTTGCGTTGATATGTACATCACACATGAACAACGAGAAGAGCTTTCAGTCTATTCGCGAGAGCATCATCGTTGATGCCTCTCGTGCCCCAAAGCATTTTGCACTCTCGTTTATACATGCAATCGCACCGCGTTGCCTTCGCTTCCCGGCCTCTGTTCGCTCTTTCTATCTCTCTCCCTCCATCACTCGTCTATTTCATCCCTTATTCCGGTGCTTTGAATTTTTACCTTTCATTTTCACAAATATGCTCTCAATTCAGCGACGACTCGTGACCTATTTTTTTCTTGTTGGAGTCTTCTTTCCCTCTCTGTTTAACGTAACGTTTTTTTTTTTTTTTTTTTTTTTTTTTTTTTATTGTTACATCGGGTTGACCCGCGAGAGATCCTTTTTCTTTTACAAGCGTTTCATCTCTATTCATCGGGAGTGAACACGGATAGCGACTCAAACTTATAAATCTCCTCGATGTCGGCTTCGTCTCGCGATTTCCTTTTATATATATTTTTTTTTTTTTTTTTTTACGACGTCCGAAAAAAAAAACGATCGCGACGAGACTTTTTTTTAGCGATCAAACTACAACGCTTGCCGATCATTCGGGGGTTTTTGCAATTTTACACGCACAATCGAGGCGACGGGTCGGCGATTTCGTGTCTTCGGTAGTATATCGTTAACTGTATGTAGGCGCGTCTCGTTCAGAGGTGTTTTGCATAATGATCGTGGCGATCGGAATCTCCGATAAAGTGGTACCCTTTGCGAGTGATAGAATTCTTTTTTTTTTTTTTTTTGGGGATACATTTGCCTCGTTTGCGCATTTCAACGATGCCAACTGAGCGTCGAAAACTTTTGTAGGAATTTCGACGGAAATAAAAAAAAAAAAAATCGACTCTCGAACGGAATCGAACGAGACTCGAGTGGGATGAAAGCGTGCGTGCGACACACGAAGCATCTTTGTGGTCGAACAGCAACGGACCCGAGCAACATCCGCTTGCCGTACAAAAAAAAAAAAGGGGGGGGGGGAAGAAGAGAGGCAAAGAAATTGCGAAAATCACCGAATGAAGAAGCGACTTCTCGAAGGGGTGGGAAAAAGGTTGACGCTCTACGTCCGGATGCGTGAATGGACACTGTCGGACCCTCCGGATGACGAGACAAAATTTTTCTATCTTCCAACGATTTATATCTGTCGAAAGATACGTTTATAGCACATCGAAGAGCATCGACAAAGTTTGACCTTTAATTGACTCAAGTAATTTGAGTAAAAAATTTAAAAAAATGGAAAATGTGTACCAAAGTATATAAATATAACCAACAATTACATTAATAATTTTGTTTCGCTTCCGAAGAATTACATTTTTTAATCGAAAACGGAACGAAACGAACTCATTAAAAATCCAATCAATGCGTATAATAATTCGGAATATTTAATTGCATTGCACATGGAATTAATACATTTATAATATAATAATGATAAGAAAATGATATTATAATGAATGGAATACTTTTTTGTAACATTATTAGTTGCGATATAAGTGCGATAAAATGGACTTTACGGCGATTGTTGGGAACTGAAAATGGGAATTATTTTACGCGAATAGTGTGCGTAAAACTGAGTTTTTCGCCCCTCGAGAAAAAAAAAATGTATTATTGTAACATTATTAACAATAGTACATTACGCATGAGATTACCATTACCATTTTTTTTTACCATTATTATTATTATTATTATTTTACTGATTTTTAAAAAATTTGTTCACACGAATTGAATTTTGAAAATTCAATTGGAATTTTCTGCAATTAAATTTTTTCATCAACGAGCCAAATCGCGAGAATACTCTTTCGATTGTGAAATTTTCCAGATCAGTTGATATCAATTGATGGATTATCATTTTTCACTTTTTTTTTTTTTTTTTTTTTTTTTTTTTTTTTAAGGTTGATCCGCACCCTCAAAGAAAATAATCAAGATTGAGGTCACGGTGAACGAGCGCGAGAAATTGGTCCCCAACCGCGTCGATGTAGAATATAAGTCCTATTGGAGCGTTCGTCCGGAAAATCTTTCCTCGATTTCTGCACCGGTACTTCGAGAAGCCTTTCCCCACCCGAGTCTTTCGAGCATCGATAGTCGATTTCCAACCGTTGAAAGAAAACGAACTGCTAAAGTTTCGCGGAAACTTTTCGTCGCCCTCTTCTCGTTGGTGCCTTCCGCGGCGGCTCTTCGAGCGAAGCTCGAGAATTTCGTGGCGGAGCTTTGCAACGAGAGTTTCTCAAGGCTCGATATCCGGCAAGGAATCATCAGCGGCTTCCCGTGCGGCGTTGAACATTATGAAAAACTTTTCCGTCTCGTAAAACGAACACTCGAGCAAAGATTCGATGCTCCGCGTCGCTTGTTATCCTTCGCCACTGACACCCAAAGCGAAATTGTTGAATCGAAATATCGAATTTGTCTTTAGTATTATTTTTACCTCTCGTTGACATTATTTTCCTTAGATCTTCAACTGCGTTCAACGACACAGTGTGTTCGACGTCTTGGACGACGTATGCAAAGTGTTCAAACATTAAACAAAAACATCGCGTCGCCCACCAAAGAATCCGTTGAGTAATGAAACAAAAACCTTCTCGATTTCGCTTCTCGTTCTCGAGTCAACACTCGAAACTTTAAGTCTCTTTGGCTCCAGCCTCTTGGTCCATACGGAATAAATTTTTTTCCTGACTCCCCCGCCTTCCTTTCGAAACCCTTCACCGTCAAAAGAAAACATCCCCATCTAAGACCTGACGGTACGTTGTCACGAACGCCGCAAGTCGAAAAACGACATCGCAAGAACGCAAAGTAGACAACTCGAAAAAAAAAAAAAAAAATTATAATAAAAAGTGGAAAATGCGTGAGCCGGAATACGTAGAAGGAGAAAACATCTAGTCGTTGAACGGTAAGAGAGTGGGGTAAAGAGTCCCCATGACTTTGCCGTTGAACCACGGAACCAGCTAAGCAAGTCACGCACGCGCAATCTCCATACATCACCGTCCGAGCGTGTAAACTTTTCAACTCCCTCGCATAACCAACCCCCTCTCTCTCTCTCTCTTTACGCTGCTCACTCCGCGTCGTTCTATTCTTATTCCTTTTTCTCTCCTCGTTTCGCTCTCCTTCCGATCTTTTTACTCTCCTTCCACGCACACGATAAACACACAGTCGCCGAGGCAAGTATGCGCTCATCTTCGTAGATAGTACACCCCCCACCCCCACACCCACCCCTAAACATATATATGGGAAGCTTTCTAGAACTCTTCTAGTTTCGGGAGCGTCTATGTCCGCTCTACTTGCTCCTTCGCTCTCGTCGTCCTTCTCCTTCTTCCTCCCTCTGCACTGTCAAGATTTTTCTTCCGCACCGCGGCGTTCCATAGTCCTGCTATGTTCAGCGTTGAAGTCCGGACGTCTCGCTCCTTGTGTCAGACTCCTGGCGCACGGCCACGAATTATTGAAGCTCAATTGGATCCGGCAAAAGACTTTGCTATGGCCAGCGAGGCGGCATCTCATCCTCGGGATTCACGAGGACTCCTCTCGTCTCTTTGTCCCGTTCGTTCTTTCGTCTTCGTCAGAAACTACCCTCCCGCGCGGGAGGGTAGTTTCTGTCCGCCAACCTCGACGCATCGGCTACTCGTACGTTTTCGCTTCTAGTCCTTTCCGCAGAGAAGACTTTTCATCGAGCGGAAAAGACGTCGTCCCCTCGTCCTTTCGTGTCTCTCGTAAGACTTCCATCGGAGACCAGAACCTTGGCACATGTATGACATCTCTCCCTTGTTCCGCTGGAAGCGCTGTCCTCTTTTCTACTCTTTTCACTATTTGCCCCTCGTTATCTTTGCGATGACATTTTTACTTCTTTTTATATAGTTTTAGCCCCCAAAGCTCCGAGACCCCATTATTTGTCTGGAACATTCGATTCGTCGGAGCTTTTCTCTTGTTTGCTCCTTCATTTTTTCTTTATTTTTCGTTTTTTTTTTTTTTTTTTTTTTTTTTTTTTAAGACTTTATCAACTAAAGTAAATCCCCGTCCGTCCGTCGGCGCTGATGTCGTTTCCACAACTGTTATTATTATCGTTATTTGTCGGTAGTTGACACGAACCAGAAAGCCCCTCGGCTACTTTTTGCAGCGCGTTTTATTGATATGTATTTGTAGCGTCAACGACCGTATTAGATATATATATATCGACGAAAAAGCTTCGCAACCCTCGGGGTGACTTTTCCTCCGATCCCTTCGTTTCGCACAATTATTCGAAATTTCCGTTCGATATCTTTCTGATGTAAAATGGAAATTTCATTTGGAGACGATTTACCGGCCCTCTGCTTTCTCCCGCGTGCATATATATATCCGGCAGTCGCGGGGCTAAACGGATTTTCTCAGTTGATCCTCGCCGGTTGATCGTCTGCTCTTGCTTCGGTTTATCGACGAAATGGCACAATAAAATGTAACGTTAATCGAGGTGACGGGGGACAGACGCGCGGAAAGAGAGGGCGCCTCGACTGCCGATTTCTCGAACGCCCTTAAAGTCTTCGCGACGGAACTCGATTCATGGATATCATCTGGAAGACGGTAAACTTCGCTTTTTGTCTTCGATAGAACTTTTTTATTCTCGAATTCGAACGGAAAACGTCCGTTAACATTTCAGAATCGAGACTAAGCGTCGGCGAATCTCAATAACATCGCGTGTCTTCGTTTTCGCATCCGGTTTAATGAAAGTCGCTATCTCGATCCGATATTCTCTCGTACTTTTTACGAAGTTTTTTATTTTCATAAAAGTTATCGTTGCCGTTAACAGAGAACTCGAATTTTCGATAAAATATGAAAAAAAAAAGGATTGAAAAAAATTATGCGAAGGGATATCGATTTTTTAAGAAAAAATCAGTCGAAATTAATTATTAATTCCCCGACTGATAATTTTTTTTTTCGGCGTGAGTTTGATCTGCGAATTGAACTTTCGTTTTTCAAGGAATTCTAGAAATTCATTGCACGACGACGCAAAAACCAATTGATTTTGGTCCCCATCGTCATTTACGGAATAAAGCGTTCGCTCGCAGCGGTACAACGATAAATCGTGTGAGCGGCGATCGAGCGTGAAAACGTCACTGATTATCCCGCAAGATCTTTCATGCGCAAATTATTAACTTCAGTGTGGTGTAATAATTATTGCAATTAGCGTCGAATGGAATAAGGGGACTTGACGATTCAGTCCCCTTCTCTCCCTTCCGTTCGGTCCGCTTCTCTCTATTTCTCTGGAAAATCGTTGAATGCGCGTCCACTGCGCGAACGAGCATATTGTAAGAGACGCGAGTTAGGTCTCTCTCTCTCTCTCTCTCTCTCTCTCTCTCTCTCTCTCTCTCTCTCTCTCCCTCTCTCGAACGACACTAACGAGTTGTCGGGTACTGTTGGGTATCGGCGAGGCCTCAGGGTGAAAGCGCCCGGACGTGTTGCGCGGTCGTGCGGACGGCGACGATGCGGTACGGGCCACGATAGTGCTTGCGCTCTCGCGCAGTTTCAAGTATCGCTAGTAGTGCCCGCGCACACCAATGGATTCGTAGCGCACAAGGGATGGTGTGCACTATACTAACTCGACGGCGCGAATACTGTGACCAAAAGAGCGAGGAAACGAGGAGAGGGAAAGGTAGGGGAGAGGGTGGGTTTGGTGATTCTCTGAAAACCCCCCGCCGTGCAGCAAACTCTCTCGAGCTCTAGCGCGGGTCTGTCGAAAGCTTAAGGGGTCGAGGCAACGTGGCGGCATAACCACACCGGTACCTCGGAATCCCAACGGGGGGGGCGGGGGGGAACCTCACCAACGCCGTACATTGTGCAGCAAGGATTATGGCGTAATGTGCGAACCAACACCTTAGCGACCCTTTCGATCGCCACCTCTCACCTTCCATCTGTACGTGTAACGTAAACCTCGCGTTAACACACTCGTACACAACGACGCGTGCAACCTCTCGATTCAGGCCCGAGAGAGAGAGAATCTCAGCTTCGTTGCTTCCATTTCTCGACCAAAGATTTATCGCGGTATTACAATCCCGTATCCTCGTGGGGTCTTTCGCTAATCCTCGTTTTGTCTCGTTAAAACGCGTTAAACAAGCTCTTCGGTTACGAAACATCGTGATTTACATGAGTCGTAAAAAAAAAAAAAAAAAAAAAAAAATTGAGAATTTATTCGTTCGATCAACTCTCTCAGGGGTAGTCACTTAAAAATTCAATTTGCCGATTAAACAGTCGAGCATTCGCGATATTATGATTATCGAATTGAAGAAAAGCGAACGAAAGTACTTAAAAAATTTAAATAATTTTGCTGACATTAGATTCGAATCGAATGAAAATTTAATGGAATGTCGCGTATTTCAAATCGTCAATTTATCAACGAGACGACGAAGTGTAGAGGAGCGAAGGAACTTTTAACTATTTTTTTCTATTTATCGAACGCGTTGATGACGTTTAGAATTGGAGTAACTGCATTATATAAACTCGAATATTATTTCAAGCGATGAGAGAGAGAGAGAGAGAGAGAGTCGCAGTTCTACAGGTGGAATGAAATACAAGTGAATGCATCAGCGGCAGGTGCGAGAGCGGCGTAGAGTACTTTTGGTGCTTGACGAAGTCTGGTTATTGAAACCGTTCGGCGCTCTACTTCATCGTCACTCTCTCTCCGCATCGGTTCTCACAATTTATTCAACGTGTTCAATGAAACGCTAGCGAACCGCACAATATATCGATATATTCAGCAATATAGAGGTATATAGTGTATAGAATAAAAATCGATTCCACTATTTCGAATTGTAATGCGTTGTCGCTGCCGGAAGTCGCACGGTAGTTGAGTTTAATCGTCCCGATGGTACACCAGAATCCCGACGGAAGACGCTCGTCAAAATATTAAAAACCCCTTCGAGGGATTTTTCATCTCTTACCATATACACTCCGCGACTCCGGGGGCTGCTGCGAGATATCGAATTACGAAATAGTTCGACGTGTAAAAACAAATCCGATCCCTTCTCACTCTCGCGGACTCTTTCGTGTTGTACAACTTACGTGCAACAAGAGAACACCGACTATGAGAGCTGAAAAGATTGCAGCGCGTTTCACTAACCGGTCAGTATCACCTTACGACGGGCTTTCCACACACACGCGATATCCTCCTTCTATTTCTTCACCCTTATTTCACGTCCTCCTACTCTCTCCGCGCGAGAACGGACCTCCATCGGAGATCGGAACTCCTCCGCTCTATACTTGCATTTACCTTTTATTTTCGTCTTTGAAATTATACACCTCTTTCACATATTGTGATCCATCGTTTTTTAAACCGGTATTTGTAATGCATGTAACGTCGAGAGGAGTACACGTACCGCTTATACCTCTTATATACCGATGTAAATGCCGCATATATGTGGAACTCCGGCGCAAAATCAGTCGCGTAGAAACATCAAATATAAACAAAATTTCAAGTAAATTTTTTTTTTTTTTAATTCGCGCTGAAAAATATTCGAACCTTTATGAAAATACCGATTACCTTGTTACCGATTGATTATTCTTTTTTTTTTACGCCAAATGATCGATAGATTAACGCTGAAAAATATTGTTCAGCAAACAAAAGTAAAAATCGTATTATTTATCTGTTTGGCGGTAAATTTTAAATTTACTAAAATAATTTTTAATTACTATTGCCGCATTACGTAATTGTGAAAAAACGAAAATGCCGTTGAAATGCGATAAAAATACGATATTTTAATGGTAATTTTGGAAGAAATAAAAATACCGATATTTCACACGCGTAAATATTGTATATGGCGTTTCGCAGGTATATCCGTATATATATGTTATGCACCGGCGGGATTGCAGAAAGAGGAGAAGAAATGAAAATTGAAAGAGCTTTTGTCAAAGTTGTCCCAATATTTTGGTTTCATTTATCCTCGAGGATTGTCGGCGGTCCCGTCTCATTCGGGAATAGCGCACACGCAACGTCGATGAATAAAACGAGTCTCTTCCTTCTCCGTCTCACGGTTTACGACGGCCCGAGGAGAGCGGCTTCCGCTCTCATTCAATCTCCGGCTCTACCTGTAATTCGAGTCGTATCTCCGTAGCGGCCCGTCCGAGTGCCGAATTGGCTCCTCGACCTCCCGATTCAGCGACGAACAAAATAGATCGATATACACGAGCGAACGAGTGCTATCGATATTTTTTCTTCGATACCGAGAAACAGAATTTCGCGATTTCGTATCGAAGTCATTAAATATTACGCAAGGATTGCATTGACGCGAGGGGATTCAATCGATTTTTCTCGGTACACCAATCTCGAGAATCATTTCGATATATCAAATGCATTATCCCCCCACACATTGCGGCGGTTTCCTGAAACAACATCGCGTGCCGCGATCGCCGCTTCAATGCGGCATCGTTGAGGTCTATTTCGAAGAAATAAATTTCTCAATAAGTCAGGTATACCCAATGGTGATGAATTATCGTTAATTATTCAATCCCGAAGATGGAACGAGAATAATTAGTGTCTCGATAATCGATAATATGGAGCATCGAAGCAATTCCGCAAATCCCGCAATGCGGTTATACGAAAGTCAATTTTAACGAAAATTAAAATAAAAAAATACCGATGTCAAGGACCATCGCGAGATACTCGAGTTTCAGCCTCTTATACGACTGGTATATACGTATAAATCACCGCTGATGTCAACCAGCTGTTCGCCGTTTCTAGATCGCGATCTCCTTTTCTCCCGTTCATCGTATCTCCTTCTCACTCGTTTCAGCTTTGCTACTTAACTCTTCACTCACGAATTTGACGGCGATTTTCTTTCCCGCACACCCACAACTGCACACATACCAACGCGGTTCCTATTTTTCTTCAAAGTCATATAATCGCTCGGAGAAAATAGGAAAATAACGAGCGTCTCGTTCGCGCGCGAACACCTATACACGTACACACAAGACGCGGGCAATAAACGATTCGCTGCAAAAGCGATTCTCTCGCAGCTGCTAGAGAAGCTCGACGTCTATCGCTGTTACTCCTCCGCTTTTGTACTTTTTCCCTCGTTCACTCACGGTTTTGGCTCGTTTTCTTCTGTTCAACGCGCCCAAACGCCTCTTCGCGAATGGATATTAAAGATTAAATGACCAAAGTACTCGAGAGTTCTTTTTCTCTCACCGCTCTCGTTTCAATCTGTTCACACTTCCGCTAAACTTTCGGCGCCTTCGAAAGACCGTTCTCGCGATAATATTGCTTACACTCGCGAAACTACCGACTTACAAAGCGAGAAAAATATAAATCACGGAATACAAGTAGGTGGAGCGGACATCGTAGAAAAGGAACGATACTCGCGATATATATATATATATATTTTTTTTTTTCGTTGTCGTTGGCGACGTATTGTTATTCGATTTTTATTATCGCAAATTACGAAAAATCGCTTCAACAATCGTATTTCGAGTGTATCGCAAAAATTTGTATGATTAATTCGCGAAAATCGGTTCGGTTTAAAAATCCACAAATTGTATTAACGATACTCGCGATAAATATATATATTTTTTGTTTCGTCGTCGTTGGCGAAGTATTGTTGTCCGATTTTTTTTTTTATCGCAAATTACGAAAATTCGCGTCAACAATCGCATTTCGAGTGTATCGCAAAAATTTGTATGATTAATTCGCGAAAATCGGTTCGGTTTAAAAATCCACAAATTTTATTAACGATACTCGCGATAAATATATATATTTTTTGTTTCGTCGTCGTTGGCGAAGTATTGTTGTCCGATTTTTTTTTTTTATCGCAAGTTACGAAAATTCGCGTCAACAATCGCATTTCGAGTGTATCGCAAAAATTTGTATGATTAATTCGCGAAAATCGGTTCGGTTTAAAAATCCACAAATTTTATAAACGATACTCGCGATAAATATATATATTTTTTGTTTCGTCGTTGTTGGCGACGTATTGTTATTCCATTTTTATTATCGCAAATTACGAAAAATCGCTTCAACAATCGTATTTCGAGTGTATCGCAAAAATTTGTATGATTAATTCGCGAAAATCGGTTCGGTTTAAAAATCCACAAATTGTATTAACGATACTCGCGATAAATATATATATTTTTTGTTTTGTCGTCGTTGGCGAAGTATTGTTGTCCGATTATTTTTTTTTATCGCAAATTACGAAAATTCGCGTCAACAATCGCATTTCGAGTGTATCGCAAAAATTTGTATGATTAATTCGCGAAAATCGGTTCGCTTTAAAGATCCACAAATTTTGTGAACGATACTCGCGATATATATATATTTTTTGTTTCGTCGTCGTTGGCGAAGTATTGTTGTCCGATTTTTTTTTATCGCAAATTACGAAAATTCACGTCAACAATCGCATTTCGAGTGTATCGCAAAAATTTGTATGATTAATTCGCGAAAATCGGTTCGCTTTAAAGATCCACAAATTTTATTAACGATACTCGCGATAAATATATATATTTTTTGTTTCGTCGTCGTTGGCGAAGTATTGTTGTCCGATTTTTTTTTTTAATCGCAAGTTACGAAAATTCGCGTCAATAATCGCATTTCGAGTGTATCGCAAAAATTTGTATGATTAATTCGCGAAAATCGGTTCGGTTTAAAGATCCACAAATTTTGTGAATGATACCCGCGATAAATATATATATTTTTTGTTTCGTCATCGTTGGCGAAGTATTGTTGTCCGATTTTTTTTTTATCGCAAATTACGAAAATTCGCGTCAACAATCGCATTTCGAGTGTATCGCAAAAATTTGTATGATTAATTCGCGAAAATCGGTTCGGTTTAAAAATCCATTAATTTTATGATTAATGTTCATTACATCGGACGAATAAATTTCCTCAATTCGAATAAACTCGAAGTGGTCTCTAGCGAATTTCCCGGGCGCCGTTATTTCGAAACATTTCATTTGATTTAAACAAATTTAGTTGAATCAAACATATCGCGTCTCTCGATGTGTATATATTTATTACCAAACATTCGAGTACTGCGAAGGTTTCCAATTTCGATGCCAGTCAAATTTTGCTTCAATTATAGATTCGGGAAAATTTACCTATCGAGTTGCGGCATACAAACATCCGGGCATTTTCCAATCATATCAGTTAACAAATCTGTTGACACTTTAAACCGATCGCGCGGGAGAAAATCGGGTAGGATTGATACTGATTCGTTTGCAAATTTGGGGCAAAACATCGCGTCGAAGCTCGGTGAGCGGTTAACTTTATTTCCATAGCTTGCAGAGAGGGATTTAAATCTCGTGACCAAAAGAGACTAACGAGGAAGCTTGTCATTCGGGAGACCGAGTGTCACGTGACATTTGTCCGGTTGTACGAATGGCGGGTACGAGTGTTTAGACAAAAGAGATTCTAATGACCGGCACCGTCGGACCGTCGTATGAATGCCGTCCATCGCGCAGCATGCGAGGAAATTCATTCGGTCAAACGTACGGTGAATATGATGCCGTTTCTCCCTCTTATGGTGGTCCGTTCGTTTCTCGGCTCTCTGTACATCGTTCGCGCGTACCTGCAGCGTACACGTGTGCGAAATCTTTTGGGTTTATCCTCTGTCGCTTCATCCCTTTTCAATCCTTTCACCTACTCGTGCCTCGTATTTCGCTCGACTATATTACCCGGTCGCGCTATAGCGGTATATTAAGGATGAATGAACATACCGCTATGCGCCGGTCTGCATTTCAAATCGCGTATACACGCGAATATAACCGGCGCCACGGGCTTTTTGGTCCCTTCGAAGTCTCGACTCCTTCGTGTTGCAATTCAAAAGGGCTTTACCAAGAATTTGCATATCTTTGAGATCTTTAATTAAAAGGGCGAACGCTGGAAAGACATTGCTTCATCGCTTCGGTTGCTTCTCGTTCCACCGTTCGTTCTCCTTTTCCCGTCTCTCTCGGGTTCGCCACATTCATCAACTTCTATCGAAACGTCCTATAGATCTTTTTCTTCGTAACCCGAGTAATTACGACGATATTAGAAAATTATACGACGGCTTTTGATCCCAACGCTCTTAAAGGCAGATAATCCATTCGATTTCGTGGTGCAATTTTTTATCGATAGATGTCGCACACAATCGCGAGAGACTTCGTACGCCTAAACTGTAGCGATACGCGGCGCAAGGCACACATACATCTCGAAAATGTTGACAAATCGCGGCGATTGACAATAGGCTCGCCGCGGGCGTTCGTGACTTATGCTTGAGACTTCTCGAGATCTCCTTGAATCAATATTGAATGTTATTTCAGAGTTAAAAGGGACGAGCGTTCCGTATCCGCCGTTAGTCAGTTTAAAGTAAATACGGAGACCTGAGTTATGAATCATTAGAGTTACTATGCGAATATCGTGGGATGAGAGACCAAACAGCGTAGTCAAACTTTGAAACATCATCAAATTTGCGAATTCGAACGAATAAAATGGCGATTAATTATACTGATTAACTGTTTGATTAACTTTATTTGGTTAAATACAGATATTCGATAATCAAAGGCTATCATATTTGCCGAAAAAAAAAAAAAAAAAAAAAAAAAAAAAAAAAAAAAAATGGCGATCGGCAGTGGCGGAACGCCAACGGGAAGCAATACAAGTTTGTCCATTTCACCAATGCTGTGTCGTCATACCCACTCCTTTCAGCCCGAATGTACTTTTTGGCTGAGAGTTCGAACTGCCAAAGCACAACGCCGCTTTGTCGGACGCACTTGTGTGTCAAAACCGAACAAAATCGTTTGGCAAAAGCTGTTACCGTGTTCACGAGTAGCATACAAAAGTAGACGAACGTTTGGACTTGTGTATCCTCCGTTCTTTGACCGTCGCATCGGTTCGACTTGGATAGAGTTCTCGCTGGCCTACGCGAACGATATCTTTTCAACTGTAGCTGCTGCTAGCTTCGCGCTATACAATATTATTCCCTCGGCTCTCCTCACGGCAACTCTCGAACTATCGATGTCTTCCGGCCGCCGATGTACCCCGTCGTTTCCTCGGGAATGCTTATTTTTCTCTCGCCTTCTTTCGAAACCCGAGGAGCTCTCTCGTACCCTCGAACTCTCGATTCTTCGCCGCGCAAGAGTACAAAATTTACGAGCATCCGCCGCGGCGACAGCGGCTTCTCCCCTGTCGCGTTATAACTCCCAGCGACTTTCATTTTCTCTCTGTCTCACACCTTTGCAGTTTATCGTCGATCTTTCTCTCGTTTTTCCGCACACCCACGTCCCTTTCGTTCGCGATGCTTCGAGCGCTCCACTCGCTTTTCACGGGTATCCAAAGTTCCGTCTCTGCTCGCGTTTTCCACCCCTCTCCCCCATTCCTGAACGTTCGACGCGCACTTTATCGCATTCCAAATGGGGTGATGATGTCGGAGGTAAACAGTTCGCAAACGCAATTCTAATCACATAACTGTATGGTATATTGATATATTTAGGGTGCATCCGCGATAAAATGCGCCCATTGAAACAGAAATTAAAATAATTTTCGATTAAATAAAAAAATAAAAAAATTAGAATAAATTTGAAAAAAATTTCGATATAATTTTATTACATAAAAAATCTGTATACATTAGTTGAAAAAATTGACATTAAATTTCGAAGAGTCGTTTCCTTTCGTCGTTATTCTTCTTTTTTTGGACTCCCGAAAACATTTCGCTTCCATCTTTCTTATTGCCGCTTCGCGTCGACGGCGTCGCGTAACGCCTGCCGTCTTATAATGCGATGCGACACTCTCAGACGACTACACACGAATACAAGGCGTCCTCCTCGTGAGGATGACGAGGAAAGGAGACTCGATTCGGCGGTTTCGAGAGGCGCGCTGCCAACGTTACCTTTTTTTTTGTTTTTTTTTTTTTCGGGATTAAAAAGACGTTCGATGCAGCGCGAGGATCGACGCCTGGGAAGGGATCCCCAAACGCCGGACTTCCTCGTTCAAATAATCCGAATACATTAGCGTTCCCCGCGAAGAGGCTGTAGTATACCGGGCAATGTGGCGAACATGCCAGACAGAGCCGGCAAACCCTACGCAAACTCTTCTCCTTTACGCTCGCGCGACTCTACGGTTATATATCCAGAGCTCCTCTTCGTTCTCTTTCCTTCGCCGCTTCTCATGAATATGCGCGGGAGCATTTGACGCGGTATTTTTTCGCCCGCGTCCTCTTTCTCGTTCGTCCTCGTCGTCTCTTCTGTGATAATGGCTTTATAATGACTGGCTTACGCAGTGAAGTACCCTTGCCGTCGCGAACGTTCGCTCGGCTTCTCACACGCCAACCCATCGAGGGAAGACACTCCGCGGTGGCTTTGCGCCGACAAGCCAACCTCTTCTCATTGTCTTCGCTCGTCTTATCCCGACCAACCTTTTTTTTATTCGTTTCTTTTTCTTTTTCCCCCTTTCTATTCGACCAACGAGCTTTATTTCTTTTCTACTTCGTTCCTCGTATCTTTCGCTACTTGTCCCATCGACTCGTTTCTTTCGTCATTTCGTTTGTGCGCCAATTGCTTCTGCGCACATCAACGGGCACTCGAGACCACGCGATTTTTCTAAAAGACGCAAACTCTCATCTTTACATGCGCGGGAATGTTTTTTTTTTATATTTCTTTCTCGTAGAAGAAAATTTGTTTGCGTAAAAAAATGTAGACGAAGATTTGATACAATCAGACGGTAGTGCGTGTATACAGATGACACGCCGCCCGGAGCTACGAAACCGAAGTTTAACGTCATTCGGGAAGTGTATGAATGAGAAATCTTGGGAAGAGACAGGTGTGAGTCGTGGCCCGGGTATGCGAGAGAAGGGTAAAGTGATTTCCGGAACTCAAGAGTTAAATATAATACTGTCGTTCACCGAGACTCTCCGGCCGAAGGAGACGTCTCGATGACGTATTCGAGACTGGCGTACACGTGTGTCTTTGGTTTACTCGTGGAAACTTCGTACGATTTGACTCAGTGAGGTTCGCCGTCGTTCAACCGACGTGCGAATACTCTCTTAGGTAAGAGATTCGCACACGATTCGCGAATATAGCGAGTGAAAACATTACCCGAGGGTTCTGTGAAGCTCTGTCTGCTTTGGTGACGACGACGACGTTACATACACGAAGCCACTATATTAAGATTGGATGTGCAGCTCGATGAATAGAGAGACACGGTGCGTATGTACCGCGCAGAAACAGCCGCCACCACGTATCTCATCCTAAGGCAATCCAATAGATGCCGTATTACTGAAACCTCCCGTCTGGGCGTATATTTTCGGTTTCCGCGCCGAGCCAACATAAATGGGCCGTTAAACGACGGGCTCCAGACGAAACGCCGCGACGTGCTCCGACAACAAGAGATCGCTTGCTTCTCGCAAATGAAAAGCACATTTTCTGACCGGCAAGAAAATCAAAATCCACGAAACAGACAGAGGGGGGGGGGGGGGGGGAGGAGGACATTGCGAAACGTTTATATTTGTTTTTTCCCGAAAGTTACCGGTTCGTTAAATTTATTTCTAGATATACCACGAAGAACCGTAAGAAAAATCGGTTCTAGCAATTTGTGGGATTAAAATTTCTTTTTGTAACGCGTGCATGAAAAGTGTTACTTCTCGTGCCTGCCGAGAGTGGCGTAAGTGGCGCATTATAGCGTACCGTACCATGGTCTAGGATACAGGTCTGGGCACTCCGGGATTTTAGCATATGGATTCGCGTGACACAAGGGATGCTGATAAGTTCCCAGTTTGTCCTCTCTACCCACGCATGCGCAATGGCGTAAGATTTTAGTTGAGTAAATTTGCGCATGCGTAGCAAACAGGCCTTCCCCTCACTAGGGACCCTTGAGGGACAGTAAAAATTGCTTCATTTACGCTACGGTCGTGTTTAAAGAGTGCCCAGACCTGTTTATACGACCGTAAGGCTACTGTAATGTCGCGGCGCATGCGCACGTCTGATTTTACTTCTCACACTCTTCCGGGACGGAAGCGTGCGAGAAGTCAGTCGTCTTCTTCTTCAACAATTCAACTGCAGCAATACGACTAGAGGGCGCTTAAGTCAGTATTTCACACACGCATTTTGGTACCTCTCGCTTGCTGTGGTGGCGCCACAATCGTCAGATACAGCAGCACTCCTCCTGCACTTGTTACAAAAACCATCATGCGATACTTGTACGACGCCACGGACTTCCGACGGCGGTTGTGAAGTAGTCCCACTCGCCTTCTCTCGCCTTCTCTCGCTCGATACGGCTCGTGCAGCCACTGGGCCACTTCCTAACCTTCGTCCGTAAAGTCCGCTTTCTCGCACTAGTATCGCAAAATACTATTATATATACCAAGGCGCGCATAAGGGGAGGTAAAGTGAATGGTAAATTTGTCGAAACGTAAACCAACGACATCAGCTCGAGATCGCTTTATAGTCCATTGAGTATTCGTTGGGCTAGTTGAATGGAACGAACATCAGCGAGGCATTCTAGCGTAACGCGTTACACTTTACAACGCTGAGAGAGGGTGTGTATGCGGACGAATCGTCTCTCTCACAAACTGGGGGAGAATGATGCTCCGTTACCCCTTTCTACAAGAGTGTGCGATAGCTGGAAGTCGGCGCGGTTGATGCAACGGCGCACAACGACTAGTATGTAATACGCATCCGTACATAGGAGAGATCTGTTCGGTTGTATTGTGGTGAAGCACTCGAATCGATGCTGGAACGGCATAGTCACCGGCACGGAAGAGCAACCGGCGATGCGCCCTCCCCGCGTGTTACCTAACCCCTTGAACCCCCCATCGGTGGCGGTGAACGCCGATGGTAAACCAGCTGTAACGATTGACGTATATACCTGTAGTACAGTATACACGATCGGAACGCTCCAGGATTCGCGGCTTGGTCCCCGCTGGGTAACGCGATGCAAAGCTCAGCGCGAACTTTATGTGTTTGCATCCGCACGTACCGATCGCATTTGGTACACACGGTTGTCCATTCCACCGTGAATCTCCGTTGCCCCGTTAGCCACACGTATGCATACCTCGGTCCATACGCGATATCCTAGTCGATGAGTTCATCTCTCTCTCTCTCTCTCTCTCTCTCTACCTCTCTCTCTACCTCTGTCCCTGTTTCTCTCTCTCTCTCTCTCTCTCTCTCTCTCTCTCTCTCTCTCTCTCTCTCTCTCTCGATATAATGAATCCTGGAATACACGTGCGAGAGCGTCACGCGTTTTCATATATACTCCGTAATTGCGATGAGGTGACGCGCATCCAACTATGTCTACTTTGGACACCGAAGTAGGTCTTGAAACTCTATGAACGACCAGGTGATTGGGGTCACGTTATATTATTGGATAATGAGGAACTTAAATTGTCGCTCAAGCAAATAGAGAAAATTGCTTTTCCACATACTCGCGAGACAATCTCTATGGAGAACAAAGCAGCGCAATAATCTCCGGTTTCGCGCTTTGATGTCGGAATTATACCAATTAAACTGAAAAAAAAAAAAAAAAAAAAAATGTCGTTGTTTCAATAACACTGATGTACTTGAAATTAATTTCATCAAATTAATAACATCAATATTCACAGTTGTTCTGATTTGAAAACGGTGTAATTGCACTCAATAGCACGGTGTTATCGAAAAAGAGAATTGAGACAATCGTCCGTAGAATTGCTTTTTACACGAAAATATTTATTTCACCGTGACATGAACTCAACAAATATCTAACCCTGTTATCGAAAATCCGATATCCTTTCTAACAAAACTGCTTTTAGATCGCCTGCTGCTAGTATTTTCGTCAATGATACTTCCCATAACACATCAGCTATTTTCCATAATCCCATTTTATTGAATTGATTGGTTATGTTATCGGTGCAATACACATATTATTCAAAATTGTTTGACGACATTTTGTTAAGCGAGTCATTCAGTTTTCGATCGAATTATATGATTATTTAAGTTTGCACTATACGTAGTTCATCGAAATTTAAATAACATTGATTGACACGTATAAAATAGTCAATAGGTGTTCCGTCAGAAAGCGTTAGATCCGGGGTTCGAGCCCCGGTTAGGGCCTTCAAAATTTTTTATAGTGACGTTGCGTTATAAGTATAAGTAGGGATAGCGAATTGAATAAAAAGGACAATCTAAACAATTTTTAATAATATTGAGTAACAAATAGGGTAGACGTACCCTTAGTGGTCACTGTACCATTTGTGGCTATTTTTATTATTATACTCATCGAATAATTTTTTATTCAAAACCGCATATTGATTCATCAAAAGTTCGCATATAAATTTACCAAATGATCTATTCGAAGTTTTTTTTTTTAATTCGATTATTTATTGTTTTATTGCTGCGAATGTGATGGCCACATTCGGCCCTAAAGTGGCCAAAAACGGTACCTCTACCCTCTTGGTAGGATTTAATCCACGTTTTTGCGTTATAAACAGAATTTAGTTATCGAACATCATACATCATTGGATCAAGACATCCTAATATTGCATCATCCCGGCTTTGAAAAGATGCAATTACACATTACATTTACCATTACACACGTACTTGGAGTAATTACAAATATTGATGGCAGCCTGCAATGGTTACGTTTTATTGAATAAATCATGATTCTGATTGGTTCAACGCCATTTTTTTTCAGTGTAGCTTTTCATCCCTCTACAAATTTGGAGATAACACTTTCATTTTTTATTCCATTTTATTTATATCAAAGACTTAATTTATACATTTTTTATTTTTGCGCAATTTACCAAAACTTGAAAAAAAAAAATCATGTCAATAATACGATTTTGAATAATATTGAAGCAATAAGCTGCAATAAAAAAATGTAATTTCTATTTTATCGACATTTTTGAAAAACATAAAAAATCGATTACAAGTAAGTTTCAAGGGGTTGTATTTAAGGAATTCACCCCCGAGCTTTAGTATCCCTAATAATCGTTTTCTGTAAATGACGATAAAAAAACTGGTAGAAGCTCATGGGTTTGATGGGTTGCGTCGCATAGCTTTGTAGCTTTTGCACTCGTGTGCGTTGCCGGAGATTCGCTGCAGGCTCTTTCAGGTCGTAGCAAACTTCCGGTTCTCGCGGCCACGGGTATACCGGTACGCCAGCGGGGCTAAGACCGCGAAAGCCGTTGCTCCACTTTACGAGCCATTACCACCTCTGCAGGAACCATTGTCGATCGCGACTCGGCCTCGAAAACTGGTACATCCCTTACACTTCACAGTACGCCTCTTGTTCACCGCGACAAAGTGTTGGTGAAACGTCTCTTGCAGCAGCTCTTGCTGTGTGTGTATTCCACCGCGTTAATGTATGGAGGACCTGCGCCTTGCGGATTGGTTATTGTGTGTCGTAGCGATATATATCGATATATATACGTATGTATAAATTACAAGAACTGCGTATAACACGGACGTATCTATAAGCTGCGGAGAATGTATTACTCGCGGTATATATTATAGAGGATTGTTAAGGAGTATAAACGTGTCTATGTGTGTGTGTGTGCGTGGAAAGCATCGTTACTAGAATCCCGCGGCGACTATTGTACCCCGAGGATCTCTGCCTATGTTGCGAGAGCGGAGCAGTAGAGCAGCAGGGGTTTCGCGGTGTACAATTGGTATCATTAATAAATTGGATACATTGTGACCCACCGTTGCCATTGTTAATTCCACCTAAATTTCGCGGTCGCACGATGGAGCAATGAACGCATTGAGGTATGGAATCGAAAACTTTGCTCACCGGTTGGAAACAGCGGGGAAGCAGTTGTTGATAAAGTCGACTTTCACAAATCGTTATAACAAGATACCACGTGGAGTTTCCTCGATGTTTTTTTTTTTTTTTTTTTTTTTTTTTCATCGTTGAATGCAATTTCAATTTGTCCGCATCCGATGAAAAAAAATATAATTGCCTCTTCGAGGATTTTATATGCACGGAACTGCACGTTAATTCGGAACAGATCCGATTTTATATTTCACTAACATTCACGAAGAGCCGTAAAGCTTTGAGAATAAAGTAGAAAAAAAAAGGATCGCGAGGTATTATAAAAAAAAAAAAATAGAAGAAAAATCTCTAAGCGTTTCAACCCCGCATTACGCCACCCTTTTCACCTCTTTTGCGCGCGGACATAATTTACAACCCCGAACACGGCAATCGTTGCCGCTGACCGTGGTTGCCAATTAGAACCGGTTAAGCTGATATCTCGGCGTTACTACTGGGTAGGAGCTAAAAGTACGGAGAGCGCTGTGAAGGATTTAAAAAATAGAAAAAACAAGAATGGAATATGAATAAGCGAGAGAAGGAGATTATCGAGTTTGGCGGTCGATTTTTTTTTATTTATTTCTATTTTTTTCCCCCGGTGTACCGAATCCGCGAGTCTACAGAGTGATAACGGTAATCATCGCTTTTATAACGAGGCGATGATGAAAAAAAAAAAAAAAAAACATAGAAATAACAATTTTTATAATGGTACTTTAATTTTAACGAAGAAGGGATGATATTCAAGGGGTGAGAGGGATGAGTTGGAAAATGGTGGAAGAACGTTATATGCGATATGTATCTCGCGGTCGGCTCGTCGAGGGAGTCGTACATTCAACGGTTTCAACAACCCTCCTTTCTTCCCTCCCTCCCCCCCTCCCTCCCTCTATCGTTCCACCTATTCTGCTTTTCTCTCATCCCCCTCTAGGCATCCTTTCGCAACAGCACGCCATTGCACAAATTTAATCGCATACGCAATAACTCGTACTTGCAAACTCGTTTACACGTGGAGTGTAATTACGTTTTGATAGGGAGCGCCGGGTTGAACGTTGAAAATGCAGAAAGGGTTGCGCGCTGGTGGCCCCAGTCTGCTCTGTGCGACCGCGCGAAGACTGCCGAAGAAAAGTCTCACGCGCTCGGCGCGTTTCGCACCCTCCTGAGAGAGCGAGTCGTTAAAATAAGAGTATGAATATACATAACCTAAAGGGTGAATATGCGCTGACCGCGATCGCCACGTTTACTCGCTACGTTGCGATTTTTTTTTTTTTTTTTTTTCGTTAAGCGAAATTTTATTCATTCGATTCGTTAAATTGTCCTTAGCTTTCGCGTTTGACTCAAAAACTACGATAAGCGTTTAAATACGCTGTGAAATTAAGGATTACGGGAAGCCGGAACGACGGAAGAGAATGCGAAGCGTCAGGTTTATCGGCGAAAGCTCGCCGTGGCAGTTAATATACTATAGATGCTCTACACTGTCGGAGGTCCTCGAGCAACTACGGCCGTCGGGGCTCTACCAATTTTCGTACACTTTAATTGCTCCCACGGTGGCCGTGCCTCGAGTACATCGAGGATTTACGAGCTTTCTAGATTAACACAGACACGGACATACGGGCCGAAAAGACCGACAGTAAAACCGGATGGGCTTACGCGTAGCCAACGTTGCGCGGCTAATTTCACTTAAGCTTTCAAAAAAAAAAAAAAAAAAAAAAAATTCCCTACTGCCGCTCAAAAAGATTTGAAAAAATTGATAAAAAAAAAATGAAGCATTGGATATTGATAAAATAAAAATAAAATAAAATTTTTTTGAAAATTCATTGATAACAAAATTTTTTATTAATCTTTCAATATCTATTATTTATTCTATAAATTATCGATAAAATTATTAATAAATATTCAATTCTTTATTTTTCAACGTCAATAAATTTTCTCCATTTTTCTCGAATTGCGGTCGAGAAATCGTAATTTTTTTTTTTTCATCGCGGAAAATTTCCATTACCGTCAAAAATTTGGCGAATACATGAACCGGAAGCTGAACGAGACGCGTTATATCAGTGGATGCGAGAATTCGCAAATTTTCGTAAATGTAAATTGGTTGTCTCTCACGTCTGAGCGGTACTGCGCGGTATAAGATAACCCCGTGGGTTCTGTGTGTATATGTTGGATGAGATTGGTCCAGCTGCTGGTTGGGAGAGGATATACTCTAACCGGTGTTTCGCGATAACTATTAAGCGGCAACAATAATGTTACCGTAACTATCTCTCTCTCTCTCTCTCCGTCGCTTCTTGTACGGCATATTCAGCTCGACAGTTACGGAGGACCAAACGCCGCAGCATCAGGCAGCTTTCATACCAGTGGAGCAGCAGCAACAGCGGGACGACAGAGACGCTTAGCCGCTTGCACAAGGCACTGCGGTCGAGATACGTCACATCCGGCGTAATAAGGGAATCTGCATAACGGTCGAAGGTGTATTATCATCGTTATTGTTTCGAGTGTCAACCGCGGGACACGAAGAGGCGCGCGGGGCAACGGGGCAACCAAAAGCTTTCGAGGTCGCAAATCCGGATTACAATTTCCCTGCGGCTAATATTATATCCAAAGCTCGAAGCGGACGGTGAAAGTCCTTGAATGGCAGTGGAAGAGGAGAGTTATAATCGGCGCTAAAGCTCGTGAGAATAATCGCCATTGTTATTCTCAATCCTTTCTAATTGTTCGACACGTTAATTATAATTTATATCAGAGTCTCGAGTTTGGGCAGATAATTGGGGAAGTTAATTGGCCGAATGAATAAAAAATCCTAAACTTCGAAAATAGTAGGTGAATTGGAGTTTCTTTGTCGATTTAGGTAAATTTAATTAAAAATTGATAACATATATCCCCGTTGCGCGCGACGGCTTTAAAGACGTCAACTACTCTGCTTTCCGTGAAACCGATAATACCACGAAATACAGTCGTTTAATTAGCGCGAAGCTCGTAATTAATCCATGATCCTGCAAGCAAAGGAGACTGCAAATTAGATTACCTCACCTTGGTTATCCCTTGGCAAGGATTCTAGTTTTCACCCCTCTTCCCCTTGCAGAGAAGTTGCCTCCCTCCCTTCTCTTATCCTCCCGGAGAATAAATCCTTGCGGATGCTGGAAGGTCTCACACTCCCCCCGTCGGTCTCTCGTGCTTCGTGAGCTTCGCGCGAATCCAGTCGCGCGCTCTCGGCCTCCGACTCGCTCCATGGTAAACACGTATAGGTACACACGTGTTCCATCTCTCGACGGGAAGATTGAAGAAGCGAGATTGGAAAGCGGGTGCTGGCGGCGCCGCGGCGGTATATAGAGTATAGTATACTCGCGGAAAATGAATCGCCTTTCCCCATCCCCCTTTCCATCACCGCTGCCTGCGCAAACCCCACATTGGACGCGCTTCCGAAGAAGGGAAATGAAATTTCCAACCGAGAGCTTAGACCACCATCGAACCTTTTCTCTGCTCTCCCTTCGGCTCTCCCGGCGGTTCTCGATTTTATTCGCCAATCAATGACGATGAAGTTACGCGCGGGGGTGACTTTTTGTTTTTTTATTTTATTTTTTTTTTTATTATTGCCAAACTGTATAGAGATGAGGGAAAAACCGACTGACGGAGGGATGACGAAGTTTACCGAATTTCTTAGAAGTCTCAGCAGAAACCGAGGGGATCCATATCCTAACTCCATAATTTTTATACGCGTTATTCCATATATTCGAAGGGATAAACTTTATTGCGGTTAAACTTTGGCATTTCTATGCTTTACGTCTACAAATTCACGAAACGAAGTTCCTCCCTCGACGTTATCGATTGCGGGGGTTGTTTTTTTTTTTTTTTTTTTAACCGCTCGAGAAACTTGACAACTTCCGTATTGAAGTCGCAGTGTGGATAAAAACAATTATAAACACGAAGCAGAATTGTTTATCTTCAATTTGAGAACAATTTCGGTAAAATCAGCGCTGGCGGATCTGTTTAATGTTTTAAGGGACTCGAAAGAAAATCTTTGAAACAACGGATGCACTATGAACCCTTTACACCGGTATTGTCCGTTATACGAGCCGAGAGCTCCTTTGCCGTCATTAACCTCGTATGGTCTCCGCGCAAACGTAAGCGAATGTGAAAAGCCAACGACACGGTATCCTCGATTTATAGGAGGATTTCTCAACGAGCATAGAGTTGCATAGTCGTACATTGCGTCATCCCCCTCACTCGCCGCGCTCGTAGCTACCGAAGGAGGTTCCTGTACTCCACCCCTTATCTCGGACGTTCGTGCTTCCGGCTTCGTGTTTCCGCCTTCGTGAGTCGTAAGTCCGTTGCAAAAGAGGCAGCAGTCACGGCCAGTAGGCAAGCACAGTGGAATAGAGTAGAGCTACAAGACTATGTATACGAGACAGAAGGGAAGGTTGAGAGTGAAGAAGAGAAAAAAAAAAAAAATACCGCTGCACAGAGACCAAGGGAGTCGACATCGTAAAAGAAAATCTCCGGTGAGCGAAGGCGAGAGCTGCCGGAGGTGTGTGTTAGCTGTTAGGTGAGTTGAGTCGAGGCTCAAGGTGGGAGGATTAGAGTGAGCGAAAGAAAAAAGAAGAAATGCTATGGGGTAGAAGAGCAGCCGGGAGGAACACGGGAGAGAGCTTCGGTGAAGCACAGCCAGCCGGGAGTCTTAAATTTAGCGCGTATGAATTTTTAATTTTTCTCTGTATTTTACGACTACCCATTAAAATACGGTAGACGATGCAACGGTACGGAAGAGCGGCGCTTCTTTCGCTCTACTATCAGGTACCAAAGAGTGGAAAGTGTGGAAGGAAGAGGGTGTATACAGCGCGTCCTGCGCGCCACACACGTTGCTTCAGGTACCGGCAAAAGGTACACGCTGCATCCCCGGTACCGAACCCCACACCCTCTCTCATTCACACACACACACACACACACATCTACACATTACACTAGCGCTCCTCTGGTCCCCGCGTAGCGAGAAGTCGAAGGATGTAATCCCCGAAGGAGTTATATTTCTGTGGAAAAGCGGCTCCCGGTTGCGCAGAGGCGCTTGCGCCACCCTCATCGTTGGATTCCTATGAAATATGCGATCACTCGAATTTATCGTTGCAGCGTGTCCATTCGCAAGACTCTTCTAGTCTGTACCTATATATACATAGCGAAATCGGGGAGGGGGTGCGTCTCTCTCTGGCTCTCTACTTTCTCTTCGCTCCGACCATTTCTCCCCAAGCGGTACTAGCAACGCGAATCCGACACGAATTTTCCAGGCCGATAGTTCACGGCACCCCTCTGGCTACAAATTTTGATGAGTGCACGAGCATCGGTAGTATACGTAGACCCCATAGACCATAGGCAACTCCATACAACCCGTACGAAAACTTGCTATGCATCGTTTTTGCTTTTATGGATCGAACTTTTTTATTTTTCTTTTCATATTTCGCATACACCCTCGTTAACGAATTTAACTGATTCAATTCGTATCTCGAATTCATTCGATGTTGATGAACTTTGAACCCAATGATTCACGAGACTGATGAACAACCCCTGTGGTCATTGGGGATTAAACGAGCGGTACAGTGAATTCGAGATGACATGATTACGGGTTTTCGCGACTGGCAGATTAATTTATAGACGTTAACCTCCGGTTGAAGAATTTTCTTATAAATTTTGAAGCCACAGGGTCAAGCGGGCGAGTAAGGAAGTGAAACGTGTATATTTATATATGTACTCAGATCTTGAGGTGCAAATTAATTCATGAAAGCTTGCCGCTGCCCTGACGTCCAGCAATGCTCCGGAGTTCCGGGCGGTGTACGAGCCGCTCTCTCGCTCGGTAACCTAAGGGCTAAGGGGCAATTCAGACTATAGTAGGATGAGAAGGCGGCCACGACGAGCTGGCAGCATGGAGCGGAGCAGAGAGATATCGGTCAAGCCGCGAATACGGCCGGAGCATGAGTCCTTGAGTATACACAGCAGACAGCCATTGCGAGGCGCAATGTTCCTCTCTGCTCGGTAACCCGGTACAGCACCAACCGCACCAGTCCGGTATTAGGTGCAGAAGCAGACTGAGTTACGAGGGGATATAAATTCCGAATATTGGAGTTCCGCCCACCTAGCCGCCACCTCTTCCTCGTTCGCGTTCAACCCTCTCGCGGTATGCTGAGCTTCTCCTGCTTAGATCTCTCGTCTATCTATCTATCTATCTCACTCACGTGACGTGTTGGTTACACATACACATACACACACACACGCGGACACACCTCAATATGAAGTACGAGAAGCCGAGTAGCATCGGCCGCTACTCCCGCCACCGCTGCTTTCCATTTGGCCCAATGGGTGAGGAATACCCACCTTTATATTCCGAATACAGCTCTCGTCTTGACCTGACCTCCCTGAAAGCATTTATGCACAGAGATCCACCAGAGAACCTCATCTCATCCCCCGAATCGTATCGCGGAACACCATCAACGGACTAAATCTATTTCGCTTACCACCTTCTTGCTCCTTCGGGAATAAATATATATACAAGCAATTGTTACTTATGCTTGATGCTACTATTTCGAAACATTGCGGAGTGGAATCTTGATTATCGTAATCCATTGGGAGATCCGGTACGGACAATGGGAACGCATTTCGTTTGTTTTTTTGTGACGGTCTTCTACATGAGAACTGTTTTAATGGAAAAACTTTAAGGTATATGGCAGCGTTTTCAGTCATTTCGTAACAAATTTAAACGGTATATCGATTGTAAGAATAGATGTTTTTTCCCGTCTACTCTGAAAAGTCCGTGTTCCATGCCTGCAACGCGGGTGGAAAGTAGCCGATTTTTGACCAGCGGAAAGAAAAGTGGTACTTTTCTTCCGGACCCGCCGCAGCGGGCAGAAAAGTAGCACTTTTCTTCCCGCCCCGCCGCAGCGGGCTGAAAAGTGGTACTTTTCTTCCCACCCCGCCGCAACGGGCAGAAAAGTGGTACTTTTCTTCCCGCCCCACCGCAGCGGACAGAAAAGTGGTACTTTTCTTGCGGCCCCGCCGCAGCGGGCAGAAAAGTGGTACTTTTCTTCCCACCCCGCCGCAGCGGACAGAAAAGTGGTACTTTTCTTCCCGCCCCGCCGCAGCGGACAGAAAAGTGGTACTTTTCTTCCGGCCCCGCCGCAGCGGGCTGAAAAGTGGTACTTTTCTTCCGGCCCCGCCGCAGCGGGCTGAAAAGTGGTACTTTTCTTCCCGCCCCGCCACAGCGGACAGAAAAGTGGTACTTTTCTGCCCACCCCGCCGCAGCGGCCAGAAAAGAGGTACATTCCTGCACGCTGCCCGCTCCCGTTTACTGCCAGCAGCAAACTTCACATTTACTACTATTTATGATAAGCAACATTTCACATGTTTCTTAAACTGTTCGAAAGGTTTGAAAAACGGAAAATCGATTGATCGATGTTCTAATGTATAATGTCAGTCTTTTGGCTGTTGAATATCGTACGGAGCAAAATCAGACCGTTCATTGATTCCTTCGTAATCTAAATGCGATCTATGGGAATTCGGGATCGAAATACTCTGGATGATAAGATAATCTTATATGAAACAGCCGAAGTTAGAATAGATATAAATAAAAATAGGAAATAAAAAATTTGTGTACGGACCTAACGTTATTTTTGGATATTCCATTGTCATATTAATCATCCAAAGTGCAATCGTTTATGTTCTCGGCGATTATATTTGGCTACACGATAGTAGAATAGAATATGACGGCTGTCACGGTGAAGCAGACATGTTGAATGAGAATAGTGACGCTAATTTCGGACTGGAGAATGTCGATTCTGAAATATCGGCATTGTACAGACACGCGAAAGGATCTCATACAATTTACCATATATCTAGTAAAAAAGATCGCATATTTCTGCGAAGTCTGACGCCACCTGTCGATAACTACGAGAATTATTCGAATTTCTTCATAGAATATGGTAAAAATGGTCATAAATGTGGTAATATGGCCGTTGTATGCGGAACTTGACGGTCCATCTTTTCCCCTAGGGACGAAAAATACCACTTTTCTACCGACCGTCGGTAACAAGCATTATTATGCTCCAAGGGAATGAAGTGCACGATTTTCGCGAAGTGTCAAGTTTGCTACCCTAACAAAGCGACGGAAACAATCACATGAGGTGAAAAATGAATCTCCCTCCCGAGTGGCATACGCTGTTTCTTTACCGGCTGTGCAAGGATTGGCCATATTTTTATTCCTGCAACGGCCCACCAAGTTTTCAGCTACTGAGTAGCATAATGTACTATTTTTCCGTGTTTTCCTGATTTTTTTAATCACTTTGCGACATAATTGCTCAGTTAATTATTCACATAATACATTATAGAGTGGGATAATAATAGACCGCCAGAGATGCAGATAATAATAGACCGCTGAAAAAATAAAGCTACTGACGCAACGCGTGTGGCGCAGAGGAGTTTGGCGGGGAGAGGGGGGGGGGTGGGTTTCAAGGCATTTAGGAAAATTGGAAGTTAAATTTATCGCAGTTGTGCATATAATATCCGAAGAGAATGTTGGTTTTTGCGAGCCGTTGTGGATAACGCCGCGAGCGGAGATGGCTATGACTTGAACGGCCCGTTGCCAGAACATGGCGAGTACCATTTTCTTTACGAGTGTAATTTTGCGAGATTCGGTAAAGATTATGTTGAAGTCAAGTAATGGTCGCGTGGACGGTATCCAAGCAGTTCCGGCACTCGCGGCTTTCGAGACATTCTATGCCGTTTTTTTCTTCCTTTCTCTATTTTTTTTTTTAGTTCACCCTTCACCACGAAACGTAACACCGGCGCTGTGCATGAAACGTAGGAGAATATGCACGACGCTCTTTATGCAGATCTTCCCTCGCGCTGTATCGTTTGGTATACTCGTAGCAGCCAGCGAGGAAGTTACTCGGCTGGATATTACATTAAACCTCATGCAACGCTAAATCTTTTCTAATACACCGGAATTTACGAATTTCCCGTCTTTATAGAATCTTCGTATAGAAACTTTGATTTTCGTCCAAATGGAATATAATATTCGCAGTGTTACGGAAATCGAACAAAGAAAAGGTGAAGCAAAATTGAACAGTCGAGAAAACTCGTATTTTGGTCAAAATCGACCAATCCTAATTCATGAAATTTCAGCAAAGTGACCTTTTCAAGTGCCCTTCGTGACTATTGTTTACGCTACAGATCACTGCTCACTTAAAAAATGGTCGAAAATTACGTTTAATGAAATTCTACGGAATATGTATCGTCATAAATAGGCCGACAGAAAAAAATTGGAATACAGGTACATAAAGTTATTTTTTTCACTACGTGTGAAAATAGTACATTATGCTACAAGGGAGGAAAGTGCGTGTTTTCCACCGAGTGGGGTTTGCAGCCCGAGCGAAGCGAGGGCTGTGATCACACGAGGTGAAAAGCACTTCCTCCCGTGTGGCATACGTTACTTTATTCCCGACCACCCTATAAAGTTTATATTCCGTACATGCGACGGCGAAAAGGGTTAACTCGGAGTACGGGCACCTTTCGGGCACCTCTCGGGCATCGGAGTACGGGCACGGGAGGGCGTGCGTATATAAATTATAATACTGATATTTTTTTTAATAACAACTTTTTTTAATAACAACATACGGTGGAAAAAAAAGTACTACTTTATTGCCCGGCGGGAAATAAAGTACTACGGTAGCGGGAAATAAAGTGCTACTTTATTTCCCGCCGGGCAATAAAGTAGTACTTTATTTCCCGCCGGGCAATAAAGTAGTACTTTATTTCCCGCCGGGCAATAAAGTAGTACTTTATTTCCCGCCGGGCAATAAAGTGGCACTTTATTGCCCGCTCCGTTAATTACGTCCCGCTGGATTACAATTCGCCACTTTCCACCCGCCTCGCAGGTACGGAATGTGAACTTTATAGAGTGGTCGGGAATAAAGGTAGTTTTACGCACACTTCGCGCGCGTGTAACCCCCATTTTCACACCTTGAGAATTAATTTTTTTTCCGATTCTCGTGCAAAAAACTGTTTATTAAATCATGTGATTGCAACACTCGTCAGAAAAAGTTTTTTCGCACTAGTATCGTAATGTACTATTTTTGATAATTGGTCTCAGAAAAAGGCTTACATTATTTTTAATACGGGAAAATTTATATTTTTAGACGAGAATAGTTAACAAATCACTTAAAGATAGCAAATTGTAAAAAATTTAAATTATTTATGTATCAAATCCAAAATAGACTCATAGACTCAAAATGTCCATTTTACCTTTTTTTCGACGTAATACTCTGAAGGAACTTTAGAAATCTATTTTTTCATTCGAAAGTATATTGTGGAAAAATGTTGAATATATCGATAAAGCACTCTGAATAAATAAAGCAGTTTATTTTGCCCCATTTTTCCCTATTATTATGCGACGAGGAGTGCTTGAGAATTTGTTCGTCATGACGGTATATTAGATTATTACTTTTTACCGATACTTGACGACGAGACGCTGCCGCGTTTCTTGATATTCTCGCCTCGGCATTTCACAAAAAAACGGAAGTAAAATAACTCAATAGGGCGCGACGATGCGTTTCACATATTTACTGATATTGAAGAGTGAAATCTTTTTTTTATACAAAAAAAATTGATGTTACAGGTGCACCGTGACAAAAAAAAAGTTCTTTGCTTCCACAATTTTTTTAAAATGTTTTTCCGAAACTGGAACGCTGAGGGTTATTTCTAATGGTTTCGATTTCGAGGGGAATAAAAAAAAAATTATTTTCTTGGTAATGGAATACATCGCTCACGTGTTCATCTACATGTAGAGATCTATATACACGTAACTAATGCTTTATAGTACACACTTCGCATCTACTCTTTCGTTCGGCTCACGCGAGCTCGTCGTACATCGGTGAACTTTCGTATTTTAACTCCAACAAAAAAGATAAAAGAGTCGTTCCGTGCTTTATCGTGTAAGCGAAGAAATTCTCACTATCTTTGGCCATTCTTTCATCACGAAACTCATGATAAAATAGCTCCCTACATTTTCCAAATATTTCGTTACTTGTATCCCCTATTATGTTTGCTAAACTGACGAACAAAAGTCTAATTATCGTTTCGGTAACAAATAACGTAATTATCTTAAAAAAAAAAAAAAAAAAAAAAAAAAAAAAAAAAAAAAAAAAAAAAAAAGAAAAATCGTTTTCATTACGCAAAATGCAATATTTCGTTTTGTTTTTTATTTTTATTTAATTTGTATCATTTCACCAATTTGATTATATCGGATTCGTTAATTGGAGAAACGGGAGCACAATTTTTTTTTTTTTCCTCCAATAACGGCAAATACGACGAAAGAACTTTTTATCATTTTGCAAAATTAAAATCATGTTATTCGCGAGAACAAAAAATAATAATTTGTATGAAGAGTGTGTATTACGGTAAAATTAATCGGATTATATATGCTCCGCATCAGTCACAATTAGTCGCGAATGTCCCGCGGGAGTATGACGAAAGTATTATTGCCGGAGTGGCGCCGAGCCCTCGGTGTTCGTTAATTTTCCACCTGTACCGTTTTCGCTCGTGTAGTCCGTGAAAACACGAAAACTCCCCCATCGTTTCCAACTACCCCCTTCCCTCGGTCCAACGTTTCATTTCGGTTGATGTACGAGTTTTAAAACAATTTTGTTACAATTCCGCAGCGAGTCGCGATATAAATTGGAAGGGTTGGAAGGTTTGCTAAAGGACGAACGAGGTGCGATCCGCTCGTGTCCTCTCTCGCCTTGTCGTTGCGTCCGCAACGATTTATCATAATACCGGCGATACGAGAAACTGCACACGAGTTTTACGAGAGGAATCAAACGAGCCGTACACAGCACGAACCTTGTAAAACACTATTTTTTTTTTTAAATCTTTCATTTTCCATTTCCTGTTTCGTATCTCATCTTCGCGATCGGCGCAAAAAGAAAATGAACAATAATACAAATAAAAGCATAAAAAGATCGAAAGCAGTAAGTGAATTTTCGATATTTCTGCAGCAATTAAGCGGCCATTTAAATTCCGAGGAATACGTTTTTATAATGTTATTTCTTCGATCGAAATTTTTTCTATTTTTCCATTCTCGTTTGCGATCTCTTTTCACTGGGAAATAGCCTCGTTTATTGGAATCGCCGATTGGCAATGCGAGCTCAGCATCGCTCCGGGGCGCGAGGAAGAATAATAGTTCGGTCGCGTTACCGCTAATCGTTTCACGCCGAACGTCGAGACTCACGGATGTGGCTTCATAACAGAAGCCTCTGTGTTCCAGCGTAGTTGGAAGCGGCATTGGTGGAGAGATCAGGTGCTATAGATAAGTTCTTACGGAGAACACGATCAAGTCTACCCGTTCTACATTATACACCTACGTTCCCAGACCGCAATTCCCACCGTTCTACGTACCACTTCTTTTCTCAGCTTCGTTTCTATATCTTTTTCTTTCTTTTTTTCTCCCGATTTTTTTTTTTTTTTTTTTTTTTCTTTCAACTCATCGTCTTGCGTAACGATGAAACTTCTGCCAGTTGCCCGCCGCACACATCTCGTTCGTTAGACTCGAAGCTTTCGACATTCACGCACACATCGCTTTACATCGACTTTTTCCCGTCCCTTTTCTCGCTTCGTCCGGAACTCTCATTCTCATCGATTTTCTTATTATCCCTCGAAACTATCCGCGTAAACGCGGGGAAAAAACTTCTCGCCACGTACGTTAATTCTCAGGCCAATTCTATGAAAAGAGAATTGACGCTAACGAGCGGCTTAAGGTACTTTACGGAACTTTCAACATTCACCAATTTAACTGATCCAGTCGACCAATGCCCGACTTTCAATCTATCATAACGAATATTGTTATCGAAAACATCGCAATTCGTTGTTATCGATTGATGAAATAATTTTTTACGCGACAGTTTGCGCGCCGAAATTTTTTTTTTTTTTTCAATTGACTTTACGGAAGAAAAATTTATTGAATTTCTAGAAACAATTTTTTTTTTGAGTTCTTCGATTGACGGCTTCGAGATACGAGTGATAACTCGATCGTCGTTGATTGACATTTCTGTTCGCGAGAGGTGTCATACATATCGCAGATGGAAAGTACACCTGTCGAACGATCGTGCGAACGCTCTGTCTCGTCAATTATCTTTCGTATCGTTAAATGACGTGCAGACACGTGCGACAAGCGTGTCACGAAATCATTAGTTTTTTCGACAATTTTTTCATTTTTCCAATGGAATTATCGTTCATTTAAAAAAATGAATATTTTAAGTACATTAAATATTAGAAAGATAATCAAATTTTCGAATGAATCTCCGCTAATATCGAAGTATAAGTGCGGAATGATAAGATGTCGATATGACTCGTGGGGAGAAGAGAGCCTTCTGGTCCATCATTTCGATGGTTTTCGATGATGAAGAAGTCGATGCCGCACGTGAATGACCTTAAATTTTGCATATGTAATCCATATCTTGTGCCGATCATACCGCATTACTGTCGCGAACGACTGTACGCGACCCTCGCGGCTCGATGGAGATTCGGCAATTGGTATTCCGTTCGCGGCGCTAAATTATGCACGATCACCCGAAATATAGTCGTCTATGTGGAGTAACACGCGCTCTCATCCTCATTGTCGACTCTCGCGGAGTTTCCGTCGCGGTACGGAACGTACCCTTGTTGTTGCCGTCGTGCACACTGCGCTGTTCACCTCTGGTCTATAGTGACTCACCTCGATGAAGTTAGTATCGCTTATCGATTCGACCAGACTACCCCCGTCCGCAGTCCCGGAGAGTTTGCATTTAGCGCGGTACTACGCAAACAATGTCCCATTGGAAGCGCTCTCATCCGACGTTCTATACACGATGCTCGTTGCACTTAATCGTGATTGTTCCTTCCGAGATGGAGGCAACGAATGTTACATTCTCATTAAGTAAAAGCTCTTATACACGAACGATTTTACTTTGTAATCGCGTAAAATCGATGCCTCAATGATCGAACGACTAAATGCAATGCTCTCTACGGCAGCGAACAGCAAATAATCCTTTTATCGTGAAGAGTTTCACTCAGTAAACTCGACAATTGATTCATTAACCGATTGGTACCGATTCGCACTATAGTTTCAAATGCTTTGAATACTTATATGAAAAAAAAAAAAAAAAAAAAAAAAATGCTGGAAATCGAACGAAAGCTGCAATCACAGAAATTTGATTATTTCATTCGATAATCTTCGATCTTTTTGGTGTTCTATTCGAATAAAATCTGTATATTTCATGAGTGCCATTAATTCCGAAATTGATTAATAACGATATCGGAGACAATGAGAATCATCGGAAGATGTATCGTTTGAATTAACTATCAACTTCGGTATCTTTCACTTTTATTATTCCTCATTAAAATGGTTCAACTTTTCCGACGTTATTACGGCACTGAGACTTGTCGGGTACCGAGGATCGGCAATACGAGCCGAGAATAGGATTCGCGAAAGGAGAGGTTAATGAAATTTTCAATCGCTGATGAAGAAGGTAGACGAGTGCGAACTCGAGTATTCAATAAAGCAGTTTGTAGAAGTGGCGAATCAGGCAAAACAGAGGGAAAATCTCGTCTGGAAGTTGGCAGCAATTTCTCGTAAACGATGGTGGAGTATACTAGTCGAGAGCTCGAAAGGTGGTGTAGCAAGAGAGGCGTTCTCGTCGTCGTAGTCGTTGTCGTTGTCGGTAAAAGTTGGAGGAACGCAGACGATGGGGTAGACGACAGTGAACGTCGACGTCGCGCCGACGGAGTACTAAAACGATATATATACCTTCCTCGTCGTTGTCCATCGAGGCGGAACGCCGAAAATCGATAAAGACCATCGACAGTTATCGCAGAGCGGTAAAGGCGAATCGAATAGGAAGGGTGCGAAGACATTGCCAAATCCCGAGAGAGAGCGAGAGAGTAATGAGAGGATCTCACCTACGGGAAACGGGGCTCTCCCACGCACGCTTGGATCTTGTTAACGCGCGGTTTCGAGATTCGATTAGGCTTATCCTTCGTGAGTTGATTACCGCGCTCTGTTCCATCGCGCGTTGTGTCCCTTCGCCGTAGATCCGCGCGTAGATCCTTCCGCATACGGGATATAATACTTAAACAGATACATCTATCTACCCCTCGGTCATCAACTACAACGCCCTCGGAATACTGGAATTAACCGTTGATACGGTACCTTGCTTATCAGCAACCATATAACCCGAAACCACTCGCCTCCCGCTATTCCGCGTCCTGAACATTCTGCCGCACGCAATGTACCGCACGAATACCGCGCGGGTTATTTTTTTAATCAACAATGGTTTATTAGTTCATCCCCCGTATGCCACTCGAAAGCGGTAGGCGGATAGCAATCAACCCCATCGGAGATGAACACTCGACTCATCTGACCACAACAGCGCGACTCATTTTAGCTTAAACGCCGCTTATATTGTTCACATTCACCATATTGTCCATTGTCCATCTCGACTATCTGAAACGGACGGAGCTTCAATGCCGACGATGAACGTATTCAAACTTCATAATGGCATCGCTCGACTCTTCATTTTTATTTTCTCCCGTTTCTTTCGCTTTTTCCATTCTCCCGCCACCCGTACGACATATTATCTCATTTCTACGGTGAGCTCCGTATCTCCGCGACGGCACAGATTTCGAACTCAACTTTGTATTAAGCTTCGACGAACCGGTCACTCCTCTACTCTCAGCATTATCGTACTTCCACCTGCTCTCCGAGTTTTTGTTCCGAGAGCTTTTCATTCACCTCCCCTTCGCCGGACGCTTCTCATGTCAGTCGGACAGCGACTATCCTATTCAACCAATCGCGTTCCGTTCTTGTCCTCTCACAGGCCTCATTTAACGATAACATTTATCTCGTTTCAACAATGATGTCGTCGGCCTTTGTAATAATCCTTTGGAGCGACAATTTCACCGTTTTAATATGGAGAAATAGGAAAAAAAAAATGTTATAAATTCTCTCGGAGAAATTTTAATTTGAAATTTCTTTTGACTATCGACATCGGTACAGTTATTTTTTCGAGTACTCTATTTATTTGACAAATACTTTGACAATTTGACTATTTTACATCGAATTCTTCGATGGAAAACTTTTCATTTTTTCAGAAAAAAAACATGAAAAATTTTCTCGGTAAAATTTTTATTTGAAATTTTTTTTGACTATCGACATCGGTACAGTAATTTTTTCGAGTACTCTATTTATTCGATGATGAAGAATACGTAATACCCTTAAATTGAATCACTGGACTTTGAAAATTTGACTATTTTGCATCGAATTTTTCGATGGAAAACTTCCGATTAGGCAGAAAAAAAATGTAAATAATTCTCTCGGAAAAATTTTAATTTGTAATTTCTTTTGACTATCGACATCGATACAGTAATTTCTTCGAGTACTTTATTTATGCGATAATGTAGAATATGTAATTCCCTTAAATTGAATCACTGGACATTGAAAATTTGACTATTTTACATCGAATTCTTCGATGGAAAACTTTTCATTTGTCAGAAAAAAAAATGTAAAAATTTTCTCGGAAAAATTTTTATTTGAAATTTTTTTTGACTATCGACATCGGTACAGTAATTTTTTCGAGTACTCTATTTATTCGATAATGTAGAATATGTAATTCCCTTAAATTGAATCACTGGACATTGAAAATTTGACTATTTTGCATCCAATTTTTCGATGGAAAATTTCCGATTTGGCAGAAAAAAAATGTAAATAATTCTCTCGGAAGAATTTTAATTTGTAATTTCTTTTGACTATCGACATCGGTACAGTAATTTCTTCGAGTACTCTATTTATTCGATAATGTAGAATATGTAATTCCCTTAAATTGAATCACTGGACATTGAAAATTTGACTATTTTGCATCCAATTTTTCGATGGAAAATTTCCGATTTGGCAGAAAAAAAAATGTAAATAATTCTCTCGGGAAAATTTTAATTTGTAATTTTTTTTGACTATCGACATGGGTACAGTAATTTCTTCGAGTACTTTATTTATGCGATAATGTAGAATATGTAATTCCCTTAAATTGTATCACTGGACTTTGAAAATTTGACTATTTTGCATCGAATTTTTCGATGGAAAATTTCCGATTTGGCAGAAAAAAAAATGTAAATAATTCTCTCGGGAAAATTTTAATTTGTAATTTCTTTTGACTAACAACATCGGTACAGTAATTTCTTCGAGTACTCTATCTATGCGATAATGTAGAATATGTGATTCCCTTAAATAGAATCACTGGACATTGAAAATTTGACTATTTTGCATCCAATTTTTCGATGGAAAATTTCCGATTTGGCAGAAAAAAAAAATGTAAATAATTCTCTCGGGAAAATTTTAATTTGTAATTTCTTTTGACTATCAACATCGGTACAGTAATTTCTTCGAGTACTCTATTTATGCGATAATGTAGAATATGTGATTCCCTTAAATTGAATCACTGGACATTGAAAATTTGACTATTTTGCATCGAATTCTTCGATGGAAAACTTTTCATTTGTCAGAAAAAAAAATGTAAAAATTTTCTCGGAAAAATTTTTATTTGGAATTTTTTTTGAATATCAACATCGGTACAGTAATTTTTTCGAGTACTCTATTTATTCGATGATGAAGAATATGTAATACCCTTAAATTGGAATTCTCTTAAATTGGAATTCTTCGATCGAAAATTTTCGATTTGTCAGAAAAAAAAAGACTACGAGATTATTAGACCGGACGTGTCGCATTCTCGTAAAATCCTTGAATAAATCGTAGCAACAGCAATTACATTGTATGCAATGACCTTTCAAGGTTCGAAATCAATGGCTATTTGTGTACGAAACGACTGAGAGTTATGTATCTCCGGTCGCCGAGACACACATACGGAGAATGGATAGTTGAACGAGTCGTGGAGACCGCGAGGCGTGTAAAGACACATACAAGAGAACGAGGGAGTGGTTACACATTACATAGGTACTCGTTACGTCGTCTCGTATGTACAACAAGTGGCAAGAGAGTATTTATAGGATTCGTTGATAATTTAAGAGCGAACACTTTCATTCAGCGCGCCGGCAGACCTACAGACATTGACTGTGTCTCCGGCTAACAAGTGTATATTATCGCTGCGTACACCATCGCAAATTGCCTTACATATACGACAGCGAATCGTACCGCGCGCACATTTGTCTATTCCATGTCGCGATGTATTCGAGATCAAGGACACGGCTTCCCACAATGCAAAATACGCGAATATATTCGCATTTATTTCATTACCGATCCGTAAGACATTCGTAGACATCGTACAATAAAAATGAATCCACTCGCCGGTGTTTCTCGACGATTTTTCGGACGATCGAGAGAAAAAGAACGCACGCATCTCGACTACAATTTAAAAGAACTCGTAGACTTATCGTGTGTTTCTTTTTTCTATCTGTCTAGCAGACAAATCAAGTTTGTTAAACTCCCTGCGGCTATAGCGCCACACCTCTTAACCGATTTCGTTCGCGCGGTTTTATTTTTCCTCACACTCGAAGGAAACTATCGATTATCCGTCTGAAATAATGCGATACAATCCGCAAGCAACGGATGAAAATAGAGGAAGAAAATGAATTGAAAGCGAACGAGGGAGTAAAAGAGAAAGGCATTCGAGAAACTCCGTAGCGAGAAACACCCTTTGGCCATTTGAGCAAAGGCCAGAACCCTCCCCCACCCCTCCTTATCCTCTTTTTCTTTACCCAATAGACATCGACTAACCGATAGTATATACCAATAGTGTGCACTCGAATTCTAACGTTTCTATTTCACTCTGAGTCAATCGAACGAATCAGCTTATTTGCCGAGGCTATTCGCGATAGGAATTGCAGTCTTTATCAACCCTTACCGCTTCTCTATACCAATCTATTGGTTACTTTCTTCTGCTTTTCAACTCCGTGAATGGATCGACCCGTTCCCCAAAAGCAACGCGTTGTACATAAAAGTTTTCTAACGTTTCGGTGTACATACACGTCTTTCCGGATACCGTGAAAGCACCTCAATGTTAGGTGCCATTCAAGCGATTACTTCGAAGCAACGAGAAGTAAGTATTGAATCGCGATAACGCTTACGCTATAATTCATCTGAATCTCGGCGATTCAAAATATCGGAAACGTTTAGAAGAAAATCGTTGAGAATAAATTCTATTAGATAAAAACGAAAAAAAAAAAACTTTTTTTTTTTTTTTTCTTTTACCGATCGGGTGAAAAAATATATAAACAAAATACGATATCAACAATTATTTATTTACTATAAGTCCGGCGGACGAAGTTAAAGAATTTTCTTACAATGGGAAAAGCTAATCGGAGAATATAAACAGAAAAAAACTGCGATCGGTAACTGGTACCGGGTAACGGATGACCATCGAGAAGCGACGATTTCCGGATCGGTGGAAAATGATAGAGAGATTTGCGTTTAAATATCATGGTCTTTGTGGCTTGGCGCGTCGTTGAACGTCGAGACCGTCGTGCAACATCTTCAGTTCTCGTCGACGTCGAATGCCGATTTCCTTGACGCGGTTGCCGATCCGTCGTTCTATGACGGCGTGAGAGCCGAATTTTAGAAGATGTAGTCACGGATGAAGGAAAGAATCGCGCTGGCGATCAGTCGCGATGTTTTTCCGTGTCGATGAGCTTTCCGATCGGTACAGTAGGGAAGGCGAGTTGATTTGTTGCCGATTCGACGGGTGCCGTAAAAGTGAGGATCTTGAGGCTTCAGGTGCTCTCGTTAGAATTTTTGGTAATTTTCGGCAACGAACGAGTGACGTATCGTCAAGAATCGATGACGTCGTTCGTCGTACGCGATCTCTCTCTCTCCTTCGGTCTACTCGATTATAACGTTCTCTCTCTCTATCTCTCTCTCTCTCTCTCTTAATATCTTAATATCTATCAACTGCGATCTATCATTCATTCAATATCTGCCGAAAATGGAAACATATTTGCCGATCGGCAGCCGACAGTAAATGCTATCACTACCGATATCACCCTTTTTTGTTGTAAACAGAAGAGATGCAATGACTCTAATAGCCCGCGCTTTAAAGGATAGTCAAGAGAAAAGCCGTCGATCGTTAAGTTTTCCGACGGTAAACATTATTTCCGCTCGACTGCCCATTTCGCCAATCAGTTATATTGCGATAATCCGAGAAAGAAGATGATGGCGAGCTATGAGAAATGGTCTACATAGTAATAAAGACCTCGCAGTACTTGTACAATAGCGTCTTGGCGTTTACGAGAAAAATGCCCGAGCAAATGGGATCGAAAGATAGAGATACGGTATAGACAAATAGTATATAGAAAAGAGAAATTCGTTGAGAGGTGGGATTTCCGCGGGCGCCAATGATCGTCGATTTCGTTCATCCCCCATACAGGGGATGTGAAGCTCTCGGGGTTCGTTCCAATCCTCTCCCCGTCTCTCCGCGATCAATAACCAATCAAAATCTTAATAGTAAGTTCGATGTGGGTTTATCGTCCGAAATGAGGATGTGCTCGTGGCAGCGAGAAGGACCTCCCCAGGATCTGCAAGGGATGGGGGTGTATATATGTATAGGCATAGTCTGTTGGTGCGCGTAAGCGTTCGAGGGTTGATCCAAACACTCAAAGGGGTTTAATTAAAAGGGCCGGTTTCCTTTGGCATGGAAGTGGTTCACCGGAAGGACCCAGAAACGAGGAACTTTAGTGACGGGTCTTGCTTCTGGATATTAGACGGCGAGTGTACTTCATTCAACGAGGGTATACAGAAGAGGTCTCGAACTCGCACCGTTTCTCTAAAGGGATGATTGCGATTATCTATGCTTCGCGCGTGTCAGAGCGGATGAGTGATCTTCTCCGTGTCATCATACAGGGACTCTGATGCTGCCGAAGATCGCAGATGCGAGCGGTAAAATGACCGGTAATTTAACCATATTTTCAAAATAAACGAATTTTTCAATTTGTCCGTAAAATAATGCTGTAAAATAGAAAAATAGCAAGAACCAAAGGATTTCCACTGGTCGGAGTCGATTTTACTCTCGAATCTTTGAGATGGTGAGTTAGGAAAAAAAAAGACGAGACGAACGACTCGATAGGGAATGAGAATAAGTGATGGAGAATGTCTGATCGAGTCCGGGAGAGTCTCTCGTCGCGGGAAAGGAGAAACAGAGAGAGCGAACAGCGTCGCGTATTCGGGAGGGAGCGAGTTCGACGTTTTCAATAAGCATTGATCTCAATAAAGTGAATAGACGCGAGCAATCCGGCTGGTCGTTCCAAGCTCCGGGAGATCCGTCTTGGTAAGGGCCGATCGCGACAAAGCCTCGGTGAGCTACTATTCGTGCTTTCAGGGTATATACCACACGAGAGAATTCTCTCTGCCACCCCACCACCTCCCCCTCCCCTTCCACCCCTCTTAGAGTTCGACATGTACGAAACTGGCGGAGTGGCTATACCGCCAGCTGCCAAACCAAGTGCGGCATCCCCGGAGACACCGAAATGTTGAGAGCAGACAACACACCGGCGGATGACCGTCTTCAACCGTAGAAACTATACTTCGATACACCACAACTGCTGACCCAATAGTGTCAGTTATATTATTCATTGTTGCGCCGTCGTAGATCCCGTTGCGGCAAATGTCAAACAGAAGTTCGTGAACCACGGCATTCCAGCTGATAATATATATATATATATATACGAAACTAAAATCGATCTATTCGCAGAAAACTTCGAAGTGAATTTTCTTCTTCGGCTTCTTACTTCTTTATATTATTTCGTGATTGAAAACGAATTTTTTTTTAATGACGAAATTGAATCCGACAGAAGTTTCCGTCTGATGTTCAGCGGCACACTGATAATTGCCTAAAACTGTTTGTTTGTTGTGTTTGACGCGACCGAAGAGCACCGCGCGAAAAGCTTGACCGTCAAATCAATGCAATAACCAACCGGCAAAGCGTCGAAACAACAACGGTAAAAATATCGAAACTCTCGCATAGCCGGATAACACGAATTTCGTATTTTTTTTATTTTTTTTTTTAACTGGAGGCAAAACTACCCCGATGCACCTCGGCTGAGAGGTAAAGGGTTTATATGGTCCAATACTTTTGGATTGTCGACGAAATATTGAAAGCCATGAAATAGAGATTTTTGCAATTCGTCGAGAATGACCAGAATTGAAATGCCGTGAGAGATTGTATACACTTTGAAAGGTATCAAATATTTTTATACGATTTTTTTTTTTTTTTCCAGTCGGCGGTAGATTGGTATCATACATGTACCCCGTGCAGTTTTGTTATGCAGCAATAAATTACTCTCTTCAGGTCATAAAGTTCAATAGAGAGGAGCATTCGACGAGAAAACAACAGAAAAAAGAACTCCTCAAGAGAGAAAAAGAGAGAGAGAGAGAGAGAGAGAGAGAGAGAGAGAGAGAGAGAGAGAGGTGAACGAGCGTTGATGCGTGTGCAGCACAAACCCCATTCATAGTTATGCATGTGAGTGGAGTCATTTGCCCGAAACGCACAATTGAAATATCGCATGCGTTCCCTCCCCTATCGTTACCCCCTCCACGCCCCGCACGTCGCGACAAAGTGACCCAGATATACTTGGCTCATAATGAACATTTCCACTGTGGTTAATTGCACGGAATTAATTGAACCCTTCCCTTCCGTCACTGTTTCCCTTCGTCGTCTAACTCTGCGCTGTTTGGCACACGTACATTTCATGAAATTTCGATTATCATGTGCGGCGACTGTAGTAACTACGGTCACTGTTACGCGTTGCACAAAATTGGGTAATGTTAAATAATGCGAGTCAGCGCGTAACCGCCGACAATTTATCATGTCGTTGACGAAACACAATGAAAACAGCTGTGAAAATAATAGAAAATGATACGAACATCGAGCAGCAATTGAAACGAAAATTAAATAATGCATCGCAAATATTCAAAGTTATCACGAAAATTGTATCGTATCGATATATCGATCGGCGAAATTAATGAAAAATTTAAAAGCCGTACGCATTATGCGTACGGAAAACATCGCGTTTTCGTCTTCAATATTTTAACGCGAATCTTAGGCACACAAGCAAATCTGCTGGTGCCGCGCGAGAACGGCATTGACGAGAGGGCGCCACATTCGCGCGTCGTTTACTCGATTTTGAATAACCCGAGCGCGTGGCTCTCTTCTATACGAAAGCAATGGGGGGCTGTGAGTAATTCCACATACGCGTACGTGTATAATAATTCTATACAGACGTTGGAATTTAGACCATTCACTCAAAAGCTCCACTATCGGTTCTGCGAACGAATAGTAGCCGCGAGAAAAACCACAAATATGCTTAGCAATAAATACCATATTTTGAATACCGCGGTTTGGATATTCATTGTCATTCGTTATCATTACGACGAATTTCCATGACAAATTCCATACCGCGAAATAAAAAAATGGAATAACCAGACTGCTCATCCCCGCGACGTTTCATGTTAATTACGGACAACGAGGTTACGATTACAATGGAATTGAATGTACTCTTCCATGCAAATAAACTTCGGAAGTTTGCGGAAAGCGATGAAAACGTACGGTCGGCATTCCCCGTCCGGTGAAGACTGGCGGAAGCGACCGGTTCTCCAAGCAATAAGGGTGACAAGGTCGGCAGTCGCATATTTGCGATCTTGGATGCTGCGATGAAAGTTCGGTATAAGTTTGAAACCGGTGCAAGGGACTTCGGGTACGAATAGTTGAGATCAACGGTTGGTCTTCCATGATCTATGGAGTGTTCATTCGAAGAAGCTGATCCTATGAAATCGCTTGCGGCACGGATAGCTTCACGGGTTAGGTGTAGCAACGGCGCTATTATATCCCTCGGTGCTTTCGACTTACTTGGTTAAGGTCCCGCGTCCCCCTACGGCATTTAACCTGAATTTGCGGAAACTCCGTGACGTCGCTTTGGAATCTTAGCCTTCAAACGAAACTTGCTTCATCCGCAAAGCTGGGAGCCTTTGGCGCAAAAGATCATCTTTGAAATTCCAACCGTTAAGCCGCCGTCCGGATGCGAAATGCTTTCACGAAGCGACGTACCCGGAAGTCATGCTTTGAGCCAAAAACGCTTGGAATCAATGGTTCCAGGAGCGCTACTCACCAAATATCCGAATGACCGAATCAACTTGAAAGGTTTTGAATTTTCATATATTGAAAACTCGCCCTAATAACATCGTAACTCGATACGATGTAATTATCCCAAATGCGATTCAGGAATGCCTTCGAAAGTACATCCGGTCAAATATAGTGGACTTTTACAAATTTCTACTTCATTTACCCTTATAGCAACGAATTACGCATTTTCATTCAATTTCGTAGAACAGTCATCTCGCCGTTTTCATGAAAACAGTGAATGTCAATGAAATACTGCAGAGCAGCATTGCTCCGCTCTCTCAGCTTCTAGCAAACCGGTTCTTACCGAAATTTCTCCATAATTGAATCGTCTTAATTTACCACAAGCCGAATATACGTATAGCGGAAGAATAAGAAGCCGACACACATCGCCTCTTCGTAGCGGCAAACCGAGCGTAACGATTTACCGAGTCAGCTGAAAGCTTTTCCTTCCAATTTCGTTATGTGGAAGTGGTGTATACGTTGGACTCGGGATGAAACGTAGGAAAAGAGACACACGTCTGCCAAACGAGCGGAACCGTTGGCTCTGCTTCTCCGCAGCTTTCGTCGCTCTTACGCTTGTACCGAGGATACGCGGAGAGGGAAAACATAACGGCTTGTAATAAGCGTAAGGGTACGTTGCCAACGGCTGAATTGGACCAAGGAGTTTATATGATGAGCGTATCCCTGACGTAGTTGTTAGCGCGGCGGATCTAGCGGGGTGGAGCTTTGAATAGTTAGGGTAACATGCCTGGGGAGCTATTCATTACTACGACATGTTCGTCGCTCCGCGCGCACACCGAACCTTTCTACTTATTGCTCTTTCCACCTCTCTACGATATCTCTTGCCATTCGCTACGTTTCTATCTTTGAATCATTTATCTCCCCTTTCCGTCTGATTCTCGCGAACTCAGTGAAGTCGACTCTGTCGCTCTTATTTTCGTATCTCTGGTCGTTCGTCTCGTTTCGCGAAATCTTCATTGCATTCGCAGTTTCTCTCATTGGCGGACGAGCTATTCCCGTTTACTCTCGCGGATTCTCGTCTTACCGGCACTTCTCGTTACTGAATGGGCGGATACGAAGGATACGACGAATATACTGAAATTCGGGGACATATCTTCAGCATTTCAACAGCGATTTTTCAAAAGTGGTTCTTTCTGCAACTTTCGACATTATTCATAAATGATCGCAATGTTAACAGATTTTTTTTTCTATTTGTTCATTTAATTATTTATTCCCTTTCATTCTTTTGTTTGTATTTATTTTATACACATTATTTGTTACATATTTTTTTTTTTTACAATTTTTAATTACAATTCTATTTTAATTGGAATTTTTGAGCTTTGATTTTATTATAAATTTGCAATATATAAAACGCGAAACGGTAATGCATCGAATGCATTTTTTAACGATCCTGTGAATCATGAGATTGGAAACAATCGATATGAAATTGATTTTAAAATTGTTCTGTAATCGTTAAAAACATCGAAAAACGTAAGATGCCGGTGACGTCGAAACATAACATGCGTCCGAAATGATTTCGCGTAATGACACACAGCGCCACGAACGCTCCGCGGAACTTATCCCAAAATTTCGCAAAATTGTACGAACGATAGATAAAAATTGCGAATTAAATTTGTAGTATCTGTGCGGCGCTAGAAAACACCAACAAACATCGTTTGTACATTCGAACATTTTTTTTTAACGCTCTTTATTTTTTTGGGGAATTTATTTTAACCCCTTTACAATTGAAATTTTCTCTGTGTGCGCGGAAGAGGGAGAAATAGCCTTCTATTAACTGTCCATCCTTATAGTTTTACGGTCTCGTAGCCTCATTCTGTTCTCTTTATGTCGCGTACACGTTCGGGCAAAAGTACAAAAAGAGATGAATAATGTCGGTCGGTCTAGTTGTACCGCGAAGGTGCTCGAGTTTTTCGTGGCCTGCATATTGCAATGTAGCATAGTAACCGAAGCTCACATTCCCGTTACGCGGTCACTGGGTTCCTCTGCGGGTACAGCTACTACCCGTCTCTTTTACTCACTCCGGTCGAGTTGCAAACTTTTTTTTTTTTCCTGTGGCTCCGCAAAATTTTAATAAGCAACTTTATCGGTGACCCGATAGGTTGGTGACGCTCGCGCGCAGTGGCTGCAGAACTGCAGCTCCGGCACGTCCCTTCTGTACGGCATTCCATCGAAGAAATATGGCTTATACGTTTCTTTTTTTTTTACTCTTTTTATATTCTACCGTTGCAACGAATTCCGAGTGAGAACTGCAAGCCTTGCGAGTGGGATAGGAGAGCTTCCGCCGGTAGGAACTCTGTCCCACTCTCGCCGGGAGCTTTTACGCTCAGATACATACCTCGAATTGTTCTCTCGTTTTGCACTATACCACCAGCCGACAATGAAGATATATTTATATATATGTATATAGACAATTTTTTTTATCCTTTAAATTATTCGATCGGTGCTCCAATTCCTGCAATTCTCCGAGTACCTGACTTCCTTTTCCTGCTCCTGCTACTTTTCAGCAAATACCGAACGCGGCAATTTGAAAAATTAGCTTCGATATATAAATGCAGAAAAAAAGAGAAGTCAACTGCGCTCTGCGTCAACCGTTTTGCAAACTAAGTTTAAGCGATCTTTGGTAAACTTAATGGTTTGGTAAACTTATGCAGGCCAAGTTCCGTATTCTTAACTCCTCTTAACTTAACCGCTTCGTTATTTTAACTCGTTACCATGGCAACGATTTCTCTTAAGAACAGGTGAAATACCACAGTCGGTATCAAAAACTGTAAACAACTTTTTTGGCGCATATTAGCATTTGCAGCTAAACGAAAAGTTTCATCCCCTGCCTTGGGTATGTCCGCAGGGGATGAAACATTTTTTTTTTCTGTAAATGCTAATGTGCGCTCAAAAAGTTGTTTACAGTTTTTGATACCGACTGAGCCCGGAATGGGCGGGAGAGAAGGGATTGCACCTCCTCTTAACTGCATTTCCCCTGAGTCCGTCCTCCCCACTCCAAGCGGTATCTACGGACCCTTCATTACCCCGACTCGTAGCAACTGACCGGAAGTAGGGCCGATAGGGGAAATGCAGAAACGAAAGCGTTTCCGCTTCCGTCGAGTCAAGAATCCGAAGCTGGTACTGTATTCGAATCTTTGTCGTTCCAGTCAATCAAACATTTTTCTGACCATCAAATTTTCAATTTTGAACACGGAGAGAAGGATCTACTCGAAATTACTATGTCAACTAGGGAAATTCGACGGTGGCACCACCTATGACGACAATACTCGATATTATGAGTGTTTTAACCACATTAATGGGGATTTTTACTATATTTCATGTAAAAAAATCGCATAGTTCTTGTAATTTTCAACAGGTGGCGTCATTGACTGCGCACTCCGAGAAATCCACGATTATTTTTACTAGATATATGGTAAATTGCGTCAGATCCTTCTTTCGGCGTAAAATAAAAACAGTGGAAGCAATCTTTGCCTCGGATAGTGCCGCAATAGAATCGGCAGCATTTATTGAATTTTTTTGTTCCATAGTGAGAATCGAAGCCAATACAATTGTTGGAGTGCACACGAAATATCCCGAGCATATCGAGTGAATTTCTTCGCGCGAAAGGCCAACGAGCCTAGACGGGAGGAACTTCCGTATTTCATTCATCCCTCGAGCAGAAGAGAATTTCTCAGCCTTCGTCTCGTTTCCTCTGTGCATTCGCCGGAACAGGAAGAACTAGTGGTCGCGTTGGAGGCTTCGCTCCCCTCTTCGAGCGAACTTCCGGACGTGCCGTAAGATGAGCACTACGAGCCTAAATTGTTTACTCTGAATCTATCGGAAAGCTTTTCTCTCTGCCTCGGTCGGTGCATTCAATTCTCTCATCCCCTAACCACTCACTCCCCTCTTTCTCCGTTTCAACTCGCAAATGTATTCCAATCCCGATATAAATGAGCAATATAACTCAAGCCCGATACAAGGGCTTCGTTGCCGTAATGAGAGTTAACGAATGGCTTCGCCAATTGGTTGTGGCAATTTGTACGGGTTTATACGCGGATATAATTTGCACTATTACAGTACCTGCCTGCAGATAGTTACGCGGAGATAACTATCCGCGTTCGAACGTATTACAGATACCTGATAGTATATTTTACAAGTGGGCCGCGCCCCTCCCCAAGGTCCCAAACTCATTGGGCAACTCGACATACTAGCAATAAGAGTTGGCAGTGTGGATGGTCAGAAGTATAGTATACGTGCCGGCAACAGTCCAGTCTCGGACATGCATTTCCAGCCCGAGAGCGAGGGGAAGCTAGCGAAATTGTAGCGGAGTATATATACGAAGTACACACGCCTGCGTGGCGGTGTTAGTATTAGTAAAGGTGGATACAGGCCAGACGCGGAGATGGGGATGATTTCAGGGGTTCGGACCAGCCAGGCCTCGGTCAGGCCGTTTCAGATGCTGAATGCCCTCTAGGTGTATCGAACCTGGCCGACTGCCAAGTTCTCCCTTCTCCCATCCCTTCACCGGCTTCCAGCCCCAAACCCACCCCTTTTGATACATATTTGTATCAGCTATAACCCACCCTTGCAATTCCACACCCAACCTTCCCACCCCAATGACGGTCTTATATATCTATGTATCCTACCCATTTCCCACACCCTTAACCCGATGGCGATGATGCTGTTGCTGGACGACCCTCGCTTACCCCTCTTCCAACCTCTGTATACCCTCGAAAGTAGAGTGCGAGACTATTGGTATATATACGAGAGACTACTCCGCAGAGTACGTTCCATGTGTCTACAGGGGAATTCGAATATAAGCGTCGAGATCGACACAAAGGCCAGACGTCCCCGGCCAATGCCAGTCGGTAAGGGAGAAAGACCGACGCATATCGGAGTGCTATTCCACGGCGTACACAACAGAGAGAGAGAAAAGGCTACGCGTTCACTCGTTTTTGGTGCAACTCGATGCGTCCGTCGTGTACTATCCCTCGTTACCATTTACTCGCTTGGCTACTTTGATACTGCTTCGCTCGGGCGCTATACTGGTCAGCAACGAAAGCCCTGGGCCGTTTCACTATTTTTCCCATTTTCGGTATTTACAGTTGTGAACTTTAATCCAACCAGTACATGTACACACGGTATAGCTAATATAGTGAGTGGTTGACGCACGAAACTCGTCGTCCGGTTTACAGTCTGGTATCGGAGTTTTTGAACGGTCCGCGCGATGGAAAGGGTAGGTTTGCGAAACTCGCTTCGACAGGGGTTTCCCCTCCATTTTTTTTTTTTTTTTTTTTTTTTTTTTTTTCGTTCGAAAGCTTTTTTGATATCGTCCAATCGTAGTTGTGTAACGTGTACTACGCCGACTATATACACTCGTTTGATAAATATTTGAAGCTGCACCCCTGCGGCCTCCGTCGCACCAGCCAGGCTTGACTTTCGCCCCCTCGAATACGTCAAACATACTTTATATGTATACCTATGTATATAGAGTATAAGGATCTTTGAGTATCAAGAATCCGAATCTATTCCTTAAAGTCGGTAAATATATTTACTTAAACGTCTGTCGATGGCAAATGGACGCACCCGAGGGGAGAAAAAAAAATATTATTCAACTGAGATCGGGAAAAAAATCTCATACACCAAATTCTTTTTCGCCCCGAAAATTTGATACGAATAAACAAATATTGGAGCCTTCGTTGTGTGAAGCAAAGCAAAGATCATCACAATTTTTAAAAATATTTTGATGGTGAATTTTTGTTTTTTTCTCCAACAATTAATTTTTTTTACGGAAAATCGCAAAATTGGAAAATCGATTTTTATCGAATTTCTATCGAAAATCGTAAATATTGGTCTTATCATGAAATTATTTTTTGATTTAATAATCACGCGATAAGGAAGGCCGCGTCCCAATGTCGACAAGCTTTTCTCGCTGTCAATGTGTACAATATTATGCCGATTTGATTGTGGTATCTACGCACACAACGCGACAGCAAAGTTCGCGCGTTGCCGCCGGCGAAACAGGAGGGGAGAGATCCCCGCCGTTCTGGCGCGCGGCGTCGATGGGCGGCTCGCCTCTCCCACGTACGGACATTATTATCGCGTATCGCGAGGATACATTTTCCCTGAAAATACAGTCACATCGATGAATACCGGTAGCTTTGCCGGTAGAAACCGCCCGTCGCCCGGCAGCGCCGCCCGATGTTGGTTCTCGCTGCCGGTTACCGGTACCGCTGTACCCCCCAAACAGAATTTTGTAATCGACAGCGTTGCGCCGCGCACATCGCCGGAGCTCTCGGACACGATCCGAACTCCAACCCTCTAAGTACCATCGCATTATCACGCAACGCTCCCCCGAGGTACACTCGCGACAAGCGCGTACCATGCTTTTCATTAATATTTCAATTTCAAGGAAATGTCCTCGAAGCACGATACACAACCGGCTCTATATATCCACTATTTTGTATAATGATAGCCGTTACGAAATACCCTCGGGACATTAATAGGGGAAATTGCATACATAATTCATCCCCAATATTTCGTTTTTTTTTTCGTTATTATTATTATTGATTCAATACTTATCGGCAAATGTATCGGTGCACGAAGTCGTTGCGCATGCGCTTTTCTTCATTATTTATTAAAGAACTTAAAAAAAAATGAACAGTTATTCCCGATTTGTTAATTATAGCATCGCGTATTTCAGCGCTGCATCCAATAAAAATACCCCGAAAGATCGATGGAATTCGCCGATTAAAAAAAGACGAACAATAAAAGACAATGTCTTTTTTTTTACGATTCTATTTAAGAGTAAAAATAAATCGAAAAGTCGAAGATTCGTACAACCGACTGCCGATTTCGATTATTCAACGGCATCTCATTATATGCAATTCCCGCTGCCGTCCCAATGACTTTGGAATCAATGAAAAAAAAAAAAAAAAAAATCTAACGAACGGGTAGGAATATGAGGGTCGGGTTGCATCCAAGGAATTACGCATACGGTGCTTTTGGGAAGGATTTTTGCGATCGTTCGGCGCTGCATATGCAGACAAGACGATGGGTCACACCTGCCTTCCCCGAGGCGGATCGCGGACCGATCTTCTTTTCTACGCGAGACTCGAGTCGAGTCTTTAGCGAAGCGTCTCATCGGATCCCATGAAAGTTGCATCGCAATCGTTGATCGACCTCCCACACACTCGTGGCAAAATGGGACGTGAGCCGCAGTCGAGCAGCTGTAAGATTCGAAACGAGAGGGATTCGTCGAATCAAGATTCGCGACGACAGCTGCCACCACGTACGATCCACCGTCTCGTCTTTCCGCGCTCCGTCGTTCCGATTCAATTTTTTTTTTTTTTTTTTTTTTTCGTCGATCGCCATCTCATTTACCCAACGGCAAATCCGGCAAAGACTTTTTTGCTTCTTCATTATTACGAGGAGATACGACGGCGCCGTCTCATTGGGAATATTTATCGAGCGAATTTTGCTAAATTTATTGCCAATTTCGATAAGTTCGGTTAATACTTATTATCGATTTATTGCGAATTAAATAAATCAATATTAGACGACACGATGTATGTTGGGTTCGAAAAAAATTTGATGCGTTTTTTTTTTTTAACGTAACAATTGTTATCGATGTATTTTTAAAAATTCGTTTTTCGCTACTGAATATTTCGAGACAAAGCAGCAGCGCCTCGAAAGCTCCGAGACGTTTTCTTATTTACGAGTTCATCGGCACGTCTCTCTTTGTTTCCTTCGCGGAAGGTAAAAATTGTGGTACTCGCATGGAGAAAGCAAAGAAGATGCGTACACGTCTCGCGAAACTCTCGCGTGCAGCGCAAGGGGTACCGAGAGCATCTTTCAATAAGTATCACCGCCCGAGGTGCCACTCGGTTGCCTCGATGCTTGTATATCTTACATGGGGGCAGAGTGTGGTTCATTGCACCGACCGGGGCCCCGGAGTAATTGTCGACGCGTGTTGCAAAAGGGCCGTTGCACCGATATACCAAAGGAAATATCGCATCTTCTCACCGCGCACCGTCGGCGGAGACTCGCCGGGCGAACGCAAAAGAAGTCTTCGGAAGGCCCACAAGCGCAACGGACCTTTAGCCGATGGTCGAGGTACGGAGAAAAGGAACAGATCCGAAGATCCGTTAAATCCGATAACGCCTCTCCCGAGATAACGGATAAATATAGGGACCGCGTATGAGTAACACACGAGATGGCCTTTTGATTTATATTTTCGCCTCTGCGCGCTCAACACACGCGCCCTTTGTCCTTCGGATTCTTTGTATCTCTTGCTTTTTTATTTTTTATTTTTCTTTATATCAACGAGACTCAACACCCTCGATAATGTCTCGCAGTGATTCTGCGGAACGTGTAATCGAAAATTTATCGAATCAAATCGTTTCTCGGACTCCCGTTGGGCATTTCATTCGTTCGATTATTCATATTCCATTCGAAGAAAAAGGCCGCGAATTTTGGGCGTAAACATTTTTTTTTTATAGGGGATAACGAGTCTTATCACTAATCCCGTTATATGTTTGTTCACAATAGTCTTACGATCGTGTAAAAAAAAATTTGAAGGTGAAGAGAAATGTAAAAATGAAAAAAAAAAAAAAAATGAAAAAAAAATTTTAGTGAAAAAAAAAAACGTATTTTCTTGTATTTGACTTTTTTTTGTGTCTTTTTTAAATTTATGTCTTTTGGAATGCAATTTTTTGTATATATTTGTTTTTTTTTTTTGCCTTTTAGGGAATTTTTGTAAAGTCGGATCGCTGTTCATTTTTTTTTTTTTTTTTCGACATTTGCCGCAATTGAGTGTTCCGAAACGTAAACTAAACGATTTCAACAGATGAAAGAAAGGCTAAATATATATATTTTTTTTTAAATCACTTGAATCGACACTTTGGCCTTTGGTGAAAAATGCTCTGGGCTGACAATTGTAAGAACGGTATCGGTAGTAGCCTTGCGCTCCTGAAACTCCGGCACACTGTCATTATCGGTAATAACGAATGAAATCCGCAGCGCCTAGGGACACGCGGCCTGCGTGGGAACTATTCGCGAGCTCACGCAACGCAAAAGGTTCATAACTCATCGTTGGGACGTCAATCTTTCGACGAAATCTTTCGATGTTTATAATATGTGATATTTCTTTTTTTTTTACGTATCGGTAAATTCGATCGTTACTCGTTTCTTCGTATTTTCACTCATTCCCACTTTCGCCATTCGCGCGCTCGTGTGCGACATTGTTTTTTTTTTTTTTTATAAACACGCGATAATAATTAAACTGAGCATTATATTTGTATTTTCATAAAACTAAAAAAAATATATATATATATATAAAATTGTGCAAAAGCGATAGCGCGGAAAAAAGAGATCGAACGATTCTATTTTCAGGATACAATTTCGTTTATAGTTTCGAAGAAATTTCTCTTGATGTTCGTTCGATAGAAATTGTACGGCATTATTAAAAAATAAATTCGCGGAAACAGCAAGGAGTGCGTATTGGAAAAGTTTCGGAGCGATGACGGGACAAAGGTGTATCTTTTTTCTTTTATTTCAGTTTTTTCATTGCGCATATCGGAGAAATTCTGCCCTCGGAAGATCATGTCGACACTGGTAAATAACTTTTATAAAGCAACGGGGCGGGGGGTGCATGTGTCATCGGTCGCAAGACCGTCAAAGCCGTATCGCGTTTGTCGAGCGGAGTTCGAGTCGCGCGACTGTAGTACCGCGGCGGTGTTCCCGGAAATTCCTTCGCCTGTATCTCGCAATAAAGGAGAAACGAGCAATAACCGAGAATGTGGTGGGGGGGGGGGCGAACCGCAAGAGAGGTATCAGAAGGGATGCACATAGCCGTACGCCGGAAGTGAACGAAGGCTGCGCATCGTCGCTCGTCCCGAACCTTCGCGTCACGGAAGCGATACATGTATATACGACAAACTATTTTGCCAATGTCATAAAAATGTCTACGGGGTGAAAGAAGAAGAATGCTTTCAAAAATTTTACAAAAAATTGTATCCATTAAAAAAACCATTTTCACAAAATATCGATAAAAAATCAATCGCAATATTTCGTTTCAAATTGCATTTACGTAAAATACAATTTTTCCGTGTCGTGCATTAAAAAATAAATATTTTCGTAAATTTTTTTGAAAAAAAAAAAAAAAAAAAAATTTCGTTCGTTGTAATGGCAATTTTTGTCACAGAAAAAAAAATTCCCTGAAAAGCATTATTTGCGTCACTAAAGCGAATCTGCGAAGCGAATAATATACTCGAAGCGCAATTTAACTTTTTCAGAATAGATATTTCGAAGAATACACCCTCTAGTAAGCGTCGTAGCGACTGCACGGAGATTTATTCGCAATATTTTTTTTATCATCTTATTCATCGTAATTGGAATCTCATATACTGAATAATTTATGAAGGATAAAGGGGATACGGTATCTTGGCAGTGTGTTTCATCGTACGGTTAGGTTAAGCCGGTTGAGAGGTACACGATATCCCCTCTTCTTACAAGGAGAAACCTTGCATTTCTGAAATTCTTCGTTAACCCGAGTACAAGGAATAGAATAAAACAAGTATACGAGAGAAAGAACGGTCACTGATCAATGCCCGGTGCCATTACGGGGAGAAAGAAAAGGGGGCAGCGAGGCTGAAGAAGACGAAGAGTTCGATAGATGGAACGACTTTTATAAATACGTATAGGTATACAGGTGGTGCCGGTACCACGTTGGAATGGATAAGTGGAAATTGCGGGACTAACGCGGAAGAAGAAGGGGAGAACGAAAAGAAGACAAACGGGTCTGCGAAGAAACGGAGACGGGGTCAAACGCATCGTGAACCTTAACCATGCCGTACAGTCAGAGACGTAGCTGGTTACGTAAATAACTTTTTACTCGATAAACTTCGATAAATCGCAAAAAAAAAAAAAAAAATTCTTCGAATGAAACTATTGTTTCGACCAATTAGTCAATTTAATCGACAAATGAAAAAAAAAAAAAAAAACATCGTGAACCTTAACCATGCCGTACAGTCAGAGACGTAGCTGGTTACGTAAATAACTTTTCCTCGATAAACTTCGATAAATCGCAAAAAAAAAAAAAATTCTTCGAATAAAACTATTGTTTCGAACAATTAGTCAATTTAATCGATTAATGAAAAAAAAAAAAAAACTGAATCAAAAGTGATTGAAAAGAAAAAAAAATCTTGGAATACGAGTTCTCGAAGCTCCGACTTCAAAAGGTTGAAAGCGGAGAAAAATGGAGGAAAAGTTCGCGAAGGGTCAAGCGGCTTAACTTCCTCCGTAGGACATCGAAGATGAACCAACGCGATAAGTCGGCGCTTGGGGGAGTCTATCGACGTTTCGTATAACGTCAGCGGCAGCGCAATGAAAAAAGTTGGGGTGTCGAGTATCGATAAAAGTATAATTTCACTTTTCGAAAAACAACCCCCATAACCTAAACCGGTGTTGTTACACGGAACTCGAGAGGTTCGATTCCGTAATGCGGATAATTTTTTTTTTTCTTTTTTTTTTTTTTTATTAGACCAGTCGCGAAAGGGGTGGATTACGAGCGTCAGAAGGGCGCTGAAACGAGAGAAAACTCGTTAACGCACCATTTTAAATGCCCTCTTGAACAATATGTACCCTATGTATGTACATATTCGTAATAAAAAGTAATAAGTCCAGCGTGAAATTATGCGCAAGGTAGGTAGTAAAAAAAAAAAAAAAAAAGAAGAAAACTGCTCTCACCGTAGCAGCATCAATATTTGCCAGGGGCAAATTTTTCCAGCAGTGATTCACGTCATGCATATGTACACAGGGCTGCAGAAGCAATGAGTTGGATGGTGGTTTGCATGTGCCGAGAGAGTCGTCGGGGCCTCTTATATATATATATATATACATATATATACACCCATCTATACATATATATATTCTCGTGGGGTTAGGAAAGAAAAAAAAAAAAAAAAAAACAAAAAGAAGAACACGGAATATGTATGTCCAGCGAAAGCAGCTCAGTTAAATTGCACGTTGCCCCTCGTACGGAAGTAGCCGATGCTGAAATGCAATATGTGTAATTTTCCGCGGTGCGCGGTCGTATCTTCTCGCGGATATCTCGGCGGAGCGGCGTCGATATGCGTCGGTGATGGAAAAAGAGGGAGCGAGCGCGGGGGTGGGTATTTCAGCCTCAGGACTTTGGCGCTTTCCGGCATCGCGTTTCGCTATAATTTATTCTGAGAAAAATGTATCTCTCCCCTCCCCTTCTCGACTTTTGGCCGCGCATATACGAGGGAACCGTGTCGGTTCGCGGCTGTGCCGACGAATCGAAAACCCCTCAAGGGATTGAACATCGTCAATTCGCGAATCTCTACGTTCCTCGTATACGAAAGGTACATTTATTGGTACCTATACGGTGTACACGCCTGCCTCGTATCCAATATGTAACCTTAACGCTGCACGATATACCGCACAGAAACGTAAGGGAGGAATAGGTATGAAATGAAAGTAATAGAAAATTTATACGAAGTACATGAGGTCTGTTCGACGCCGTCCCTCGCGGACGTTTAGACTCTCATTTCTTTCTGTATCTGATGCACCGCCGTAGGAAAAATTGCCATCAAATTGCTATTCGATAAAAAAAAAAAAAAAAAAAAAAAAAAAAAAACACCCTCTTCCATCGATAAATATACGAAATGCGATTATACGCGTCGGGAGAAACCATTAATTGCCGATATAGCATAATAAACAAAAGACCGGCGTAAAAACATAATTGGTTTAATTAAATTCGATCGAGCATATTGCCGACGGTTGGTTTCGAGTGTAGAGAATTTTTTTCTTCGTATATGTATCGGCAATAGTTCAAATGAAAATGTATAAAAATAGGTGTAGAAATAAACGAATGATATATGCGTTTGTTTTTACCTCTGATTTTCCACTCACTCACCCCTCGCCATCTTCGCAATCGTTTTTCTGCTATTTATTTCTTTTTTTTTATTCTTTCAACCTGTCAGCTTCGGAAAGGTGAAGTAACAGACAGAGATATATTTATACCGCGAGAATATATCGTGAACCCCTCTCGCGGTTGAAGAAAAACTTGGCGTTCTTTCTTAACGGGCGAAGGAGAGTCTTCGGTCTCTCTCTCTCATCGTTCACTCCCTCGTTAAGTATTGATTTTCGTTCATCCGGCTGGGATAAGCGGGTACGTACGTCCCGCAAATGTTAAGGGTTGAAGCTGCCTCTCCATAGCGTACTAGTCCCGTATATATATGGTACAAAGCGACGGCGCAAGAAAGGGGTGAAAGGGGGAAAAGTTGAGAAAAGAAACGTGAATTTTTCCTCGAACGATCCATCGCACGCTCCGTACCTTTTTTTGTCACCCCTATTCTTATTCTTATCTTACTCCCTTCTTCTACATTTCTGTTTCATTCTCTCTCGGAACTTTGCATACACTGGAAGAGGGCGAATTTGCCCGGTGACTGAGACTCCGGGGTTACGCGCCGTATACGCGCTCCAAAGTCTCGTTGCGATAGAGAAAAACGTCGAGTAACACAGAGGGAAGGTAGAAAACGGATAGAAAAAGAAAAATGGAAGACAGGGGACACGGAGGGAGGGTGGAAAAAGAGAGGGCGAACATAACGCTGTAGAGGAGTTCCAGCAGCTGGATAGGTACCTACACACTCGGTACATCACTACTCCCTTTTCACCCTCCCACCCTCCCGGTGCACTCACCCATACTCTCTCCACATACCGCCCACCCATTCGGCCAACCGAGAGCTCACGGGGTGCATAAAATATTGAAATCTCGCTTATGGCCTCTCGCAAGCCCTTTCCTCCTCCACCTATACTCTTCCTCCCTCTCTAACAGTACCGGCAGTAGAACGAGCACCACTCCGAATGTTGGATTGAAACACATTGCCTACGAGATATCGGAGTCGGCTCCTTCCGGAGGACTCTGCAATCCTCCCCCTACTACTACCACTGCAGCTACTGCTGGTACACCATCCACAGCATCCACTGAACGCTGTGGAAGAGAAACCCAAGCTAGATATCCCGAACTCACACCCTTATCCCCTCGTTCGGTATATATATGTTCTTCACACACGCAACCCCGCAGCCACGTCTCGGAAACTAAACGGGCTATCGTTTATTCGAGCCGAGGGCAACCCCACGTTTTGCTCAACACCCGAAGCCCGAACGACGATTTTTATTCCCCTTGTCTGTGCTTTACGATGGAATCACACGAGCGAATCGTGTTGGCTTTTTGTCCACATAATAATGTTATATCTTCTTTGCATATCTGCGGTACAAGTGGTTACAGGGGATGTTTCGTAATATGTCCGTTTTAATGAAAAAAAATTATATGTATCTGCAAGGGAAGGTGGGGCAAAATGAACCAACGGGCAGGATGAGAGTGTCGCGCAACTCGAATGATCGGGCAAAATGGTGGAAACCTTAAAATTCGTAAAATTTTCGAAAAAGTTGATTTTTTAATTTCAGGACCATCATTTTTGCTGCGGAATAGTGTTTGTCTGAAAAAAAGATCGGGAACAACTTTTAAGCATTTTTTTAATGCTACTGAATCACAATCCATTTTGCCCCATTTTTTTTTTTTTTTCGTCTTAATACTCCGAACGGGTGTGATGAATGTATTTTTTCGTTAAAAAATAGTGAAAAAATGTGTCGATCGCCGAAACTCTCTGAATTTCAAAAATGATTCATTTTGCATCACCTTTCCCTACAAATCGATCGATCTATTATAGATAAACTTAAACAGTCAAAGTGTTGAGATTCTTTAACGGGTTTGCATTTATTAGTAAAAAAAAAATTTATTTCGCCAATTATACATCAACTGAGAATTCAAATTTTCTCAATCGCGGTATTAAAAAAAAAAAAAAAAATCGGGACGATCGTAAAAAATATTGAGTCGATCTAATTCCGCAATTACTTTCAGTCTCTTCATGTGGTTCCTTCGTAATAAAAAAAAAATATACAAATAACCTCGACAAGGATGATCGAACGAATTACGAATTAAATCAATTTGTTTTCATGCTTCATCGATATTTCATTCATTGATTTATAATTGACGATTGCATGGAATGAATCGAATGCAGACAGTCCATATATATATATACCTATATAAAATGTCTAATGAGTAAGTCGGAGAGGTTTATAGCTTTGTATATATTCGCGAAAGGGGAATGGGTGGCGGCTATTGGTTAGAGAGGTTACAGAGAGGAGATAGGGTTGGTATTCCGCGCTCTCTCGATCCAATGCTCCATAAATCTTCCTCCCAATTTCGACCGATCGTGACGTATCCGCCGATACGACGTTGCTCTGTAAACGTTATGCAAATGTGAGCGAGCGCCGCGCTCGCTCGACGTTGCACGAGGACGGCGGGGAGGGGGAAGGGGTGGGGGAGATATCGGTAAACGGAGTAGAGGGAGCCGTGGCATTTTATCGTAAATTTTGTCAGCAGGGCCGAGTCGGAGATTTTCCTCTGCCTATACACGAATCGTTGTCTCTTTCTCCTTTGCTTCGCGAATATGTATATATATATATATACACATAGTATACCTCTCTTTCGATTCTCTCGTTCAGTCGCTATATAAGCTCGCAGCGAGGATCGGATATACGCGGCCGGCTCGCTTCCAGATTAGATCACGAGAATACGTTACTCTCTCGTTCACTTCGATAAAACTCGAAGTGCCTTCGGTAGTCTCTCGACTCTGTCCCGTGGGCCCGCGCGCGAGAGGGGCATCATGACGTTATTCCAGGCACGTACAACGATGAAACGTATCTCTGATTTCGAATCTCTCAAGGTGGATGAGACCGATCGCCAGATTTTTATTCTGAATTACGGCCAATTGCCTGGCTGCCTATAGCATCCCCCTTCTCCCCTTTCTCACCCTTCTCACTTCTACCCCATTCATTCTAATTCCGCGTATAATTCAACGCGTCTCCCTTTTCGGTTCCAAAAAAAAAAAAAAAAAAATTTTCAAAAAAAAAAAAAATTTGCAAAAAAAAAAAAAAATTTTTTTTTTTTTGGACAAACGACGATGTGATTATATTTGTCGTTCATTATTATTTTCAAGTACCCGAAATTTTAATTATATTAGTAAGAAGTCCTGCAGTTATTTTATTGACAGAACCGAACTTAACGAGAGGCGGGAGAGAAGGAGAAAACTTACAAAGTACCGTGTCTTGAGTTCTGAAAAGTCCCAAAGGTGCGGCAGCTTGGGAGTCTCCTCAACCCGCGTTCTACGTCGAAGCTTAATTCCGTTTTCGGAGACGCAGTACCTACCGGCGAGCCTTCCCGAGTATCAAAGGGGGGGGGGGGGGGGGGGGGTTGAAGGAGAAAGCGCCAGCGCGAGAGAGCGAGAGAGAGAGAGAGTGGATACAATTTCGTGCTCGCCGGTCCGCGAGTAACGCGAACAACTTTATCCTTTCATCTTCTATATCGCGCGCGCGTGCGTGCGCTTCGCTTTTCAAGGAAAAGGTGCGATAGGGTGTGATATATACACTGTACAGCGAAATGCACGCCGAGTTTTTCGTGTCCGTGCCGAAGGGATGATGGCGGAAACGTTCCAAGAACTCGCGGGCCAAACGATATGGTATATGGGCCGCGTATAGGATAAAAAGAGATGAGGGAAGAGGGGGGGGGGGGGAGAAGGGGGTGCCGGTTACAATTTCACGACCTTAATGCTGAGTGTGCGAGAAAACTCGAAAAGAGTGCCTCTGGTCCTAAAACGAGTGAGCGATAAGAAAGGAAAGTAGCGGAGAGTAAGAGCGGAGAGACGCGAGAAGACGAGAAGGGGCAGCAGAGAGGTCAAAGTGGAGTTGCGCTCTCAGTACTATAACGTACTGTATAGCTTTCGTAGTGATAGGTGGGGCAGAATGAACCAATGGGGTAAAATAGGACAGTCAATTCGATTTTTGCAATAAAATGGACGAACTTTAAAATTCATGAAATTTCAAAAAAATTTCGTCTGCTTCGTTCCGATTTCGGCCGATGTAAAAAAAAACATACGAATGCAGATCCATTAAATTATAATTGTCTTTCAAATCGTCTTTTAAAAAAATCTTCAATTATTTTTTATTTTGAAAATTGATATTCTCTGATTAGTATTCTGTACATTATCGCGTATAGGTAAAAAATGATAAAAAAAAAATTTCAATTCAATCGTTTCACGATCTATTTTGAAATTTTTTTTTTTATGTTAATTTTCTAAATTTAAAGTAAAATTCGGGTGAAACCCTTCATACCCCTTTTTGAGTCTAAAGGGGTGTGACTCGTGTATTTTTTGGTTGAAAAGTAGTGGAAAAGTGCTGCGGATATCGACAGAATTCTCCGATCCCCAAGTGGTTCATTTCGCATCACCTTCCCCTATATATGTATAAGAAATAGTGCCTTTTTTCCCCTCTTCAAAAGAGCCTTTTATTTTCGTATCCTCCCGGTCTCTCATACTCCGGTGACTCCCGGAGGTTTGCTGAAGTTGCGCTTTACAGAAACTGCATCACCCGTTCGTTTCCCAGGGACGAGAGGGGTGAGGGGGAGGAGCGCCCCTCCGCAAGCGCGCCACCTTCTGCGATCACCCGCAGACCTTAAGTACTTTGTAGCGAGAATTAACAAGAAGCAACTAACGCTGCGTAGTTATATATAACTCGGAAAACGAGAGAAGCTATACGCGCGGAGGGAGAAGTGAAATGGGTAGCAACTGGGAAAGCTTTACCACCCTTTCTCACCACATCGCCCGGATGCTCCGTTCTCACTCGACGTTGCGATATACCGCTTTAGCTCTCTTCCTTCCATATATATATGTACATATATGTATATACTGTATATATATAGTATATAAGAACGAGTGTAACTGATTACGACCGACCTATTCGCTTACTTTCGACTGACGAAAACTCTTCCTAATTCCCGAGGGTTGCGTCGAACTTTCGTATAGTCCAAACAACTCTCGACATACGGAACGGAGAAATATACTTTCGAACGATCCGGTTGAACGCACGGAAAGTCGTTTTAAGAATTGCGCCGTGAGAACAACGATTAGCTTCGTCAACGGATCGGAAACTCGAATCGATAACGATACTCGATATGATCATTTCGATTTTCTCGCAGTTGGATCTCAACGTTTGATTCTCTAATATTAATATTATTTCCTCTAAATAGTATCGAATATTTCATTTTATTTCGCGAAGTAAATTTTCATCGATGTTTCGAGAAGCTTCTCAGGGGTAATGTAGAGAATTTAAAAAATTGCTAATAGTCCAAATTTCATTTGCTCTTTGCTCTCGAGGTGACTTTGTCATAATTGAAAGAGCCTCTCGGCTGCTTCAGGTTTGACAAAGGATATCTTGTCTCTTTTTACAATGCTTTATTTAACTGTTGATACAATTAATAAGACTAATTAAAGCTCAAGCTGAGAGGGCGTTTTGCCTTCGATGTTCAGAATCAGAAGCTTTTATTAAACGGAGAGCGTACTTGCGTTAACTTTTCTTTTACTTCGCTCGTTGCAGTGAACTGTAATACACTGCAACCGTGAAGTACTCCCGGCAACCCCCGTGCCGTCGACCACTCTCCGTTATTTTTATTTTCTTCTTCTTGTTTGTTACGTCTTTTTTTTTTTTTTTTTTTTTTTTTTTTTTTTTTTGCGTCCGTAGAAAACAATGTGTAAAACGACCCCTGTGGTCGGGTGGAAGCGGTATAACGGAGCAAAGTCTTCGGACTGGAAGAAGGAATGAGACGGCGTGAAGGGGGTAAAAGTGAGTCGAAGCGGACCGAGAGAAGTGAGTCTTAAAAGGTGAAAACCCTCGTGCGGTACGGTTAGTTGCTGGTCGGTCGGACCAGTTTCGTAATTTAGAGCCTCGCGCTGTAAGAGAAGCCGCTGTAACTGAGGGACTCTCGGCAATCTACCCTTCTCTCACTTTCCTCGAGGCTATCACATACGCCGAACAACTCTATGCTCCCTTTCTCCGTTGGCTCATTGCTCACTCGGCTACCGTGTCAGTCGGAATACCACCCTCTAACTTTAACTTTGTAGAAAACTAGACGAGCTCTGTATGTCGGTGACGAGAGCGTTTGTTATACCCCGCAATTGGATTTACGAGGAATTATTTCGTTTTTGAGGTTATGTCGCGTCATTCTTACGATTATAATGAATTTATTAATAATCGATGATTATTAACGAGAAAACAAGGAGAACGTGAACATCGCTCCTTCAATAACGAGTCAATTAATTCACCGAAGAATTTCATCTCGCAATGGTCATTAAAATTGCATCCCCTTAATTCGTAAACCGCCCGAAAAAATCGGGTAAACAACGAAAAAAAAGAAGACGAGTGGAGTAATAAGACGAAGAAAAAACGCAGAGGCAAAAGAGAGTATATATAGAGTGAACGCGGCCGGGCGCAGGCCACTCTCGCAACAGTCGAAAAAAAAAAGGAACAAACGCTGAGGGATGCGTGACGCGAGTACGTAGCAGGGCCTAAGGCCATCGGAATACGTGCTCGCAAAACCAAGTGGTCGGTCGGAAGCGTGCGTCCGAACCTGAGAGACCGTTCAGTTTCTATCCGGCCGCGTTCGGCTTTTGCCTTTCCTCTCGCCGCGCCAGCTGATCATTCGTAATATCGAAACATATACGATGAGAAAACATCGAGAGATGTACAACATCCTGCAACCCGTATTCATCTCGTTCGCGAGACCATACACGGACGTGTATTCGAAACACACCGTATGCCGATCCTCCATAAAGGATTTTGCCACTCTCGTCGTATCGCCCATCTCTCCGCTTTGCCTTCGATTCCAAGAATACTCGAGTGAATTGGAAAAATCGCCGCGCTCATTGAATATTTTCTTGCGGTTACTTTTGAATTTATATTATTCTGAATTTTTTCGAAACGATAGTTGGGTGCACGAAGAACCGCGCGAGAATGTGACGAAGATTTACTCCGACGATCTTACGAACAGAGGGAATTAATTTTATTCGTACATACCACGGTCGGTAATGTCGTATTGTAATCGTAGCTTAGTCGGTGGATTGTCGGGAAACGATATAGAACAATTACGCGGTTATACCGAGAGGATGTAGGGGGAGACAGGGGCAAAATGGACCATTGGCGTTAAATGGACCATTCAATCGCGAGATCAATATGGGGCAAAATGGACCACTATGAAATTGCGAAAAACACCAAACAGCGAAACAAATGTTAATATACACTGTGGTAAAATGGGTTTTAAGAACACAATGAGGCTTTATAAAGGCAAATGGAGTATCGATCCTTCGCATAGGATTTTGCCACTCTATCCTTTTCAATAGTATCCTTAAAATATCGAAAATATTAAAACTTGTAGTATAAATTTTAGTAGATCCGTTATACGTTAGCAGATAAATGAGAAAGTCGCATTAATAATTGAGAAAATAAATAACAGAGGAGACCACGCAAAATAGAGTAGAGAATCGACGATTTCTTTACATCGAGTGACGGGGCAGTTTTTAAATTTCGCAATGGCCTCTTAATGCTTCTTAATTTAGTTGTCGTGCGATCTAAAAAATTTACTACATTACCTCGATCCATAGTTCTTTATTTAAATGGCTATCTATACATTTAATATATTTTAATTAAATTTCTCGATATCTTGAAAAAAAACTCCATTTTACGAAATGCAAATCATCGTATCCATTTTCGTTAAATTTTTGTCGAAGTTTTAAATTTATAGTTCGGAATGTCGCAAAAGCAAAATTTTTCGTTTTACAATACGATCCATTTTGCCCCCAAATCGTATTTTGCTTTTCTCGGAAAGTCGATATATTTTTTATGCATTACATTTGGTAATAAATAACCAATTTATACCCCTGGAACGACGGCAAAGATCTAAATTGCTTGGCCGGTCCGTTTTGCCCCGTTATTCCCTACAGCGATGTACGTGTATCACGCGGTTGTACCGGTATAAATACGCATACATAAGCGCATGTACTAACATTCCGGGTATAGTATGGTTAGCGGCGCGGACGGGTGGACGGCCTCCCGATGACTGCGAGTTTTCGATGCGTGGAGGATACGAGCGGTGCGTAACAAAGCATATCGGTATCCTTTCGTTCCCTTTTCGACGAGCACCGTAACGCGAGAACGGCGAACCTCTCGCGGCATACCGCCGTTGCTTTTTCGCCTGCGGTCGCTCATCTCGCGTCGGTACGCGGTAGGTGCGTGTGCGCGGGTGCCCTTTTATACGGTCGACGAAACAAAGCCCTGTATGCATTGTTTCGAGTGCTATACGCGCCGAACGCACAATCGAATAGTCCTGGATAACCTCGACCAACTAGCCGAGAGACCTCGATTATATTTCGAAAGTTTTTTTTTTTTTTTTTTTTTTTCACAGTTTAATGACCTTTACTCGAATTGAACGATGAACCGAATTAAATTAATTTGCGCGTTAATAAACGCCTCGGGGTAAACAGAAATAATTTTTCTTTTTTTTTTCGTCTTTTTTGGAGATAATAGTGAAACATTTCGAATTTATTTTGAATAAATGAAAGCACTTGGGACCTTACTTTTTAGTACTGTAATACTTTGGATCAATCCGCGAGAACATGTGGACAAAAGTGACAATAAGGGTGTTAACAATCTCTATTTTAATGATATGCGAAAAGAAGCATTTCGGCTGAGTTTGCTTGAGCAAATCTCACCGCCATGCACTCTGCTCTTTGTTTTTTTTTTTTTTTTTTACAGCGCTTCCTTCGCTCCGTTGTGTGTGGTACTCGAAAAGAAGCGTTCTCGCATAAACGCGAAGGGTGAAGTAACCTTGCGGAAGCGAGAAAGGGGTTGTTGCTGTTGCCTACTCGTCAGGGCCTCGCTTCGGGGCTCCGCTTTTACTCCGGGGAAGAAAAACTCAGCGAGAGGTTTCTGCGAACAGAAACTCCGTGGTGCGCGAAGACGCGAGAAGTTTTTCGCTCTATCCCTGATGCGGTGGCGCTGTTTTTTTTTTTTTTTTTTTTTTCATTCTTTTCTTTCTTCTTCTCTTCTACCATTCTCTTCTTCCATTCTTCTCGTTTTCCTCATAGTCCCGCCCGGGAGGGAGAGTTTCTCGAGACTTTTGGTGCGTATATACGCCAAACTCGCGCGCGTAGGGTCGTTTCTCGGTCGCTGCTGTAATATGCTTTTCCCACTGTCGGTGGCGTGCGTTCGTAGCGCGCACGGAAGAGGAAAATCGAATGCCGTCGAGCTTGCTAGCCTTAGCCCTTGCAATGGGTCCAAACGGGAAAAAAAAAGAAAAAAAAAAAAAAGAATGGCAGAAGGGGTGGAGGAGGGTGGAGGGGGTGGAGAGGGGTGGACGCCAAGGATCCCTCCGGCCACCGTAACTCCATTTCACTCTGCAACGCCCCGGTGCTCTATCTGGTACTCGAAAGCTTCGCCCCGCTCAATGGGACTCAATTTTATCCCGGAGAAAAATTCTTCGTTGAAAACACCAACCACCGGCTCACAACTCGGTATACCACTCGATCGTTCACAGAACCCTTTGGCAGACACTACCACTCGGTCTTTCGAAGATATCCTACAAAACTTCGCTGGTTTTACCTTTTCTTCCTGCGCTTCTTCGATTTCTTGGCTTCGCGAATAAAAAAAAAAAAAAAAAAAAAAAAAAAATGAATGAAAAATAATATAAAGCCTTCGAGGTGAAGAGCGAAAGAGGAGAATTGTAAATCGGTTTGTCATCTTCAGCCAAAGCCGGCGTAGTGAACTGTGTAAAGGAAAGTCAATGCTATCGGATAAATCGGATCTTCAATTTTGGTATATTGGTTATTTTTCGTATTTTTATTATTATTATGCCTTTTCCTCGAGACACGAAGAGACAAACATTGCGAAGTTCTCAACGTCATTGGAAATATGTTTTTACGATGCATCGATATACGTGAATAAAAAATTGAAATTTTACGAAAAACAATGAATTATTCACTATTTATGCTAAAATATTAATGTAATTTTAATCAAATGAAATTCGTATGAAAAATAATATCACTAACTTAATAACATTAATAATCAGCGTAGAAAATCCAATCGACGTTCAATCGCGTTGCAAACCCAATTTTTAATTGTATACATTTACCAATTTTAATGAATTTATATTTTTTTTATTGTTAAGATAATTACGTATAAATTTTCGAGGTTATGAAGCCAATTACTACTAATTAGTCGAATACATTCATAAATTTGGAAATTTGAAAATTTGTAACTCAATTATAGTTGCGATATGCGATCGATAGCGCGGTAAACCTCTTGCAGGTGTGTTAATTATTTATTAAAATTCGAGTTAAAAAATCCGAGTCGAAGCTATACGTGAGGATTGTTCGTCCCAAACGATCGACTCAAAATATCGTCTAAATTATTCATACAATCGTTCTATTAGCTCTGCTGGCGCCGGTCCTTCGTATACTATTGATATCTGTGCTGTCGACCGAAGAACCGGAACACGTGTCGTAATGTCAGGAACAATCTTTATTCGATTTCCGTTTGAAATGAATCGTCGAGTTGCGACGAGAGTATGTGTGTTGTAACCTCGAAGAATTTGGCGTAAGAGAGGGATTTCGATTAATATTTATGACTGCGAGTGAACACGCGGATCGTACATTAATTACGCGCATGCATCATCGCCGGCGATCGTTCTCTCGGTGGCCCTCTCCGCCCTCGCGAACCCTTTGCCTCCACCTCTGTGAGAGAGCTAATGCGATAACGCGGAGCCTCTCGTTCTCTCTCTCTCTCTCTCTCTCTCTCTCTCTCTCTCTCTCTCTCTCTCTCTCTCTCTCTCTCTCTCTCCCGGATAGTCCGGAGCAAATAACGTCTAAAGTGTTCTCTGCGCTAGGAGTTGCAAATTTGACAACCGATGTTCTCGGAGTGCGCCGAATGACTCGCAAGAACGCCCCGAATGGCCCGCAGCAAGCCTCTACGCCTGCTCCGACTCAAGTTTCCCAAACTCAGTCGTTCGTTGTCACTCTCAAATCATTGCAAGTTCGCGATTTCATTATAAGTAGGAAACGCGCCCTACGTAACTTAGCTGCAAAGGATGTATTTGCTTCCAATCATATTGGTAATGTTTTTATTAACGAACTGTTACCGTCGGCTCAATACAATCTTTTTAGACGTACCAAAGATATAGCCAAAGTAAAAGGTTATAAATACGTCTGGGTCCGATCTGGACGTATCTCTGTTCGTCATAGCGACGGTTCTCCGGTTATCTCGATTAACACAGAAGACGATCTCGTACGTATCGAGTGACTCTCATCCACCGTTGCGACACGTGATAATATTCAAATCGATTCGTGTCTAAAAATCGCTCAGTTTAATGCCAATTCACTGCTAGGACATATCGACTTCATTAGGCTCTACTTTGAAGCAAATTTCTTTCATATTATTTCTGTCTCAGAAACATGGTTACATGCTCACATCTCGGATGAGTTAATTGAAATTAGAAATTACTTTATTATAAGAAACGATCGCGAAGGCAAGGAAGGAGGAGGCGTAGCCTGCTACATTCACAACTCCCTCAAAGCGAAGGTTCTTGCCTCTTCGCCTAGTTCATTTTCAAACTCACCGGAGTTTCTGCTACTAGAATTAAGGCTTGGAAATTTGTCACCGCTTCTTTTCGCCTCAATATATCGAAGACCGAAGGGTCTACTTCTGCAGGATTTTACTGATTCTCTCAACCTTTTCCTCCACGCTTACAGCAATATTGTCATAACCGGTGATCTAAACTGTAATCTGCTCGGTGCAAATTTCGAATCGAACTACCTGCGGAATTGGATATTCTCTCTCTCTCTCTATCTTGTCAATTCTGAAGCGACACATCACACTGCGTTCTCGGATTCTTTGATTGATGTTATGATCATTGACAGTCAAGACAAACTGCGAAACTTTGTCAAAAGCGACGTTCCTTTCATTGCCGGGCACGACTTGTTGCTATTAGAGTATAGTTTCGGTGTCCCTGCTATAGAACAACGAAGGATTATTAGAAGAGATCTCAAGCATTTTAATTCTAGTGATTTTCTCGCCACGCTTCGAGATCTACTATCTAGACACGACTTTGATAATCTATCTGCCTCACCGGATGTAGTAGACATATTCACGCGGTCACTATCCTCATCTCTCACGAGAGCCTTCGACACTCATGCCCCCGCTCGGTCATTCATCGCGAAAAAACCACCGACACCTTGGTTAACTGACGAATTAAAAAATCGAATTCGCAACCGCACTGTGCTCTATAAGCAGGCGAAGAGAACTGGCTGTCTCTTAGGCCTTGCTATGTATCGGCATATCAGGAACGAGCTAAACCAAGACATCAAACTAGCCAAAAGTAAATACTACTTCGATAGGCTTAACTGTCTGGTCGAACCCAACTTGATATGGAAGGAGCTGGCACGGCTAGGACTCATTAAAACTTCCCTCGTTTCGCCTCTGCAATTTTTTTCGACAGACACACTCAATCATTTTTTCGCGTCGATAACAAATGCTGCTCCGGCTAGTATGCCTAGTGAATTTGCTGCTGCCCTTTCATCGATTCCTGAAGCTCCACTTGCCTTCTCGTTTCGCGAAATTACTACGCCCGATTTGCTTGTTGCGCTCAAAGCGGCTAACACTAACTCTCTCTCGTCTGGCTCTGATGGTGTTTCGCTCTTATGCGTGAGTCATGCGCTGCCTACGATTTCTACTCTTCTCGTCAAACTATTTAACCTCTCCTTGGAGCAGTCAACTTTTCCCGCTGACTGGAAACGCGCGCTTATCAGGCCGCTGTCTAAAATCCGCTCGCCGCTTTCTCCGTCCGACACTCGGCCCATAGCTAATCTGCCAGAATTGTCCAAAACTCTCGAGAGGATCGTTCATAAGCAAGTAATAGATTTTGTTGAATCTCGTGGGTTACTTGATCCAATGCAATCGGGTTATCGTGCGGGTTTTAGCACTCAAACTGCGTTGTTACGCGTAATGGACGATATACGCTTAAATGTTGACGACAAAAAACTAACTGTGCTTATCTTGTTCGATTTTAGCAAAGCCTTCGACACCGTCTCTCACGTGCGATTGCTATGCAAATTAAAATCCTTCGGTTTCTCTCATTCAACTCTTAACTGGTTCATCTCCTACCTCAGCGGTCGATCGCAAGCCGTCATCGACGAGCACAACCAACCTTCAGAGTGGCAACCTGTCACAACCGGTGTTCCACAGGGCTCGGTGCTAGGTCCTCTTTTATTCTCACTATTTATCAATGACATCGGTTCTACCCTGAAGTATAGCAAGCGCATGATCTTTGCAGATGATACCCAAATTTATCTTAGTTGTACCCCGTGTCAGCTCCCGCATTGCCTACGCAGAATCTCCGAGGATGCAGCCGAAATTTTTAATTATGCTACTACGAATGGCCTTACTCTTAACCTATTGAAGTCAAAGGTTTTAATATTGGGGAGCGATGCTTTCGTTCGTACCTTAGACTTACATCTTATGCCTCCCGTCATGGTTAACGGTACAGCACTGCCGTTTGTACAAGAAGCTCGAAATTTGGGAGTCATTATTCGTTCAAATCTGTCCTGGAGCAGTCATATCTCTCAAATATCTCAAAAAGTACATCACACTCTCTACAAACTGAAATATCATCGCTCATCGTTATCCAGACCTCTCAGAATTAAGCTAGTCTCCACCTTAATCTTTCCTCTTGTTGACTATTGCTGCCTGGTGTACCATGACCTAACCGAAGAGCTAAACTCAAAATTACAGCGACTTATCAATTGTGCTATACGCTTCATTTTCGATCTCAGACGCGACACGCATATCACACCCTTTAGGCTCCAGCTAGGCTGGATATCCGTTAAGAATCGTCGTCTCTATTTCTTGGGATCGTATGTCTATCGCGTTCTCCATGGCGATATGGTCAACTATCTGAGCGAATTATTCGAAAGGAAAGATCAAAACCTGCGCACATCTGCTCGTCGCACTGCAGACACATTCCGCATACCATTTCACCGTACGGAGACTTACCGCAAATCATTTCATCTCTCGTCAGTTTATCTGTGGCATTCTCTCCCCCAGACTGTCACTTCTGCGGAGTCGCTTATTCTGTTTAAACAACGTCTTTATGACCACCTATTGTCAGAGGAACGTCGAGTAACGTAACATAATTTCGAATTCGATCAAATCGAGAAGATTCGTGAAACACATAATCTGTTCTAGTTGTACTAATTTCACACTCGTTCTCGATCTTCATTCTCTCTCTTTATTTCGCATTTTTATTTCCAAGTATACATCCTCTTTTCTGAGTGATATCCATATTTTGGTTTACACTATTTTGCCTATATATTTTGTTTATATTATTTTGTTTATATATTTCTCATAGATGGTTTATCTACGTTATTTACATTATTTTGGTTTTTATAAGTTATTTTCAACGTTATCCTCTATCGTTTACTCACGCCGAATCGAGCTAATATTGGTTTTGTTTCTTTATTTTCATTTTCATTTTTATTTTTTATTTTTATTTTTATTAATTTTCTATACTCACTACTATATTATCTTTTGTTTCTAGTTTTAAGGTTAATATGTACTCTCATTACCTGGACTGATTTGCCCCATAGTCTTGACTAGGGCATAATAAAAACAATCAATCAATCAATCAATCAATCTCTCTCTCTCTGCATAGAAGTGTACGTAAATCTCTCTCTCACGGTTGGTATCAGTAACTATGGACATCGAAGCAGCTACTTGACTGCGACTAGACGACGAGTAGCCGGACGAGTAGTACACGAGCTTTACACTTAACGCTCTATCGGTACAGAAGGGCTATAGGTTGCTAAAGCTGCCGAGCGATGCGAAAGCTACAAGGGGGTTCTCCGTACATTTCAAGGGGCGGGAGGGGAGGGTTTCCCTCGCGTGTTCTGCACGACTAGCGATAAGTCGAAAGCACCAGCGGCTTCGTCATCATCATCCTCGTGGTTCTTGGCTTCGGCCGACGAACGATTCGATGACGCACGAGCGGAAACGATGATGATATAGTAATATTTATATCGTACAGCCCACAGGCATGTCGGGGCATACTTTCGTCGTAAATCATAGCACCGTTTGGCGAATAACGAACGAGAAATATCGCATAATGCCGACACAGACGGTTGACGTTGGAAACCTATTTGTCTCAACTTCTGAGGTTCACTTCGGTCGTTCATGCAACAAGCTTTACCCTTCGTGGGATCAAATTTTTTTATTCATTCATCATACGTCTACCTGACTACGGAAGATAATAAAAAGAAAAGAAGGCGAATTGTAGGCGAATTTTGATTTCATGAACAAATTAATAGCGAATTTCGATCTTTGGCGTCGAGACATCGTCGTCTTTCTTCATATTTCCTCGGATATCTTCTTACCGACAGTTTCGTCGTTCGAACGGATGAAAGACACCGGAAAACGAAAGATTCAATCGCGAAAAACTATAGGAGGTTAAATAAAAAAGATAAACACACGAAGGAGAGAGTGCCGCAGAGAGACCGACGCCTGGCGTCGTCGGGTTGTTCGAACGTCGGAGGACGGGCGTCGGGAAAACGTGTGGGAACTTTGACACGTGGTGCCGGGCGATGCGCGTCGAGGCGCGATCCTCGAACATCGCCGCCTCTCTTCTTCCCCACCGTTCCGCATTATCTCGCGCTCTCGCTTGCGCCTCTGCCTCCAGAAAACCGCTACGCCCGGCGAGAGGTTCGCCAACTCGAACGAACCGTGACAGGGGTTGGTATTCGACGAGAGAGAATCGGATAGAGCGAAGCAATTCGCCTCTCGTTCGAAGTCTATCGTAACCCGATACAACCCGCCGTGAACCGGGGGCGGAAAACACGGTAAGCAAGAGAAAAGGATTAACTCACCAACAATCCTGAGTAGTTTCATGCTCTCGTCCAGGAGCTTTCGTCCCTTTTCGCGTTCGGGCGAAACAAAGCTGCTTTATTCTCGAGAATTAGTGGCGATGATCTCCTGGAAGGTGGGTAGGGCGCGGGGGAGGTGTTACATCGGTCGAATTAGCGAAACGCGCATCCAACGGAAAACAAAAGAAAAGTTTTCGCGGCGGGACCGCGGGCTCACGTGTCAATGATTAATTATGGCGAGACTAATGCACGGATATTTTTATCTTTCCGAAACCGGTGTTGAAACAAACAAAAAATTTTTCGCCAACAGATAAATGCCGAGTCGTCTGGTAGCATACATTTTTTTCCACATTTTTTTTTTTTTTCGTAAATCATTGTGATGGAAATTTTCGGGACCGACGTTTTTCGTGGAAATACACAATTGGACTTCTGACAATTGATTTTTCGCGGTCCACGCGATGCGAGATGATTCCCATACGAAATATTAGTCATTATCGTTTTATCCGCTAATGGATCTTAAATCGCTTCGAAGAGCATTTTTTTTTTTTTTTTTTTTGGAATTTCAATCTCGACGCGAGTGCCCAGAAATAAATTGAGTGGAGAAAAAAGTGATTAGGATATTATCAACGCGCTTAACGAAGCCACGAGATTGAACATAGAAAATTTCAATTTTTACGTCGTTAAAAATAATTATCGCGCGACGAAGGCCAGTCGGGATACTCTTCTCGAATGCGCATGCGCGCGCCTCTGTGTGCGGCGGGGCCACACGAGATACTTGTGTTATGAGCTCAACGGGAGTAATTAATCTGTGCACGAAACAAACCGATGGGCAGATTGGTCTCGTGGCCGTACGCTTCATCCGATCAATCGACAAGATTTCGGTTACCGACAGAAATTGGGTCCGTTGCGTCGACGCCCCCGGGATCGTTTTACCTCGAAACAGTATTGCCGCTAACGGCGTGGACGGGTACATGAAAACCTCATTATGGATTTACGGTAGATGTACACAGTAGCCGCAGTTGCCACGTCTGAATATCTCTATAATTCTCCACGCGCCCCACATATTTCTGCTCTTCAATGTGGAATGTATTAAAAAAAAAAAAAAAAAAAAAAAAAAAAACTGATATCGAATCTCGTATTTAAAAAAGCAAATATCGCAAATTCTCTCTTTGACAAAATTAATCACGACAAATGTTCTTCGAGTTACGATCGGTCAAATTTCATCCAATCAATCGAATAGATCGATCGTAACAACTCGTCGACTAAGCGCCAAAGACTATGAATATTCGAAAACGATGTTAGCGCCCTTTCGAGTCATTCGAGTTTTTCGAAAATTCGATATTCTGCGCATTTTTATTTTCAAATTTTGCGACATACGGTATGAATGTTGGAATGAAGTTATACGGATATAAATATCCCGACGAATAAGACCTCGACGCGTAGCTTAAAGGAAAATGGCTTCGCAAAGGGGCGTAAGGAGGTCCCCTAACAACGTCGGTCTAAACAAACGTGGAAATATGCCGTATACGCGGTAAGGTAATCGTTTTTCGATAATTGCCGCTCGGTGTGCTAAACGTTCTTCCAAGTACCGGTATATAGAAGAGGCAGGAATCGTGGAAGACCCGTTTGCTTTTGCGTATACTTGGGTTACTCGTATACCCGGGAGAGTTCGTGTGCGTACGAGTAGAGACAAACGAGAAAGCGACTTAGCGAAAGAGAAAAAGAGAGACAGACCTAACCGCGATAGTCGCGAGCATTTCTATACACGGTGATTCAGAATAAATATTGAACTTCCCTTCGAAAGGCAACCGGAAGCAACCCGTGAGAAATTTCGTAATCTGCCATTTTAATTTATAACATTTCGATTGACATTCAAAACGCAAATAGACATTGTAAAAAAAAAAAAAAAAATTACGCACATTTTTTTCTCGATTTTTATAACGATATTTTATAGTCAAATAGACAATTTGGATAATGAGGAAATTTATATTTTTTAATAAGAAACGTTTACGTATATCGCTTATAGGTAGTAAGTTATTTAAAATTCAAATTTTAATTTTTTTTAATACAATTTAATCGTCCATTTTGCTACATTTTCCTTCGTCTCAATATTCTACGGGGGTGTGAAATTTTTTTTTTTTTTTTTCATAAGTAGCAAAAAAGTTTTGTGTATATCGACGAAAATCTCGGAATTGCTGAAGTAATCCATTTTTCTCGACTTAACCCTCCGTCAAGGGGGTTGGTAGGGGGTAACTCTCGACGACGTTTTTGAGTGAAAATCGGGGAAAACATTTTTTTTTTTTTTAAGCGAAGTTTTTCCACGCGGTAGCAAAATGGTAACTTCGATGCTGGTATCGAAAATTAGATGCGATATTTGTTCTGAAACACTCGGTACCCGATACGCCGTACGCCCAGTTGGATTAAACTCACGAGCGCATTGAACGTAAGACGTAATGCAAAGGCCGAGGAAAATGTTAACGTAGATGTATACAAACTCTTAATACGGTTCTAAAATGCGTTCTCATCTATATATATGCGTTGAAAAGAGAGAGTTTCATCCCCCTTTTGCCGCTGCGGGGATACATCGTCGTATAGCGAAGGTAAATTACGAGCGCAGGCGTCTCGCCGCGTTCTCCCTAACGAGATGTAGCTATACGCGGCATTGTAGAGGATACACACATACTTCCGTGCAATATACCTTCTCCATACACCGAGCAGCAACCCTAATGTAATATACTACGAACTCTACACATTCTATAATACATCCTTTGCGTCACGTGGTTGTATTAGTACACGAAGCTTACAGTTTCTGCGTAGTTCTACACTGAATTACCGATCTCCTCCCCGACTCCTCCCCTCGGAAAATCTCCTCTTGAATGTGCCGAACAGTTCGGAGAGCCTCTCTCCCTGGTCGGGACTATCGTTCGAGCAATTAAGCTATGCGGTAATTAAATGAGAGTGGATTAGAGACTGCGCTGCGCTTTTACTTCGAAGTATACATAATTATGAATACCAGGAATACGCGCGGATGTATATGGTTTGTACAGCGGTAGGATTTTCCGTGTCTCTCGGAGTAACGAGAGGGGAATCCTACGTAGAGAATCATATATAGACTCATGCCTCTTCATCATCGCAGCACGTACGCGCTAGGAGAGCAATTTTATTTTATTTCAGCTTCTCGTAGCCCCCGAAGATGTGTGTACGCGCTACTCGCATACATCGCGACACTTCAACCCCCTCCCCCCTCCCGCTGTATCCATTGCAGTGGTTGCAACCACAGCACACAGAACATGAACTTTTTTTTTTTTTTTTTTTTTTTTTCGTATACCCGAGTGCCGGATTCAATTAAGCGCACTCCGTCGTTCGGGGGAGGAGGCAGGGGGCGCGCGCGTATTAAAAAATTTCGTTGCACTCCGCGACTGGAGTCGGTAGGCAGGTTAAATTTTTATCCACCTCGCTCGTCAAAGCTCTCGCCAATGTTAACTCCGGACACACTCGTGACGGTCCTCGTATCACCGGATATGCGATATTCAGAGAAAGAAACATATATACTATATACGGGGATTTTTTTACCCTTAGCTAAGGGCGACAGTCGGACGGTGAAAGCGAAACGAGCAGAAATACGAACGCGGGAAAAAAATGAGGATGAGCCTTTTACTTAGTTTTTTTTTTTTTTTTTTCATTTACTTTTTTTATGGATAACCAAAAGGTCATATACGAATTGCGAGTTCGCGAACGTTGCTCGATGCCCTGTGGGAGCAATTATGACGGTTATTTCAATGTACGAGAACGGAGAATGAACGCGATGGGAGCTTTCGCGTTAACGCGTAGGCGGACGTACCGCGTTCACGTTAAGCCCGGAAATATCGTACGTACATCCTCTGATACTTAAAAATTCCGTGTACATGTCCGCGTAAAGCTGGCGATGCCAGAAACGGGAAACTCGAGTCGGCAAAACGTTGAAATACTTCGTCGTACTTTTTGTAAAGCATTAGTTCAGCGACGCGCGCATATTTTACTGTGCAAACTATGTTACGCGTCGGTGTGTGCCAAAGGGCGGGGGAGGGGGGGAGGGGGAAGAGAGGTCATATGCATAACCCAATGTCCAGAATGAAAAAGCTCTCCGGGTCGCTACGCTGTTTTTCGCATCGTTCTTTTCGCTTCGTTAACGCGACAGAACACTTTTACACAGAGCGACAGGACGCGATGTATATATATGAATATATAAGTGTACAGTTGGCCACCGCGTAAGTTAATATCAGGAAAAATGAGCAGCCAACTGAAAGTCAGTTCCTTCTTTGGTTCATTTTACCGACTCAGTCGCTATTAACTTATCTGGTCGTACATACTGCATATGCTACGATACACACGCAGTCAGCACACTGCTGTTAAAACCTTTACATTCGTTGTTAATTAATGATTTCTGAAAACATTTTTCGGAAAAAAAAAAATGCAAAACGCAAGAGAAAGGTGCGTATGTCGCCAAAACTCCCGGAATTGGACCATTTTGCCCCATTTCCCCCTACAGACGATTTTAGTAACTCGATAATCGAAAGATGTTTTCGGAGCAAAGAATGCGCAGAACTCGGCGAAAAAAGTAAAATGACGATTCTTAAAAAAAAAAAAAAGTTTAAAAAGTCCGAGAGACAGGATGGTAACGATACAATCGGTTAGCCAACCGGGTGACGATGGTGGTGTTGGGTATGTCGACAAAACGCCCCGAATTGTCCCATATTGCCCCATTTTCCCCTACAGACGATTTTAGTAACTCGATAATCGAAAGATGTTTTCGGAGCAAAGAATGCGCAGAACTCGGCGAAAAAAGTGAAACGACGATTCTTAAAAAAAAAAAAAAAGTTTAAAAACTCCGAGAGACAGGATGGTAACGATGCAATCGGTTAGCCAACCGGGTGACGATGGTGGTGTTGGGTATGTCGACAAAACTCCCCGAATTGCCCCATATTGCCCCATTTTCCCCTACAGACGATTTTAGTAACTCGATAACCGAAAGATGTTTTCGGAGCAAAGAATGCGCAGAACTCGGCGAAAAAAGTGAAACGACGATTCTTAAAAAAAAAAAAAGTTTAAAAAGTCCGAGAGACAGGATGGTAACGATACAATCGGTTCGCCAACCGGGTGACGATGGCGGTAGAATGTTTAGCTCGGCAAGAAATCCGCGCGAGGACGTGTCTCTTTGGAGTTCACGGTGAGATCTCTGCCGAGCGGAGGGCACTCTACATGTTTCGAAGACAATGGCTCGTTGTCGGATATCACGAGTGTCGTAATTTACACCGAGAGCCTACGGTGCCGTGACTCTCCAGCTGTTCGCGGATGTCGCATAGACGCAGTACCCATAACAGCGGCGCATACCACCCCAGGTGTGTGCCTTCCCTTGTCTCATCAGAACGCCCCACTTGCACTTTGCATTCTCCGCTCAGCGCGGTATATTATTCCTCGTGATTAGCAAGCCGTAACGCGGACGACGCCTCGAATGAGATATTAATAAGACCTTTCGCATATTTTAACTCAGCTATAACCGGCGATCGTGTTGCGAGCAATTAACTTGGAGTTTACTTTAATGCAATTCCGAACAAAGGCAATCCGTCTCAATTACTCAGTGCGTGGGTACGTGTATGGGTCACAGTGGTCGCTCACAGTTTTTTCTCGTAGCACGCATAGAGCCCGCGGTGAGACTTTATTATTGAGTTCTTTCGTGCGCCGCGTATATACCAACTATATAATTTTTCACTTACTCGCCAACTTTTTTTCGCCAAAAGCATGTCACGTGTTTCTTTCCTCCGCAACGCTAAGAGAATTTATAATGATTGTTTTTATCCTTAAATTGAAAAAGTTTAACCTATATTGCATTTTTTCTATAGTTTTTTTTTTATTTTTCGTTTTGTTTCGAAATAAACGGAGTTGAATTCGAATAAACGGAGTTGAATTTCCCCTTTTGGAGAGTATGTAATTTTAAATGTAAATATAAACATAAATTTGTTGCGGCGAAAATGAAATATTTTTAACACATTTAATTTTTTTTTTTTATTATTGTGATTGTTTAAAAATTATTTTTGTGTCGAGCTTTTTATTTATTATTACGAATTTTGCGGAGCATTAAATTTTAACAGCGCGAGCGATTCGATGTAATTTTCGCGTTGCACAACTATATTATATTATTGTGATTTTCATTGTCATTTTGATTAAACTTCACGATTTCGTCCCTTGCGCTGTGAAGTGTACTTGTGAAGAATTTAGGGACATTAATCTGCAAAGAAAATGCGAATGGGAAAGGTGAGAAGCGCTGTGCCTTATCGTCCAGAGGCAAGCGTCGCCCGATTGTAATTTCATTGTAGACGAAAGACACTCTCACTCTCGGCGAGTGCTGTGCGCACGGGAAGGAGAGTCTCTCGTGGCGACGATGGTTCACGGGATGGCTTGTCCGCGGAAGAGTGGAGAGGGAGAGGGGAGAGGGGGAGCGCAATTAGAAAGCTTCATTACAGCACTTCGGGAGAGCTCTGCTCTCGGCCCTTTCAGTCTGATCGCTGATGGCGTTTGACATGAGCCCTAATTTCTATACTGAACACAATTACGAGTGTCACTCATAGACGGGGAGGGGTAGTGGTGAGGGTGTGCCCCTGTACATTGCCTACATAAAGTAGTTTGCTGTATTAGTATCGCGCGCTATAGCGAATCGCTGTCTGACTTCGACATTGAAACACCCTTTCCGCCTTAATTATTTCACTTATTCACGACTCCACATCGCACGCAATTTCATTAACGAAGCAAATCAATTGCAATGGAGAGGCTTCACCCTTCTTCGCCGGCGTCTCATGGAAATGTAATTATATTTTCTCCGCAAGACGCGAAATGTACTTCAACAAAATATTGCGAAGCTAGTGGCGCAAATTGTCGTATAAAATTGGTATTATTGATCATATTTTTTTTTATTTACCGTTTCGTAACCAATTCGTCGTGCCATGCGGATTCCATTACTAGAATTTTAATTAATTTTATGTACGTCTATACGTACAACGTTCGTAGGTTTTGGTTTTATATATTTCGATTTTCCTATGAGAATCGGAATCAAACGGAGGATTGACAGTAACGAAAATCTGTCGAAAATAAGTGTGGAGTGGTAAAAAGATTACAGGGAGAGAAGGATCTACTAGATATTATTATGTCATCTAGTAAAATTCGATGGTGACGCCACCTATGACGAAAATACTCGATATTATCAGGATTTTGACCATAGAATGAAATTAGCATAGTTCTTATCCTATGGTATTGAATATGGCAAAAATTCGCATAGTATTTATGGGGATTTTTACCATAGAATAAAATAGGCTTTTTTCATAGCATGAGAACTATGTGAATTTTTACCCTAGAAGATGGTAAAATTTTTGCCACATTCAGTGGTAAAAATTCACATAGTTCTCATCCTATGGTATGATGGTATAGTAGTGCTTCTCTATTAGTCGAAAATACTCGAATTATGAGAATTTTTACCAAGTTTATTGGGATTCTTACCATATTCTATGGTAAAATGTTTATCATAGAATATAAAAAAAATAAATAAAAAAAAATAGTAAATTTCTAACAGTGCGGAGTCAATGAAGCCATTACCAATGAACATTTTACCATAGAATATGGTAAAAATCCCCATAAATTTGGTAAAAATTCTCATAGTATCGAGTATTTTCGTCATAGGTGGCACCACCGCCGAATTTTACTATATTACACCATATTAATAAAGTAAAAAGTTTACCATAGTCTATGGTAAAAATTCACATAGTTCTCATAATTTTTAACAGATGGCGTCATTGTTTCCGCGCTACCAGAAATTTACTATATTTTTTACTAGATATATGGTAAATTGAATCAAATTCTTCTCTCCGTGTATATGTAGATAAGCAGCGATTTGCGGCATAAATAATGGCCATGAAACTTGAAAATCGAAGTATTATAAAACTTCATGGATGAAATCCATTCCAAGGTGTGGTCCATTTGGCCTCATTGGCCCATTCTGCACAATTCTTCCCCACTACTTGAATTATACGTCTCGTTTATTTGCATTCCAATGAAAATAAAAAAATGTTTAATTCCGGTATTAAATAATTTTATCTAACATCAGAGATGGTTTATGTTCATTGATGTCTAAAGTGCGATAGCCGTTTATATACATATAATCCACTATGACAAATGATAATTCTGCAGTATTATAGTAGTAGATACCTTAAACTGTATGGTCATTACGCGATTGCAATTGGACGCCGTTCGTCTGGTCAGTGGATCTCGGTGGCTGCGCCCAGTCCACGAGTACGCAGGGCGTATACTTTCCGCACGCATAAGCCATTAGTTCGAGTGTACATTTCATTTCGGATAACGGCGTCGAATTCTCTCGTGTGCCACACACGTACCGGACGCTACAGAGATAAATATAACTCGGTAGGTTTGCCCGTGCATCGTCGATCGCGGGATTAATTTTAATTGGGATTACATTTCAATCGAGCGGTGTCTCCACACCCCAATTTCCCCTCTGGCACCGGCCTCTTCTCCTCCCTCTCTGTATCGCCAACTCATAATTTCAATCGTTTCCCCCGCCGGTCGCGACACGTTCACGTTTTGCCGTTACGATATCGCACGGGCGTTAGGGTGGTTGCATTCGATTTCAGACAGAAATAATTAAAAGTGACAACGTGCCGTTATCTAGACGCGCAGCTGGATAAAATATGCATGTTTGCCAATCATCAAGAGGCGTCGAGATTGTGCCATCACACATCCCCCTACCCTTCCCTCGTCCTTTTTTCGCTCATCTCCTCATACTCGCTTTTTCTCATCGTCCTGTTTGCTGTTTATACTCCGCAACGCGGTCCCCTTTCTCATTTTCGATAACCCTTCGGCGAAATCGATCTCTGGTACTTTCTCTCACGCCTCGAGAGTACGTATAGACTCCAGTAAATAAACGACTGAAGTCGCTAAACATGAAGCAGCTACGGGGGGAGGAAATTTGGCGACCATACCCTTCGTTCGTCCCTAATATCCCAGGATACGTGGGAGTAGCAAGACTATGCTGCCCCATGCCAATGATGAAGACATACAATCAAACAATCAAACAATGAAGATAGGTGCGCGATCGACGCACGTGCTTACGGGGACGGGTTAGCATCGGCAACAATTTGCAGTTACTAACGGCGACTTTATTGTTGCATATAAGAAATCAAGGCAATGGTATTGATTTAATGCCGTATAAAGAGATACGCAAATGTGCTATGTGCATACGGTGACGGCTGACGGATACGGTTGGTATGTAAACGCATTCACTTTCCCTGAACGAAGCACATTGCAGGGTTTATCACGGATTTATGAAAGTGGTTATAGATAAACGCGAAATTTTCCAACGCTTTCTCCGTTTAATGTTATTATTATTATTTTTAATGAAAGTTCATTTGTCCGTTTATAATTTATTGACGAATCATCGCCCTCCGGATTTTTCTGATTTAGCTGATTGATAAGCAATGACCAACTTTAGCACACGGTAACAGTCACGTTTTTCGTCAATTTTACGGCACTCGTTTCGCGTGTTCGTACCCCGAAATTTGTCGCGTTGACTTCGTCTCCAGTGTCGGGACCACACGCCACGATGATTTATGGCGTTCGGTTTCCCAGACTCGAAGTTCAACATACGCGGCACGCCGTTAAGAAGCCGGCGCTTGAATTATATCCGCCTTCCCCATTATGCACGCGTTCTACCAGCGTCTCTTTAATTCCTGACCAATGGCCGGAGTTCTCATTCGTATGACGAGAAACCTTATCTACGGATACGTAAGTCCCTATAAGGAGGACTTAGAAGTCCCCTTAATAGTATATTACGATACGAGTGCGAAGAAACTTTTTTAAGAACGAGTTTCGTACAAAATTTAATTGCACGAGTGCGTAAAGTTCGACTTTACGCACGCGCGGCGAAGCGAAGCGTAAAGTCGCACTTTACGCACGCAGGAGCGTAAAATATTTTCCGTCGAAGGGGTAGGAGCCAAGGGATGAAAAAAATAGTACCCTTAAGAGGGACTTAAAAGGGCATAATTCAGCCTCCCCCCCCCCCCCTTCGCCCAATTTTTAAACATGGCGGCGGCAACAGCGAGAAAAGTGCCCCTTAAAGGGGATATTTAGATTTTTTTCTAATTGAATAGTATATTATGCCACAAGTGCGTAAAATCGTATTTACCGCACATGTCACATAAGATATTTTTTGATATAGTGTGCGTAAAATCCATACGTGAAATTTTATTTTCTGCATCAAGAACAGTGCGGAAAATAGAATTTTACGCATACTACATAAAAAAATAATTTTTGACACTAGAGCGGTAAGCCCTACGTGAGGTTTCGGGGCTATTGATGTTCCCAATAACTATTAGTTGCGTTTTTATTTTTGCAATTTCCGAAAGGCGAAGAACCGAATGGATATTTCGTACACGCGAGAAGTTGACAAATACCAGAAGCCGAGATAAGTGATACGGATTCGTTTGTGGTACAAGCGCGCGAGCCTCAGTAGCTTTTGTATCGTGTTACGAAAGTGAATTGAAATCTTTTTCGAGTATATCGCATCGGGTAGTGCACAATGCTGGTCAACAAAGAGATAGAAGAGACACATGACAACTTCTGGTCGGCTTATAGGAGGCGCCGCGAGGTTTTACATTGTCGTGCCAACGGCTACACACGTGGGTTCACATACGCGCGGGAGCCCCATTATCGTGAATCGTGCATACGAAAGCCAACGGCGCGTCTTGGCGACTTGAAACGAATGGACTCTGATCCGCCCACTGTATATCTCTCGTTGCTTCATTTCATCCAAAGTATACGGGACTCGCCCCGGACGGGGGAGGCGCCCGGGTTCACGACGACGTCTGCAACCTCATACCACTTTATTTTCTCTCAGCGAACTCGTGCGCACTTCGACTAGCTGAGCATTCGATACTCGACACGCATCACGGATTATCAATGCGAATTCAAAAAACAAAATTTTGATTTTTTTTTACGGATTTTTTTTTTATTTTAATGAAAAAAATACGTAGTGAGGTATGAGGGTATTACAAAAAATATTTTTTAATAATTCTGGTTGTAAGAATTTTTTAAAAATTTAATTTCCTTTTTACGAGAATTTTTTTCATAGTTATTAAATTCGAAAAAAAAAAAAAAATATGCGGGAATTGCATCGTTATTGTCTCGGAATAAAAATATAATACCAGAGATGCTATCGAAGAATGCATTTTTGTAATGCTGACATGATAAGACGAGGTGCAAATAATTATAATGTTGCATTTGTGGTTCCGCCGGTATGCGAATTCCGAAAGTGTTTCGCGGATGGTATGCCCGCCTGAAGAGCTCGCGGATTACCACGGTGTTGGATGCCAACCCTTCGAACGTTTTCGGGATGTTGGTTATAGACACACCATCCCACGGATACTCAAGATGGTTCAAGACGCTGTACGCAACATCGCGAAACGAGGGACCACCTTCCGAGACCGGTGGATACACCGCGAAGTAGGTGAGGTAAGTGTAACCACGATTCATCTTACTCCGGCTGTATACGGCTACAGCAGCCAGTGGCAAGGTATATAAACCTTACGCACGGTAGTTAGGCGCCCGCAGAGAGAGAGAGAGAGAGAGAGCGCTCTGTTTGTAGAGATACACGAATACGTATTACTAGAAGCCCTTTTGCGTACGAAAAAACCCGATCACACATACGCGAATAACCGCGCGTTAGCGAGCCAAAAGCTCAGCTCGGCTTTATGCCGGTACAGGGAAGAGAGGAAGAGAAAGAGAGCCAAAGTACATAACACACCGGTAGTAAAAGAGGTGTATGTACGTGAACGCAAGATACCCCAACCCGTTATGGAGATGAGCGTGGCTGAGGGCGGGTTGCCCACTCGCGCGCGCGCGCCCGCGACATCTCCTGCATCTGTAATGTTGTCCTCTCAGTCTCCTTCGATTCCAGCGTCTCGCTTGGTCCGTGTGTTCTTCTCCATCCCATCGTATCCCATCCCAAACTCTTCCTTTCTCTCCTCTCCCTCGAATTCCTAACTCCCTGTTCTCTTTCTTTCATCTCCATCTTTCTTTCTCTACTCCTTGTCTTCGATTTCTTTTTATTATCTTTCTCTTCGTCGTTCCTTCGCGTTCTACAACTACTATTACCAGCGGTCCCGCCAGCGCTCGAGTGTGTAGAGTTTCCAGTGGAAGCAAAACGGGCCCCGGGCGGGCGCACTTCCTTCGCCGATACACTTAAGAAGCTTCCTGCATAAGCAGCCCTCGCGCATGTCGAAGCCGCAACGGGTGGGGTGGGAGGGCTTGGACGGGCGATTTATCAGCCGAGAATGCACAGAGAAACGCTTCGCTTCACCCGTTCCACAACCTCCTCGGTCTTACGATTGCCCTATGGATCCTGCGAAATTCTTCATACGATCCCACTTCGGGGCCTTTTGCCTTGTGCTCATTTCTCCTTCGTCGTTGCTTCGCTCCGTCGCCGTTCGCATACATGCATTTGACCGCGACGCGTGCACAGAAGCTCCTCAACGAATTCTTCCCCCTCGTGCTATCTGCCCACTCATACCAATGGCAAATTCGGAATAAGAATCGGCCTCATTCGGGATGCAATCGGTGAATCGTTTCTGATGCTACGGCTCCCGCTGACTCTCTTGTTCACCCAATTCTTCGGGATAACCGGTGGCCAACTTATTATTCAAATACTCGCGGAATCGTGTGTACGTAAACGTATACGCTGCATTTATGTTTGCGCGAGAGAATGTCGGTGCACCAATGTTTATCGTCGTGTATAACTGTAGGAATGTATTATCGTAAACGATGATACCATTCGCTGGATGCACAAGTGAACGACATTTCTTCGGTGACAGAGCCGAGCAGAGACCGGAAGTTAATAATACATATTGGGAACGAAATGAAAGGCATCAATGAAAATTAAGTATATACTTGAGATGTATACCCGATATACAACTAGTGCCACTAAATAAATAAATAAATAAATAAATAATAATAATAGTATTAATAACAATATTAATATTGGAAAATTGCAATTAATTAAAATAATTTTTTAATGTTGATATTGTTATTAATACTATTATTAAACAATGAGGGGGAAAATGAGGTCATAGTATATAAAAGATATATCCAAGGTATATAGGATATGTATATAAAATATATATAATTAAAAAAAAAATAAAAAATTATCATGATTAATTATAATTTTTTAATAAGTAATCATATTTTTTTCTAATTATATATATTTGATATACATATCCCATATACCTTGGATTTATCTTTTATATACTATGACTCCATGTTTTTGGTAGAGAGAGAGAGAGAGAGGAAGCCATGAAAAATCGTGTTGATTATTATTGATTTTTTTTGTTCCATTCGTAAATTTACGTAGGAAATGGCGATCGCTGATTAATGAGGGAGGTTTTTAACGTCAATAATATAACATTCCGAATATCTATCGGAAGCATATAACGAGTTTGATTACATTACCGAATGTCATTTGGTCGAATGGAAAACGAAATAGTATAAATCAAATTGACATTGACACGGACGAGTGGGCTTTTGTTATTCGGCGCGGGATTATTATTTCATGCGATATATCACTGCGTCAAGCATTATCATTATTCGTGAATTTGCGTTGAATCATACTTTATTACAAAGCATACCTATTACAGACAAATCAGATAATAATATGATATTTTGATTAAATTATCTCGTATTTGAGTTTCGATGTTTAATCGAGACTGGTTTTGGGAAAGGGGTGGGGAGGGAATTCAAAGACCACAAGTACCCGTTGGAAACTGAAATTTAATAGGGGAATGATTTGCCATTGGAAAATCAGAGGTAGGCTATTTCGGTTGCCTGACAGTAATCAATTGGCCTGTGGGGGATTCATGCCTCTGTTGATTCTCGCGCATTATGGACGTACGTATACTATGTACAATGGAGTGACTATGTGTACAGCATGTGTGTATAACATCAGTTACGGACGCTCCGACATTCGTCGGATGCACAACGGTCGGGTCTAGAACAGCATATTATGCATCCGAACGACATATACAACGCCCGTGAATATTAGGCAACGAAACATGTAAACAATATTTATATACTTTTTTTCTCTGACGACCTATGCCGATTGATCAACATGCTTCATCATTCGTTGTACAGATTCGTTCGGACTGCGATAGACAAACTGATGAATAAATTTGCGTATTTCGATGTGAGTTCCGACTTTATTGCCAATTCGTCGAAATGATCGATTCTTTCGGCTGTATGAGACTATATCTTTCAAATCTGCATTTTAAACACGTATATATAGTAGGGTTTCGCAGAGATCGCGCGCTAAGGCCGTTTGAGGCCATTGTCCAAAACGGCCTTAAAAAAGGGACTCGAAATATCTCAGGTTAAGTACAGTATAAGCTCCGTATTCTTAGCTCGACGCGACCGGACACGCTCCCGTTTCTGCATTTCTCCTATCGCCTCTACTTCCGGTCAGTTGCTGCGAGTAGGGGTAACAAGGGTTCTACGCGTTCGTAGATACCGATTGGAGTGGGGAGAACGGACTCAGAGAAAATAGAGTTAAGGGAACTTGTTGCCATGGTACCGAGTTAAAATAAGGGAGCGGTTAAGTTAAGAGGATGTGGCACATCAATGAGAGATGCTCCGATGGTAACAACTCGCCTTCCCTGTTTTCTCCGAAATGGTTGCTCTGAAGACGAAAAGCAAATTGGGTGTTCGTACGGCTATCTAATGACTACAAAAACCTCATTAGCTTTTCGTCATCAGAGCAACCATTTTGGAGGAAATTGGGACGGCGAGTTGTTACCGACTGAGTCTGTACCTCATCCTCTTAAGAAGAGGTTAAAAACCACAATCGGTATCCAAAACTGTAAACAACTTTTTTGGCGCATATTAGCATTTACAGCTAAACGGAAAGTTTCATCCCCTGCTTTGGGTATGTCCGCAGGGGCTGAAACTTTTTTTTCGCTTGCAAATGCTAATAGGCGCCAAAAAAGTTGTTCACAGTTTTTGATACCGTCTGAGCCCGGGATGGGCGGGAGGGAAGGGATTGCACCTTCTCTTAAGAGGAATTAAGAATACGGAGCTTGGACTGTAGTGGGAATATTTCTGACTATAGGATCCACATAAGGCCTTCCAGACTCTCCGGTGCATCTATGCTCCCCCCCCCCCCCCCCCCCCCCCCCCCTCGCCCTGGTCCAGGGTTCGATTCTGTTTTACGACTGCTGCGAAATCTTTTTAATATATATATAGAGGCATAAGTGGAATGAAACATACAAGTGGCAACTGTAAAAGATATTTTAAGGGTACAATCTTTCAATGAATCTATCGAACACAAGCTACCAATCGGAGTATGAGCTCAAGACTCCTTCCCGATATAGTGATTTTATCGTATGTATGCGTAGACACGCCGCTAGCAAGCTACCCGCCGTCATCGTCGATATCTCTATCTGGTTGGGTGTATATCGGGCGAAAGATAAATATTAACCGAGCAAACATCGTTCGTTGCCAGCTAACGAAAAGCTTTGGGAGTTCCGGGCGACTGCCAGTAGCCTACGCTATGCGCCACACAGTGGTAGTAGTGGCATAGATCCGATGAATTGAGAAAAAGTACGTGTAACGACACCCAGAGCTCGCCACGATGTACCATACGGTTCAGTCTGTACGTGCAGCTTCCGATAGCCATAAAACACGTCGACGCTGTGTGTTTCTTCGGGCACAGGACCAATTTCTAAATTGACCTATCGCGGGAGCAGAGCAAAACATACTTCACTGGCACACGCGGCTCTGGAAAACGACTGTATGCTCTCCGGTCTTTTTTCTCTTCACAATTCACACATACCGGACGCTCGGAAACCCCCTCCCCCTCCCCTCCCCCCCCCCCCTGAGTTCTACACATGCTTCTCAAATATGCAACTGAAATATGTGAATCAACAGAACTGACGCGGTAACATAAATACGTAATTTACCAGTCATATGCATATCGGAGTTTATAGAGTTGACTTTGACTTTATACCGACAAAACTGTACTTCAAACTTTGTGCCTCATGCTGCGCGCTGCAATGGAACCTCACGGAGTAACGCAAATAGTACAAAATTGGGGACCATGGACGCATCCAGAAAAAAATGCTGACATTTTTTTCGGAATTTGGGTAAAATTTTTCAATAAAAAAAAAAAAGTTACACTTTACAGATTTCATTTGCTCTTTCGTTTTTCAAATTCAATAAAAAATTTTTCGTTCGAATTTTTCCAATTGCTTCGGCTTCCGTGTACCCATTTTCCCGCTCTGCCCGTTTGCGTACTGTATTAGTTGTAACGTTTGCTATTTGCAATCAAATGTGCGCATGAACGATCGTTGCAAATTGCGGAATCGACAAATAAACTTTTGTTATATTTGTATGTCGCCGGAGTATGTTCTCCAACCTTAAACAATCGCTATGTAGCTTGCAGCATTTTTTTTTCAAAACAGCCTGCACGAGTTTGCGCAGCTTTGCCTCTTCGGTATTGCGCTATATGGCAATGACTCTATCGAACATTCAATTATTCACATCACGAGTGAGAATACTGTGGTTGCTGCAATTGCGCGAAGCGGCAGAGATATACATGGTATACCAAGTAACTGGGAGTTTACATAGAAACTACTATATGCGCCCCGGTACAGTGTGCTGCACTGTAGAATCGACCCGGAGTCCTTTCCGGCATTGGCTTGAAACCCACTAAGTTACGAGCTCTAATCGCCGTGACTTCGGCATTCAAAGGGAAATGGCGGATTTGCATTTGCGGCTTATCGAGGGTGGGTACAGGGGGTCGGCGGGCCTGCATTTCGGGAAGTTCGCTTCAAGACATCGGAAGAGAAGGGGAAGGGTGAGGGTGAGGGTCGAACCCGAAGAGGGTTTGCGGCAAGAAACCACCGGTGCCGGAGGAGCGAGACAAATTTAAGAGAAAGTGACGAAGTCGGAGGGAGACGGAGACCCTCTATATGCGAAGAGAACGGATTCCATGTGCACCTAAACTCACCCACAGACAGAATAAGGGAGCGCTTGAGCGAGTGAGGGAGAGAGATTCTGAGCTTCTATGCTGATTTTCCCTCACCGCGATCGCGGAACGATGAAAGCAAGTTAGGAACGGGCTGACTCCACTCTCCGCCTTTACTCTTCCTCGGGTCTTAACATTCCCTCAAACCTTCCTTTGCTCCCGCGGGATCGTACCATCGTGGCTTTGAATTCGTCAATCGAGCGGATGTATTAGGAGAGTAGAAAGATATGCAAAAGTTGACGGATACTCCCCTCATTTAAATGATAAAACAAAGAAACGCGAGTTAAATAAAAGAATTTATGGATGAAGAGTGACGAAATCAGAGAACGTTGACGATAGAAAATTGTGCAAATATTGATGCACCAAATTAAATCACAAAGCATATTTAACAATACTGTAGTTCTGGTGTATATTTGGGTCGACATCTGGACAAATTGCAGACGTATTAGACGGTTTTAACCCCTCATGCGCAGAGGACGTAAATATCCCTCTGCGACGGTGTGTGACGGACGGATCCAGCTTTGCATATAAGTAGACAACACCAATGATAGAAACATATGGATAACTATAGCGCAGTGGTTAGCGTTCTTAATTGGTATCTGATCAATTTGGGTTCGAATCCCGGAGTCACTGTATTTTCTATCATTTATTTCTGGCCCTCCAGCAACGTCATCGTCTACCATCGCTCCACCAAAGATTTCGACCGTTTCGTTACTCCGAATTTCGCACCCTATCGTTGCCTTCTCTTGGCCCGTTTACTATTAAAAAATTGCAAAAAAATTCTCAAACTAAATTGTAAAACAACGTTGAACGGTTGTTTTTTCATTGATTTAAAAAAATTTGTTTAACGTTCTTACGTCTTGTTGTTACGAGCAAATCAAATTAGCGTTCTACGTCGCCGGAAAAAAGTCTCCCGAACGTGAGAAGGGTTAAGTGTCCTGACATAAAAATAAGAAAAGCATTTTTTTTCTTTACGAAGACAAAGCTTTCTTTATGAGGAGAAAAATACAGTAATAGTAAAGGGAGTGTCCCGTATACTCTATAGAACTGCGATGTTTTGATCGTTATCCATCGAGACGATATCATACTCCATGCTACAAGAATCAAACGTCTCGATCGCGCGTTCCATTTTTTTTGCATGGAATCGACCTTTTTCGCGCTTGTATTTCTCGTTCTTTTTATTTCTGCCATTGGTACTTTTCATATCGTGAAATCATATATTCTCCGTTTGAATATTTGTCAACGCTACGGTCTCGGGTTTCCCGTCGCACGTATCGCCAGTAGCTGCTGCTGTTGAGGATAACGGAGGGATCCAAAGCACACCCGTTCCATGGCGAATTGTGAACTGGTATGAGCTACAGCCCGAAGAGAGAGAGAGAGAGAGAGAGAAAGAGAGAGCGCTCCGTTATGCTGCTGGAAACTTGGCAAGTACGTGTCTCGAATGAGATGCCGTAGTGTCGGCGACTATCGTCACAAAAATGTTTCCACCCACGAAAGTTTTCACAAACGTCGTGTGTAACAGTCGTCCCCGATTCGTTCCGTGAAAGTTTTTTTCATAACAAAATATATCCGTCGAACGAACGCACCCCGTACTCTCTAACACAGCGATCATTGCATGTTTTACAATACCTACCGTCGGTAAAACAGTTAGCGATAAAAAATTAATGAAAATTCGGGAAAAAATTTGCGATCGCTCGATTGTCGTCATTATCGACTTATACTCGTGCGCTTTGTACGCGCAATTTGCATCCTCGAATTAAACATTTTTTTTCACCACGTTTCGATGTTATGTTTATTTGTAACTAAATAAAGCCTCAGTACAGCGAAATATGAAACGAAAAACCGAGCTATTTTAATTATTTTCTCGTTGCTCTGCTGTGCTAGTGATTTCGACGAGGATAATAAACGAGAGAGAATGCAATTTCGTCGAAACCTTTCAATTGCAGTGTTTACGCGACCGGGCTTTTGTTTTCGGAAGTTGAACATAACATAGGCGAATTGGTGAACTCCGATAAGCACAGACCAACGTTATACGAACTATACGACAATTAATAATCAATAAAATTAACGAAAGAAATACTTGAATCAATTTTGCAACCATTTTCAACAGATCGTTGCTGCATTTTGAAAAAAAATAATCTAACTACTTAAGAATTGCCGAAAAAATGCAAATTAAGTACAATTTTCGGGGATATTGTGAAATCTGCGATTTCGAAAATCATGCAATCGATGCGTTTCAGTGGTTAGAGCAAACGGTGGATCGCGGATTGAGATAACAACGTCTAACTAATAGTTCGATAACAGTTTGGACAGAGCGTTATTTAATTAATATCATTTTCTTTTACGTCACTTGTGTTCTCTCAGGGGCAATCTGTTCGTATGTTTCAACTTTCTCTCGGAACTCATGCCCGGTTTCCAACATACACGCAAACGTCCTTGTATCGCGTGCAAGTCGGTCCGGTATGCGACGATTGATCGTTGGCAAATTACCATCGCGTTACCAATTACGTATACATGCCCCCCGTACCATACGGTACATAGTATTACAAACTATTTCGCGTATAAAGTACCACACATCTGTAAACTCGTACGTGTGGACACGCTATGGCCCTGTCGCTGCGCCGCGTAAACGGGACCATTCGTGTGTAGCCGTTACATCACGTGTAGCAAATCGTTTCTGTAGTCGTGTAATAAAAACAAAATGACAAAAAAAAAAAGGAGCGGCGCAAGAACGTTCGCGGGCCACGGCGAAATTCCCGGAAGGTGACTCACGGTTGATCGCTTCAACGTCGTCATAATTGGCTTAATTTTTTATCAATTTTCATGTTACAGTTACAAAGAAATAAGTAGATAAAGTCGGAACGAAACAGAATTGTTATTCATAATACAGAAATGTCTTCTGGACACATTTTTTTTCCATCGTGTCCGTCAACACAATGTCCCGGAAAAAGGGCCAAAATGAAACGTTTTACCGATCTGGAAGTTTCGGCGATATACATTTCGAAACGGAAATAAAAGAGATATCTGTCTCGCGAAATTGCTAAATGTCGTCGCCGACGTTTTGTTCGCGTGCTTGGCGCAGAATATCCGGTCAAAGAAAGGAAGACAACATTTTTTTTTTAAAGTAAAGAAATCATAAATCGCCTACACATGAACCGATCGAATTACAACAATCGTAAAAAACGTCTAAAAAGCCTTAAAAAAACGGCCTTTTGTATTCAACACCGGAGATGTATCATCAAAAATTGATATTCGTCGGTTCAATTTCGCAAAACGCCGATCTCGTTTTTCTGTTATGTCAATGCAACTACCATTTCAAGTACTTGAAAAACGATTTCCATCGTTTCAAAATTGCCGTACCATACAACACGGGTCACGGAAACGAAGTTGAAAAATCGTTGAAAATTGCGCCCGCCGATGCGATACCGGTATCGAGAGGCCGAGGGGAGGGGGAGGAGGAGGGGGGGAGGGCAAAATTGAATTCGTCGAGGACGATAAATGCAGTGCGATGGCGCGAGTCGAGAGTTTCGGGAAGCGTTGCGCCAGATAGCCGAAGCACAGTTAGCTTTTACCCTATCAAACGGTGCGAGCAACCGAAGCATCGAGAGCCCTACAAATTTTGGTCCCGAATATCTGAAAATTTAGGGGATAAGCGGAAAGATATTTCATAGGTTGGAAAATGATGCCCAACTGACTCGTTCGTTTGGTGGGCGAATCTTGTGCCTTCTCTCCCGACTCTATATATATGTAGTCTTCGCCATATTTGACCGAAAGGTAGGTGCGCACGAAGATGGCCAATTTTCCAGGTAACGACCTACTTTCCGAAGCGCAGCTTTCCGGTACAGTGGGGCATCGGTATAGGGAGGAAAGGCTGTTTCCCAACCGAGAGAGTAGAACGCGTTGAAGGTTTCCTTACGGCTCTTCTGTAATGAGGGCCGACATTCGATATTCGCGAAGAGAGAGAGCGAGAGAGAGAGAGAGAAAGGCGAAGATAGGACATAGAGCAGCGTGGAGAAGCAACGGGATGGGATAACGGAAACTTGAAGCTCCGAACAAGGATGCGGAAATAGTATGTTGGAGAGAGGAGGCTCTTGCGAAAGAGGCCCCTGCTTTTCCCTTAAGCTTCCGTTCCCCGTAACTCGTTGGTAGAGTAGTATCGACATGTATAGATATAAAGATATATCTATGTGTAACCTTCAGGGTTCCTTCACTGTTAGGAGGGCAAAGAGAATTTTCAAATTCGGCAACTTTCGACAAGAGCTTTACGGTTGGTTGAATCTTAAGGGAGCTTTTGGGACGAAATCTCCAACGAGAGTCTTTTGCAGTTGCGCCGTTACGCTTCTATGTGTATATAGTCTCTCTATATATATAAAGTTTCCGCCGCTGTCGCCGCCGCCGCCGTGTCAGGAATCGAGGGGAGGGCAAAAATATTCTAAGTCCCTCTAAGGAGGAAAAGAAAAATATTCTAAGTCCCTCTAAGGGGGACTTAGAATATTTTAGGTCGAAGGGGGCGGGGGGAATCCCCTTAGAGGGACTTAGAATATTTTTCTGAAGGGGGGGGTCGTGGGAGGGGAAAGTCAAAATATTCTAAGTCCTTCAAGGGGCACTTAGAATATTTTTGGTCGAAGGAGTAATGGCGAAGGGGCGGGGGGGGGGGGAGGGGAAAAATATTCTAAGTCCTTCAAGGGGGGACTTAGAATATTTTTGGTCGAAGGAGTAATGGCGAAGGGGGTGAGGGGGAGGGGAAAAATATTCTAAGTCCCTTTAAGGGGGACTGACTAAGTAAAAATACAAAAAAAGCGGTGGCGACTGCCATTGGTGAAAAGTTACGGCGGTGATTAAACATTTTTATAATTTTACTAAAAGAAAAGCGAGCGCGCGTAGCGCGCGAGCCCGGGGAAACTCTAGTATATATATATATAGATACTACTCACTGTACATGCATTGCTTATATGCATTTCCGTACTATATATATACGTATATATATCGTATATAACTGATATAAACCGAGTTAAATGCGTACACGTGAGAGGCACACACCTTAGGAAGAAACGGCTATGTAATACTTGCACTATAATACCTAACGGACTAAAGCGAAGCAGCTTGTGCAGCTTTCGCATTCTCGTCAAACGAGGGAAAACGCGAAGAAAGTACCACACCATTCTTCCCTTCGTCTTCTTTTCGTGATACTTGCCAGCGCACCGGAGGGAAACACAACATTTTATTTAAGAGACAAGAACCTGCCGTCGGCGAGACAGTCGCGAATGAAGCTCAGGGATATAACGTTGGGTTCTTACTCACAATATACCCGCGTTGCGAAGAGTCACCACCATGTTTTGTAGGAGGATTTCTTATTTACCATCCTACGTTTTATCGCCTTATTTTCTTCTCTCTCAATTGCAACTTCGCGACGCGAAACACGAAGAGAAAAAGACGCGGGTTGAAAAATTTTAGTTGACCCCATTCTGACGTCGGAAAAAAACACTAGACATTCAGAATTCACTAGAAACACCGAAATTCGTTCTTTCGGTTCTGAATTCTGTTGAAATATCATCAAAATTTTTTGAAAATTGTAACCTTTCATTCTTTTGTTTCAATATACTCATTTTTTCCGCACATTCGTACATCGAAGATTTTTTAAAAGATTATTTAGCGATTTTTAGCGAATTTACATTCGCGCGAAAATCGGACGAAAAAACATTGGATACTCTACTTGTCACGAAGAAAAAAGCTGTAATCCTTTTTTTCAATCGTTTTCGGGAACAAAACGTATTCCAATTCAGCGATCGACTTTACCGCACAGAGCCGGCTGAACGACCCGGGAAATTGCTCTTTTTCATGCTGAAAATCGAGAGAAACCGGCGCGACGGGAGGAGAGAGCTTCGTCGTTCGTTTCAGCGTTATACAGTGTTCTCCCTCGTGATTATACCTTTCGCGTTCGTATGTTTCGGTGAAATACACACGATATAGTACGGCGGTGTGAAAGCAACAGCGCACCGTGGCACAGCGCCCGCAATTGAATTATCGACTATGAATTCATTGTTTACGGCACGAAACGCGCTACGGAAATCCGGGGTGGACAAGCGCTCTCGTTCGAATAATTTTCCATTTCGCCGCGGCGAATCGCCAGATAAATCTAAGTACAACCCGGGACGACGGGTACGGATACAGAGGGCTGCAAACGGGCAAATGGTACGCATGGGCATTTATCCTCTCGCACAATACTGCCAAAGTTTATCGTTCGAATTAACATCGACAAATGTACTTATACACCGTACGAATATAATACGAATGAATTTACGAAAAAATAATTTTTTTTTTTTTTTTTTTTTTCGAATTTTCACGAATTCAACGAATTTCCATAGCATACGCCGGGACCAATCTTCGCCGAGATTTCATTCGCTTCCGCGTAATAGAAAGATCGAGAATTTTTCTAGTCGAAGATTTCATCTCTGCAGCATCCCTTTTACTATAGTTCCCATGGCCTCGTATAGTTTTTCTCTCATATCCTTTCACATCAAAGTGAACTTCTTTTGAGAAAAATTATAAAAAGAACCGGTAGGACGAAATAAGTGGCCGTATATATATGATATAGAGAAGCTTCCAAGGCGGAATGAAAAAGGTTGTCAAAGCGTTACCGCGCACGCCTGTGTAACCGACCTTCTCGCAGAATCCTCTGTGTACCTTACCATTTTTATATACATGTATACAAAATTTATTTATTATGCGGATGTTATACAGGGAGTCGCGAAAGCTTCCGTGTAACACCGACACGGGATTCTTTGCCGGTTGAGTTGCTCTCGTGACTCGCGGAGAGACGAGAAAGTAGCCACGAGGTTACATGAAATATTTACAATAAAAAAAAAAAAAAAAAAAAAAAAAAAAAATGTACGTTCACCGGCATGTCGTAGCGATAGCGAAAGAAAAATATCTCGTGTAACCGCCATAAATTTTTATCGCGAACTATTTTTGAAAAGGTTAGACGTCGAGCGTATCGATCTCGTGGTAACGGAAGCTGTGCATTAACGTCAAAAAAAAAAAAAAAAATGACAAGTCGATCTATTCTTCTCGTCTGCCTTATGGCATTTAATTGACCTTAGTTTTCAGCCGAACCTTTCTTTTTATTCATTCCTTCGAAATTTTTTCAGTATGACGAACGCGAAGCATTTTTCTTGCGATACTTCATAGTTCATTACAGTTCGACGATGTCGTAACGTATTGCGATGTAATGCAACGGGATGGGTTTGAAAAAAGATGTTCTATTACTCAGAATAAACTCGGGAAAGTTTGCGCGCATCTGTGTGCATCGGAGAGATCGCACGAGTGCATTTTTTCGCTCGCGTTCCTTTGTATACATTCGGGAGAAACAGCGAGAGAGCGGTGTAGCGTACGGTTGGGTTGCAACAACGAAGTAGAAAAGAGCGATTTATCAAACGCCAATTTCCCTGAGAAAGTTTCGCCGGCAAAGAACAACAGGCGTTCGCGTAGAGGCGAAGCCTCGCGAAGTACTTTCTTTTTATCGGTGATTCTCTCGAAAGGGAGGAGAGCTCAGTGGGGTGACGATCAATCATGCGACGACACGGAGAATAAACTCTTGAGCGTTATTCCGACGTGACAGAGTCTTACGCGACTGGTTCGCTGAGTCACGAGTTTTTTCTTCTTGTCGTCTTCTTTTCAATAGATCGTCAGCGCCATCTAGTTATCTCCGTTTGGCTTACGGGTCAATCATATGCAAAGATTTCGTTATATTCGCATTAAAAAAATGTCATCTTTCGACTCTTTTTTATCGTGAATACTCGAGCATTTGGCTCGTTTAATCAACGAATAATCGCGCGATCCCACGAGGATCTATGCAGCGAGCCGCGAGCAATGTATCCCAAGAATGCAAACCCGACCGGTCCAGTTTTGCAATGAATGTAATCGTTTTCTCTCGTGTTCGCGACGCCCACGTTGACGCATGTAATAGCTGCCGGGCTCCCCTGCGGGAGATACGCGGGTAAACTCGTCAGCGTTAACTCCGCAGGAGACAGGCGCTGGAGACGCGGAATCACGAGACGAGAGGCACGTAGCTGCAGCCAACAGCGGGGAGCGACGATCGAGTAATCGAGTAATCGCGATCGCGGTTCGTCGCTTCTTCCATTTTTTTTTTTATTTTTTTTTTCTTCATCATCATCTTCTTCTCCTTCCTCCGGTTGCCTTCTTCATTCGTTTGGCGTCGTAGTCAACGTCGTTCACCCACCATTACCGATCGTTAGCTCTCGATGGTCACCCTGCGGCGACTTGCGAACGCAACGTCGTGAGTAACAACCCGCTGCGTCGATCTTCCTCCCTTCCAACCCCGCGAGCGCGAACGGGTTTCCGCGCGCAAGGCATTACCGTGTGTTAACCCAACTCCGCTACTCGCATACATAGTAGCCAACGATTATGTCCCAAAGGGAATTTCGGTGATCGGTGATTCTTGTCTCATCGTACGGTTTATCGTCGTCGAATATAGAGTAACGCGAAGACAAGCGGTGTGTGCACCTGCTCCCTATATACATCGAAGAACAAGAGAACTTTACGGATGACGAAGGTCTTTATTAAACGAAAAATGACCACCCTTCAGGGCACGTATATTAGGATCGGCCGATCTTAATCGTGTGAGATGTTTGAAGGTATTCGCGGTTTAAATTTTTTTTCGTCAGCCGAATAAAACACACGGAGAGAAAGATCGACTAGAAATTACTATGGCATCTGGTAAAATGCGACAGTGGCGCCACCTATGACGAAAAAACTCGATATTATGAAGATTTTTTCCACACTTATCGGGATTTTTACGATATTCTGTGGTAAAAATTCGCATAGTTCTCGTAATTTTCAACAGATGGCGTCATTAACTCCGCACTACCAGAAATTTACTATATTTTTTTACTAGATATATGGTAAATTGTATCAAAACCTTCTCTCCGTGCACCGAAGCAGCTGAGAATAAAAATTCTGATCGGTAATCACGTGATATTACGAGGCGAAGCGCGAGGTTCGGTGAATCGACTTTTGTTGGAAAGTCGTGTACGTGTTCGCGATCTTTTCGCGATCGTACGTAAATTGCCATAATTCGAGAAGGAATGACCGGTGATTTGCTTTTAATTAGCGCTATTTCGAGATAACGCCATTCAAAGTTTCGGGAACGGTGGACGCCGGCCGTTTGACCACTCGAAAGCCCTTCAACTTTGTTGATTTTCCGAGCTTCAAAATAAAATTTGTAGGTAATTTCGTCCGCACATCACAACTTGAGAATATGAAGAATTTTTTTTTTTTTTTTTTTTAATCCATTTAGTTATCGGGACTCAACGCATCTATCTTATTGATTTTCCGTAAGACACCCCAAAACTTTTACGAGCGATATATTAGAAGAATGAGAGCGATTCATACAATGCTATCAATATTGAAAGAAAAAGTTAGCGATCTCGAGAATTTCAATTTTCTTTTTAAGGTTTCGATGAAACGATCTCTCGTCGACGAATTCCTTCGGTCGCGCTTTCAAAGAGTTCTATGCTATCAATGGCAATTTCAAAGTTTCCACTATCGCCATGGCGCAGACGAGAAGCGAGAGGCGAGCGAGCGAGACAGAGCGAAAGAAAGACCATACGATCTTTTGACGTTGAACACTGCGACCCGGCGAGCAAGTGATATTCTTTTCTATGAAAAAAAAAAAAAAAAAAAAAACCGAAGAAAAAGCGGGATAGGAAAGTGCTCGATAGTCTATGGAGTGCATCGGGCGCGCTATGATTCATAACGTACAGTTCAATGGCGGATCCAATATCTTCGAGATCGCAATTCCTTGGAACTATTACCGAAAATGACCTCGTCTCCGTTATCGGTTCTCCTTCGTTTTATCATACAAATGTCCTTTGAAAGCCTCTTATTATTCCTCGAATTCTTCCGATCGTCACTTCCGCAAAGGGCCAAAGAAGAGAAGAAGGGGCGGCAGTATCGAGAAATTATTTCAGCGACACGCACCGCGGTCCCGATCGGTGGAAATGGCAAATATTTTTAAAAGAATCTTCAATATGCTTCTCACGATTTTTTACCCGCGTAAAAATGTATATCTATCGGTTACCCCAACGAATTTATAGGATGATTGAACGAATTTAAAATTCACTTCCTACAATTTTCGTTCGTTTTATACCAAAAAGTAATAGTTCGCTTTTTTTTTTTTTTTTCTCATTCCCTTTTCGTCCGTTTTACTTATTCGTCGGCAAGCCGCGCGGCGCGCTGCGGGAAGTGGAGTAAAAAAAAAAGAGGGGAAGTGAACTATAACATAGTGTCTCGTCTGTTAAAACGAATGGGGAGGCCGCGGCATTTGAGAATGTACACCGCGGCTGCGAGAGACACGCAGTTGAATTTATCGTTTTCCACGCGAAGCCCGAAGAGAGCAAACGGTATGTAAGAATTTCGAAGCTTTGAAGTATTGGTGGAAGCGGACGTTTCGTGAGGAAGGAAGAAACAGACGCATACGTTGCCGGAGTTACACGCGTCTTTTGCGGCACCGAAAAACAGAAAAAAGCTCAGCGAAACCTGTCTACTGTCGCGATAGTACCGACCGAACTTTGACCGACGTACTCTCGTCGAGTTAGAAGTTAGGCGGCTTTTCGGCGCGCGCGTTCTTTCGCCACAAAATACACACGCCCCCTCCTCACCCCATCGAAATCGCGAAGTTTTCGTGTATCTTTGCCGGCGTTTGTTATATACGCCGAAATGGCGAACGCTCGAAGCTCGCAAAGACAACGACAACGAAAAGAGAATCCCTCTCGCGACTTTATCGGGAGTATTTGAAAATCACGTTTTCTCCCCTCAAAGCAAATCCGCCGACGGGCATTCTTTCCGATGTCTTAATAAAAACACTCGAATTCAAGTAGACGCTAAAAGGAACGGAGCTTTCGCGAGGCAACTTTCGTTTCACACCGCGAATGAACTTCGGGCAGAAAGCTCTTTTTTTTTCGAGTGGCGAATCGATTGTTGGACATTTCTTTGCGAAGTAAATCTTTTGCTCCTTCGACTGAGCAAATAGATTCGGGGCGTCGTTGACTCGAGAAGGGGCAGTCATCGTTTAACCTTGAAAATTCAAATGCGTTAAGCGCCGTTAGACTGCACGGCGAACTCTTCCAAGTATTGACTTTGAAGAATTCGGTAGTGAAAAAAAAATGTCGAGATTTTTTGCGCACTATTAAAATAAACGGTAAAATAAAATAAAAAATTGGCAATTGTCATAAATTATTGGGAAATTAAAATACCGTAGTCAGTAAATTTATGAATAATTTTTTAAACTATAAAAATACATTAGAATTAACAGTACGAATTTTTTCATTATACTGCAAAAAAAAAAAAAATGGTGGAAAAAATTCGGTATTCGAATAAATTTTGTCAATGACAATTAAAAAAAAATTGTCAGATATTTCGCCAATTCTGGAAATTTTGATGCATAAATTAGTATGTTAAATTCAATTTATAATTATAATAAAAAATCAATATATGGTATAATAAAAACCGTAGTGATTTTTTATTTTATTAATGTACTTTACTTTTATTATAAAAATACTTTAAATCCAATATTCCACATTAAATTTGCTGTTTTTTTACGGCTCGAAGCCTCAATATGCTGTGGCAGTCGCTTTTTCGCGAGTCGTTTGAAATTAGTTTTTTAAATTAATGAGTGTTAAATCATGTGATTCGACTGTAATTCATCTTCAACGAGTACAGGGCTTCGTGATAGTTCGCTTTTTTATTGTCAAGGGGATGAGACTCGCAATGAAAGAAAAGGTCGTCGCGAGTTTCAGAACTCACGACACGAAGATCTTCGTTTTTTTTTTTTTTTTTTTTTTTTTTTTTTTTTTTTTTTTCCGCCGGTTCAAGACTTTTCGGCACTTTTGCGTTAGCGAGAAGGATCCGCTCTGTCTTGTTTCGGCTGTCCTTCACGCCCGTTGAATAAATTGCGTGATCGCGTTATTTACGTCGCGAGGAGAACACGCGAGGGTCGCGGTCGCACAATGGTGTCTCGGAATTATAACGTTCCGCGCTCTATAAAGGGGAGTATACCCCGCGGTGGCTATAGTAATAGCGCCGATTCATATGTGCCGAAGGAAAACCGACATATATAGGCACAGCGGTAGCGCGGGTGGTGCGATATTTTCGTCGAGTTTAAAGACCCTTAAGACGCATGCGTTTCCCTTCGATGAAAAAAAAAGGATTTCCTCCGAAGAAATTTCATTGTTAAAAAAAATCGATTTAAAGAATTCGCTTTTTCGAGAATGTAAAATTCTACACGGAAGCAATGCGGTTACCCTTAATCGCTGTTTACAAAGGTTTGCGCATTTCATAATGGAACTTTGCGGTGATGATCCAAGCAAAAGTGACGCATAGCATGTCCTCCATTAGCGAATGCGCATGCATCACGCTATATGCGTTTCTCCGGCGCATCGAACATTATCTTCTCCCCCCCATCTTTTCGACCACTTCCCGTCATCAATTTGTGAATTTACTCGAGTCTGTCTTCCGGTTAGACGTGCCGTCGTGGGAGAGCGAGGGAGAGAAACAGAGAGAAAGTCGCCGCTTCCGAGTAGCAGTATAGTATATATATCTTCTATCCTCTCGAGACTCGTAAACTTCATCGCTCCGAGCATAAAATTCACCCAGAAGCTGATAACTCTCGCGTGAATAATTTCGCACAGCTGCATTTTACAGTTTCTACTTTCCTATTTACATTTATTTTTATTTATTTATTTTCTTTTGCCTTTTTTATTCTACTACCCTTGCGCATACCCCCTCACTTTTCGGCTTGACTCTGTCAAACTATGAAGCTCCGAGAATAAATTTTTTTTTTTTTTTTTCGTAATTTCTATCTCGACTCTATTTATACTCGGCTCTTTCTCAGCGTGTATATACATACGAATAATATATGTACATTTGAGTCTCTGCTGTTAGCAGTCTCGGAGGCCGCTCCGCCGACTTTGAAGCAAAAGAGTTTTTTTTTTTTTTTTTTTTTCAACTCTCCGGTCCTCCCTCACTTACTCACTCTGTCCCTCGAAAGTCACAACTTTGTTTTGTGTTTTTTTTTTTTTCAGCCCTTAAACTTTCTATTTTATTCATCGTCGTTATTGTTATTTTTTTATCCTTCACTCGCTCTCCCTGCGTCAAATTTTTTTTCATTTTTTTTTTTTTTTTTTTTTTTTCGTTACGACTTTCAGATGAGACGACAAAGCGTCGCGAACAGTTCTCCGGTATAAACTTGTCGGCGTGTATCCCCGCGAACACGAGGGGTGACAAGTAGTCCGTTTAGTTCCGCTGAAACTCCGTCTCTCGCTCGTCTAGTTTATGCGCGCGTTATGCCCCAACGGCGGAGGATTTCTATATTTAGTTGGATATGTCAGCGGTACAGGAAAAACCTTCGACCGCGGCGATCTTAAACTATGCGGTTTATTGTTTCTTTTGACATTTTTGATCCTCTCGATCGCTTATCGTTTGCTTACCAGTTTTTTTTTCTCATTCCATGAAACCGAATTCCATGGACCGTTACGAAGTATGGAAAAAGAGAGAGTATCGTAATCGCGAAAAAAAAACGCTAAATTTATGGACTAAATACCGATTTTCAACATCACAGAATGAAAGAAATAAATGTTTTCTCGGTGTCGTGATATGATATTCGTAACTCGATGTATCAATTGAATTTCAAGTTTTTTTATCAATTTTTTTCTGATTTACGTAAAATGAGAAAAAAAAAGGAAACAATAGATATATGAACATTTTTTTTTTAACCCGAAAAATATTTTGAAAACTCATTAAAGCTTTTAGAAAACATTAAAAATACTTGAATTAAGTACACGAATAGCTTTGTCACACAATTGGTCAACAGAAGATGAGTTTTTCTGTACACGAGTTTCGTCTTCATCTCATAGATCGGAATAAAAAATACTGAGCATCAACTATAAATCTGGTAGAAGGGTTACTAAAAAAATAAAAAAAAAAAAACAAACTAAAGTTATAAATATTATTTACATTAACTTTTAATCAAAAATACGCTGATAATTAATTATACCTGACATCAGACTCGAGGAATTGGACGATTAAGAGGTTTTTTTGGGGTTATGGAAATATAAAAAAATTTTATCACAGACACAATGTTTCGTTTAAAACAATAATAATTAATTTAATTATTGATTATTGATCAATTTTAATAAAACTAAAAAATCTAAAATCTGAAAAATTAATAATTCTAAAATTTAAAAAATGTAATTGTAACATAAAAATTTGCTTACCACAATTTTCAATAATTTTTATATTGAGAATAAAAATTACGAAAAGAGAACGCCTGTCGAACTATATCAGTACGTATTTAAAGGTAACGTCTATAGCTTGAACTTGAAATTCAGTCTCAAGAAGCGTGACCAGCGCCAAAAGCTCAACACGCCACCGGTGGCTTATGACATAATGTTCAAAAGTTGCAGCGGGAAACGTAAATTGCAAATTCTCGGCAAAACTTTCAATATCTCGACCCACGTCATTAATCATTTTACTCGACCTGTTCAGGCTGCCCGCGTCGGATTTACCGAAATTGTTGAAATCAACACATCGCTAGCTTCACGCAAACAACGATCGTGATGAGAAAGTTTCGAGTTGCAACACGCGAGTAGAAATTACTTCGTGCAAAATTTTTTTTATTCAATTTTCAGCGAAACTTCAGAATAACTTCATTTTTTTTATTTCTCGATATATTTTTATCATTTTTTCATATTTTTTTTATTGATAACATTTCGACATTTTTTACAATAAAACTAAAAAAAATCGTTATTTGTTTTTTTAAATAAAACGATAAAATTAAATTTTTTTTTTTTTTTTTTACGAACGATTCGGCACTTCACGCCTGTGGAGTCTCGATTCTCCCAAAAACAAGCCAATTCACAGGTGTGTCGGAATTTCAAATGGACCAGAGCGCTGCTCAACGTCATTATGGGAGTGGATCTCGTCCTTGCGGCTCCTTCATCCGATTTCCCCGACAACGTTGTCAGACTTCACCGTCGCCCGAGATCTCATCCATTTCCAGCGGTTGAATGCATCACTTGGGCAATTTGCACAGACTCTCTCTCGCGATTTCGTATTCGCGAACGAGCACCGTCCTGCGTACACGACGGCCCTCGGGCCCTCTTGAGTTCTCTACATCCGTATGCATCAAGACCGGAGTGTGTCTGAGTGCGAGGAGATCGCGCGCGCTCAGCGCGACTACGTCGCTTCTTCGTGTGACAGAGAGTGCAAGATATACGCGATGCTTATGTTAATTCTCGAGGGATCGTGTAACGCCAACGGGGTTACACGAGAACACAATGATCGCGTTAACGTCAACCTCATCTCCGCGGCGAGATTCAGTTCGCATAACTACCGCGCGCAGCGCCTGGACTACGTATGCGCATTTCGATTCTGCGCAATGCGCCGATTGCGCAGTCGTATTCTTTCGATGTATTCGCTTTTTTTTCTGAAAGCTGTTTCATTTTTTCCACTAAAATCCATTAGCGCCATGCGAAAATAGAAATTGTTTCTCAAAGATACTCTTTTCGAGGATTTCCGCTCGAGAATAACAAGAAACGTTATAGATTACCGCAACTTCCGCGGTTGTAATTTACTGTTCCATTGCGCTCGCCAGCATTGTTGCCGATCTTGAAAAATCGCAACTGCGGCACAAGAAACACGCATGAGACTTCCGGTTTTTTTTTTTTTTTTTTACGAAAATAGAACGAAGGAGAGAAACGACGAAACCGCGGGACTTCCGGTCCACGGAGTGCCAGCGCTCGAGCTACGAATATCCGGAGGTAGTTCTTTGCGCTTCCCGAGCGTTCTTCCAGCTCTTCCCTCCCTGGACAGGGCGACTACTCCTCCTTATTTCTCGAATGCGGTTACACCGTTGAAAAACGAGTATAAGTTCGGGGTTGAGGGCGAGATAGACGTGGAATAATATATCTCGGAGTTATTTTGCGTCTGCGAAGGCTATACGGCTTCTCAAGTTCCCGTCGCCGGGAGTGACGTATTTTCTCCGAGTCTGGCAGTGTGACTCGAGAGACCGCGCGCGGGCATTTGCCGGAGTGTCCCTCCGAGCTATGAAGGGAACTAAAGTTGCAATACGGAAACGAGTCGCGGTGTGCCCCAGAAGCAAGCGGAAACGCTCCCGGGTTACATTTACGCGCTTTACATTAGTAACGAAGACGAGAGAAGTTTTGTTAAAGAGAAAAAAAAAACTTTGGTTTTTTTTTTTTTTTTTTTTTTTTTTTTCCGAGAAAAAGATAGAATATTCAACGGAAGCTCGGCCGTCGACTTGCGAATTAATAATATCCTATGAAATGTAGAAGAAGCACCTTTGTTCCGTCGTCAACGAGGAAAAAAAAGGCAACAAACTTGTCGAAGATTTGCAGAAAGAATATTGCAATTCTCGTGCAATGCGGGTTTTTCATTTTCCGTATAGTTTCGTAATAACGATTGCAAATCCGACGGATCGAGCGAAGCGGAGAAAAAAATACGCGGAAACGGAAATAATTGAAAAAAATTATAGGTGAAATCTGAACGAAAAAAAATTGTGATTACATTGCGATAAAAATTAGAATAACATTTGATAAAAATTAAAACATTAATTTTTTTTAATTGTGTTTATTAATGCAATTTTAATGCCATTATTTCATTTTACACAAATTAATTAAATTAATGTTTCTTTTTTTATTTCGATTTTTTCATTTAATTTATTCAGTATAATTTGAGATAAAAATGAGATAAATCTTGAACAGCCCTCGAAAATCCCGTTTTCGATGTTCCATGCGTCCGCGAGGACCCGAAGCCTCTGAGAGCCAATAACGTGCCGGTAACGTGTCGTAAGTAAAAGAAGGATTAAACTTCGGATTAAAAAAATGCTGCCAAGTCGCAAGCTGCTACTTTTATTTACTTGGGCTCTTTAATGGCCTCGAGTTGTTGCAAGACTCGTTCTTCTTCGGTGTCGTGACTCGCGGATATCTTGTTACGACGAAGAAGGACGCTGAGACGTATATAAAAGCCCATCAAGCGAAAGCTCCGATGGTACGAAGGGTGGAAAACGAAGGAAACAGTGGTAAAAGCGGTGTATCCCTTTTTCCCTCTCGCACCTACCTCCACCCCCTCCCCCTCGCCCCCTTCCACCCCTTTCCACCCTATTTGTCGATGTTCGTTTAACGACCGTTTTACCGTCGGTAAAATCTTACGCACAATAAAGTATTCAAGATTAAATTAAATACAGCCGTTTGAGCCGCAAACTTTGGGGTTTCCAACAGATCGAGAAATCTGAATCAAAATAAAACGAAAGAAACCGATTCAGGGTGGTTAAAAAAAAATAAAAAAAATAAATAAAACGACAAACGAAACTTTCGGAATGCTATAGAATCATTGCTTTTTTTTATATTTTTTTTATAACCTTAATTAATATTTTATTTCCAAAATGGCACTCGTAAAATTCGAACGAATTCCTAATTCTCCTTCCTTCGTTTGTAATAAAATTCAATAAATAATTATTATTGATGCGTCGCAATCTCAAAGCTATTATTTCCGAACGGCTCGATGCGCCTTGCGCCAAACTAACTTCCGGTCTTGTCTCGTCGAAAGATTATAAAACGATAGAACGAAACAAAGAAAAAAATTGATGCGGTAGAGGTCGCGATCTGTATACGCGCGCTGTAAAAAGGGTCGTATAACGATGATTTTCTTTTCCCTTTTCGATCTTTTTGTCGCCCTCTTTAGATGGAAAAGCAGGGAGTTCTCTCTGCCCGTTGAAGTGCCAACGGAGCCTTTGTTACGGCGATTGTATGCGGGTATTGCCAATTACACTGTCACGACGATGGCATTGTCTTTTTGGTTGTCTCGCGCTTCCATCGCTCTTTTTTCCACCCTCGTGCTTTTACGACACCGGTTCGCGAAATAACGTCACGTTCCACTGTTACATCGACGCCACTTTCATCGAGTCCGTTCACTCGTTGGTCTTCAAAGGGCATCACGCAACAAGGCGTTTATGCCATATGCACAGCAATAATTAACAATTAGCACCGAACATGGAAAATACGAATCGACACGGACCCCGAACGGGCTTCTCGCAAACAGCACAAAGCATAACACAAAAGCAACAACTCGCACCTAACGAACGTACAATACTGTGATCGCAATGGAAAATTCGCTTCGTTTTCGATTCGTAGAAAAAGATACGAGAATTTCATAAACATATATATGTCAACCTGAAACTTTCGTTTCATTATGTACTAACAATGCGCCATCGCCGCGCTATCAATTTTTCATCGATAAAAATCGATCATGGAAATCGCTTTTTTAATGGTAACTTTCCAATATCAATCCTCTGTTGGTAACGTCGTTATATGTGTCGATTCTTCGGCGAAATTTTTATAAATAAGTGGTTATAGCGTACTGGCTGAAGGGTAGACGTACCGTTAGTGGCCACTGTACCATTTATGGCCATTTTTATTATTATACTGATCGCATAATTTTTTATTCAAAACCGCATATTGATTATTCAAAAGTTCGCATATAAATTCATCGAATGATCTATTCGAAGTTTTTTTTTTAATTTGATTATATTTTTTTTTATTTCTTCGAATTTGATGGCCACAATCGGACCTTAAGTGGCAAAAAAAGGTACTTTTGCCATATATAACCTATAAACATAATTGTATATACTGATATTTGGTAGCGATCGACCCGCGTATGCTTGCCGCGGGTACTTATTACTTTTTACAAGAATTTGGCGTCGCGACGCATCATTTTTCCGACTTCGTTTTTCCTTCGAAAAGTTGTCAAAAAAATGAATTTTAGACACAGTAAATAATAGTACGTAAGGTAATGGGATATTTAAAATTGAACGAATCGAAACGGTTTTAAATGTCTTTAAATGTCAATTACTCCGAGAAAATCAGTAAAAAAAAAAAATGTTCACATCTCTTTTTGTTAAGAATTCGGCGTTCGGCGTTCGGTTAAAAATATGCCATTACCTTATGTACTGTTATTTTGTACGAATAAAAATGGAGTCGGAATTTTTTTCGACGGCAGATACACCAACGCCTTGTGTTACATTATTTTCCGCGTCTTGGCACAACGGATATTCCGGATGGGACAGAAAAGAGGAACTACGTCGAGAGGGAAAGAAGCGTCGCGTATCGCGAAGGCTTCCAGCCGTCTTTCATAAAGATTGGTAGGACAAAGACAGCGGAGGAAGAGAGTTCGGAGTACGGAAAAGTGAGGAGGCGAACGTGTTCTTGACGTTTTTCCCCAAGGAGGGTAGAAAAATTTTCGTGCGAGACGCGCGAGCCGGTACGTTCCGCGCGCCCATAAGCCATGGGCGGCAGCCCCCATAGCGACAGGCGCAAGCAGAAGCAGAGATGAAGAATGGCGAGCGGCGCGTGATGGCATAACAATAAGTCACGACGCCGTCGGCAAATAGTCTTTGTCGTCCGCGTAGACGTTCGGGACGGAGCGCGCGAGCGCAACGAAGGTCGATAAGTCTTTCTTCGACGATGGAAAAATAGAAGTAGAAGCATCGAGAAATAGACAAAAAAAATCCAAGTAGACGATAGAGAGCTGACGGGACGTCGTATTGCATAAAAAATATCGGAATTTTTCAACAACTACTCGAATATGACTTCGAATTCATTTTCGAAAGTATTTTTTTACCACAGTCGGTAACGAGGTATACATATATTTTCTAATGATTTTTTGGTTAATCAGAAACATTGCATAATTTAATTTAAAGTAAAAAAAAAAATACAAAACCTAACCTATCTTAATTTTAAAAGATTTATTGGTTGATTTTGATGATTCAATTTTTTAAATCTGCGCAATCGATAGTTTTCGAAAAATCACCAATCAACTCGCGCGATGTATATTTTCGCGCGATGTATATTTTCTAATGATTTTTCGGTTAATCAGAAACATTGCATAATTTAATTTAAAGTAAAAAAAAAAATCCAAAACCTAACCTATCTTAATTTTAAAAGATTTATTGGTTGATTTTGATGATTCAATTTTTTAAATCTGCGCAATCGATAGTTTTCGAAAAATCACGAATCAACTCGCGCGATGTTTCTGTTATTATTTTAATATTTAATTAACTTACGAATGCAACTGCTAACGGAGCACCGAATTGACGGGGAAAAAAATGAATTCTTGTAGCTACGAATGTATTCATCGTTACGAGAATAAATGTGTTGAAATAGAAGCACATCAATCCTCGTCGCTAGGGATATATTCACATCCGCAAGAATACCCTCTTTTTCGTGAATAATTAAGCCGCCAACTGTAGTTGTAATTTTATTTGTAGGACGGTTTTCTCCGGAGGATACGCCGAAACTTCTGGCAAGTTAAATGACGAAGACGCTATAAATACAACTGTCGATATATCCATGCAGCGTCGAAGAAAAAGTTGGCGCGTTATCGCGACCTATCTCGATAATGGTTCTTCCGTTTAGATTCGATATCTTCGCTCCCTTTTACTTGGTACTTTCCACGACTTCTACATATATTCTCCGATCAAACTTTTTTTTCCTCCCTCGCCGACTTTCGTCCTTATTTTTTATTTTTTTTTCTTTCTCTCGCACTTCCCTATTCGCGCCGTTTCAACCCGTGCGGCCCTTTCTACTTTTACCATCCTTCCGCGTCCGTCTTTCGCCGATCTCTCAGCGTGTCTGCTCTCCTCGCGAAAGTACTCTAAGCCTTTGGCCCCCCCGTTTGGCTGCACACGGTAGCCGGCGCACAGGGTGTAGCGCCCCGCCACCCCGCCGGGGGTGGACTCTAAAGGAAATCCTACTCTCTTCGAGAGAAGGCGAAGATTCTTATCGTTGCTTGGGCTATTCTCGCTTGCACAGCACTATACCATTCCCATGGTAGGTTCATCGTACGGATCGAAAGTTGGGTAATACGCTCGAAGTCTCCGGGATATATCCACCGGAATCTTCCCACTTCTGCTCGCGCGGTCTTTCGCTCCGGCAATCCAACGATCTAATGGATAGTTCGGATAGCGATAAGTGTGTTTGGAAAACCGCTACACCGCACTTCTTTCATACTCTATTTCCAAAGCGGCTTTATATCTCCCCGATTCCCTTCAAAGTTCTCGTAAGCGTTAACATATACGCGAGAATCTCGTATGTGCCATTCTACAGACCCGGAGAAACAGACGCTTTTGCAAACTGCGTTAGACATTCAATTAGTTCATTTCAGCAGACGGCAAGATTCAATACGGCAGATGGCGCTTATTGGTCTTCTCTCCTTCATTGCAATTGACGGTATACGAAATTCTACGGGAAACCCAACAATTTCGAAACTCCGCCACGAAATAACAGCGGGTAGATAGATAGATACTTGTACATGCATTACTTGTAGATGTAGGAAGTACTTACAAGCCAACGCTCGAGGGTTTATCGTTTCATTGTGCGCCGAGCTTGCGCGCTGTGGGATTTAGTTGATCCGGGTCGAGGGAAGTAAGTTGCGCTCACCAACTTGCCCGACAGCTTCCTGATTGCTAGTTAGTCTGTGTGTAATCGCGTCCACTCTGCTTCCGACCGTCGTTCCATCTCACTTCCCCTTATTTCCTCCCGCTTCGTTGGCTCTTCCTACCGCGCGTCTCTGTCCCTCTCGATATTTTCCCTCTGCCTTACCCTTCCCGAAGGCCGCTGTATCCTCCTCTGCGTACTCTCGCTTCGCTCCCTTTTCGCGATGGTCCTACACCGTAGCGGTTCGCTTCAGCTCCGAGGTCTGCGCGCATACCAATCGCATACACTCAGCCCTACTCGTTCCTAATTGATTTAATTAACGTCCTTTCGCAATAACGCTAAGCGCGGCCACGTCGTTCCAATTATGTGGAACGTTCGATGTCTTCGTTCTCTTCGTTGGACCTCCCCACTTCTCCCAACGCGGCTGTTGGTACACTCTACTTCTAGTTTACCTGAGCAAACTGAGCTTTCAGGCAAAGTGTCTCGACGATGTTGTCCACTAACTAGTAACGCGCTTCCAGTGAATTCGGAGTTTCGCTCCGCGTTTCATCGCACCGGTCAACTTTGTCCCACGGGATATCGTCACGATTTTACCTTTCCCTCTTGAGTTCGCGACTGGAATCCGTTAATTTTATCAAATTTCAACCGATTACCCTTCAAATTTACGGAAGTTCAATCCGTTGCATTAATTTCACTAACGAATATTGCGCTTCGGTGCTTTCACCGGTTTATTCAATACGATGCCAAAGCTAAATAATTCAATTACACGGTCTACCAACTGCGATTTGACGGCTTTCCCGAAGTCATTGCCCATAAATATTAATTAACTCAGCTCGGCATTCGCCATTTTTATTTATTGCCATTGTTAAGGTATCTTTCGTCGGAAAAAACATGTGCGTCGACTCATCTTCATCGTTCGAGAAATGTCGGAGATGTTGCGCAGATTTCGTGTAATAAATAACCGCGACTAAGTAATGGGCCGCGTGCTAAACGTGGGACTAAACTATTTAAAAGTGGAGTCCGAGGGTCGTGAGCTCCGGAGAGTCATGAGTAGAGAATGGAAAACGTTAAAGAGTCAGAGAAAGAAGCAGTGGAACGAGGGAGCGCATTGTACCGGACTCGGCACAATGCACCGGAGCTCTCTTGGGCTCCTCTCTCTCTCTCTGCACACTGGTGCGCCGTTGCACTCTTGACTCGCGGGGCCACTGGCATTCACGGAGTCGGACAATGACAAACGTTCCGATGTAAATCGCTGAAACGAAGGACGCAAGACAACCCGTTTCGACCCACCTTGTCACTGAAAGAGTTAAAAGAGAACGATTTAATCTCTCTTCTGTAGCGAGCTCTCTTCCTCTCGCAACCTTTGCCAGTGACTATTCTCGTTCCAATATCAACGAGGAAAAATATCGCACGAGCGAGCGCGCTCCGGCACTTTCAAGAATTTCGATGCGACCCGCTGAACTCAACTCGGAACAGTTCGATGTAACAATTCCAATCGAGATAGGAAAATATCCATCCCAAGAGCTTGCAGCTTCTAAATTGTCGACGTGACAAGCGTTTACTTGGAGGATGTAAAAAATTGCGCAAAAGTATTTTCTATCTGAAGAGTTCTGCGATTACTTTACATCGGTACAATTTACGAGATTTCGAGGTCTGAAGACTTTTTTTTATCATTTCTCGAGTTCCCAGGACAGTTTAACAGTGATTTGGTCGCTTTCCATTAACTTAAAGGGAACAAGCAATTCGAGAAGCACCAGCAATCAAATCGGAAACTGTAAAGTCGACCGAATATAAGCGGAGATAGCTAAGGGTTGTGGTCTACTCTTTTTTCCAATTTCTAAATGGATTAAGCCAGTGATTAGACACGCCAAAGGCTTACCATGAACCGGACTCACATTGGCTCGGTTACGAGGATTACAAGGTGGTTGGGAAAACGAAGGTCCCGGTCAGCGTGCAACGAGGGATATGGAAGTTTGATACTCGACATAAATCTTGGCGGAGGTCACAAGAGCGTAGGAGGATGAGGATCTTGGAGGAGGTCACGAGCTGAGTTCAGATACGAGTTGCACACAGGCGGTCGCGGATTGCTGTTGAGATGGTCGCAGGCTGTGCTGTAGGTACTCTGTAGGTACAGCCCGCAGGGGAGCTCACCAGGATGTTTCTCAAGCCACTAGCGGTAGCCATCAACCAGAAGCGCACCAGTTGTTGATGCTGTCCGCTGTCAGGCTTTGCGGGCCAACTGATTAAGGTCATCATCATGACGCAGCTACACTCCAACCTTACGATATAATCTTGATATTCCCAAAGGCAGTTCGAGAAATCGCCAAAGAGGAGTAAGGAACAAAGACACGACCGGTACAGAGCTTGAAGCCAAGTGTTACCGTGAATCAGATCTTCTCAAGATTCCCAAGATTTCTCGTACAGTCAAGGAGATTGTCGAGAAGGAAGCCTAAAGGGAGGGCATCGGAGGCTTGTAAGGTAGGATGTACGCGCATCCGCTAACCCGGAGACATTGGGGGTAGAGATTGGGAGTCGAGGCCAAAGGAAAGGGGGGTCGAGATCCAGCGGAAACTGGCCGAATGTCAGGCCGCCTAGGGACTCATGAATTTGCATGGACCAAGCCAAACATAATCTTAGAGCACACAGATGCTTCTCCCGCTGTTTCACTTCGCCCTCCCCGCCCCTTGGTTTCTCCGCCCGCAGTATAGCGGCACCACTGTCTCTTACGTGCCATCCCTCCTGGAGCAACGCCTTCGAAGGGTTGCTGGCCCAAGCTCTCAACCCCTGTTGTCCTGCGTTAGATTCAACGCTACCGAACCTCGGTCCGTCGCTGCCCAGCGTCTCCCAACGTTCTCATACCTACCAACTGCCCTCGTCCGTTCTCCCGAAGCTTTCCTACCTTTGTGTGTGTATGTGTGCGTGTGTGTGTGTGTGTGTGTGCAAGGTAAGGTACACGTACACGTAATGCATACAGCACGTCCCGTGCCATATTCGACGTTCGGTTCACGACGTTCACCTCCGGCCAAGTTTCCGTTCAATCTCAGGTATACCTAACCATACGTATAGAATCGGAAACCCAACGTGCATGTGTGCCTATAGTTCTATGGCCGAGTAGCATTGCACCGTAACAGCCGAAGCCAGCGGTAACTTGGTGGATCGAGGGATGGTAGGGACGTATGCATCCCCTTCCCCCCATCCCGCGAAGGGGATATAGCGAGTGCAGATTGGCCTGTTTAATCACTGGTTAGGGGCGGATGGGGACCTTCGAGGGCAATCAGCCTGTTTGTATTTGCACTCGGGTTTACGGTGGTTCAACTGGAAGCTAGCTAGCTAGCCTCCGGGTCCTCAACGGGGACTGGAGTTAGAACTCAGGCACCTCCAACGTCTCAAGAGTCCCCGACGGCGCTACCCCAACTCACTCTATCGTCCTGATTCCACGCTCGGTTTATCTACCTCTCGGTTCTTCCTCTTGCCCATCCCAAGAATCTAATAAGCTTTCGCTTCTACGGAGTGAAAGCTCGTGTCGCTCTAACACGTAAGACAAACCCGTTCGCTTTATCTCTTGGTGCCGGGGCTATATGCTACCACTGTGCGACAGTACCGGTGAATGTACCATGCCTTAGTCAGGATATTGTAGATGTTAAAACATCCGGGAACGACACTCCTCTCATGTTCCCCAAGGACACCAGCGAATTCTGTATTTCGTTTCTGGATTCTCCTGTTGCGGAAAGATCCAATTTTGTCGCCAGACTTTATTATATCGCTCAGCCCCTTCATCCCTCTTCCGCTTCTCCCCGAAGAAAAACTTTTTCATTTGTTCATAGATCGCGGAACTTATTCGCGATTCACGCTTCGACGTTTTAACCGTCGGACTCAAAAAATTTCTACGAGAATGGAAATTTTCTCAGCGTAGAAAAAAAATGCATCTTTCGAGAGATAATGATGGCGGAACGCGGAAAATAAGCGACGATTCAATGCGAAATTCTTTCCACTTTTCTTGCCTCGCCACCTTTTTCATTCTCTTTCTTTCTGTCTTACAGAGGTACCCTTGTACCTCGGCGTTGGGTTCAGTGGATTTTATCCGCAGCATCTCTTCCGAGAGATATAAAATATAATTCACATGCAAATTCGTTGCACGTACAGTCCATGCCTGCGGAGGGCTATCCCTTAGGCTATCTCGTTACGAATACCCCGGGGTGGTATGATCGATCTAAAAGCAAAGCGTATCTCTCGGTTTCTCCCCCGTACACGAATAGATAGCACGCAAAACCGAGTGTACCGAGAGCTGTATGTCAGTCCAATGCACTGTGTTTCGTACGTATGCATACGATGCATACATACGCGTTCCGTACACACGCTTGGCAATGTTCTAACGCGATCAAGCCGCCCCTCCCCCCTCCCTTCGCATATTTTACGTTCGTTCGGTTCTCTCTTGTTCAACCCTTCCGGGAAATTAATAGACCAAGCTGGAGCCGAGATATGAATGGATTAAATTTGCGGAACGATATTGTTAGTGATTGCGACGAATTAGAGAATCGAGTCGCCCCCGGCGAATGCAGAGTGTAATGGGACGGTCCGGCAAATTTGGACGCACCATGTTGTAAGCCACACGAGAAATTATGCAGACCGAACAATCCCGAGGATGATCAATGAAACTTTTTATTACACCCACTGATAATTCTTGATAAAAAAAAATCTGCCAATGACCATTTTTTACGAAAAAAAAAAAAAAAAAAAAAAAAAAAAAAAACGGGAAAATTTCATAAACGATGTATCATCGCATGACGAAGGGAAAAAAATCAGAGTCGCAGATTTTTACGTGATTGAGAAATTTGCGATATGCTTGCTGATAAGTGTTATCAACGATACGAAATGTCGTTTGGCATCGGATTTCTATCGGATCTAAACTGCATTTCGAATATATATGTAATGCGAGCGGAACTCCGCTCGTCCCGGCGGAGGTTTCCGGGAACTCGGATGCAATACTTAATTATTCTATTACCGTCGCACGTACCTCCCCTCGCGCAGTTTCCACTACGAGCAGCTGTCCCCCTTGCGTCCTGTGTGTCATCCACTCACCGAGCAACACGGAGACCGACTCCACAGGGATGGTGTCTCTCGCTTCCGCTACCAAATACCCGCTTGCCCCCGGTATACATAAACGAATAGATTCGCGCCCGGGTCATGCTATCCAAAATAGATACTTCGGCTATCCACGTCTACGTGGAGCAGAAATTTCCCAGAAATATAACGCGTCATTGAAAGTTAATGAGTCCAAATTCACCGGTACTACGAAAACCGCCGGGTTCTCTACCGCGCTGCATATAATTTCCCGTTAAATATTCAACGAATCGGACCGTACCGAGGATCCAACTTCGGCTATATTCGCGGAGGAATCAAGAGGGCATGCAATTTTCATAAAATATCAGGTTGCAGTAGTTAACTCGACCTCGTCGAGTTCGAGAAAATCTCAATAAAGTACCGCAACGGGTGTAAGATTTTGCGGTCGGGAATGAAAAAAAAAAAAAAAAAAAAAAAAAAAAATTGAAGTACTTTAACGTAGATACTTCAGCTACAATTTTGCGGAAAGTCTATTGGCAAGTAAATCTATTGCGAACAAAGTACGAGTGGCGCGCGCGAGGAGTTTCTCGCTCGTTGGAAATTTACGAGGTCGTACGCGATGTTCACCGGTGCAGTGGTACCACTGTGCGTCGAACTATATCTATATACGAAGAACGCCGGTTGAAAGGCAGTCTCGAGCCCTTCCCCCCCCCCCCCCCCCCCCCCACCCCACCCGCCGGAAAGTCTCTTCCTACCCGATTTTCAGCTTTCCTTCATTACTCTCCTTTGTACACCAAAGTCACAATGCTGCGGGACCACGAGACCTTGAAGAGCACCTGTTTTTATCAGCGACCGAAGGGATTATCGATGACATTCGAACGGCAATACGCTGATCGAATTTACCCCCAATCCACGCAGGTTCATCCCGGGCGGCAGCCGGTTCTGCCAAATCTCTTTCGATTTGTAACATCCCTTCTCCGCGGCTCTACTACCATCGCGCCATTCGCGTTTTCCAATAGACCAGCGATGTTGCTCGAGAAACCTGAACTACTCGCTGCCGTAGGCCCTTCGACGACGGCTACCATTTCGATGAGAAACCCGAGGATGAAAGTGAAACGGGTCTCGTATATCCACTGAATATGTAGAAGAAAATGGGGCAAAATGGGACAGTAGCGCAACTCGAGCTTTGAGGCAAAACGGACGAAGCGTAAAGGTCATGAAATGTAAAAAAAGGTCGATTTCCAAGTTTGGCCGCCATTATTTATGCTAAAGATCGTTGCTTATCTCAAAAAGATCGGTAACGACGTCTAACAGAATTCTATGAAAAATTTATTTTGTACATCGAAGTAAAGTGCCAACGAAACATTCTCCCTTTCGTGATCGCGGGACCATCTTTCGAATTCGCAGAATACGAAGATTGCCGATATTGTCGAAATCGAGTTTAATATCGGTAATGTAGATCTCTTGCAGCTAATGACAAATGCGATTGAGTGTAAAGAAAAAGAATAACAACCGAAAAAAGAAAACGAAAGAAATAAAAATAGGTTGAACGAGATTGGCAAGGTGAATGGGCGCATCGGCCAGAAGAAGCAATGAAACAGGGATGAGATAACCGAAGCTCGGACGAGCACGAAATTACTCGATCCGGCATGTGCGAGGGTGGGGAGGATGGACGTCGGTCGAAAGAGAAAAAGCTACAGCGGAGGGAGATGTGGAGGGAGGGAGGGGGGGGGGGGGGGGGGGGGGGGGGTAGGAGAGGGATGGGATGAAAAGCGCGATTTCCTTCGGTTTTCGGTACACGAGATACGGGAGGGAAAGGCCGCGTCCGGTAATCGAATTATCGATAAATGCTTCGACGTTATATTTTCCTTTGTGTCCGGACAATCGACTTACGTCCGGACGAATCGGCACGGCGCGAATTCATGGATGCATGTTTTTTGCGACTTGGCCACTTGTCTCTAACACTTTTGTCTGCGCGCAACTTTACGTTTTCGGTATTCATACGGACACCGGACGGACGTATGGTGTATAACTCTATGCGCATATGTACGACACTGCATTGGTATAGTTTTGCACAGACGTATCGTGTCGAGGCTACGGTCAGCGGAGCTATAATCAAATCCCATAAACATCAAAGCTTCGCTCTGCGTTCTCTCAACCCCATTTCTCTGTATCTATTGCAAACTGGCAAGCAGCCCCTCCGGTCGTCACGGTATCCTCGCTGTCCCTCCCTCACCCCCCTCCCCCTCCCCCCCATTTTCGCTGTTGCTCATCCTCGCCACAATACCCTGCAGCTCCCTTGAGCCTTACGGAAATAGAGACCGAACACATTCTATTTTGCTTCCGTTGCGGCTTCCTGTTCTACCCTCGGAGACTACGGCGCTTACTCGGATGAACATTACGCGATCTCTGGAGCGCTGGTCGCTTTCCTACACGTATGTACGATTACCTACGTTCCGCTTTACCTGTGATCTTCTATTCTGATAGATTCGATATAGTCTCGTCAACGAAATCTTTTATTAAATATTAGGGAGGGTAGAAGAGACCGGGGATTAGGAGAAAGAAATGGGAGATTTCTCGAAATCTTTGTGTTGTACGCGCACTTCGCCCGTACATTTTTTTTGCTTTTTTTTCTTGCATTCGTGACAAAAAAACATGAAAAAACTTATTTATACTTAGATTAAGTATTTATTGGTGTACATAGTCACTGTGTAGTGTACCCTTTCGGTTTAAAAAAAAAATTAATTAACATGCATAAACGTAAATCTATCTACCAAAGTCGATGTTTTCTCTCGTCGTGACGGGAAAATACCGAAATCCGCCGATAAAAGCGACATCTCGAATTTTAACCTCCCGACCTGTCTATCACTCGCGATATCGCTTCGTTTTGCCGAAAAATCATTTTACTGATTGTTATTATCAATCGAACGGAGACGTATCGACGATCCTTTCGACAAGCCGCGATGTAATTTTTGCACGCGCTTCACCAGTCCGAGTCCGAAACTACCTTACCGACCGAACAGGGAGGTCGACATAACAACACCTAACCACGAGGGACCGACTTGTGCACTTTCGCGCCTCATCTAGCTATCCGGTAGCCCCCAATAGCAAATACAATGAAAAAGAATTACGAGTTGGAAAAACCAATATTCAGTTTCGACTACTAATTTAAGAAAAAAAGTTTTTTTATCAACCAATTGTTGAACTTATCGATTGTTAACTCGTAATACAAAAAAAATAATAACAAATTCTAAATAAATAAAAATATTGATATTTAATGACAAAGTGTAATTTTGTAATAAAAAACAATTTTTTTTAAATAAAAATAAGGGGTACCAATTATTTGTTATCCTCATTGTTAACTCATAGCTCCTTAACAAATAATTTTTTCAAGTGCATAGTAAGTATATACTGCGGTAAGTAATTCCTTAGAGTGCGATACACGACTCCACTGCGCGAAACCCCCAATTTTTCGCACCGTAATTCCGACTTACCCTGTGTTTCGACTAATCCCGATCTCCCCTACGGGGGTGCTACGGTACAATAAAGACGCGTCTATTTACTACCCTTAGTACGGTAAACAGTACATCGTTCCCGGGTACAAGAATTTCGATCTGCCGAAGTGGATACGGTATTACGGAGTGAAACGCGAATCTGTCGTACAACGTTGGGTTTGGTCTGCAATGAAATCGTTGTTGTTATACCGGCTTCCGCCGTTTGGCATCGAGGAACGAGGAAAGCCCCAGCTGCGGAGCTGCTGTGTACAGCAGGAAGTAAAGGCAGTTGACTGGGAAATGTGCGAACGATTGCGAAACGGCGAGAGCGACAGAAGCATCAACCGATTTCCCAACCCTCTCTGGAAGTAACCCTCGCGCAAACCAAACGGCACACGGCTATTCCATGGCGCTGATCCATTGACGACTTTACAATACGGTGCCTCGTTCCTCATGCGCATCAGATCTTCGAGATGACATCGAACCGTCGCGATACAAGGTAAATGCATATACGCGATCGTCGACACTCTCATACACTCTACTCGACCGGAGACGACCCCATCGACCCCTCGAAATGTTAGATCTCGATGTAAAGCACCCTATCAAAAGCGTTTATAGCAGGAAATAAATACGCCAGGAACGTGTGGGTCTCGACGCTATGATCGCTGAAAACAAACATTTCCCAGCGAGATTAACGCTCTATCCGACTATCTAACCCCCCCGTACCCTTTCTCATTTTCACCCTCCTATTTTGAGAGTTCGTACACCGAACGAGCCCTTCGCCGTATTGTCCGGTTCTTCAAAGTGTTTGCGACCTCATCCAACGCAAATACTATCGAATAAATCGCTCATCCGGTCAACGAGTTTCGTGTTACATGAACGGTAGTAGACACGATAATACTTATAAAATTTTATTACGTCTAAACGTTGCAGCTTCGAGAATTTGAGAAAAATACGTTTCGAGAAGAAATTTTGATTATTCTAATTAATTCCGCATCGCTGAAATCTAATTATGTCAAACGAGACGATCATTCGACGATTCGATAGTTTCAATTGGGCGGAATTATTATTATTATTATTATTATTACTATTAACAGTGAAAAAATTAACTTTATCCTCGGAAATTTTTTTTTAATATAAATCGAAATTTATTAACTTTTATGCAATTTCATAGATTTTTTTTTCTTTGTAATACGTAATTAAACTTTGCAATCAAATGTTGGGATCTGCAATCGCAGACAGGGAAAGTTTTTGTGATTTATTTACAGAACGAATTAAAATTTTTTAGATATTTTTATCGCGAAATTTCTTGACAGTCGGACGTTTTTTTTCGAGAAAAGGAAAAGAAAAGCGAGAAATGAAGGAAAAAACAGTAGGCATCGTGACCGAGTTCGCTGACCATTGCGAAACGACGAAAACCACGACGGCCGCGGTGTGGCGTAACAGAAGCGAAGGGGATGATCCCCGTGGCAAGTTTGTCCAGCGATGTGTGTCTCTGTGTGGCGAAAGGTTAGCCGGCCGGAGAAAATGGTTCGGCGCCATCATCGGAACGATCCCTCGTAAAAGAAGCTCTCGCCCCCACCTTCGATGCCCCCCGCCCCCTCCCCTTCACCCCTTCGCACTCATAGCCCCGGAGCTCGAATATTTCGTCGTTTTACTGCTCTGTTTTGGTACGCACGCCAGGAATACTCGTCCAGCCATAACTGCGTATACTATCGTAAAACCGAATGAAATAACCGAAGCGATAACCGTGCCTCGACATTTTTTAACCAAAAAGAAAAGAAAATACCAAAAAAAAAAAAAAGAAAAAAAAAGACCGATTTTCGTACGTATACGCGTCGATTCGTCCATCCCATGGATCGCGAGAGCTTAAGCACGGCTCGGGATAATATTAAAAAATAACAATTACGAGGTGAAATTCGGCTCCGCGAGATGGCGGAGAACACGATTCGCGTTTATTACGGCAATAGAAACGGCGCGCAAAGTCGGAGATTACGAGCTTTCCGCTATTCGGAATTCAAAACGACTGCTTATTCAATTTGATAATTGAATTCGGAAGAAAAAAAAAAATAACACAAGTTGAAACCTATTTCAGCAAAACGAGCTAATAACACGTGTAGCAAACACGGTACAAGTGGCGAAGCAGAAATTGCACTTAAAATATGAAAAAAAAAAAAAAGAAGCTCCACAGCGCGTGAGGGCGAAAGAGAAGGCCTTCGAAAAAACGAAAGATAAAGGGGGTAGAAAAAAAATGCTCGGATAGCGTTTCGTACACCTACGCGAGAGCATAATGCCAGGTGTAATACTAGGATCGCGGGTTGCTCGGGGAAGTCCCGGAGCGGGAAGCTCCATACGAGTGCACTTTATCCGTGTGTCTGTCCGTCTGTCTGTCGGTCCTTGTGTGAGTCAGTGTTGCTTTAATTGGATAGGAGTTTACATTGGGATAGAGATGCATTATATGCGAAGTAAAGGGGCTGTTTGGTGGCCAAAGAGGGGAAGTCAGAGAGGGAAAGCGGAGCGGTGAGTGAGAAAGAGGTGTACAGTCTGTAATCCCACGGGGGTAGTACCAACCCTACCACCGGGTAGCGAGAGAGAATAGTACAACAGTCGTTGTTATCTGGGTAGAAACAACAAGCCACACATCTGGGTCTCGGGGAGTAATCAGACTAACATGAGACGCGACGGTCTCGCGCTCATGCGGACGTGCACCCTACCGGGTCGTCTACGCGGTGGCAACTATAAACTATATAATTATATATACCGAGTCTCGTGACTGGGAGAAACGTGTGTTTCACCGACAGTTCAGGGGGATGAAGATGGCAAGCGGTGAAAAGATATTCCTACCTGTCCCCTCTAATCCTCTCCACCCGGCACCATTACCCACTGCCGCTCGTCACCCTATATATTCACTACCCACTTTGACGGAGTTTCTCGAAATCTTCGCTTGCTTCGTTGATGTTCCGCGACACCCGGAGAACCGCGCCGCGAAGGCGCAAATCTAGAGCGTAAGTCCTCCAGTCGGAAGCATCTATATAACGAGTAAGGGAGGGGAAAGTGGGGCAAAGTGGCACAGTTGCGCAAAGCGACTTTTGGGGTAAAATAGACCAACCCTAAAATTCGTGAAATTGAAAAAAAAATCGATTTTCAAGTCTCATGACCATTATTTATGCTGCAGATCACATGTTATGAAATTGTACGGAAGATTTATTTTCTGCACAAAAATGGAACGATTCAAAAAGTAGGGATGCTGATAAATAAAACTATAATTCGATAATTGTCTTTCATAAAAGCTTTCGTATAAAAAAAAAACAGTGTGTCCATTTTCTGAGTAGAATAGTTCACTTCGCTTATCGGTAGTAAATCAGTTAAAAATTACCATTTTTTTTTCATTTTTTTAATGACATCGAATGACGGTCCATTTTGCCCCATATTTTTGCATCGTAATTCTCTGTATGTATAGGGCTGACAAATCTATTTTCTCGTATGAATATCAACGAAACTTCCTGAATTGTTGAAGCGGTCCATTTTGCCCCAACTTTCTCCTACATCCCCTAAACCAGGTACCACCAGCGACTCGTTATCCTCCCCTGTACGAGTCGTTCTACCTGGGTATGAGTTGCCGCGACGCGAGGCGAAGAAGGAAGAAGAACACGCGGATAGGAGGACGGAATGAGAGGCGGAGAGATGGATAGAGGGATGGAAGGCAGAGAGTGCAAGTTAGGTAAGCCGAGATGTCTTTGGATCCCACTGGGGTTAACCGCTCGAGCGCGATAGCATTCACCTCGGCAAACTCGAGGCTCTTATTTTAATTATCCTACCTCTTCAGTCACGAGAGAGGAGGAAAGGGGGAGGGGGAGGGGGGTGGAGGGAGGAGGGAGGAGAGAAAGAGGCGAAGGACTCCAAGCCACCGGAGTCGCTAGACGTCGACTCGAATCTCTCTTATTCCTCCGTACCTACCCGAGTCTCTCCTCAACGAAGTTTCTACGGGACCTCTTATCACTGCTGGATGTCCTGGTTTTCCTTCCACTATACCGCGAGGAATGAAAGAGACGGATAATCGTCACCTAGAATTTAATTGGTCATATAACGCGCGCGCCGAGCTATACCCGCGACGAAAGAGACTCTTATGTATCCACTCACTCGAGTCTCGATGTTTTTATCTTCAACCTTTTGTTCGGAAATTTATATCGCGGCGAGTGCAATTTTTTTTTTTTTTTTTTTTTTTTTTTTTAGTCACGATTGATAACGGTCGATAAATTTAAGGATAAGGAATTAATCGAGATTGGGGAAGCTGAGTATGCAAATGAAGCGATTTCTTTGCCATTACACGTACGCAATCAACGGTGGAAATCGGACACTAATAGACGGATCGATCTATGCAGTTCCGATATCTCATTGGTCCGTGAAATGAGTCCCAATTATATGGCGAAATTGCGATCGTGCAAAAACGCTCTTATCGCCGCGTAAGCTTGCTTTGCGGAGAATAAAATTAGCTAATTGCTGACTTTGGCTCACGAACATTATCGATGCGTCGACCGATAATAATTAACGTTTCAGAATTCTATGGAAATCGAAGCACAGCGACAACCGTGAGATATGTTCGACCGAACAACGTGTTGGGATTCGATCGCTCATGCATTTGTGGCTTTTGTTCTATTATTATTCCAATAAATTTACCGGGTGGTTTAACAATCATCTGAGTCGAATGTTTGAGGTTTTCTTTGCATCGGAACTATGCGAAGAAAAAAAAAAGTTTAACTACGATAAATAGTGAATTTTTTAATTTACACTAAAATTAAAGAAAATACGAAAAAAAAAAAATGTAAATAGTAAAATGACAAAAATAAATTTTTTTTTTTTTGTTTTATTGAAATGAACTCTGCAAATAATAATGAATTAAAGGAAACGAATAGTTAGTTGGGAAAACGACTATTTAAGAAAAGATAAGATGTACCAACGAACTATTAGTTTTTTCGACAAATTTTTTTTTTCAGTTTGCGTTTTTCTCGATACGCCGAGATGGCCGACAAGACAGTAAAGTAAATAAAATTATTTTGCAAGGCGCATAATTGGGCCAAATAGACGAACATCAGTGGGTCCGCGAAAAATCGATACTGTAACAAGAAGTGAACAATGCATAATAATTCAGCGTTGTTGGCTCTCTTGTTTAGGCGAATCAGCATTCCAACAGATTACAGTACACGTGCGCGTTAAAATTGCGCTAAAGTGATATGAAAATTAAAAAAAAAAATCGCAAAATTTCTGTGATGACGAAAAAAAAGCAAATTTTTTTAAAATTAAAAATAAAAAAAAATCAAATTTTTTTAGAATTAAAAATAAAAAAAATATTAATAATTTTTTTAATTATAATTAATTAATTCAAAATTTTAATTGCAACTTTAATGAATAAATTAATTTTTAATTAAATTTTTTTTTACCATTGACGAAAAAGTGGTTAACGTGTGGAATTCTTTTTAATTCGGTAATCGTATTACAATTACGAATATCAAAGGCGCTGTCAGAGAACAGTTATCATTCGGCCACCGAAAAGCTTTCACGGACGCAATTTTTTTATTTATTTATTTAATTTCATTCACAGCGAAGCGGTAATTTAGCAAACGGAACCGAAGTAGAAAAAGCCTTTGACCAGACGTCCGACGATGATTATTCTCTGTCTTATCTTCGACAATTAATTATTTCTTCCGCCGTTTCCCGGCGTATTCGCCGCTTAGCCACCTTTGCGCGATTCCCGGGAGTTCGTTATTCCTTCGTTCATTATTACAGGATAGAATTTTTTCCGCTAAAGACGCGTATCATTACAGTACAAAACCAGCAACTGAGTGTATCTCTCTAATTGCGGGCGACCGAAGGAACGTATATACCAGCGGCGGGCTGTGCTCTCGTGTCTCTCGGCTTCTTCTTTTCTCATTGGGTTCGCCTTCATGCCATGGAATTTAAAGCCGCTTCGGTATAAACTCCCTCCGTTGGTTTACCTTCCTTTTATGTTTTAAAACTCACTCTCCCTTTCTTCGTTGGGTTGTTTCATTGGAAATAAGCGAGAGACTCCTATCCCTTGGCTCCTCCGCTTCGTACGAATACCGCTCTCGTATTATTCGTTTCGTTTGTACGAACGAAGGTCTTGGGCACAAGGGACGCCCGCTATAATCACCGACAGTCGTCTCTGTTCGTGCATAAAGGTACATAAAGGTGGTGAAAGATGGTCGGAGAGGGTCTCAACCGAGTGGAGATATCGAGAAGGAAACGGGAGAAAGAAGATATGGAGAAAGAATGGAATGAGACGAAAGGTCCAGAGACGAAGCGGGAGTTTTACCGGGGAGAGAATGCGAGGCCGTTAGAGAGGATAGACGAAAGAGACGCGTCGTCGATTAATACACGTCGCTTCGATTTTGGCAGCACACAGAGAAACACGGACAAAGGCCAAGGGGATCGTTCGTTCGCCCTTTTCGGCACTTCTTCTTCGCTTCGACCGAAACCGAGGAGACACACTCCTCGTCCCGTCGTCACGTCGAGCGGAGAAATCGTTGGAAACGACGAGGCGGAAGATCACGAATCTAATTACCCAAAGGACATCAGAAGGGAAGCGAGAGAATCGAGATCGACGAGGCGCCGCGGCGCCGTCGTCGCTCGCCCGTAGGACACCGACGGTAAAGAGATTGACACCTTTTCTTTTCTCTCGTTTCGTTTCTTCGATTACCTTTGTATGGGACACGATACTCAGCACCCGAGTGATATTCTATCACTTTCGGTAATTAAATATCACAGAGTACGCGAAATACGCGTATAAAAGCAAAAAAAAAAATTATTTACGAAAAAATATTTTTTAAAAGCACATTGTGCATTTTTAGTTCTTTAAATATTTTCCCAAATTTTATACAAACTTTTATTAAGTTTTTCGTCCGAATCTGCATATATAGAAACAGAAAAAAAATGAAAAAAATTTTCGATACGATTCGAAAAAAAAAAAAAATGTATTCCAACTTATATTACGATTTGCTCATGTGCTCAAGAAGCGCATCGGCAGAGATGAGTTTATATTTCGTATACGACCCGTCGTCGAGCCGTGAGATACGGCAAGTGGAGGAGGAGCTTAAAAAGTTTCAAAAGATCGTGGGGCGGCGATATACCAGGGAATATTTTCTTGCGGATCGGTATTTCCGCTCTTATAGAGCGCCGATTGACGAATACAGGTGGCGAGATCCTGTGACCTTCTTTTCCACCCCCGCCGCTCGCGCGGCGTCTTTGTTAGCTTCGCATCGCAGCCCCACCGATAGCCTTGTGCATAGCGTTTGCCAAGCGGGACATTTTCCCACCCCTGTTGAGTCACTCAACGCTTAATTATGCTACCCGAGTCACATTCGTTTCGTCGCTCGCAGCGGCTTTGTTGCTACTGATACGCTTCGACTTTTTCGCTGCACAAACCGAGCAGAACGGTACTGGGATCAGCATACACCCCCGGAATCGACATTAACCCATCCACCCTTCTCTGGCAATTCCACTAGTCACCCGCAATCTCCACCTACTCGTTATCAGTCTCCGCTTTTTTTTACGAAATTCCAAAACTCTCGAACGGATCCTATCCGTTTCGTCTCTTTTGTAGTTCGGCGTTTCGTGTTACCAAATCTCTCGGAATTTACATTTTGTTTGATCTTTTCTTCATATTCCATTCGCCAGTCTAATGCGGAATAAATATATGCGGGATAAGACGGGAAATCATCGTTCCACCGAAGCCGCATGAAATCTGTTGCGTCAACGGTCTCGACTGGATCCGCTTTGCTTCGGCACCCTCTATCCGTCCCTTATGGCGCAGCAAAACGCCTCTCGGGTTTATATCCCAGACGAAAACGAGGCCGTTTCCTTCGGAAGCACGAGACATCCGTTGCGAATACTCGTGGAACGAGGTTTTCAGGTTTTACTTCACGGTGAACGTGACTCAACACAATAAGCGGCTCGAGTAGCGCGTCACAGCGGGTTAGTGGAAATGACAAGTCTATGGTCAGACGCGTCGAAACATTTTTTTTTTTTTTTTTTTAGCACAACTCGAAAAAAGGCGTCGCGCGGATATGAAAACTCGCAATCCATAAAGATTTTACGTATCTCTAGTTGAGGGAGCGATTGATAGTTAGTATTAGTAGATATGGCGCGTAAGGGTCAGACGTGGATAGACGAGGATTTTTCGTAACGCAAATACAATGCGTAAAAAAATGCGCGAGGTTTGTACACGAAGAGAATTCATGAGTTGGAAAGATAATTTATTTATACATCCAAGTTGTACGATCGAACGTCGATGCCGCTGGGCAGATATATTATTGCGAAGTCTCGGGACGCGAGTGTTCTCCCCCGGAAGCGGGCTTCTGAATTATGGATTCGTAGTGCGTGCACCGGACACGGGGAATAAGAGTCCGGTGTGCCGGTTAGCGAGAGCGCGAGGATCGGCTACAGTAGCGAATACAGAACCGGACAGGATGAAACGTTAGGCGTGGCGAACGTCCCAAGCATGAACAAGAACCGCGTGAGCGCGTCGTGCTTGCTGCGACTGAATCATTATCATGCGAGCACCGAACTCGGGCAAGCGACGGGTTCGTCCCCGTCGTGCAGACGCATCTATCTTATTGCCGCGCCGTGAACAACGGGTTGAGCGGCTGCAAAGCTTCTCGTACTGCGACAACCAACCAACATATATATATAACTAATCGCGCGCATTCTGTCGGTGTGGCGGATGAGTTAACGCGGGTGGGGCGGAGTCTTGTCGTGCGAAGCGTTTCAATCGCGAATGTAAACAATCCGACAAACGGAAATGTAAAAAAAAAAAAAATTTTAGTCTCGTCTAAATTTTAAGGGGATGCTACTTAACGATTCAAAATATCAGTCAATCCGCATCATGATGATTATTTTTTTCACGAATACAATGATGAAAACTTGAATTTTTTTTTTACGAATTCCCGAGCTACCAATCCCTACTAATAATGTTTACTCGTTAATTAAACTAAGAAATCATATATTGACACGGTGTCTCAGGTCCCCGAGGACACTGCTCGTTCCCAAAACTACCGTCAGATATCGCATTTTTATTATTTTCTCGATAACGAAGTATCCGCGGTTAATTCGCGTTTCGACCGCTAGATTTCGCATTAGAAATAATTTCACGATCGCGAAAGAGCGCCTGAACAACGTTAAGAAGACAAACGTGGAGCGAATCTTCATCTGTTCTACCAGCAACGGTGAGCGGTTCATTTTCTCCTCTTATACCTCCGGATCCGAGGAGCCTTCGGCGACGTTGGCTCTTCGGGTGTCCTAACCTCCCAAACGAGGGTACGGATGGCTTTCGGCGACGAAGCTATCCGTACTCCTGTTTCCTAGTCATCGCTATTAGGGCGCCGCGATAGGTTAGGTAACCCGGACGAGAGGGAGCCGGAAGCGAGTACCGGTTCAGCCGATGGCGACATAGTGGTCTATACCCCGATCTCGTGGAAGCCGAACTCTTTGACGAGGACCCTGCACCACCACGTGGGTACGGCAGAGTAGCTTTCATGTTTTAGTTCCGATTTGAAAATAAATTATCTCTCGATTCATAACCTCAAAATTCAACCAACGCGTTTCGTTATAAATTGATATCCAGAAGTTAAGTTCTGTCGGTAAAAACGCATCAAGCGCACCGTCGACGCACCGTCGATAAATTACTGTTTCTTTTTTATTCTTTTTCATTCTGAATTGAGATCTTTAGTTTAATTATTATGGAAATTTTCGGTGACAAAGAAAGCGATAATTTAAGGTAAGCGTCGGTAAAGTAGGAATCTAATTGTTTTATCTCACATTTTGTATTATTGATTAAATAAAAACTATTATTTTACCAAATCGACAACATCCAACGATTTTTCGCTCGTCCTGAACTCCTAACGCTACCTGATCGACCGAGTGCGTGGCATCGGCGAAAAGGTGACCGTGAAAATATATACTATTTGCACGATTCGCGACTAAAAACAAAAGTTTTACCGGGTTGAATCACAGTGACAGAGATCAAGAGTTGCAGAAGTCACAGTTAGCAGTCTTCGCACTACCGGCTACACGCTACCGCGGAGAAATCAGTTTCGTTGCATCTCTGGGAGGTTCTCACCCCATTCTCCCAGGTCCTCGCACTGAACATTGGTGTCTCTGTCGTCGTTGGTATATCTGCAAGCATGGTTGCTCACTCGTGTCGCGTATGGATGCAAATTTGCTTCATTAAGGTATCGGGGAAGGGTCTCGAACGTGGTTGGAATACGCCCAGACGGGCGTAGGGTCCTCGCGCCGTCTTCCCGATATCCTGAGGCGTTTCGCAGAGGAGAATGAGAGAGAATGACTCGTGATCTCGCGCGAAATGGCCGAGCGTATGGGACACACGCGCGTCGTGTTAGTCGATGTTGGCGGGGGGAACGCACCAATTAAGACGACGCGCGCAACGATCGCGTGCCTCGAAGGCATCGAATGCGAAAGCCAACGACGCAAAAAAAAAGGAAAAAGCATATCGAGAAAAAGGAGACGAAAAAGAGTAAAGCTAAGGGTACCTTTGTGCACCTTTATAACGCGTATGAAAAAAGAACGACGAAAAAACCGAAGGACCGGTATAAGAGAAGGGGGTCCGGGTAAAAGGATCTTCTGGATAGATATTATTAGCATACAGGGCGCGTGAGACGACGTACGATATTAAACAAGTTACGAATATACCTGTTAGGCTGCAATACACTAAGTCAACGCCCACGCAAGTGCAGCTGCGACGGATTCGACGATTCTTTATCACGGTGCACCGGAGAGACGCGACGCGTACATTTATATAGAGACATTTCGAGCTTCGATTCGACATGATAAAAACGGGACAACGAATTATTCAAATCCTCTATACGATGGAAGCTATATAGCTATATCTGTTTATACATTAAAGTCAATCAATTGAACTAAAAATGACGCAATTATCTTGTCAAATTTCTCAATTACCTATTTTCTGCCTTTTGAATTACCGTGAAATCAAAATGTGAACAAAATGCCAGTGAATTTCTATGAAAACAAAAAACTAGTAATTTTTTTTTCCGCACCGAGAAAATCATCGTATAATTTTTCAATTTATAGAAATGCGACTTCAAAGAGCCAAATATACGTCCGTAACGCGTTCATGACTCGTATTCTTGCGCACCCTCCGCGCTCGCCTTTGAAAACATTACGAAGCGGGGAGTCGGTACGAATTTCAGAGGTCAAAGTTCTCGGAGCCGTGTGTGCGCGCGTCTGTCGCGAGCGGACAGGGATGAAAGTAGAGGGATGGGAAGAGGAAGAAAAAAAATGAAATGATAGAAAGTAAAAAGAAGGAAAAAAAGAGTGAGGAAAGTAAAACGAGAGAAAGAAAGACGTGAAAGACGACGAGAGCCATTCGTCGGGACGTCCACCGGATTTCTATGAATTTCTTTGCTCCGTGGCGGACTCGCGCGCGACCACTTCCTGTCTCGCGGTTGCGAAGAACGACGAAGACGAGGGACGACTTATGAGCTACGATAGGATGAGATAGTCTACGAAAAGCAGACATTCGTGTGGCCAACGTGTAGAAGCAACCAGTCTGGCTTCTTTCCCGAGACGCGGAACGGAACAAGGGGACGAGTGACGACCTTTTCCTCTCGGGCGTTTCTGCTTCGTTCCTCCGGCGTTCATCATATTTTTCTCCCGCGGGAGCGTAACCTTATTGCCAGAAACGCGTAAAAATTGTTGGGGACCACCTTACCAACCGGTTTTACCAACACAAACCTTTTGCGGCGTATGTGTATCGTGTAATACTCCAATGTTTCACTCTCTACTTTGTGCTTTTTCACATACCTAAGGCGACGAAGTGACTCTCTTATTTTCCTTATCGTCGTACATTCTTCTTCCATTCTTTCGTCTCGCGTCGCGGGACTTTCACAGAAGAGTCTCTCGGCATCAGCAGACATATAGTATATATATATTACAAAGACCTCGAGATTAAATAAACCCTTTTATCAAGTCGCAATATTAAAATAGCGTATTATTTCATAATTAATAAAATTTTGTTGATTATAGTAAATTTGTCTCAACGTCCATAGTGCCGATAAACTAAGGGGAAAAAAGCTGTAAATAAAACAATTCGCGAATATTTTCCAATTGAATATTTGCATAACACCCTCTGTTTCATTCCGACTCGGAGACGAAGACTCGCGAAAGACGACAGAAAATAGGGGATGAAAATATATGTGTTTTATATTTTGCCGTATATGCGCGAGCGCTCGCGTGTTTTTTCTATAGCTTCTTCGCATCCGTTCTCTTGTCTCCGAGGACTTTCACCCTCTTGCCTTCGATCACCGAACCCCCTCGGTGTACCACCCCTCTTCCCCCCCCCCCCCCCACTCTCTTGTTTCCTGCACCCGATCGAAGCTGAGAGAATTCTGCAGTCACTCTGATTGTGAGCACAAATCAAAACGTCACACGCACACCAATGTCACATCTACACTCTTGGCGCACTTTGCTTTTCCACGTAAAACTCTCTTGCAGCAACTGCCGAGCGCCATTGTGCCACTTCACTACTCCCGTCGGGGATTTATCCTCCTCTCTCGGTGTGTGCCACTCGAAACCCTTTCCTACCGTCATTCTCATCCTATTCTCTCTCTCTCTCTCTCGCTCTCTCTCTCTCTCTCGCTCTCTCTCTCTCTCTCTCTCTTTCTGTCTCTCTGTCTCTCGCTCTCTCTCTCTCTCTTTCTGTCTCTCTGTCTCTCGCTCTCTCTCTCTTTCTCCCTTTCTCTCTCGCATTGTACCCTCTCCGGCTTCGCCAATACATTTATCCACAAACATTCACATATATTTATTTTCGATTCCTGTAGGACCCTTTTCTTTAGTATTTCAGAATTTATCTGAATTCAACGTATACCGGAGTTTTCACCGCTGTCAAGCCTCGATAACGTGCAATCGAAGCTAACAAAGACTTTGACGTTACGTCAAAATACTTTGAGGAATTCGTCCCGATGCCTGTACTCCCAAACGAACTATTTTTCTCTCTCGCTATTGTTTTTTCGGTCCCTTGATATCTTTTGTAATATGCAGAGAGATCGATATATTAATATATATCGACTAAATAAAATAAATACGAAGAAACTGTTTTTAATTTTTTTTTAAATAAATACTATCGTTATTATTATTTATTTTTATTTTTTGATTCGATGGAAAAATTTTTCGAAATACTTTTCAATATGTACCGAATTTTTTTTTTTTTTCGATTAGTATTACATTTATCGTCTGACCGAAAATGAACCGATACAAAAATAGGAAATCGATAAATAAATCTGTTATTCGATAATTGTTTTTTGAAAAATTTCTTCATTATGTAGTGTATTTTTATAAAATAAAAAATTCGAATTCCCGGAATTAAAAAATATGAAAAATGTAATTTCGTAAAATATTTTTAATGCAATCGAATTTCCCTTTGTTTTCACTCACTTTTTTCGTCTTAAATACTATAAAGGGGTGTGAAATTTTTTTTTTTTTTTTTTATCTAAAAGTAGTGGAAAAGTGTCTTTACCGATGAAGCTTCCTGAATTATTAAAACGGTTCATATTACCCCACGTCTCCCTATTAGACAGAAATTTCTCTATTTTGCATATACGAAAATATTTTAATATCACAAACAATGACCAACAATATGTTATTATTTTTTTAATTTCGATGTTAATCGATTAACGATGATTTGTCGCTATTGTTGTTAGTGCAAAGCGGATTTATCGTCGTCGGTGCACACAAGCGTTCGTTCATAATGGCGAGGGGCGCGGCACAGCCTACTGTTGTTCGATTAATACTTAAATCCCATTTCCAAATACAAATGAAACGATTTTGACTCGAAAGAGAGTTTGATGTGCGGGCAGCAGGTGTATTACTAATACGATTATACAATACTACGAGTTAGTACAATAGTCGCGGTTGTACGCTCGTGAATTCGTAACTCGACTCGAATGACCTGACCTTTCGGAGGGATTTACCTGTTACCTTTTCATTTTTATTATTTTTACCCTCCAGTTCCGTTTTTTTTTTTTTTTTTTTTTTTTTTTCATCGTTTTACTTTATCCCTCACGTTTTTTTTGTGGCGAAGGATTGTCGTGCACGTGGGTGAAAACAAATTGTATTTATTTTTATTGTTTTTTTTTTTCCGTACACAATTCGGGGAGCGCGCAGTCGTTGCCTTCGTAGATTCTCTCAGCCTGGTAGAGCAGCGGTAGTACAAAGTCTCGCAAAAGCTACCCCCTTCGGGGAACTCAGGGGTTTTCGCACACCGGCAAACGTTAGCCCCGGGCGTGTATAAACCCTCCGAGCTGTGTATTATGCTCCGAGTGTAAATAGATTCGAGGGGTAACGCCACCAAACAGTAGTACCAAACGTTGTATACGCCACCGCGTTTCGGTGGGACCGTTTTCCCGCGCGCACACGCGCACACACACAAAAACACACGTACACACACCGTTCTGGTATAATTATTTGAGCGCTCTATGGTATAACAGTGGGATGCAGCATTCAGGAAGGAAATTGCACGGCCGCGGGGGCTCGACGCGTTTGCACCGACGCGCTCTGATATTTACGAATTGCAACGAGTTTTCGAAACATAGGCGAACTACAACGGCAATTGTAACTGTACTCGAATTTCGATGAAGGTCGCCCTCCCCCACCCCCTCCACCCTTTCTGCATCCATAAATTCACTATTATTACTGCGAGCAACATGGTCAAAGGGTACATTGCCACATTTGCCGATATAGTCATCCCTTCACAAGGGTCAGTCGCGCGTTCGCTTCGAGAATTCAATAAAGTGTAATTAAATAAAGACTCGAAATACATTTTACCATTTTGTAGGGACGGTACTTTGTTTTATTGCATCGAAAACTGACCAAAAGCAGACATTTTTTTAAACAAAACTCATTGCGAGGGGTGGTTTTTTTTTTAATTAAAAGAAAAGTGTTTACACACGAGCGGTACATTAATTTTATTTATTTAATTTCGTAAAAATGACAAAATTTTTTTTTTTTTTTTTGATACAACCCTAAAAATCTACGGTCTCGGGATGGTCGCGGAGAAACAATGGGGATGAGGCAATGGAGTATTTTCGGTAACCGAACCCTCGTTCTTTTCGTGGCCAATCTTTTTTTTTTTTTTTTTTTTTTTTTTTTTTTTTTTTACGGTACCCAAAGGGGTGGGAGTGGACGCGGGACGAGCGTAGAAACAGAGGCAGTGTGAGAACGTACGCAAGAATTAAAGTTTATGTAACTGCGTTCGAGCTTTCGGCGAATCCGTGGGACGGCTCCCTCGGCGACAGCGCGTATATAGTAATCTGGTATACAGTTATACTCCGTTTGCTACTGTAACAACGAATGTGTGTGGGCGATGCATTGCGTTGGGCCCCATTGTACCTTAATCCGTTTAAATACTGTAGCACACGCAACGCTTGGGAATGTTCCAGGATTATCCGTTTAAAGCTGTTTTTTTTCGCTGTGTGCATTTCGCATAGGGTTCGCTTGTAATCCATCTCGCAGTCGGACGAGGCAGTCGGGGAGAGAAAGCCCTGCTCTCTCGTCGACGAGTGAACTTTTTAGTGGGCTCTTGGAACACCCACGTAGTTGGTTACTTTTAACTCGTACCGTTACGCCCGCGCGTCGGTGTATATTCGCTTATATATCCAAAAGGCACGTATACGAAACATATATACGAAGCATACAATTCTGGAGTAAAATAAACTTCATCGCTGTCCTCCGTAATTATTTAGCAGAAGCGACAACAGTTTCCCTTCCATCCCTCAATTTTTTTCCCTTTCCTTTCGCTCTCGAAAAATCGTACGTAAAATTAAGGGCCGTAAATGTCGAAGATGACGCGCGGTATTGGCCGCTTTTGCCCGATCTCCGCTCACGTGACTAACGTCGTTGCATATCGCTGGCAAAAGACTTCCGGTCCATTTCAAGGCGATTAAAAAAAAATAAAAAAAATGTTTACGCCAAAAGTTATTCGACCAAAAATGCAAAGTACCTCTTTCGTAACTTCATTTGAATTCCGAAGTCGATACCTCGACGGTAATTTCTCCAGTGGTACTTCACCGCTGTGTACACAAATATACATACACTGGAACCGCTCGGTTTTACTATAAAGTGTACACCGCATCCGCAGGTGCTGCAATGTCACCGAGACGATTTTAATGAAGCGAACGCTCACGAGAGCGTTGAATAAATAAATATTCTGCTGGGTAACCGGAGCACCGAACAGCAGCGTGAAACAGCATCACTCACCGTCTATCTCGATTTGCTTTGTATCTCACACTGTTCTAGAACTTCCGCAGCTACAGTAGAATCTCTCAGTAATATTACTATCGAATTATCCGAATGAATTATCTATACAAAAATCTTTGCGATTTTCAATAATTTTACGCTCGGAATAATAATATTTGCGAAATATCGTTTATCAAATGGATTTTTTTTACATGACCTTTAAGTTCGGACGAAACGAAAAAATAAATATTTTTCAACGATAAAAAAAATATTTTTATCAATAAATCCTAATATTTTTAAGGGCCAAAAAAAATAGAGCGACGTGGCGAAAATCGGTCGTTTTAGCAATTCGGGGAGTTTTGTCGATAGACGTGTTGTTTCCTGTACTTTTGAACCAACTGAAAGATTTTTCCCTTCACCTTTAGAGTATTAAGGCGAAAAAAAATGGAGCAAAGTGAACGATCGTAAAATGCATTAAAAAAATGAAAAATTTAAGTTTTGATTACTGCATTACCTACAATCGGTATGTAAACTATTCCTATCGGAAAATATAAGTTTCCTCTACTAAAAATAATGGAAGTCTCTTTCAAAGGAAAATTATCGAATTATTCTTTTATTTATCTGTATTCTTATTTTTTTTATCGGTTCATTTTAATTCCGACAACAGATATTCCGTAAAAGTTCGGTAAATGGCGTTTTCGATCTTTTTATAAGATCGGTGACCTTTTTCACCCCCGTCCTTCCCCTATTTTTGACAATACGCAGAAATATCTGTTTCTCGGTGAATGGACCAATGGGAGATGTCCACCAAGGAAGCATGAGAAGAGTTATCTTACGAGAAGTTTCACTATACCGCCTTTCGCGACCCTTTCTACCACCTCCGTCGGGACTATCGCCTCCGCCTTAGCCGCTCGTCCGATACTTGTCTTGCCATTCCTCGTCTTCCCGTGTCCTATCATCCTTCCTACCGTTCTTCCTTCCTTCCTTCCGCGCGGGTCATCCACGTCACGGGTGTCCTCGAGATCCTCGGTTATCACTTAATTATGAATTGGAAACCCTACTGTATCTGTACCAGTCGTACACGAGGGCTTTTGTCGCTACAGGTTTCTCCACACAGTGAGCGCTTCGGCAATCGTCGAGTTGAGTGCCACTCGACGTTGATGGGAAACATGTGTGTCGTTCCTGATGAGTTTTGGGCCTCGAAACACCAGCGAGTAGTAACGGAGACGCTTCGCAGCCTCTCGCATCCCTTGCGGGAAACGGACGGCTGGGTACTCCAACTCTCCCCGCTGTGTCTGCGCGTTACGTTGCTGATGCGATGCCGGGCGAAGGTTAGCGATCCCGTAACAAAGACCCTTCCCTCATACTGTCTTCCCTACTGCTCCCCGACGACTTGCGAAGGGTCGTCTCTTCACTCGTACTGACTGCCGCTGTTTCTACTACAGCTACAATGTATAAACACGAAGAAAGAAAAGAAAGCAAAAAACAGAGTGTTTCCCTCCCGCTGATAACGATGTGGGAAAACAGTGTGATCCCTCGTCCTAACCCTCGCTCACCCTTCGCTGTACGCATTCGCTTGAGTGAAAAGAGCGACGTGGCAGTCCATACTCTCGTTTATACTATAGCGAGCACTCAAATTAAAGTATATTACGAACGTGTTGCTTATATTCGTACCACGAGCTTTTTTCTCTATATGGCTTTTCGCGTTCTCTCGTCGAACCGCAGAAAACACTGGACGAGTGATTTTTCGCTTTAATTAAAATTCACAAACGTGACTTTTTTAAAAATATATAAATGAGAAACAATCAGAAGTTTGCTAAAAAAAAAAATTTTTTTTTTTTCGCAACTTCTGTATATATTTCTGAAAAATAATAATAATAATTGTAATTATTATTATATGTTATTATAATATATAATTCGGGAAGTTTCGGGGGGCGGAAATAACATACAGTATATTATTATATTTTCATTCATTTTTATTTATGTCATTTTTTTTTTTTTTGGATTTTTGTTTCTATACATCGTATATATTTGAATTTTATAAATTCACAAATAACGCTGCGTACGAAGTGCACGCGCGATGTATTGAATAACTAACGGTGCAATAATGAAACAATGGAATTTAAAGCCACCGCGTTGTTGCCGGCACTGTCTTTAATAATTGGTATAAAATGCGTGTATTATTATGAATACACAAGGGGAGAGGGAGAAAAAAAAGAATATTCACGGAATATAGTAAACGGAGAGGATGAGAGAATTTTGACGCAGCATGCTTATGCTGCTTATTCGCTTGTCGTGCGACGTGCCCGTCCGAGCAGCCAAGCGAACGCCCGGTGTATACGCTTTCAAACTTTAAAGCGAACAGCACGAGAGAGAGAGGAGGAGGAGGAGGAGAGGAAAAAAAAGCGTTCCACGCCGCGAGGCAGTTCCGGTTAATTACTTCGCCTCCGGGATGTGCCGGTTCGTCCCAACTATACGATGGGACGTGGAAAGAGCAAGAAGAAGGAAAAAAAAAAACGAGAGGGACAGAGATGCTGCGCTCTCCTACCGAGAGAGTTGGGGCTTTCGGAACGTGAGTTACCTTGAAAATTCGTTTATTGTACGCCCCAATGGGACTGTGTCTATGTACATACGCATTATGTATACTTTTATACGAAGAGCATACATACAGCTCGAGCTGTGCCCGGAGATAGACCTTCTCAGCCACCGCAGTCTCGCTGATCTATTGTCGCTACTGAAACGCTCAGAATTTATCTTGTCATCTCCACTATCGTCCCCAAGCTCCGTTTATTCGGTTGGCCTGCCCCGGATTTTTCGAAATTTTTTCGACTAAAATATCATTATTTTTATTTTCATGGTATTTCGGACCTTTCGCCGTTGTCGTAGTAAAAGTCTCTTAATGTTCGCTGTTTTTGTTATTTTATGTTTTTTTTTTTTTTTTTTCAACGGTCACCGAGTAAGGGCAGTGATCAGTGAAAAACGTGTCACTGAAAGATCGATTGATCATTATTTCCTGAAGAGGGGGGAGAATGGGGCAAAACGGAATAACGGGGTAAAATGGACCACACAAACGAGACGGCGATACGGGGCGAAATAGTGTACCGAAAAATTCTCAAAAATACTAAATAATTGAATCGGGATGCAGTTCCTCAGACAGTGGGGTAAAATGGGTTCCGGGAGCTTAATATCGTTGCGAAGTCAAATGAGATATATATACCATGGAAACTTATTTTAAAAAGATCGGAAATGTTTAATCGGTGTATGATGTACGGTCGATGTTATTTGTCATTTGTCAGTAAAAATTTTAATTAGTTGAATATTCGTAGAGAAAAAAGCATTTTACGAATTACTCCTTTAGCTTTTACAAATATTGGGCGCCATTTTCTGCGATATTTTTTATCAACTTCCGGTGGTTCGCAAGGCGCTCGATCTCTGCGGCATAATCTCAAATTCACGGAAGTCTTAGTTAAAATTTGTCTTTTTCCAAAAGGACGAAATAAAAAAAATAAAAAAGTCGCAGAAGCCTGAAATTTTTATTACGATTCGCATTCGGTAACGAACCGTCAATTTTTGGTTCGGATATCGTAACAACGATCTGTATTCCTTTTAGACGGTCCATCTTGCCCGCTCCTCGCCTATATGTTTCTCTCTGTCCGAATTGGACTTTATCGCGCGAAGTTAGTCCCTCCCCCTCCCCCCCCCCCTCCCCTCCCCTCGAATAGAGTCCGGAGGGTTAGAAAGAAAAACGTTCGCGGGGAACGACGTGTGAGGGTATTATTATTTCGCGGTATACACTGTAACCGTTGCGTCGCATGTATACGTTTTCGTTTTATACATCGGTCACACCGGCTCAAGATTTATCTCGGGATTTCCTTTTGGCCGTTGTTACGTCCTTCCGGCTTTCCGCTTCGCTCCACGTAAAATCTACCGAAAAATCCTGGCGCTCTTCGGCGTCGCGACGACGACTACGACGACGACGATGACTACGCGAAACCACGGTAACCACGAGACTCCCCCGCAGCCTCTTGCACGGGGGAGGAACGCTCGCTGCACCACGAAAATTTTATCACTCGCATTTTTCAAACGCTTCTCCAAACCATTGTTCTTCTTCTGTACACCAATCCTACGCCACCCCAACTTCCTTTTTTTTCGTCTTATTTGCGTTTTCCTTCGCACCATCTCTCTTGCAACTATTCCCCTATGGAGGCGATATATATATATTTTTTTTATACATTCCTTCGGCCAAACCATACATTTTCGGCTCGGTACACACATTCATCTGTCCCGTTATCCCCGCACTTCGCGCAATGAATTATTCGATTTCGCGAATAAAAATCGCTCTCCGACAGTCAAATGGTTGAATAAAATAGTGAATGCGCCGATGGTGAATCGTCGAGAGAAAAAAAATAACCGGCCTGTAAATCCAAAACTACCGAACGCATCGATCAGGCATCCGGCTTAAGCTTACTACCGTTTATTTATATTATTCCCGTTTTTTTTTTTTTTTTTTTTTTTTTGGACCTTTGGATGCTTCCGGTATCGCATTTTGACGACTATCGACACATAAAAAAAAAACTCGTTGTTCAACAGTTTTTACACGAATGAAGTCTAAATAAAGCCAAAGCGATGAACGAAAAAAAATGATTGCCGCGAATAAATTTTTTTATATCTCTACCTTTCTTTGATTATCGACTCGAATGTTTTCCACAACTTTTTCAACAAAACGCAGACACGGATAAAAATTCAATCGGCATAAAATTTGATAATCGCAAGGAGGTTATTGGACTTTGGATATCTTCCATTGTGAAGGCAGAGTCCGATTCTCCGCCCTCCCGTCTGCCACCCGGCAAGTCCAACGGTTATGCAGCACTTCGGAATAATTAAAGTTCTTACAGTCGCTAGGTTCGCAGGGGGAGGGGGGAGGGGGTGGAATGACCACGATGTTTTGCCCGCGGTTTTCGTGGACGCGTTCCGGACTCCCATCGTGTGAGCATTTATTTCCACGGAACCTCCCACCGTGAGATATTATACGACGGTACATACGAGAGGGTAGTTGGAACATACAGGGGAGGGGGTGGGTCGTTAGAGTTATATAATGTGCAATGGAATATAAACCACGCGAAGCCCCTACGGCATCGGAGAAATTACGCAAGAAATCTACGAGTAGTCTTGGTCGGTTTCACATTCAACGGAAAATTTAGGCTCTTCTCCCGCTCTCGGTCGACGGTGGCTTCTGCTTGGTCCGAGAGAGTTCCCATTCGGAAGCAGGACGTGAATGAATACCGGCTGAAAGTAATAAACGCCCGACGTTTCCCCTCCCCGCCCGTTCGCCGACGAAAACTTCCACGACCATAAATTGTCGAAAGTTCCTCCCTTATCGCGAGCAGGTCGCTGAAGTTTCTAGCCAGGAGTTATGATTCATTGTCTGGAAGGCAGGCGGAGCGGGGCCACCCACACCCCCTTCTTCCCACCATTCGAAAAAATATATATTTTCAAATGCTCGTGAAAAACGCCGACCTGTCCCTCTTTTCTCACTATTTCATCGACGGATGTATATATATATGTATAACATTTAAATATACATCGAAATATACTTAAACCGCCTGCGAGCCCATTACAGCTACGAGACTGTGAGATTTTTCGCTGCCCGGAAAACGCGTAGTGCCAAATAATTTTATTGCGATAGAACCGGCATCGTTAATCATGAGGCGAAGAAAGACGAAAAGTAAAGGACAATACTTAAATTCAGTTTATGTAAAAATGCTGATTTATACGATTTTTTTTCATTATTATTATTATTATTATTTATATTTTGAATGGAGGAAAAAATTTGAGATGGTAATGAAAAATAATAATGTTTTAGTTCCGTTTATCCCGCTTACTATACGCAAACGCCGAGGAGACGACGAAGCTGGCATTTTGGCGATAATATTCGCCGTCGTCGTGACGAACAATTTCTAACTCGATCTTACCAAACTACTAATTGTGCCGACTAATTAGATCGGTACAAAGACAGTGCCGTAGGAACAACTACGGTCGGTGGGGCCCCTCATACCCGTGGTGGCAAACTTCGCCGCACCCGGAAGTGTTTTCCGGAAGTGAAATTTCTCCCAAGTGCCGCGCGACAGCCGGAGTTTCCTTCGGAGTCGTGTTTATACCCTCCTATACGTTGCCATACTCAGGTATACCGTGCTATGAAGGTATACGTAGTTTAGCAATATCTAGTTTTGCCTCAACCCTAACAACCAACCTCTCAAAACTCTTCGCAACTATTTGCCTACTATTACGTTAGTCCTCGAGCCTCCAACGATGGGTTTCCCTTAACTTACCAATCGTAGTCCTTGACATAAATTAGTGTACATCTATTTTCTACCCTACAAGAAGCACTAGAAGTGAAGGGCGGTTGTTTTTACATCGCAACGGCGACAAATACAAATTTTTTTTTCACCTTCCGTCTTACGTCTAATTAAGGACGGATTAATTAAGAGTATTTTGCGATACTCATGCGAAAAAACGGACTTTACGGCAAGTGCGCGTACTTCACAACCGCTGTCGGAAGTCCGCTTTGTCGTACAAGTACCCCATGATCCTTTTTATAACAAGTGCGGGAGGAGTGCTACTGCCGTGTCTGCCGATTGTGGCGCCACCACAGCATGCGAAAGGTTCCAAAATGCGTGCGAAAAGTACTGACTTCTCGCACGCTGCCGTCCCAGACGCGTGTGAGAAGTAAAATCAGGCTGATGTGCGCATGCGCCGCGACATTACAGTACAGCTTGCTATAACGCGCCACTTACGCCACTCTCGGCAGACACGAGAAGTAGCACTTTTCATACGCGCGTTACAAAAATGTATTTTTCGTATTTCGCGCATTAAAAGCGACGCTTTTCTTGACAGTTTTGCGGGACGAAAGTGGCTCGTTGCGTAGTAGTATTGAAAGTAAGTTTTGCGCATGCGCATTACCTTACTTTTCATTCTAAGGGCAAAAAAGTTAACTTTTCTCCCCTAAAAAAGTTAACTAACGGCAAAAAAGTTACCTTTTCTGTCCTAAAGCCGAATTGCCATCGCTCGTTCCACAAATACTGCTCCTCAAAGCGTCTCCATTCCTGCATTCGTTACGAAAAGTATCGATGCTGTAATACGAGTCGAATTAGCGATTACTAAACGCCAACTTTTGGTCCTTGTTGCTCAATATACGATTTTTTTCAATATGAACAACTTGAATATGAAAAAAAATGGTTATAATTGTTATCTATGCGCCATAACATTATAGCTATCTATTTTTAACGTTCTTTTCGAAAAGATTTACTTAGACGCGGAACCGACGGAAAAAGCTTTGCCTCGCTTAGGGTTTCGAGGAATGTTAGAGGCGCCAGGGTGGGTATTGAATTATTTTAGACCCTCTTCATTGAAAGTCAAATTAGGTTTTAATAACAATCAGCGCTCATTGAGATAGGTGTAACGTTCAGCTAACTCCTCTCGTTAACGATCATTTTAACTAAGTTCGACGTCCGAGAGTGGTTGAGAAAGTTATATCGTCGGTCCCAGGGGTATAAAAGAGAGCGTGGCATTGGCCCATACAGGACGGAAAGCCGCTGCGCCGGTATCTCATCATTACGTTTTCGTCGGAGCCGCGGGGCGTAGAGCAGAGCGGCGTTTCAGTGTACCCAAAAGTTCAAGAACGTGTCGACGGCGACACAGCGCGTTATACCTGTGACGGTCCTGTGAAACATGAATGAGTCCGATAATACGTCCGAGGGGACAAGGCAAATTTTATGCAAATTCGATACGAAAGTTGACGCGAATTTGCATCGAGTTTGCATCGCACAGAGGACCAAACTACGTGGCCATCTCGCAGCTTCGCGACTCGCATTTTCTTTTTTTAATTCTTTTTTATTAGTTCAATCATTAATGACATCCCCTGAGAGAGAACAAGATGAAATGAAGACGAGCGCAGCTGAAAAATGTTTCACGACGGAAAATCAGTTTTTTTCAGGAATTATTATTCCAACGAGAACTAATAACCAGATATAGATAATAAATACCGCGAGGCAAAGAAAAACTATACTTTGAGTCTCGATGTTGTGTAATAACATTAATTGGCTCCAATCAAAGAAATTGGTATATTAAAGATTACTAAACGCTCTATTTGAATTTCCTCGTCCCTCATAAAATTTATTTAATTAAAATAAAAAAATTTCTGGGTGCGGAACGCACCATTTTTAAACCAATTTTTTTGTAAAAAAACAGCTATCGAATTATAGTTTTAATTATCTGCATTGCCATTCCTTACATCGGCCTATTTTAGGTCCGATAATAAATGTTCCGTCAATTTTCATTAAATGTCGTTTCTGATTTTTTTCTAGTTACGCAGTAATCTGCAGCATAATTAATGGCGTAAACTTAAAAATCGAACGTTTGTGAAAATTACGAAAATTTTAGGGTTGAACCATTTTGCGCGGATAATTTCCATTGCACGATCTCCCAGTGTCCTCCTTTGGTCCATGTTGCCCCATCTTTCCGTATATTTTTTTTTATTTTTTTTTAATGCAATTGGAGCGATAGATTTAAGTTTATTTTTATCGACGAAATTTTTCGCTAAACGATCGAGTAGTCGTGCCGAGAAACGTGTAGCGCGTCTTACATAAGAAGAAGGAGAATGTCCGTCTAAAGGGCTGGGGGTTTGCACCGGAAGGATCCCAAAGCGTATATAGCGTACATTACAGAGCTACGCGAGTATCCCGACGGTGCGATATCTTGCCGAGGTGGCAACTTGCTTTCCGCGTTTCTACGTTCGGTAAAGAACGTTTCCCACGGGATACAGAGCGAGAACATCCGAGGCAGAGGAGGATAAGCGTCTACCTCGGTTATCGCTCGTTCTACGAACCCTAAGGGTGAGAGAGGCATCGGTGCCTCTCGGTGAGGCTATGCAGGTTCATAGTGGGAGGTCACGTCGCCTTTCCAAAGTCGTTTCTCGGATCTTGGTAACAACCATACTACCGGCTATCGACGGTCCCCAATTTTCGAGATCAGACGATTCCGCAATGTTCCGCGATCGAGTGAAACACTAACCGAGAAGAATAGAAATTCGTAGATAACCTCAGCTTCCGGCGCCGTTTCACATTAAACGAACCAATTATCAAATCAAATTCATACCAACACTCCAATTACTGCGCCAAATGTTGGTAATACTTCCGGAATCACGTGATTTGCCCGTCCATTACCCTCCCTTTGCTCTTTCCTCCCTTATTTTTGGTTTCAGTTTGCGTTTTTGTAACTAAATCATTGCGCGGAAACAAAGATTCGTTTCAGAGGAATCAAAAGATCGCAGATATTTAGGATCGCGCAGAAATTACTCCCGTTTTACGAAAGTATGTAATCTCATCGATCTTTCGCCCTGCGAGGTCCATACTTTGTCGTACAGACATCGATCGCGCTTGTAGTAAGGGTCGCGCCGGCCGGAGATTTTACATCAATGTCTCGAGTAGTGTAACACTGTGTGGGTAAAAAAATGCTCATAATTTTCGCTCTCAAGGCTCTTGACAAGAGAAGAGAGATGAGACGAAATGAGCGAAGATACTTCGAAGCGTTATATAGCTTTTGAAAGTGCACCCTCTGCTACTCTCGTTTAACTTCCCTGTAATGAGGGGAAAAACCATTTTATCTGAAATTCTATAATCCACGCTTATCTTCTTCTCACTCGACGTGAATTGTGCGGTTTAATAGGAATCTCGACGTTCAAGGCGAAAGAGAAATGAGATCGAATAGATGAGAGGCGTGCGGCAAACGAACGGATGAACGGAGAATAGAGAAGAAGAAAGCGAACGGATATAGAACGCGCGGTTCAGCGCTATCCGAAAAGCTTCATGCGGTAGGATTTCTACTCTTATTCGCGAAACGAGATTTTCGGATGTATAAACGTGGCAATGCGGGAAACGCATCGGATGAGAGACCGATAGAGGCGAAAAGGAAGATTGTGACGGAGAACGAACGAATAGATCGCGGAATAAACAATCATAATCCTCGTTTCGAGATATCGCTTCGATTGCTTCGCGGAATAAATGATTTCTCTTTCTCGCGCTCTCGTCTATCCTGTGCGCAGCAATTTTACATCTGTATATTTCAAATCGAATTTTTTGAACTCATCTTTCGAACAACCAGCGATCGAAGTAACAGAAATAATTCCCAATGAATAATGGAATTAGATATATCGCATTAGTTGGACATCGATGAATGAAATTCAAGGAGATCTTTGTAAGCCGAACCCTCTGGCGATTGCTTCTCAATCCGTTGGGCTTTGGTGTTTATATGTGTCGAATAAAAACCGTACGATCTATTTTTCTTCTTTACTCTCGTATACATATTTTTTTAAATTCCTATAGGGCAGCGTGGGGCAAAATGGCACTCGGAAACAGCAATAATCGGAAAACATAACCTATTAATTTTGAATATATATCGATATCGACATAATAATTTGTAAATAAATAAATTTGCAATTTAATTTCGGATTTTTAGTTCGGTTTGTGCCTTGAATTTTGGAAAAAAATTCAGTTAATATTTGTAAAAAAAAAAAAAAAAAAAAAAAATTCTCGGAAATTTTTCGTTTTAGTCGACTCTTCTGTATCCTATTTCTCCTCATTGCCCTTTCGCTTTCTTTTGCCTATTAGGGGAAATTATTTCGCTTTGTGTCTTAAATTTTGGAAAAAAATTCAGTTACTATTTGAAGAAAAAAAAAAAAAAAAAAAATTTCGGAATTTTTTCGTTTCAGTCGACTCTTTTGTATCCTATTTCTCCGCACTGTCCCTTCGCTTTCTTTTGCCTATTAGTCCGAAAATACTTCAACAAATTACATTTTCGGGAGACTTACGTCGGAATTAATTGAGTAATTAGGATTCATCAAGAATGTCTCTGTCTACATTTACGAGGTATTTTAACGGAATATTCGGAACTTTTGAGTGAAAGATTCTCTTTCGAATGTTCCAAAGCCTATTTCAGTTCTATTCGTTTTTGTTCTATTTATTTCTCGTGTCGGCTTCTCGCCGCGCCTTAGTTTTTTAGGTCCAAAAACGTTTCGACGTTTTTGCTATACTTACACTTTCCTTATTGAATTCCGTACTCTCTCTCTGGAGTCCTAAAACTCTCCCAGAATACGGGTATATACAGGTATATATGTAGTATATACATATATATATACCTATATATGTACCGAAACGAACCAACTGCACCTATAGTTACGTATGCGAGCACCGAATCGAATTACGAAATGCTTTTAGAGAAGAAAGATCTTAATGATCAAGAGGTATATTCAAGCGCGATTGAGTTCGCCTGTTACCGTTTCGGCCTTTAAGCGTTGGAACAATTTGCCTCAATCTTAATTTTATTTGGAGCAATAAAAGTTGCGAGGTCGGGACGAAAGGCATCGGTGAATTACCGAAGCTCTTTACGAGTCTTTATAGCGTTCTATGTCTTTAACTACCCCGCCGAACAAACGGCCTCCGGGGGGGGGGGGGGGGGGGGGGGGGTGTAGTTAAGCTTCAGGCGTCCCGCGGGAAATGAATCGTAAATTGTTCCTTCGATTTAGCGTGATTCGCCTATCGGCGATTATATATCCGTTGCGGAAAGGAAACGAGATATGAGATTATTTAACCAGAGCTACAGACGGCATGATTATCTTTTTTTTTTTTTTTTTTTTTTTTTACGCAGAGATAAGACGAGTCTTGTGTTTTTTTTTTTTTTTTAGCGGATGGTATCTAATAAACTTGGATGCAAATACAACGCTATAATTTGAGGGCTATACGAGGAAGAAACTCGGAGGTATGAGTTTTGTGTACCGGGAACCCGTTCTAATTTAGCGGCTCACGCAAAACGCGAAGCAGAGGCAAAAGAGCGAGTGAAATTTCTTGGGTGGAAAACGTGCGGGTTTCTTGGCGCGTTTCGAGAGCGCGGGTGGCGGCCACCCCTTCGCGCAAAGACTACGCTGAAACTCGACGAGTGTCCTATCCCATTGTTCTCAAACAGCCCATCTCTACCTCGTAATGGGTTTGTCTTACTTTCGGGTAAAAGTGGAAAACCCATTTGGCTCGGGGAATTGAAACTTCCCGGAGAAGGGAGGACGGTGAGACAGAGACGGTGGAATTGAAGATCGAGCAGCGAGCTTTACCCCTTTCTACTTTCTCTTCTCCCTTTCTTTCGCAACCCCTTTTAAATAATTCCGCCTCTCGTTTATTTAATTAAAGATACATTACACGCAACGTATAATCGTCAGGAATTCGTTACGATTATTAGACTCGAAGAAATGATTTAATTAATTCGATCGGTTGATATAAATCGGACGAAATTGCACGTTTATTCGAATCAAAGGCTCACTAAATGTGGTAACATAACATTTTCCTCATTAAAATAATAATAATAATAATAATAATAATAATAATAATAATAATAACGTCTTTAAGGTAATGACGATCGATTAAGAACATTGTTCGGGCAGTAAGAATTCAAATGAGTACCAACTTTCGAGAAAGTCGATCATTTTAGAAGTTTGCGAAGAGTTCATCAGCCGCGTCGCCTCCGCGATCGTGAATCTTTTATCTCAGGCGTCTTGTAATAATTTTTCGAAAAGATTCGAGAACATTGCATTACGGTAACCAAGGCGCGGTATGAGACATCGGAGGCTCTTCCATCGAAGAGGTACTTAAAGAGGTGCGTGTGTCAAGATGAAAACTCATTAAAGTCTTTATTGGATCGAAGCTTTCGGTGGTTGGTGCCGCGCTGGGTGTAGAAGGTTCATTGAATCTGGAGGCTGCGCCAAGGTTGGTAAGCTGCTGCTGGGGGATGTATCATGAACGTCGAGAGTCACGTGCGGGGGCCTCGGGCACCATTACTAATACTCCTCGTAGTTCACAATATCGTCATCAAGACGCCGCGTACAATCTCGACGTGGAGCAGCGAGAGAGAGAGAGAGAGAGAGAGAGAGCGCGCGAGGGAGAGAGAGAGAGAGCGCGAGGGAGAGAGAGAGAGAAAGAGAGAGAGCGAGAGAGAGAGAGAGAGCGCGAGAGAGAGAGAGAGAGAGAGAGAGCGAGAGAGAGAGAGCCGAAGAGCGGGGAGAACATCGCTAGCACCGCGTGTACGAGTTCGTAACTTTATCCTCGCAACTTGTATCGAGGATAATTAATTATTGTACCGGAAAACGAGTCGCGAAGGACCTTGCAACGCCGGAGCGAACATCCACAGTTAACTCGCACAAATGTTTCGCTCTACCGTGCTTTCCCTCACGAAAATTATACCTGTAGTATTAATAGAGAAGTTTAAGCTGAATTCGAAACATTCAAGTTACAAAATTTAATTGGGCTTTGTGTTGTAAGTTCAAATTTCGTCTTAATTGTCGCGTAGAATCTTTGTAAGGATTGTTTAAGATCTTTGATAAGAACGTCGAGGAATGGAACTTTTTTTATTAAACAACGTAATAATTGATGATAATTAATAATAATAATTAATAATTAATAATAATAATAATAATAATAATAATAATAATAATAATAATAATAATAATAATAATAATAATAATAATAATAATAATAATAATAATAATAATAATAATATTTATTATTACTATAATTCGAAATTTTTAACTGTTCGGAAATATCGAATGGTTCGAATAAACAAATACGCAATTGAAACGCTATCCTTTTTATCGTTAAAAATTGACTGAAATCGTCGGTGTAGTTGATATCATTCGATAAAAATAAAATTCTGAATAGCATAATACGGGGATTGACGTTGTTGTTTTTTCTTAGACTTTTATGGCGGATAAAACTTTAAATGGAGTTTCCTTCTATATCTGACGAATTTGAGGATAACCGTATTATCAATCGATACGGATTGCGAACGAAGGCGCGTGGATGGAAAAGAACGCGAAACTCTATAAATTCTACCGGCGAACGGAAGGAACTTTTTTTTTTCTTCGTTTGTTTTCTCCGATGGTGTTTTTTCCATATCTCGCCCCCCTCAGCCGATGGCGAACTCTCTCTTTCTCTCTCTCTTTTTCTCTCTCTCCATTTATTCATTTTTATCGAAATCTTTGGGATAAAAGGCACAGGGGGAGAGGTCGAACGCGCGGACGCGTAGCTCGTCGCGCCTCCCCATAGTTCGCATAGATACACGAGAGCGGCGCAACTCGCACGAGTGAGATTTGTATCCGAATCGGATTCACCGGACCAGACGCATATCGAGAAAGTTTGATTGGATATAGATGTTTCATTTAGATAATGGACGAGAGTGGAGGCCGTTTCGCATTCCGCAGTTTCGAAATCTCCCCGTTCGTGTTTACTCGAGAGTAGAATATATATATATGTATATATGTATATATATATATCTGTATTCGCGCAAACGGCTCGAACCAATTCCGCTTTCCTATCGACGAGAGCAACGGAGCGACCGACAAACAAGGCGCAAGCAAACCTCCGTGTTTTCGTACACACGGTACACGAGACCACAATCACCGACACTGAAATCAACGCTGATGCACGCCCAACAAAACTTTACGGATACGATCGCTCAATGTCGTTGGATCATGAAAAAACGCAATTACCGCTCGCGCCCGATATACGCAGCATCGCTCTGGTGGTTAATGATCCGTTTATCGCAGATACATTTTGTTCGATGTATTTTTTTTTTTTTTTTTTTTTCCCCAAAACAAAAATGTGTCACTGTTCCGTTGAAATATATAAACGCAAAGCGACATCATAAATCTTCGCGAAAATAATTTGGATGCTGGAGGCACGGATTTCGAGCTTTTCGCACTTTTATCTCTGGCAAAATGAGACTTCATTATCGCTGGACCATATGTCACTGTTAATAAGAATCTCCCGAATTAACTTCGTAAGCAGTTATTAGACTCGTCAAACGAATCCTTTTTTTTTTCAGCCATATAATCAAATTTGTCCGAACGGTGACACGTTGACTTTGCTAATTCCGTAATTTTCGCATTCCTTATACGGAGAAAATTGTGTTAAACTCGTTAATGCAGAGGTCCTAAATCGGAGTTCCTAAATCATCATTTTCGATGTAATTTACGATAGGAAATTAATGAGATAAATGGTTCATTACAGCGACCAGCCGAAGGGTCTCGTAACTTTGTCTTCGGAAAATGGAACGATTTTTTTCGATGAGACTAACGATATTGATACATTTCTCGTGTAATTTACGTAACTACAAAAAATGTTTTTTTTTTACAGGTAAAAATAAATCGTATAACTAATCCCATACTATTGGTATCGCTGGTAACTGTCTTCTGATCGTATGAAAAAAATCCGCAGCTTCGAAGATTCATGATTGCGGAAGTAATTTTTTGTTCACTCGATTCCATGTGGTTCCATATTTGTGTGTGTGACGTGTGTGATCGAAGGATTTTTTTTTTCGATGTATACTTTTTCCATATGAAGAAAAATGAAGGAAATTTTTCACCAAAACTTAGACTTTCACTTTCGATCGCCGACCATTTTTTCAAAAATGAATATATTATCAAATCCTTCGGTTAAGGACTGCCTTTCGATATAAAAAAAATGTGTGCAAAATTTCAAGTAAATCGGTCTACTCGTTTTTGAGATATCGTGGTCACCGATTTTTGGCTTTTTTTGAACTGCGGTCCGGGAAATATATTATATCTGCTACTTTTGTGAATTTTTTCCAATAAAAAAAAATTATTAAACATAGTCAAAGATATCAAGAAGCGCGGTAGCGCTTCGACGCCAAGTACTGAAAAAACAGTACAAGGCGTGTCGCTACTAAGAGTAACCTACGCCAATATACCGGAAGTGTATAGTGCGTTGAACTTTCGATCGATATATCTTCGCAATAAGACAACGAATCGAATTTTCATGGACACTTTTATAATGTAATTTTGGGTCAATCTTTCGAAAGAGCTTAGTTACCATTCAATTGATTTAGCCTATTTCGAGATCTCGAGGTCGGGAATTTCACAGGGTCCAAACGATTATAAAGTGTCCTGTCCCGTATATATATGTCTGCGTCTACATCAGTTCATCGAAAAATTTGCGTGGTGGCGCGCGCGTCGCCACAGCCGGCGTAGCTGTCAGCTGTTGTCGGTGGCAATGTTATACGCCGTCTAAGTTTACATAAGTTCATAGAAAAATTCGCGCGGTGGCGCGCTCGACGCCACAGCCGGCACAGCTGACAGTTCTTATCGTCGGCACGTATTTTTGCGGCGTGAACATTTTTTTGAGTGTTTCCGAAAATAATAATTATGCATTGCGTATCGTGGTTTAGTGTCTCGACGCGAAGTAAAAAAGAAAAATTCCGAGTTACGTGTTATACGTGTGATTTTATATCGATTATAACTTTTCTTTGCGATCTCGAACAACATAACCGGCAATCATCAAGTGGAATATGTGACGTGCCGTTCGTCCGGTTTTGCATATAGAATTAATTTTGTTCGATTTAAATTTTCTGAGTTCGAAATTAATTTTAAAGGGAAAATTACAAAAAAATAGTAGCTTTTCAAAAAGAAGTGAAATTTCCCAAAATATTTTTTTCAAAAACAAAAAAAAGGTACGCCAAGTACTGAAAAATCCGATTTGCAAATATTGTTAAAAAAAAAAAAAATGAACAAAATTTTATAAGCCAAGCATAACAGAAAAATAAAGATTATATATATCAAAAAATATTTTTTTTTTGCACAAAAATTGCTGTAAAAAATTGGCGTTCCAGTGTTTGCAAGCGTCACAATAAACCACTAGCATTGGAACGCCAATTTTTTTCAGCAATTTTTGTGCAAAAAAAAAATATTTTTTGATATATATAATCTTTATTTTTCTGTTATGCTTGGCTTATAAAATTTTGTTCATTTTTTTTTTTTTAACAATATTTGCAAATCGGGTTTTTCAGTACTTGGCGTACCTTTTTTTTTTTTTTTTTTGAAAAAAATATTTTGGGAAATACCCTTTACCATGAAAAAAAAAATAGTTCGAAACCTGCAATCATTTTCCCAAAAAAAATTCCCAAAAATACGCTTTTTTTTCGGCCGCCAACTAGGCGTAACCCCTTAAAGCCTCTCAGCTTCACTTAGCGAAAAACCTCTTACTCCTTACCAATTTATCTTCTAATTTCTCGTGTCCAACGAAAAGGCGCAGCATACTTTGCATAAAAATAGCAATGCAACGTTTACTTTTCTTCCTGGAATTAAGCTGTTCGGTAGGATGAGATGAGAAACATTTGTCGAGTGCCACAGCAGATGAGGCGGCGTTACTAAAGCTCGGACACAGCCACACAGGCGCACATATACGCGGAAGTTACAGCATTACCAGCGGGAACTGGACGTTGAAGGGTTCTCGGTGGACTAACGATGGTCTCGTTAAGGCGCATAGTTTCAATTTGCATGTAATCCTATTGATTGTCGAAGCCATTGGCCTTCCGCTTGCCACTTGTCTCTCGACAGGATTAGGACACGACGAAATTTATGCTGGCCACCGCGAATAACAGTTGTGCGAGTGCCACGATGCCGGCAAGCGCGTGGGACGAGCGTCGAAATACCCCGATGTTCGTCCTCTCCCCTTTCGCAATTACGAACTAAGCCGCCAAGCCGCTCTCCCGCCCTCCCGAAAGGTAACGCGTTCCGCCGTTGTCGAAGCTATAATACGAAACCGGGAGAGTTGCGTCGGGAAGGATCGAAGGCACGTACGACTTGCCTCGCGAATGTTGCAGAGAACTTCGACCCCGCGGTGGTGCAGCTTCTCGTATCTCTGACGATGTATCTGGAACGGCTAAACCCTCCTCCCCTCCCTCTCCCAGCATCCCTCGTACGCTTCGCTCTCCTCTCTCACATACTACTATATATCCGCGGAAAATTGAATTGTGCAGTTTCGAGGCACGCCGCCAACCCACCTCTCCCTCCCTCCTCCCTCCCCTCCCGCCTTCCCCCGTCTCCTACAACACCCGAAGCGTTATCACGCCGGCATTCCAGATTCGATAATGCTAACGCAAACGCGAACAGGCGTACCGGAGCTTCTCTATACGCGGGAACATCTCTCTCCTCCCACCTCCCTCCCTCCCACCTCCCCGGCATTTCGTTGGAAACCGATTCTACACGTATATTCCGTATTGCACAACCAATTCCAATACATTAAATAGCTGCTGCATATAAATAAACCGATTGATCCACGAATTTCTAAACGTTTTTTGCTCATTTCCGACATTTCGATAAAATCGAAATGCAATCGAGATGCGATTTCAAGGGAAATTTTTTTTTTTTTTCATGTGTACTAAAATACCGCAACGCTATTTGAACGCGGATTGTTTATTCGTCATGATGTTTTAACTATATGCGATACATTCTCGTGTATCGAACGTTTCGTAGAAAAAGTCTATATAACGAAACCAAATATTTAGAGAAGCCGCACAAATACAGAGATCGCGTTTAAAAATGCGGAATAATCTCTATCGGCTCTGCAGGAATGGCAAAGTAATACCTACGTGAGAGAACGCGAAAGCACAGAACGCAATCCGCGGTGCTCGGCTCTCGGACGATCAGTACAAAGAGGAGGAGAAGGAGAGAACGATACCCGATCGGGAGAAGAAGGGACGTCCACGCGCGCGCTCTTTGCCGCACCAAGTGCCGTTGTCTGTTCAACGATAAAGTATGACTACGGGGGTCCGGAGACTCGCCGAGCGTGTTTTACATATCGTTCTGTGCGGATTATATGCAGTCCCCGTGGAGTCGCGAGGCTGTAACGCGACCGCCTCCGCGGTCGCGCGTCCCCTCAGCCTTTTCTTCTTCGTCCTCTCCTTCCCTTCTTCTTCCTTCTCTCTTCGCATCGAGAAAGAAAGAGAAGCAAAAAACAATGAAACAACGAGAACTCGTTGCTCGTCGCTTTTGTCGTTGGTACTCCGTTATTCATGAATCATTTTTATTCATTATTTTTTTTTCGTACAGAGAGGAGACATTTTTTTTTAATTCAATAACAATAACAATAAATAGTTCGCAATTAATTAGTTAATCGAATAATTTGATTTAATTAATTTTTTAAATTTTTTATTGCGATAGAATTTGCCGAAAAAAAAATTCAAATTTGATTTCAGCCATTTTTTCCGATTTTCCGCGTTTCTCTCCTCCATCTATTTGCTATGATTTTTCGCGCATGCGTCATAATGTACTCGAGTACATAACACACACGCAAACATGGCGAAGGAAGTAGCGGGGGGGCGGGGGGGTGGGAAAGAGAAGAATGAGAAAAGCGCGCGCGCCACGAAGAATCGCATATGATTATGAAGAGTTACGTCAATCCCCGAGACCGTTGCGGTGTGTGTATGATGGAGAAAACAGAGAACATCGTCCGCGCGATGAGCTCGACGAAACCCCGCGAGAGTATAGTACACGAGAACTGAGAATCGAAAACTGGACTTTGCGCGTACGAGCGCTTTCGCGCGCGACTGCGTTCATTCGCCTCACTCTCGTTGCCTCCTGGGACGGCGGCTCTTTGCTCTTTATGCTCGGTCGCGTGCAATTCAATGTGCCTTTGGCGATTGGACTGCGTTATATAACGGAGTTATAACTACGTACTCATCGCTTCGATTAAAGCACCGCGATACAACCCTCTCTCTCCCTCTCCCTCTCCCTCTCCCTTCCCTCCCCGCGATACGAGGCTTTCCAGCTTTCTGAATAATCACGTCGGCCAGAACACTGACTCTGTATTCACCCGTTTCACTCGTTCGGAAAAAAAATGCAATGGTTCGCTACTCGCTGCGTCACTAATTAAACATTTTAAACATCGAAAAAAAAAAAAAAAAAAAAAAAAAAAAAAAAAAAGATCGTTGCATAATTACTGCGAATCGAACGAATACGGGAATCCGCATTTTTAAAAGGATTATTATTCTCCACGTAAGTAAAAATTAACTCCGATTTTTGTTCGTCAAAAATCGCACTTCCGAAAGACCGCTGCGGGACATTTTCAATTCAACTGAATTCGAAGCCATTACAACGAAATTTGCTTAAATATATCGATAATTTTAGCAAATCTATCGGAGTGTTCAACTTTTGATGGGTATAAAATTAAAAATCGTGGATTATATTCCAGCAGCGAGATTGCGAGATGCATTTTTATATTTAATTGAATCTCTCATCACATTAGCATATTCCGTAATGTCCTCTTTTTTATTCGTGAAATTAATCAAATTTACGAACTCAATATTTCATTTGATTCGATTATTAAAAAAAAAAGAATAATTTATGTGACATGATATGCTGTGACTTTGTGTGACTTTAAATCGTATATTTACCGCATTATCCATTCTGTTTATGTGCCATAAATCCAATATTTTTACGACATTTATTTATTCTCGCCTTCGGCGCCGCGAAAATCCCGATGAATTTAATATATCGGATATTATCTAAGAAAGATTGATGAATGGTTGTGCCCTTTGAATAATATTTCCATCGGAGTTCATCATGCAAATTACCTTCGAATACATCGCTACGATACATATATACATATATATATATTTACGTATCGGCCGCGAAAACTCTCCGCGTGAATGATACTGAGACTAAAAAGTCTCTGTAGCCTATCTATACGTACGATCGGACTTTAAATTTCGATGGAATACAGCGAACGAGAAATATAGGTAGCAGGCTATGCGTAGACCCGATGCAAATGCACAATGAAGCCCCCCATCGGAGGCGGCCGCCTCGTGAATCATCCGCGCGCGCGTAGCTAACCGCGAGGATGCGCCTTCGCCTCCCTTTCGAACCCCTCTTTGCGAACTCTCGGACTACTTTGCCGTTTCGCGTTGGTTATACCTTTGGTTATATCTTTTCTACATATACACCGAACGCTACCGTATTACGTATATTAGTTGTTCCCATTGTGTATCCATTTCTCCCTCAGCGCGAATTCGCACTCGCAGACGCGCGCGGTGTGGGTGCGCGCGCATCTCGCGCGTATATTACGCGAGCCGCGGGGCCACTCGTTGTTGAAAAGTTATGCATTTGCCATCGAAGAAATACGCGGAAACATACATTTGCCGCGAAAGAAATATGAATAAAGTCGCGAAAAACCTTTTTTTCTCACTCACGAGCAAACGAGAGAAAGTATACATAGAGAAATAAAAAAAATAAATAAAAAAAAAATAACACGAGAAAACTATTAATGGCTTCCAGCTATATACCTTTTTGTAGCGTGAATAACGCTGTCTACCCGAGTCTTTTAGACTCCCTCGTTTCTTTCGCCCCGAGCTATACGGTGGTATAATAAAATATTATAATATTATAATCTTAAAGGGGGAGGAGGGGGGGTGGGGGGAGGCGGCGATTAATTCAGCTGCGCGCACTTTCGCAAAGCTGACTGTATAACTTCAATTTATAATTATCGTTATATCGCGCTTAACGAGATTATTTTTGTTCTTTTATTCTTTCGTGAAGCTCTCTAACGGCTGCCGGAAAAGTTCAGAGAGAAAATTTATATTCAACTTTTGTAATAAAAATAATAGCCGTTGGTATTATTGTATCATGTTGCGTGGGGGGAGAGGGGAGGGGGGGGGGGGCGTTTCTCACGGTACACAGGGTAATACATTTTTTCGCTGCTATTTCTCGGTATCGAATTGTTTTAAGAAAATTCTCCGAGCGATTGTGAACGGCCCGTGCGGCCAGTTGAACGGGTATAAGCGATGTACAATGGAAAAAAAAAAAAAAAAAAAAAAAAAAAAAAAAGTGATCGCGGCAAAGAGAAGCCGGCGATGAAGAGAACCCGTGCGCGAGGCTTACGGGGGATAGTAATTGAATCGGAAAGTTACGATGACCGGTCCGGCGAGCTCTCCGGACCCGACTCGTGAAATCTCCAGCGTAATTACCATGACGGTAGAAACACATAGCCGTGGCTAACGTTCGTATAACTATAGGATTTCGCTTTCGTCCTCGTCGCTGCGTTGCATTCTGCTGTTTCTCCTTCCCGGCCGTCCCCTCCCCCTCCCCCCTCTTTATATCCCCTTTGCCTACGCATTGTGCGGGCAGATAGCACGCCGAGATATGCCATATTTATGCCATCAAGATCTCGGCAATACGTGGCTATCGAGTACACCTCTCTATAGCTATAGCGAATCCCCCTCCCCCCCCCCCTTTTCCCTTCCCGCGCGCTATACACTCGAACTGTACGACCACCTAGCTAGATAAATTTATGACCACCGATACTGTTACGATACGACGCGTCGTATGCCTTCGGACAAGGTGATTTTTATCCTATCGGAATCAACGATTTAATTGTCAATTCTAAAGGGATTTCATTTGCGAAGAATACAAGCCGATCGCGATAGTGTTCGATATACGTTCGTTTGCATTTACGCGGACTGCAATAACAATTAAATCCAAATTTAAGAATCTTCCTTCGATCCGTTCGTCTTAATTTACGAAAATATCGAATTCTCGATTATCGAAATTCATATTTTTCCGCGAAAAAATTAAATTAGATTAAAATCAATTAAAATGAGATAACTATTAAAAATAATGATAAAATATTATTATTATTTTTTTTTATGTAATTACGATAGATGTATCGTGCAATTAAAAAAAATCATCTGTCCGGTAGTACGATTTTAAATTTCCCATTTTTTATTGGTACGCCTCGATCTTCGAGAAATATCGAAGATCGCAATTTTCTGGTAACGGAACAATATACAAGACTATACGTAATAGAGTCGGCCGGGACGCTATCATGCTCGGTACATACAACATAATTTGTTGATGCACCGTAAGAGAGAAAGCGACCAGCTGATAGATGGATTCGGATTATCAATCAAGCGAGTCTGGCAGGAGTAGTGTCGGTTGCCAGACTACTAATCAACGGGGTTGTATATCCATGGCGAAGGTCCTACAGAATAACGTGATTATAATGCAATCCTTCAAATTCTGGGAGGGGCGAAGTGGCAGAGAGAGCGAGAGAGAGAGAGAGAGAGAGCTTACGATATTCACCGTTGCTGGCTTTGTCTACATAATGTACCGTATCTATTCGCGTTTAGTTCGAACATCCGAGTTCCATTACGACTGTCGGGCGGGGGGAACGTTACCAATACTAAACGCATTCGCGTGTTTCCCATCGATCATACGATACCCGATTGTATATATCTGTATCTTCTTCCTATCGCGTGCCGCCGCCGACTTCTTTATATTCGCAAAATCCGATTCGACTTTGTTTATCTCATCGTATAACCCCCAACGATACCTATAGCCCTTTTGTGATTAAAACGAAGCTCTCTCGGCTTTTGGCGAGCTTTGCATTTTATCCGTTAAAACTTTAAACATTTTCTTGAAATAGTTATAATCCCTCGCGTACGTTGTTTATATCCCACTGGAGACAAAGCTCTAGTTTCGTTCTCGTTTACGAGCGTTGCTAATAATGCATAAAATTATTACGCTACTCACCGTCTCGAGGTTCTCGTGGGGATAATCCGATCTGTTGCTGTGCCAAATATTTCGCGTTTCGCTGCTTAAAAAAATGTCCCGGCAAACGATAGATTAATAATTACGCGACCGGATAATTATTTGGCACTTGCGACACTCCAATTGGCACTTTCACACTGCGACAATTCACCATAACCTCTTTGACGCTTCTAGAATCCGCGACAAAATATAACTAACACCACAACTGCATTTTCTCGAACAAAAACACACCGCGAAGCCCCCGCGACAACGCGTAGTAAACGTAGGGGGCACTCCGGACATTTCACGCGTGTGTTCACAGAAGGAGCTGACGGAGGCGCGCGAAATTATGGGTACTGTGTTTCGACGTCAGTCCTTCGGGCCCGTAGTACCGAGGCAACGGATCAGCTGATCAGTTGGACGAGTTGAGCGCCCCGTCGTAACGTCGTAATTGTTGCCGCGAGCCTGTCTCGAGTCTCGATGTATCTCGAAGATACAGTCTCGCGAGTCTGTCTGTCTTCGCGTCGCGTTTCTTTTTCCGGAAGGAAACTTCGCGGTCGAAAACTCGAATATCGTAAATTCGTTGCCTGCCGCGTCGAGTGTCATGTCAACAATACGTACTATAGCCAAAGTATCTGCGCAATATAAACCTAAATAAAGTAAAAGTAAAATAAAGTAAAAAAAAATCTGAAAAAATGCACAGATACGCTTCGAAGTGTTGTTTCTTCCATGGGACGGTAATAAAAATGATCACAATAACCTAAAAACATCAACTAATTTTTTTTTCGTGTCGGCAAAACATCGAAAGTTTTTTTAATCATCGAACATAAACTTCAATTATCAAAGTCGAAGTGCCAGAACCGTATTTATCATTCGCCTTTTCTAATCAAACGAGACAATGGAAGATTCCGTGATTCCGTTTTTTTTATGGCCCGCGTAGCTGCCATGCACGCGCATGTTTTAGAATGTCGAGATAGAAAAAGAAGGTCTTCGAGGTTCGTACAAGACTGACTCGCAGCGAGCGTCATCCGCAATCTCGAGAGTGCATGTTTCGTGCCCCGTGTTCACCAAAAGGTTTTCTTTTACACGACTTCCGACTTAGCTGGCGCGCGCGAGTTCGCTCGGTTGTACCGGAGAACGGAGAGTGTGTGCCACGGCTACGACACGCTACCGGTGCCAAGAGAAGGTCGGTAGTGGGGCCAACGAGGGGGAGCATGAAAAGTGCAAAAATTCTGTTTTCACCGAGAGGTAGTAGTAACACGGAACACTATGGCTGCCGGTCGACTTTGACGTATTGCATCTACATTTTCAGGATTTTTCGTTAAAAACCACTATTCCGTACCTCTAAATCTCACTACTGAGAAAATTTTTTTGTTACAGCAACATCGCGCGTTTTTTTCTAATAATAATTCAAAAATACGAAATAATAATAATAATATTATTTATTTTTACTTATTACAGAAAAATCATTCGTTAATCGATTAAAACTACGAAAATAACAACAATAATCAAAATACTATTTTTTTATTGTTTTTTTTTTATATCGATATTTTGAACACATCCGCAAATATTCATGGAAAAATCTCTTATCAAAAGGCACAAAACTATAAAAAAAAAATTCAGTAAAATCGTGACTTTGATTTTCTCTACATTATCATATTCAATCCAAATGATAATAAATTAATAACAGTAATCAAAATACTATTTTTTTTATTTTTTTTTCTATAGTTATTTTCAACGCATCCGCAAATATTCATCGAAAAGTTCTTATCAAAAAGCAAAAATCTAAAAAAAAAAAATCGGTAAAATCGTGACTTCGATCTTTTCTACATTGTCAATCCATATTCAATCCAAATGCCGTATATCTCAGCGTTGGAATATTGCGAAGTTGGAAATAGCGAGGAATTGGCTTGGATTACAGACTCCTCCGTGGCGTATCATCGTACCGTGGATCCGAATGCATTTCTCGTAGCACCAACACGATCCCTATCGGCATGCAGTACATCGTTTCGAGGGCATTTGAAAAAGGTGGAGAGAAAATTTCGCCCCGCGAGAAGGTACGAGTTTGACGATATAGCAGCGATTCGTTTCTTTTCAGCGTTTCATCTTCTCCCTCAATCTCTCCGTATATCGAAGCGTTGGCGCTCTCATCGAACCTCCCGCATAGTCGTTCTTCGCGCTGTGTAAATGGAAATGGATGGAGATTGAATTCGTCGAACGTTTCTTCAACGAGGAACGCACCGAAGCGCGATGGAGCCCGCGTTTCTCTTCTCCCTTTGCCTCTCGAGAAAAAGCCAAATGGGACGGCAATGGAAAACGCGAGAAACTCGAAGAAAGGGTCAGCGGATGGCTGGCGAAGCTTTCTTCGACGGGAAGAGACGGAAAGGAAAGGGGATGAACGAATCGAAAACGAAGCTCGTTCGATACGGGCGGAGAAACGCGCTGTAGGACCCCAACGGCGGAACGCAGGTCCTTTCTCCAGCAGTCTCCAATTTGCTCCTATTCACGATTAGAAAGCGTTAGATTGCGGAGGATGAGAGTAGTCCGAGAGAGCCGGAGCCCCGAAGGGCCTCCGGAGAGGGGCATGCGATGGGGGAGAGACGGGATAAAGCTCGTGGGGGCGGAACGCATGGGAAGAAGAAAGGGACGAAGAGAGAAGAGAAACGAGTGAATTCGCCAGTCGCGCTTTTCCAAGAGTTACAAAGCTTCGTTCAGAGAGAGAGGGAGAGGGAGAGAGAGAGAGAAGAGAGAGAGCAAAGTCCTTTCGCATTTCCCTCATAGTCCTTTTGCCTCGGGATTCAACGGGGAGTTCCCGCGCCATCCGAGCTCTCGGTCTCTTCATCGGGTGTTCCTTTTATACTTGGAAGCTCGCGAGAGCCAATGCGACCATAGCACAAGCGGCGTGTCCAAATCCTCGCTCTCGTTCTCCCCCATTCCCTTCGTCTCTCTCTCTCTGGTCGCTTACGTCGCACTATTTGCACTTTTCAATCTGCTCAACTGCCGAGGATTTTGTTAGCCCCGTATACGCTGTATACGCGTCGGTGTACCGAACCGGAGAATACAAACTTTTCGTTTTCTCCGGTGCTTTCATGCGTGTGTTGCCAGCGAGAGAGAAAGAGAGTGGCTCTCGGTTAGGAGAGAATGTATAGACACGGTAAACAGGATATTCGGATGTGCATTTAGAAGAGCCGGTAGTTGGGAACAGAAAGGGTTTAAGTATATAGTCATCCGTGAGAGGAAGAGAGCGAGAGAGAGAGAGAGAGAGACAGAGAGTCGGCAGCTATCCTCAGTAACGTCGCGCAGTTTTCGCCAAACTCTACAGTCCCACTTTCCATCCCCTTTTCTCGACGAATGCACCAATCTTCATATTTTTACATGTTAATATAGTATGTCCGCTGGTCACGGGACGATGAGTCTGGCGCCTCTTTTTTTATCTCCACTTCACTTTCTTTATCTCTGGCGCACCGAGATATATACAGAGCAAAGATGGGGCAAAATGGACCGCTTTAAAAATACGAGGGATTTTCCCAATATTCCGAACGCTTCCGGTTCCATATCGAAATAACACGATAACACGGAACTTGATAATCGATCTTTTTTTTTGATTCATGAATTTTAGGATTGATTCATTTTGCCCCTTAATTTAAGGGGCGCGAAACTGTTTCATTTTACCTCACCTTTCCCCAACTCTCGAACGAACGAATCCGCGTGCCGGCGACACGACAGTCTTTTTGAAAAAAAAAAAAAAAAAAAAAATTTCAACGTTTTTGCATAAAGCAACGATGAATGGAAATGTAAGAAGGGCGCCAGAAACTTCGCGAAATATTTTAATTATTTTTTTTAACAAGTTTGTTTTCTTTTTTTTTGTCGAGTCACGAATCTAATAGCTTTCATTTGGGATGAAATTAATCTGCAGAAAGATGTACGGATTTACGATGGCGGAGTGTCGCGTTTCGCGCTTATGGAAAAGTGTCATAATACGAGAAATAACGCGGCAGTGAAATACAACATAGGCGGATGTGCAGCAGGGAAATATTTTCTTTTTTTTTTTTTTTTTCGTTATGATAAAACCGGCGCGTCTTCCGTATGAGAAAAGTGCACAGTCCGATTAAGGATGCAGGTAACGTCACTCGATCTCCATAACTAGTCGCTAGCGACGTCCTGAGTCACTGACTTTTTTCCTCTTTCTTTTTTTTTTCTTTTTCTTCTTCTTCTTCAACCCTCGTTTCTCTACTCACACCCGCTTCGTTTTCCTTCTTCTTTTCCTACGAGTTTACTATATACGACGCCGTTCCTCTTTTCCCGTCCAACTTGCCGGCGTTCATGTACCCTCACTTTGCCTTCCGGGTACCCACTTTATGTAACTCCAGGATCTTCGCGTCTCTCGTTGTTTCCACTCGTTTTCTTTTTTTTTTTTTTTTTCTTTTTTTTTTTATCCTCTCCCTCCTGTCTCTCCTATCGCTCTCTTTACTCCACAGCTTCGGCGTCTCCTTGCAGGAGTTACCGAAGAAAGGACTTTGCCACGAGAATGGAATTTCAATGTGTCGTCGGTGACGAAGCGTTTTACACTGTATATACGAGTTAAAAGCAGACCGCCGCATGCTAGAAGTATCAATAACGTGATTTATTTTTTCGCATCTCGATAAAACGCGCAATTGTCGAATCAATTTTTTTCCCCACTTTTACACAAATTATACGGCGGTATCGATTTTTTTTATTGGTAAAAGGGTTTTCACTATACCGATAAAAAATAATTTGTTGCGGAAAACTGGTAATCAATTTTTTTTTTTACGTAGTCAACGCAACAAACTGAAGTTCTTTCGCCCAATCATTTTTTCCGTGTAAAATTACTTTCGTTGAATTATTTCATTGAATTTAATGATACATTTTTTTTTTTCGCTTCATTGTCTTTTTTCGATAAGAAGAAATACGATAATGACGATAGAGACTCGTTGTACCGTTGAAAAGCTTAACTGACCCATTGGAAAGCCTTACATTTCATTGCATTCCGATTCCCTTTGTTCAATATGCATCGAGCACCTTGCATTATCGGAGATAAGAGAATCACCCGAATTCGCGCAGTCCTCTCGAGTGCAAATTAAAACTACAACGCGATAGAATGCCTCCGGTAATGTCTTCGCGAGACATTTAACGAAATCTTAATTCGTCGGTAAAACGGTGAGTTCCAAGGCGAAAGGGACAAAGAGCCAAAGCGAGAGAAATAAGAAAGACGGAGCGAAGGAGAGGCTACAGTTTCGGGGGCCATACGGCGAGACTGTTCGCGCAATTATAACATTAACTCCTTCCAGCTTTTAATCCGATTCGTTAGTCCGTCTTAGGCACTTTCGTATACTTTCCCCGAGACGATTTCTCGTCTCTCTTCTCTTCTCACCTCCGCCGAGCAACGACCCGAAATCTCTGCTATCGTCGCTTTCTCTCCTCTCGTTTCGTTTCTCTCAGCCGGGCGGGTAAAACGACGCGAATTAAATAAAGTAAACGCTATAACTATAAGTAAACGTCATCGCGAAACGTTACGAATTTCTTGCAAGAGAAAGGGCGTATCGAGTAAGCTTCTTCGGGGCTTTGTCGTTTCAGATAGGTAGGTACAACTGCTCCGAAACTTGTTCGCTATCGGAAAGCTCTCGACAATGCCCATTGTCTTCGTTAATGGGTTGCATTAAAGGGTGTCGCTGCCGACTCGGAGAAATCTTGCAATTTTGCGGACAAAAGCTCTCGAGCAAAGCGCACCGAGAGTCGCTCGAGGCTACTTTCGATTATATACGAAAAAATAATACACCTTGCGAATTGTCTTTTGTTTATTTTTTTTTTTTTTTCTTTTTAGGTTCGGAACATCGGTACAGAGCTTGCAGTTTTCGCGAGATACAGCGAAATTCCGTATCATCCGGCAAAGCCGAGAGCGGGACAATGCGCGACTGACAATCCGCGTTTCGGAGCATAGAATCGAAAGCCACCGCGAATTGAAACTCCGCTAGAAACGACAATATCGGCGTTTTAAAGAGCCGAAGAAAGGCTTCGATAATGGCCCAAACGATCCAAGTCCGATATAATAAAAACGAGTCGCGCGGAATTCGATAAAACGCTTTTCGGACGATTATCCGGATGACAACAATGGACCGCGAACGAAACTCTCTCAATCGTTCCAAACGTATATGGATGACCAATCGTTACTTCCTTTCTTTCTTCGGCGAATACTCGGAAATTTCGACTATCATTCGCGAAAAAAAAAAAAATTGATTCTTCAAGATTTTTTTTTTTTTTTTTTTCATACGTTTTTCATTTGTAACTTTTAGAAGGGAAGGAATTTCGTAATTGGTAATTTGAAATTTCCTACGTTCGAGATTTCATGACTTTCGAAACTCTTCGAAATGTATTCTCGGCTACCGGTCCACAAGCGGCGATATTACACGAGCGGCCGCGTTATCCACTCTATGAGTGTGCAACTTTAATTAAATTGTCCTTTGGGGTGACGCGAACGGTTCTTAACTCGATTGTCCGAGATAACTTTACGATCCCGAATATGCCTTCCTACTCCAGTGCAGAGGTGTCTCGACGAATATACATATATACATTCGCGAATCTCGGAGACGAGGGGATCAAACGTTCTCAAGTTTAGAAACTACTTCTAGCCTTAGCCCGATGAAGAGTAACCATTTGAGGCGATTCGCGTTAGCGATAGCCGTAGTTTTTAAGATTATCCGATCTTTCGATTTTTTTTTTTTTTTTTTTTTTTTTTTTTTTTTTTTCGAGAGAAAGCGCTAACGAAACTCGACAGATTCTCGGGTCCCTCTGTCTCCGGTATAACCTCCCCCCACCCCCTCCCCTCCCGGTCGGGGTGCTCTGAAACTTTTCACGACTTTTACAGCCGCCAAAGCCCTGTCTACGATATTAAATAATACAACGAAATAGTTTGGGGGTGAGACTCGTGCCGCTCACGCAAGAATCTTATCGACAAAATTTCCACCCTATCCCGAGGGCTTCTACCCACTCCAACATTCCTCTTCGTTCTTCAATTTTTTTTTTTTTTTTTTTCGATGGAATTTTCGTTACGTGAATTTTTTGCGATTTTTTTTTTCTGTGATTTCAATCCTCCCGAGAAACTCGGCAACGCAAAGAGTAATAAGGGAATAATTCAATAACTTCACTGTCGCATTTATGAAGGCGGTGGATTGTGGGGTCGTATAAGTGATGCGATATCAGAACGCCCTGTGGAAACTAGAGAAATATATAATATATGTATATATATATATATAGAGGAATAGCGAGCACCGAGCGTCCGGACGAGAGACGGGTAACTTGATTAAATTTCTTCCCCGTCGTCGTTGCAGCTTAATCTCGCGTTGTAACTTGCGCGCGACACGCGAGAGACACGGTTATCCAAGTTTTTACTATCTCCACTTGGCGGAACGGTAGCCGCACGTTAGCCTAGATTCAGAATTCAAATTACGGATAGATTCAACGCGGCGCGAGAGATAGGAGGTGGGAATGAATGGGGAAGTTCAGGAATTCCCGAGAGTCGCCGGACAAATTAATTAATCGCATTTTTCTTCGTGCATTGCATATTCAGCCATCGCTTGAAAAAAAAAAAAAAAACGAAAAAATTGCACAATAAAAACTTACTTTTTCGCGAAGAAAATATGACGGTACCGTCGATCACTGTTTTATCAAATTTTATTGACCTTGAAGCGAATCTTGCGTCTAGACGGTTCAATTTAAACTGAAACTACTGCGCACCAGTAGATAAGTCTCGCGATAGTCAGACGCGGGAAATAAATCGTTAGGTATGTTTACTTCGCGTTCCAACCGCACCGGTCGTCTTATATCGATTGAACTATCCTGAAATTACGGATAAAACAGAAGTCTCGATATGATAGGTTAGTTTTTTTCATAAAAAAAATTTGTATAAAAAAAAATATATATAAAAAAAATAAAGTAAACGGCGAAGGCTTTTTTATCAAATTTCGGTAACTTCGAAGCGAATTTTGCCTCTACACGATCCCATTTAATCTGAAATTAGTTCGTGCAGTAGATACACTTCGTAATAGTCAGACGCATAAAATAGATCGTTAGGTATTTTTATCTCGCGTTCCAAGCGCATCGGTCTTCTTAGATCGATTAAACTATCCTGAAGTTACGGAAAAAACAGAAATCTCGAAAAGAAAGGTTAGTTTTTTTTTTAAAGAAATGTATAAAAAAAATATACGATAAAAAAAAAAGTTACCGTCGAAGGCTATTTTATCAAATTTCGGTAACTTCGAAGCGAATTTTGCCTCTACACGATCCCATTTAATCTGAAATTAGTTCGTGCAGTAGACACACTTCGTAATAGTCAGACGCATAAAATAGATAGTTAGGTATTTTTATCTCGCGTTCCAAGCGCATCGGTCTTAGATCGATTAAACTATCTTGAAATTACGGAAAAAACAGAAATCTCAAAATGAAAGGTTAGTTTTTTTTTTTTTAAGAAATGTATAAAAAATATATATATATAAAAAAAAAGTTACCGTCGAAGGCTATTTTATCAAATTTCAATAACTCTGAAGCGAATTTTGCCTCTACACGATCCCATTGAATCGGACATACGTTCGCCCAGTAGATACGCTTCGTAATAGTCAGACGCATAAAATAGAACGTTCGGGAAGTTTATTTCGTGTTTCCAGCGCATGGATCTCCTTTTATCGATTAAATTGGCTTGAAATAACGTGAAACGAATTTTGTATCGGTGTCAATATATTTATTCATCGTATTCAGCATCTTATAATCTCTTAAGATACTAATATGCTCCACACCTCGATTATATAGTACAGTCTTACTTCGGCGGTTTAACTCATAGTGTTCGTAAACTATATTTACATGCGATCGCCGAAAAGCAACCAGCCAAATCTCTTCGCACTCGCGTTTACTCGCACCATCCGTACTTTTGCTACATTTTTTTTATCCATTTATTTATTTTCTCTATCATCTTTGTTCCTTCCAAGACACAGAATTCAATCACATTACTTAGATCCTTTCGGTAATAACAAGACTTTCATACCCGCCACGTGTGATTCTCGTCGGTACGCAATTCAATTTTCAACGAAAATCATTTTTTTTTTCATCCCAACGAAAAATATTAATATTTTGCAATTTAATGGACTATCGATCGAAAAATTCGATAATTTTCCGGGAATATTCCGATAAAACGTATTATTACATTTCATCCGCCGAAACAAGTATTTTAACAACACAAATTATCGATTTACATTACCAAAAAAAAAAAAAAATGCACACATGCCTTTCGATACTAACAGTTTTTCTTCTTTTTCTCGGCAATTCTTACGAATACTTTCTTTTTTTTCTATAGTTAAACAACCCTGCCATGCAAACTTCGTGAGCGTCGATCGATTCTTCTTTTTTTTTTTTGTTTTTTTTATTCTTATTTAATTTGTTTTCAATATTTCTCATGTTCTCTCGAGATAAGTCAAATTTACTCTCAATCTCGTCTTACGCGCGTAACCGACTTATTATTTAAAAATGATCAGCAATGGCATCGAGTTTTGAGGAACAGCGTTTTAGTAGCTAATTTGAAAAACCAGCCTCGAGCCATTAACAATCCTTCGTCCCTTTCCGGAAGTCGAAATTTGGCGCCAATTATTCGCGCCTATCGTTAAATTTTTGTCCACTCTTTCGCGCGTCTCTACAAAGCATTTTTCTTCTCTTATTCGTACTTAAGATCTAAAAACTACAAACTTTCAAGCGAAATTTTTCGATCGCTTCGACAGGTGATTTATTTATTAATTATTTGTTTTTTTCTTTTTTTATGCTTCCAATAATCGATTAATCGAATCTCTCGCAGTTCTCTCAAAAGCGAAAAAAAAAAGAATTATTTAGGCCCGTCTTCTCGTAGATATCGAAAAGATAAATGAATTATTTTACAAGTTAAATGACTCGCGAACTCATCGTCGGTCGCGTCGCTCGATAAACGCGGAATAATTGTGCACCAGAGTAGAAAGTTAAATAAAAATCGAAATTACGCGGCAACAAGTATACAGATGTGAGTCTGGATAGTGATGACGAAAAGCGAATAAAGAAAAAAGAAAAAGACAGAGACACTATGACCTCTTGAGCGACGCGGAACCGGGACTCGAAGGCGAGTAGAGTCCCAACTTGAGTCCCAACTCTTTGCGCTTTCTCGTTGGATTTCTAACCGGAAACGGACTGAACAACGATCTCGGACTCGGCGTGGCGTCGATTCCCGTAGCCGTTCGGCTCGTCGTGCCGTCCAGAGGTCCGAGGCTCAGGGAGGCTTTCCGAAAGTTCAACGAATCCCTCGACGAAACTTCGGCGTAATTGGGTACACAAATTTTTTCAACAAATTCGGGACGAGACACGGGCCTCTTGGACTCGTCGTCTAAACTCGTCGCGATTTCGCCGCCGTAAGGATTCAACGAAGCGGCGAAATCGCGATCGGCGTATTGATAATTCGGCGATAAAGATTGGGAATTCTTTCGTCTCATCGACAAGTAAGAGCCGACTTCCGGTGGCTCGTCGAGATTGTAAGATTGTTTCTCGTAGCCGGTCGTCGTTGGACTCGGATAAGAATAATTTTTCGGTGAAATTTTTTCGTATTTGTGCGAATATAAGTTCGTCGGATTGTAAGGGTAATCGAGCGGCGATACGAGGGACGGGTTGCAAGGTCTGTCCGTGTCGTTGGACAAACGTTTGAGGGTTACAGGCGTCTCGGCTGTGTAGTACGAAGCTCCGCGCTCGAGATCGACGAGATCGGTTTGATAGGGTTCGAGCGATAGATCGTCATCGCGTATCTTCGTCGCGGTATCGTCGTCGTATCGCACCCTAAACTCAAGAGTTTCCTTCGACAATATTGGCCTCGAAGTTCCGAGATCGTAGAGTCTCGAGGGTGTCGTCGGATGGTCATCGTGAAACTCGAAATTCTTGTCTATCGTCGATTTTTCGTAAGCGCGAGCCGAGTAAGGATTGCTCGGTGTTTTGCGCGGCGATATGCGAGATTTGAAATCGTAGGGTTTGTAGGTATCGTAGGGACTCTTCATCGGCGATGGATCGAAGGATTTTTCGACTTTCGCTCGATACTCCAACGATGATGGACGAACTTCTGCGTAAGACGGCAAATCGGCGGCGTAGGAAATCGGCGAAATGATTGTCCGCGTTGCGCTCGATGGTGCCGCTGGAAAAATTTCGCCTGACGATATTTTGTCGAGTTTCTCGAGTTCTCGATAGATATCGATGTCGCTTCTCGGCGACAAACCTCGTATAGAGTACTTCGGTGGTTGAGCAAAATTGCTCATAACATTATCGCCGTATTGCGAAAAAATATCTGATTGCATCGCGGTATCTTGTATCGAACCGAGTTCGCTCTTCGTCTCGATCGAGTCGTTCGACGATTGATAGGAAAATACGTTGGTCGATATGCTCGACAATTCGAGACCCTCGAGTTCGCTAGGATTCTGACAAGAGGACGACTCGTCCCGATTGGCCACGCGGATCGGCGAGGATTCTTCGTAATTCGCCAATAGCTTCGAGAGTTCCTCGTTTATTTGACGATCTATGAGAGCCTCTCGCGTGTCAAGATAGTCGCGCGATATAACATCGTCAACGTCGAGATGATCGACGATCTCGTTGTCGTCGATCAATGACAATTTAGACAATTCGTCGTTCATCTTGGCGTCGAATTCCGAACCACTAGTCGCGGTCATTTGATCGAAATCTTTGAAATTAATACGCGCCAATTCCTCGTTTATCTCGTGTTCGTTTAATCCCATTTTTTCTAATATCGGACTGAATATCTTTGATATTTCTTCGTTTATCGGACTTATCGTTATCTCCTTCGATATCTCCTCGAGATCGGGAAGACGCTTTTTCGCTTGACAAGTCAAAATTTTATGAAGTATCGCCGAGTTTTCTTGGATTATTTTGAGTGCCCGATCGCTGCTTCGACGTCCGTTCGGACGAATAGCGCGTGGCTTCACCTTCGTCCAAACTCCGAGCTTCGATTCGCGATCATCGTCAGGCTCGCCGTTGCTTTTCTTTCTCGCGTAATTCTTCAGTATGCTACACTCCGCGAGATTTATCTTCGGCTCGACGACGTATGATTTTCTCGTATCGCCGAACACATTGATCCTCGGTACGTCCAAACGATCGCGCGAAAATTCACTCGCCGAATCGCTGAAGTTGTCCTGACGACGAGCCTCGAGATTCTTCAGATCTTCCCAATCGTAACCGGTCTTTCGGGTCAACATACTCGCGTCCGCTTTGCCGTCACTCGAACTTTTAGCCTCGAGATGACGAAGATCCTCGAGAATATCACTGGAGCGTTTCTTATGCGTATTCGCACCGAATTCTTCCGTCGACGGCGACGACTTTATCTCGGCGAACCTTTTCTCCAGACTGCTGCAACTTCGCTCGAAGGGTTTGAACGATTCTCTCGCTGCCGATAGGTATTTTTCATCGCGTTCGTTGGCGCTGAAACTCTTGAAACTGCCCTTCGCCTTGTCGACGAATGCCGAACGATTTTCATACTTGTCGCCAGGCAACGGTGAGACGGTGTCCGTTTCCATGTAACGCTCCGAATTCTCTTCCTCTAAAAACGCCTCGACGCTTTTCTTCTTTCCGTATCCACCGAGATCGACGCTATCCTTGACGACGCTGGAAATTCTCTCGTTCTTCGTTCTCGCGATACTCTCGCTCGGCAGTGCCGACAGAGTCTCCGCCAATTCTTTCTCAAACGGTCTCGCCGAGTCGTACTCGTCGCTTCGATCCTTCGAGCTTCTCGCCGATTCGCCACTTTTGAACATTTTCGCGGTTTCGTTGTCGGCCCGTTTGCTAGACGGAGTTTCCTCCTTTGATGATGTTGACTTCTGTTCCGGCGACGTTTCCGCGCTGCCAGCGTTACTTCGTTGCTTTCCCGTTGCGCCGTACGGCGAGGGGGTTTTTTGATTCGGATAAACGATCGGATAGAACGGCGACGTTGCCGAACATATGTCCATCGATGTTTCCGAAAGATTGTCCTGATTCTCCGCGTAGTTCGTACGAAACTTAATCGAATTGGCACTTATCGGAGATTGAAGCTCCGAACTGAAAGATCTATCGGAAGACTTTGCTTTGCCGGGACTACAAGATTCGCTTGAACTGCTTATAATAAATTTCGGGCTTATCTCGGATTTGTTTTTCAACGAGTCGGTGCTCAACGGTGTCGAGGGACTCGATTTGTCGAGCGACGTTCTCGCCACTTCGGACTTTCGATCCAATTTCGTTCGCGCCCCACCGACCTCCAAATCTATAGAGCGCAACGTCAGAGTCTTTGAATCCGAACTCACCGACGAACGGGCCGATTTATCGATCGCAAAATTTCTCGAATCAACGCGATTCGGGGTTCTTGGACTCGTCGCGAGGCTCGAAGCCTTCGAATCGGGTCCCATCGTCTCGCCGGAACTGAAGGACTTCGCGCTCTCCGGTGTTTTCGGACTCTTCTTTGTCTCCTCGTGAGTTCTCGTCAATGAATCTCGAAAATTGTAGTCAGAATTCAAACGCCCGGTGTCTGTAGCGATCAAACTAAAATTCTCGTCGATTCGCCGATCGTCGATAGCCTTTTTTCTGTCGTTCAACGGAGATATCGATAGCCCCATCGTAGGGTGCGGATCAATTTTTAACGCGGAGTATTCATCAAGATTTCTCGAATCCGAAAAACTCCCGCCGATCTTCGGACCCGAATTCGTTGATACTTTCTTCTCGATACTGTAATTCGGCGTATCGGCATCGCTGCTCGTTCTCTTTAGACTTTCGGACAATTGCGAAGTTTCAGCGACTTTGGTTTCCGCGCTTATTGACGCACTGGAATTTACAGGCGCTTCGAAGCTTTTGTGCATTTCGTAGCCGATCTTTCCGATTTTATTCGACGCCTCGACGGTGCCGGTGAACGACGAAAAACTGTCGGTAATTTTTGTTCCCGATAAAATATTTTTTGCCGAGTCAAAAGTAGAGTTACGCTTCTCGATATCTGTTTCACTGCTTCGGATGTCTGTCCTCCAAATTCCGAAGTTTTCGCTCAACGGCGATAAATCGACAATCTTGTTTTCTCGAGCCCTCCCCTCGCTGGACGCCGCACCGGCTTCCGTAGTCTTGTGGATATCGTATCGAAGATTTTCAATCTTTTTGCTCGAAACATCCGTTTCCGTTGAAGTGGATACAGCATCTGTAGATTTGTTTACCGGAGAAATGTCTATCGATGGATTTCTCATGCTGTCGAAACCCTTGTCTTCTCGAGATTTCCCCGCGCTAAACGCTGCACCGGCTTCCGTAGTCTTGTGAATATCGTATCGAAGATTTTCAATCTTTTTACTTGAAAAATCCGTTTCCGTTAAAGTGGACATAGGATCGGTAGGTTTGTATATCGGAGAAATGTCTATCGATGGATTTCTCATGCTGTCGAAAACCTTGTCTTCTCGAGTCTTCCCCGCGCTGGACGCCGCACCGGTTTCCGTAGTCTCGTGGATATCGTATCGAAGATTTTCAATCTTTTTACTCGAAAAATCTGTTTCCGATAAAGTGGACTTAGGATCCGTAGATTTGTTTGTCGGAGAAATGTCTATCGATGGATTTCTCATGCTGTCGAAAACCTTATCGTCTCGAGTCTTTCCCACGCCGGACGCCGCACTGGCTTCCGTAGTTTTGTGAATATCGTATCGAAGATTTTCAATCTTTTTAGTCGAAAAATCTGTTTCCGTTAATGTGGACATAGGGTCCGTAGATTTGTTTACCGGAGAAATGTCTATCGATGAATTTCTCATGCTGTCGAAAACAATGTCATTGTTCCTTCCGATGCTGGCAACGCTATCGCCCGTTTCTTTTACAAAACTCGTAACGTCTTTCGTTGTTAGAATATCCGCGATTTTGCTTGGCTTTCCATTCGTGGAAACTGTGTGGAAATTTGAGGTAATGCTTTTCGATACTTCGCTCTCGAAGCTACCGATGTCTTTGCCGAAGAATCTCGGATTATCGCTAATCGGTGAAAAATCAGGAACTTTTTTGATATCTCCGCTCCTCGCAACGGACTCGAGACTTGCATCGATTTTTGTTTCAATGTCGTTGTCGAAACTCTTCGCGTCTTTTGCAAAGATCCTTTCGGTGTTCTTCGGCATCGACGAGAATTCAACGATTTTTCTATCATTTTCGTTCGCAGAAACGGATGCGGAACTGATATTGATTTTCGCTCGAATCTCACTGTCGAAGTTTCCTACGCTGGTGAAACTTCTCGCATCGTCTTTCGTCGGCAATGATTCGGCGCCTGTATTGACTCTCTCACTCGTCGAAACGGACTCGAAGCTATTGTTGATTTTTTGTCCGACGTCGTTGTCGAAACTGGCGAAACTATCTTTGCCCAAAGTTCTCGAACTATCGGACTCGAAACTGTTGTTAATTTTTTTACCAACTTCGGAATCGAAGCTTCCGACTCCTCGACTGTAAATGCTATCGTCGGTTTTGCCGACTTTCTCGTCACCGAAGACAGAGTCGAAACTCGCGTTTTTTATAACGTCAGTTTCAAAGTTGCCGCTCTCTTTGCCGCGAATTTCAGCATTTTCTTTCAACGGCGAAATTTCGACACCTTTGCCGAGTTTCTCGTTAACGGTTGTCGGCGCTATCGGCAAATATCCGATAACGTAGGATCGCGAATAAAACGTCCGTTCGCCTATTATTGTCTTCGATTGATCACCGATCGACGCAACTGCTGCAGAATCGTCTTCATAGTTGGAGGATTTCGTGACCACCGCGCCATTTGATTTCAGTCCGTTTTTCTCGTAATCTTCGCAACTCTTCGTACTTTCAATATCGTATTTCGGAATCGTGCCGTTCTCCTTGCTTCCCAAAGAGTCGACGACGGCCGACGGAATCGCTGATTCCGAACCCATCGGTTTTCTCGAATCAGAATTCCACTGAAATCCGTCACTGAAATCAGAAATCTCAGTCCGAAGAATCGTATCGCTTTTCACGATTCCATCATTCGCGTGACTCTCCGAAACTGCCGCGTCAAGTTTCTCACTAACGCGGCTACTTAAAAAATCGTAACTATCTAACTTTTCAAAACTCTTCGCGGAAGAGTTAAAAGAAATATCAGCGTCGTCTTCGGTTTTGTCGCGAACCGGCGATATCTTGACTAATAGTTCTTCGGCGATCGAATTGTCGTCTTTGCGGAAATCGTCGTTTCGCGACGATGAAATTGACGCCGCGCCTTTCTCCTCGTTCTTCGCTTCTTTTTTCTCATTGTCGCGAAGTATCGACGCCTCGTTGACATCGTCGCTGGACGAGAGTCTTCGTATTTGATCGATGATCGACGCGATCGACGAGGCTTCGTCGACGTCCAGTAGTTCTCGACGCGGAGCGTCGTTCGTAGTCTCGGAATCAGTCGAAATACAAATCCGAGATGCGGAATCGTTCTTCGATGTTTGTTGCTCGGAGGTTTGATGGATCGCCGTGTCGCCGACGATCGGCGAAGCTCCCGGCCGCGGACTCTTCTCGTCGTCGGTTGCCATGATGTAACAATCGGAAGTCGAAGTTGGTTCTTCGCTGTCGATATCGCTGAGACGGTCGGGTTCGTCGCAGAGCTCCGTCGACGTACTGTCACTGTCACTGTCCGTAGCGCTCGAACGTTTCGGCGACGTAAGCGTAACCGACATTCTCTCGTTTCTGCTCACGACGCTCGTCGTAATCGTCTCGGTATCATCGCTGACTGAAAACAAAAAAACCCCACAAACACGGATCGATAAGTATCTGGAACAGTATGCGAGAATGAAAGGGTTGGAAGAGTTATTTGAATTCTTCGTCTTTTATTCCGCGTTGAATGAAAGGAAAAGTGAGAATCTTTTTTTAAATCGAAACGTTTTAGAGACGAATGTCGACTCTGACGAACCGAAAGAGGTTTGGAGAGTAGAAAAAACAAAGGAAACACAGTGCTGCGGGATGATTTTTTCTACACGACTGGGAGGGCGGAACAGGTGGTGCCGTGCATCCCTATGTGGGTCGAGATGAACGGAAACGGATGTTGACCCTGCGTGAGACACCTGCGCGATAACGCGGTACCTGTTGGTATTGAACAGGTGGTCGGACACTTTGAACATCGTACGGTATCACGGAGTTTCGAGGATAAAGTCTCGATGATCGAATACGAAGCTTTCCGCAGTGGGAAGCCTCGAGATCCTTTTGTACCGACAGGCATCGAATGTCGGCGGTGAAGCGAAGATAAAAATATCCGGAACTCGAGTTACCGTGCGTTAGTATTCTGAATCTTTTATCAAACCTTTGATTTTCGTCGGGGAAAGAAATTATTTCTTTTATGACAGTATTCTATTTTTTCATAACAATTTTGATCTTCGGAATCGAATTTGTGGAGAAATTCGAATGAAATGAAGCGATGAAAAAAGATCTTTCGATCTCAGTGAACTTGAAAGTAATTTCTTAGCAAACGAAACAAAAATGAAATTTAATGTCGTTTTCTCATAGTACTGAGTATTGTATTTGGAAAAATCGTGTGTTTGATGAAAAATTTCTTGTGACATGAGAAACAACGGGAAGAAGATGTTCGTACCGGGCGTCTCGTCTTTGGTTTCCCGCGGTTTCTTCGTGTCCTTCCAGTGAAGAGTTACACCTTGTTTGTCCTTTCGACTCTGAACTCGCGGACTGTGCAGCATCGCGGTTCGTGGCTTCGGTGGTATAGCGCCGGGCGGTGGACCAAGTTGACGAGTCTTAGCGCTCACCAGAGCACTCTTGCCAACCAGCAGATGATTCATCGCTTGGGATGTGGATGGCACCATGGATTGTCTCGCGCACGCAGCTGAATATAAACACACAAACGGTTAGCACCCTTTTTTTTCCAAAATAACACAGAAATTATATTTTTGAAAACTTATTTTCTGAAATACACTGATATTTATAATTGTAACTTCTCAAGTTAAGGAGAGTGTATCGGCTGTAGAGGAATTTCGAAGACTTCCCTATTGAATAGGATGGCAGAAAAACAAAATCAAAATCGATTAAAATGTCAATTAATTTTTTTTTTACCGGAAAGTATGATATGCGCTTGACGCTGTCTTTCGCGCAATTTTGCATACTGATGCTTCAGCGTACTGATGTCGAGAGCAATTCTCTCTCTTTCGGTTGCCGGGCCGATTGTTTGCAGTGCACTTGACGACGCGTTCGACCGATCTGCGTTAACAAAGAGTAAAAAATAACGCCACAGTGCCGACGGAATAAGAGTAACGAATAACTGAACTATACGACAATAGGGCGAAGAGTATAAAATGATTATTGAAACTGTAACGCCAAAACCGTGAAGTAAAAATGCGTATTATTGCAGACCTTTTTTAAAACGTTGAGAAACTCCGAACATCGCTGCTGCGACTGCTAATCTTTCTTCGTCTTCCGTGTCGGTGTCTTCCTCGTCGCTTAATCTTCGTGCCCATGGCGTTATGTTATAACGATGTTTCTCTCGGAGATCGGTTACCCCATACAACGGTCCCATGTTCACGATGGTCTGACGTAAAGAATATCAAGTTAAGGAAATATTTACTCGACTACATAAAACGGTTTGTAGCGCGAAAACAATGCCACGGAAAAGACAGAAATCCGCTGCCAAAGAAACACTGATCCACGACACACACGCAACATTTCAGTGTTAAGGCGGCGGAATTTTTAAAAAATTTTAGAATGAATGCGCGACTTTCTTGTGACCTTCTTTTTCGGTTTTTTTTTCTCTAAATCGTTAAAAATAGTTGCTTTATTGACTGACCTTGATGAGATTATTAACATCCGTAAATTCGAGCATTTCTCTCGTAAGAACGCCCATTATACTGTAGAACTCGTCTGCCGAAGTCACCGTCATTATCCGACTACGGGATAAAGTATAACACGTATAAATATTCGCAAATACAGAAAAGTTTCTTACGTTAATATAAAACTTTTCTTATTTTTTTTTCTTTTTTTGTTTCACGTACTCGGATATTCCTTCCCATATTGCGAGCGCTGTTCTCAGTAGCACTTCGTCGCCCTCGAGAAATATCAAATCCCAAACGCGTAGTACGGCCTCTTGGGGCAAACAGTGGCAGAAGAGAGTGAGGAACCATTGCATTGTGAAAACATTTGTCAGCGGAGGTTCGTAGCTGCTTCCTAGAAGAAAAGAAGAAAAAGAAACATTATTTTTGCCAAACGATCCGAATACATGTTAACTTAATTAAATAATTAATATGATAATATAATAAAAAAAAAGAATATAATGAACTACTTAAGAAGAGCGAAAATAATTTCTAGTAAAAAATTTTATTCAAAGAGAATTTTGAAGACTTCCCGTTGGGATACAAATATAAAAAAGATCGACCGTACAAAAGGTACTGAGAACATGAATTCTCCATAATAATGATTACAGTTAACAAAAGTTAACGAAACAGTAAAAAAAACTAATTTTTTCGACAAATTTTTTGCAGATTTTTATTCCACTCGGAAGTTTTCGAAATTCACTCGGAATTTCACGTTTCGTTGAGACGATATGGTAACTTTACCCCTTTTTTAAACAAAAACAAATCTGTGGATGTTTTTTTATTATCGATGAATTCGTAGCGTAATTATGCATACCCGTAGCCTTGTCTTTGGCATCGCTCTGCAATGCTTCGAGATGTCTCGACAATTTCGGTAATCGCATTCTCAACAAGTCGCGAAAAACCGCCATATCGATGGAGAGACCCCGTAGATTGTCGGCAAAATATCCTTCCGGAAGTACGCCCTCGATGAGATAAATCATAACCTTGACTGCGGACGACTCCGCCCGGTCCGTGACCTGAAGAACGAGGGCGGCCAATACATTCAGTCCTTGGCAATAGCCCACGGATTTGTTCCATCGAGCGAAGCCAAGAAGAACGCGACGCAGCACGGCCTGATTGTCTCGTCCGGCTGCACCGCAAAATAGACTGCACCCTGTTCGATGAAGATCCTGCGAAATTAATCCAATTTATTATATTAATGGAATAAAAACATTAATTAATTAATCAATGGAATTGATTGAAAGTCAATTGATATCAAGAATGTATTACACGTAAATTTTCAACCAAAAGTTTACTACAATCAAAATTTCACTACTTCGCGATACAATAAAAATCAGAAAAAAATCAAACGTTTTGAGGAAATCCACAACATTGATTTTGCATATAGAAAGTTATTTTTTCCTCATTATAAATTAATTTTGGAATTTATTGGAAACTATATAAATTGATTCAAAATTTTCTTCCGTTTGTTAAATTTTGAAAAATTAATATAAAGACGCGAATTTTGGATATGTTTTCGCAGCAGGATTTCACAGTATACTTACGAAGTTTCAGAACGATTGTACTAAAATGTACATAACATTCTAAAAATTCATATGGTTTGTAAAAAAACCAGAAATCCATTTGAAATAATAAAAAAAAGCTTCACTGACGAGTTTTTAAGTTATTTGTTGATTTATATATTTCTTAATAACACATTGGACTTGTTATTGTGTGAATTCAAAATTTCTGATTTTTTTCAGATTTTTATACTATTGATAAGTGTTTGAAATTCTCGCAAAATCTGATCTTCGACTCGGAAGATACGCGCGGATGATCCTTAATAGTTTTTCGCGTTTCCCAAAATCCGTTTAGTCCTCCGATATCTATCAGAAGTTCATTCACATAAATCAAATTTGCTGACGATTCAAAGTATTGATATTAAAACTTTGAATTCATAAATTGGTACATTAAATTTAATGTACAATAGTACAATAATAAATTAGCATTTGAAATATAAAATACATTGGCATATGATGGAACACTAATGTAGAGTATATTTTAAAAACTAAAGTCGATACTTTACTTTCAATAATTCATTTTAATTTTCTATAAGGATACTTTAAATTCAATAAATTACTTTAATTTCACTGTATTAAAGCACATTTATTTTTCATCACCACTGTTAATTAAATTTAGCGTATCGTATGCATGAAAACTTCCAATTCCAAATTTCCAATTTTTTTAGCAGTTTTCGTCTTAATGACGAAATGAATAATAATTTAATTTAATTATAATATTCGAATATATAATTATCATAATTTTATTTCATTTTCAAAATATTGTAGCAGACGAAAGAAGTGAAAAAAAAAAAAAAAAATGCGCAGTCGTGTGAAATGTTTCACCTTTGATAGTGCGTAGCGTTTCAAACGGTTCGCGTAATGTATTCCAACGTGCGGCGTCATATCCCGTCTCTATCGTAGACCGGTCTGATAAAATGACATTTTTATCGCAGTCTAGGAAACGCATTGGCGGATAACGCGACACAGAAACTTTTCCACCAATTTCGTAATTTTTCCAGAAGGTATAGAAGCGATAGGTCGACGCATCGAGATTTATCGAAAAGAGTTTCCGCGCTCCGCTATACGCGCTCAACGATAAAGACGACAATCGCGTATTCATGTATGTTGCGGATATATATTATCGCGCATACTTCTCTTCCGGAATATTAAACCTCAGTAATCGAGCGTCGTATACGCTTCGGCTGAACTTACACGGGTGTGCGTAATGCGATTGCACGCCGCGCTTTTGCTCCCGCGAGCGTACCAACGACAAGTCGACCATTCCGTAAAACGAATGAGAATAACTCGGATGACTAAGTCGGATAGGATTAAAGCATCGGTCAGGCGAAATTACGCGTCGTGACTTTTCGTTTTCTCAATCCTATTAAAAAAGATTAGAATTTCGCGCAATGCCATTAGATTGATGGAAACTTTAACTCGTACGCTTGTCAAACGATCAATTAAAAATTAATTAAACACGTATTAAAAATTACTGCATCGCTGGATTACGTTGGAATTTAAAAAAATTACAGATTTATTTATACTCCTTTCGACTGCGGCATAAGAAAATAGAATGAAATGTAATAAAAAATAAAAATCTGACCCTTTCGTTACGCGATGAATTTGATTCAGCGAAGCTGATACATTTTAATTGGGACAATTTTTTGATATCCATACATTCGTATACTTTTATCGTAAATCGTACGATTGTCGGGCGATGCATTAAAAATTAATTACATACGTATTAAAAATTGATACATCGCTGGATTACGTTGAAATACAAAAAATACGGCGGATGTAAGAAAAAAAAATTGAATTAAATATTACCGTTACTCTGCTCTACCGAATGAAGATATCGACTCTACAATTGGATTATGGATTTCATTCTAACGAAGCTGAAAAAACAAATTTTAATTCGCAGCATTTTCTGATATTCCAAAAGTTTACGAAACTCTAAACAACGCAATGTAATCAGACGAAAATATAATTCATGTCTTCAATAATTTTTGTATTCAAAAAAATGTAATAAACGAATAAGATTTCTTTTTCAAACGTTAAAAAATAACAATTTCCTCCTTATAACTTGTGAAGCTTCAGTCATTTGCATCGAAGTTTGTATCGAAAATCGATACGTTGTTGAATTCGGTTTCGTAATGAAACATTCAAATCTATTTGTATTTTTTGGTTTCAACAACCGGATATTTAATGTAAAATATTCACTCCGCTATTCCATATATAATCGTACGTAGTCGTTGAATTTTCAAATTTTAATATTGCATGCATCTGCGCAGAGTTTTCGACAAAATAAAATAAAATGTTTTTTCGATGGAATATTAAAAAATGTTTTTTCGAAGAAATATTAAAAAATGTTTTTTCGACGAAATATTAAAAAATGTTTTTTCGACGAAATATTAAAAAACGTTTTTTCGATGAAATATTAAAAAATGTTTTTTTCCATGAAATATTAAAAAATCTTTTTTCGATGAAATATTAAAAAATCTTTTTTTTGATGAAATATTAAAAAATCTTTTTTCGATGAAATATTAAAAAATCTTTTTTTCGATGAAATATTAAAAAACGTTTTTTCGATGAAATATTAAAAGTAACGCATCTACTTCTTTGTAAAAAAAAAAAGAAAAAATAAATAAATTCTCTACTATTCCCGTTTTGCCCGAAGGTTCTACAAAAGATTCACAAAATTCATCCCACGTGCGTATGTACGACAAACGGGGATAGTTAGACGTTGAAATCTCTAATGGGATTATTGGAAGGCTTCCCGGCTCTCTGTCTTTGCCGGGAGTATCGCAAACGGACGTTCCGATGCTCGATAGTCGATTGAATAAAGCGATTCTCTGCAGCGCACGCGACCGCGCTGTCTCTCTCGTTCTCCCGATCACTTTGGAATGGCATTGCAACGATTTAAATTGTAAATGAAACAGGAACATCGGTACCGAGTGATCCACGATGCAGAGAAAGTATCGTTTAACACTGAGAAATATAGAGAAACAGTGAGAATCGATGGAAGCAAATAGGAAAAACGAAGAGCTCTTTCTTTCTCCTTTTTCTCGAAGAGCTTTTCGAGAAAAGCTTTTTCCGCGGCGTATCGGACGGATGGAAATTTTCTTACTTTGACTATCTGTATGCCGAGTTCCTCGTCGTCCGGATTGCTCCATTCGTTGAAACAGAGTTTCTCCGCCTGTTTCCAATCCACTCCGCGTTGTTCCAGATGGCGTTCTGCCAGTGTCAGCCACAACTGTTGACCATAAACGTTTTAGTTGGACAGCGATAAGCGTATTGTATTCATTGGATAACGTGAATAATTTGTATATAAACATGGAATCGTTTGCGGAAACTCTATCGAGACAATTAGTACGGGAGAAAGGGGAGAAACTCGAATTATCTAAACGATAGTTTGCCAAAGGTTTTGGTTCGAAGCGCGCGGCTCACTTTCACAAAGGCCACCAATTTCATTCGTATTGTTTCGTTAGTATGGATAATGGAATTTTACCAATTCTCATAATTATTTCAAACAATGTTATTCGTCCGCTCAAAATTTCAGTTAATTTCGCATTGTGCAGACTGATGAGCGTTAATTTTTTTATTTTACCGAGTCGATGAATACTGAAATGAACGGTTAGATAAGAACGGAGCGACAAATTGATCATCTTAATAATTATTATAAAATGATTCGTATTCAATACAAAATATTGGATTTTTTTTTAAGTTTTTTTTTTTACTCACCCTTTTTCGAAATTCCTGTGGTATTCCACCCTGCAATCTTGCAACCATTTTCATAGCGTCGAGCCATTGCGTAAAGCCACTCTCACCAGGCTGTGGCGTCAGGCTGAATCGCATTCTCGTGTCTTCGCCTGTAATTCGATCGAAAAAAAATCGGATTTTTCAAATTTTTCCAGGAAAAAAATTCGTATTTTTCAAATAATTCGATATAAAAAAATTCAGATTTTTCAAATAATTCGATATAAAAAAATTCAGATTTTTCAAATTTTCCGATAAAAAGAATTCGGTTTTTCCAAAATTTTCAATAAAAAAATTTCAGATTTTTCCAATTTTTTGATAAAAAAAATCGGGTTTTTCAAATCTTCCGATAAAAAAAAATGTAGATTTTTCAAATTTTTCGATAAAAAAAATTCGGATTTTTCAAATTTTTCGATAAAAAAATTCAGATTTTTCAAATTTTTTGCTAAAAAGAGTTCGGAATTTTCAAAATTTTCGATAAAAAAAATGTTATAGAGATTTTTCCTAAATTATTCAGTGTCCAGTTTTCCCGGTTCTCTTCTAAATAAGGCAATAAATCGTTTGTTCGAGTTAAACGAGCCGAATGAATTATCTCGATATATAGCCAGCGATTCGATATTTTTGTTCGCTACATAACTTTTTTTGCAAGCAACCGTGACGTGGATAGTTGAGTATTCGCGATGTTACTTCGTCACAAAATGTGAAACTAATAATCGATCGATGATTACGTTCGAAGGATGAACAGAGTGACGCAAAACACGAGTGCGTTTTTTTATTTATTTTCGCTTTCGCATTGCCGTGGCATATTCTCAATTATGTTTCCAACGTGGCCTATTCATAGATCGAGGATCATAAGAGACGCGATAAACGAGAAAGCCTTCAATGGATCGCCCACGCGCCCCATACGCTCGACCATGATGAGAGCTTCCGGCGTCGTGAGTTGCGTCGGTATCGAGTGAATTTAATAATCGGGTGGATAAACTACACCGATGGAAATACTAATCAAATTCGCCCACAAACCACCCCCATTTTTCTAAAATTCAGCATCCCCATCTCTTTTAATACGAAAAAAAAATGCGACGAAACGAAATGAGTTCCGAATTCTTAGAAAAAAAAATCTTAATTTAATTTAAAATAATTAAATTAAATTTATTATTATTCTTTTAATATACAATATAATAATCATTATTATCATTATTTACTACCATTTTTCGTTTTTTTTTTTTTTTTTTTTTAATATTTCGATCGTTCGATTAGACGCAAATATTTTCTCACGTAGACGTCAGGAAAAAAAAGGGTTCCTCGCCGGGGTCAGCTCCGAGCAATTTGTAAGACACGGCTTGGCTCGTACAGTTCCGCTCGGCGCACAAGTGCCTCTGGCATTCATGACAATGGGGGGGTTGCAAGTCTGCCACGAGGGTTGTCTATAAACCAGACTCCATTCTGTTCGCTCACGCTTTGACGCGGACACCCGCCAACATACTCGACACCATAATACACGGGTACACGCGAGTTATTTGCAGACACCCAACCCACCCAATTTTTTTTTTCATCCCTCCGGACGCGCGGTTATATCTCAGGCACGCGAAAGACACTTCTGTCGGCGGGAAGTTACTCACAAAAGATTGAATAGATCGTGAATTTAAACCCTCGTCCAAGGGGTGTTTTTTTTTTTTTTTTTTTTTTTTTTTTTTTTCGGGAAAACGATATTTATTCAAAGTCAAAGTATGCAAGAAAAAACATCAGATCGTGGAATAAAATTGACTTTGATATGCGAAGTTTGACTGAAGAATTTGTACCCCATTGGTTTCGAGGGGTCGTTTGTACGCTGTAACTCGGGGATAAAGTTTCAAGTGGAACATCGGACTTTAAATCATCGAAAACCCCCCTCCCCCTCGCTACCCTCGTCCGTATTTCTCCCGTTGTCTCATAATTTCTTACCCGTGTCTATACTCGCACTCACCGGTTCATTTTATAGTCTGGAGAATCGCGGATCCCTTTAGCATGATAACCAAATCATCTTTGAGAGACGGAGTCGCAATTGAATAATACGCGATCGCGAAGATTCCAGACGCGATAAATAAACGATGAATCAGAGGGATCTTCCGGCGCGCGATAAGGGAACGAATGACAAGTAGGGGTGCGCGAATAGTACGCAAATCGAAAATTCCTTCATCCGAATAATGTAAATTTTATCCAAGTGTTATTATTATTATTATTATTATTATTATTATTATTATTTAATCTTTTTTTTAATAATTTTTAAAATAAAAATTATTATTATTATTAAAAGAAATTCTGATTATTCGCACATCTCCAATTGTAAGTGCTACGATAATAATTTTTTTTTTAGAAAAAATATATCGCGATATGATCGAAGGTCGATACGCCGAACAAATATAATTACGCGAGAAAATGCTCGTCAATTTTGCATCCACCCGAACGTTCAGCAAATTAAATGCCCGCAGTGAAATTCGATTTCTCGGCTTTATAGAATGGTGTGATATTTTATGCCGTTGTAAAGTTGGACACGACAATAGAGCAAAGTGTCGATAAAGCATTGAATTTGTAAGACATTTACGGAGCTCTCGTCATCCAGCAGTCAAAGCCGGAATGGAGGCTGTGCCGGTATTTTCTCGATTAAGCGCGACACAACGGGGCGCACTCTCGGTAGATTGCCCGGCGCTGCGAAGTTGTCGCGTTCATCGTCATTGGACAATATTATCATAATGTCGCGAAGGGTAGAGGGTGGGAGTTTTAACTAATCGTATAAATCCGACGAGAACATGCCGAACGAGAGAGCGTTGAACATAAAAATGGATTATGTTAACGCGACTCTCCGGTAATCGTGCGTGGGATGTGTACCTTCCTCTCTGTCTCTCTATTCTACGACGACTTTACGATGTTATATATCTGTCGCGAAGGATCCCCTCTTTTATCGTTGCGTATTATATCTTTGTAAAGTGTCTTATTATGAATTTTATGCGACGTTAAGAAAAATACATTGTAACCTAATGGGGCAATGCGCGAAGGACTCGAGAGATCGCGATCGCGTCTTTACGACGACATCCCCGCGATTTACCTCGGCTAACGTAGTCCCTTTGACGATTCGGATATTTCTAACGCGAAAATTCGCCATTTTTGGAACTCCGTTACTTCGGGAATGTCAGTTTTTATACGTATTCTCGTGTTCTACCCTTCGAGTTTTTTTGCACAAATTTTTTCCCTATTTATTTGCTCCGAATTCTATAATTCGATAATTGTACAATTAGTAACTATTAACTAAGAAACTAATTAGAAATTTTATTATTTTTTCTTTTTTTTTTTTTTTTTATTTCAAAAAGTGAGGAAGCAATGGAGGAATGAACATTTTTACTGCAATGGAATGAGGTAATTTTTTAAGGCGAAAGATGTTCGACCGGAAAAGAAGATATCTACTGTATCGACGATGGCGCCGAAAAAACTTCATCGAAGCGATATATATATATATATATCATTTTTGGGAACATAAAAAAACGATCCATCGAATGACATCGAATGACAAACGACCGGAGAGATTTGTTTTCTCGTATTGCCAATTCGATTGTCAGGGGGTCACCGGGGATTTTATGAACCGCAATTTTCGCGGCGGAAGATTGCTCGCGGTCTGTTGGCGGACACCGCCGGCTTCGATATCTATATAGGTGTATATATTATATATATATGGTTATAGATATAAGAGTGTCAGGATATAAAAGTGGTTTCTCGATGCCGCGGGAAGGAAGAGAAGGTCTACGACGTCTATGAGGCGCTCTAATAATTTGTAATCAAAACGATATCGATCGATCTACGCTAACAAACTTGACGAATGAAACTGATGGGATTTTCCCCGAACCCTCTCTGCATTCGTGCGTTCCGTGTTTTTGACACAATAAAAAAATAAAAAAAAAAATTAAAAATTAAAAAAAATTAAAAACCCGTCCGTTAACCTGTTGAATCGTTGAATTTTATAATTGGATGGAAATCGGTTCTGAAAAGTTTGCAACATTGTCGTTAAACTCGATTACATTGAGCGCGTTGTTTGATCGACTAACTATTGCAAAAATGTCAGGACTCGCGGCGTACGATGAATAACAAATGTGATTGCGTTTGCGAAGTAATTACCGTCCTTCCTGACCTTACTGAACGTTAAATTGGTGCCCACGGGTACGACGAACGAAGATTAACTCGAATCTTGAGAAACTGATTTCGTGTGAAAGATATTTCAAAAGTTTACAGTTTTTCATCGGGAAATTCCGAATGAGCAACTAAAGTACACGGTGAACCATATTACTGGCTGATAACTTACAGACGAACGTATATATAACATCATTTTAGGTGTTATTAATGGCGGCAGATATTTCGCTTTCGCTTTCCAACAATCGATATAATTTGATTAGTTAGTTGGTTTCGGTTTTATTAGGTTATTTTAGTGTATTAAACTGATTTAATCAGTTAATTTATTGATTTAGTTATTTTAATCAGTTTAGTTTATTATTTTTTACTCGAATTCAACGGAAGGGAAAGGGAAAGTAAAATTAACTGCTTTAGTAATTCAGAAAATTTTGGTGACATACACAACACTTTTCCACTGCTTTTGGACCAAAAAATAGACTCGTCAACCCTTCAGAGTATTATCGTCAAAAAAAGGGGCAAAATGGACTGTTATTAAAATGCAATTAAAAAAATGAAAGTTTCGACTTTTAAATAATTGTTTACCTATAAGCGATATGTATACTTTTCTCGTTAGAAAATGTAAATATTATCAATTGATAGTTTTATTTATCTGCATTCATATTTTTTTATATCGATCCAATTAATGCGATCTTTTTTTTAAGATAAGCAGTGACCCGCAGCATAAATAATAGTCGAGAAGCTTGAAAAATGGAACTTTTCCAGAATTTCATGAAATTTCAGGATTGGTCCATTTTGTCCCAAAATTTAAGTTGCGCGATTGTTCCATTTTTCCCCAACTTCACTATACCCAAAGCTACGAAAAATCTTCAAATTTCAACCCTTTCGCTTTTATTTTTGAATGTCGAAAAATTGTTTCTCCGGTCTACGGAGAACTCTTCTCTTCTCTTCTCTTCTCTTTAGCAATAACTTTCAAACAAAAATAAACAATAGATCTGTTGTTGAAAAGAAGAAACGTTCATTTCTTCAATAAAATTTTCCGTTTCAATTTTTCGTGCAAAGATTGATAAGAAAATCTATTCAAAATTTGTAGAAATTCTTATTAATGTATGAAAAACAATTCGTTCCGGAAGCTCGACTTGTATGAAAGAAAGAAGATTATATCACCTTCCTCTTCCTGATATTTAGCAGCAGCACCAGCAGCGTTCGCGGCTCCTGACGCGAGGCTCTTCAGGGAGTTGAAAAATCCGCTCATTCTCCAATTAGAAACGTCTGACCCTCTTCTTCATCTTCGTTCACACAATCACGCGCACGCACTCACGTTTGATCCTCGTCCTCTACCCGTTTTCTCGTCTCATTTTTTCTTCGTTGTGTAAACATCGATTTCCTGTCCGAAGATCAAACAGTTTCTACTTCGTTTCTCGCATAGATCGATGACAATTCAAAAAACTCGCGATCTCCGTCGATAAACCCTTCAAATGATTTTCCGCGCATTATCCGCTAATTGCGCTAATCATTAAAATTTTCGAAAAGTCTTTATGATTATTAAAAATAATTTGATACTCTTTTCCCTTCGATCGCACGAGCGAAATTTCAGTTGGAATTGCAACTGATTAGAAATCGGCGCGGATACCCCATTTATCGAAAGTCGGATACGATTATTTCGTCTCTCGAAATTTACGATACGCTGCTTCGGCAAATTTTCATCAAATCCAAAGCACAGCGGTATCAGGTCGGGTTTTGGAAAAATAAAATAAATGATCCGCGGTTACCAACGATGCGCCCTATTTGAATAGTTGATCGTGGAATTCTCTCACGTCGGATCGCGGCTCCACGGTCTCCTCACCCTTGGGCTCGTTAACGGCTGATTAAACGATCGTTCCCGAGTGACCGAGAAACGAGGTAAAGTCACGCGGCTCATGTACACAACACCCCGTGACGCGATCGAACCGAAATTCAACCGTTTTTCGATTATGCAGCTTTTTCGATAACGATAATAAAAATTTATCGATCTAAAACCAAAAAAAAAAATTCGATCGAAATTTTCGCTGATGATTTTTTTATGATTTTTTATTGATTTTCGATCAGAGTTTATCGAAAGTAGGGCTCGACGTTGCGAGCGATATGTACGCACTGCTCGCCTTGTCCCGATAACGCTCACAGCTGTCGCACGCGACACTATCACCCCCCGTCTTGGAAGCGTGTACAACGGCCACTGGTACAAATAGTTGTAGAAATAGTAGCAGTGACCTGATATACGATGACACAAAATTGTAGTCACGACTTTCCGTTTTCATCGCTCTTTTTTTCGTGATACCAAGAAATCGCTCAGCATTTTAAAAAATTTTTTTTTTAAAGAAAATACGAACGATTTTTTCGCTCGATTTAATTATTAATTACAATATCCGCAGTCTCGATTTTTTTTCTTTTTTTTTTTTTTTTCAAATTTTCATCGAGAATCAAAGCCGTTCGAAGAATCGTAAATTTATCAGTACTCCGCGAACAGTATTTGTAGTACAATCACTGCGATGTCTCTGTCAGCTTGATTATTCCCTTTGAAACTAAAGCCGAAGATCCTCGACTCTTATCGCGTCTGTATAGCACGCTGGAGCTTCGAATACCGAGAGCCAATTGCGATTTCATTGGCTTACCGTGGTTCGTCATTGAGTAGATTTTTTTTTAGATTTTGTTTTAGTCTTTGAATCTGTTGGATTTTTTTTTTTTTTTTCGATCTCCGCACTCACTGAAATGGGAGCACCAGCGTCACGTTTCTCTTTTTCTCGCGCACGTATTCTCGGAACGAGAGCTATCAAGACACTTCCACTTCGATCGTTCTCCAGAAAACTCACTCCTGACTGTGTCCTGGGAATCCTCGTGTCCTCGTTGTTCTCTTTCTTACGTTAACTTCCGAACGTTGACGAGCAGAAAAAAAATGCTTCATGTATCACCGCCGCACGCGTCGATCAAACTTACGAGCTCGTTGTTCGCGACTTGAATTAAATGGAAAGTAAAAAAGAAATGAACGACGAAAAAAAACAAAAAAAAACGGTATGTCTCGAGAAGAGGGACGAAAGACACGGGATAAGATTGCGTGCTCTGAGAGCCGGGGAATTCACCAACGCGATATTGTACGCAAAGAGAACTGTTCGTCGAATCAGCTGTGCCAAAGAGCTCAGACGGAAACAACGTGCGCGCGCGCGCCGCGCCACGCCACGCCACACTTTGCTCACCCTCTCTCGCACACTGCCACGGGGGTAGTTTTCTTCTGGTGCCTGGCTAGCCGACTCTACAACCACCGACGCACACACGCAAACTGTGACCGGTGTGCCTCGAAACCGTTATTCGCTCTCTCTACATCCCACCCCCCGTAAGCTTCACCGCACCCTTGGAACGCATGCGTCAGAACTCGATACGAAGCTTCCCTCGCACCCCTCACCCCCTCTGCATCTAGTGATACAAGCGAAGGGTGGCTTCTCATCCTTATACTCGGACTGTATCGTTGGTACACCTTTTACTCGAACGCGATTCAATCTCTATTTTTTTTTTCTTTTGTTTTCGAATACTTCGGACTTTTCTTGAGACAATATTTGTTTGAGATATTGGACCGTTTTTTTTTTATTTATAGGGAAATGTTTCTGGGATACTGCGAAATCGATGAAACGCGGGGTACGTTCTGACAATGGACGACGAATAATTCGGCACACAGAAATTTACGAAAATTTAGAGAAAATTCAATACTTTTTTTTTTTTTTTCAAATTTTTTCGTAATAATTGAACGCGACTCAATCTTTATTTTTTTTTTTTTTTCGAATAATTCGAACTTTTCTTGAAACTATTTGTTTGAGATGTTGGACCTTTTTTTTCTTATTTATAAGGAAATATTTCGGGGCCGCTGCGAAATCGATAAAACATCGCGGGGTACGTTCCGACAATATGTAAACGATGAATATTTGTACACAGAGAAATTTACGAATGTTGAGGGGAAGTTACATGAATTATTGTTTCTTTTTTGGTGTATTTTTTTTTTTTTTGTATTAATCAATATGAAGAAAAGTCCGTTTCTACGTAACTATTTTAATTTTGCTATATTAATTTGCTATATTATAATTTTAACTATATTTAATTTTGTTTATCATTGAATTAGATTTTTCTTATTAAAAAAAAAAAATATGAGTTTCAGAAATGCAGGAATTTTCGGATAACATTAATCCCAATTTTTTGGAATTATTTATCAGACTACAGTCGGGAAAATTCGTTACTATTCGCGTTTTGCGATCATCGAAGGCTAATTATACCGAAGTTTCCCGAATGGCAAAGGAGATCGAACCAATGGCACAAAAGTAACGAGCTTAACGCAACTCCAGTTCTTGGGAACGTTAATGACGAACGCCGGAGGGATGCAACTGTACTCGGTGAAGCCGTTCCCACCTGACGCGCGTAGCATCGATACGGTGGCTGATGAGCATTGCGAATCTCCGCGAGTGAAGGTATAACGTTGGTCCCCGAACACACGGGGGAGATCCAGGCTAACGGGATCGACGAGATTATCGATTCTCGAGCTTTGTAGGTCAGTTTGCACGAGTGACGCGGTCGAGCGATACTTCAACTCTGTGCGTTCGTCTCTCCCGAACGATATTCGAATGTACGCGAGAGGCATCGAGCGCATTTCGAAAATCTTTGATTATCGATTTTTCGACACCAACCGGATATTCGCGTTATTAAAAATTCTACCGAAATTCATCATGCAATCGCGGCGCCCGGCGTTTCTCTATACTGGTATCGGGTCAACTAGCAGAATAATTAATATTCGCGGAATTCATTACATCGCAAAGCTCATCTCGTTCAGAGTTCTCGAAATATGATCCAATTATCTACCGTTTGATGTCGAAAAGCTTTAGAAATTCCGAGAAATGTTGCATCGATTCCCCGTATCTGCAATGTTGGCCAACGGAAGGTACGAAGTTTTAATCAATCAAATGTATTCTCCGCGTATAAAAAAAATTAATTTTTGAAAACCCAGTAATTTGATTACAAATCCATAATTTTTTTTTTCTTCGTATCTTATGATCATATCGCGATCTTTTTCTGCGAGAAAATGCCCCACGCGCCAAAATGTAATTGTAGAATTAAATGCTTATTTTTAACACGTTTTTCAGACAGTAATACATTTTTAAAAAATGTTATTACGGTACTAATCTCTTGTTTTGAGTTTTTTCGTATTTTTTGTCGTAACAACATACATTTTCCACGCAACTGTATACACAGTCCCATTGATGTTGATACGCATTTGACGAGCGGTCTTACGAGGGTAAAAGAGTCTTCTGACGATTCTGCAAGTTTTATAAAGCTGGGATCGGAGGCGAGGAGAATTCCCAATGGAATTCGGGGAAAGCCACCGAGAGAACTCGTGGCTTATGGTCACCATGAGCGTCAAAGCGTTCGCGATAGCCTATAGGCGAAAGAAATATCCGGCAAAGGTAAACAAAGTGTGACGATAGTCCGGAGAGCAAAGTTTTATATACAGCGTTACAGATCGGTTGTGTGTACACGGAACTCGCTTCTCTATTAAAAGTTTATCTACGAGAGAAGATACGCAGAGATGCTTTTGGTGGCGGGACGCGCATGCGCACGGCGAAGCCACTCTCTCCGCATCTTGGCAGCGGCAAAGCGTAATTATTGATCACTGCAACGTACGAGGCTCACTTCATCCCCGTATCGCGAGGTCGTTGGTTACGCTCTTCGTTTCACTATACTTTTCATCCATATCATTTGTTCTTTTTTATCTTAGGTGCGTATCAAAGATCGAATCTCGAGTCGCGAACGCACTACAAATAATTTAAATGCGAATCAAAATTCAAAGATTAAATAGTAGCGCAATAATCAACTTTCCACTTTCTTCGTTTACGAAAAAAATTAAAAATCAGTTGAAGTTTCGAGACATTCAAAGGACGAAACGATTTTAAAAAAGATTTTTACAGACTATAGTTTTTATTTAAAAAAAAAAATTTGGCGTCGGAAAAAATATTTAGCAAAATTTTGGAATTTCTACGAACGGATTCGTATTTCATATATCGAGTCATCGAGAGAGTGAACATTTTTTATCTTGGCACCTTTTTCCAGCGCGTCGCGAATGATCGTAAGGATTATCGGATGGAAAGAAAAAAAAAATAATTAAGCTTGAAATACGAGAAAATTATAAAATGGCGCGTCTGGAAGGTTTCCGGTAGTCTCAGCATTTTTGGCGATAGCAAAAGAAAAAGAGAGAATTATTTCTCTCGGCTACCAAGCAGAACAGTCCAATGCGGCCGGAAGCCGCAATGCAGAGGCCATTGATCCCCGAATACACGAATGGAATAAAAAAATATCGTCGGGCCGCGTTCATCGAGTTAAAAATAAATTTAAAAAACAGAAAGAAAAATAAGAGAACATCGCGCAGTTTACTTGCGCGAATGGAGTTACATCAATTTTCACTCCGTTCTCGTGATTCTCCGCGTTCATTTCTCGCCTCATTTTTTTTTTTTATTCTCTTGCCTACCATTCGTGAAACAAATTACGCCGTGAGATATACCTCAAGGTGCTTATCCACGTTCGTATTTAGTTCGTCGTAACGCAGAAATGCTCACGGCAATGCCGGTCAAAGAAGCAATCAGCGTCTTCAAAAAAAAAAAAGAAAAAGTCTCTTTGAGTCGCGTCTTTCCGAGAGAAGAAGAAGAATAGAATGCCGAAGATAAAGATAAGACCCCTCGGGGAACTTTGGATGCGACGGTTTCGCCTCTTTTGTATTAAAGAAAATTGTTAACTTCCATACAAAAGCGTTGAAACACATCGAAAAAGCCGCCAATTCCCAAATTTATTGCTCGTTTTTTTTTTTTTATTTTTCAGAAATTCACTAATGCCGAATTAATCGATAATTCGAATTAAAATGATTATTTTTTGATAATTGGTGTTTTTGCCAATTAAAGTTTATTGATTATTCGCGTATATTTGTCGGCGCGAAGTATTTTTTTTTTAGTAACAAAAGGAAATGGAATTCTGGTACTTTGGTGAATGTACCGGATGGTACCGGATACTGGAGGATCGAAAAGGCAATTTTTAAAAAAATTGTATTTTGCTTTTAGTATTCCCTCTCGTGACTTTAATTAACGGATGAAAAGGTTAAATTATACAATTGAAAGTCGGAAAGCTTCAATGAGATATAAACTTCAACTCCATTTGAATTCAGTGATCCTTAACGAGTGCAGCGAACCCTCGAAAGGTACCGAACAGACAAAAAGCTTATTCTCTCCTGTTGCAGCGAGAGTTTCGAGAAGGGTGCTCAACGGAGCGTTTGAAACGCGCTGCATCCCGATTAACTACCGTACAATACACACTGGAAAACGGCTAAAAAGTTATACGGGGTGCGAGAGATCATATAATACGACGAAACGGCGAGAATATACAAATTGCGAAAACCCATTCAACCGGAGTGAAATAAATTTAGTAGTTCAATGAACGATTTAATGGATAATGTCGACGCGCGACGAAATCTCGATAAATCGTTGAATTTTTTTTTTTTTTTTTTTTCATCAAATAGACGATTTTTGCGCGGAGTTTTGAAACCTCGAATTTTCGACAATTATACGGTATCGGAGATGAAAATTACTAGTAATGCAAGTAATTTCATTAATTTTTGTTCTAATATTGAAAAATTAGACGGAATAATTGTAAATAATTAATTAATAGCAAATTTGATTATTATTTAATATTCGTCATAAATTAATGTCTATTAAGTCGCTATTACGTTGTTTAATTAAAGGAAATTTACGTATCGCGACGGTTTAGCGTAATTGTTGTTCTTAGTGTTATGTTGTAAAATGATAGTAAATTGCAATTTTGGCGCATAGATTTTCATGCTAACTAATTGTAATACACGAGAAAATAAGCGGTAAACAATCATTGCTCGATTCGTTAAGTACTGCGCGCCACGTAAAAGGACGCGCCGCGTAGATTCGCTGCGGCGAGCGCGCTAATTAACAAAATCTGTTATACGGTGACGGAATTAATTATCGTTAAAATATTTCGCGAGAAAAAACAAGCGAAGCCACGAGAAAGGAATGCGAGAGAATTGGAGATGAGAGATAGAAATAACTGAAAAATTGAAGTCACAGCATCCACGTGTCGCGAAACTCGGATTACCGGAGCTCCGGTGGTTAATGGAAAAAGCAAAGGTCGTCGGTAATTGAATAACTCGCGGCGTTACATTTCCGCTGCCAGTTGCATCGTAGAGAGTGCGAAAACAAGCGCTAAATCCCTCCATCAACCGCGACGTACGTACCGCACGTGTCGACTATCGTAAACACGCGCTTTCGGAACAAAAATTTTCTACCCCCGCGTTTCTCCCTTTTTTTCTCGATTCACGTGACCCACTGACCACCACCGATTCTCGAACGATTATAGTGTCTTTCTACATTACAGATTTTTTTTGCACGACGCGTTAACAATCTCGGAAAATGTTTATAATGGCCGAAGCTTTCGCAGATCGAATTGGAGCTTAAAAATAAAATCTAATCACCGTGGAGAAAAAACTAATCTGCCGATTACTTCGAAACAGTAACGGCAATGTGCTTTTTTTTAAATAAAAATTATTTCTCGAACGTGTTAAGCCGAACGGCGGTATACGATGAAAGTACGAAGCTGAGAATAAAAATTCGACATCCAATTATCCGAAAAAGGAATCTTGCAATTGCTTTTAACGTTATTTTACAAATACAATTGTGATGTTAAAAAAAAAAACTTATTAATGTATCGATCTTGTTGTTCATTTTTGTTGAATTTTTTTCCGCGTAATTTCAATGATAATTCGAAAACTTACTTCTTTTCGCACTGTAGGCCTGAAGATGCGCAGTAATGACATCGTAGTGCTTGTCGCGCTTCGCGACGAGATAATCCCTCCTTCGCAATTGTCGCACGAGTAATCCACCGGCGTGATTGACGTGTGCGCTTAAAGTTTCTAATACAACGCTGAGCTCTTCTTTACCTGGAAAAATGTTAAATAACTGATAATCGCAATTCATCGGTAAGTTGGCATTTTTTTGGTTTTGCTGGTTGCATATATTTTTCGATAATTCATTGAACAAATCTTTTTTTTTAACAAACTTATTAACAACTTCTTGGAATTATTGTCATACAAAATTAATGATCTTAGTACCTTCAGCTATTATCGACGTTATGGTTGATTATTTAACAATTTTTATCCCACCGGAAAGTCTTAGAAATTCCCTCCGAACCGCACTTTTCATTGCGAATGTAGCGATACACTCTCCTTAAAGACCTCGCATACAAAATTGCACTTGGAATTAATTTAGTATCCGATGTCTACCGTTAAACCGCACGAAAAAAAAATAAATAAATAAAAAAAGAAAGTGGTCGCGTTTATGTAATTCGAAGCTTTTCGCAACAAAGGTGAGGAGGTCTTGCGTAACGAGTTCCGGTTGCCTTATCCCCTCAACATTGGCAAAGTATTTACCATCTGATTTTGTTCTATTTTTTCTTTTTCTCGTTGTCATAAATGTTTGCGGGTCTACTCGCCGATGGATTATTTATAAATTTAACCGGAGTACCGTTTTTTTGACGATTCTTTTTTTTTCTTACGATATGAGGGCAATAATTTTGTGGTTTCGACGATTTTTACGATAAAAATTGTCGGCACCGTAATATATTTGTACTTTGAAAGATAATAATGAATATTTGCGTATAGTATACAGATGCGGATGGCAATCAATTTTCTTCAGCCTCGGAGGGGGAGGAGGAGTTTGAGGAGAAGGCGAACGTGGGTGCGAGAGCATCGAAGGATGAGCCAAATTGAAGTGGTTTCACGTAGCTTGATAAAGCAAGTGGTTTCCACTAACAATGATGGGGAGGGATGCTGAGATATAGCCGAGAGGCTCGAAGACTCGGGCGTTCGTGAGAAGAGCAGCTATACATTTCTCACTCGCGCCTTCTACCCCCGGAGTCAATGAGGTCGGCCGACTGTCTCGAGCCTCGTCAGCTTCCGGCGAAGTGCGACGTTCGCCAATTAAAGAGGATCCACGTATGTTCGAGTTCCACGAAAAATCTGGGATACCATGAGAGCAAAGAAAATCTCGTCCGTCTTCGGGGATGAAAAAAAAAAAAAAAGAAAAAAAAATCGAAACGAACCGATGGATATCGCGATAAAATCGTTAATTCAATCTTTTCGTTTTATCGGTTCTATCCGTTTTCGTAAAGGTGTACGAGACGCACGTTGTGTTTTTATAAGACACACAAGAAAAGTTCTTTCGCGTTACATTTGACCGGTGTTAACCTTGCGAGGGTCTCCGGCCTTCAACTCCCCGATAAAATGATATTTCGCTACGCCAGCTAACCGCTACGGTGGCAGATACTTTTTGCTTTTCTGCTCATCTAAGAAACTTTTGCTGTAACAACGAAAGCATTTTTTTCTCAGTGAAATATACTTCGACGAAACATGGAATCAATTGGGAATCGTAGAAAAGTCGTTTGGAACGCTGTTTTTCGAATGATCGAAAAAAAAGTGTATGTGAGGAATTTTGAAAAAAAAAAAAATAGTTAAAAAAAACAGCTCTCGGAAAATGTTCGTAGATACGATAAAATTATTAAATACATTTTTTGCGTCGAAGATGATTCCCACTAAGAAGACTATACGGTTTTTCTTATTCTCTTGGGGAAATAAAAGGTTTTTTTTCGCCGCCTCGAAGGGTTAACAGCCGAAGCTCCCGTGACCTCGCATTACGAGAACAATTGCGAAAAAAAAAATCATCATCCCCGTTTCTTGTCTTTCGTTGCCATCGAGAACCGATAGAAAAGTGATGCTTCACCCTCGTATAATATATCGGAACGAGACTCGATAACTCTCGCGCTTCTGAAAGACGGGAAAGCATATTTCCAATCGTCCGCTGGCAAACACCTTCTCCATCTATCGTTATCGTTGCGCCAAGTGTTTTCCTTCGATCTTCGCCGCGATCGTGAGTTTCCTCGCTCCACATTTTCCGTATCTTATTTGTCCGGCGTTATTGAATGAGTTTAGATACATAGACTATTCGCACAGCGGTATAATATAACGATTGTATCATTGACCCGGTGCTCCGCGGAAAGATCTATGGAGCTTTCGCGAAAAGCGATAAAGAAAGAAGAAGAAAAAAAAGAGGTACTTTTTTATTCTACGTTCAGACGACGATAACTAAGCATTCTTACTTTTTCTTAGAAGACGAGCTCTCTGTAGGTGTCGATGCTGCGGCGGTAACTTGTAAGACGACGCTGTTGAATCGCTTTCCGAACGACCTCTCTCGCTTCTCGGATATCCGTAAATATCCAAGAGCAATTGATCCACCAACGACGATACGACGACCTCCTGGCCGACGGATTCTCGCAGTATGGGCAAAGGATACGACTGTATCGATGAACGAAAAAACAATAAAATTAATATTTGAATTACGGAAAATCGGAAGATACGGGAACTTAAATAGATACTTTGCTTGAAAAAACTTAAAAAATTGATTTTCAACTAAATAAATTTTGGACAAAGGCTGAGATTCAAAAGAAGTTTAGCGGAAACTAAATCGTAACCATTGCGTTAACGATAAAAAAATTTTCTCGTATTTTCATACGTACCTTTTGCTTTTTTTCCCGATTCTCCCGCCGATTGGCCACATCGTTATCACCGCCGTGGCCAGTGGATATGCGATTCTTTTTAATCGGCATAATCGACGTTACCTCGACGTTTCGCCGTCGATTATTCGGCTTTCCGTTTAGCGCCATAAAGTCCGGTGTGTCCAATACTTGTTTCGTCAAATTATCGAATTTTCGCTCCGACATATCCGGATAATGACGCCTGTTAGCCCAGTAACGACCATTGCGGGTCTGCCGAGTTACGAAAACATCGCCGAAGACCCTCTCACTCTCGACTAAGACGCACTTAACCCGATAGCTGATCTTGGAATCTTTACCTCGCGGCATCACGATACTGTCCATTATTCTCGAAGATCCTAAAGGAAAATCCAATCATCGCCTTTTAGAAAAAATGCCGTTTTTTTCACAGTTCACTATTTTGTTTTAGCAATATAATCGAATAATCAAAAAAGAAAAATGAAATTAAAAAATATTTCAAAAAAAAAGTAAATAAAAATTAAAAATAAAAATATAGAATTTTATTGTTCATTCAATATTATCTAATTATTACCTTTTGCATCGTAAAATAAGGAGAAAATAACGCGGACTATAAATATTCAACGTGGAATTTTTTTAAATAAAAAGAATTATGAAAATTTCGTAAATCCATCCAATACATCCGCCGCAGGTGTCGGCTATTGTGTACTTATGGACCATATTTCAAAACACTTGAGCGATCTCCTTACTTCCGGTTGCGCCTCCATTCATATCTGTCAAAGTAAGTAGCGTCGTTTCTCCGCGCTATCGCCTTGTGGGATATTATAACAGTCTCGCGGAGCGATATGTATTTTTCTCCGAATTTTTCAAGAGTCGAATTCTATTTTCGGAGGCAAAGATACGGTCCGTTTACTCCGTAAGTATGGGTTCTATAATCGACGCGGGTTGACATTCATCGGATAGAGTGACTCGTCGACGAAGCGTTGCGCTCGAATCGTTCGATCCGACAAATCGGTTTTCTCGTTTATCGTACTTCGCAAACTCCTTCGTTGTTCGTCAAGTCGAGCGGATGAGAAAGGAGGTTTCTCTCGGATACAGGATACCCAGTTGCACCGACGCACGAATGATCTCGAAGGGTCCTTCGAGCTGATATTCCAAGGGTTTCCATTACTCAAAGGTTAAATCCATCCAATCAGAATTAATAACGCGCGAGACATTCTCTTGTCTCGAAAAATCCAATCTCGTTTTTCACATTCCATCTTTCCGTCTCTCCGATTAATTCCATAATTTTTTTATCACTGAAATCACGTCGTTATTGTCGCGAGTTTTTCCGAATTGCAGAGAAAAAGTATTTAGTTTTTTATTTTTTTTATTTTTGAGACGATGGATTTTTCATCGGCGATATCCGACTCGTCTCGCAGTTTACGTACGGATTATCCGCCGAGTCGACTAATTAATCCTCGAAGGGATTTATTTATAGATTCCAACGGTCGTATACCAACGACGAAAACTGCTCGAAGACGCCTGGATGTCCTCCAAGGCGCGCAGCTGTTAATTGAAGCGAAATAATGATGTTTCGCAGGGTAGTTACAGTTGAAAACACACGCGAAGTTATCGAGTTTGTCTTATCGGTGTAGCGAGACAGTACAACATTTTCCAGTTTGCCTCGACTACCGGAAACCTATCTTTGCCTACAAAATTCTTTTTTTCCCTGAAAAAAAAAAAAAAAAAAAACGAAATTATTTCGCAAAATTGTCAAAATTGTCACAAACTCATTTCGTCGCACTATCTGCAGTTTCAACCGAAATTGCTATGCAATAAAAATATTTCTCAACAGAAATGCTTTCGTCAATTTAATTATTTATAATTCAAAAATATATATATATTTTTCAAAAACATGAAAATTTCATTTACAGACATTTAAGAATGTAATTTGTAGAAATTTAATATTCCGCTAAGTTGCGAGAGAACGAATAATTATCAATGAAATACATTTTCTATACAATTCGTAACTCGTACTGCGCTATTTTATATCGTCGGTCAGCGGTTATGTACAATTCCTTAATGGTATCCGGACCGCAACTGGAAGTGACAGCGATAATAATACATTTGATTAAGTCTATACTCACGCTGACGTAACGAAGGAGATGGTGGGGATCATTGAATGAGAAAAACGGGCGCCCGATCGCTCGAAGGTTCTTCAAGTTGTCGTCGACAATTCCGAAGTGTAAAACAATAACTGCAGACATGACATTACGCAAAGTTGTAATTAATTGACGACGACAAGAGTCACTGGATTTTCACGAAGAATACGATAATTACTTATCGTTAATTGATTCGCAATATTCATTACAATTAAGAGACCGAATTCTCGCCGTCGATAGAACGCCGCGAACGCGCAAAAACATTTGTCTTTAAACCTGTGGCTCTCTCTCTCTCTCTCTCTCGTGCACTCCGCCGAGCGTACGAAGGTGTACGCGGGAGTTGAGTTCAAAACGAACAAAGTGGCGCATTGACCCGACTATAATCAACAGAAGAAAAGTAGAAAGGGAACCCGTATCTAATGTCTCATTACGAGGTGAACGATAAACGTTTCCGTACACTGGCATTCGCGTCGTCGTAGGTGCCACTTCGTCGGGCAATTGTCTCGACCGTTATACTTTAAGTCAATTTTTTTCCTTTTTTTTGTCATCGAGTATTTCGCAAAACATTAATCATTGTCGCGTCAAATGTTTTTCGCAAAAAAATAACTAATTTATGCGCCGTAAAATTAAAGAAAAAAAAATTGCGCATAGTGTACGCAAAATAAATGAGTATTGAGCGATTTTTCTTAGGATACATTTATCAAGAAGCGAATAAAAGTTTTTACTTTAATTTTATTAAAACGCATCTCGCGCGATCGGTAAAACGATGAAACCGCGTTGAAACACTTATCGACGAGACAATGCGCCGAATGATCGGTAATTTGTCTCGAATCGAAGAATTAGGATTGTCGTAAAATGGAACACATCGCTTTACATTTGGAAACGCAATCGGGAAAACATTTTAAAAATACATCTCGCCGATGACTTGACGTTGCAGTACGATTTTTTCGACGAAAAGAACAGCATCTTTGTTATTCATATTTGATAAATTACTAACTTTATCCGTCGGTTGTTTGAAACTTTTCGAGGAGCGCTCATCGAGGATCCCGCGTTTCTAACTATCGGCGCAAACGTCTCACAGGAATTGTGATATACGGTATTATACAGAAATCTCTTGTGTAGAAATGTACATTATAAGAAATTGTCTTGCCGACGGTAATTACAATCAAAATGATAAAATAACAACGTAGTAATTGTAACAACGATTTCGACGAGATTTTTTTGTTTTTTTGTTGTTTTGTACACAAATATGAACAATTGTACGCATCTCGCCGACTATAGGACCAGTCTGGGAGGGCGTGCGAAGAAGACTCACTCTTTCAGGAGAATGTACCGTGTCATTTCCGGTCAAAAGTAAGATTCGGAGAGAATTTCGAAAATTTTCCGATCGGATAAAAATCTGATAAAATCAACCATACGGAAGGTACTGAGAACTTTAATTGTGCATAATAATAATTGCAAAATTCGTGACTTTTCGACCATAAATACATTTTTTTGGAAAATTAGAAAAATTTCGAAAAAAAAAAAAAATTCTGTAAGTTTTCGGAAACACTATTGGATCAATTTTGCGAAAAAAAAATGGGTTACAGAATGATTCGTTGAACAATTTTTTTTAACTAATGTGTCAATAACTTTCGCATTATTATTGTGCAAATCAATCTTCTTAGAACCTTTAATACATATTTGTTTCAGATTTTTATTCCATCGGAAAGTAATCGAAATTCGCTCGGAATCTCACTTTTGGCCGGAATTGTAACAATACACCCGCCTTGAAGAAGTTTTCGAGTCCGTTTGGCATTTTGCACGAAATAACGTGGAAAAATCATCACATTAATTCAATTAAACATCGAACATTGGGTAATTGAATTATTTTACGATTTTTCCGATATTCATCCGACTTACGGAAAAGTAAAGATGGAAAGACAAAAATATTATATCAAACCTGTTCGGAATTCGACATCTTTCCAAAAGCATTTTTCCGTAACAGTCGGACGGGCGACGATAGGCCGTCATTGATTTTTTCTGTTTTTGTTGTTTAAAACTGTAAGAAATGGGGACGGATAATGCGTATCTTGCTTTCCATCATGTGAGCTCCGTGTACTCGGTGAAGCCGTGATTCGGTGAGCCGAGCAGAAGAACACCGACGCTACGATCTTTGGAAGCCGTGACGATGTCTGTGTTGTTCGTATAGGAACTCGAGATCGTCGGATGCAATGTATTCGTTACCAACGTTTTTCCATTTGTTTTATTTTTTTTTTTTTCAATTTGTGAAAAAGGATACATTCGTCGTACGGAGAAACATCGAGGTCCTGAATGTCACCTTTGTGACGATAGACCTCCCCCAGGTACTCGTGATGATCCGGATATCTTCTGTACCGTCGCAAAATTCCACCGTCACAGACGGAGTACAATGTGCCACCGTTGGAAGTGTATCGTAGCTTCCACACCGGAAAGTCTTTCTGCTCTTTGAGAAGTTGCTGAATACCGGTGTCCGGCACGTAGGTCGAGACGAGATCTCCGCCGCTCATTATCAAGCCTTTGAGAGAAAAATAATCGTTATTGGTGAGCTGACTGATCGAAAGAAAATATAACTAATTCTTGAAAAATGCTTCGAGTCCATTTTGCCAATCGGGGACGAGAGATTCGTTATTTGCTTCGCGTCAAATGCCCCATTCTTTTTATCGCGAGTAAATCTTGATTACGTTTCGCTACACAAACGATTTTGCCGAACGTAAGCACTTTTTTTGTGCTAAAATATTTTTTACTCTTTCACAATTAATTTCAAACATTTTCTTCCCAAGCGAATTGCAAAAGGAGTCAAAATATTCGTTATTTGCTTTGTTTTGAACTTTACATTTTTTAACGCGCGTAGATGTTGATGTTTTCCTATAAAACGCTTCTATCAGTTACAGAAACGAAGTCGATGTCCGTAAATGCGATTTTTTTTTTTTCGTGCCGAAATGATTTTTATTCTTGAGCAATTGCTTTTAAAGATTCTCTTCCCGTGCGAATGGCAAAGGATTAATTACGTGAAAAATCATTAAATTTCGTAATGGAACGAGCAGCGTACTGTAGAAACCGTCTTCGCCCGTTCGGCTGAAACGCTCCGGCGTAACGCACACGGTATTGACCGTGTGACCAGTTTGAAAGGCGTGCAGAACTCGTCCGTCCGGCGACGAAACTTTACAGGTACCATCGGATCCTCCCGTTAATATAGAATTTTGCCAAGGCCACGATGAGGGTAAAAAACATATATCTCTTATTACAGAGCCGTGTAGCTGGAAAAATTCATTATTTTTTTTCAATGACTTTCCATTTTTTCTTTGTAATAAGCTAATCGTTCAATTACCTTGTTTATAATTATATTAAAAAAAAATTAATAAATAAATAAAACGAAAAATCCCGTTTTGTTATTAAACATCAGTTTTTTTATTATTTTTAACATGATAAAATTTTTTTTGTCACTTACGTCGTAAACCAAATCCAACGGCAGTGGCATTCTGAGGTCTATCAGCGTTAGTCCTCTGCCATTGGGAGCTACCGATATCGCTAAGTTGGGTCCCGATGGATCGGTCGCTAATCCCGTGCGATTTCTACCGCTAAAAGTACAATTATCATAGGCTAAGAGTTGTTCGCCTCTCTCCACGTCGATGACCACCAGTCTTCGAGAATTTGTCGCCGCTAATACCTAAAGTAAAATTCATATTGAACATTTAAATTAAGAAAAAAACAAAAAAAAATAGCCAGCGACTGAAAACTTACTCTGGAACCGTCGGATGTGAAACGAACGGCGTTAACATTTCTCGCTTGCGTCAACGGCGTCACCTCGTAGCACATGAGAAATTCGGCCCGAAGGGCCGAATAAAAGTTGACCTTACCATCATAACCGCCGGAACAAAACAGATATCTGTCCTGAAAGAATCGTCAAATCGGTACAAATGGATCTAAAAAATTAACTTCTTCTTTTTAACGGAAGACCAAACATTGTCGTGCGTTTTCATTTTTTCGTAAATATTTGAATGGACAAAACACAAATTTACAGATCGATTATTTTATTTTGGATTCAACAAAAGAAAAGAAATTTCGAAATATATACGCAAATTATTGAAACACGAGCATTTTTTTGTTGGTTTGAGTATTCATTTGACGGATGGTCTGCATTGATCAACGATAAAAAAAAATTTAGACACTAAGATAAAAATGTAAACATCGCGTACCCGTGGACTAAATGCAACGCCTCTCACGCTGCCCTGATGACACTTGAGAAATTTCGGTGTTCCCTCCTGTTGCATTTTATTCTGCCGTGAACCGACGAGGCGGCCGCGTCGCGTGTTATTGTTTGTTTTTTTTTTTTTTTTTTCGTTCCAGTATCCTGAGGTTTTTGTTATTTTTCCGTTGAAACGATAAACCAATGCGAATCCTCCTCAGTCAGGAGTTCTCGATAGTCTAGCGTTCATCTAGAGTCCCATAATAAGCAATCAATCGGGTGTTCGACCCGAGAGTTGTTGCGCCTCGACATCCCGACAGGTTGAATCACTTCCGATAAACCTGCCAGCGTTCCGGAGGATAATCGTGTCGCAATCAGTTTTACAACGAAGCTTTCCTTCTGTTTATTTTTTATCGCTTTATTATTATCATCAAGAAACCATTACTGCTTTTGCGGAAACCACTGCACACACCCCTGACAAATTCGGAATGTTATCGTGCTCGTCGACGAAAAATCAACAAATGTTTACCAACGCAACACGCCGCGAGGTGGAGGCATCGTTCGGTTTTCAGCGCGTTTGTTTCGCCATATTTGTCGACGGGAATCTATTCGGTTTTCATAAGTATCTACCAGAGATTAGTAGCACTAATCTCTGCCCAGATAATCCGTTAGATACGCCTCTGCCTTATAGCAGTACAGTTTGAAACGTTGCAAATTTGCAAACGTACCCAATGTATTGCAAAACTGGGTTCTGTTTTTACACATCTGTTCCATAGTCATCGGGGTTCGAAGAGGATTGATGAAGCTCCGCGCTCTGAACATTATATTTTTAAAAATCGCATTTTCGATGAACACTCTACTTTGTCAAATTTTCGTGCAACAATGCATTTATCCTGCAAAATGTTATTTTTTTTACGATACCCTTCCCTACGTATCGAGGAACATTATCGCCAAGTTTCCGCTTTCTTGATTCCTTATATGCAAAAAAAAATAATGTCCAACCCCTCTACACGACCCAAAACCTGAGCGAATCGGGTATACTGCTACCTGCCTCCGCTGTTTGCGTCGACTCTACGTTTTATTTACCGTTTCGGTTTTGGAGTTCGAATACGAATCTTTTATCCAGAGAAGATTTTATCCGAAGATTTTATCCAGAGACAACAGGGAACCTCCAACGATTGTAAAACCGCGATTTCGATGGAGTTTAAAATTGTGGAAAACTACCCATCAGAAAAACGGAAAAATCTTGATTTTCCGAGCGTTATGCAATGTAAATGGGTCGCCCATCGTGTTGTACGGAAAAAAATACACAAAGTAGGGTGATCAGCGAATGGCCGAAGCGTTAATAGAAGCCGAACGACGAAACAGTAGAGCACGGGCTGAAGGTGACCGGACAAGCAAAATCCTGTTACAATTTTTATTTCATATTTTAATCCCATCGGAAAGTCTAAATTCTCTCCGAGTCTCACTTTTGGCTAAGAACGTAACGTAAAATAAATGATGATGACACAGTGTGTAATTAAATTTACTGTTTTAGCCACATTAAAAAGCCATTTCTTCAAACTGAATTTTTCGAAATTTTTATTGAATTATTTTCTCAATTTTTTTTACGTAAAGGGGTGATTTATCGATCGCCAATGCAAGACACAAAAACATTTCTCCGTGTTAAACTTGAACTGTTGGGGATTACACTCGGAAAACAAGCGTGATGTTCCATACGTTTAATATTGCAGTCACTTTTAAACCAAAAATACAAGTATTTTTTTACATGGTGACGATACCTAAATACAACACGTTTTTAAATGTGTAAGAAGAACACAATTTAACCTACAATTTAAGAAATAGACCATTGGACAACATGGTCTTATTTAGAGCGTAGATCGATTAATTATCACGTTGTAATGTAATTTTTTTCCAATGGCCTATTGGGACGAGCGTGCATCGAATTGTCCTTGAAACAACACGCGCGTCCTTTGGAGGACGATATTAGTATCAAGAGACGCGGTAGCGTCTCGACGCCAAGTGGTTTAAAAAGTCGAGCGCTACCGTGTACTTATACGCCAATATCGTGCCCCCTAAAGTTTGACAGCTTTTTTCTCGGAAACGAGATATCGGATCTGAATTTTAAAGACACTTTCATCATATAATTCGAATACAAGCTTTACACTGCGCCTGGAATCAGCCCGATCGGTGCACGAAATGATGAGATATGGCGATGTCGCCCAAAAAATCCTCACTTTCACGATAAAATTTTTCTTCAGAGATTTTTTCGTCTGTCCGTTGTTTGTCCGATGTCCCATCATGCCTGTGTGTTGCGTCTGTGTGTCAATGCGTGTGCCCGGCATACACAATGGTATAGGCAGAACGAACGGTTAGCTGTCACCGATTTCCAAGTGCCAATTCGTGAACACAGCAACTTGATATATCCTTATCCGCGATCCGCGAATAGTACACTCATTCAGTCATTGAAAAAGAGGTTAAATAGTGAGGGGTATTTATAATTTTACTATCGCGAAAACCACTAATAAAAAAAACCTCTCTCGTGGTAAAAAAACGGATACGTGTGTGAAAAAATTATATCACCTAATAGCAGGCGAGTGATAATTTTAATTAATAAATATTATGCGTGTGATACAAAAAAAATATTTTTCTTTAAAAATAAATAATTCAAATTCACCATAAAAAAATAAATTTTAAAAAAGAATAAAATAAATATTAAAAACATTTTTCTTCAAAAATGTGAAAAAAAAAAGACGCCAAGTGGTTTAAATAATTTTTTGCGAGTAAAAAATTTAAAAAATCGTACAAGCCAAGTAAAAATAAAAATAAAAAAACTTGGCGAGTCCTTAGAACACAAATCAATGCAATAGCAATGAAAGAAAGGACGAGCAGTTTTTTTATTTTTATTTTTACTTGGCTTGTACGATTTTTTAAATTTTTTACTCGCAAAAAATTATTTAAACCACTTGGCGTCTTTTTTTTTCACATTTTTGAAGAAAAATGTTTTTAATATTTATCGATACTTACTTGCACATGCAGCTTTTACATTGTCACAGTGTGTCCGTTTTATGCTCTCAAAATGATTAATCATTATTCGAACAGTGAAGAAGAATATTTAATGATTACCTTCAACAATAATATAGGCACGAATAGCGTGATGTGCCGATCGTGCATGTAGAGAAAAATTCGTCCGCGGCTGCCGCGAGAATTGCATCCAGTCTTCAATCAACCGGCGTATTTACAGTGTCGAGGTTTCCATCTTTCTCTCTTTTTGGTAACCAATATACCAAAGCCATGCAGCAGTTAACGAAGTTTGCGGTGATTTTCATGGTGTTCATCACGACGACCACGTGCCGAACGAAAATTATTATCGCCAACCCATGTTTGGACAAAAGAACCTCAGATTTCGTCGAAGGCGCGGTAAGATTCGTTTACCCACAATCAATATAGATATAGGTTCTGAGAACACACGGGGTAATAGAGTTACCTAAACTTCTAATTCACTTGGGCTGTTTCGCCGAAATATGCATAATCTGACGATAAGTTAAAATAATTTCTAGTCTTTTTTTTTTGAAAATGATAAACACACTTTTTTCTAATTTCAATTTTTTGGTAATTTCACATGTTGAAAGTGAATATCTTGGAAATTTTTAATCCTATCGAAAAATAGCTCACACGATGTCGAATTTCACAAGAATTATATGACGAATTATTTGTAGAAATTCTTTGATTATGTAAATCTGCATTATACGACGATAAAAAAAATCACTACGTAAAGTTGTTGAATATTATTATCTCAAAAGAATTTGTAAAAAATATTGTTGAGGAGTGCGGAATTCGTAAAGCTTCGTAGTTTACAAGATTTTATAAAGAGAAATAAGAACAAGGTTTGAATAAAAAAAGGAGCGAAACGTAATACTGATTCAATGGGTTTCAGACTAACATCTTGACATCATGCTATGGGGACAGGATAAATCACGTTGTCCTTGCTGGAGATTTGAATGATGCACTGTTCACAAAATTGGCAGTACAATACTTAATTCCTGTAGTTGTGATCAATAACACTACTAGGACCACGAGTAATCAATATCGTACTCGGCATCAATTTCGCCAATTTCGAAACAAGCAGCAGATCTTTATAATTGGAGTCGATTCACTGGAAGCATTTATAAACCTCATGCTAAAGGAAGTTGTTCCTTCCATTTGGTGGAATCATGAAGGTTCGTTTCTCATAGTCGACTACGCGCTTGAATGCAACCCTGTAGGGTTGCTGGGAATCAGCTGGCAGTTGGGTATACTCGATGTGAACGTAATGTGCATTCGTGATGAAGAGAGAAGATTGATTTACAATTACAATCCATACACAAGTCAAGCGCCAACCCCCTGGCTAAAATACTTCATTGCATTAGGAAACGATAATCATCCTTTCACTGTGTTCCATCAGTTATATAAAAAGAATCAAGACATCTGTGCGAACCTTCATTTCGAGAAAACACACGATCTTGCAGGCTATAAGATTAGAATTTTCGCTCATCAACGCATTGAAATTGCTTATAAAGGAAGCTTGCAAACGTCGGCTCATCATCGGAAAGCATTGAAACGAGTTTACAGGATTATTTCTAGCGTGCTGAACGCAACACTAATACGCACTATTCGTTCAGGTGATTATCTCCAAGAAAGGCTTGACGAAGTAGAAGAATCTCCTGGTTGCTTGGTTGACATAGGACATTCTCTAATGGCCTATCCTCATGACCAGACAGGATTAATCCTGATATCTCAATTCAGAGGTCACAAATCACAACTTAATAAAATCGTCACTGTCGTCGATCCCCCATCGCGGTTGGGTATAGGAGTGGTTTATTTGATCACTTTCATTTTCCTTCGAATATTTTTACGGCAAGCTACGATGCCTGCAATTTTGAATCTTGTTCGTATCACTTGTGACACGTCCTTTACAAATCTACGGGACAATACTTCCACGAGAATTTATCTAACGTGCTTATTGTTTTTTGCTGTGACGTTGCAAGGAATTTATCAAGGCAATTTGGCATCTCTGTTGACCACACACATCCCTCTTCGGAGTGTTAATACAATGAACGACGTCGTCAGTTTCGGATACAAGATATATGGTCTGAAAGGTTTCAAACTGTTGATCGACAATGAAGATGTCATACGAAGTTTCATAGAAATTGATCGCGAGGAAGACTGTGTTGTGTACGTCAAGAATGATTCTTCGGCTGTTTGTATAGGCCTTTTAACCAGTTTCAAAATTGACCAAGCGCGAGAGCTCAAGTTGCACGTGAGTAAAGATGTCCTTCTCCCGCTCTACATTGCCTTTCATATTCGATGGAATTGGCCCCTGGAACAACGATTTAACACAGTAATTCAAAGAATGGTCGAGGCTGACGTCCTCAAACCCTGGCCCGAGAGATTCAACGAAACAACACTAGCGGAGTTCGAATACGATGACAAGGTCCTGAAAAATAAGGACTTCAAAAACATACAGTTACACGAGGTGGCATTTGCATTTGTCATTCTCAGCGTAGGATTAGTATGTTCTATCATTATTTTTATTGGTGAATTAGCTCTTCACAAATTTTTATCTAGAGTCGTGACTGTGAGAGTAGAAATTTTGAATCGACTTCAATAGGGAAATAACTTGCTTTATCGGATTTAAAATGTTCACTTATGGAAGGATAAAATATATTGTATTACATATTTCCCAAAAAATGTTTTCAAAAAAAGAAAAGCTACGCCAGGTACTTAAAAATTCTGATTAAAAAATTATTCAAAACAATAAGTTAAGAACAGGGGTACGTTCCGAATCAGCGCCGAACGAACTTTCCTCTCATTCTTTCATTCGCGGTGAGACAGAGAGAAAAGTCGCCCGGCGCTGATTCGGAACGTACCCCAGGTGAAGTACCACAGTCGGTATCAAAAACTGTAAACAACTTTTTTGGTGCATATTAGCATTTACAGCTAAACGAAAGGTTTCATCCCCTGCTTTGGATATGTCCGCAAGGGATGAAACTTTTTTTTCGCCTGTAAATGCTAATATGCGCCAAAAAAGTTGATTACAGTTTTTGATACCGACTGAGCCCGGGATGGGCGGGAGGGAAGGGAATGCACCTCCTCTTAAGTGATACATGCCAAGTTTAACAGAAGAAGCACTTCTGTTAAACTTCTGTTAATCTACTATAAATAATTGCCGTTCCAGTGTTTGCAAGTGTCATGACCACACTGGGAGAGGATCCGTTCCTACGGAAAAATTCCCATCACGATTTCGAAAACCTCTCATCACGCACGATTAGGATATCCTCGTGCTGACCGTAGTCGAGGTGACGAATTTCGCCACCGCGGCCGCGATCGCACGAGGGTTTTTTTTTTTCCCACCTCCACCCCCGCCGTACCTTGATTTCATTATACCGGCGGTCACACGAGGGTATGAAACGGAATATTTAAGGTGATGTGAAACAAATGTTGGCGACAAGCGTACAAGCGACAAGCATACCAGCGACCTTGTCTTCTTCGGGAGGAAGTAGAAAACGTGACGTTGCCGACACGATTTCCACATCCCGCCGTTAGAGGGTGTGACGATTGCGCTCACGGACGCCTAGCGGCTATGTGAGACACCAGCGAACAGCCAACATGGCGCTAGCGATAAGATGCCCTCAAGCAGTTGTCTCATTATATATTGAACAATAAACGATTATAATAGTAATAAATATCGATGGCGTGTCAATATTACAGTCAATATTATATTACAGAGGGCGCTGGCCCAAAATTCTTATTCTAGACTAGACGTGGACTCAAAAGCTTGGCAACTGAGTCGTTCGCTAAGCGATCGGAATCGAAATCCGAAAATTGATTTTCGGAAATATGATGAATTGAAATATAATGAATCACGTTCGCCCCGACTCTGCAATGTTGGCCGAGGCGATGATCACAAAATCGTACTCCCGAGTTCGCCGCTACGATTTAGCGCCACTCAGTTGGGGGCGGCCAAAAGCCGAGCGTTGTGCATCTCCGTACTAATCTCTTTACCTACTATCCATTCGACGCTTGCTTCTCGCGCTAAGTAGTAAAGTATACTAAAGACCGCCTTTCGTTAGCGCCTATTATTTTTCTCATTACAATTCGTTCGAATAATATTTTCATCGTTTCAAATGAGGAGATCGACTATCTCGTGAATTAAATTGCACAAAAAATCAATGATCCAAACTAAAAATCGAACTCCCCAGTTTTCTATTAATTTTGTATGTAATAATAGCTCGGTTAATTGCGAAGTTTTTCTATATTTTTCGTTACTGCAATTACTTATTATTTAATTTGAAAAATATTCAATTATGATAAGTTCGTAGATTGATCGAGGCGCATAATAAAGCTATTGCTATGACAACGAAAATAACAGTCAGCTTCAATCTCAGCAGTCTTTCGCAATGTTACCAATAGTCTAACCCCAGAAGCATTTTAATGTTGTGACGTATATCGGATCGTTTGAATTTGCGACTAAGAGAAAAATCCGCGAAATGCAAGAAATTTCGTGTTCCTGTAACGAGAGTAAGAAGCAATACAACGGCGAGGAGAATTATCAGCCAGCTGGACCAAGAACCGATGACATTTATCGAACCTGTAATCTGCCCCTGAGATTTATGTACCCAAGTAAGTTTTTTTTTCGTATGAAAGATGTTGACATATAAGAAAAAATTGCACGAAAAACGTCCTCCGCATTAATCAGTACATAAAACGGCGTAAGCTTATGTGATAAAAAGCGAAAACTTTGTAAAATATCGCGAAAAATTTTTAACACTTTTTCATCGTAAATTATATACTTGACCGTTACCTCGGCTCGCGCCCAAGTAATATGTGAGCTTAGCGACGCAGCGGAAGATGAGAGTGCAAGTATTCTCTTTGAAACTCACAAAGATTTACGACGGCTTTTACTCGTTGCCCGGAGTAGAGAACATGGCACTTGTTCTTTTTTTTTTGTTTATCTCACACAATGCCTTCCAATAGTCGTTGACGATTCGTTTTCTTCACAAAATTATTACGACGATCTTTGGACGCGCGGCAGTCTGCTATATCAATTGACTCGGTGATTTAGCGTCGAAGGCTTACGAGAATGCAAAATAAAGGCAACCAGCGCTCTCCCTTCTTTCGCGATAATAACGCGTGGGCGTTTCACAACAAACAAGCGAACGATCAATGCACCCGTCCGATGACGCTTATCCGAGAGTTCGCACATTTTTCCAATTTAATTATAGGCACCATGTTTTTTTCGTTGATTATTTTTAGAAGCGCTTTTATCCCGACAGAATTTATTCAAACTTCGCGAGATTATATTCCGAAATCGTTCGAAAGTGCGAATACGATTGCAATAACGACTATTGTGAAGGTTCGCGTATTAATTATCGTATTTTATTACTCAAACATTTTAATAGTGACGATTAAATTGTTGCTTCAATGAGTTTTTCTCGAGGTCAGAAGTCATTTCTTATCAACCGCACAGTTTCGCAGAATTATCGGAAACTTCGCTTTCCGCGTGTACTCAATTTATTCTTCGAATGACTCCGAAGATGAGTAAATAATCGAAACCTCAGTCGTTTATGAAGTATCGCGAGTACAGGATCATGCGTTCCACGGGGTTAACGCTATTGTTTTTATTTTATTCCCACTTAACTTTCGTTATTTCCTCGTCAACCGAGGAAACGACGATAGACTGTCGCGTTCACAATCACATATATATCTGTTTCTCCGCGAATTCGGCACTGGAAAACGTTGCCTTCGAGGACGCGAATGCCGTTCAAACGATCGACGACGTCGAGATACATCTCGAAAATCTTGGTATCGTCGATATTATCGACGAAACTTTTAACGATGTGAAAAACGCTTCGGCGCTGTATCTTTCGGACAACAAACTCGCAATCGTGTCGCGTCGTTACTTCGACTATTTGGATCAGCTGACTTATCTCGATCTCAAGAGCAATCGTATAAGCGATATCGAAGATGGCGCTTTCGCGACACTGACGAATCTCGAGACCCTTCTCTTGGATTATAATTTTATTACGCAACTCAGCCCCGGCGTTTGGAACGGATTAACAAACCTTCGAGAATTGTACATTACGAACAATACTTTGACATTGAGGAAAAACATGTTTCGAGGTTTGAGACAATTGGAGACGTTGGCACTCGACTCGAACGAACTGAGTTACGTGCCGGTCGGTACTTTCAACGGTGTTAATCGCATTGATCTTCTATATCTTTCGCGAAACAACATAGTCTCCTTGCATCCCGATGTTTTTCGAGGTTTGAACGATGTGAACGAATTGGATTTGGGGAAAAATCGTATCGTCAATTTGCCGAGAGGAATCTTCAGAAACATGAAATGGCTCGAGACCCTGTGGCTCAACGGCAATCGTATCGAAAATTTTCAAACCGGAACTTTCGACGGATTGAAAAGATTATCCACCCTATTTATCGCAGGCAACGTACTCGACCACGTCGATTTTTTGGCGTTTCGCGAATTGATAAACGCGACCATCGATCCCGGCTTCATTATCGACGGATCATTCGTTCAGGACTTCGACGACGTAAAGGGAACTTTTCGATGCGTCAATGGAACCTATCGGGAGCCTTATGTTTGCGAGGCTATCAATTGAAATCGAATCGTTCGATCGTCACGAATTATCGATACTAAAAAGTAAATCAACATTTTTACAACGAAAAATGTATACTGCGGCGCAAAAAATTCAATAAAAATTTATAAATAAATAGTAATAATAATAATTAATGCCTTCATCTTCTCATCGTGATAGTCGTCTTTCAAATTATGATAATCGGAACATTTGCTCATGAAAAAAATGAAAAAAAAAAAAAAAACTTCGACATAAAAAAAATACTAATTGATGATTCTTCGTTTTTGCAGGAGTTTTCAAGGGATATCGTCAAGAAGATAGTTCAAAACCACATCCCTGCTATCGAAGCACATCGATGGATTATGGATGGTATCCCCCGACGGTGCACACGGTCCCAACCACTTTCTATCCACGCAATACCGCATTCAGTAACGAGCTCGGACGTGCCGGAATGTATCGAAATCGTTCGCTCAACACCGAACTCGACAAGACATTGTTTTAACGAAAAAAAATCATATATCTTCTACTGCCTGTACACGAATTTATTAAATTTCATAATCATCAAAAATATTTAATAAAAATCGTAAACATCGATATGTTAGATTTTTTTTTATGTCGGTAAAAAAGATCGAGGGAGGTGTGAAAACATTGATAAGACATTTTTACGCTTATCGTTCATATTTATTATTACATGTCAGCTTACATAATACGTTAACCATATATTTAACAGATCAGATCTAAGAGACACTCTGGTTACAACGTGTCCCGATTCTAACGCGGGTCGAAGGGGTTGTTATTTATTATTATTATTATTTTTTTTTTCTTCATTATTTCGTTCACCGTTGTCGCGGTATTTCACTGACAGTTAACATCGTTACGTTGCTCCATATTACGTTAATCATTTGTTTGCGTTTTTTATTTTTTTTTTGTTTTTTGTATCTCCTTGTTTCGTATTCATTCGTAATAAAGCCCGAGACATAAGTAATTTCGTTTTGCCTCAGCAGCGAAATTACGGGCGTAAGGGAATATAGGTGGGTTTTTCGAAATCCCTCGCTAAGGATTATACAATCGGAATAAAATGTTATGCATAGAGATTACCGTACAACCGTATAACGTCATATATAGTTAAATACTGTAATATCTAGCGTTCACAACAGCCTAATAGAAACACAAGAATAAAACGATACTTTATCAATGTAAATTCGATTCGCCAACGACCATCGCTGATACGACGGTAATGTCGCGCGGCATTTCTCAACGTTTAATCTTTACGAAAAAACGGTTTTATCGATTTGTTTTTCTCTCATCTTTCACCATTTATTCTTTCGGTATTAAAACAACAATGTTGGGGAGATCGTTAAAATCGTCCCGACGTTAATACACTATCGTCTCGTTAGTGATAAATCGTGTTTATAGGTTAGTTTTAAAAACAGTAACGGGTCGGGGGATACGGTGGTTACACTTGTGTGTGATAAAAATTCGAGAGTTATAATCACAATTACTAGGAAATGTTTTGTAATTCGCCGTCAGTAACGGTGCTTTTCGTTTTTTTTTTCTTGATAATTCATATCATTCTGTGTATCGTCATTCGTTTTGACGTGATCGACGCACGACGAAAGTACAGAGCAACTTTTTGTCGTCGTTTGTTTTGCGTGTGTGTGTATTTTTTTTAACATATCATCGTCACTTTCTTCGGGTTCCGTTTGATTCCACGTGCGTGGCGGACGCCGAAGTGTCGCGAGTTGTTTTTTTGTTTGTTTATTTCATTTTTACATAAAAACGGTGTTTCATCGATGTGTTAGTGATTGGGAGTGGGGGGGATTTGGTATCTTTAACTTCTACGACTTCTACGATTCGAGTGGTGGTATCGGAAAAATCAGTCGGGGCGACGAAAGAAATCGTTGCAGTCGTAGCGACAAGAGGACACGCGAGGGGCCGAAGCGCATTTTCTTTTGTAGTAAATGCTTCAACGATACAGCGCCATGCGGTCTTCCGATTTGTTTGGACACGAACGACGCGACTCCGTGCCCGAGAAAGGCCGACAGTGGCGCTGCGGAACTCGACTCGAGCACCTCGATGGGGTTGTCTCGTCGATGAGAAACAACGATTTCTTCGCTCCGGAGACGTTTCATCCGACGATTCGCGACGATATTTACGGCATTCACGTTACAAAGCGCTGTTATTTTGGCCACGAGAATTTTTCACCTTGTCGGCAAAAAATCTTCGAAGAAAATTCATTTTCCGGCCATGTGAAAGAAAAATACCGTTTTTTTTTCCATCGACCTATCGCCAGCAATTTCAATAAATTCGAGATCCAATCCCTTAATCCTCTAACTGCTTGGTTACACCGCATATGCATTCGATATATCACTAATTAATATTTTCATTTTGTTTTTTTTTTTTTTTTTCATTCATATATATATATTTTTTTAATATATATATATGTTTATATAATATATCTTACGTATGTATAATAATATTGTACTACGCCCTCTCATGTCACACTACACTGCTCTTATTAGGCTTAACGCTAATTTTAGAGTTTTTCCAAACTCCGATAATTCTTAATAATAACGATGACAGATAGAACTCGCATTTTATGTATGATTTAATCTTTCGCCCACTTTCTGTATTCTTATACGTATAACTATTCATTATTGTTACCTTATTATTTCATTGCAATGTTATTTTTATATATATATATTATTTTTTTGTTCGTTTTTTTTTCTCGATATTTATGTATGTATATATATATATATATATAAGTTGTCTTGGCTTGCCTTGGCGTCGGTGTGGTTTTTTTTTCTCCTTTTTATTCTCTGCTGATAACGCCTATTACAACGCTGACAAATAATAATCCTTTAATCTGATTTATTTTTTGCTTTGTTTTTTTTTTTATTTCATTTGTGCAGAACTATCCTACGCACGATCGCGACACGGGCTCTGTTCGTTTACGGATTTTTCAATTGTTATTTCTTCACTTTGATTTTTTTGTTGTTATTGTTATACGCGACGAACAGTGCCCGCGGACGCGGATTCGTTGTCATCTCGAACGTAGCCACGACGTTGAGTAATTGCATTATCCATCGACGGATCTAATTATACGTGTTAATTACATCTGACAAATGATGGCTGCTTTTTTTTTTTTTACGAAAGTCGTGTCTGCCGCGGGAGCCACGACTTTCCAATTATCATTTTTAGGCTAATGATCGTCGAGGTCGGCATCAAATTCTTCATCGCGAACTCGCATGAGAGTCAAGTTCGTTGTTTAAAGTCAGAGATTAATTATTACAGATTGAATTCGCGACCGCACCTCGAACCCACGTTTCTTTCGGCTCTACGATAATTCGAACACTTCGATCGAAAAGTTCTCGATTTTTCAACATTCTCGGATCATCTCAGCGTTTCGATATATATTTACTTTTTTTTTTTTTTTTTGAGAACACGAACTCTCTATATTGTCATTCTGTTGCACAAGCTTCTTTTTTTTTTGCATCGTTTCACCAATCCGTTCGAAAACGGCTGGACATTTCTTCGTCCAGCCGAATGATCGAAAGGCCGCGGCATTAAAAAAAAAAAACAGTTTATCCTTCAACATCGCGGATAACTCTCAAAAATCGTTTTGCAATCTCGTTCTCTTTGATTTATCGGCGCGACAGGCTCGGTAGACGTTTAATTGTTGTTGATACGATATTTAATAACATTGACACATATCATGATAAGAATATACGCAATGGTTATCGTATAATATATATATTTATAGGTTATGTATAATAGGGTGGGCATTTTTTTTCTTTGTTTGTTTGTTATTTCGTTTGGTTACATTGATATATATGTATTTATATATATATCAATAATGTTCGGTATTTTTCGTTTACGATTATGTGGGTAGCACGCGTTGAAATCAAAGAGGTAAGTGTTTACGGTTGTTGACGCGACGGACGCGTCTACACGCCTACGGTTACTATTACTTTTTTTTATTTTTTTTTTATTCACTTCACCTTTCACCTCTCGATAATTATTAAAAATCTATTAAGATTATTTAGATAAAGACACGTACAGAGATTTATTGTTTTGGAGCTTCGGGCAAATTCGCAAATCGCGACGATAATTCTTTGTTTACCGATTTTTTTTTTTTTTTTTTTTTTTACGATAACGCCATTTCCAAGCGGTTCGGAACGATCGTCGAAGGAAATGCGAATAAATTCGAGACTCCGTAGTTTTAGCACGACGAAAGATGAGAGCGTTACAACAGCCGACATTTATATATCTTATTTTATTATTATTTTTCTTTGTTCTTAATATTATCTACGATGCATTTACTATGCACGCCGATTGATGACACGGTGAATTAATTAACGCGGAAGAAGGTTTAGTTATCACGGAATAATTATAATGATGAAAAAAAAAAAAAAAAACAACAACAACAACAACAAATTGTGAACTTGAGGAGAGTTAATATTGTACACGTTCGATAAATAATTTCACGGAAATTTGTCAATGATAATCTAACATCGGAATTGTACAGTCGTTTAATTATCCAAACAATTTTACAACTTCGTTTCTCGTCTATAACGATTAAATACGTATTGGTACAACGTGTTTAAGATCGCGATTTTTCGATCCGATCCGATCTCAATTTATTATTCGGTGCAACTGACGAAATTATCGGTGGGACCCGTATTATTGTTTTTTTTTTTTCTTATTTTTTTTTTTTACTCTTCATTACTTCGTTAATCATCTATTTACTCTCAACCGCTAAAATCAGCGATATATTTCGCTGTTCAAGAAGAAGAAATGTTTTCAAACGGAGAAACTGGTGATAAACGCGTTACAATTAATTGTACTTAGAGCCATGAAAGTGTAGAAATAACATTGTCGACCGTGTTTTACGTGCCAAACGAGTGTCAAACAACGATATATATTGTTGGTGTTATTACTTCGTAGACAATCCTACGGGAAACGATAAAAACACTTTTTTTCCGCAAACTATTCGAAATAAATAACGGCATCAAAAAAAAATTGCTGCCGTTCGAAGTTTCATTTTTTTTTAACGACACTAAACACGGACATCGATAAACTTAACGTAAACAGATTTATGGAAACACGCTGTAACAAGATTTTTTTTTCTTTAAACAACATAGCGTGTGGATTATTATTTTTTATTTTTTTTTAGTGTATATATGCTTTTTCTTCATTATTGTGTCGCAATTAGTTCGTGCGAAATAATTCGAGCGATGATTGCCGCATTTTGGACAATGAAACGATCATCGCTCGACTTCGCTAACTATTTATTTATTGTTTAGTCAATGATTACTTCTTCGATTTCACGAAGATTTATCTTTTTTATTCTTCTTTTTTTTTTTTTAATAATATGTTTTTTTCTTCGTATGTTCCGAGAGTACGGGAGTGTTGTTGCTCTGTTGTCTGGTTGTTGTTCTCGTTTATTAATGATAATGATGGTGCTATTGCTTGAAGATTTTGCTTTGCTCTCTGAAGCGTCTAGTTCAACCGTATCTTGCCAATCGATCGATTTTTTTTTGTTCCTCTATTTTTTCTTTTGTTTTTTTTTTTTTTTTTCCTAGATTACCTAGTGCGCCGAGGCACCCCTGAGATTTCCCTTATCGTCAATCGAGTCTAATCGTTCGAATTTCACACGTACATCGAATTCTCTTCGTTTTTTCGTACGCGCATCTCGATTAACATTTTTCTAGTTTATATTCTGCTTATCGTCATTCGGGCGATTTTTTCAAACTTTTTCGCAATTTCTCGAAGCAATTTCCCAAACCGCATCTCGTCAAATCGTATTTCTTAAACTAATTCGAATAATCACTAATGTTGTGATCTTTATGGTTTTTTTTTTTTTTTTTTTTTTCGTTGATACATCGTGTCTCACAATGGAGATTCTTGAGTCAAAGGCTTTCTCGAATCTTTCGTCGAGTTTTCGAACCGTTGCGACACGGGTTGCGACTCACCGGATATCAAAAGCCTACGCAATCACATTAAATAGATCATTTGCAGATTACAACGCGCAAGTTTGCGTACAAAAGGAAAGGTTTTTACTCGATTTACTTGTAATCAACGCTGTTATCATTATTTTTTAATGGCGATCCTTTTTTTTTTCAATCCAACACGACTCTCCGCGTGCAATCAGTCTCATTACTTTCGACTCGTTACAGTCGATGAAAAAACATTTTAAGGCGAAGAACATTTTTTTGTTATTCCATCGTAATTTTGATCGACAAATTACACAAAACCCTTTTTTTTTTCTCCGAATTCGAAGATCGAAGTTCAATATAAATCTTTCTTACTTCACTGCGGTATGGAAAGTGAGGTTTTCCCGCGGTTCGCGCACGGAAAACTTCTTTTTCACACCTTGTGAAATAATAGTATTTTACGATACTAGTGAGAGAAGGCGGACTTTACGGCGACGCTTGGGAAGTGACCGCGCGAGCCGCATCGAGCGAGAGAAGGCGAGTGCAGCTACTTCACAACCGCCGGCGGAAGTCCGCTTTGTCGCACAAGTATCGCACGATGCTTTTTGTAACAATTGCAGAAGGAGTGCTACTGCAGTGCCGCCGATTGTGGCGCCACCACAGTATGCGAGAAGTACCAAAATGCGTGTGAGAAGTACGGACTTCTCGCACGCTTCCGTCCCGGGAGAGTGGGAGAAGTAAAATCAGAATGATGTGCGCATGCGCCGCGACATTACAGTACGGGTTGTTATAATGCGCCACTCACGCCACTCTCGGCAGACACGAGAAGTAGCATTTCTCATGCACGCGTTACAAAAAATCGTTGACGATACTCGGCGGAAAAGCGTTTTCCGCTCGGAGAAAAAGATTTTCCTTCCTCGTGACGTAATATACTATTTTTCTCGCAATTCGAAGATCGTTATCGATCGCCTAGCGAATTTCCTTCTCATCGTTCGTTATCTCCCGACTGTAGCTTTTCTCACTGAAACTTGACTGGATGTTGTTGCACAATCTATCTAATTTACCACTGAAATATCTTAAAAACTACTTGTGCGCTTAATAATTTCGGGCTCTTCGCTTCCCCGTCGTATTTTCACCGGAAATAACTTCGATAAATCGTTTTCCGACATTAATTACTTCAACGATTTCGGTGTTCGATATAATCGATGAGTTTTTTCGATCGTTTTGCAACTGATGCCGCGGAGGTTGAGATTCGATAGTAAACTTTCGTGATTCGTCAATTAACGGTTCCACAATGACTCTTATTTTTTTTTTCTCTCGTTCGGACACCGACTGAATTATCATCGTTCCACATCGAAAATCGATTACGTTTCTTTTTTTTTTTTGCTTTTTTTTTTTTAATGCTTCGTCACAGGGTTCACGAACTTCGAAAGGTCCCGAAGGACCTTCACATCGGACGCTCACTTCTTTGCACACGACTACTATTCCTCGCGTCTTTCCTTTTGTTTTGTTTTTTTTTTTTAATACAAAAAACATATTTTATAGAGAATTGTATCAACGTCGATTGTAATTAATGTCATAGTAGAAAAATTCTTTCTATTGGTAATTTTGCGAATAATCTGCGAATGTTCAATTGTGACTGCCGTATGGTTGATACTATCCGACGAATAACTCATCTCTGTGCGCCCTAAATCGTGGATTCGTCTTTTCTCTTTTTTTATTATTGATTTATTATCCGTGTAATACCTAAGCGAGCGCGCGGTTCGGCTATTATATTTTTGATTGATATTCCGTTGGGTCAATTTTTTTTTTTTTGGAGCGAAAATTTCCCCATTACCAAGAAAAATTGCTATAATTTTTCTCAATGCGACGAGAAAGTTGTTGTGATCAGCGTATCCAATAATATCGAAAATTATTATTCCTTCAACAGTCGTAACCCAACGGAAAGTTTGGATCAACGATCATTACGCCGGAACGTTGGGCAACGGGATTCTCGGAGTTTTTTTGTCGATCGATCCGACGCTCGCGCATCGTTCCGTCGTCTCCAAGTTTCTCGACGCCCCCGCGCTCGCACCTTCGTTTTACATCTCGCCGAATATACCAGCGAAGGTCTTACGAAGATTCGTCATTGTATCCTCGGAATCCTCGCCGGTTTGGCTCTGCGATTGGCTTCCTTGTCGATGCAAAAGCGTCCGCGATGGTGGCAAAGGTGGCGGCTCGTCGGAACGTCTCGACACTGGCGCCGTGCTGCTCACGGTACTCGATTGAGATGCTGCATAATCAAAATATAACAAAAATCATTAATTAATTACTCCAAATTTAAATGAATTTTATAGAAGTATCGGATATCCCGTAAATCGAAAAATCTTTGATCAATATTTGCAAATTTATTTCATCAATTGTTCGAAAAAACTCGGAGTGCAATGCGCAGTGTTTCTCGAGACTCGTAACGGAAATTGGTAACTTTACATCCGTAAAAAAAAAAATTTGAAAAATTCGAAGGAATACTAAAAAAAAAAAATGGTATGTATTCGGAAAAATCGTTAGGAATATCGGTGGACGAGGTATTAGATTCACGTGAAGATGAAGGGAATGCAGGAAAAACCCGTTCGAGATCTCGAAGAAGAGAAGAAGTCTTATCGCGAAGCAAGAGTGCTCCCGCCACCCAAGTAGTCAGTGGAAAGCCACGCAATTACCCATCGGCGAGGTAATCGCGCGAGACACGCCCATCGGGCACCGAAGATGTCGGTCTCCTTCGTCGTTGTAAACGACGATATTATATACCGCGTTACCACCACTACTACAACAGCCGAAGGCCCTTTTTTCTCTGTATCCCTTTCTTGAAACATCCATTACACTTTACATACGAGCCGATCGCTCGGTCACTTTGATTCTCCGGCTAATGGTCGAGTGCGCGTTCTCGTGTTTAAAGTTACCGGCGTTGACTGACGCGACACGATTGAAAGTACATGGAAGAGTCAAAAAAATGATTTTATATTCGATTAGAAGAGTAATTTCTACGATGATGTAAAATTAATCGAATATCTAATGTAATTATGCAAAGGAGTGGAAAAGACTACGGAAAAGGAAAGAAAAATCGAAAAGGCACCTTGCGAATCTCGACGCTGAAGCTGATGGTGACTGTCCGACGAGGGAACATCGCCCGCGAGGGCGGTTGTCGAGCCCATGGATCCCTGACTCGCCATACTCGTCATTGAGCCGATGCTACCATGAGATCCGAGTACCGGGGCCGGTCCCGGTGGTGGACCTCTCTCCTCCACCGGACTGGCTGCTTGGCTGGAACCCGACATCGACCCTCTGGAAGCTGTTTTCGTCAGGACGCTGGGCGGCCGACAGTACGCCTAAAATACGTAATTCCTTATTTATTAAACATTTTTTTTACAGTCATTATATTTTTATTAATATCTCCATTCCGATAGGCGCTACTCGATCGAAGTCCATATTTTTTTATCAATTAATTAAAATGATATTTTTCCCTCTCTTGCAGCGTAGAAAAATCGTGATCGGCATTAAGAGGAGGTGCAATCCCTTCCCTCCCGTCCATCCCGGGCTCAGTCGGTATCAAAAACTGTAAACAACTTTTTTGGCGCATATTAGTATTTACAGTCGAAAAAAAAGTTTCATCCCCTGCGGACATATCCAAAGCAGGGGATGAAACTTTTCGTTTAGCTGTAAATGCTAATATGCGCCGAAAAAGTTATTTACAGTTTTTGTTACCGACTGTGGAATTTCATCGCTTCTTAAACGATTTATTTGATCGGAAAGAAACCGGAAATCGGTAAATAAAAAAATCGGTAAATTAATATATAAATTAAAATCGATGTATTTGTCTCTCCGTTTCATAACTTTTCCTTTGTGTAAAGAAAAATGTTATTTCGGAACATTGAATTGATTAATCGACGATACATTTACCTGCATCTTTGCGGTAACCAAATCGGCGATCTGACGACGATCCTCCTCCTGCGAATCGCCCATCAACGACAGCGCGCTATCGTTCACCTCGATGATGTATTCCTTGCCATCTTTTCCAACGAGAAGTTCGATAGCGCAGATATCGAGACCGCCGAAAAGTTGCGAAACGTGATCGACCCATGCGCGAAGTTTTTCGGTTACGGCGAGTTGTTCCAACATCGCTGATCCGGTGTTGGATTTCCAATTACCGCTGATACTTTTACGCCTGTTGACAAACGTGGTTTTCTCCCATTTTTACCGGATTTACCATTCGTTTAAAAGTGTTTCTACCGTAAAAAAAAAAGTGCATAAAATTTATCGTACGCGGGAACTCCGGTAACGAGAAAATTCGTGCAATTATTCAATCTGCTCGGAGAGAGTAAATAATCGTATTTCAAACGGATCGATAGCTTTCTCCTCTCTTCGCGTATAAACTGGAAACGATGGAGGAACTATAATATCCTCGAGGGATATGCGCGGAAGTTGCGGCTACTCGGGGCCTCTCTCTCTCTCTCTCCCTCTCTCGTCGCGTACGGGTTTGCAGCGGGGAAACGAGAGGGTTGTTTGCAGCGATGCGGTTTTCGACGCGCGAGTAGCCCGCGCGGCCGATCGGAGCCAATATCGCGCAACTGATTGCCTGCCCGGGAGCTCTCGATTGAGTCGAATCCCCGGATCCTGTAGCGGTGCTCGACGCGCTAAACCGACAGGATCTGCCGTCCATCGCGATCGATCGACGCGTCGACTATCGCCGCTCGCGAATACGCGATTCGCTCCATTACAATTCGGCGGATACGGGAAACGAGCAAAAAACAACGGGATCGATATATAAAAAAAAAAAAAAAAAAAAAATTCCGGAGAATGTCTAAAGTGCCGACATACCGCCGAAAATTAATTAACGGACATTAAAAGGCACTAACATGAAGGCTTTGTAGTTGCTGCCAATCTTCTGCACGTGAACGTCATATTTGGTATCGATGTATGGCTCCGCGGTGCAATATGACGTCGTCATTGCCGCCAGCGATGCGAGATCTTGAAATTCCTGACTGTTCTCCGCTCGGGCTTTGCCGACCCCACCGTGAGCGTGACCGAGCTTCACCACGACTGGATAACGAGCCGCGTTCACCTGGAAAAGAGATCATGACAAAGCAGTTCCGTTAGCGAAGCTCTCGATAAACATTTCTCTTCTTCTTACAGATACATCGCGCAATTCTATGTTTTGCATTTCTGTGATACCCTTTTTATGCAATAATAATCATAATAACAACAACAAAAATGGTATTAATTTATTATCGTCGTTTTCTCGCGTCACTTTTGATTCTGCGCAAAATTTACGCGGTCATTCCTATTCAATTCAGAAATAAAAAAAAAATTTTTAGCCGACGTAAATTCTCGTTACACTTCGTCTATAAACTATTTCGGAGCTTAACGATTGTTTCCGACGCGAAAACAATCGATGTCCCGAAACGGGGTTTTCGCGAGCTGAAATATCGTTCATGCAACGAGTATAACAGCATTCGGATAAGCAAAGAATAAGCTCTCTCGCGCTATACACAGAAATACGGGCAAACGATGTTATTACAGAGGATCGAGATACCCCGCGGAAGGTGAGCAGCTTCGACGAAAGGTCTCATTATCCGTCTCTTCCTCAAAGTCACGCGGCTTTTATAACGAGCAAAAAACAGAACAGTGCACGAGTGTTCGACTGTAAACTAACACGCGGGGGTATAGCGTTTCTACGTAATAGTTTGTCAAGCCAAAGTTGTCGGTGCGAACTATATATCTATATATATCGGTTGACGCCTCTCGTTACATCGCTTCCAGGCTGTTATTCCTGATGTCTGCATCCGAGTTTTTCGCGTTTCATTATTTATATGATGGTAAATAGATCGCACGAGTTTCGAGGGTAAAATTTCGGTTGGTACTATTTTACTCGCGAAAATTAATTATCGGCGGAATTCAAAAATATCGCGAAACAATTTTTTTCACGAAAATTAAAATAATAAATATAATTTTTTTGTTTGTTTTTCAGAAATTTTTTTTTTCAGTTTTTATTTCGCGATAATTCTTCGCATATCAGTCAAATTATGAAAATTAAAACGATATTTTTTTTTTTTTTCGTTTTTGAAGAATTTTTTTTTTCGATGGAATACTGTAATTTTTGTCTGTATTGATGTTTCAATCTGTTAATTACTGAAGAGTAATTAGGATGAACGCGAGCGGTGTACGGAGGTACAACGATAAATTAACGCCGCGCGGCGCAGTAGTCGAAAATCGGGTTATAACACGCAAGAAATTAATTAGTCCGGAGGGGGTAAAAATGGTTAAGTGAGCGAACCCCATAAATAATCGAAACGTCAGTTTCTCTTCGTTGATCCGCGGCTGGCGGAGCACAACGAGCTTTCAACGTTCCGAAATTGCTGCGAGATCTACCGGCGGTTTTTGTCGGAACGAGAGCACCGCCAACCGGAGGTAATTTACCGTTGGCGATTAACAGTCATTCAACGGCACGAGCACTTTTCATCGAGCTTGAAATTTCAACGGGGCTGCGCGTTGAAAGTGGCGTGTTGAAATGAAAAATTTATCCAATCGCTTTGGCGCTCTTTGCGACCCCTGCGCCCATCAAAATTTATGACATTGATGACTTTAATATATTTCGAAAAAATTTTTCGTGTTTTTCTCAACGTTTCCCAATATAGTTTATTAAGGGGATACATCCACCGGACGTTTCGAAAATCGAATAAAAATTTCGAAATCCGAAAAAAAAAATAAAAAGATCGATAGCATTCCCAGAAGAGCGACTTGTTTTACTCGAAAAAAAAAAAGTTACTTTTCCATTCAATTTTTTTTCCGTCATCGAAAAAACAACACTTTAACGTATATCTATGCGATTTTTCGAAATTTTATTTTGCATTATTTCTGACTATTCCAATAGATCGAAGATTAAGGAGTGGCAGACCCGTAGATCATCGTGGGTTTCGAGTTGCCATTGAGAAATTTTGAGAAACACTTCCGTTAGTTTATTATCGAGAATTGGTCACAAAATACGTAAACTCCCTCACGCATCGTCGAACATTTTCAACGAAAGTGCGTTTCTTTTTTGGGTGAAAAAAGAGGTAAAAGATTTAAATGCGTGAGAGGCGAGAGTTGCGGGGGCGTCGTGTTTCACGAGACGCGTGGTAACCGCGGCAGTCCGTGAAGACATTTTATACCGTCGCATCTCGAATGTTTCATCTCGTGTGTAAGTTATACACCGGTATACATCGAGAAGATCGGGCAAACGTGAGGTAATAGCGCCACCATAAACGTTCCTGGCGCCGTGTTTAGCTCCGGGCGAAGAAGTTGCTTTCCCATGACGATGTCCCTCGAGATCCCTCTCTCGTCCTTCTCTCCTCCCCCCCCCTCCCCCCTCCCGCCCCTCGCGGTACACGATGCAACGGCGACGAACGTCTTCGATGCATTTCGATCGAAAACAGAGCGCGTTCACTGGTTCACTCAGCTTCGACCCCTTTTGCAACGCGCCGGAGCATTATATACGAGAGTACATCTCGTGGGAGACTAACGTTTATTTTACAAAGATCTATCTTTCACGTGGGGCTTCGGAGGGCACACGATTATTCTTCATGGAACTTTTATTCTAATCTCGTGAGTGGATTCGAGGAGTTAGAGTTGAGTTATCGTCCGCACGTAAAAGAAGTCGGATTCCCCAGTAATGAAAAAAAAAAAAAAAAAATACAAAAAAATGCGACGGAGCGAGAAAAGAGTATAGTGAACGTAAAACAATGAGACTCCGAAGGCAAGAGAAAATGCAGGGTTTATAAATGAGGATGCAATGGAAGGAAGCGAAAGAAATCTCATTGAAAAGAAATCTCAATTCTCGAGGGTACGGAAGAGGTATTTTTTAAAAATTTCTCGTGAAAGGTTTATCCTAATCTCGTGAGTGCATTCAAGGAGGCAGAACCGAGTTATCGTCTGAGAGCTGAGATTTTTTAGTGGTAAACACAAAAATAAGGAAAGCGGAACGAGAGTATCAGAGGAAAATAAGTAAATTCGACAATTTCCGGCAAAAAATGGGTTTTCATTTTTTTTATACGGAAAATAAACATCGAATGCCCAATTCCACGCAATTATTCGTTTTTAATGGTATTTCATGCATGTAAACAAATTCGGAGTACCGAATATAAAAAATTGTGTTGAAGGGCTATCAATAATTTTTTTTTACGAATTTCAAATTTTTTCTATCGAAAAAAAAAAATTTCAGTTTTCCAATTTTTTATATTCGAATTTGGAGATTTTTCTCGTGAAATCGGAAAATTCGATCATTTTTTACGTTATAAAAAATATAAAAAATATTAGTTGATAAAATAAAAAAAAAAAAATTACGGTAGAAAATCGACTTCTTGCGTTGGATGGAAAGTATGGAATGCTTCGCGCACTCCGCACACGCATGTACAGTGCAGGGAGAGGAGGTATACGGTTTATATCCGATGATACAAGTTGCCTCTGGTATTACAAGGACCTTCGTCGATAGCTCTTGGTATCCATTATCAGCTAACTATCCTCGTGGTCTCGAGAGAGAAAACTTGTTACCGAGAAAAGTGGCCACACGTATAGAAGGTTTTCCCCGCATAAGTGTGGCAAGATCGTGCATCTTCCGCGCCGCCTGGTTACGAGGCGTATGCATAGTTAAACTCCGGAGTACGACGCCAGGAAGCATTGCCACTTAGCGATGAGAGTTGAGCCACGCGTTTAGAAACGATCTTCCCATGTTCTCGGCGGCCATATAAGCTTTTATACTCCGGGATACGACAGGATATATCATTGCAGTTACGAAGAGCAAATTTTCCACGGCGCTTTAATGCTATTAAACGATAATTTTGCACTCGCAAAACCATTTTTTTTCCGCAGCCGATGAGTTTGTTACAACCGACAAAATTTTTTTTAATTGACGGCAAAGAGTTTCCCGTCGATAAAAACGGAAATAATGTTACCATTTTTTTTTTTTTCCAAATCTTGCGATTTACGGAATCGAAACATCGAACTTCTGGTCGAGAAAAATTGTTTTTACAATTTACGAGAAACGATTTTTCAATAAAAAATTTAATTAACCGAAAATTTCGGCAAAATTTCAGCGATGACGATAAGTTTTCGGAGTTTTGTCATTTTTACTTTTTTTTTCGTAGATTAAGTACAAATTTTTTTTAACCGTTTGATTTTTTAAACGAACCTGTAAAATCAACAAATACGAAAGTTCCGGCGCGAATATGCCGAGGAAAACGACGTTTTTTCGTGTCTTCGCGTAGCATCACTGTTACGAGTAATTTCGGATCCTAGGATTCGCGGTATCCTGCGAGCGTGTAGAGGACGAGGGCATAAAAAAGTGTCGTAACGCGTCAGGACGCCTTGTCGTATATCTCTCGAGGCCCGAAGGCACTGACTCGGCGACGATGCGAGCACGTCGGAGCGTAAGGACTATACGAGGGCGTGAGACAGGAGGCGCAACGCGCGACTAACAAAGAATGCACGTGCGAGTAAAGCGTTGGGGCTGTGCATCACCTCGGGAAAATCTCGCGGTTTGAATTTCTCCGGCGAGCGAGATAAAGCGCAAAAGATTGCGGTATGATAAAAAAAAAAAAAAAAAAACGGAAAGAAAAAAAACGTGTATCGCGTTCGCCTTTGGCGAAACTCGTGTGCGCGTCGCCCGTTTCTCCGCCCTTTGAAACAACGCAGAAATGTTTGCATGCATCCACGTTACTTCAATCTCTTCTCTCTCTGACTCTGTCGCTTCGCAACGAACACATATATCTATATATACAGCAACAGCAGAGTGCGATTACCGCGGCGAGATTTACACGATAAATCTGCCACTCGCGTACGACCGACGTGGCAGCGGCATGCCTGCTGCTGTGTAATGCCCCTGTTACACGGTCACGACGTACGCTGGCAGATATAGGTACATTCGAGCCTCTGGCGTCACAAAACAAATAATAATGTTATAAACATGTGTCTATAAACATATACCGTCCGGATACGGAGTAAAACACTTTTCAAGGAGTGGCTTTCGCAATGTCAGACAAAAATTAATATTTCGAAAAAAAAAAAAAAATCAATTACTAATTCCCCGTAATTGTTTATTCGTAATAATATTTCGATCGCGAAAAAAAAAAAAATTCCCCAAAATAAATAAAAAAAAAAATTCCAATTAAAAATTTTTCTCGAAAAAACTTAAAAAAATGTATGGCCTTTGATTTAATACGAAGAGAATTAAAATAAAATTTATATCAAATCCTCCCTATCGGAATTTTAAACTCGTTGTCACCGCGTCCAATGTTTCGCGGTACAGTCCCCATCTTCGTCATTATCCGTGATTCGGCAACAGCGTACATCAAATTGCGAGTTTCGCAAATTACGCATGAGATTCGAGGTATACGAACGCGATCATTGTATGTATCAAGTTGCATCGATATCGAAGGGTATAGAATGAGCCTTCGTGGGTGCGGGAGTAGCGGCTGATTGTTGCCTCCGGACAGTGTGGTATAATGTTTGCATAGTCATGAGATACGTTGGAAAATACACGATAGGTAGATATCCTCGCTCTCGGAAAGAGAGAGAGAGGGAGAGAGAGAGAGAGAGAGTTATCAAGTACCCAAGTTTCCGACTGACAAACGTTCGCGATCGCTAGCGCTGTGTGGAATACGATTAATTCCGACAAATTTAATCATCGAGCTTCGGGGCGCGAGAGACACCGGCACTATCGATCCTGACAAATTTAATTATCAGCCGAGTTGCAGCTATCACTATATATAGATATATACATATACCGTAAACGTATAAACGTGTCTATAGATCGCGCGTATACGTACGGTTTGCGTGTACAAAGTTCAACGTATGAATTGCAACCGTAGACATACAACGGACAGTAGAAGTAGATATATACCGCGCAAATCAGACGGTCCGATAGGCACGAGCCATTAGCCTAAATGTCTCTCGGAAAGCTGACGTTCTTGATCTATGCGATAATAACTGAGATGCTGAAATGGCTAACGGACACACACGAGTGTTCGCATATGTTTCCCCGACACACCCTTCGATTAATACCGAGTACTCGAGCCTACGGCGGTTCCTGGTAACGCGAAGATAAATATTCTCATAGATTCTCATATCAATTGCTTCGGACGCGATGAATATTAACGAATGTTGATAAATACGCGCATTACGATGATTCCCGAGCAATATATATCTGTTTGCTTTGAATAATTATTTTCGTCAACAGAGATATTCGTCAAAGCAAAATTAATGAGTTTAGGCATATAATTTCGAGAAATTAGCAAACTTTGCGAGGGATTACGCGTCCGCGAAGCTCGCGTCTCGCGCGTTTCGTCTGCTCGAAAACTCGAACAATTAATTCGCGATTCTTTCGTAAACTTTTCAACGATGTTTTCTCGGGGATTTTGCATTCAAACTGCAATTGGCGAGAAATTGGGATAAAATTACGATAATTTTTCGTTTTCATTAAATTATTAATATTATTATTATTGTATTAATTAAATTTATAGTAAGAATAATAATAACAATTATTGTAATAATGTCAACAATTTAATGAGAAAAAAATGATTATTGTTATTATTTTATTATACGAGATAGAAGAAAAAAGGGAATTGTATAAATAATAAGCCATTATATTCGTACTCTCGTTTGCGAACTTTAGTCCGCGGAACACCGCTGGAACTTGTGCCCCATTTTGCACTAACGAATTATTCTCGTCGGTATAGAATTATAAATTCGACGTTACTCCTGCAGCCGCGATCCGCCTGACTTACTAACGAGCTCCGTGGCGCGAGACTCGCTATCGCGTATGTATACATATATATGTATATACAATATGTATATTATGCACGTTTATGTATAGCAGAATACGTAACTAAAGCGCGAAGAATGAATTTGCCGTGAGTGGTAAGCCGGAACATCGTACTCACAGTTGTTGCCGATAGGATGTATTCATACGGTTAACGATATTACCCGCCGCTGATTTCGGGCGTCACGATCGATGAGTATCGCGCGCGAACGCGCTACGATCGCGATAAAGTTCGAACACGCGGTAAGGGGTTAACCAGAGCCCGTATCACGGCGCTCTATATATATAGTAAGCTTTTCGCCAGAGAGCACGACGAGATTCGCGCGCGCGAAATTGTAAAGTAGCTCAGCGATTTACATGATACAAGCTCTCGCGGCCGAGAGATCGAGCCTGTAGTTTCCCCTCATCCCTTCGGACAGCGCAATACCGCTGCCTTTAACCTACCAACGGCGAACGACGGCGTGTCCACGAACACGAATACGCAACCCAAGTACCGCGATATTTGCGCGGTATAGCCAATGCCCCTTCTTTACACTTTAGACTCGTCGTACGCATTACATCGCGGTACAGATTTTTACGAGATATACGATTATATGCACCTTATTATTATTATTATTATTATTATTATTATTATTATTATTATACAGAATGCATATATCTTTGGTGCGTTAAATCATACGTGACCCGTTTTCGCGAAATTACCGTGAATGCGAACGATTGTTTCGCGGTGCTCCGGGTAACCTAAAGACGACCGGGCAAACGATATCAAACGTATCTTTTCATACGATTGCCATTTATTATATTACACGGTTACGCGATTTTTTTTTTGTAGTTTTCGTTAGTTACCTCGATGTTGGGAAAGACGAGGCAAAATGGACCAACCGGGAAAGTGGGGTTGTTGCGCAACTTGAATTTTGGGACAACTATTCTTTTTAGAGTTCACGAATTTACGAATTTCACGATTTACGAATTCATGAATTTTTGAAAACGTTTTTTTTTAAATTTCATTACCATTGTTTAAGCTGCAAAATTGGCAACGACGTTTCATGAAATTTTACGGAACATTTGTAGTCCGAACGAAAATGAACCGATGTAAAAATATAGGAATTCAGTTAAATACAACTATAATTCGATAATTTTCTTTTAAAAGTCTTCCATTTTTTTTTATATGGAGAAATTTATATTACGCGACGAAATTAGTTTACAATCGCTTATAGTTAATAATTTATTAAAAAAAAAATTTTTTTAATGCGATTTATTCACAGTCCATTTTACGCAATTTTTTTCGCCTTAATACTCAAAGGAATTGTGACAAATTTTTTTTCTGGTTTAAGTAGCGGAAAAGTGTTGCATATGCCGACAAAAGTTCCATAATTGCTAATGTGGTTCATTTTGCCCCACGTTTCCTTATATGTATGCGGAACGAGATTAATTGAAGCTGCGAAACTTTCTATACGAAAATAGGTCACATGCATGAATTTATTTGTCATTTAACTCGAGTTAATTTTTTTTTATAAAAATTTCCATCTCATTAATCAACGAAAAATTCGATTGGATTAACCCGACAATATTGACCCAAATTGCTCCAAAAGGGTTTGCGTATATAATTATTTAATAAATCGAAAACTTCTCGAAAAAAAAAATTACTTCAATGTCATTGAATAATTTGCCAAAGAAAGCACCGGCCTTCATTGGCTTGCGTGTCGGACTTCGTTGAAAAATGATTTTTTTTCTCGCGGATTTATGCAATTTTTTTTCTCAGGTGACCCGCATTTCTGGTCGCTGAAGGTGCGATGAATAATGAAATATTTTAATTCGCTATGCGCTCCCGGGTCAACCGAAGGCATAATGCGACACTAACATTCTTTTCGAGAGGCACACAGAGTCTCCATTCTTTCTTATACGCGTATATAGAGCAGAGTTCGAGGAATAACATTATGTCGGAGATTTCGAGTTTCGATTACACGCAAATGTCGAGCTACGAACGGGCCGACTACGTGCCCGGATAAAACTACACCAGTGTCCCATTATGCGTTGTGCGACTCGACCGTAGACGGGAAAATTTCATAAAGCAAACGCGCGTGACTGGAACGTTGATAATCAAAGCGATCGTCGTTACAGTTTCAACCAAAGCCCATTCCCATTCGTGATATTTTTCCTTTGAGAACGAACCGTACTTGTGACGATTATCTCGGTCACGGCGCAGTTTGAGGAAAGAAAAAAAAAAAAGAAAAAAAGAAAAAAAAAAAAAAGAAAAATCTTCTCATCCCCCGTGCAGTTCGTAGAAATTGCCCGAGTGTGAGCTTTCGACCGAAGCGTGATATCGAAAGGTTGCGAGCAACAAAATACGAGCCGCTGACGGGAGCATCTCGGGGATTATAAAGTCGGTATTAATAGAACTCGACGCTGAATAGGTACCAAAGAAAACGCCGAAAATAAAGGGAGAAGAGACAAATATTTGTGACGGCAAACAGAGGAAAGAAGAGAAAGTCTCGAATAATAAGGTAACCGCGGCTCGGAAAATTTGTGAACGACGATCGTGGGAAGGATAAATGTGCAATGCGGAATAGTATAGGCAGCGCGTGGGTGGGCATAAGCAGAGTAGGTAAACCGAGCGAAATCCGAAGGGTGAAAGATTTAGGAGTCTACGCTTCGATGGGGTGCGCGACGGAACGTAAAATATGCCCTCCATTTGCAACATATACCCCTACTTAGCCGGCGTAGCGTGTGAAGAGTTAAATCGATATATATCGCTTTATCTCGTAAGGTTAACAATCAATTTATCCCGTAATACATCGCTATGGATAAAAAAAAAAAATTCTCTCGATGTAATTTTAGATTTTTTTAAATCGATATATTTTGCAATTTTTTTCGATAATATGCAAATCCGACTCGAAAGGTTCGAATGGAGCCTTTGGCAATCACAGAGAATCAGAAATTCAGGGAACCGAAGTCTTCGTCGGTTAGAAATACATCGCGTTGATTTTATCAAGAGACGAACAAATTTCATCGACATGGCAAATGTGAAACGCAATCCTACGAAATTTTCGTGTATAATGGAATACCGATTTTTTTTTTATTTTTCGAAAAGAGAAAAAATTCTTGACGATTTATAGAGCTCGAGACACGCTGAAAGATCGAAGTGGTGTGTATTATTCGAAGTACACGCGGGAAGGGCTATGATTTATGTGAAGACACGGAGAGTCCGGCAGCGACTCTCCGCCGATCGGCGCAAAAGCCCCGGCATTGATTCCAACTCCGGAGAATATAGTGGTACAGTACACAAGAATTTAATTGGACAGATTGAACGTCCGTTACCGCGGAGGTTGCGTAGTTCCCAACGACGTGATGAAGATTCTTCTCAATGGCGGTTCGAACCTTCTACGGTCTCGTTTCAAGCGTTCCAATAAATCTTTCTGCGCTTTGATATCACGTGTAGGGTATAGAAATCAACGGTGAGTTTTTTTTTTTTTTTTTTTTTTTTTTTTTACGTCGCTCCCCACTCTCGTCGGAACTACCAATTAGGACTTCGTCCAATTTTCGTTCCGATCGACTCGAGAGTAAATGACCACGTAAAGTGGCGCCGCTTCGATTGCGTGAAAAATCGTAATAAAATAATTTTTTTTTTCGTCCAACGGGAAACATAACGATTTTTTTCAATATTTTTTATTATTTTTTTGAGCTTAAAATAAATAAAATAGCGCGTAATATAAACGTGCGGCAACGAGATTAATGCGACGGTAGTGGCGAGAGTACAATGTCGATAAATCATGCGACCGCAGAACGGCACTTGCTGTACAGTTTGGAATGGTTACAATGAGGTACCATTATCGTTAAAGTACCTACGCGTACATATGTGCCGTTTGCGCGTGTTTACGGGCGGAGATTTCAAACGTAATGCGTGTATACAAAAACACACACACTTACGCGTAGACACGCGTAAAGTATATTTTACGCTGATCGTAAACGATTTCAGTGTCGACAATTACGGTCTCATAATATTAATGTTATCGACGGTTAATTCAAACGACAATCGAGTGGTAACGAACCAACGGGAACCGCGCGAATGCGCAATTGTCGAAGTATCGTCATCGAGATGACGGAATCCTTTGACGATCGATATATACAGACGGTTATCCGTACGTTGCGTTTAATTACAGAAACATGTCGTCGCGAATGCGAACTTTTATATGCATCGCTGTCGCGTGTGTTATTCAGTTGGCAGGTCTTATTATATATGCGCGTCATATGTTTATGCGACATAACTTCGAGCGCTAATCGCGAAACGCATGAACGATCATAGTGATTTTAATATCACAAGCTATCGCCTGCACGAGGTGTTGCGCGCGCCGATAGTCACGAAAGAAAAATAGCGTAACGGTACTAAAAAGTTGCAGCGAGTATTGACTATTTCTTTCTCTTTTTTTTTTAAAGGAAACGGCAAATCGGGAAATCAGACGAAAAAAAAATTTAATTTATTTCTGTTTTGATTATTTTTGAAAATTTCGTGTTTAACCTCAAATTTTTTCGATTATTACGATTTCCATTCGTCCATTTTGCACTCGATGGCATATATAGAGTATGCAGCAGTTATGATTTATTCTTCATACATCGTTGTCGATCGTATTTCGAAGAACATTCATATTTCATTTTAATACATAAGTTTCTTTTAAATGTACGCGACTGCGGAACGGTAATTCACCCCGTGAAGTAACGTTATCGTCAGCACGATCGAAGAATAAACCTTATACTTGAAAAAATTTGCCGAGAGTCAGAATGATTGGTCGGTCGGTGAATTTCGCTATATCAGCATCGTCGATCGCGTTCACGTTACAACGGTGGCTACTATAATACGCTAACGGAGTTCTTATCCGCGCAAAGCTCTTTCATTGTTATCGCGGTAGAAACCGCGAGTCCGATGACGAGGATGAGAATGCACTTTTTTTTTTTTTTTTTTTTTTTTTTCGAAAGAAAGCACGAGCATTGTTTGTCATTTGGCAGATTCTTCACGTCTGTTTATCTACAGTCACGATGGGTTCGTTGAAGCGAAGAAGAGGAACAAAGGAAATGGAGGCTGCTGCGCCGGTGGCTCCTATTGCACATTGACGACCGCGCGAGAGAGAACTCGAAACTCGATGCCCGAGAGGGATGGTTGAATTCTATTCCCACGTAGAATATCGTTGCTATATACAACGATAGCTCTTCGCTACATCGAAATCGGTTCGCTAGCATCCACTCTCGGGTTCCCGAAGATCCATTGTGCACTCGATTGGTATAACGACGACCCTCAATTCCTATTCGAAGCTGTGCGCTTTCGATTCCGTATTCCCTCCCCCTCCGCCGCCTATCCTCTTTCTCCCCCACACTTGCTATTAGTTTCTCCTCGACGGTAGAATTGCAACGCAATTTAGTAGTTGTTGAACTCTGTGTAGCACTTTGCTCGCAGAAAACCGGTAGGAACCATCGATTTTGCATCGATTAGCAAATGTTTCCGCAAATAGGGTGCTAAATTCGTTCGTAGAACGCCCCCATCCCCCTCCTTTCGGTATTCTCCGCGAATAATCGAAAAAAATCGTTTATGTACATCGAGTAACAGTTTAACGAGACATACGACAAATTTGCTCTGAGAAATTTTCCGATTGGAGCGCTTCGGGGCTATCGATGATTAATTATAATCGTTCGGAGAGTCGCGTTGCTGTGACGCGAGAAATTGCTGTTAACGTGGGAACACCGCTCCGCGAATGCGCTAACGGATGATTAAACTGTTCGACACGTTTCAATGTCTCAATCAGTGTTCTGCACGAATTTACTTGGAATAGTGTCACCATTAGGAAATTCGTTGGGACAACTTTACGATGATCGATATATCGATGCGAACCATCGATCCTATTTATTTTTATCGATGTTTCCTTTTCGCTTCTCTCGGAACGCAGATTTTGCAGATTCTCAAAACTCCTCGATGTTTTCCAATAAATTTGAATCCCATTTTGCAAATTTTCAAAAAAATTTCGAAAAATTCGAAATTCTACATTTCTCGAAAATTTTTTCGAAAATTTGCAGAATGTAACGATATTTTATTGAGAAAAACATTTAAGAGTTGAGAAATCGAAGAAAATAATTTTTTTCTTCGACATTGCAAATAAAAATTAGAGGAATGGAAGATGCTGTGGCCTCACGATTGAGATACCTGTCGGGGCGAAAGTGTCGAGTTGAAAGGTTGTGCGTTCGATTTTGCATAATCGTGTTTCACATGTTTATTTTATTATTTTCATGTCGTTAGACATCATCGATATTTGTACAGCTAAACGAGTATCCGTTGTACCGTTAAGTTCGATACGATTGGAATTCGCTTCGAGTCGAATAACACTTCGATTTCGTATTAAAGATTTCTCGTATACCACTTAATTATCGAGATTAGCGTATACAAATCGCTCATTAAGATAATCGAGAAATTTCTCTATATGTTTCACAATTTTTCATTTTCAAGTATATCTTCTTCGCTTCTTCGTTTCGTCGCGGCGCACCGAGGGACGGCGCTGCGGTAAGCTTCCCGTATCTCGTGTACCGGTTAACGCGGTACTACACTATATTTACATAGACGATTTAACGAGTATGCGCATGCGTGCAACCCGCCGGGTATATTGCCAAGGTGCAAGCGATAAACTCTCAGTTTATACGAACTCCGAGGATCGTCGAACGAGCCAACAGCAGCCGCCTTATTTCTCGCCCTTCGATCTCGTGTTCCGATTACTTTGATATAGTAGTTTGAAGCGTGTCGTATCGGGTATTCCCGTTGCCGGTCGACCAAGCGGAGTCTTGGCGCACGCCACCCAAGCCCCACCGAGCAGGATAATCGCGAGCCCCGAGCCCCGTAACGCACGTGGGTGTCGCTAACCCACCACCGCGAACGAGTCGACCCTGCGGCTCGTGTTGCGAACGCGTGGCTCTTGGCATTCTCCAACGATTACCCGACAAGAGAGACAATCGTTTATCCTCGTAGAAAAAATGAAAAATCGACCACCAGCTGACGGAGTCAAAAGAACGAAAGGTTCACGGAAAATTTTGCGAGCAAAACATTTTTTTTTTTTTTCGATTATTCGCTCGATCGATCTTTTGCATCGATTTACATTATCTTCGATGATAAAGCGCATGCGATAGTTGCCCACAGTTAATTATTATAATAATATCGTAATTTTCAACTTTAATAAAATTTTTTTTTTAATTATGATTTGAGAAATAATAACAATTTTCGAGATTAAGTATCTCTTTAATTAAATGATAAGAGATTTCTTGAAAAAAAAAATAAAATTATATTGAGTTTGGAAGTTACGCGATGTTTTTTTGCATTTTTTTAAACGTAAACCTAAATTATTTATTAATCAAGATAATTATTATTATTATTAATCGTTTGCTTAATAATCAATTAATTTCGAAATCCGATGTATTTTTATTATTTTTTCATTGAAATATTATGGATTCGCAATACAGAAAATTAATAAAAAAAAAAATTAGTAAAGAGGGAATGAGATACGAAAAGGGGTTCGGGCGATGAAGAATATAACACGCAAAGAAAAGAAGGAAGTATCGCGATGATCGAGTCTGTTGGGAGAAAGAGACACGAGCCAAGATCTCTTGCACCGGGGAGTATCGGTACGTGCGAGCGACGGAGAGATGAAGATCGAGGCCGGTCTGTGTTAAACGCGTGAGGGAATAGAGAGAAAAAGACAGGCAGCGTAGAGGGTCACCGAGCGCGAGAAGGAGAGGAACGAGCGTTCCGTCGAACAAGTCGTGTGTAGTGTAACCGCGCGCGAGAGAAAGTAAACGAGATATCGTCCCACGTTAATGCGAGAGAGATGAAAATATCAAGTCCCTGGCAACTATGGTACCAGTCAGAACACACGGGACGTATGAACGAAAGAACGAACGTACGAGAGGAAGGAACACACGAGCCGCGAGTCTGCCGTGTCGTCCGCGTTAGCATTGCTTTTCGAAGCTCGCGCGCGAACGGTCGGCTCTTGCGCGACTCGCTACCACGCCATTCGATTACTCGTACGAATCTCCGTACGCGAAAACTTTTATCACATAAAACATATCGATAAAAAAAAATTCTTTTCAAATCGATAACTGCGTCAAAATAATCAAAAAAATTGTCATTTAGAAATGTTCGTTTAAATTATAAACATCAATACGAATATCATAAAAAAACGAAAACGCGAGTACTTCGACCACGCGGCAGACGCCGGTGAGGTCGAACAAGTGGTCGAAGCCGAATAGTGCCCATGGAACTTTGAGATTAATTTTAAAAAATTGAGAAAAATTTAAAAATTAATGAAAAAGTGATACTCAACGAATTTATCGATAAGAAAGTAAATAAATGTCAATAAATCGTTTTTCTCGCGTTCTTGTGTAGTTTTTCTTCGCTCCAGTGTGTTGTTTTTTTCACATCATTATTTTCACCTTTTTTTTTAATTCAACATATAATTTCGTCAATGTTTGTCTCACGTACGTCGGCTATCGCAACGTCGTTGAGATGAAAAGATGAGTGCAGCCTTTCGAGACCAGTGAAACGGTGAAGGAAAGTGTGAAAGCAAAGAGAGAAAAAAAGGCGAAAAGAGAAGACAGAAGAGGATATAACGCGAAGCAGCAGAGAGACGAAGAGTTGCCAAGGTATAGCAATGAAACTGCATACATGCATATATATATGTATACACTGTATGTATATACATAAACATAGCTATAGCGGAAGGTGGGGGAAAGTGGGACATTCGCGCAACTCAAACTTTGGGGTAAAATGGACCATCCGAAAAATATATGAAATTTCAAAAAAGTTCGATCTTCAAGAAACAGTCATTATTTATCCCGCAGATAACTACTTACCTAAAAAAGATCGCGGGCGACGTTTAAAAAAATTCGACGGAAAATTTGTCCACTAATCTAAAATGGACTTCTAATGAAAGATTTCTAATGAAATTCGATAATTGTCTTTTGAAAAGCCTTTTATTTTTTTTTAATATGGAGAATTTCATATTTTTCGACAAAAAAAGGTTACGCATCGCTTATAAGTAGTAAACTATTTGAAATACAATTTTTTTCATTTTTTGTTATAGAATGTAATCCATTTTACCCCATTTTTTCGTAATTCTCTACGGGGGTGGAAAATCCATTTTATGCCTCAAAAGCAGCGAAAAAGTGTTGTGAATATCGAGAAAACTCTATATACGAATTGCCAAAGCAGTCCATTTTGCCCCATCTTCCCCTATATGCTATATTTATATAGCAGAACCACCGAGCATATCTGTCTCCGTGCAAGTCAAGCATCTCTCGACTTTCTCGAATTTTTCTCATTTTCTACCGCGTACAACGCAAACCCCTTGTATTTTCACTCGGAACTTTCTATCCATTGAGTAAACGCAGAGTTCTGCACGTTGCGAAAGTATATATATGTAGTTATTCAGCGATGGCATCATCTCGCTACAATTGTAGGAGTGATCAAAGTCGATGCGGCGAATGCATTTACAGAGTATTGCGACGAAGAAAGAAACCTTTGCAAAACTCTCCTTCCTGCACTTCCTATCGAGTCAGTGAAATTTAATCCTTTGCGGCAGAAGCTCTCAACCCGCGATATCGCGAAACCCTCGAGACTGCCGGAGCATCGAAAAAAAAAAAAACGATTTAAATTCAACTATTCATTTTTTTAATTTATTAATATTATTTTTCCGCAATGAATAAAAAAAAATGTTTCAAAAAAATTCGTAAAAATTTTCATCTTTCGAATTTTAATTGGTGAAATTAATTATAACACTCCGTTTTCATACGCAGAGCAACAGATCAGTACTAATCGATTTATCGATTACGTGAACATCGAAATATGTAATGAAATGTTGGCTATTAGCCGAACGCATGATTGGCTCGACGCGTAGATGTATAACGACGAGCGGAGTCGTTTCTTTTTTTCTCTCTCTCTCTCTCTCTCTTCGTGCAATTTACAGGTCGGACGTCATTAAAGCGGCAGCCGGTCCTCTCGTCTGAGTCTCGGCACAGTCTCGAGAGATAAACAGAGGAGTCGAAGCGAAAAAGCGCGAGAGAGAGACGGAGAGAGAGAGAGAGAGCCGGGCGTATACACGCGAGAGGAAGAGTACGCAGGGAGCGAAACTCCTTCTCGCGTTTATGACATCTGACATCATTTTTACGACTGGGGGGGCAGCAGAAGCGCAGTGCACCGCGAGAGACTCTCTCGACAGGCCCCCGACTCGAAGAATAATTTAAAGTGGAAAAATCGGTATAGAGACAAACCGCACTTCGTAACGTCGCGTTTGGATTCTCAATTTGCGAAATGTCGACGGGGTCGTGTCTTCGTAATACGTTTTCTCTAAACTTCATTTTATTTTTTTTATATTTTTTTCGAATTTTTTTTCTAATAAATATCTTCGTTATTTATTATCTAAGGTGCGTGACAAATCGGCGGAAATTGCATAGCCTAAAAAAAAAACCTCTTTGCAACAAAATAAAATAGTAAAAAAAAATTATCGAACACGAATTCGCACTCCATCCTCTGTCGCGAAGGCACCGCCTGGCAATAATCGCGCGCGCGTATGGTCGTGAATTATTTGCACTATTATCCGTTGTCAGGATGCATCCGATACGTGGGTCGGGTCCAAAGTGCGCGCGGCTCGGATTACGTATCCGCACTGCGATCTTCTCGTCGACGAGTACCGTTTGCCGTTTAAGCCGATAGAAAGAATTCGATATAGGAAGCGCGAATTAGATAAGTAAGCGTCGTCGTACACGCAACGTGCTGCGCGCGCACGATAATACCTTCACTGCGAGAATGAAAAAAAAAAAAAAAAAAAAGAATGGATAGTTGAACGCTGATATAGTCAAATATTATACAGAGACGTGTATAAACTTGTACCGATGTACTTTACACGAGAGAATGGGGCAAAATGGGCACAAAAGCCAAAATGGCATAACTCCGAAATCATTTTTTTCAATTTCATAAAAATTGAGACAATATTCGTGAAAACCAAAAAAATGGAAAATTAATAAATTAATTTTCATTTTTCAAATGGTTTTTTGAAATATCATCTCAATTAAAGAAAAAATACTTTAAAATGTTTAAAATTATTATTATTATTATTTTTTACAAATAAACAAAATAATACATTATTATAATCATAATGATAGATTATTAATTAATTAATTCCTTTTTCGTAAAAAAAAAATGTATAGCAACTTTTTTTAATTGTTTCTGTTTACAAGGGTCCATTTTTCCCCATTATCGTCTATAGTACACCCAATACTCGTATTGCCGGATTAAACGACTCTTCCAACGCACTTTCTCGGTATAAACGTATGCTATCTGTCTACACTGTAGTACAGTATACCAGTTACCACTTTCAGAGATGTATATAAGAGTCGCGTACACCGAGGCGGTTAGTTATGGCGCATTAACGGGGACGCTAAAGATATCGTTTCGCGTGTTTACGCATCTATTAAAACGCGGATAACGTACTCTCCGTATGGTGAGTATCGCGATGATGTTCTCGGTGGGTACTTCGCACCGACGCCTTTTGTCGCAACAAAATATTACACAGTTCGCGTACAATAATATATAAACACATAATATGCTACGCGTGTTATGGGGGATACTAACGGGTAACGAGTTATCGTCCGACCCGACGATAGGTAACAAAGCAGGAAAAGGTGGGGAAAAATGGTCCATTTTATCAATTCAGAGTTTCGCCGATATCCACAAAACTTTTCCACGATTTTTGAACCAAAAAATATTTTTGCTACACTTTCTTATAGTATTACGAAAAAAAATGGCAAATTGCATTAAATTGCAAAAAAAAAAAAACCATGAAAAATATGAATTTTTAATAATTTACTCCCTATAAGCGATATGCAAATGATTCTTCTCGAAAAATATAAATTCCCTCATCGTAAAAAAATAATGGACCATTTTTTTAAGAGACAATTATCATTAAGTTTCATTTTCGATGTTTTTTTAAGTAATAAGTAATCTGTAGTATTTCGTCCCAAAGTTCGAGTTGCGCAACTGTCCCATTTTGCCCCATTGGACCATTTTGCCCCACGTTTCCCCTATACGTATTCGTGTATATTCGAATGTCGGCGATGTTCGATAGATAAGTTTTCACGACTTCACCGATCCCGTGGGCTGTCGTTAAACTCGCGCGAACGTCGAAAGAGTTCGCGAGGAACGAAAGAGGTCCTTTCGATCTATTGGCGGAGAGGGATGGCAAGGAAATTCGAACGAATTACTTATACCGGGGAGAGAGAGGACTCTTTGAAGAGTTTACCGTCGTTTCGGTTGTCGTGTACCGGGGAGACATCCGGAAAGTATGTAGAAGTTTCGTTTCCAGCGAATGGAGCTGCGAGAGTCAGCAACCGGAAATTTAACAAAATACTCTCGTACTCCCCCGACCGTCGTTCCTTTGACAATGAAGAGCCGCCACTGGTTATCCTTTCAATTCGTCACGAGGCGAAATACGAGCGCATCGAGTACTTTCGATGGATAAAAGATTTGCGGCTGCGGAAATTCGAGTCGAGAGGATACTCTCCGAACGGAAGAGAAAACCAGAGATCCCCGTCGTCGTTCTCAGACATTGACGTTCCCCACCTCTCGGTCACCTTTATTCGACGTTAAATTCTCGGGGAATTTCGATGTACAGTGAGGAGAGGAAGTAGCGAACTCGTCTCTCGTGTGAACCCCGAGTTCGCACGGACCGGAAACGGATCCTAATCGCCAGTGTCCATCAATCTTGCGGTACGGTTTCTCGCTTCGATCCGTACATCGGGGTCTCCCTCTTTGCCATCGCACTTCCTCGCTTTCTGTCTGCGGTGTCTCGCCGCTACGCGAATCATGAGACGGATGCGAGAGATGTGCCGAACGCGCATGAAACCCAAAGGGCCCGCAGCCGACCGCATCGGTGACCGGAGACTTCGGACCAATACGGGATTGCAAACGCTCGCGTACCTTCTCTGATTTAATCACGAACAGTGCATCGGGAATCGGGGCTGCCGAGGGATCGGTGTATATAGAGTAAATATTCGATTCCGAAAATTTTATGTAAAAAATTAAAAAAAAAAATCAAAGATATAACAATATTATTTATAAAATTTTTATAATATTAATATAAAAATTAAATGAGATTTAATCATTATTATTATTATTATTGTTGTTGTATTATTACTACGATCATTTCGTTTACAATGATAATAATAATAATAATTTAATATTAATATTCATATCATGAATAATAGTATAATACTTTATTTCAATATTTGTTCGGATTGAAAGGTAAAATAATTAAAACAAATATATACCGGTGCTTTAGTCGTAAAAATCAATAAGTCGGATTCGTACGAGTCGGTGCGCTACTCTTCCGAAAAATGGGATAACTGGATGGGAGTTGAATTTTTTTTTATTTTTTTTTATTTTAATTCGAGAGTTCGGTATACCCCTCCGAGCCGTCGAATGGCGGCTCGCAGTGTGAGTCGTAACAAACGAAGCTCCGTAGAACGAGAAAACTGGGCGCGAGCGTTCATGGCGAATGGGGAAAACTCTTTTATATGGGATAAATTTGCTCGTTGCACGTCGGTTTCTCGATCGGGGGGAGGCGAGCGAAGAGGAAAGCTTTGCGCGTAACGCGCACAATCCTCTTACGGACTTTCACCGGTTCATCGGGCTTTCCATCTACTCGTTAACCGGCTCCACGTCGTCGTTCCCATTCTCCAATATCAAATATTTATCGACTATTATTCCGAAGAGTTCAGTACGAAGTTATGCCGCCCGTTCACGCGGAATATACCCGATACTTCGGGAAGCTGCGCATACCGCGGAACGTGCGGTACAGCGTGATGAAGAAGCTGAATACGTGGACTATCGAGAGTAGAGACGACACAAGTGGCGTTAACTCCTCTCACGATGTATGGAACTTTCGCGATTGTCTAAGTCTGTAGGCATGTCGGATAATGCAACAATGCGCTTATAGGAAAAAGGATCGACTCGAACTATGCGGCTCTTCGATCGCATACTTGTAAGATATACGAAAGCTCGTTTATCCGGGGTGATGGACACTGTCGGCATAAGCGATATTTTCGATCAACGGCTTTCGAATCTTTTATTTTATCTCCGAAAAATATAATAACAACAACAATAATTCAAAATTCTCATTTTTTGAAAATGATTTTCAATCATTGTCCATTTTTTCGTATTTTTTTTATCTTATCGGTTTTTTATCTTATCTAAACTTGAATTGCTCGCGCGATCTATTTTGCACCACTTCCCCTATAATAATTACAGCTGTTTATGCAATCGTTGATTTTGCCGATGACGTCATCCAAACGGTGATTACGCGAAAGCCTAATATTTGTCCGTACATTCCAAATAAATCGGGAAAATTCGAAGAATTATGCTTAAAGCGTATGAAAATGTTATGTTTATGCGACCGAAGCACGAACTCGAGATATTTCGATTTCCCGAAACATCCGGTAACCACGAATTTCGTTCCTTTACCAATCGTGTAAAATGCCATAGCGCAGCTTCTGCTTCGGTCAATGGTTCGGTACTTTGAACCTTTGCGCGGGTTTACATGTCGAAGAGAAATATGGAATAGGGTCGAGGAAGTCGCCGGAGGAAACTCGCGGGGGCTTTCGTAGATCGAGCGCGCGGCTAGAGATGGAATTCGGTTCTCGGGGACGTAAACGCATTTCCTGAGTTTAGGAGTACCGCAACAGAACGATGCAACCGTCGTCGCCTGAGTGTTCTCCTCAAAGCGTTCGACAGTTTATAAAATGAGAGAGAGAGAGAGAGAGGAACCGGACGACGACAACGACGTCGACCACTGGGCGACGTCGAGAAAGCGAGGCGCAGAGTACTCCGCCGAGAATCGACGAGGTAACCGCGTAGATAGGGACGTCACGGACGCATTTGCCTCGGCACGTAGCAGAGAGCCACCCAAAGGCCCCGGATAGCTAGAAATAGCGAAGCCCGCGGTACGGGTGTTTACGCAAGACCCGTGTTCCACCGAATGCACCGAGTGTGCGTCTATACTCCTATGCAAAACATTGACAACTAGGACCCTCGTCCGAGTCTCCTCAGCCCTTTCGTTTCTCTTCCCACTTTGCCGTTGCGATGCTGCCGCCACTCATCGCTCGGAATTATTAACGAACGGACGTTGACCGTCGCTCCCGGCTACTAAAGCCCCAACGATAAATTTTGCATCGTTAAAAATTCATTCTCCCACAACAGAACGAGACTAGGAGGCTATCGAGAAAAGTTTCGTCGATAAAATCGTCGGAAAACTAGAACCGTCTACGATCGAAAGTACTAATTACTGAACACTGAAACGTTATCAGTCAGTTTTTTGCTCAAAGACCCAAAAAAAACGAAAAAATCAAATTATTATAAGAAAAATAATAATTAATAAGTAATTTCAATAATAATCGTAATTAGTGAATGATGTAATTATTAATTAATAATTAATTGATATTATTATAAAAATTAAGTCTCTATATCTTATACAAGACAAATAATTTTCTTTTTTTTTAAAGAAAAAAATTGTCGGCCGGTTGCATAAAAATTCAAAAAAGTCTCGAAATTTTTTTTTAATGAAAATCAAACTTTCGTATTTTCATTAATATGGAAATAAAATGTAAGTTTCATTTTTTCGATAATAATCCTAATTCAATAATTCAATAATAATCATAATCAATAAATAATGTAATTATAAATTAATAATTAATTGATATTATTATCAAAATTAAGTTTCTATATCTTATACAAGACAAATAATTTTCTTTTTTTTTTTTAAACAAAAAAATTGTCGGACCGTTGAATAAAAATTCAAAAAAGTCTCAAAAAATTTTTTTTACGAAAATCAAATTTTCGTATTTTCATTGATATGAAAAGAAAATGTAAGTTTCATTTTTTCGAAAATTTTGGTTTTTGTTTTCGTGAATTGTACATAGAAATTGCAAGGGGTGTCCTCGAGATTTATAGGTGCATTGTTTACATCCCGCGATGGTTGCCTGAACACTCCAATTCTTCGCGAGTGAGAGAATTTCACGGGGGACTCTCTCGCTCTCTCGTAGTAGTGTTAATATTACGTTTATAAAAGGTCCCGTTGGACCGGGTGCGCGCGCGCGCGTGCGGCGTTACTTCGATACGAGGAACGACGACGAGAGTTCTGAGAGTGGCGCCAACCAGCCGGTCTCCTTAGGTCTGCTCTCAATTCCGTTGCACTCTCCGGTGTGCATGCATGCATACCTCTCCTCTGGTAACATGTGCGCATTTAATCCTACGACTGTAATATATTTTCTCGCAAACCCAACGTCTCTATGAGATTATGCACGTCGAATGACTGTTATAATGTAATTCTCGATATAGCGCGCGTACTTTTATACGATGAAAAATAAAAAAAATTCATTGATTGCTTCAAAAATGGCGGATTTTCAAAAAAAAAAAAAAAAACGTTCGTAAAAATGGTTTTTAGTGAAAATAGAGGATTCTTCGATAGATCAAATAAATTCTCGATGTAAATTCGACCGATGCCCGTCGGTATCGAGAGGTGGGTATTTGCATCGACGATGCAACGGTTTCGCAAATTTATTCGCGCACTATGATGTGCACAGCAGTCGGAGAGTAAGCAGTGATAGACGCAAAGTGGCAAACGAGCTATTCGTTGACCGCGGTCACGAAGCCGAGTTCAAAGTTCAAAGGACTCGCGGTACTCGCAGGACGATGAATTTTAATCGCCTCGAGCCCACCGAAGGGGGGAATCGATCTATCGGGGGAATAAAAAAAATAAAAAAAAAAATATATATATTCCGTAAGGAATTTTTGCCGGAGGCGCTCTATCATTACTGGATAATTGCATGATGTGTGGATTTTTCAATGTTCAATAAAACGAAATATTTCCGATAGGCGGCTTTTTCGATGTGAAGAACGAAAGTAGAACGCTCCGGCGGGATCGCGTTTACTGCGCATGCTCAGCGGCGTCGAATTAACGCTGAATCTCATGCCAAATCTCGTATTTCAACGAATTCATCGGCTTATTATTGCGACTGTTTTGCATCGCGTGGACACGAGTTTTCGCCGAATAAACAGCCGATGATGCGGAACGTGCGGCAATCTAAACGACTCGCGAAGATCGAAGTTCAAGGGAGTGTCGTAGTCGCGACGAATACACTATCGTATTTATAATAGACGCGCGCAATTGCTTCCGCGGAGTTATAAATAATGTTTGCACCATTGCCGATGACAGCTTCAAGGTTGTCTAACGCTTTGATCGATTCATTGGAACGAAAAAAAAACAATCATTGCTTTCATACACCGTTAACCATTGCGACTCTATTTGATCGACTGTCGCGTCAAAACCGACTGACGTTCGACTATTGAAAAATGCATAATTCTCGTAGCAGACGTTTCAATGAACATAAATTATTTTCATTGAATATTCGCGTACGCAATGGAGCGAACGGGAGCTTTGAAGAGAGAATTTCAGTCGTTGCGATGATTATAAATTTAGAATTTCACGGGGCAGTCGACAAAAATAAACATATTTTCAAGTATACATGCAGATTCGACCTATTTTACGCGTCATTATACTTTTTTTTATTATTATTTTACGTTTTTTAAATTCTGAATTCAATCGAACGATCAAAAAGAAAAATTGCGAAAAATCTATTTGGCGACTTGAAAAACGCGACGGACGTTCGATTTTTTTTATACGACTCGAAATACGTGTATCTTCCGGTAATAAAACTTTAATTTTTATTATCTTCCATAGTTTTCGAAAAAAAAAATAAAAAATTTTTGACTCGGCTTACCGCCCATGAAAAAAGGTTACAAAATTAAAAAAAACGAGAATACGTACGAAAATCAAACAACAGGTTAATATATTGGAAAGTGTCGATGAAATACCTCAGCGCGTTATTGGCCAATTATGTTGTTGCGGTTTTATTGCGGCGGCTACCGTTCGAGATCTCATCTTTTGCCGGTATCATTATGACTGTAATCTCCGGCTCCGCGATATTATATACATCGACTACGTATAAGTGTAATAAAAGAGCTCTTTAAAAATCGAGAGTAACGAGGTCGCGAGCCTCGAAAGATAAATCTCAAAGTGGTCGAATACGGAGCGCGTTTATAGCGTTTATTCAAGGTCGTCCGAGCGAAAACGACGACGAAGGAACGGAAGAGGAGTGCAAGATCGAGGGAGAGGCTGCGCGACGATTCTCGTGCCAAATTCCATCATCCGCGTGTATATCCGTGATGCGCAGAGCCGCCGGACGAGCCTAGGAGTTCCAGAGGAGCCGAGAGAGGCCCGTCCGCGGAATTCCATTCCCCCACCGCTAAGAGCATTCGGAGCTTCTCATGACTGAGAGCATCTTGCGATCTCCTCCCGTTCTATCCTCTCGCACTCGGTCACGAGCCCGCGGACTTCTTTTAACCGCGTAACTAAGTTTAAGCGCGTTAACCGTGCGCCACGAGACCTCGCGGAGAGAAAGACAGAGACCGCTCCGATCTCGAGGCCGAGACGAAAAAAAATGCTCCGTCTCTCTTTTTCTCTTAACGTTAAAACCTCTTCTCACTCCTTTCCTCTGTCGCGGCAGTTCTCAGTTACGAAATAACACGTGGCCGTGGCCACGATGGAACCGCACTCTCCTCCGATTCAAAGCCGCGTGCGGTTTCTCCCGTTACATCATGGGCACCGTGTATACAAGAGCAGCGATTAAAGATACGCGAGCGTTCCTGGCCGATCGCAAATCCCTGACGCAGGATAAACCCGTCCGACCGCACGAAATACAACGCGTAAATATTACCCAATGGGATTTCATAGAATAGCTTTTTCATCGAACAATACGGTATCAAAATTTTTACGATTTTTCAATTCTACATATAAAATTTTTTTTTTAATTATCCACCAAACTGAACATAATAAATAATCATTATAACAATAAATAAAAAAAAAGTTGATTTGTCATATGTATTATAATAAAATAATAATGATAATATAATTTTTTTATGAATATAATACGTATGTATCGATCATATAATGTAAATATGATTATTATTGCGCCATTAAAAATCAACGGCAAAAATGACACCAACCCGCGCGTAGAGTTAAAACGCAAACAAGAGATTTTTTTTTTGCCTTTCGTTCATATCGACTCATGTTACTCCGAGGAAAACGAAACCCTCGATACCGGTCCGCAATTTTTTTTTGCATAAGTTTTGCATAAGTTCCACGGTTACAGGAGGTCCCCGTGGATTCGTAATTTCATCGTATAGATGACTCTTGACCTCAATTTTTTTTTCGTCCCGTTACCGAAGCGAAAAAATGTATAACGCGCAGCTGTGTCGAGGATATTGGGTAAGCGATCGAGCTGAACCCCGGAAGTACCCTAAAGGGACGACAAATTTAGGGGTTGTCCCCTCGAGCGACGAAGAATCTACTGCCCGTGTTATTTGGACATTTGTATTCCGACATTTCGGGTTGTCGGGCGGATGTCTTGTTTTGTTTTCTACACAGGTACCACTCGTGTTTATTTTATTTTTTTTCCGTCTTCCTACAAATTATGCAGTATGTTTCTTGAGGCGGAATCTCGTTTATTCTGTGTATCTTGGGATAATTTATTCCATTGCGTCACAGAGCGACACAAAACGAGAGTGTGGTCCCTCCCCGACGTAATTAAGTCAACCCCCGGCCTGTGCGGAGCTGATTTATAGATTCGTTCCGCGATCGTTCTCGTCTTCCTCTTGCGCTATTCTCATACAGTTCAAGCTCCGTATTCTCAACTCAACGGGAACGGAGCCGTTCCCTTTTCTGTATTTCCCCTATCGTCCCTACTTCCGGTCAGTTGCTGCGAATAGGGGTAACAAGAGGTATACGCGTCCGTAGGTACGAAGCCATCTTGTATCTGCTGCGCATGCGCACTTTACATTTCACGAAATAGGCTCTTGCGCTATTCTCATACAGTCGAAGCTCCGTATTCTTAACTCAACGGGACCGGACCCGTTCCCTTTTCTGTATTTCACCTATCGTCCCTATTCCAGGTCAGTTGCTGCGAATTGGGGTAACAAGGGGTATACGCGTCCGTAAGTACGAAGCCATCTTGGATCTGCTGCGCATGCGCACTTTACATATTACGAAATAGGCTCTTGCGCTATTCTCATACAGTCCAAGCTCCGTATTCTTAACTCAACGGGACCGGACCCGTTCTCTTTTCTGTATTTCCCCTATCGTCCCTACTTCCGGTCAATTGCTGCGAATAGGGGTAACAAGGGGTATACGCGTCCGTAGGTACGAAGCCATCTTGTATCTGCTGCGCATGCGCACTTTACATATTACGAAATAGGCTCTCCTGGGAGTGGGGCAAACAGACCCACGGGTAATACGGTTAAGAGAACTCGTCGTCATCGTAACGAGTTGAAAATTAAGTTAAGGGGTTAAGTTAAGGGGAGTTAAAAATACGGAGCTTGGACTGTACTTGTTTTTCTCTCGTCCAGCTATGCGTATCCGTTTGTCCCTTTGATTGTCCGGCGCTACGCTTCGTCCCACACGTTTATTTCCTACTTGGACGATTTTGCAACGCAACGCTTCGGAGAGGGGAGGAATTTTTTTTTTTTATACTTCTCGCATCGCATTCTTCGGGCCGACGATCATCCGCGAGAATTCGCTGTTCGAGAATGTGCCTCAGTCTCGACGATTAATCGGGAAACTACGTCAGTGCCGCAGCGTAGCTACAATAATTTGTTTTGTCCGAACTTTCAGAAGTCTAATGAACCTTCGAGGAAGAGGTGGCGAACGGAAATGATAAATTGCGCGGCTATCGATCATTTAACGTCGAAAAAAAAAAGAAAAAAAAAAAAATAAAAATGAAGAATAATTTATTAAAAAGAAATATAAAATTAATAATTTATCGATAAATTGCATAAAAGCGTTCGAAATCTAAAGTTTCATAATTGCCGGAGTTTGAGAAATTAATTTTGAACTTTTTCTCCGATGAATATTTTCAACGGTATACCGAAACTTTGGCTCGCAGTGGAAATTAAATTTATCAATTTTTTTAGTATCGTTTTCATATATTTGGTTTTAATTACCTTTCATCGGCAAATTCGTATCTCTTTGACGATTTGCCAGACTACGGGAGAGTTCACGAAAGCCGTTGCCCATTAAACCTCCGATAGAAGAGGCGGACAGACGCAACGACGGACGTGTGACTCGCGGAGCGGCGATGACATCGCGACGCTTGTCATCGCTCCATAGCTTTGACCGATGGTGACATACGCCGACGTACTCCAATTGCGTTAGCAATGAAAGAGAACGGAACGGAGTGCGCGCGGACGAGACGATATCCACCCTCCCGGTGGTGGGAAGGGAAGGGGAAGATTTTTCGGGTTTATCCCACTGTCCCCTTTTGTTTGAAATGATACCGAAATAACACGAGTAAAACACCAGAGAATTTATTTCCCAAGGTACATCATTGAATATTCTCGCTGGCAGAAGAGCAACACACCAGCTGCGGCTTTCCCATCGATCCCCTTCTCGTTTATAAAGCTTATTTTCTATATGACACGCGAGAGCGTTGCGAAAGAGTTGCTTCGCTACCGCAACTCGCGAGCGCATACGCAAACACCCAAACATGTTTCATTCGCTTTTCCGCCGCAGTCTAGGACTCTTATTCATGTCCCGAGCTCGCGGAGTGTTCGCTCGTAAATTTTCTGAAACACGTAGAGGATGGTATATGCGTGTTACAGCACAACCCACGTGTACCGGGAAAAATGATCGATCTTCGGAAACCGAGAACCACCCAACGAACAGACCAATGTCCATTTGTTATTTCCAATTTTCACGCGCCGCCTTCGCTTTTATATATATATGTATGTATATATATAGGTATATATATATAATGTATATACGGATTCGTAATGAAATTTATTTACGTAGGTTTGCGATTGTTTTGTGAATCTTACATGCGATGGTTGTTTTTAACATTGAAAAAAAAAATGATCGATCGAAAAATGATCGATCTCCGGAAACCGAGAACCACCCAACGAACAGACCAATGTCCATTTGGTATTTCCAAATTTTCACGCGCCGCCTTCGCTTTTATATATATATGTATGTATATATCTTCATATATACATATATATCTTCATATATATAAAAGAAAGTCCCGATTTTTCTTGTGTATATATATAATGTATATACGGATTCGTAATGAAATTTACTTACGTTGGTTTGCGATTGTTTTGTGAATCTTACATACGACGATTGTTTTTAACATTTTCTCTGTTGCCATTAAATTCGCCATCTTAAAAAGGCAGTCGATCGATCGAATATCGACATTTATATAAGTTTTTGCAATAATTTTTTTTTTTTTTAAGAAAATCGGAGTCAATGGAACTGAATCTGCATTACAGAAATGATAGTCAACTTAAAAAAGTAGAAAATCGCGATGTTTTTTTTTTCGTAGTTATCTATTTTTGCTGGAAAAAAATATCTGTGGGAGAAATTATTATTATTCGATGCCACGAGAAACGTGGGTCTCGAAAAAAACAGTACAATATCTTTACGATACTTTATACAAATTTCCTTCAACTGAAATTATCGCCGAACACCAGTTAGCGGTAATTTGTGATATTCATCCGGCGATAATGTAAATAATTCGAAAGGTTAAATGAGATTAAAAAAAAGAGATTTCGCGGGTATTCTACAATTTTTTCAGAATTTTTTCACGGGATTTTCATCATTAAACGAATTATTTCAAGATGGCGAACGGATAAAAAATTCCGAACATATATTCACGTAATCCGTACGTTAGCAATTAATGTTAAATTAATAAAAAATGTCGGCTCCCAAATGCAGAGATTCATTGGCGTAAGTTTCGTTACTTATTAATTCTCAGTTTCAGCGACTCGCCGTATTATCCGATAAACCACTATATTTAAGCTGCGAGTATCGTAAGCGAGAATTTCGGGACGCCACGTAGTCTGGTAGTTGTTCAAAGTTGGTTTCTTCAGCCTATTTGCTCTCGGCTACGGAGTTAATACATTATTATTATAGACAGACGAGTCCGAGACGCGAGATTTAGATCGTAGGCTATTAGTCACGATCGGTAAAAGAGCCAATAATAGAGAGGCGCGGTAACTCCGGCGATTTGTTACTTGCTATTTTTTTTTTTTTTTTTTTTTTTTTCGCTGCCTTCCGATACTCTGCCAGATAAATTCCTTCGGGTACGCGGACTACGCCCGAATTAAATCTCAGCGTAGGTTTTATTTACTTCATTCTACACGACACCAACACTATGTATTTATATATATATATATGTATACGCCACAGGCCTGCGGTTAATCCAGGTCCGGAGCTCGCATTCTCGAGCTCCGAGCAAAGGAATCTTTTACTCCTCTCTGGTCTATCCTACCGCACGTTCGCCTCGCCATATGACTCAGCGGTCAACAATCTCATTCACGAGAAGCCCGATTCGCGATAAGACCGAAGAAGAAGCAAATGCAAACATTCGCGGGGGGGAAATTTTAGATTCTTCGCTGACTTCTGGGTATTACCGAGGCTGATAAAAAAAAAAAAAAAAAAAAAAAAAAATTCGTGTATATGTGAATTTAGCTATATAAAGATTCGTCTGTACGGCTGAACGCAATAGGCAGTCGTCAAGGATGCATTCGTACGAAAATGTAATCTCAGTCGGTCGGGAAATCCACTCATCGATAATTAGGCTCTCATTTTCGCGGAGAACTGACGCGTCGTTTAATTCGTGATAAATTCTACATTGCGTCATCGAGTCAAATAGATTTATGCGAATGAAACCCCGCGACAGCTTCTCAAACCTTTTTCGTTCTTCGATCGACCAGTTTCGCGAATCGAGTCGCAGAAACAATAATCGCGTGTGCATTCTCCGTCGTGCGTCGTATTTCAGAATTTATGCCTTCCCGGAAATTGATGGAAATTCATGTTTTATTGTGATTAAAACTTTCGTGAACGCGAGTTTCACGTGATATTTTACATTTTGCCAGAGAAGGAAAGAAGCTCCTTCGCTCGCGGGCACTCATGCGCACTCACGCGCTCACGCACCGCGAGGTCTCTCTCTCGTGTGCGAGAGAAGCTTCGGCATGATGTCACGGAGCGAAATCGTTCGCGTGCGTCAATCCAAAATCGAGATTGTGCAGTCGACTTCTCGACACCCACGCGGCCCAACGAAACTGCAATGCGCGCGGCATAATGGTCGTCGAGAATCAATCCCGAAAATCGTCGACGAATCATCGAAAATCGTAAGATCGATACAATTCTCCATCGCGAAAAAATTTTGCTCGGCTACGACTAATCCAATAAAAGATGCGACTTTTCAAAAATATCGTATTATACTTCACAATTTCAACTGAATAATGTTAAAATTCAGAGTTATACGAAAAAAAAAAATTCCGGAAACTTTTTTTATTCGCCTTTTATTCGGCGTTAATAACATCGAAATACTCTTAAATTTAGATAAAAAATTTAAATTAATTTTTTTTTTATTCAAATAATAATAATAATAGTAATGAATATATTTTACATTATCCGCGCATACAATTGCTATTATATATTTTTTTTCATTTTGAAAAAAATTATTACGATTCACAGAACTTTTTTAATGAATAATTCAGATTTTTTTTTTTCCGAATCGGATTTGCTTCAGGATGAAACTTTAATATATCGAGAAAACTATTGCAAACTACTTCGCGATGGGGTAAGTTGAATACAGTTTCATAGAAACTGTAGCAGGTGTTATAAAGATCGAAATCTCGAACACGAAAGCGTCAGAACGCAAGTTTTTCCGAGCGGCGTGATTTCATCTCCCGTTGGGTTGGGACGTTGAATGTCGGTCGTTGCCGAAGTGTTGTGGCATTAAAGTGTTAAGGTGGACTGTAGTAACGGTAATGAAAGTAGGTAGAGCGCATAGGATGGAGAGCAGTAGTGGCAGACCGTTCCTGTTTTAGAAACGGCTCGCCTATCGATCCCCTCGCGGGCGGACGACAGTAGAAACGGCAGGCAAGCAGCAGACTGGTTACGGTGGCGGCTAAAGCTAAACCTTACGAGGCTTCCCCTCGCGGTACACACAAAAAGCCTTTGACGCTTTCGTCCATTGCGCACGATATACATTTACATTAAGCTATGAGTTAGACGTATCGATATATCGCGTGACACACCGGACGCGAGAACCGATTCGATAAATCCCTCAATTGAAAACGAAAACGAATAGCAAAAGGATCGCGCGACGCTTTCGCGAACGCAAATCCACCGGCCAACGCGTTTGACTGACTCGTAACCTCGACACGATAGATATACTATGCAAACGTGTAGAACCGGATAGATTCCCATGAGTAATGGATAAACAACTATGGAGATGAATGGAACTGAATTCGTTTGTATAATCAACGAGGCGGCGTGAGACTGCACGAAAAAAAATTAAAGAAATACGATGCGAGATGCATATATGCATTCGCATGAAATATGCAATGTTTTGTTGAATCGAAAAAAAAAAAAAAGAAAAAAAAAAAAAAAAAAAAAAAAACAAAGTGAATAAAAATATTAAAAATTAATAAAAGCCGTTTCTACTGCGGAGGTAAAATTTCGCGTTAATAAGAAAAATTATATCGGGGAGCGGAGGGAGATTGCGGCCTGTCTAAGCTCCCTTCGCAAAGTCGATTGTGACTGACGTTTCGTACTTAAGCCGGAGGCCGCGAGAATCGAGCACAGCAGACCCTTCGCCGACCGAATTCATCGTACGAAATATACTTTCGTATATACACAGGGAAGTTCAGCTCAGGATCAATGGAGCGAGATTGACGGATGAATGGTTGGGGTTCAAACGGAGAATTACGTTCGAGAGGGGAAGGCGAGAGGATCAGTGTAGAAAGCTCGACGCGAGCGTCGGTTCGCTTGTATTTGAGAGGAAACTCTCTCGCGGATACCGAATATGTTATTATTATTCTTTCTCCTGCACTTCACACCATACATCGACATTATATACTTCATGGTATATTATATATATATACATAAATAAGACGGGGGTAACATGGACCACTGGGGGAAGAACTATTGTCGATACGGGGCAAAATGGCACGCCGTAAAAATAAAAATGAAAGTAGTCGGTCACTTCGAAAAAAGTTTGAAATACGTAGAATGCAAACCCCCGTATGCGTTTTTGGCAAACGCAATGGCAGATACGATTGTATTAATTCGAGTTGTGTACGAAGTTTTGAGTTAATAGATCGAAAATACCCGATAATTAAATATTTTATTAAAAAAAAAAAATGGCCACCTTGGCGCTCGAACTATTTTTTTTTTTTTTTTGGAAGCGCGAAATATTTGTTATGAATTTAATTCGGTAATAAACAGTTAATTCGTCTCTCTTGAATCGTGACAACGGTTTTTATTCCGTAAGCGGTCCATTTAGCCTCTCGTGTATATACTATATATACATATATGTTATGAATCTCTCGGCTGTGAATGTGTTGGGCGAAACGTATAGCGAATAACAAAACGACGAGATCATCTTACGAGGCTCAACGCGCGGACCCTCTCGGAGAATGAGTCGACGAGGATAATCATCCCGACCACAATTCACGAGGAGAGGGCCACGCGATCCTTCAATGGAGCGGAGGCAACGATAAATACGACGGGCCCCCCAACACGATCTCATTGATAATGAGGTCTCCTGTTACACGCTGATAAGGCCGCAATTCTTTTTTTAACGTTATTTCAATAATGACGAATGATTTTTTTCCGTCTCAACGGGTTTATGACCGATTTATCGATATCCCGAGATATTCTAAATTCTTTATTTAACACGCATTTTTTGATGATTATGAAATTGCGAGATTAATTTTTTTTATCGATGATATAATTTTTTTTCTCTTCTTAGTATTATATTATTGTGTATTATAATAAGAAAAATGTTATTTCGAATTCGAAAAAAAAAATTCCAGAAAATAATACACATTTATACAATATTTATTGATAATTATTATTATATTTCGCAGAACAATAATAAATATCTTTAACATTTATAAATAAAAATCTGCCAACTTCCGAAATATTCGATAACTTTTAATATATCAAAAAAAAAAAAAAATTTTTTTCAAAATTTTAGATTCATCAAATTCGTTTGTCGTATTCAAAAACTTAGTTTTCAAAAAAAATTGTATAGAATATAATACAACTCTACCAATATTTAGCTTCTTAAATTTCCTTAAAAAAATTCTCAATAATTACGAGGAGTACTAAGAAAAAAAAAATTTCGAAATCGAATGCCCAAATTTTCGTAGCGTAAAGTCAAAGGTACGCTGCGATCGTCATCGACAGATTGGCGAGCATCGATAATACGAACGCCAGACCGATGTGTCGTAGATATTTTCTCGTTTGCTCTCATTCACCGAGCAAAGCTTCTGATCTGCGGTGCTGCAGCACCACGCATTACCCTTCCTTGTGTACGCTGCGTACACATGTGCATAAAGTAATGATGTATATATATGTATATCACGCTGCGAGCCGTCCGATACGTACGCTCGCGCCTCCTCATCGGTATACGAATACGCGTACAGCACGCGGATGCTGGTCCGGAATATAATAGCGGGTAATGCGATGGGACTGGGCCAGTCTTGCTTTGACGCGCGACTTAGAAGTGTCCGGCACCTGACGCACGGCCGTCCGTCGTATAGATCGAGCGTTTCGCCGGCGACGCGAAACTTATCTCGCCGACGCGGTTTTCTTATTATTATTATTTTTTTTTCTGCACATATATTTTTTTCAATTGTGCGCGCATTTTATAAAATTTTTTTTTTTCTTTTTTTTTTTTTAATTCTTTTACCGTCTCAGTTGCTTCGTTCTTATACTCCGACGTTCTTTCTTTAATTTCGCTCGAAGAATAAAGCCCCGCGGGGCTCGCTGCTCTTCACGGTTATAGAGCAAACTCCCCCGCGAGTTTCTCAACTGCAACTATATATACGGTGTATATATATAAATATAGTACTCCACTCCATTATATTGCGGTATACCCGCGAAGTATTATACATAAGTGAAGGCGTGGAAAGGGAGAATTAATCTGCGAGGATTTAACGTCGAGAATTTCTTCCGTTTTTTTTTTTTTCTTCCTTCGCATTTATGCGAGTTATTCGCCACCGTGAAACGTGAGTTATTACATTCTATTGTATAGTTTGATTGAATTGTACGTCGGAAATTTAATGAAAAATCTCTCTCTTGATACTCTTCGCTACCAATTGCGCTTTCATTTATGTTTATTTTTACTTTGTCGCTCGACGAGGAACACACTGTTAAATTAATATCTTGCGTTAAATATTGCGCTCGTTCAGCGCGATTGCTTTTTTTTTTTTTTTTTTTTTTTTTTTAATTTTTTGTGTGTATGTGCTTTTTAAACTCTCGTTTAGTGGCAATCTTTTTTTCTCTCGAGTGTTTGCCGATATTAACGTTGCGCTCGCAGCGATACGCTCGAATTTAAATTAATATTTGACCGGACCCGGCGGTACGTGCGCGTTCTCGTTGGTTCAGGTGCGTTGCGATAGCGACCGCGTTATTGATTATTGATTATACGCGATGAGTCATCGAAAAAAAAAAAAAAAAAAAAAAAAAAAATGCTACGAACAATCGCACGTTTGTTTCTCTCGACGAGCTTCGGATATGCGCAGTTTTTTCGCTTCGTTGTTTAATTTAAATTTTTTCGATGGAATTTAAACGATTTTTTCGTGACCAATTAATTATCAATTAACGAGGGGAGGGGGAGAAATCGCGCGCGAGAGATTGAACGAAAGAAGACTCCGCGCATTGATGTGCGCCGATCTCGCGTGTACGAGGCATGTCGGAGAACGACGCCGAGTACCGAGCCGATCTTATCGCGTGATGTCACACAGTCACAATTTCACAATGAGAACGAGCGGTTTAAAACGGTACCGGCATAGGCTGACCGCCGACACACGAGTAACCGCTGCAACAAGAACATTCGCGATACGCTACGAATTTTTACAAGTTTACCTCTCCGCTTCTTTATCAGACAAAAAAATGAAAAGGAAAAGAAATTCCGAGATTATTTTTAAGGTCAAGGAATGCTCGCGTCCGCGGGAAAAAGGGGCACATGAGGCAAATAAAAAGAAATGCCGAAAAAAAAATGCGAAAAATTTCTTTTGAAAATTCGAGATTAACGACAGACGAAAATGTCTTCAAAGATTCGAAAAATACGAAATTCTCAGTGAAGGAGACGAAAAATAAAAATGTAGAGACGACTTCAATTTTATCGAATCCATATATACATATATATATTGCTCACGACCCTCAGACGATCAAAAGACTTTTAAAAGAACTTTCAACGTCGAGAAACCGTTCGTATATCTATTTAAAAAAAACGTCGGCTACTTCGATAAATGCATTAGAAAATAAGCTGCACGTGTATCATTCAAACGATATTTTTATTAGAAAAAAAAAAAAAAATTAATTTTTGTTGCATTCCCGATACGATTATATCGAATAATTAGCCGAAGGGGTTACCGAGACACGGTTCGTATATCTATTAAAAAAAAACGTCGGCTACTTCGATAAATGCATTAGAAAATAAGCTGCACGTGTATCATTCAAACGATATTTTTATTAGAAAAAAAAAAAAAAAAATTAATTTTTGTTGCATTCCCGATACGATTAAATCGAATAATTAGCCGAAGGGGTTAACGAGACACGCGATATAAATCGCCACTTCTAACGCGCCGCAAATTCATAAATCGATAAATTAAATCGTCAAGATTTTTGCAATCAATGTTTGCATTAGTATCAATTTATTAGAATTCCGTGTGGACAGTCGCGATTGGTATCGCGTACGCCGGATGATAAGAAGGACTTTTAAATAATATTATTCATGAGGTTCACGGAGATTGTTATCCTCGCAAGGACACTTGAGAACCTCTGGGCGGTATTTAGTCTGCAGTATAGTGATAATTACGAAGGCAAAAGTCGACACTCGCAACGGACTCCGACAGTCTCGCGGTGAGTGTATATACCTCCGCGCCAAGTGTCGCGGAGAGCGCAAAAGCTTCTCAACTGCGTATACCTACCGCGGGGCTAATGCAACGGAGTAATAAAAGTAGATACGCACGTAACCCGCGGCACGGTACACTTCTGTGTACCGTGTACTCGTCGTTCTCGTGTCCTTTCTTCGGATCAAACTACGCGAGCGTCACCACCGCGAACAAACGTCGACTACGTGTGTATCGATTTGCTCACCCCCCGGAGCTCATTAAATTTATGTAATTATTTAACTCGCGAGAGTCTCCAACGCGAAGGAAAAAAAAAAAAAAAAAAAAAAAAAAAAGGAACAATAACAATCCTCTGGAAATTAAAACAGAGCCCTCCGGTCGGACCATTAAAAATTGCGTAACTAATTTCATTCGCCTCGCTAACCCCGCACGTGGGCACGTGGTTCGGCAAATAGGGGTTCTATGTATGTATATATATTTTTATATTCTTTTCTCTCTTTAACTGGAGGTTTGAATTAACGAGAACGTTCGGTTGCAGTCACCGAATCGAACTCGTCGAGTTTAATGAAAAATCGTAACGAACGGCAAGCGAGAAGCTTTAGCAATTTCCCGTGGCGCCCGAACGATTTACCATCGTGGCTTTCGCAAATAAGGAGAATTTAATGAATTGCAATTTAATTCGATGGCGAGATATATCGATTTACGTTATTTTCGTACTTCCGCTCGTCCGCGCGGCTCTGTTGTATTCATACGCAACGCGAATAGATACGTCGGATAATTAATGAAAATTTGTATTTCGCCAATATATTCATCCCGAAAATCCATCTCTACTGCGAAATTGCGTTATCGCGGGACGTATTTAATTGTTTCAATAAAATAATATCGTGTTTGCATTCCGGTTGAATTACGAATACACGCGCGCGTTTCGTTCGGACGCATTTTCGTATTATTTGTCGGCGGTATTATTATCGATATCCACGGTACGTTTGCCTCGTCGCGTACATCGGGCAATCCGCGATTATGCGAAATTCTATTTGGACAATTTGCAACGTTTAATGCGAATACCTGCGCGAGCAAAGATACTTTATTCGCGAATACGCAAACAACAAAATGATTCGAAAATTTCGATCTTTTTTTGGAGGATCGACGAGCCGTTGAATGAACGATGAAAATATTGACGCGCGACTTGCGATACTATCGATAGCCGTCGAATCGCTTCGATCATCGAAAAGATCGCGTGAGACGGCGATTCATGCGCACAACCCAATGAGAATTAATCTCTCGCGAGAGAATCGAGAATGACGAAAAAAATAGATATACATATATTTTAAAAGAGATCGAATAATCAAAGTGGCGCCGCTGACGCCCTCTCGGAAAGGATAATCAATGCTGTACCGCGGTGGCGGAGCCGGCGATCCTCGATCGCATATTACAAAATCGCATACACTCCTGAGGCCGCGGCGAAAACGAATCACAGCCCTCCGAGAGTCGGACGCTGAGCTGCTCTCTCTTCGCGTCGATGCATGCTGATGCGCCGCGCGAAACCGAACAACACCGCGGCAGAATTAATGAGTATGTAAATTTTCGCTTGAACGAGATGTGAGCGTGTCGAGCGGAATCGGCGCTTTTATCCATGCAAATAAAATCGGCGAACAAAATAAAAATAAAAAACAATTAAATAAAAGGGCTTTGGCGCGTACGCAATTATTATGAACGCGAGAGGTGTTGAACTCGCCCCTTTTTTCTCCCCCCTCCCCTTTTTTCGATGTATTGGCTTACCGCGTCATTTATTATCGCAACCGAAGCGTCCGACATGTTTCGTACTGTGTGTCAATTTTTATCGACAGCCGATCCACGATTTTTATTTTTAATCGCACAATTATTAAACTTTTTTTTTAGTCGACTCGCGACAATTTATAGGTATAGAATAAAATATCACAATTAATTGAATTTTATTTTATTTAATTAATAAATAAAAAAAATACCCCGAGTCGGTGAGTTTTTCGTAATTTAATAAATACGATAGTCAAATTGGTGAGATAATTTTGAATTGTTTTTCAATGATGATAATAATAATAATATTATTTTTTTAATAATATTATTTATAATTGTAATTTTTAATTGTGATCGGCGCGAATGAATTTTGGAATGACGAAAACTTTTTCGAAGAATTATTATTTGATTGTTTATTAAACAATAAAGTTAATCATATTTTTTGCGTCAAATTCATTCATTCGAAAATTTTATGCCGTCTTAAGAATAATCTGAGACGCAATCCAATTATAAATTTGTCCAATTAAAATACAATTTCCGTATTACACGCTCGGGATGTATAACGAGAGATATATACAGAGTTGCAAAGAATCGCGAAACTCCTTGCTGACTTCGTTGTAACGCGTTCTTGAATACTTCAACATTTTCCGGATCGTCTGGCCGCGAATCGTGAATACCGAGGAAACTCGCCAACTGGATTTTGCGATTAACTTAACTTAACTCGTTATCGGGTTACCGGAGGAGTTTCAGTCATGCCGCCCGCTGACCGCGAAGCTTCGCTTCTCATCACGACGCATAATTTTCGTTCGTCCGTTCACCATCCTCCCTTTTATAAACGCTGATCTATAAGTTTTTTTTTTTTCTTTTTTTTTTTTTTTTTCGCCAACGCGTATTCTCCTAACCTTTTTTATTCCCCGTCGCAAATATGTTCAAAGCATAACAAGCGATAAAAAAAAAAATTTTATCGCTCTCTTGCAATTTTAGCATTTCCGTTTTCATCGTCAACATCGAATGCGAGTTATGAATAAAAAATGTAAAAAAAAAAAATGAAAAGTTTGATGAAACCGTCGAGATACACAGGTTATTTTTGGTGTACAAGCGATCCTCGTTAAAATGAATATTTGTTTCGCGCACGTTAAACTTTGTTTCCACGAAGTTAATGTTTCGAATAAAAGTTGAATTCTCGTATTCCCGAAAAAAAAAAAAAAAAAAAAAATGAATGAATAATCATGGCTTCGGCATGTTTGAACATTGGAAAATAAAACCTGCAGACTGTATAGTGACGAATGTCTTTTGACATTCGCGATGCTGAGTTTTATGTTTTATTCGCGGAAAAATGATTACTTTATCTGTTTTTCTTTTTTCCACCGTTTACTCCGAATTGCCTTCGCGAACTGTTGAATGCTCAGCGATTTTTTTAATTCTACGAATTATAAAAGCGATTAATAAATTCATCCTTAATGACTCATCGATTTATCATTTTCAAAATATGACGATCGCGAATGATTTTTTTTTTTTTAATATTGCTTCGTTATTATTATTATTTTTGATTTTATAGTGAAAATGGAGAGATGGCGCGCGTACGAACGAGATACGGATAAAATTTACGTAGTGCCCTAGAAGTATATGCGCGGCGGGTCGTAATGTCGTATTACTTTGATTAGCATAAATACGAGGTGCAACCCGAGTGCTAAATATACGCGTGTGCAGTATGCACAACCGCCTTGACAGCCATTAGTCGTTTTAACAACCTTCCATTTCGTGTAATTTCATACATATATCGCGAGGGTTAAGGCTAATTGCAACGACCTCGAGAGCACATTTCAAAAAGACGATGGGACGCGTCTTCGATATAGTAAATAAAAAAATCGTTTCGTAATAATAAAATTTTTTTTTTTTATTTTTCGATATTCTAAGCCTAAATAAATAAAAACAGGATAAAGTATAAAAAAAAAAAAAATTTCGAGAAAATCGAAAATTTATCCCGGCGTACGAAGACTCGAGCTTAGCTCGAGATTTCTTTCGCGTCCTTTATTCTTCGCACGTATCCTACATAATGTAGAAAAAAATACACACGCGTGTATATAGTACCGCGTGTACTATATATATATGTACTCCGGACTGATGCCAAGATCCGCTTCTTATGCAAGCCAATCTCAGTCGCGTCATTCAAAAAGCCGAGAGAACCCGACTTACTTGGTTAGTGCAGCGCCATTGCAATTCCGTATATCTATACCGTATGATATATTGGAGGCTGTATTTTTTTCCCGCAATCTCATCCCCGCGTCGCGGGCGAATAAAAAAAAATTCGTATGGCTCATACGTGTCCGTAATTTATGAGTGAAATTCTGAGCGATAAACCGAACACCGGGATATTCGAGGCGAACGGCAAAGTTTGAAGACAGCAGGTGTAGAGACGAGAGAGATGTTTGCCTAAGAATGAATCAGAGACTTTGAGAGCGAACGCCGTCTAATCGGATCGGCACGTGAGTCGCGTGCAAGTCGGGCGTCGAACTTGGCATACCGATCGAGTGGATGTATATAATACGGTAGTAAGATGCGCATATATATATGATGGTAACGAGAAAAATCGTCAATCCCCACTTGACTCGGGATGACTATCGCGGCAAGACATCGAACACAGGTATTAGTCGATTGGAAGGCGATACACGGATAACCGTGAGTCACAGCGGAGAGGGGGAGAGACGGAGTGCCAAAATGCAGATCGATCGATAGATCGCGGAGTCAGCGGGAGACTCGCCTCGATCTATCGTGACTTTTGAGAAATCTATTTATTTACAACTATATAAGAGACGGCGGGGTAAAATGGACATTCGGGGCAAAATGGACATTCGGGGCAAAATGGCCCATTGTAACGAAAATTATCGGGAAAAATTCGAGATATAATTTGAAAAAAAAAAATGTATATAGAATGTATATCTATGTAGAATCTCCGCGATATGTTGATTCATATTTTTTCGGGTGTTTCTCCCCATTAATATTGAATAGACAGCGACTTTTCGTGCGCTGGCAACTCGAAAACAATGTTTCGCGAGAGATGAGAGAAGGCAGAGAGGAAAAAAGAGAGAGGGGAAGGGGGGCGTCCGAAGTCAGATAGTAACAAGCAAATCGCGAGATACAAGAGTTCTCCGAGGTGAATCACCGGTGTGCACCCAGAGAATTCTGCACCCGCGAATGGCGATGCGCGAGAGGTCATCAACGTTCGTATATATGCGTCATGGGCAGAGAGGATAGTGAAATTAACGACACGAGTCTAACGATCGATTGGCGAAGCGAACAACAAGCGTGCCGTGACATCAGCAATTGGGTTTGGCATCGATCGGGAAAAAAATACGGCATGCAAACGAGGAAAGGCGGGATAAAGAAGAATTAATAAACTGCAGAAATTCCCGATTTAATGTACCGAATTTTTTTCCGTCAAGAATATCTTCACCTCCGAATTTTCATTAATTTATTTTTAATTATTTATAAAAAAAAAAAATAATAATAATAACAAATTTTGAATTTTTTTTTTACTTTATGATTATTTTAGAGTTTTTAATTATATTATTATTTTCATTATTTTTCGCGATATTAAATACCATTTACATATTTTTTTATTATTGTTTATTCGAAAGTTTTTATGAAAAATATTTTCGTTTCAACTGACATGAACTCGTTATTCGCGAAGTTTCGCAAGAGATTCACGACGCCGAGCGAATGTTTTATGTACCATCCGCTGTACCGTTTGACGTACCAGAAGTACGAGACAAGTCGAAGTGGACAAACGAAACGACGGGGGGAGAGTCTCTTTACGATCGCGTAGACGCGATGCGGTTTATAATGCAACAACCGAGTATGGAACACGCGTCATTCGGAATAATACAAGAGTCTCGTTCGCGCATTGACTCTCCCGCGACGGCGATAAATAAATCGCGTATAGGCGACGATATCGATCATCTGCGGCCGCGCATCCCGCGGTACGCGTTACTCCCGTTCCCATTGTCGCGAGCCTCTCGAGTGAAGCTTTGTCGCTTCAGACTCGATCGTCTGTGAACGATAACGCGAGACGAACGAGATGTCTCGATTTCGTATCGACGAAAAAAAAAATTTAAGAAAATAATAAACAACAAGCAGAACAATTATTAATCTGCAAAAACAATTTTAAATACATATATTTACTATAAATAACTTTTCGACTATCCAAATTTAATTAAATAAAAATTTGATTACCAATTTAATTAAAATTTACATTTACGAAAATGTTGGGATAATCTTTTTTTTTTTTTTTACTTCGATCGTATTATCGTGAAAAAAAAATGTCCTCCGATAAATGATTTTTAAATAACGGAAAATATTAAATTTTTCGACATTTGTAATTTTTTTTCGCAAAAGTTCGCGAATCGTTCGGATAAACGGATCAGGGAAAAACGGAAGATTTAGCGGCGCTTGTGGCACTGAGAATGAAAGAGACGAAAGATCTCTGTGCGCAGAGAGAGTTACGAGACTCGAAAGGACGGATCTCGCGGTCGCGTATAGCCCTCTAATAATTTTATTCCCATGACGGCGCCGGGGTTTGCGGTATAAGTGCAAAGGACTAGAATCGCTTGAACGGGTTGAATATATATATAACGCTGCTGGCACCCGACGGTGCATTCTAGTCCCAAGCTATTGCTCGGTGGTACGCGGAACGTAACGCGGAAACAATGCGCAGCCCTGTGTGGCGCAGTTATAATTTCGCTGGTGCGCGGTGCGCCGACGACACGAGGGAAGAAGAAGGAAAGAGAACGACGAGAAAGTCCCACGTTTGCCGCGACCACTGCTGCGGCCGCGTAAAACTCCCGATTGTACAGGATTATACATACCGAACGCGCACCAGCAGCGTACTAACTCTTTCGTTTGTATGCTTCTACTTTTTTTTTTTTTACTCCGCGTAATAAAGAATCTCTCGAAACGCTCTCTCGTCCGCTTCCTTACTGCACTCGGCAGGTATTACGAGTTACACGAACTCGTTATACAGAAGCGAGAATTTACGGTCAGTTGGCAAATTTTTAATACCGTCATAGAGAAAAATCAAAAGCATAACTCCGCTCTAAACGAAAAAAAAAAAAAAAAAAATTGCAAGTGTTTCTGTCGTCAGCAATAAAAATGGAAGCAATTCACTATTTTTTCAAGAATTCTATTAATTAAAAAAAAAAAATTCCGTCTTTTTATCAAATTTATTCTTTATAAAAAAAATGTAACTATTCATAATTAATTCGTAATTAATAACTACTATTCATTTTTTTTTCAATTTTTGTCGATAAGATCGAAGAACTCTTTTTTTTTAATTTTCATTAGCGACGTAATGAAAATTATGAAATAAGGTAAAAATTAAAAAAAAAAAAATTGCAAGTGTTTCTGTCGCCAGCAATAAAAATGGAAGCAATTCACTATTTTTTCAAGAATTCTATTAATTAAAAGAAAAAAATCCGTCTTTTTATCAAATTTATTATTTATAAAAAAATGTAACTATTCATAATTAATTCGTAATTAATAACTACTATTAATTTTTTTTTTTTTTTTCAATTTTTGTTGATAGGATCGAAAAACTCTTTTTTTTTTATTTTCATTAGCGACGTAATGATCTCCCGGCTTTCGCGTACATTTTCATTCGAACGATATATTCGTGAATAAATCGCCGTGTAGCTCCGCCGGGAAAGTGTAAAAAATTGAATTCTTTGCAGTTAAAACCCGCATAACGCACACGACACCAAGGAGAGCGCGAATTCCCGTTGCATTCCGTCCGAATAATTCAATTGAATGAAATCGCCGTAGAACGCTAAAATTTCGCACATGTGTACAATTATCCTACATACGGATTCCGCGAAAAGAGAATACCTTTCCGAAATTCCGCGACTATTTGTCACGTCGGAAAAAATTCAATTGAATCAAATCCTCCGGCGAGAATTCCGCGAATATATGTATATATGCCCCGTCGGTAAAGTCGCAGGGATGTCAGCTTATTGCGAATTTCATAATTCAATATCTGCCGGCATTTGATGTTCAAATATTTTTCAATCTCTGACGCATTTCGCTATATTGTCTTCAATATATATATATATTGATATATACATATCTATGTATATATGAAAAATTTTCAAAGGTATGTATCATTCTTTGCGACATATCTACGAGAGATGTTTTCGCGGATACGAGATGAAAAGTAGTCGCCGCTCGAGTGTCGAGCCAAAGGACACAGCCATGCGGTTCTCTCGGTATTTTCGTGGTATATAGCGGCGACTATTCCGCGAAAAGTTACCGAGAGGGACAGTTGCGATTTTCGAACTACGAACGAATCGGGTCGAGTAAAGTTTTCCGGCGAACGGCGTGGGATAAATACGGGAGAGGCACAGCGAGAGCGAGAAAACGTTTCTAGCAATGTTCCGGTTGACTCGATGGACCGTGAAGTATCGCGAAACTCTCCGAATTGTAGAGTCCGCGCGCCACGTGACGCAACTTTGCTCTCTCGATGGTCCATCGGTCTCCGGATGAGTACGGTTCGTACATTCCGTAAAAAAAAAAAAAAAAAAGGGTACAGCAAAGCAGAAGGGGGACTCTGAACTAACGTTCGTTGTGTGTTCACGGAACCGGAAGTACCGAAGTAAAACTTTGCCACAGTTTTGTCGCGCCGCACAGGGTGACAAGCGGGAAGTCACGTTTCGCGAGTTCACAGTCTGCGTTTGTTATAACACCGCGCATCGATACTTGTTATAGAAACATACATATAGATTCGACGAAAAGTGTAGCGAAGCGTGTCACACGACTTCACGCTGTTTTACCGCGTGTAAGCTTTGGCCTCAGGCCACGACGGCTTCTTTTGACACGTTTTTTTTTGCGTTTTTCTTGTCTTCGGAATCCACGAGACAATTTTCTATACTGGAGACTCTTTTCAAGTTTCTCCGAAACCGTGGAAACGGCACCGCGAATTTTTTTCGAAATTTTTCTATCGAAAATATACGCGAGAAATATTCTTCAATTAAATACAAAATTTAAATGTTGCTATGATTATTATTATACAATAAATAACAATAATAACCTTAAACATTTATATTTAATAATAATAATATATATATGAAAAAAAAATTTATCGATTTTTTTCACATATATTTCCGATGGAAAAATTTCCGCTTACCGTGACTTTTGGCAAATCTCAATAAAGTACGCGATCCGAAAAACATACCAAATTTTACGTCGAGAAACGAAAAAAAAAAAAAAAATTGAAAAGAAAGAAGTTGGCACGAGAAAAAGATCGGGAGATTTACCGGGGACGAGTGTTGCATACGTTTATACCGAATCGTTCCCGTTTTGCGAAAGTGCGGACCGGTTCTCCAGCTAACCAACTGTCGTGTGCACCACACTGTGCTATATATATAACATTTATGTACATAGTTCGTATATAGGATATCGCGAGTGTACATAAACGAGTGTCGATTCGACCGAAAGCCCGTTGCTCCAGATACGAAATATATATTTGGAGTTCCCTCGACGCGGAATATATTTAAACCGATAACGAAATTCGTGAATGAGACGCTTCTCGATCGGGAAATATTTCTTCGGAAAAATTAAAATATCGTTAAACTTTGCGAAATTTTACTGGTAAATTACGAACTTTATCGTTTTTTGGTGGAAACTTGACGAGTATTTAGGGAAGAAAAATAAAACCAAAAAATCCCCAAAAATTTTGGACGACGAAAACTCGAAGTTTCGGAAAGTTAGAACGCTGCGAAATGCGATGCGAACGAAATTCGTGAATGAGACGCTTCTCGATCGGGAAATGTTTCTTCGGAAAAATTAAAATATCGTTAAACTTTGCGAAATTTTACTGGTAAATTACGAACTTTATCGTTTTTTGGTGGAAACTTGACGAGTATTTAGAGAAGAAAAATAAAACCAAAAAATCCCCAAAAATGTTGGACGACGAAAACTCGAAGTTTCGGAAAGTTAGAACGCTGCGAAATGCGATGCGAACGAAATTCGTGAATGAGACGCTTCTCGATCGGGAAATATTTCTTCGGAAAAATTAAAATATCGTTAAACTTTGAAATTTTACTGGTAAATTACGAACTCTCTCGTTTTTTGGTGGAAACTTGACGAGTATTTAGAGAAGAAAAATAAAACCAAAAAATCCCCAATAATTTTGGACGACGGAAACTCGAAGTTTCGGGAAGTTGGAACGCCGCGAAATGCGGGTGGCGGTCACATATAATCGTTATAGCGATAGCGAAATTACTTCACGGTAAAGAAAACAGCGCTGATGGAGAGGCGGAAGGCGGGAAGGGAAGAAGAACAAGAAGAGAAGAAGAACACTCGAAAGTTTGAAGCGTGACGTCCTCCGGCCCCGAAGAGCAGAGCGACGCGAATCGGCCCTCGATTTACGATCAACGACGTCGACGTTGGAAGACGATAAAAAAAACGACTCAACGATTCTTGGCAACTTCCGGACCGAAGGTCCCCGATGGAACAATACATCGGCTATGTCCACAGTAATATATATATATATATATATAATTCACGAAGAATCGATATAGGTTGCCGCGAACTCCACAAACCATCCGATAGCCCACCTTCGTACCGGATCGTAAAATTTATCTTTGAGAATTCTTTGATTTCGTCTTTAATGGAATTGTCGAGTTTATCGCCGCTATTATTTTATCGGACGGAAATTCGTTCAAAATTAAATTAATTGGACATCGCGGAAGATTTATCGTTAGATATATATATTTATTTATAGCTATACTGAAACGACCATTTTGCGTTTTCACTAAACACGAATTATGCAAAAAGAAATATTATTGTTACATAAAAAAAAAAAAAAAAAAAAAAAAAGTATGAAAAATACGCGATAAGTTTGGAATTGGTAATAAACCATCGGCTGCACTCGTCACGTACGAACTTTAACTCTACAATTCGAGGTCACGATAATCCAATCTGCGCGCACGAGTATAAATTCAACCCGAGTGGGTATAATAAATTATGATTACTGGCTTCGAGTATAAACACACGAGGGAGTCCCCATTACAGTGCGCTATATCGACAGATAACTCTCGCGTACCTGTGCAAACGATACTTCTTACCCTCGATTGTTCGCCTCTTCCGAGAAGTCGGTGCTTATACTCACAAACTTGCAACTACTCGCAATTTGTATTACCGAACGAAGATGCATCGTGACTGCAACCGTACACGCCCCACAGTCGAATGAAGTTTACTATGATTTTTTTTTTTTCAACGAATCGTTAATCGTTCGAACAAAAAATAAAAAGACCTTTAAAAATATGAGTATTGAATAAAAATCTCTTACGCATCGATCAAAAATGTCAAAAAAACATCGAAAAATATATTTTTTCATTATATGATTTATTATTTGTCAATTATTAAAAAATATTTATTAATAATAAATAACATATTTAAAAAATATATTAAGTAGTCGAATTCTTTTTTTTGTTCTACAAATTAAAGATTTTTTTTTATTTGATGCTTTTTTTTTAGATTTTTTATTTGATTTAATTTTTATAAATAATGATATTATTAATAATTGAAAAAAAATATATAATATCTTTCGAAAATATTGCGAAAAAAAAAGATTATCTTCGATGTACTTAGAAGCATTAACGACAGATTTCTCGGTTGACGAAAAAAATGTGATAAATATCTACCGCGGGAAGGAGTGTACTTCGATTTTTTTTTCAACGAATCGTTAATCGTTCGAACAAAAAATAAAAAGACCTTTACAAATATGAGTATTGAATAAAAATCTCATCGATCAAAAATGGCAAAAAAACATCGAAAAATTTATTTTTTCAATATATTATTTATTATTAATCGATTATTGAAAAATATTTATAAATAATAAATAATGTATTTAAAAAATATATTAAGTAGTTGAATGCCATTTTTTGTTCTACAAATTAGAGATTTTTTTTATTTAACGTTTTTTTTTAGATTTTTAATTTAATTTAATTTTTATAAATAATAATATTTTTAATTTTTAATAATTAAAAAAAAATATAGTATCTTTCGAAAAATTGCGAGAAAAAAAAGATTATCTTCAACGTCCTTAGAAACATTTACGACAGATTTCTCAGTCGACGAAAAAAAAATGATAAATATCTGCCGCGGGAAGGAGTGTCGAAAGTTAAAATAGTTTGCTGTCGAGTTCTCTTGTAAAATCTGATACTCCTAAATTTCGAGTTGCATCGGGTCAAGTAGAAGTTACAGCTTACAAACACTGCGGCGTATGTCCCGTCGAAAAGACTATTTTCGTCGGATAGCAATGGCGATATTCGTCTCATCAATGGAGATGTTCCAGTGAGTCGTTGGGTTTCCACGCGATTAGTGTGTAGTGGAAGCGTCTCTATCTATCTCTCGTGTTTTCGGTTATCGTCGTTTCTATGTTTAGTTTCCGGGATGTCCCAGCTGGCGTCTATAAACCGTGAATACTCGCGGGTATTAACGGAGCAGCTTCCGCGCTTTGGACCGCGTCGAGGCCGTCAAGCGCTCAACACTGGAACCCCCCGTCCGCATCGTCGTCATTCGCTTCGCTTCGTGTCGATTCCTCTGTCATTCCCCTCTCGCGTCTCTCACGGTTTCTCTATCTCCGATTTCGTATCTCTCGACGTTTGTCCGATTATCCGATGGCAGATTGGGAGGCCAAATCTGTGCGATTAATCGACCGAATTGAGGTTCCTGCAGTTGCGCGAATAAACGCTCATTGTACGCGAGAAACGTCTGAGCTTTCGTCGAATTCACGCGACGACGCTGCCGAGAGAGCACTTCGCGCATTGCACTAAACTAAGAACCACAGAGAGATTCGTGTCCATTTCGCTGCTCTCATCTTCGCCGTCTAGACTCGCGAGAGAAGTTACGGCATCAGCTGCGTTCGCAGATTCGCGCGTATGAATGTACCGCGTACTCTACACGTTCGTAAACTAACATCGCTGCAGACTCTCGAATGCTCGAGAATCTCAATTGGGGCAAAGCTAATTTCTCGATTAACGAATTGTCCCTGGCGAATGGAGTTTCCCTTCGTACGCTATGTCAACTGCATTGCGTCATACGAGAAATACGGGAATAACGAAGCGCCGGAGACAACAAGCTTCAAGCGTATGCAGTCCTATATCCGTAGTTAGCGAAATAATATGCAAAATTCAATTTTTCTGCGGAGAATTAAATAAATAAACTTCAAAAAATCGCGATACTGCAGAATATCACAAATTATTCGAAAGATTCAACGGCAAATAATGAATGTTTATGCAATTATAATTATAAATTATAATTTTGAGAACCGAAAAAAAAAATTTTTTTCACGCTGTCTGCGTAGTTAGCGTATTCGTAGTTAGCGAAATAATATGCAAAATTCAATTTTTCTGCGGAGGAATTAAATAAATTTCAAAAAATCGCGATGCTGCAGAATATCACAAATTATTCGGAAGATTCAACGACAAATAACGAATGTTTATGCAATTATAATTATAAATTATAATTATAAATTATAATTTTGAGAGCCGAAAAAAAAAATTTTTTCACGCTGTCTGCGTAGTTAGCGTATTCGTAGTTAGCGAAATAATATGCAATGTTCAAGTTTTCTGCGGAGGAATTAAATAAATAAATTTCAAAAAATCGCAATGCTGCAGAATATCACAAATTATTCGGAAGATTCAACGACAAATAAGGAATGTTTATGCAATTATAATTATAATTTTGAGAGCCGAAAAAAAAAATTACGTTACACTATCGGCGTTATAATTCACATTGACGCGATAGAAAAAAAAAAACTTTTCGACTAGCGAACTATTAGAAATTCATTAATAACGCAAGAATCGGGTAAATATTAATGATATACACTCGTCTCGATGTCAACGACTCGCCGATATCGTTTCTTGGAGTATCGATAAAAATGAAAAAAAAAAAAAAAATACATCGAAAGCGTTAATAAAATAAAAACATTCATCGGAGTGTCAGAAGAGTGTAAACATGATTAATATACAGACCGCATTATCGGATAGCGACGATGAAAGTGGCGAATGAAAACGTTTGGTAATACGGGGAAACCACGAGAGTCTGCGAATATATAATTAATGAGGATAGCTTTCGAGTTGTCGTCGATTGCGGTCGGAACGGAGTCTCTCTCGTTGCAGGTATATATCTCGGTGCAGAACCGATAACGAGAGCGAATCGACTCGTTTACCTGCTCTGCCACTGCACGCCTTTGCCGAAGTCGAGTGAAACACGCAAAAAAAAAAAAAAAAAAAATGAGACGAAATAAAAATCCCTCGCCGAACACCGAGATACGCGAGAAACGTTAGGCACGACGGAGAGACTCACGACGACCGACCGGATCGATCAGTCGGGGCTAATTGAACCGTTAACGATGAGGCCGATAAATTGGCGATGTTACCTATACAAGCGCCAAGCGGATAGGCTCTTTGCAACGACGAAGTTACTCTCTTCCTTTTGCTCTTCTATCCGATGGAAGCGAACGTAGTAAAGATTATGAGGAGAGAGGGAACTTGCGCGTCTAGCCAATTAGGACATCAGCAAGATCGAGTGCTAATTGCCGCTGCGAAGCTTTAAGCTCAACAGCAACGAGAACTCTAATTTCCGTTGCTAGGATGATATACACATTGGAGTCTGTTCGATAATCGATTTCCGGTAGCAACGTTATCGGCAGACGTTTACGGCGACTCTGTTACATTATTCGTCATCGCTTTACTGCTTTTTTCAACTATTTTTTTTTTTTTCTTTTCCGATATCGATTCACCTAATTACCGAGTGATAAGCTCTCTGACAATCGATTTCCGGTGTCAGTGTATTTCGCTCGAACCTTCGGGAACATTGTTACATTCTCCGTTATCACTTTACTGCTTGTTCTCCTTCCTTTTTTTTTTTTTTGATATCGATCTAACCAATTATCGAGTGATGGGCCGACAACTACCGTTTCATCATTTTCCCAACGAGACTCGTACCGGACGGGAAATTAAATCATATTTTAGAGTTAAATTTTTTTTTTTTTTTTTTTTTTTTTTTTACACGCGCGCTAAGAAAATGTCGAGTGGCATTTAAATGTCGCGTGACTGAAATACGAAGGGTGCATTTTATACATGCAAAATACGTTTGACTTTAGTCACGCGATAAATTTGTATCGAGTATGCGAACTCGTAAAAAAATGTATAAATTTAAATAAACGAGAGGATTTCAACAGCGAATTATGATGATCGGAACAATTCATGGAAATTATCCTACAATAATAGTTAATTATATTTATGAGGTCAAAACTCGATAGCCATCGAGCGTTGCCGATGGTTATCAACCGATTTTGGATGATTTTTTTTTTTTTTTAATTCGCAATATTTCATTGACGAAATGTTTTTTTATAATTGCAGATGGGGCGATTAACGTGTTGGACTCTCCTCGTAATTCTGGTTGTATTTTTATGCCATCTGCAGACGTCCGAAGGCTGTTCCTGCGCTCCCCAACATCCGCAGACTCACTTTTGTGAATCGGACTTTGGTAATTATTTTTTTTTTTAATATAGAGGAGATCGGGGCGAAATGAACCAACTGAGAAATGCGGACGGTGATCTTCATTACAGAGTCGCGAATCAATTGTTTATAACCAAATTAAATTTACGATAATTATTTCGATTTTCCAAGAAAATAATACTGTTTGGGGGCAAAACGGACCATTGTTTCATAAAAGAAAAAAATTCGATAATCGAGGCTTTTTGACCTATTAACTCAAAACTGCATTGAGTTTAATTAGCAAAAATGAGTTTAACGAAAATCGATATTGCGGTTCGCGTTCCACGATTTTAAAAAAATTTTAAATAGCTACTAATAACTTCAACTTTTAATATTGTGGTAAACCATTTTGCCTCGTATCGACCCTCTCTTTGCCGGGTGTATTTTGCCATATTTTGCACCGTGAATAACAATTTAGAATTTTTTTTTTTTATTTTTTTACCCATCGTAAAATTTCGTCGAAAGATTTAGAAAGGCCGCAGCGTAGTTAGGTAAATTTCAAGTCCGTGTATGGTAACGCGAGAACGAGAGGACAAGATCGTTGCCGATCATCTTCGAAGCCCTGTCGCGCCTAAGTTGTGGGCGTTTTTCCGTCTCGGTGTTCACGAACGCGCGTGAACGGTTCCTTCACAACTTTTTTCGGCGTTTTTTAAGGGCTCTCCGTCTCCCGATTTGTGTTCGTTTGCGTTATACACACGAAGAAGACATCGATATCCGGTTTCTCCGCCTTTTCGATTATCGATTTCTACTACGCGAGCCATTCGTTATTGCGCGCGGGGCCTCCTTGACATCTGTGCATCCTATAGATATAATGGACCACCTACACGCAAACTCGTCGTATCTTCTCTGCCTTTTCGTGCGATTCTCCCGGTGATGCTATTGGAAACATTAATTCCGCTCCAAACGCTTTTCCCGGACAGCGTGAAATTTAATTGAACGTATTAAACAGCTCAGGGAAACTCTGAAATATTTGTCTCCAGAAGCGGGGATCGTGGGCAGTCACACGCTTTTCCATCGTGAAGATTCTACGACTGTTCGAACGATTCTCTCCGAGTATACAAGGCGTTGCGCCACGGGTACGTCTACCACACCGATATCCAACGTTATAACGTCCTCATCGTTGTAACCCGCATCGACTTTTCTCTCTATCTCTCCGTTTCGCTAAGAAGAAGTTCTCTCATCCGCTCGGAGGATTAGGAATGGCGTCGCAGTTCCCTTTCCGAACGATCAAAGCGACGGGGAGAAATCATTTCCAGAATTCCACTCTCGAAATTCTCTCCACCGCGCGCGCGAACGACGACGACGACGATGGTATGAAAAGCAATAATATACGCGCAGAGACGAGAGAGAGAGAAAGGAGAATCGTGTAGGATGGAAAGGAGAATGTGGGAAGGGATTATCCACCGCGCGATCCCCATCACTGGCAACGGGGGAGATCTCTATCCTCTACGTTTCTTCCCGCTAGAATCGCCCATATATATACATTTACCTGCAAAGCTGTATACGCGGAAAAACGGCGCTTAAAGAAATTTTTTCCAATCCCAAAATTTTTTTTTTTGCGCATCCGGTCCATTATTTCATTATTTTTATCGATGTTATTATTATGATTAAAATTTATATTATTATTCTTATTAATTGCGTAAAATTGAAAATTAAAGTGACTCCGGTCTTTTTATTTTCAATCAATTTGTCTTTTTTTTTTTTTTTTCAATATTACGATCGACTCTGACGATGTTGCGATCGACTCAAAGAAAAATTTATTATAATCTGCAACTCGTAATGGGGGTTGATAAAGATTGATTCCGGCTATCAGGTAGCCGCTTGCTGCCATTGTCGCGTGATTCACGATACGATAAAAAGGAACTCGTAGTCAATGGGTTTCTTTCTTTTTTCTTCTCTTTTTTCTGCGAAATTGCATCCATCCACTTTAACAAGAAAACGAGAAAATCGTTGTCGCCGTGGAGAGAATTTTTATACGATAAATCTCGAAAGCGGAGTGGCGCGAGAGAGCAGCCATGAGATTTAATCCACTGAGGTCCGGAGAGCCGGAAAAGATTCGTTGACGAAAGAATTCCGGGGGAGTTTGGGAAAAATTTGGCGTATATTTTCACGAAGAGAGGGGCCGGGCGACGGGTCGAGAGCTCGAAGAGTCAACGAGCGCAAAGCCACTCGTCGCGCTATATATTATTACTCGAGACTTCTGTCGCAGAGTTTCGTGAAATGCTTTGCATAATACGAAAAAAAAAAAAAAAAAAAAAGAGAGAGAGATAAATTGGGCAAATATTGCGCGTTGACGAAAGTCGAGATTGTCGAGCGCACAGTTCCGAAAGTTTAGAAAAAAATGAATTAACACGCATACAGCAATTTCACCGTACGTACGAGAGACGTCGAGTCGTTGTGAACTAACGCTCCACGCGTTATTCAAACACTCGATTCAGTATGACGAGAATAAAGAGACAGAAATTTTCAACGATGACGATGATGATGTTTGCGAGATCGCACTTGACGCCGCGTATTCTCTAACCGTACGCGAGCCGACTGTATCGACTGACGGATGAATTTCAAGCATCAACGCGGCGGACAATGGCGCGGCACACGAGGGAATGACGCGATAACGCTCTCGTAATCGAATATTTGAATGAGCCTTTCGTCAATTGACGAATCCGAACGAAGATCTGTCTAACCGTTAATCCCGCACAATGTTTTAACATCGGAACTCATTACCTTTCGACCAAAAAATTCCGCTGGAAATCGCATTCGTTTCAAAAGCAACAAAAGCTTTTTTTTTCAAGGGGTGTTATTAAGAAAGCGCTGAAAGTCAAAACATTTTGATGTTGAAGACAAATGGAAGCTTATTAAATAAAAAATTGTCTCTTAAGGGAGTAGTTTTACATTTGTTTTTTTTTTAGTACCAATTTTGATGCAATTTATCTTCTGAATTTCACACGAGGCGTTCGAACAGAAAGTCGATAAATTCGCGTTAAGAAAACAAACACTTGTCCGTTTCTCCGTCGAGGAGGTTAATAAATCTATCGCGAGTCGTTCGAATACATATGAATCACACAAATGGAACAATATTTTTATATTCGTTGTTTTTTTATTTTTTTCTTACAGTTGCCGTTGTCAGAGTGAAGAAATTCGCAACGGTCAACGAAAGTGAAGTTGCATATAAAGTTAAGGCGCACCGAATTTTCAAGGTAAAAATTAATTTTTCATTGTCAACAATTATTTTATTTATATCACATTGCGTAAAAAATAGTATATTATGCCGTAAGTGCGTAAAGTACGATTTTACGCCCGAGTGCTATACGATCAGTACGAGTGCGTAAAATCGTGTTTAACGCACGTGTCGCATACGATTTTTTTTTATGTAGTATGCGTAAAATACATGCGTGAAAATGCATTTTATTCCACTGTGTACATAAAGTGCGATTTTACGCACTCGTGCAATAAAATTTTGTACGAAACTCGTGCGAGAAACTTTTTCTCAACTCGTGTGATTATAACACTACAACAACAAAAGTTTTTTCGCACTCGTATCGTAATATACTATTATGCATCAAAAACTGTGCGTAAAATCGAACTTTACGCATACTGCATCAAAAAATAATTATCTATGGTGTTATTCCCGTCGCATTCGATCCGATAATCGCGCAAATATAGCGCTAGTATACAAGGGCGGTGTAGCGAACAAGCGTTTCAATCTCGTCGAAGTGAACGGGTATTAACCGATCAGGAAAGTTCTCGTACCCTTCTCCTGTAGCCGTCGAAGATATACGGAACGCAAACAAATTAAAAGCAATGCTCGTCTCTCTTGCAACGCGCTTCAGGCCGTTTTCGCGCGAATCTCCCCTCCGAGAGTTTGTCGTTCGTGTGAAGCAATCACTTCTCCCAAAGCCTCGAGAAAAGCTTTACCGCTAAAGTTTCGCGACGAAACGGCTGCCCGTTTAATTGATAGCTTCCGATATTTTATCGCATGCGCAGATAATACCGTAAAAATCCGCAACATTCACTATTCCGCGATCGATTCTGTATCCTCGTAAACACATTTCTCCTTCGTATAAAAAAAGTGTTTAATTAACATTCCATTACTTCTCTAAATGTTCGGTAAACTTGTCGAAGAATCCATTTTTTTTAAACCCTTGTGATGGAAAATTAATGATAAAAATAAATAAAAATTTACAAAGGGTAGTTGATGTGAAAAAATAAGTTTATCGGTGCAGCGATTGTAAAAAAAAACTTTTAAGGACGAGTTCAGCGATATCAGGAAAAAAATTCAATCCAATGCCTTAAGGCGGTGTATAATTGTCGCTTTTACGGATTTCCGAGGTCGAACCATCCGTTCGATGCTCCAAATCGATGCGAAAACTACCAATATATTGCCCTCTATCCGCATCGAGACCCGCGAAAAAATTGTAAAGCATTCCGATTTCTTTTTTTATAGTACTGTTTTTAATGCAAAAAAAATTGAAGATAAACTCGTAAAAAAAAAAAAAAATTGAAGATAAAGTCGTAAAAAAAAAAAATTGCAAGATAAATTCGTTTTGCGACAGTTTTCTCGGGCGCATAATGTCGACCATTCGTTCGTAATATTTTTCGCGCGAAGATAGTCTCGAGACTCTAGAGACACGATGACGAAAGTTGCACGAGGAAACGCGACGATAGGTAGCGAGGACGAGGAACGTTAACGTTAGGCGTACACACATCGCGCCCTCGATAAGTTATTCCCTCAGGACTCGGCGGGATGTTCCTTTTGCCTCGAACAGCGCGAACCGAGAATGCCGATCGTGAATGTTGCCTCGTCGGCTGCTGCTCGGTGCGTTCCTACCTTCGTAGCGAGTAATCGTGAGTACCGCGGGGTTTCTCTCCTCTCCACCGGGCGGTCTACGATGCGCGAGGTACAACCGCTCCCTATAACTATACGTATAAAATCCCCCGGGAGTATCTACGGTGGGTGAAGTGTACCACCATCGACGAGCAAAATTTATCGCTGTATCGACCTCACAAGTTTATAGTTATACCGTAACCGGCGTTGTACACACGTCGCGACGGTACCGCGGGGAACGACGATCCTCGGACTCATTCCACTTTCATATCCATCTCTAAATTCGTATTACGAGATAGCGGTGCGCGATTCATGAGATAATTTTCGACGGTGGTTGGTCGCTCCCCTCCCATAGTCTCGCGAAACCCCGCAGCCATTGAAATTATTATTTATCGATATAATTTTCCGATTCGACGATCGTTATAATGCCCAATATATAGAGTACCATCGACACCTTCGATAACGAGATCCTTGCGCTTACAATTTTTATCGCGTGCGGAATTAATCACTTCAGGGAAAAAAAAACATCGTATCAACAATTCCGCGCTATTTGTTTGAAAAAATGTTTTTCCCATGTAAAAAAATTCTCAGATGCGAGTATAAAAATTTTTGAAAAATTTCATTTTTTTCAATCGGAAAATTTTTGAAAAATGCATGAAATTAAATTGCTTCAAAAATTTTTTGACTTCGATTCCGTGAATTTTTTTACATTGTTAAAATAACACTATGATGAAATTGTCCGGTGAAATTTAGTGATCCATTGTTTTTTTTACTTGAAATTCCCAAATGGCACCTTTACATTTTTCTTGAGATTCGGAAAAAAAAAAGAAATTAGTCTTTCGGGAATATCATTTTCAAAACGTTTCCAAGCGTTGAGGGTCCTAATTCGATCGGAAATAAATCATTGCTATCGGCGCGGAGGAGAAATTGAACATAAATTCCGTTATAAGCGAAATTCGAAACGCGATAGAATCGCGCGATACGAATGCGACGTCGAAAATCCGTGTGGAATAATAACGAAGCTGTTAAACCAATGGATCAGCGTTTCGACGCGTATGTATGTAAACGGATTAAATTTCTCAATGCAATGTTACGTTTTGTCAGGCAACGCCGTCGGCTCGTATAGCGATGGAGCGAAAACCACTGTGGCTATGGTCATCGTCGATGGAGAACACATGCGGTCGTCTCAATCTAACACCGGGCAAAACGTGGGTCGTGAGCGGTCGTATGATCGGTAGCACACCGAAAATATCGCTTTGCAGTCTCGCGATGCTATGGTCGGAGGTTACACCGCGTCAGCGCAAAGGCTTTCGACAATTCTATCGACACGCCTGCGCTTGTCAAGTAAGTCGATTTATTAGCAAAATAAAAAAAAAAAAATATATACATAACTAACTTTTGAGAATTGGGGGTAAAAAGTACTTCGCACCTTTCGAATTTCGAAACTGATAAATAAAAAAAAAAAAAAAAAAGATAAAATAATTCATCGAATATGTGATTTATTTTATTTTTATTAATATTTAACTCCGAGGAATTTTTTAAAAAATTTTCTTAATTTTTCGGAAATTTGAGAAATATATTAATGTCGTTTGCGAAGTTTTGCAAAAGTTCGATATTGCGCCTTTGCCCCGGCGAAATTTTCTCTCCCATTGAAACGAGAGCCTCGACATGAAACGACGACCTCCTCGTTAAGTTCGCACGTCCGGGCTGCCCGCTCGCCCCCGCGACCTCGTGCATATATCCACGAACCTCTTTACCTATGTTCTCCTTACGCTCGTACCCGGTAACTCTTTCATCCCTAACGGTTGAAAGTCCGTCGCGAACCTCTCCTCGCCTACTTGCCTCTCTCGACGAGCCGTTAATTAAAATCTCTTTGTTTCTCGCCTTTCGACAGATATCGTATACCGCGTGGTGGAAGAAAGGCGCCGTCTTGGAGTCCGCCGGTGGCAAACGATGCCTCTGGGAAAGTTCACCGGGACCGCAAGACTGTCAGGAACGTTACGGTATCTGTATGCTCGGTACGGCCGGATGTTCTTGGCTACCGTCGGTTGCTTACGACAAATGCATAATGCATCATCAGCGTCAACGGGTGCAACAACGAGCGCGCGAACCCTGAGACCCCTATTATATGGACCCTTCGCCACCCCTATCCGTCGATATTGATGCATTCGATTCGATCCGAAAACGATATATCGCATTTCATCCCCTTTTTCCGCACGTACCGTAGACCTCGTCATCTACCGCCGCCTTACGACGAAATTTTATTTTTATTTTTCGCTTTCATTAGGTTTTCTTTTTCTTTTTTTTTCATTACAACTTTCTACCCCCTCGTATTTTATCTATTTTAATCCATTTTATTTCATCATTCGATTGTCACTCATCGACGGTTGGTTTCAGTATTTAATATTAATTGGCGGAAAAAAAAACGAACGAACAAAAAAAAAAAAAACGTAGAAAACGAAAGAGTTCATTCGTCATTTCAGACGGATAAAAAGAAGTATGAATAATCGATGCAATTTTTCGTGATCGACGGAGGAACAACGAAAAAATATTTAATTTTTTTCGAGAACTATAAAATTTTGAAAAAACATACAACAAGCGACGAAATCATTTCTTTTTATCCGTCGATGCAGAGAACACGAGAAAAGTGTTACGATTTTACGGAGGCTAGTATTCGCGAATGTCACTGTCGTTCGCAAAAAAAAAAAAAAAATGAAAAAAGAAAAAAAAAAAAACGAACGACTGTGGCGTCAAATTCGCACTGTAAATAGTCTAAGTTTCTCATGTATATTATGCGCATACTTAAATTATTATTTTTCCTTCGATGTTTTAGCGATTGAGTCGAGAAAAAAAAAATCTCGACACACTATACGTACATATAAATATATATAATATAATATAATACGTTATTTAAATTTTGGGATATAATTGGAATGACGATAAATCAGTCATTTATCCAGTATTAGATTCGCGATTTTTTTGCATTTTTTTTGCGTACTGTTTAATTATTGTTTTTATATTATTTACTATTATTATTATTATTCGTGAAAATCCCGAAAAGGGATCGTGTCCCGCGCGTGCGGACACCAAAATTGAGTACAAACATTAATATATTTCGAAAGGATTTTTTTTAGGCGTAATTATTTCAGAGTGTGCACCGCCGTGCGTGTATGTTGGGTGTATTCGCGAACAGGAAGTAAAAAAATCGATCGAATCGATTAAAGAAGTTGTGTATCATCGTTACATCCCAATCAGAGATTCGGAAAAAATTTCGATATTTCATAACAACAATAATTCCAAAAAGTTGTCAACAAATTTGTTTAAAAAAATATTTCTTTAACGAATCTTCCGGTAACCTGACTTTTTTTCAGCGAAAATTGACGTCGTTAATTTTTTTGGGATACATGTGAATTTTTTTAGAATTTTTCAGAATTTTATTAAAAATTCCGTTTTCGAGAAAATTTCTGATCGATATTTGCGATTATAATCGATCGATTGTCCCAAAAAAATTTCAGTGTCATGCGCAGTGGTTCTGCGCACTCGTATCCAAAGCCGTGACTTTTCAATAAAAAAAAATTGAAAAAAAAAAATTCTTATGCATTCGGAAAAATTAGTGGATCAATTTTTGTGAAAAAAAGTTGAGTTACCGAATGATTCTTTGAACAATTTTTTAAAAACTAATTTGTTAATAAATTTTTAGCATTATTATCATAGAAAATTTATCTTCTCAGGACCTTCGGGATGGTTAATTTTTAAAAAATTTTCAAATTTTTCAAAATCCGCTCGAAATTTTCCTTTTAATTGAAACTGTAACGATGTATCCTCTTTAAAACAGCGCTTATGAATGGCAAAATAAATATTTCGTGGATTAAACGAAATAATCGTCATAGTAAGGAAAAGTAAATTAGATCGGTATTTTTTTTTTTTTATCGAACGACGATATTTTTTTCGCCACTCACAAGCGCCAGTTTAGTCGATTCAACCGAATTTTGTTCCAAGTACGCGAGGTCCCTCTCTGATTCGATCGGTAGATTACGACGACGACCTATGCGGGTTGTCTCGATCGTATTTCGAGAGCAATGGACCGTGAGAGAGGGAGCAGTTTCGTCGGCAGCAAAGCTATAGTCCATAGTAAATTCGGGTTATTCGATATCCGGTCAGATATCGCGATTGTTCTCGAATAACCGCGATGACCGGAAAACCCGTATAGAGAGGTCGAAGATGGATTTCTTTTCGCTGCCATCATACCGATAAGACTATGCGCTCTCGAGAAATAATCGAATAAAAAAATAAATAAATAAAAAAAAGAAAAATAACTATATTTATGTATAGACGCGCTTTATCTCTAATTGAGCTGAATTATTTATGATATTGTTTTTTAATATCGCTACGGGCGAACTGGCCGCGAGTTGGTTAATAAAAATGCAAAAAATAAAAACTAAAAATTCTGCGCGTATTATTTATTTGATTTTTTCAGTTTGTAAGTATCGTCAGCAAAGATTTGTGATTTGTAAGTATCGGGAATTGTTGTTCAACGGGAAAAAAATTTATCTCAACAGAGAACCGTCCTTTTTCGTTGTTCGACAGAAACATTCGTCATTGACGAGAAACGACACGCATAAAAAATTTATTTGCGGACTCACCATTTCGCGGTGATTGGGATAAAATGTCTGATCTATTAGAGGGAAGCTGTCCTTTCCAAGGCGTCGCTGCAGCCCCAACAGATGCGCAAAGACCCACGGTTTGTCCTGCAAAACGAAAAAAAAAAAAAAAATCAGATACGATTTTTTAAAAGATTCTGCGAAATATCAAACGATCCGTGGGACTCACCTGGAAATTGTAAATCGCCGAAAGATTGTTGACACTCGGAACACTTCCGTACATCAAACCAAGGAGAAGATTCTTGTAATTCTCACCGGCGTCTCGAAGATTTTGCCGAACGAGTGCGAAATCCGGTTTGAACGATCTGACAATCGAAAATAAAAAAAAAATCACCAAAACTCTCGTAAAAAATTTTAATTTAGATAATCGAAAATAAAAAAAAAATCACCAAAACTGTCGCAAAAAATTTTAATTTAGATAATCGAAAATAAAAAAAAATCACCAAAACTGTCGTAAAAAATTTTAATTTAGATAATCGAAAATAAAAAAAAAATCACGAAAACTCTCGTAAAAAATCTAAATTTAGATAATCAATTTATATAAATGATTTATTTTTTATTTTTTTTTTTAGCGAAATATAAAGCGCATTTCTCGAGTTATATTAATCCAAGTAAAGGAATGTGTATTTCTGTATTTAGAAACAAAAGTACGATAGTCGATTTTTCGAAAGGGTTTAAAAACGGAGCTTTGCACTGTCTTGTACCGTGAGCCATTACTTCCGGGTATTCGTGCTCGAGGCATTACCGGCAAAACCATAAATTCCGAGAGCACCGAGCGCCTTTTATGGAATACACGACTTAATTACCGTGTGGGTGGGTCGACGTTCCTGCGCGCGAGAGAAGCGTGTCGCGCGCTACGCGGGTGTTGGTTGTAGCTACGCTGGAGAGCCAAGTAGTTTTATCTATTCGTGTGTCGGTGAGCTCTCTCACGCGCGTCTGTTCTCTCAGGAAAACCTCCGATTCCGAAGCTGAGAGCGCTTTGTCGAGAAACGCGAATGAGTTATTGTCAGTGAGGCTTGCGTTTTGTATCGGCGCTGTGAAGCATTCTTCACACCGGAAGTGGCTCTCTCGGTCGAGGTCCGTTCTTCGTTCGAACTACTGCCGTTGAGGGGGAGGGGGAGGGGGTAGAGGGTCTGTCTAGCTGTTGTTGTTACTCCCCGCAGGCCAATGCACCTATTGCCGGTACGATAAAATGAGAATTCTATCGCGCTATTCAATTCGTTCGAACGGTAGTATGACCAATCAGTTTCGATTGGTATTCATCGAGGCACTGGACACCCGTATGTTCGTTACTTTTGTTCTTCAATTTTTTTCAAATTTTCTATTCCCGTATTTTACCCAAATATCGTTTTTTTACAAACAAAAAATCGTAGAGTATAGAAAACTATGACTTGGAGATTCTGACGAATTTAATGACATTAAAAAAAAATTATCGCAGACGGAGCTTCGATTGGGCGAAATAAATTTTTTTCGAGATTTTCATGTCAATGAAAATGTTTCAAAACATCGAAAAATCATTTGTAAAAAAAAATGTCCGGTTGTGTGGCATTGAGTTCTGCCGAATTCGGCAAAAGGATTCAAAAGTTATGAATATTTTAATTTAGTCAAATTTATCAAAAAAAAAATTTTTGTCGTTTGCGCACATTTTACACATTAATGTTAAAACACTGCACACGAGTCGAGTGATCACAGAGGGCAATACAATTTTAATTTCGTCCAAATCAGTTGACTCATTGAAAAGTTATGAATATTTTTATTTTTGATTTCGATAGAAATTTTATTTGAATTCCGATGAGACATTGATAAATTCGATATGCGACCCTTGGTGACCATTTGGTTTGACATTTTTAGTACCTATCATTTTATATTCCAAAAGAAAAACCCTGAAAATTGTTTAATTTTCACGACGGTTCTTCACGAATTTATTTTACCCGCAAAGCTCCTCTGTGATAAAGTAAAAAAATTCAAAAAGACGAATTTTTTTTATCGCTAAGTTAATTAAAGTGCAAACACTGTAAATACGAAGATTCTTCTTAAATTGTCCGATTTGTAAACGTCGTAACAAAAGAATTCTGAAGACTCAACAATGCCGCATTATTTCGAGTCTCGGAACTTCGCGAATATTATTTCCCGAAACAAAATACTTTTTTTCTACTTTCTCATCCCATACAAAGTATGAAAAAAGTATTGTAATCACGAAAAAAAAAAAAAAAAAGACAATACCGCCAAATGTAAGAATTAAATAACTCTCTTCAAAATTACAGAATTGAAAAAAAAAAAAAAAAAAAAAATTCTTGATATTTGTCTTTCAATCCATCAATTTTCATGACCCGAATAGTCATTTCAAATGCAAAAGGAACCCAAAAAAGCGTTTTTCCAAATATGTCTGTCCGTCCGTAAGTATTTTTTTTTGGTCGACTATAATGAATTATTGGATTTAGTTACCAGCGAAGGCACTGCTTGGGTTCGGGTGTTAGCGATATAATGAATAATTGATCGTAATTATGGGTCTCGGACTTTTCTTCGCCGAGGTCGGGTAAGCGATTCGAAACTTGTCGGACTATTTTTGTCGCGCGATGTTTTGTACACATGAGAGCCTACGGGCGCTCTCTCCCGAGTGACTCGATTGGTGCGGACAAATAAAAAAAAAAAAAAATAAAAAAAAAATAAAAGAAAATAATAGTAAAAAAAGTGGTATAACGATCTCCATATGTTACCTGATGACCTTGGTCCCGTTGCGGAAGACAGCCATGGACACGACGGCCCCGGCCTCGCTGGCGGTGAGAGACAACTCTCGGAACTCTGCCTGTTCCACGCGGATTTCATAGTCGCCATGAAGTCGCCGGCCGCGGAAGTACTTGCTCCAGTCGGTGTTCTGATCGTCGATAACCAAGAGGGTGAAGCAACGATCCTTGTTGAAACTGGACCCTCGCGTTGTTCCTGCTACGGCTGCTCCGAGAATCGACGCACCCTGTTAACGAAGTTATTTACGGAATGCAAACCCAACATAGTCAATTTTGTTCTACGAAAATAATTGAATAGGTATCGCAATAGCCGATGTCTCGAGAGAAAATTTAATACCGGAAGCGACCGTTCGATGTAGCAGCGAGTAGTAATTATAATTTATTAAAAGGTTCCGATCGCTAAATGCTTCCGGTCGACCGCGCAACGAATTTCCAATCTGCTTATCGTGTTATCGTATGTTTTGGAAATTCATTGAAACGTACGAATTTGAATATCGGGTTGGATGTTAACGTAGGTGCGGAAAACAGTAATAGTTGGCGTTGCCGATGGCGTTAATTCGGAAGGTTCTCGCCGATAATACCGTCGCTATAGAACATACCGGCAGCGAGATTGCTTAACCGTTCAATCCCAACAAAGCCTAACCTAATTGAACTGCGGAGTTAACTCGTCGCCTATACGTGCTTCCTGCACCGCAAGTATTGATAAACGATCGAGTTTGTCGTCAACCACCCAGAGCTGCATCCGTAGTAGACTGCGATATAGTGGCATCGTTGCGATAGAACAGACGGAGAGTGGCTTTTGGCACACGCGTTATAGTGGGTTTCCCTAAAGCGACCTGCCGCTGACGGCTTTCCAGACAAACCGCTCCTCTCCCATCGCCTTTGTAAATACGAAATTAACACTCGGGCTTTCCTCGATGTCTACGGCTATCCGCGACACACCCACAATCGAACAAACGTCGCAATCGTGACTTCCAAACTCCTTTGATTCTGGCAGAACGTCGCCTCTTCCTCCGGTTATGAGTTTCGGATTGGACACGCAAGTCTTTGTCAAGGTAGCGGTGTCTTATCGACACTGGAAGCCGAAGAGAAACGTCCATTTTTTTTTTTATGTATTCCGGCCTATCGATCTTTTTGCTTGTCTTTCAAATTTCGAGAACGAAGATGAACGCGTATTCCAGTTAAACATTTTTCGCCAATTCGGACTTCAACGCGGTTAATTCTTCGACATGCGTCTTCATTTTTTTTATGTCTTCATATTTCTTTGTCGCGAATAACTTTTTTTCATTTTTCAAAAATGGTCCAGAATGGTCCATTTTGCCTCAAAATTCGAGTTAGGCGACTGTTCCGTTTTACCCCACCTTTCCCTGCGCGAAAAAAACTTTCGGATAAAAGATTTGAGGGGGTCGCGCGAGAAATAAGAAAAAAATTATTTTTGGCAATGTGTACCATTTTGATTCGCCAGAAAATTTGGTGATGAAAGTATAATACTTGAAGCGCGAAGCGAGAAGCTCCGACTTTTTATGGTGAAATTTGTACCGTCGCGCGTGTGAGATTGAAACTTGGATGCCAATTCGTCCCTTCTGATGGCTGTCGCAGGACAGCATCCGCAACCAAATAGCAACCACCCAAATAGTTTACGACTTTCCTTTCATTTTTTATTTCTTGTTTTCTTTTTCGCCCAAAGTGGCTTCGAAATTCACCGCACCTGACTCGACTGAGGCATTCGCAACGCTTTGGCGGCAGGCGTGCCGGCGGGACAGCGGGAGCAACAAAAAAAAATCACTAACGGACCGTAGCAAATTGGCATGCTGCCTGAACGCGAGCTGTGGTCCCCGACTAATTTGCATAAAAGCCCAATTAGTTTATGAGGGTTTTCGGGCGCGAGGGAGGTTTTTACCACCAACGAGATCTACTGGACCCTGGCTAACCGTCGACCGAAACTTCCTATGCTCAGCATAGATCGAAGGAGAGAGAGGAAACGACTCTCCACCACTGGTTTTCGTCTCGTCAACTAATACGACAATTTCGCCGCTCAACCGCTCGGGCGACAATGCATTTTTGAAATTTACGTTACACGCTTCTTTGACGTCAGCGACGACTTTGACGCAAAAATAATTCGTCCAAAGCGTAAATTCGACTTTTTGTTCGCAGAGATTTGATAATTTCTAATTTGATTTTACGACACGGAGGCATTTCGTATTTAGAATCTTTCGCGCAATTCTTTTGATCAAAGTAACATCATTAAAAGAAAAATGTGAGAAAAAAATCGTTTTGAAGTTTTTTTTTCTCATATAACAAATTCGTACGTTTATCATCAGTTTTGTTCCGTTTCATCGAAGAAGCAATTTTTTTAGCGACAATTGTTTTGTTAAATTTTTACCGTCACTTTTTTTCGGCTCAGAAAAAATCTTGTCAGCTTAACAACTTCTTATCCAGAGATTTGATCGATGTTTACATTTAATTTCACCATTTTTACGTATCTTTAATTTTACCCGATTGCGAGTCATCAATCCTGACGTTGGTGTCAAATTTCGTCATAAATTTTCGTCATTAAACTCAATTTTTCCGTCGGAATCGCAGCCTTATAGGTATCCGCAGTTCAGCAAAATATGAAATACAATCCAAAGACTAACCTGATCACGCGCAGCGCCGGTGAAGCTCTGGACTCGTTGGAGAAGAGTTTCCCGTGTCTTAGCAGGTGATGAGGGTGCGCTTGTGGTCCTGGAACTGGGTCTCAGATTGAGGCTGAGATCGCCACCGGGGCCGATCGGTTGATGGGAAGTCGGTGGAACGGATCCCGGTGGAGGTCCAGGCGGTGCTCCGGGAACCGGTGGTTGATTGGCCGGTGGTACGGGACCCGGTTGCGACTGTAAGGGCCGATCGGGGATTCCCTGATAGGGATGCGACGAGTCTTGGCGTACCATGGTGGCCACCCCGGGTTCGGTGTTTGGCTCATCGTCGAGTTCCGAGCTCAGGTCCCCTGACGAGAACCTGGAAGGCAAACTGTGATCGTTTTCGTGGCAGTGGCAATGGTCGGTGGTCGCCGATGCACGGTGCAAAGATGAATCATATAGTATGAAGAGTAGTAAGTAAACGCAGCCGATTGTTCGCGACTGATGATCATTGAAGTACGTATGATACTTTTAAAAAGGCTATAACTGCGTCTATGTCGAAGACATCACAGGATTAATGGTGCAGACGACACTGAACGGACACAGGCCAGTAGTTGGGACAGATGACGATAATACGATGGGGGATGAAGCAGTTTGTGTGATTAATGTTTTTTGACAAACGGAACATGGACATTTATTCAGTGTTAAGTAAAACGGATGATAATAAAACACACACCGACGGAACGCCGGGAGCCGGGATTCCCGGTTGATGATCGCGCGGACGACTACTGCCGGCGATTGCCGCTTGGGATGCAGGGTCGTGAACCCTGGCAAACGCATGCGTACACGACCAGGAGTAACACCGGAGGATACACACCGACAGTGGCGAACAAGGGGGACGATCTCTTGAACCTTTACCAAGCGATTCTCGCGAACCCGTTAAGCTCTTGATTCGTCGCTCTTTTTCTCTTTTTCTTTGCTTTTTTAATAAATGATTCGCAAACTCCCCGCTTTAAGAGGCACACCTTCACTTTTTTTTTGCTACTTAACGCGACGCTGCTAAAGAGTACGTGAGAAAGTAGCCAAGTGGATGCTTCAAAAAGTTGCTCGTCTCGAAACATTTCTGCAGTGAGAAGAACGAATGGACCGATGTTTGAGGGGCCGGAGGAGGGGCGCGCGGGGTGTATTAAGCGTCACAGCAGGGCGGTCGCGGCACCGGGAACGAAATGGTAATTGCATTGCTGTGCAATATTGTATATACGTAGAGTTTCCGCGGGTTGAACATCCCGCGTTACAACACTGAGAATGCGTTGTTCGGTGCGAAACGACTATGACGCCCTCTCTACGATCGCCATTCTGCTTGCGTTTAACGATGAATCATAATCCGGATGGTGCCGGGGGTGCAGCATTTAATTCCGCATGCAAAATTTCCTTGCGAATGAATAAACAGCTTTGCGGACTCAGATATGCACGGAAAACACGACTAATCCGATATTAAATATAGTGCGCATTGAAATTGCAAGTGTTCAGCGAATGTGCGAAATTAAATAATTGCGAAATTCTTGGGGTAACTTTGGACACAGATATATATGATAACGTGCAGAGACATAGAAGCAATAGAAGTCTTGGATTTTTCACGATATATCGAAGATGTCCAAAAGTATTCGAAATGGAAAATTTCTCGGGTATCGACTTTGTAACTTCTTTAATTTTAATACTTTTTTATGCAATTCTAAAATCAAATAATAAAATTTTTCGAATTTTTTAGAAACGGTTGTCATTTTTTATGAATTTTCCGCGTAACATTTAAAGTCATGTAAAATATAATACGTGTTAAAAAAAAGGTGTAAGTAATGGTAAGTAATATATTCGTATAATATTGATATATTAATATATATTATATATTTCATTCAATTCATTTTGATAACTTTTGGACGCAGTAATTAAACCCGAATGATCACATCTATATTTTTTTTCTGTAAACATTTAAGGTATCGGAGTCCTTCGGAGCCCCCGACATTTTTTAATTGTCATTTATTTTAATTGTTTTTATTAATTATTATTTTATTTTATCAATTAGAATATTATAATTGTCGGAAGACAATTTTATCATAATATTTTTCTGTTGGATAAAAAGTCTTAAAAAAATATTATTTTAGAACCGCATTTCGTTAATTGACGGAAAGCTCTTATTTATAGATCGTCAGGGGAGCTTTGGGACGCCGATAAAAAATTCTAAATTTACGAGAAAATTTTAAAAAAATTGAACTATGATGAGAACCATTGATAAATAATTCTAATCACACCTGTCGATACTCCTTCGGTTAAAATGCTGGGATAACTCAACAACAATTATATCATATATATCGGCAAAAAAATTAAAATGGAAAATCCGCCAAAATAGCGTGAATTCGTTAATTGACGATACAACAGTATTATTATTATATTAACGATCCAATTTTCGTGTTATTTAGATATATGGAACTTTGTCGGCTTACCTCCGTTTCAAGTAGTTAACATTGGTCGTGAAAGATTGGCGGAAGCTGGAGAATGAAATGTTGCCGGGTGATGGAGCAGTTCCGCAATACTTGGCGCAGCCGCCGCGTCCGGTAATCTTGCTGGTTCTTGTTTCGCTTTTATCTCAAGGAATTTTGCGTTAGCGCTGTGTGTGCGTGTGTGTCGTCGTTGCGCGTATGTGTGTCAAGTTGTGTGTATTTTTTTTATTTTTTTTTTTTTTTTATCTTTTAGTCGTCGCAGGTGGATGCCGCTAACGATGCACCTTTGCCGTTTCTCTGTGATGTTCTCGATCTTCCGTTCACACTCGAGCTTCCGGTAGTCCGATTTCCGTTGCAACGCTGATGGTCCTTTCGTACAAATTCGGTCGTTGAAATAAGTTTGCAAACGTAAAGTAACTCGAAATCAAAGGGCCAACTAAGAGAGGTGAAGGAGGATGAAAATAAACAATCCAAGTTGAAATCTGAAACCGGAAGAAGCAAAACCATCGTTGACGAATCCCATTTTCATAATCGCTGCCGTATTATTCTATTTCATAGGTCTAGAAATATATTTTTTTCGCGCGCCGAACGCTTTTACATTTGCATTTTTTTTTTTTTTCGAATTTCGAGATTGGAAAATTCGGACTTAATTTTCGAAAAAACGCGGTTGATCTTTGCGTACTTCCGCGCGCTATAAACCGAGCGTGACATGATCGATAGTTGCACGTCGTTGTTATGCATTTCATGAAAATTTCATGGATCGGCGTTTCCCATGAAGTAGCGGCCTAACGCCGGTAGTCACGACTCCATGACTGACCGATGTCGGCCGATCTTATTAGTATAGAATCCCTGAATTGCTGCCTAAAATTCTTATATATCGACGAAATGGAAGGATTCACGGGAAAATCCGGTTACCGATTTTTAACGAACGACGAGAAAATGTTATCAAGACGAAACTTCTTTAGACGTTTTGACAACGTAGTAAAGATTTTCAATTACAAAGTTCGAAGCCCTGTAATGTTGTGAAAAATTACGAAAAACTTGCGAGTTGCGTAATGAGCCGCAGCGTTTTTTTTTTTTTTGCCGTCAATAACGATGTTAAAAGTTGGATTAATTTTTTTCGTTCTTTTTTCACAACGAAATTATGCAATGCGGCGTAAATGTGGATACACTTCCGGTATATTGGCGTAGATATACACAGTAGCGTCACGCCTTATACTTTTTTTTCAGTACGCGGCGTCGAGGCGCTATCGCGTCTCGTGATATTTTAAAAATTATTTTGTTTCGAAGTTTCGAACGTAAGCGGCGGAGTTTAACACTTTTCGAAGACAGAAACTGTCGTTTTTACGCCCGAAATGAGGATTCGTGTGAAGCGGATAACCTTTGCTTTATTTTTTAAAAAGAATTTCGGTGCATCAATCGAATAATTTATTTTGCGTACCGTATGAATCCGCGCGTAATTTTGGATTCTATGAAATTGTTTATCATTCCGCGAAACGCGCGAAATGAAATTCAGCCCTTCCGCAGCGACGGTACCCGGAAGCACGGGGACCGAGCAAAAGGACAAGTGCATCCGCGTTGAAAAATTATACATATCTATGTATATCTATATATAAAACGTCTATATATCTATATATATAGACGCACAGCTGCATTTTTTTTGTTGCGTTTTTTTCCGCGGAATATTTCGTGTTGAAATTTAAACGTTCCGCATTGCCACGAACCCACTCTCTCCTCCAGTATTGATACAGACCTCTACGTGTTTCGCATGCAGAGAAGTTTTACCCGTAAGTATTCCGCAACTTGCATTGGTTGCCGCATTTTCTTTCAAACGTTTTCACATTTCTGCATAGACATTCGCGAATACAGAGACGCGCGCACGGTACTTCGCCAACCGGTGCAACGACTACTGATTCGCGTTTTTATTTACGTCCATTCCATTTTTTTTTTCTTTCGCTTCTCCTCTTCTCGACTATTTCATCGCTACCCGAGAAAAAATGCAAATTTGCGGAAACAAACGAAATTCTGCTGAAGCGGCGAAGTATCGCGATTACACTCAACAATTTCACGATTGTCATCGATCGCGTGTTATTCTGAGCGGCGGAGGGGTTAACGTAAAAAATTCTCTCATCATAATTAAATTTAAAAAAATAAAGAAATATTTTTTAAAAATCGGCGTTACATTTTAAAAATTCATATTTTTTAAAATGTTAAAAATTTTTTTAAATTCAGATTTTTTAAAAAGTTAAAAAATTTTTTAAATTCAGATTTTTAAATGTTAAAAATTTTTTTAAATTCAGATTTTTTAAAATGTTAAAAAATTTTAAAAATATATATTTGCTGACTTCGAGTACTGTACCCTGAATGCCGATTCCCATTGACTCTCTTGTCTGAACTTATTTGGGAATTAAATCGTTTTCTTTTAAGGATCGGCCATTACAACAGTTTCTTACGAGGAATCTGACCGCTTTTAACGTTGAAACTTCGTACCATCGCTGGCGTACGTCGACAAAGTCATGAACTTAATTTTTCTTCTTTCGAAAATAAAATAAAAACGAAACTGTTGTACAACGTCCCATGAGCGAACAGACAAACTTCAAAGGTTTTTCACTGCTTCACAGGGACAGAGAAGTTGCGGCGAAGGTTTTTACCGCCGCACGTACGAAAAAACGTAAACGAGGAAATGAAAAAAAAAAAAATCCATTCCGCTCCGTCGGCTCTGTACCCCGAAACATATTTATTTCTTCGTTTCGTCGTGTTTGTTTCACCCCCCGACTGCTACAGCCCGCTGCCGTTAGTTCGTTTGGCTTTCGGATCATTTTTTTTTTTTTTTTTTTTCGTTCATTTATTTCTCTCGTTTCAGCGAGAGAGAGTGCACTTTCCGGTTTAGGGGATGAAACAGCGGTAACGAGAGAGCAGCGGTATGTTCGGAGCGGCAAGTAGATAAGGGATTCGGTCTCTGAGTCTCGTCGGCAAATGCAGCGAGGAAGCGAAACTCGTATTGGAGAAAACATCGTATGTATCTGTTGCACGGGCTAAGAAGCTTCGGGATACGTAAGGAAGACGGGGGTGTATAAAAAAACTTAAAGAAAAATAAAAAAAAAAATAAAAAAAAAAACAAGATGAGAAGCATAAAAAACAGGAGGAGAATGTATAGAGAAGGGGAAATGACGTAGACAGAGATGCCGAAATTGAGTGCATCGCCGCGAGAAGGGGGTAAGGGATACCGGGAGTTCTTGACGAAAATAGAGAGAAAGCGAGGAGAGAAACGCATATAGGTAAAAGAAGCCGAAAGGGGATGTTCACGAGAATGCAAGAGAGGAAGAGCGGGTGGTTAGGGAGATCGTAGAAGGCAACGCCCGCCCTCTAGTCTGGAGTAAGCTTCTGTCGTCGTATCGACCCACACCCCCGGCAGTAGTAGGCACCGCGGTACGCGTTCGTTCTCTTTAGTAGGTACAGCGCGAAATATATACAGTAACGTATAGGACGCGGTGAAAGCGTGGGAGGCCCGTGCACGTCGAGCGGCAAACCCTTCGGGCCATTCTCGACACCCGTGCTTTTAGACAGCGAAAAATATTAATGGCTAAACAGCGTGCGCCAAACCCTCGAGCATTCACCTGCTTTAGTTTCACGGAGGGGTAAAGGGAATTGAAACGGCCGAACGTTGAAACGAGACAAACAAAAACGCAACGGATTTAAATGCAGAAAAACCCGTAAAAAAATGTAATTTGTACTCTCGTATTGATAGAATTTTTCGCGGAGCGTTAATAATCATAATTTCACCTCGATATCGAAATTTTCCAAGGATTAATGTATTATTTTCAATATATAATATATAATATCTCTCTATATATATAAAGTTTCCGCCGCTGTCGCCGCCGCCGCCGTCGCCGCCGCCGCCGCCGCCGCCGCCGCCGCCGCCGCCGCCGCCGTGTCAGGAATCGAGGGGAGGGCAAAAATATTCTAAGTCCCTCTAAAGAGGAAAAGAAAAATATTCTAAGTCCCTCTAAAGAGGAAAAGAAAAATATTCTAAGTCCCTCTAAGGGGGACTTAGAATACTTAGAATAAGGGGGACTAAAAGAAAAATATTCTAAGTCCCTCTAAGGGGGACTTAGAATATTTTTCTTTTCCTCTTTAGAGGGACTTAGAATATTTTTCTTTTCCTCTTTAGAGGGACTTAGAATATTTTTCTTTTCCTCTTTAGAGGGACTTAGAATATTTTTCTTTTCCTCTTTAGAGGGACTTAGAATATTTTAAGAATTTCTAAGTCCCTCTAAGGGGGACTTAGAATATTTTCGGTCGAAGGGGGCGGGGGGAATCCCCTTAGAGGGACTTAGAATATTTTTCTGAAGGGGGGGGGGAGGTCGTGGGAGGGGAAAGTCAAAATATTCTAAGTCCTTCAAGGGGGGACTTAGAATATTTTTGGTCGAAGGAGTAATGGCGAATGGGGGGGGGGGGGGAGGGGAAAAATATTCTAAGTCCCTTCAAGGGGGACTGACTAAGTAAAAATACAAAAAAAAGCGACGGCAAAAAAAGCGGCGGCGACCTCCATTGGTGAAAAGTTGCGGCGGTGATTAAACATTATTATAATGTTGATAAAAGAAAAGCGAGCGCGCGTAGCGCGCGAGCCCGGGGAAACTCTAGTTTATATATAAAAAAATAATTTATTTAAGTCATTTTTTTTTATATTGTTTTTTGTATTTATTACATAGAAATATAATAAGGAAAAGTGGTGCAAAATGGACCGCTATTCGATTGCATTAAAAAAATAAAAAAGTTTGAATTTTGAATAATTTACTACCTATAAATAATATGTAATTTTTGTCGGAAAATATAAATAAAACATCGGTGCCGTTTTTTGGCTAAATAACAGGTATGAAACTTGCAAATCGAATTTTTTTGAAATTTCATGAATCTTCGAATTGGTCCATTTTGCCCCGAAATTCGAGTGTCATTTTGCCCCCACCTTCCCCTATATTGATTTGAAATAAAAATGAACACCGCGGTTATTTTATTTTTATTTTTCGCTGAATTTGTCACGTATCGTGTTAATCGAAGCGGAACATTGCCTTTACAAGTGAGAAAAGGTCTTGAATTAGGCCACGTGGGTCGAAGAACTACGAGTAAAATGGTATAGCTTTCTCGTCGCTCAAGCTACGAGCGCGTTGGCCACGACACGAGGGATTGAACTAATGATGACTGCGGGCAGCGAATAGCGAAACCACACGACCCTCGCAACCGTTTACTATACAACAGTGTATCGTATAGCGTTTTAACCCTTTATGGAGGTATATATCTCTATCTACATAGCTACAACTGCGAAGGGTGTGACAAAAAAAATCCCCTCGTGGTACCTGCACTCGGGCCAAGTTTCAACGACGGGGGACCAAAAGGGTTGTTGAGCTTCGAGTTGATCCAATTCTTCACGCTCCATTTTCCCTTTTTTCACTCTCGAGTGAACTGAGCTTTGAAATACGAGATAAAAAAACGGAAGGCCATTGAAATCCGATTCCTCGACTTTGGATTGTCATGATTTTCAGAAAAAAAAAATGTCTCCCAAAACCAAACATCCGAATTAAGAATGCAAAGAGATCGATCGATCCAAAAATCGTTTAAACTTCTCTATTAAATTTTAAAAAATTTGTTTTATGATTTCAAATTTTTTTTTCTTTCAATTTATTTTTGCATTTCTCCCCCTCCACCCCCTCCCTCCCCCACCCCCCCGAAAAAATGAATTTGCCGAATCAGCGTCTACTCTGCGCGACTATCGTGTGGAATGCTTACCTAGCAATTCGTTTTTCGGTGCGATTTTTATTGCACTCTATGTATATTATGTCCGCCGGAAGTGAGAAAATATAACATTGGAAAATATAACATTCGATTGATCGCGAATTCCGATGTGCATTTTTATACTTCGTGAAATTAAAAAAGAAACGATGCAACGTTGGAGATCGACTAACAAACAGATCGAAGTTCGGTATGAAAAACTTTCAAGTTTGTAAATCGCGACCGGAAGAAGCCCGATATTAAAGAAGAACGAGAATCGACGCCGAGCATACGCGACTACGGATCCGGAAAAAACGAAAAAAAAAAAAAAAAAAACATCGATGCGAGAAGATAGAGATCGGGGGATGAAAAGATCTCGAAACGACTCCCAATGGAAAGTCGTATAGTCCGCCGGAGTATGTAGTAACTTCGTTTCGTCGATACACAGACGTATCGAGATACATAAAAGTGGCGAGTCGGGGGGGTTGCAACAGACAGTATCCGAGGGTTGGGTTTGCCGCCGCAAGAAACGCCGAGAAGGACGAGGCGCACGAGACGCAGACGGTGGAATGAGGAGTGATAGCGTCGGTACGGTGCAAAGTAACATCTACGCGTGAATCAGCAGCCAGCCGATAGACACGGAAGGATAGATAGATGGATGGATAAATAAATAGATGGATAGATAAATAAGGGTTGCAGGATCCGTGGATATATAGAAGAAACAGTCGGGTCGGCATCGATTCGCGAGTCTCCATAATAAAAATGACAAGAATTTTATTCGCCCCGGTAGTTTCGCCGTAACAAGCGCTTGGCTGCGGAAGCAACACGAATGAAAGAAACACGGAAAGCCCTCGCGGACCGATGTATGTACATATAGATACATATATATCCACATATACCGAGAAAATTCGCAAACAGAGAAAAATAGACCGAAAGACCATAACGCGAGGGGTTGTAGAAGGGAAAAGAGATATCGCGTGGCTCTCATCATCGAGACATTTCCACGAGGTGTTTTCCGCCGACGTGGATGAGCTTTTCTCATGCGCTCTCCGACGCGGTCCCCAAAGCGCCCCTCGTGTACTCTCTTGTACTCTACACCGACTACAACGCAGTGAAGAGTACTCCAACGCTCCGAAGGAAAATGAAAATTCTCGCCGCCTCGACACCTCGAAACTATATGCATACGAGAGTCGGGTAAAACGGGCGCATGGGGTAAAATGATCGGATGGAAACAAAACCAATTGGAAAAAGTTGAGATAATATTTGAAAATAGAAAAATTTATTTCAATGTTATTATTCATTAATTTTTTTTATTGGGGGTAAATTTGAAAAAAAAAAAAAAAAAAAAATCTTTAATAATTTTTTTTGTATTTTGTTTTATAGTAATAATAATAATAATTTTATTTATATTTATTTATTTACGTACATTTTTGGCAGATTGCGCGTCCGATAAAAAAAAAAAAAGTTCGAAATTTTATTCGAGTTTCTACGGTGGCGCCACACGTCCGTTTTACCCCACGCTGCGTAACTCGCATTCTACGTGTATAAACTCTCCACTGTACTCCGCCCCATTCTACGGGGCGCGAGAAAGCTACAGAGAGCACAGTACCGAGACCGGGGGGATGGGTTTTGGATACCGAACGAAATACTGTATGAGCGCGTGCCGTGACCTCTGAATTAATTTGCGATTCATGAAATCAGGAGCGCGTAACACTGATTGTAAAGCGTATCCTCGGCGTGTTATCGCAGCTATAGTGCCCCCCACCCGGCAGGTGAATACCGTTATAGAAACTGCGAACCCGTGTAGTATAGTCGTAACCCCTGTGGGTTAACGGGACCGAGTCCCGCTGTGCAGCGAAGGCAAACAACAATTTGTCGTACGCCACCCGCGCCGAGAAGAAACAAACTTTAGCTTCTCACCCCCTTTCTCTCTAATTATTGTATTTTTTTTTTTTGTTTTTTTTTTGTTCGATCGCTTTTATTTATCTTTATTTTCTGTTTTCCTCGACTTTTTTTTTTTTATTCTACTTTAGCGAAAGGTTAAACGTAAAGACTAAGCTTCCGACAGTCTCGAAGCTCGAGATCCCCTCCGACGTTCGAGAACTTCTTCGGAAGCTGCGCGGTTATATTTGAACTCTTTGTCGTTGACGAGCAGTTTTTTTTATCTCGTGCCTATAGAAAGCGTGGAAAGTGGAAGCCGAGGTCGCGGAGTTGCGCGTTAAAAGCGAACGGAGGTACGCTGTGCATATTGTTTGACGATAAAGGTACCGATTGCGAGATTCGATAAGAAAGAAAAGAATAAATAGAATAACAGTGACGAGATAAATGGATTTTTTTGCAGATTCATTTGATCGCATGAATTATTGATTTATCTGCAGTCTCGTGCGGATTTTAGTTGTTCGATAAAACGCGGAAAAAACGATATACGATAGCGATAAAAGTCCGGTGCAACGATTTTATTGTGGTTCATCAATACGAGAAATTTAGACCTCGAAATCTCGCGATTTTGAAAAGCGAGAAAAAAAATATGAGACTCCGCGACTTAAAGACACTTAATAAGCAAATTTCAAGTGCTGAAATTGATTTTTTTGATAACGTCGATATCAAATTCTTGTTAATTAATCATTAATTAAGCTCTGCGGAGAACCGTAAGAGTTTAATAGCTTTTAACTTTTTATCGAATTCATTCGCAAGGTCGGCGAAACTACGATGTTCAACGAGAGTTCTCGAAATAGATGCATAAGACCTGATAATTCTGGACGAACAATTTCGTGTCCGTTGGTCGGATAAGACTTGTATAGTCCAAACAAACTTCGTCGTGTTTTGTTCCCCCGCGGAACGAAGTAAGCGAACTACGCCCCCCCCCCCCCCCCCCCCCCCGCCGGAAACAGCGTCAAGACGGTATTCGGACGGCGGCTATTATCTTTTGACGACTATTTAGTAAAGACGAAGTTACGAAACTCGATGAAACACCGCGTGTCACCGCCCTCCGTTATTTCGCGTGTACTTAGCTACGCGGCGGAAGAATTGTTGGATAAAAACAAACGAATAATGGAATAATTCGGACCGACGGTTTTCCTCACTTTGCTCAACTAACGAGTACTTCGTCCGTCAGAGAGGTTCTTCATTTATAATTTAATGCATATTTTCGAGCCGTAAATTGGAGCAAAGGGAGCATGCAAATCGTAAAAAAAAAAAAAAAAAAAAAAAAAACCCGCAAATCCGACCGCCCGACGTTCAAAATACTTGAATCTTATTAAAAAACTTTTATCCGAAAATGGAATTTTAATTTCGCCTGTAAATTAAAGACTGCATTGCTTCGTTATCGTATAGTAGTTTCAAAGTGAACGTAATTTTTTTAATCGCTAAATATTATTATTATCACAATTATTATAGTGATCGAAAAATTTGATAATATTTCTTGAAAAAAATAAATTATAAAATTCTCTATACACATAAAATAATAATAATGATATTTGAAAATTGCCAATTTTTCCAATTTTTTTTAATAATTATCTTTACGATTTTATAAATAATAATAATATTATTTGTTTTTTATTATTATTGTAAATTTGGTCAATATTACTAATTTTTTGAAAATCCCCTATTCGTGCGCTTCGAAATGATTTTACATTATTCTCGTGAATCGTCTAAACTCGGAGCCCATTACGGACGTCCAAATGACGGTTATTTGCCGGATGTTAGAAACCGGAGGGTTCAAATTCAATACGAAGACTCGATGGAGAATTCGATATCGCGGGGGTTGTCCACTATCGATCGCTGGGGGAGTCTCACGTGCGTTCGAAGTTTCGCCGAAGAGGACTTACCGAGTTCGGCCAACAGGAAGGGGTGCAATATTGCTATGGTATGCGAAGGTAGGCCGTCTACAACGATAGCGAGAGGGAGAGAGAGAGCGGCCGAAATATAGTTAGACGGATAGACAGAAGAAGGGGGGGATCACGAGAGCAAGAAACGAGGTGCGGTCCGCACCGAATCCAATTGAAAATTGCTTGGACCGACCGTTCTTCGTTTCTGGCCGAATTTCAACTTTATCTCGAGGACCTACCTACCTACCTACGAAAATGCCGAATACGAATCTTTTCAGCTTCCGCCAGAGACATTCGCCTGTTGTAATTTCACGCGAGACGTCCGTTCGGGACAAACAAACCGAATTAATTTAATCTGAAATTAATTATCTCATCGTCACTACCCTCGTTTATCCGCTCGTTCGATGTATTTTTAATTTTTTTTTTTTTTTTTTTTTTTTTTTTTAATTCGCCATTATCGGCAGTCGAGAGCAATTTCCTTATCGACCGGACGGCTTAACTCGGAAAAAAAAAATGTGTAGCGAAGATAAAATTATCGTATCGCGGGCAACTAACACCGGGGGATGAATTTCCTTCGGACAAACAATATGGAGCAGTAATTTGAGAAAACGAAGTTACTCGATTACGCGTTTCTCGTTCGTTCGACGCTAATGAGATTTACAATGAGCCTTTTGCGCCTTTCATCGCCCTTTCCTCTTCTTTTATATCATTCATTTTCTGCCAGCAATGCGAACGATCCCCTCACCACCCTTCCCGTCACGAGCATTGTTTTCGCGCGAACAATAACTTCGCCTCTTCCTGCTAATTCTAATGAAGTGATTCGAGAGGACTTATATATATGTAGACAGTGGCCATCCGTAATAATGATATCTTTAGTACTCACGCGTCCTCATGAAATGTTTCGGCTCAATAAACGTCGAAGTAATTCGCGCATTAATTACGTCAGAATGCAATTACATTTTTGTTAAACCATCAAAATTAATCAACGGCAGTCAAACGAAGTATTTTTTTTTTTAATATTTACCGTTTTCTCAAACCGATACCGATGCGAGGGAACAAAAAGGCGCTTAATGGTTGAATTTTATTTAATATATAATTTCAGTCATAAAGTACCTACTTTACGAAGAAAAAAATATTAATAATGAATTTACAAAAAATGCATAATTTTTTCGTAAATTTATGCATATCGTACTTTTTTTACTCCCTAATTTATATCTACTTTAGTGCACTCAAATTTCTCTTATTAAAAAAATATATATATAATAATTAATTTATAGAAAATGCGTAATTTTTTTTTTTCGTAAATTATATATATATATGTATATATTGTACTTTTTTTACTCTCGTATTTATCTCTACTTTAATGCACTGAAATTTCTCGTTTGGTAAACGTACAATTATTTTTTAAAATATTTTTTAAACTTTTAAAGAAAAATGAGATTCAATGAGAATTTCGAATACTTCGCAATGAGATAAAAATCTTAAAAAAATTAATCGTGTCGAAGGTGTTGAGAATATTTATTTTGCAAAACATTAATGCCAAAAAATTATTAACGAATTACTTTAGGAAAAAATTGTTTAGCCAATTATCCGACATTTTAACTTTAATTTTGGTAAAAGTGGTCCTTTAATTTTTCCGAAATCACATACTTTTTTTTACGTTAAATTCGAGAAATATCCCTTCAGATGAGAATTGTAGAGGACAGCATTTTCTCCCCTTTGGGAAATACACCGATTTTTTTTTGTTTGTTTTCTCAACGAAACATTTTATCGGAACAAATATTCCCAATGTCTCGAATGAAGTGATGAAATAGTTTCCGGCGCTATTTCCGCGCGGCCCGCGGGTCGCATTGATCGATAAAATATTCAACATTCTCGAAATTCTCGTAAACATTACACGTTTCGTTATCGTCATATATTGCCATGAAGAGTAGTAAGAAAAACGACTTTTAACGTCGGAATCGCACAAGTGGTTAGTGGAAAAATGTAATTTACCGTCACGAAACATGTAACAGGAATTTGCATAAAAAAGATATAAAAAATAGAAAAAAACGAGACACGCCGTTACGAAAATTGCAAGCGAAACGCATGCCAAGTGATTGCGATACATTTTATAGATATACGATCAATTGTCACAACTCACGATAGAGGAACGCGCGTTACACGCGTATATGTAGTTATCGCCCGTGCAGTGGCCTACGAGAATGCAATGTTGGCGCGACGGGAGCAAAGACTCGATGAAATTGAATTTACTTTTTCCAATAACGGGTCGCGGAACGCACGCGACGCTTCCGTTAAATTATCGGGGATATCTAGAGCGCGATTTTTATTTCCTCATTCTTATAGTGTGTATTCGCGGCTTAAAAAAAAATTAAAAAGACTTTTTCTCGATGTCGATAAATCGCGCGGATCACCCGGAAGCAAATTGCATAATTAATTCCACTTCTCGCGGAAAAATTATAATTACCGAGGCGATAGCGAGGATTTCGCGTGGAAACGAACAGTCTATTTAATTGTTCATCGGAAATTAATAATAATTTATTAAGAAGCGGATGAATCAACTGGCATAGGATTCAGTAACAGTTAACTAAATAATTGCACATGAAATCGAAAATTAAAAAAAAATAAAAAAAGAAGAAAGTATCGCGTTTCAAAAAAATAGATAATCAATTTTACGTAACCGTTCGATGTTAATACTTCGTCATTTCGCGATTAGTTTTATTTTCTCTCATCGACAAACGCCTCTCGTTCGATTTTCTTGAAATTTTATTATTTTTATATTTTTATTTCGAAAATTATAAATTTCGAAAGTTCTGATAGACATCGAAAAAAAAAAATTGCCGATATCGGAAAACTTTATTTTCTACACCGGTCTCGTTGACGCGTTGATTGGAAACTCCACAGATAGTCTATTTGACAAGCGGTAAACAATTAAATTGGTTAACATTCACCGCGGCACTCGCGTGGCATACGAGAAACGTTAATCGGCTAAAATTCCCGAAATGCAATCGATCTGTCAACCGTTCAATTGTTACTCACTGGATTCGCCTTAATATCGTTAATTTCCTTCACTTGTTTTTTTTTTTTTTTTTTTTTTTACGCGAATTAAATTTCATTGCACCGTTAAAGTGATTGACAGCACCGAAGATCGGCTATCTACAAATTTAAATTGTGGGGAACAGCGGAGAAAAATGGAATAAAAAATAAATGTAAAAAAATTGAGATGAAATTTTTCTTTCGGCGAATTTTTAAATTTTTCTTCTTTACATTTCCATAAAATTGTCGTAGTCAACGAAAAATGTTAACTTCGACTTTAAATTTCGCAATTACAAAATTGATTTTTTTTTTGCTCTTTCAAGACGAAAAAAAATTGGGAACTCATTGGAAAATCCACCCTGCAAATTAATGCTCGGAATTTTTATCAACTCGAAGAAAAAAAAAAACGACGAGAGCTCAAAAAATTTTAAACGATAAAAAGTCCGAAATGTGCACCGGCACTTCGTCCACCAAAATTGACCCTCACTTTCGTAAATAACGCGATTCAACCGGCACTCGGAACGGACAATCAATGGCTATGATTACTTCCGCCTCTCGGTAAATCTATCAATGAACAATTTTCCCATTTACAATACGCACTGAGAAAAAAAAATCTTCGGAGACGAAAGAACGACGACAATCGAAAAAAAACTATTCTCGCCCTTTGTACCTCGCGAGTCGGCGTGAATCTTACGTTGATTCGCGTAAAAACGAAATTCCTCGCGATTGTCGAAGCGCGACAATCGAAAGAAGTCTCGTCGTCACCACCCCCGATATTTTCTGTGAGTTTCACAATCTTACCTCGTTGAATATCGCAAGTTCCTCGTTTGTTCGTCACTCGTGCGAAAATGCGCGTCTATTTTTTCGTAATGTTCACCTCAAAGCCCCGCGTCGACGAACGGGCAAAAGATTGTCGAGGAAAAAAAATTGGTGACGAATCTATCGTTCGCCTTTCGCAGCCCCCACGTGACTCGAACTCGTCTCGTAAAGCTCTGAGTCGCCGTATCCCCCGTTCGAGAAATCGTTCTTTATCGTCGTCTCGTTAATCGACGAAGAAAAACCAACGCGATACGAGAAAATGAAAGCGTGATATCCGTTAACTCGGAAAATTGTCCCTTGCAGTGAAAAGCACGTCCGGCGTCGAAACGGGGTGGCGGAAGTTGGACGATCACGTGAAACTGGTACGCGCGTCACGTCTGCGTGTAAACGTTTCTCGGCTTGCGCACTCGGTACGTCCGGTGTTGGCGAACGTATTTTGCGGCGATTTCAAAATTTCCTCGCGGAAAAACCAATCTTTTTTTCCGGATTAAATATATTTTTAAAAATAAATATCTAACAAATACCAATCGAAAAAAGAAATCGAGAGGAGAAGATCATCGTCGCGGACAACGATATCGTAAAGTATCGGCGAAAAGTAGGGTAGTGCATTGTAGAGTTTACAGAGGAAGTCAAAAGAGGGAGAGAGATCCGTGCAGTTCGACTTACCTATGTCGTGTGTGTGTACTACCCACTAGTTCGCCGGTGAAGCAGTGAAGCTCCGCCGAGAAACGCGAGGGTGTCGCCCCGTTTTGGATAACTCCCACGCGGGTCGATAGACGCGCGTCTGCGCTTGTGTACCGGGGTACGTTTGTCGCGCGCGCTCTCTGACCATCGAGCGCGATATCAGGCGGTTCGGGAGGGGAGGGGGATGAATTTTCCCCTGAAAGGAAGAAGGGAGGGCTTTCGGTTAACGAGAGAGAAAGCTGCGGATAAAGAAGGGAAGTGAGATTGATAGGGGCGCGTGAGAGGGATGGATGAAAAGTGAGGGGTGCAGCGAGACTTTTACCGTTCACCCTTCGCCCCCTCTCCGCCACCTCCCGCCCTTTGTAAGGTCGCGCATCCACCGTCCTGCGTTATTATACACGTGTACGCATCAGCGCAGCGGTATACGTCGGTATAACTGTACGGAAAGCTCTCTCGTAGCTCAGTGCAGAGACGCGATCATACTCAGCTTGCGGGGCGTATCGTGTTTGGGACACGCGCGGCATGCCTGTCGTTTCCACACTTGGCTCAGCCTTTGGCTTTGCCTTTAGCCGCGCGCGCAAGGGGACGTCCAGGCAAAAACAAAAACGGGCCAAACAGCCGGGAGCGCCGACCTCGTGGACCTCGCACGGTTCACCGCTTGGCTCGCAAGTCATCCGTTACACGAATCCGATTCCTGCTTATAGATGCTTTTGTCCGACGAGATATCGCCCAATACGGGGGGATGAACAACGCGCTTGACTTGAGTGGCTTTACTTTTTTTTTTTATCCGATCGACGCGGTAAGGGTCGACAATACCATTATCTCGATCGAGATTATTTATTTCTTATTTTTATTTTTAAGGTTTTTCGGAAAATTTCATAGTGATCAGAAAAATGATGAAATGCTTTTTTTCACTCGAAGGAAATACAAAATAATCGAATTGAAATCGTTTTATTAAAAAAAAATTTAATCACAGATTTATTTCATTTGCTGTATTGCGAAAAAAAATCGCTTACCGTTACGGATTATCGAATGAAATTGGTTCCGCTCTATGCGGATGCGAAAACCGATTTTTTTTGTATCGAGAATCATATATGTATGAAAACTCGGCAACGATACGATATAAATTGCGTACGATTCATCGAAATTTTTTTTTTTAAGAGGCAAAAATTAGTTTTACGACTGATGCAATGAAATATTGCAATTTATAAACGAAAGAGAGAAAAAATTTATAATAAAAATTATAGTCAATTTTTATATAGAAAAAAACACATTTTTGTTGTTTTTTCGTTACCAACAATTGTAAAAATAAAAATCAAGTTGAAAAAAAAATATTCGCGAAACCCTCATAACACGACGCGTGAATGAGTCGCGTGCACTCGCACGCACGTTGGCCTTTGCACCCATCGAATCGGTGCGTATTTCTCAAGGGGTTTCACGGGGTTTCGAGTTTCGAGCGCATTCTCGGCGTCGAGACTTCGGAGGGGACGGATTCAGGGGGAAGAGGGGGAAGATCGTCCATTCATCCATTCATCGGGACGCTTTCTCTTCTCTTGGAGAACACTGCTAAGTTTCATCCCCGTTTCGGCGCCGTTTCCGTTCACGAATAACGCAATATCTATATACATAACTTCTCCTTCTCAACTCGACTTTCCGCGGGGTGAAAAACTCTCGGACCTCGAGGATACGAAACTCGCTATAAACTCGAGAAAATTATAACGGGCCGAAGATAAATTCACTTCAACGTTGGGGTTCCGCGGTATTCAATTTACGGTTCTCGCAAACTCACCGCGAAATATATATATATATATATATATATATATATATATATACGTATTATATAATATATAATATATAATATAATACATACGTCTAACGCTGTATCCATATAATATCTGTTTTGTCGAGAGAAAGTTTCGAAAAAATATTTCAAAGGTGAGAAAAATATATACGAAAAATGACGGAAAAAAAAAAAAAAAAGAAAAAGTTGAACGGATGTTGGCTCTATGTTAAATTGCAGCTTCCAGACGAGATGGAAGGCGAGACTGCGGATGAACGCGAAGCGCAAAAGTTTCGCCACCGAAGGCGAGAAATATCTCGAATTACGAGAAAGTTTCCCCCGGCGTCTAAGGGTGGGAGAGGGAGGGGGTGTGAGTGTCGTTAGAATTACAACGTGGAATAAGAATCAGTTGTATCTTTCGTTTCACGCAAAAGCTTTCGTGCGAAACTTTTCCAACTCGACTTTCGAACTCGCGACGGAGGTGGTAGGGGTGGTTTCCGGTACCTAAAGTCGACAAACTCTATTCGGACGCGTAATTATGAATTTTCTCGGGTCTATTTACCATCGCGAATGAATAAAAGTAAAAAAAAAAAATGAAAAAAATATTTCACGTTTCGGGAAAATATTCCGCGGCGCGAAACGAAGGACGCGTTTGCTCGACGCAAACCGTGTAAAATACGAAATTTCGCAGTTTTAATATTATCGAAAGTTTGACTACGTTGGCGTCAATATGGACAGCGATTCAGTCGCTGTTTCGGCACTGATTACCCCGGAGGATTGCTGTAATTGTTGCGAAACTTTGATAATTTCATCTCATTGAAATTCATCAAAGGCTCCGAGGAGCTGCATTTAGAATTGCATTTATAATGCGTATCTATTTTACAAGCCGATGGAACGTTGAAGAAAATTAACTGTCGACGAAGTTTTCGCGAAAGAGTCGCATTGGAAGGGAACTTATTATTATTATTATTGATTAATCGAAAATTTGCAAAGTCCGATGGATTTTTTTTTCTTTCGTCGAAAAAAAAAAAAATCAAATCGTAACGAGTAAATTCGCGTACTGTAAACGAAAAAACTGCTAAAATAAAAATAGATTAACCGTTTTATTGATCATAAGCGCGATTACAAGAACAAAATTAATTCCTATTTTATTATTAGTGTTTTACGTTTTTTGTTGAATTAACTATCTTTCCTGATTCATGTGTCTGTCGGAAAATATTCTGTCGAGCAGCTGAGTGCAAGTTTGTACTTCATCGATGCTCTCCTCGGCTTTTGCCTCTTTGAGATGGCGATCGAGGGTGAGATTGAGGCACAATTCTGGTCGACGACATTCGCGAAGAGCCGGAAGATAATTGTCGTTCGTCAGTCCGTTCAGTACACCGAGTAACTGTTCCCTGTGAAAGAAATGAAAAATCCTCAATATAAAGTTATAAAGTTCGTTGGGATTATTTTGGAAGAGTCGAAGAGGGCAAAGTAAAAAAAACAGATAGAGAATTTGAGAAAAAGACTCGTTAAGCTCGGCGTTTACCTCGTGTCGGGAAGGAGACTTCCGCTCGTCAGCAGCGCGGCTGCTTGTTCGATAAGTCCCATCTTAACGAGAGTTTCCCTAAGACTGCCCGCGTTGTCGCGGTTGCACAGCGCGGAAAGGAGAAACGCCGATTTTATTTGTAATTTCTCAACGGGGCTTTGCATGGCCCTTAGCAGCACGGAATACCCGTCGTTTAGATCCATGTATCGCAACGCGAGAGGATGTCCCCGAACGATACCTGAATAATTGGAAAAAAAGTCATTGTTGCATTATAAATGCGAGTAAATATGGTTGGAGGATTGTTTTAGTTGTACTTTTGACTCACAAGACACCGCATATAAAGCTTTTATTCTCGCTTTTTCGCACGGATCTGTGTCGACCATATTCAACAGTATCGGCATTAGTCCCATTTCGAGAATTCTTTCCTGACAAAACGGATTGTTTTGCGTTAATTCGGCGATTATGTCGGCGGCCTTCCATCTTATACCACTGTGCGGCGAGTTGAAGCATTGGCCGAATATGGCGAAACCGCCGATCTTGTAGAAATCATTCGCGATGTCCATATTGTCGACCGAGTCAACTATCCTCTCCAGCGCTGCTTCGTACTCCGATGGGTCGTCGTCGGGCCTCAGATCCGACACGTTCGACAATACTTTCACCGCTTTTTGAAGCTCCTCTATTATGTTGACAGACATCGATGACAGCGCTTCGTTCAAAAATGCTTTTCTCTAAAAACAAAAGATTTATAAAAAAAAATCAAAATTAGAGCGTTAAAGCGACGGTAATAGATTCGTTAAGGTCGCATATTCGGGTGGGCGTATCTCCGATCTAATACCTGCCTCGCCTCGTACCTACGAGAATTTCTTCGGAATTTACACGATATTCGCGCTAAAACGACGAAAATATCGTTCGCAACTATTCGGCTCTTCATTACTTCTTCGCCACTGACTTTCAATGATATCTTTGTTTTTCCACACCATGTATTCGCCCATCTGTGACATTCTATTCTTTGCACTCGTTTTTATAATTTCTTCACTATTCGGATGTCTATTTTAAGCTTTTCTCACTACTCTTTCCAAAAGGCAGACTTACTTTTACTATAATTCATTTGCCATTTAACATTACGGGAAACTGCCGCTTGCCCACCGACCGGCGGCTCGGTCGGTAATAAAAATCGTAATAAATGCTATTTTGATGTCACAAACATTTAGGGAAAAGAAAAAAAAATTGTGTTTTCCCACGGAACGGATAGACGTGGGAAAAGATAATTATGTTTTTCCCCATATGTCTGTGGATTCAAAACGGAACGCATTACAGTTTTTGTTACCGACCGAGTTTTTTCCCATCACTTTAACAGGTCTATCTATGATAGTTTCAAAAACGACTAACATACAATTGGGGCGTTAGACTAAATTATGCGCTAACTTTTATTTTTTTTTTTTATTAATTATTAATTTACCAACCGATATAAAATGTCTTTTTTAATTGCCTATATGTCTTTATTAAAATTTGTCGTTAATATGCGGAAATTAAAATTTTTCTGTTTTTGTTGAAATAAAGTTAAAAAAAAGTGTTGCGGTAACAAAAAAAATTAGCGTGGAAGAAAAAAAATGTCTCCGCGCGATTAATAAAACATCGGAAAAAAAAATTAAAAAGGCATTATTTTACCTCTTCGTCGAGAGGCTGGACATGCGATGCACGAGGAGCATCCTCTGCCGCAGTGGCTTCCATAGCGAATCTTAGAAGTCCTTGCAAATTGGTAGGTTGCCGCGGTTGATTAGGCAGCGGCCGAGGGGATTGTCGTTGGCCTTCGTTCTCGAAACGCGGACCATCTATAGAGAGTGGCCTCGTGTTGCTCGTATTTTCGCTGCCAGAGCCGCTGTTCGCGTCTTTGCTGTTTCTGTCAGAAAAGCGAAAAAAAAAAACACATATTCAAGGATACCTCGGAAGACGAGCGAAAATTATAACGCGATCGCTGCTTTTTCCTCGGGAGACGACACTCACCTGTTCATATCTGTGACTTTTTTTCGCGTATGCGCTGCACCCATCAATCGAAAAACAAACGTATTTTTCTTCTAACACGATCTATCGCTTAGCGAAGTTTGATCATTACTGAATTTCGTTACACGCGTAAACACAATAATGACGCAAGGTTAGCGGGGCAGAGGTAAATTTCGCTCTCGCAGCTTCTAGAACAGTCATTGGTCTAACGACCAATAGCGATGGAGCACAAAGAAAACTCGTTGGCGCTCTTGCCAAGAAACTTACTGGAAGCGTGGGGATATAGACCACCCACGCCGATATTAACGCACGAAATATTCCTGCGACGAAAACCGCAATACTATTTACTATTTTTCGACATATTTTCGATCAAGTTCATTCGCTACTTTTGGTATAGCATCGACAACTATGACGCACGGCGATTTCTAAAAAAATTATATCAAGGGGAGGGGGAAGAGGCGTTAATTTTTTATGCGCGCGCCGTTTATTAATTTTATATCGTGGAATCCCAAGTTTCGCGAAAGAATTAGACTTAAAAACAAACTGGAACTGGAACCGCGGGGATATAGAACACCCACGCTGACAGTACCACACGAAATATTTTCGTGACGAAGGACGTGATTATTTTTCACAACATTTTCGATTAAGTTTGATCGCAACCTTCGGTGTACTTCGACAACGTCGATCATGCATGGCTATGTTTCAAAAAATGACAGGGCGCGGACGAGTACATTTTTTATGCGTACACCGCTTATTTATTTTTCACTGTTAAATCCCAAGTTTTGCGGAAGAAACAGAATTTCAAAAAATTGAAACTCTACTCTTATTTCTTGGTATTATTAAGTAAAACATGTTTTCACAGTAGTCATGAAAACAAAATAAACGTGTACTCCATGTTTTTTGATAGATACACCGACCGCTTCTGATTCGTCTGCAAAATTATATACTTTTGACCGGAAGTGGTCAATAGTATTGAAAAAAAAATTGACTAAAGTTTTCGAAATCGAAGTAACGAGCGCGATTATCGCGATTGGAAATTAATTTCGCAAAACCCAATTCTGTATCCGCAATGCCGTCTTCTAGCGTAGTTCGCGATAAAAATAGTTCGTTAATAATTACACGGCTTTGCTATACCGTAGATTATTTTTCGGGTCACGCAACTCTGAATCGGCGACATCGCCACTAATTTACCGATTCTTAAATATATATACATATTTACTTATTTCCGTAACGTTTCTCGTATATACACTCCGATGGTATATAAGTCTATATAACCGTATGATTGATACGAATCCACCTGTGGTAACCAGGGTAACCGAGGGCCGCTTCGAAAGGCAACATAAATGAGAATTTGCACGTTCATTCGAGTCGGTGGAGCGTTGCATCGTCGTTTTATTACCGTTCGGCGACAAATCGTATCTCGAAACCTTCGAGATTCAAACGACAATCAAATCATCAAATAATCGAAAAAGTTTGCTTATTTTTTTTTTTAATTATTAAGGCGCAACGCGATGCCTATGGTTGAGAGTGCGTTCAATAATCGTCAGATAAATGTGCCGCAACGATTGCCGATAATATTAAAGCAATTCTGCAAAGCCGCGATAAGAACTCAACCCTACGATTTGCTGAAATGGTCGAGCGCGTATTTTCGCGCTCTCGCGGAAGGCGAAGAGCCACCGACGAAGATAAGACTCGAACATCCACTTCCGCAAACTATATCAGGATTGACGTTGGGCTTTTTGAAGGTTTTACTTCGTCAACTCGGAGGCGAGTAAATGAGTGCGCGAGAAACGAACAAAAATAAATCGAGCAAAGTGAATATCACGATTATCGATACATCGATTTTACCCGATTTCAGAAACTGGTAGTCGATAATAAATCGCGACATTCTCTTCTTGAACGCGAGTTTTCTCTGCATCGACAATTAATAGTTTTTCAATTTTTTCTTTTTTTTTTTAAGTAATTGTAACTCGATCTCCGTAGATTACAACAAGATACTGTCGATCGAAGCATTTCTCCGAAGATGGGACGATCTTTGCTTGGACCGCAGGGATCTCAATCTAATAATGATTATTGGTAAATTTCGACGAAAGTGCCAAGTAAAAAAATTCCTGGCTATAGCGGTGGGTCTGCTGGGGTCGAGTCTCTTCGAAACGATGCTTATGATCTGTGAGCTCTTTACACTCGAACCCGACGGCGGCTCGGCGATGATACCGGTTGCTCTCTTCATGGAAATCTATGGGTAAACTGTTTTCTCTCCCTTCCTAAACGGATAAAAGAGTAAAATTAAAACGCCATTTTCATTGTCAAAATTTCAAGTTATCTCGCGGGACTTCGCTGCGCCGGTGGCAAACGCGAGTCGTTCGAAGAAGATCCGTCGGAATTTTTGATTTTCGACAAACCCGACGTTTCTCACCGATCACCGGAAGTTCGAGGCTCCGCCGGAGAATCGCACGGAGCAGCGCCGATCGAACAAATTTCACTCGCTAGTCAAGACACCGATGCCGACGTGAATCTCGATCTGGAATCGTCTTCCAAAGACGAAGCGCAATCCGATGGTAAACGTAATATTCCAATTTTAAGAAGTACCTTTCAGTTCGAAAATTATATAAAAAAAAATCATATTTTAAATGCGTTGCGACATAGTTGCTCCAAAAGTATTTACCTTAAGTCGAACTTCGTTATGTCCGTAGCGACGCCGGAAGTAACTCCCAAAGGATCGCATCGAAACGGCAGTACGTCCAGCGCAACGGATGAACAATTGTCGAAGACAAGTTCGCGGAAATCGTTGGAGGAGCAAAGTAGTACCGATCTCTCAAAACCTCGTCGAAGTTCTTCCAAAGAATTTGCCAGTCGCGAAAGCTCCGCGAGATCCGTAAACGAGGAAAGTGGCAAACGAGAAATTGACGATGAACGTCAAAATTCCAACGATATTACGTTAACGAACAACAATAACGAGTCCGTCACGATCGACGAAAGATGCAACTCGGATAACGTTAGAAAAAAAAGTGATACCGACGATTTGATTTTGATGAGTTATTATCCGAATATTCCGGGTTCGTTAATAATTGTTTCACGAAAATCAGTTCCTGAAAACTAAAAACCAAAATTGAATTAAATTTTTTTTTTTTCGTCTAACAGGCATAGGACCGCGTTTGATGCCGGAAGAAGTCGCAGCGGTCGCAATTTGGATGACGGAGTGCGCGAGACTCCAAGAAGGAATGGTCGGTCCGAGAAATCTTCGTCATTTACAGTGTCCGCCTTTGGATCGAACTGAGACGCCAGAAATATAACTAAAATGCACGTATCTCGGCGCTTGAATCGTCGAGTCTTCGTTGACGAAGATTCATTATTTACGGATCGTTAACTAGCTACTTATCCACATATAGTTTATTATATAGTTTTTACTTGATAAATATATATGTAGATCTCTATGTATGTGTATATATATATTTCAACAGCAATGTATAATTATATATACTTCTTAATTCGAATTTAAAAAAAAAGACCTTTCCCCGTCAGTTCCATTCGTGGATAAATGCTCTCGTACACTCCGGTCGTATCTCAATTTGTCGAAAATGCGATTCTCGTACTCGCGGAAAAAAAAAAAATCAATCGTCGGAAGACCTGATTCTGTTTTTACCCCCCGTGTACATCGACTGTACGATGGACTTTTTGAAAAAATAATTAGATCAAATATGACTTTTATTATCGCAATTTTTTTTTCTTTTTTATCGTTAAGGAGGGATATCGTTGAACATTTTTTTTTTTACTGATTTGTAAATAAATTTTTTGCGGTATTATTCCGCGAAATTAATCTTTTAAGGACCTTCTGTACGGTTCATTAATGGCGGATTTTTATCCATTGGAAAGTATTCGAAATTTGTTCGGAATCTCACTTTTCGCTGCGACTGTAACGATACAACGTAACGATACAACCTCCTTAATTAAATCTACTCGAGCGCTCCGAACGAATCGACGAGCGCCAACAGCATCGATGACTAGGTATCGCAAAAAGTTGCGCACAACCGTATAAAAAATTGATATATAAGTATAGTGGAACCTCTCGTATTTGGTGCAATTCGGAGACATCGTCAAATAAGGGAGTAAGCAACCCGATGCACGTAATGACGGCGACGAGCGTATCACTCATCCTGCAGTTTCCCTCTCCCGGTCGCCTTTGCAAAGCATTTGCCGATAAGTAGTGCTGTCAATAAATACGATGGCGTCAAATACGAGAGGTTCTACTCTATAATAAGGTATGCAAATAGAGCGCGTGATGTTCATTTCGCATAAATTCGAAAAAAAAAGAGAGAGAGAATTACAAACTTCTCGATAGTATAAAAATCTGAAAAAATTTATTTTGCATAATAATAATTACACAATATTATTAATAAATAGATGAAAAGAATATTGTTCAACTAATTTCTGGTAAATCAACTTTTTTTTTATGAAAATGATCCGTTCATTTTTCTAAATACGGATGAATTTTTTCAGTTTTTAAAATTCACTTTGAATTTTTTTTTACACACATTTTTTCCATATGATTTCTGCTTTCACTAATTTGTTAATAACATTTTCCAATTATTATTATGAAAAATTAATCTTTGCAGTACCTTTAATATGCATGCATTTTTTTTCAGATTTTTATACTATCGAGAAATATTTGCAATTCTCTCATTTTTCTCGAACTTATGCGAAATGAACACCACGCGCTCTATCCACCTTAATTCGTTATTAACCCGTCACGTATGAGCTTCATATACGTATATCGAGGGTATTTCTTGTCCCAGCGGCTGACATTAACGACAATAACTCTTAGACTGTTAAAAAAATTATCAAATCGGACGAAAGATCCGCGTAGTGCAAAGCAAAGGCTCACCAGGTACTACGGGTAAATTTTTTTTGCCAGTTTCCACTTTGTTAATTAATATAACGCATAAACAAGCAGTTCAATTAGTGATGACGTCGTAAAACTTTGAGCGTCTCGTTTATCGATCGAAATTTCCCTGAAAAATCCGGAATAATTTATATATGTACTTTGAACGTTTGATAGTTTTTTGTGATAAACAAATATAGTGAACAACGTTATCTTCGCGTCAAAAAAAGCTATAAACATAAATCTTGGTGTGTACTTTTTTAAAGTAATTAAGTAAAGAAGATTATGTACGCAAATTTTTTATAAATTTAATATTTTCCTCTTTGCAACTGGTAGCGCAACTGGAAATGCTTTCTTGAAACTGCCTTTTCGGCACTGAGCCGCTGGGCCAATTTTTCGCGCGACGCCTCCGTATGTGAAGAGTTAAATAAAAATTATATTCGAAACAATAGATGTGCCTTTGTTGAGCGCGAAGAAAAAATGTCATCTGAATATTTCGTTCAGTGAACGAAAATCTGTTGACTAGATGCCAATTTTTGTTCGGACGATAATATTCGCTGACGTTGGTGTCGCGACAGAGGTAGTAAATTATTCGTGATATGAGTAAAAAGAAAAAAGTTTACGATCGCGAATATTAAAATGTTCCACGAACGAATTATCACACGAGATTCTTGAGGTCGGTGGCCGACGAGTCGATGGTGAGTTATTGGATAAAATCGTTGGGTTACACGAGCAAAGTTGGCAACGAACGAATGCGCAACAGGCGTCGCATTTGATTATGAAAGAGATGATATACCGTGACGAAGAGCAGCGCGGCTACTAGAAGAATCAACAGGTTTCTGGCTCTCGCGCGGCTCGCTCTCCACTCAAAGAGTTCGCTGCGATGAGCGAAACGGTTCCGGTACTGTACCGGGAGTTCGAAATTGCTTCGCAACGGATAGAGCGACCGATAAAAATCGTTGAGCAATGCGCGTATCACTTCGTTCTCCGTACGACGCGACGGATCCATGTCGTCATTTAGACATATAAATTTCCTGGAAAAAAAAAAAAATTTTAATCAAATGGTTTTTAATTAAATTTTCTACTGAAATTCGGAAGAATTCTTCCGCTCTCACTTTGGCTCCCGTCGAATTTCATCCAACAGTTGTACCGTCGACGAAACGTTGCTCGTCAGCATCTCGAATATTTCATTTTTTCCCGCCTTCACGATCTCGTGACGATAACGCCGACGATCGCCAAATCTGCCCTGAAGCCTCTTGACGATTGCTTGGCACTTGATTATCAGCTCTTTCGACACTACCGGCTAAAGTACAAAACGAGAAGGGCGCAGTTTTTTTTAATAAAGAAAAAACAACGCAGCATTGGTTATAATAAGATTTAAGATAAAAAAAGGTCAATGAAAATTCCTTAAAGTCTTACGAGAGTCGAGTCGAGATATCTTTCGCCGGATGGTGCTTCCGGCAATTCAACGAGTTCTATTCTATTGGAACAATTCGTAATAGCACTTTCGAACTCGACGACGAAACTGTAGTCGAGCGGCAGGGCGTACATTCTCGTCAGCAGAGTTCTGATTTCACCGTCGGACCACGTTCTTCGACGAGGCAAATTAATCCAATATTAATGATCGCTATTTCATAGCGCGCGAACTAGAATTTCCTTTTTTTTTTTCTTACCCCGATTTGTCGGTATCGAATTTGTCGAATATCTCGCTGATCGTCGTTTTGCTTCGCTCGCTTACGAGATAATAAAAGTACGAGAAAGCGAATTGCATATCCTCGGAATCTCGTACCCGATGCGACGACGTTTTCTTGAATTCGTATTCAAATTTTTCCTGCATCTCGGCGACGATCCACTTGTCGAGAAGATGTGGCATGTGCGCGGGTACTCGTCGCCTCTCAAAACCGTACGCCATGTTGTATATCCTGTTTACGTAGAGCAACGATTCCGCGTACGTATCCAAATGTCGCGATTTTTGTTTGAACCGATTAACCGGCTTGATTTTCCGGGGCTTATTGACGCTGCTTACTCGCACGAGATTTATTATATCGTCATTACGAAAACGCTTTAATTCGGCGCGACGGTCCGTTGCCACGACACTCGATAAGGTGTCTCGATCTAACGAGCTGTCGTTGCCGATTTTTCGCGTTTCGTTGGTTGTGCGATTTGTAAATGAAAACTTGTAATCGGTGTATTTGCGAGTTGTATTGAAATCGTGAAACGATTTCAGCGTTCGCAACATTCCCAACGACGTCGTCGCTTGTAAACTTGACAAATTGTTTTTTTTCTTGAGAATTTCTAACAATCGCGCAGCTTCGCGATTTCCAAGGGGATCGGTTTGCAAGAGTTTGTACGGATAATCGGCCTCGTCTTCCATACCTTCGCTGTCCGTTGGTATGTGCGTTATATCACAGTCACCACCTGAAAATAAATTTAGAATATTCTTTATAGCTTTCTTAGAACTCAGCGATTGTCATCTGATTTTGAGTCTTTACCGTCGAATTCACAGATCGTCGTGTTACAGACGGGATCGCAAGCCCCGTCGCCTACCCACGCCCACGGGCATACGTCCGAACAATCCGGTACCCACCATGCGAGATACACCTTCTGACCCCCCGCTTGAGTTATGAAATCCTCGGGCCACACTTCTTTACCGAGAAAAACGTCGTCGTTCAAGTATAAAAATTTATCCGAAAGACCTGCAATTCTATAAATTGATCAATCAGTTTTTTTTTTTATATTAATTGCACATTGACAATTCATGCTATCGAATCGAATACTTGATTAACGAATAATAATTTGCGTCTTTGTTTAATACATATAAAAAAAAATTTTAAGGATAATTTCAATTTTTTTCATAATTCAATTTTAACATCGAATCAACTTCTTTTTTTTATTACTATCGGCAGATCGCGTAAGCATTTCATTAGTGTTAAAATTGATAATGAAGACAATTGATACGCTAAAATAAACATAAATGGCTATTAATGTTCTAAAATAAAATAATATCTAAAAAGTGATTAGAAAAAAGTTAGCCATTTTTAAAAAATTCGTAATAATTAGAATGTATCTTTCTGGAAGCTGACGCGATTATGAAAGCCGAAAAAGAAGACAATATGATTAAAAATCAATGAAACATTAATACATTTTTTTTTTTTATTGAGTAGTAATGGATTACTTAAATTTTTGATATACCTGTGAATATGACTTTCAATAGCGGGACTAGAAAAACTCGGCAAATCCGCTTTGTCAGGGAAAATATCGTCGTGCGTAACAAGAGTCATTCGTGGATTATCCATGTCCAGCCAACTCGGTATTTGTCCATTGGTAACAACGTAAACGTGTCTAACCCAAGGTGCGTACATCTCCAATGAACGTAAGGAATATCGCAACTCGTCTTTGTCGTTAAATCTTGAAGCCGCGGCGTTTACATCGCTTGTTGAAATATATTTTTGTAGATTGTCTATAAACATCGGATCGGTACCGTTGACCCAGGTATATACTACGTCTATAGGTACGTGCTGACAGAGTTTTCTCTGAAACGACGTTCCGAGGATATTGTCGTCGAACGAATGAAATACCGCTTCGTATTTTTCTTTACTCCATGCAAGCCAAACCTGTGAAAACAACATTTTATCTCACAAAAACGTCAACGGCGTTTATTGAAAAAAATACACATACATTTCACGAAATAAAAATTGGCAAAAATACCGCGAAAGTAAAAATCTCTGATTATTGTTACATTGTGCTTATGTTCTTTTGTTATGATTTTAAAGTTCATGAACGAACGAAAACAATCGCGTTTTGTTTACTTCAATTGTAAACAAACAAAGACGGCGTAACTTTTTGACTGCAAGTAAGTAACATGAATGTTACAGACGACAGTTGACCAACAATGCAATTTGTTCGCTAATAATAATGATCATTGTTCTGCGGTATGTTTCGTTTGTTTATTTCCCATATTTGTTTTTGTTTTTGACCTAACCTCGCCGAAATGTATGATGCCGACGAAGATACAGGTGAACGCAATAAGAATAACGAGTAACGAAGATTTGTGCGACAGAAGGTCGTAGCAACGACGCTGTATTAGTTTCCATGTGCTCATTATAAAAAATATGATATTCGAAACGATTGTCATCGCTGTAAAGATCAATCGTAATATTTATAAAACCTGTCCCCGGTTTGTTCGTACATCGCGACCGATCGCGATGAACATCATCGATGGCGCGTAGCCACAAACGCCGGGAGAAGGCACCCAGAAAGGTCCCGTGTCTCGTGTAATCTTCCCTGAATGTCGAGACAAGAGGATGGAAAATGGAAGAAAGCCAACTAAAAAAATTCCCTAGAAACGCGCGAATCCTATAAGCCCAAAAATCTCTACGCTTTGTTTTGACGAAAATAAAAAAAGGAAACATCTGGTACGAAATGGTGGAATTGAGTCTTCGAAGAAAACTAAGTGATAATAATGTCTAAAGCATTTTTCGCTCATCGAGAGTGTCGTACAAAGTTCAGCGCGTCGAAAATTATCAACGATGATAAAACATTCGGCGCGTCTAGCCCCAAAAACGTCGTTATAAATCGTCGTTTAATCGTGACATAACCTAAGAAAAAAAAATAAAAGAAACATTGTTCACTCGGAAGAATCTCGCGTGAGTTATTGCGGGGAAGAAAGCAGAGGAAAAGAGGAAAAAATTGAAGCTATGTCTTCAGAAATGTACGAATTTCAGCCATTTGTGTTGAAGGAGCACAAATGTCGCGGTGTCGAACGTCCAAAGGGACGAAGCGGCCATCGAATCGTTTGCGACAGTAAGAATCTGTATTCCTTCGGCGGTTTCAATCCTAATGTCGACGAGGACGATCCCGTTATGCGTAATGATCCCGTGTGGTTGGAAAGTCAGCCGCTGTTCAAAGAAATTTGGAAATTCAATTTTGTAACACGGCGCTGGAAACGCCTTCCGAGTCATAAAGACATGCCGGCTGAAGTTGCGTCTAGCGCCGTAGTTCTCAAAGATCGCACGCTGATTGTATACGGCGGGACTGGCGTACCATTCGGCGATAGTTGCAGCAATCGTCTTTACGCTTGCGATTTGCGCAATGGCGACATAAGAATGTTACCTGCGCGAGGATCGCATCCCGACCCGCATTATGGACAAGCGATGATAACTTATGGACCGTATCTTTACACTGTCGGCGGTACTACAGGGTACGACTATACCTGCGATGTTCACAGATACGATCTTCGCAACAATGAATGGCAATCCGTTTATATATGTTCGGGACGTAATTTGCCTGAACCCAGAGGAAGATACAGACATGAATTGGCTTTCGATGGAAATTTTATTTTTGTTCTCGGCGGAGGTACCGCTACAGAAGTTTTTGGCTTTCAGGTAAAATCACATTTTCCAATTTGCCAATTTGACGTAAATCGGAGCCATTCTTTTTCCTCATAAAACAATTCATTTCAATTTATAATTTTTACAATTTTTTCTTCATGAACATTGCATAATTTCTCTCGATACATTTTATTTTACAAAATGTAAACATTTTTCATTCATTTCGTCTCTCGTTTGATGGTATCAAACGTATTCTATTAGTATTTAGAAGCTTTATAAAAAATTGCTTTTCATGGCTATATTAATATTAAACAGTATATTCACGTTTAAAATTTTAGAATCTAAACAGTGACAAATAAGAAGATTTTTTTTTTCGTCTTTATTTCCTCCGTAACTAACATTGTCTATTTTTGCCAGGCAGTTGGCTAGAAACTTATGCTGTTAAATTATTAATTAATTAACAACATATTAATTATTAACAGCGGAGGGGGTGTTTTCCCCTGAATCGGGGTAAACCGGCCAAACGACAAATCGCCACCGATACTTTCGATTTTTACGATATATTTCGACTCGTACTTTTGGAATTTTCTCTAAACTCTTTAAAAACAGCCAATTTAATCGATCTTTTAAATTCTGACCTCCAATAAACATTATTGTCTTAATTTCCCTATTTCAAATTTTGGTTACTTTTATTACTGTAAAAAAAGGTGTCCTTTGTGAAACTGTTACACCGACCCCCGTACTTTGTCCGTTTATCCCTAATAGACAGTGCGACACGAAACGCAGCAAATGCCGCAATATTTGCGGCACGTGCGGCACGTGTCGTAATTATTGCGTCATCTACTGCATTTTGTGCCGTTTTTCTATCAGGGATAAAAGATTAAACTCGGAGTGCTAATTTATTCAAAAATTTATTTTAAATCTTATAAAACGATAAAACCATCAATTTTGACATTTGAACAAAAATTCCGTCCTTTCTAAAATCTAAAACATGTGATATCATTTTATTGTAAACGTTTTTCCGTTCCCTAGATGCACGCCGAATAAATTTAAAGTAATCGATATTAGGAAGTCGTGTTAATGACGAAAAAATTAAAATCTTGCAGAAGATACCCGCTTTTCATCTCGAAACAAATCGATGGCTCGTTTTAAATACGCAAAGCGATCCGGAATCGAAAGCCGTGCCAGCGGCGCGACGTTGTCACGGAGCCGTTCAGTACACCGACGAGGAAGGCAACATATCGGTCGTCATATCCGGCGGTTATACCGGTCGTCACAAGTTTCGCGACGTGTGGCGATTAGAATTGAAAAATTTCCAATGGACGTGCCTCACGAAATGCGCTCTGCCGAGTCCATTGTACTTTCACTCGGTGGCTCTCACACCTGAGGGAAAAATGTATACTTTCGGTGGTATAGTCAAAGAATGCGAATCGGTAAGTCGATGTATTGAATGTATTGAAAGGTAACTTAATAGTAAAATATCGTCGAAGATTGATTGACGCTTTTACTACAAAACAATAAAAAAATCTCATGAAAAATCCGGATGAATTTTGTTTCCGAAGGAAAATCCGAGAGAAATTTGAGTGATGGCTTTTCCCAAGGAACAAAAATCCGAAGAAAATTTAGAGTATCTTTTTGCTAAGAAAAATTTTTACATTTTTTTTCCGTACTATAAATGTAGCGATTGTTTTATTTGAGGATTCTACGGGGCTTTTCAAGGCAGAAATGTATTAAAAAATTTCGAAAAAACATTATTTTTCTCATGAAGCAATGCGAGAAAGCATGGAGATTTACATGATTTTTTCAAAGAAGATTGTCGGAAAACGTTTTTTTCTGTGGAAAAATCACCTCAAGTTCCAAATTTTTACGATAGAAGAAACGAATTCATAATTTTTTCCAGATATCGAGAACGGACGCGGTGCACTCGACTTGGCTGGTGATACCGAGGCTCGAGGAGATTTGTTGGGAGGCATTGAATCACTACATAAGAGACTTGGGAAGTAAATCGCGAAACGAAGTCGCGACGCTCGGTGTGCCCTTGAAATTTGTAAATAGGCTTGAGAACGGTGAACGCTAAGTAGAAATATTTCTTATATCTCCCTATCACTTTTCAACGATCTTGTTACCAGTTATTTAATTCATGCTGTTTGTAATAGTTGAACAATGTAAACAAAAACACACATCTTCCTCGCTATAATCAACGTTTGTATTCTAATTTACATATCGTTTTTTTCTTTTATACATCCGTATCCGTTTATATATGAAAATGTTTGTGCTTCGATATGAATGAAGAGCTCATGGAGTTCAATAACCACGACAACCATTGTCCAACTCGTAGGTTCGTAATTTGCGATTATTATTCGCGCATTCGAGAGACGAGAGGTTCGAAGAATAAAGTATACGATACGGGAGAGTTTTGCCGGTCACACACAACGCTGCTTTCTTTTTGTCATAACAAAAACGCCAAAATGCATACAAAAATAGTATATTGTGATACCAGTGCGGGAAAGCGGTCTTTCCGCGAAGGTCCGGAAGCGGCGCACAAGAGAAGGACGTGCTGCTCGCTTACCAACTGCCGTGGAACGACCGCTTTCCCGCACTGGTATCACATACTATTTTTTTCTAAGGAATGAAAAAAAATCACGAGTCTCGCGACTATAAAGGGCAATGTAAAATGCAGAGGGTGTGCGAAAAAGTATCTATATAGTGAGTTTTCGTTCGAAAATGTAACTACATCGCTGGTGCGCATGCGCAGTATTTTCTCTGCATAATCTACTACAATACGCTATTTTCGGGACGCTTTGGAGACACGGAATGCGGTACTTTTCTTGCATGAATTTAAAAATAGTTATTTTCGATACTAGTGCGAGAAAAATCGGTCTCTCTCGACGCCTGTGAAGTGAGGCACGATAACTCGTTAATTTTGGTCTGTGCGGCAGCCAAAAGATATGCAAATGAATCTATACAATTCAATATTTCAGGATTTTCCTTTTAATCAAATTTGTTTTTTTTTTTTTACTAAAACCGTTGAACTCAATGAAATTTTTTCGCAACATTATTATATGTAACGTGCGATATTATCACAAAATTTTGATCGAAAAAAGAATGAGATTTTTACATATTTTTTTCAATATCAACGAAATCGATGTAACTTAGCAATATTCCTCAGATCATTTTTTTTTTTAGATCGAAATATATTTCAAACAAAAATATATTGGCATTCGAAGCGAAAAAACTAATGGATTTTGATATCGAAAATTTTTGTCGGAATAGATTTCCAATTGTCTTTATTCGACAAAAAGCTGAAACTGCGCACAGAGTTCAGACTCTTTTTATTTTGTCGTTAATTTTCTCCGATTGACTTTGTTTGATGGAATGTTTTCGTTTTATCGGTAATTGAATTATCGATGCGCGAAACAGAGTTACAGTGAAAATTGTCGAATATTAATTTTCCGTATTTTGCCATCATTTAGTTTTCGTCACTAACGTCACTAACATCACAGGAATAATCCAAAATATAATCGCGTTAAAAAAAAAGTCGGGCAATTTGTCAAGTTGCGTAATACGAATATTTCGTATAAACATCCGATTATGGAAAATGAAATTTAAAAAATGAATAATTAATCAAATTATAATTTATATTATCGATTATGATTATTTTATATTATTATTTATTATATTTAATAACTTTTAATATTATTATTCCAATTATTTGGATTATAATTACGAAAATTTGGATTATAATTTCGAAAATTACGTCTATCCGAGAAATTGATAAAAATTACTATTTTCCATAGAATGTTTCATGTGCAAAAAATGAATATTCGTTCCACCAACAATGTCATCGTTACCGGCAAAATATAACCGATTGTAATTTTTCTCATTGGTGGCTTAAATATTTAATGATTTTTTAACGACGGTAAATACTGAAAATAAAAAAAATTATTATTATTTTGCGTTTTATCGGAGAAGATATCTTGCATAACCTTAAGAGATAGAAAAAGAAATTATGGTAAAATTGTTTCGAGTGTTGTGGATACAGGCAAAATTTACAGAATCGATCTATCCGCGTAAGAATGATCGTATCGCATCGCTGCTAACAAAAGTTTACACCAAAAATTTTATTTTAAGGTTCGATTGAAAACTAAAAAAATCGTTATTCTCATAAACCTTTTCGATGCCAGCGTTGAGATGCGAAAAGCTTAAGGTGTGATTGTAAATAAGACTTCTAGCTGTTTAACATAGCAAAACGACGGATTCGCGATTCAAAAGTGAAAATTTTATCATTTTCACAAACCTTTGCCTTACAAAAAAACACGATAAAAAAAAAAAACGAAAAAATAAATCTGTAGCTCGAGTTTTGGGTACTCGTTACAAATTACGCAATATCCACAAATAATTCGATAATAACGTCACTTAGAATGTAATTTGGTGCTATGAATACCTATGTTATCAATCGAATATTCGATGATTGTAGAACCCAATAATGAAATACAATTTACCAACGTGATGACGAAATGAGAAATTCATTTTTCCTTCCTTTCCTTATTTTCGTAATAAATAAAAAAAACTGTTATGTTTTTTTCCTGGTATATCGGCGCACCAGCCACTTAACACTTTTCCGATTTATTTCATACTAAAACATATTATTCTTATAAATCCATATAAATTACTCAATCATTTTTATTACGCAATAAATGATATTAAAATTTTGGATGAAATAAAAAAACGACGTTTTTAATGTTCATATTCGTTTCTAAAAATGTACTCAAGTTTGTCCGTAAATGTTTATTTTTCCGCGTATTTGATATCGAAAAATCAAATCTTTAGTTGATACGAATCCGCATAAAGTAATTTTCAATTTTTATCCCGAAATATTTAATTCTTTTTATAGATAAACAAAAGAAAAGTCTCGAACATCTTTGCGAATATACATTTGAATTGCCCGCTCGTTATTTTCCGTACTACGCGAAGTCTGCATCGTTCGTTTCTCCCCACCGTGTAGTGTTATTTTCACAACGCGTATCGCGGCAAGTTTCACGCGATACCCCACTAACGATAGAGAATCCGAACGTCTGCTCCTATCGTCGCTCATTCGCACAGTCAAGCATCGGATCTCCTGCGAAGAACGTTTCGAGCAGACATACAACAAAAATACAAGGAGCTTTATTCACTCGTCACAGAGGGGAAAAGGAAAAACGCGCAAGAGATAAAACTGTTCCTCGATGTATCCAACGTGCACGACATTATCTACCTCACGTCTCAACATGTACGGTGAAGTGTTTATGTAGTATAACGCCAAATCGCTCGTAGACACGAGTTCACGTGCCGAAAAAAGAAAAAAAAATCTCTTCAATTCTCTAACTACCAACGACGAAACTACCCGCACACAGGACCGTACCCGTTTCATCGCTGACAATACCCGCCAACATCGTCATCCTCCTCGTTTGCTCACCGTCACGATAATTCGGAAAATACATCGACGATAGTCGACGGAAAAATATCGAGGAAGATAATAACAGAATCATTTGATTCTCCTTTCGAAAATCAACGGAAAATCGGAAAAGGAGAGAATCAAAAAAGGAAAATGGAACAAAAACGTCTCTACAAACTCGTGCTGACGGGAGGTGAGTACTGACAAGAATTTCACGATGTTTCTCATCGATTTTACTGTATAGCGTGTAAAACGTACGTACTTCGCTCCTCGCTGACTCCTAAACTACCGAAACGTGAGGAAAATAAAAAATGTCTCGACTCGTGACTATCCTTTGTTTCTTAAGTGAACCAAAAAATATACGAAATCGACAGTTAATTATCATCTGCCTTATTTTTTTCATCAAATTTTCGATTTTTCGGGTATTGTAATTTTGTGATATTGGTATAAAATTTAAAGCAAAACAAAATTGTGGAACGGAAAGTGTTTTTCGTGTATTTTTTTCTTCGAAGTCCATGAGAACCGCGTGTCCCGTACGACGACCACGTGTCCGTGTATTCTCTCCGGCCATTTCTCGGTATAGCAATGAATGTTCCGAAAAAACTTGATAGAGTTTTTCGAAAAAACGAAGAAAAAATATATACATATATTAATAACGAGTTGAAAAAGTTTTTTTTTTTTTCAATTGAATATTCGGTGGGGTTGGCATGAGTTTTTTTTTAATTTTCATTTTTTTTCAACGTCGTGATAAATACTCCGAAAAATGTGTGAACCACGGAGAGTCCCTAAAAGACGATTAAACTAAATAAATATTAGCGATATAAAAAATTTGATTTTTTTTAAACTTGAATATTCGGTGAACATGCGATGAGTTTTTTTTTTTTTTTTTTTCAACGTCGCGATATTCAGAAACTATTCATTATCGTCGTTCCGTAGCCGTGAAGGCATATCGATCGCTTACATAACGAATGTAACGGTAATGACAACGTTTTTCATGCATTTCCTTCCTGCGTTTCACTCTGCGCTTTGTCGCGGTTTTGCCGGGAAAAGGCCGATAGAGAGTGCGGGGGAAGGCATGCAACGATTTTAATAAGTTTCGCGCGAGCGTCGCGCTCCGTACCGAAACGATAAAGTAAACGAGACTGAGCGATGGATAACTCTTGAAATTTAGGTCCTTTTTTGGCGCCACGGGATCCGGAAAAGACGCTATTTTTATGATTTTTTTTTTGAGACACGAGAAAACTAACGCCTGGGGGGGGGGCGGTGGAGGAGGGGGGGGGGGGGGGGGTAGCGTCGACCTGAAACAAACGAAAATTGTTCTTGAAATATTTCAAGGTCATTTTTACATTCAATTATACTTTCGGATGATGCAAATATTTCGCCGTAGAATTTAATAATTGACGCGTTCTTTTTGAATAAAACAGACGATGAAAATTTGGCACGAATTTTATTCAAGGGCAAAATTCAAGGTTATATTTTTATTGTAATTTTTTTTGTTTATTAACAATACGATAATAATTTTCGCTTTTTTCTTAGAAATACTCCAAGTAATATATTATCGATTTTTTTTCACTGTGAAATGATAATAATAATTTATTTTTTCTTCGAAATACGAAGATCGTAAAAGTGATTATATCTGACATTTCGATCGAACGTAAATGGTTCTCGGAAGTTTCGAAGTACATTTGTCTTAAAAGCGAAAAAATGTCTCCATGCTAACCGCGTCATCGTTGAAGTTTATTAGAACTTTCGTCACGAAATTTCGATTATTCGATGAAACCCGTAAATTTTCCTTGATTTTTGGTCGAAACTGAAAAAAGTCTTGAAAGCGATCGTTAATCGAACTCCTATCGCTCCAAAACGATAATAGTCTCCGATATTTAGGTCAAACTATTTTTGCACATTAAAATTTGATACATTTCGTAACAAGGAACTAAATCGACCATTGAAATAATATTTTCTAAAAAAAGTAATCTTCTGTCGGAGCGAAAAAGTTTAAAACAAATCAAAATTAAAAATCATATTTTGGCGTTGTTTCCGGAATTATTTTCGTTCCATCGTGTCATTAATGTTAATCAATGTTTTCGCCCCAAAATAACAGTAGTCGATGATATTTCGCTATTTTTGTCGTAACAAACTTTCATACATTTTAATAAATTTTGAAAATTAATTGGTAGGGTTTCCCAAATTTTTTTTTTTTTTATGTTTTTTTTTTATTTTTATTTTTAACCCTTTCACTGCAAAATCGATAAAACGCCATTTCAGTGACTTATTTTTCGAGAAACGTAAATAAAAAGTTTTTTTTCGAATTTTTCGATATATATTCTGTTCGATAAGTGGAAACGAAATTTGTACTTTGTTTCCGAACTTTTTTACGGTAGTTATATCGAAGCTTTCGTCGAGAAATCGTTGGGAAAGATTTTGAAATATAAATGGTAAAATCGTCGAAAAAATTTCCATTTTTTTTTTTTTTAAGTTTGTATCAAAAGTGGTTGCAAATCAGTTTTCGGGTAATTCTCGGTAGAGCATCGAAGTAGGTATCGTTTCGTTCCAAGACGATAATAGTAGCGGATATTTGGCGCAAGCCGCGATTTCACACGAAACATTGACATACATTTCAATTCGGCACAAAATCATGAAAGACTACTCTGAAAATGAAATTTCACGTAAGCCTCACACACTCTTCAAAAATTTCGCTTCAAAACGATTTTTTTATTTCAACTATAATATTGTACTTTAACCGAACCGAAAAATGTTGAAAATTCTTTGCAAAACTTTTTTTTTTCAAAAGTACTTCCAACAATTTCATATACTTTCCAACAATTTTCGGTGGACATTGTAATAATTTCTCGATAGTTGTTATATCGAAAAAAAAAAAAAAAAAAAAACACCGAAGCAAATTTGATATGAAAATGTTCGTCCGCATTATAGATAATTACTGCTATATCAACGATATTCGTCACAACACAACAATTTTTTTGATAATTTTGAAAAAAAAAAAAACAAATATACTAGAGGTTTCCCTAGCCGTTTATATATATATAGAGATATACATAAAATAGAATGAAATTTCGGATATTTCTCTATAGTCTAACGAATTATTATTTTGACGATATTTTAGTCGTAATTAAAAACATCGATTGATCAATTATCGATTAATTATTGTAAAACGAGAAAAATAATAAATTCAATACAACGTTCGAAAAATTGTTGATTTTTAATCGGTAGTGAGAGTTGCTGAGATAAAAGAAATGTTAGCGACTGATGTGACAACGAAAGAGTTAATGGTTGTAAATGAAGCTAAATAAAAAAGAATTAGCATCGATTGTTACGTTCGCACGTGTATTCGTGTGCGTTTAACATTCGTTTAACGAAATGATCCAAAGGGCGTCTATATTTAGTTGAAGTTAAGTTCCTTCTACGCGTACGTCGAAAAACGTTTCGCGAATTGCCGATGACGAATTGCAACGCGAGCTTAACAACCCGCCCGTCGCTGCTGCTATTCTTTATCTTTGCTTTATATCTTCGGGGCTTCGCTCACGCGTCTCCCCCGCCGCTCTGCACTGCATGGTCAATCTATAAATTTGCCGATGCACACGCACATCGTTATGTCATCGTGTTGCGTTTTGTTACCATTCGTGTCTCTTTCGTTGCGTTTCTGCGAAATGTCTACAATTTGTAGAAATTTTTCCCATCAAGATGTTGGTATTGATATAATAAAATAATTTAAAAAAAAAGAACCAAATGTGCTCGTGGATTTTTTCACATTTGTTTTCGTCGTTCCCGAATTTTTATTTGGAGACATTTTACTCTCCGAAGAATCGTTGCTTTTTTTTCGACTCATCGCCGTAATTTTTTTTTTTTTTTTTTAGCAAAAAAAAGGCTTTCCCGGCGACGGTACCTCCATTTTTACGCGTCTAAAACATAAACGAGTATAAAAAAAAAAATTTTAAGTCAAAAACCTTCGTTATTAAATAGAAAAGAATTGAAAATAAACTAATTGTGAATAAAATGGATGAATATTTAAATGAATTTTTTATTTAGACAATCTGTATATTGGAATGTATTTAAATTTTTTTTTCAAAATTGGGTTTCGAATTATTCGAATTATCCATCAAAACATCAATCGTTGCCGGAGATTTTTAAAATATGTAAGTTTTCGCAATTCATTTTATTTTTTCGGCTAATCTTTTCCACTTTGAAAAAATCGGATAAAAATATATGTATTTCGTTCGGATAATGGTAAATGTAATTTTTTTTTTTTTTCATTAGCCAACTGTAATAATGCGAAAAATAGCGCGAGTCTCGACAATTTATCAATTTTATATACGGCTCCATGAAAAAAAAAAAATTATATAGGTTTGTCGAGAAGGTTGTATTGGCTCGCGCACCAATATTTAAACGGTGTGTCATCGCATGAGCGCGCGAGCGGTGAGTCTTCCTCACTAATCATACTAATTATAGACGCCCTTTAGTTCATTCTATTCGATGCTTGATAAACTTATCGATATCATTATAATTCTTTATGCATGCAATCAATCGACACATACCGTCACACAGAATATCATTTATTAGAGATATCTTCATTTTTGCGATTGCAGCGGCGAGCAAATCGGTGATATACAATTATTTGATTTGTCGTAAAAACTCAAAAAAAAAAAAAAAAAAAAATGGACATTATAGAAAAGAAATTAAATAAAAATACGATTTTTTTTACGAATTTACGAAATTTTACGAGATTTTACGATTTTTTTTTTTTTTTTTCGTAACATAAATTACTCCATTTCCGTGATAAAATTTAATTATTTTCACTACGAAAAAAAAAAATGTGTCGATATTCGTACGTCACCGATATCTTATCAGCTACCGATCAATGCGTAACCTATTTTTTTTTTACCTTTTGTATACTATCGGTGCAATTCATTGTGTCACAGTAATAATACTATCACAATGATATCGATGTCGAAATGAGTGTCGAGTAGTAACGCACTTCCGCGCTATATTCGCTCCAATTTGATAAGAAATGTTACACGCGTCGTCTAGACTTCCGCGTGTGAGCGGCACACGTTTACACAAGTCTTCGATCCGACTACGAGGCGCTCGAGAATTGTTTCTCCGGCAAACTAATTTTCTTTCAGAATTGACGAAAAGTGTTTAAATTATAACGTAGAGGGCGTCAATAATAAATTCCGCTTAAAAAAAAAAAAAAAAAAATTCTTCAAATAACAAAAAATTATATCCGTGACGCAGAATACTTTGCTTGAAATGTACTTTGCGTGAATTATCGTTGTTATGTTTTAAATATCGAGCGAAAAATACGACGTGCTTTTTTTTCGTGACCTCGGAAAAGTCGTCCGGTGATTTCCCACACTCGGTGTGTTTCTCGATGGAAAAATAGTTATTATCTCGTCGCGAAATGCCAATTTTACGGAACGTTGAATAGACGCTCGTTGTTTAAATCGAAAAAAAAAAACGTATATATAAAAAAACGCGCTGTACGAGAGAATTCGCATCGTAGATGTGGATAATTCAAAGTCGATGGCGCCGAGTGGCTTTAACGGCGCAACGAAAGGGGGAATACAACGACAAAAAAGGGGGAAAAAGGGTTCGAGAAAAGCGCCTGCGTAACTAAATGTAATCGATAATTGTCTTTAATTGAAAGCAGGCTGATGTTTCATCTCGCTTAATGTCTCTCCAAGTGATTATATGTTTTTTTTTTCTGGAAATTGTAACTCAATCTGTAATATCACACATTTTCGCAGAAGCTGAATTACGTAAAAATTAATTAAATTTTGACCCGTTGCCCTAAAATGACAACGCGTATTCATGACAAAAATTTAAATCGAAAGGAAAAAATTTCGGAAGAACTACAAAAAATTGAACATCGAAATTTCGATTGACCCGAAAAAAAAAAAAATTTGATGTAAATTTAGCGATGAGAAATTACCGTTTTTTTTTGCAATTTACCGAATCATTCCAAAATGATGGTTATTGTTACGAATGTGTTAATTAATTATTTCTGTAGGTCATTCTTGAATGCAAACTAATGATCATCTTTTATAAGTGTCCATCGCCCGCATCAATAAATAACCAAAACACCTATCAAAACGCGGAGTTACGGTTGTTTATTTGTTTGGTTACGAAACGTTTACATTTTTACGTAAACCGTAATGCGGCGCGATAAAACGTTATTCTGGGGTTTTGAGGATCATTTGCCGATAAATTGATGAAACGAAAAAAAAAAATTCTCTTCAACGAAAAAAGATTTCCTAAAAAATAATAATTGATATTGGCATTCATTTGTAATTAAAAAAAAAAAATAATTTTGATACTATTCAGACATAAGCCGATCGAATAAGTTGATAAAAATAATTAAATTCGGATATGATTGGTTGAAAGATCGTATTTGTTTGCGTTGGTATAAAATTTTAATGATTTCAAATGCCTCATTGATACATTTATTACCGGCGCATTCGTCTCAAAGAAATGGTGAGTCACGTTAAATAACGTCTCGTCCGTCGGCGAGTATTGTTTAATCTCCGTCTTGGGCGGTCATCGTCAATCTCGGCAATTAGTTTCGAACAATTTCGCACGCGACACAATTCTCTCAGCTGAGAGATAACTCAGCCGCGAAGGCTAAGGTCGCGGGATAACGAGCCGATCGAAAATTCAAGAGACACACAATTATTTTTAATAATATTAAATTATGTAATTTTGAAAATCTTTATTTACTCGCAACCTTTCAACGAAATAACAAAATCTTGAAAAAACCAGAAAATAATCTCATAAACATTGGAACTTTAAACAGAGCACTTTTTTTTGTAAATTAAAGAAAAATCGATTTCTCGATGAAAAATTACGCAACTTTTTTACGAAGACATCATTTTTTTTTTATTATTTATATTTATATAGTTATATAGTATATAGTATATTTATATTATTATTTATATAGTTGATCATTTTTATTGTGGTAAAGGCGCGATAATATCGATATATCGATATATTCAAAGAATTCGACACTATCGATATATCGATATACTCGAAGAATTCGATAGTATCGATATATATCGCGACACACCAACTTTTTATGAGTGGCGATGAGCGGCATTATAAAAATAAAAGAAATGATCAACTATAAAAATTTTCATCAGTTTTACGTAATGATTATTATTATGTAAATAAACGGACAATAGATTTTCTGCAGTTTATAATAAATATATTTATGTTTGTTCTGTGTTTCAGGGCCATGCGGCGGAAAAACTACTGGACAAACGCGACTCTGCACGTTTTTCGAAAACATGGGATGGAAGGTGGGCATATTCATAATATTTTTTATTTAAACAACAACAACAACAAACAAACAAAAGAAGCACAAGAAAAAGTTCAAGTCCTCCCTGTAAATGTTAGAGTCATGAGAAATATCGCCTATAGAATCCTTTACAACAGAATTGAGGGTACAAAAATGATTAAGCAAAAAAACCAAAAATTCAGATCAAAATTGAAAAAAAAAAAAATTAATTACAAGCAAAAGAAAAAAGGCAAAATATGGAAGTATTGGGATGTTCCTCATTCCTTGTGGATTCGATAGAGTGGTGGTTGTCTTATTTTTCAGGTGTTCCGTGTTCCCGAGACAGCGACCGTGCTGCTCAGGTATGCCATCAAATAAGCTAACAAATAATCCGTAAATCTACGAAAACGAAAAAAAAAATTAATAAAATCGCCAAAGATAAAGAAATTATTATTAAATAAAAGAGTAAAAAAAAACGAACAAGAGACGTTAATGAAATGAAAATGAATACAGTCGAGTTGGTTTTATCGCTGATGCGATTACTGTCTCTTACCTAACGCCCCAGTGAATTTCAAGAGCGTTCAAAGAAGAAATGGAGCGTACCGGTAACAATCGCTCGTGTATATCCAAAAATATCCGTTCATCTTTTTCTTTTTCTCAAATTCATTTTACCATTTTCTTTTTTTTTTTTTTACGAAAAAAAAAAAAACGGAAAGAAAAACTTTAAAATTTCGAGGGAAACTTGAAAATTCGAAGAGGAAAAAAAAGCACTACTGAGATGGGTAGCGAGTTCGGAAAAAAAACGTTAAGAAAAAAACAGTAGAAACAAATTTTTTCATCGTATTTCTGCTTTCTTTCAATTTCAGTGGTGGCATCAAGTTCTCAGACCTGACGGCTGAAGAGGGTGAGTTTTGGTTATTATTATGTTGCTGTTGTTGCTTTTTTCAATTGAACTTTTTTTTTCTATTATTCGATAAAAAAAAAAACTTGTAGTCGCTTTATTTAATCCTATGAATCGGAGGAGCGAAAGGGAAGTTCGCAAATGCGACGACGATGCCAAACCTTCGAGTTGGAAAACCTTGAACAAGTTCACGCTCCGAACTTTCCTTTCACCGAGCTCCACTCTGAGTTAAACGAATCGCGGATTGTTCGTGAGTAGACTGCTCGTCGCCGCGGCACGAAACCGGCTCTAGAGATTCGAATTTATCAAGAGATGAGAAGCATATTCATGAAAAACAAGATTAAATTTTCTTTTTTTTTTTTTTTTCATTGAAAAACTTAACAATTTACGTTTACTTTTTAACCTCACGACGATTTTAGTCATAGTTTGCAAATTACAGGCAATAATAATCTATTTTAATAACCCAAAATTCACAACAGTTTAATATCTTTCATATTTTTCTCCAATTATCGAGACGGCGAAATTCTACAATTTATCCTTCGATCGTCAATGTACTTAACTAAGTTTCCAAATTGATTATAATCTTCAAAAGCGCCTATTCAAACTTCGATTGTAAATTGAATAGAGAAGTTCAAACTTTAACATTTCCATTGCGATCATGCGATGCATTCGTCGAAATGCTCTGATGGCAATGAATCGCCTGTCCTATATTCTCCGAGACGATCGATAAGCTCCGTTCCTATTTTCAAATTAAGTTTTCATGCTGTTTTCGCTTTGTCTATTTTCCGGAATCAGAAACTCGATTCGCTACTCGCGGTCGTATCAATTATTTCGAAAAAAGGAACAGACAAGCGATTTATTACCGACTGAGTATGTGTCGCAGCATTTGAATCGATTGCGAACATTTAATTGCAAAGTTTAATACGGAACTTCAGTACGAAGCTGAAATGTTGATTTTAAATATAAATTCACTGGAATTTCTCGTATCTTACTTCATGAGGGTACAAGTAACCTGTTCTATAACACTCGGGTTATGTCGGCTTCGCTTCCCTTCGGAAACTAAAACGAATGTAAGGTATAAGATATTCTATTGCATAAAATTTAAACAACAAACTGCAAGCTGATGTATTAAGTTTAAAGTTAACTTAATGACGATATAAACCTGAAATTTGAATCTGCACTTGAATTTGATACATAAACTCAAGTATAATGTTTGCACTTACGGTATTTTTGTCGCTTCGCGTTCATTTCCTATAAATTCGAGAAAAATAAGAAAAAATTGTAAATACTTCTCGACGGTATAAAAATCTGAAAAAATTCATGCATATTAAAGGCACTGAAAGAATAATTTTGCAAAATAATAATTAGCAAAATGTTATTAACAAATTGATGAACAAATAAATTGGTCCGCAAATTTCCCAGAAATGCAACTTTTTTTTAATGAAAATGATTCCTTCATTTTCTGAATACGTATGAATTTTTTCAGATTTTTCAATTTGCTTTGAATTTTTTATTTTTTTTCACACATTTTTTCGATTAAAAAAAAAATCAAAGCGAATTGAAAAATCTGCAAAAATGTATAGGTGTTCAGAAATACGAATTATTTTCATTATAAAAAAGACCATTCGATTTGTTTTATTAATTTGTTAATAACATTTTGGAATTATTAAAAAAAATTAATTAATTTTTTCAGATTTTTATACCATCGAAAAGTTTTTGCAATGTTCTCTCATTTTTCTCGAACTTCTGGGAAATAAACACGCAGCGACAAAATTACCTTAAAGAGCGAATTTGATGAATTTAAATTTACACGGTTTTGATACCGAACCTTAACATCGTTTTAATTTTGAATGGTACTTCAAATTTTATGATTGAATGTCAATTTTAAGATTAAACGACATGACGGACGTCGTGATTGACGTGAAGTTTTTAAACTCAAATGTTTACTTCAAATCCCAAATATCTGAAGTCGAAACCTCTTAAATGCCTTTTTTTCAGTGGCAAAGGCTTTTTTTTTTATTCACTCAGAACTTTGAACTCATTTTACGATAAAATACGCGGCTACGTGTAAAAAAAATCAACCGGATATCTGTATCGTCTACGAGATAATAAATCATTCATTGAAGGATTAAGTATTTCTAGACTTCTTGTCGCAGATTACTTACTCGTACTTACGGTTTATCACACTATTATGTGACACTTGATAAAAATAGTTCCGGTGCCAATGTCCGAACAGTATATCAATTTCCCCTCAACCTACTAGTGTCGTAACAGATTATCGCCTAATTAACCAATTAGCTGACCTTCTAAATATTTCTTATCCGCTCTATTTCGTTCGTGACCTTTGAGGCCCCAAATAATAACTATTTGAAAATAAAAAACTAAAAAAAAAAAAAAGAATGCGAAAGAAACGAAACGATATCGAATGGTAAATTTAGCCGAGCAGTTCCCGGGGCTGCAGGGTTAATGCTGATAAGACGGATAAGACAGAGATTGAAATTCGTCTCCTATGTCTGGGTCCGTGACGCGGCATCGAGTTCCGCTTGCGTAATCGAAAACCGTCGTTCTCTATCTCTCTTTCTCTGGTCGCAATAAGAAATTCCAATGTCAAGGGTTTTCTTTTTCGCTCTCGACGACGACGCGTTTTCGCCTTTAAAGTGTTTTTTTTTTTTTTTTTTTTTCGCGTCTCGAGTTGCTTTTCAGGTCGATGAAAAGACACTCAGGGCTATCTGTCGGTTCAAACACCGAGCGTGATGTTTGACGTTCTTTATAGCCTCCAATGTGCGCGATGCATTGTCGATCGTTGCTGAAAAGGTCGACGTTCTGTCGCGTCCGCAAACACGCACACTATGAATAGATAGCGAATTCTTCCGCTCTCGGATTCCGGGGTATTGGGACTATATTGAGTAATATTTTCATCCGGATTTAAACGTTATTATCAGTGATAATAGCGGCGATGATGCACGTAGACGTTACGCATAGGAATCGCGATGTATCAAGAGGCATTTTATCCGCCAAAAGAGGCTTTCGTGTCTAGTAGGTTGGGTATTATGAAAAATAACAAACAAAAAAAAGATTAACTGTGCGTAAACTTTTTTTTCATTTAATCATAACGATTATTCAATCCTTAAAAGTCCGTTTCCCTTTCCGTACTCAGCTGCACCCAGAAATAGATCGAGATAAAGATCGTCAATAGATCGAGAAAACGATCGTAAATAGATCGAGATAAAAATAAATAAATAAAAATGGCAGCCGTATTTGTCGAAGTCAAAAGTGTTTCCTATAATTTTTCGTAATTTTGATTGTCTGGAAGTCGTTATACGAATACTACACAAAACTTGATGACTTTGCTTCCGATCGCACTACAGTGAAAACTCATTCAATGGATGTTCATTTGTTGCTTGGTTGCCGCTACGTTTCCTTGTTTGGTATATATGGTGCACACTTTCACCAGTAATTGATTTCCATATAATTTCGTCGTACCCAATAGGCCAGAGGAACAACTCCGTTTCATAAACTCCTTCCAATCAAATGAATACAAAAGTTACGCACCAAATAGCAGTTCCACTGTACTTTTGTTATAATTGCAGCACGATATTGAGAATTGATTTGAAAAGAAAGTTACACTCTATTTAGACTCGGAAAGCTTTCAATCGTGTAGAGAAAAAGTCCAGAGACTGAAATGTATTTTTGTACAAAAAATGGTAAAAAATGGTAAAAAAAAAAAAATGGTAAAAAATGGTAAAAAAAAAATGGTAAAAAATGGTAAAAAATGGTAAAAAAAATGGTATGAACGGTTGTAAACGGTAACTCTACAGATATTTAGATAACATCCCTGAAAATGTTTGATTGTTCTCATACGTACACTCTGATGGACACTCGCGGGCATAGGACGGTAATAGGACATACGGATACGAAATTCAGGGTATTACAGACTCTATAGTTTAGTATTACTGCCGGAAAACGAAAGTTCGCGCGAATAGAATAGTTGTGACATATCCGCACAAGACGACAGAGTTCGTGTTTTGGCACGTTTCGATCGGCAATCACGTGCCGAAAATGTGTATTTACTTTGGAAAGGCACTTCGACGACAGGTGCCATTTTCCTAATTATTCCGATAGCGACGCAGAAAACAGGATGTGACGTCTAAAAGTTACTCATTCGACCCCAGTAGACTCAACTAAAATCAACTAAAATCAACCGCAACCTCTCCATCAACATATAAATCATTTTATGCCGATAATTTTCGGATAAAAATGAATACGTTTTCAATTTGGATTTACGTTTTGATTCAATTGAATGTACAGAATTTTCATCCAGTATCTTGTATGGGATTACCGTAAAAGTTATTGCACCATTGGTCTTTGATACCATCGGTATCAATTGATTTGATTACCGATATCGACTTGATTATCGATAAGTCGATTGGTACCCATTTTTGAAAATCGTCATCGGCCCGTCGGCCCGTCAGAATTAAAAAAATAGGAGTGATGCGTTTCACGGAGACAAGCGATTTCGTTGTCCGGTATGTTCTCGAAAACGGTCGAAAATTACTTAACAGAATTTCATACAGTGAGTCTATGACGTACGGTTAATGCCGGTTGCAATGGGGAATTTAAATTAGTTAAGTATTCATAGAGAAAGAAACATTTTACGGAATAGTCCTTTAGATACATCGAAGAATAGGCGCCATTTTCTGCGATATATTTCTTCGACTCTCGATCGTTCGCACGGCGCTCGATATCTGTGTGATATAACCTCAAATTCACAGAAGTTTGAGTCGTACTTACATTTTGCTTCTTTAAAAAGGGTGAAATAAAAAAAATTTACGAAAATTAAAAAATTCCCGACTGAAAAAAAGAACCAAATAACCAAATTAATCATTAACATGTTATAGTCGGGAAATTTTCATATTCAATGACGAAGAAATTGCTCGACTATACATGTGATTAATTAATTGTTATTTCACTGTTTCTAGTTAATATAATTCGTTAACTACGCTCCTTATTTAGTCGGGAATTTTCTTAATTTTTTTAAAAATTTGCTTTTTCTCTTACAGTATTTATTATTCAAAGGCGACTCTCTTTTCAACGTCATTTTTTCCGTTACCGAACAAGCGTAACCGATTTTCTTCGGAAAAAATGAAAATGCTTCGACGCAGGTCGGTAATTGTATCTGCATTGATCCAGATTGCTTTTATTGTACTCGGTTAGCGTGGCATTAAAATTTCCATTCTGTATGCTGTATTATCAATTATAGCCGATCGGCTTTAATGGTGTGCGGTAAATAACGATCGCATTAATTTTAGACTGTATTAAACCGGTCTTTACCGACCGAGTCGCTTAACAAAAATGCCGGAGCATTGACGCAGGTCAGTAATTGGATCTTCATTGATCCAAATATTTTTTTTTTTTTTTTTTTACGATCCTCTTACGGAGTCAGGAAAGTCCAGTGTAATGTGTCGAGCGTAGCGGGCAATCAGAGTCGAGACAGCTGCGTCTCCAGAATTCATTAGAGAGATAACCCGAAAGATCTGGATGCGTAATTTCACGCTGAGCCGGTCGATCCGGTTCTCGTCTCCGAGGTATGGAAACGTTCGAACAGTAATACAAAGAGTTGAGGGGGATAAAGAGACGGGCGAAGTTGGAAATGAGCGACGTTGGCAAACGTGGTCACACATCGATATCACTTATTCGCGTGACGCAAGAGATTTAATGCAGGTCGCGCACTCGGGATTCCCTTGGAATATAACCGGCGAGTCGGGTATATGAGTATTAAGAAATAAATGGACGATCGACTGAGGCAAAAATCGAAGTCGATTACCGGTTTTTCAGAGCTTTTTATCATGAAACTTGCATTTCCGCGATCTGTACACACGGCACGAGTAAAAATCATTCATTATCGTCGCAACATCTGAAATAACGACTTTGATTGTGGAGATTCTACGAAAATAACGATTTGAACATTCATATCGCGTCACAACCGATCCTTACCCAGTTATTTTACGAGATAATATAGGCATCGAGAGCGTTTTGGCTGACGCATGCTGGTCATCGTATTTTAACCATTGATTACTAGTAAACGATCAAATTTAGTAGGAATAAGCGCTCCGTTTTTATCATTGTAAAGAATTGCATCCTCTGCCAATGAGGCTATAAGCACTATTACCGCCGGTCGATCGCGTAGACAATTATGTTACGAAAATCGGGTTTAAGAGTGTTTGAAAGGAAATCGGCCGCCATAAGTGTGAATTATCTCGGAAATGGTTGAACTACGCAACATTTTGCACAATATCGTTTTTGTAGTCTATAGATTCTGATTGTAGATTCCTTTTCTCTACAAAAGAGTATCGGTAACAACAGGAAATCGGCACGATTTCTGGTCGTCCGCTACGAAACTACGAAAGTTGCCAACATAGAAAAAATCAATTTAAAAAATAAAAAATTTTCGAAAGTCCAATTCCTTTAAAAAAAAAGAAGCCGCATTAATAATTTTTTTCGAAGTTTCGAATCGACAAGAGCTAAAAAAAATCGTTTTGAAAAGCTCGACAAAAGCGTTTTCTTCCCTTCGCGAAAAGACTGAAAGCCAAGAATAAGAAAGTAAAGACCGCGAAATTTCACGTGACGAATAGAGAACAATTCCCGCACACATGTACGATAAACGGAACGTACAGTCGCTTGCGCGCAAAGTCTCGTGGTGTTGAATCGTCATAGTAATGAAAAGAATAGGCGTAATATAGCGCGCAAGAAGGCGGGCGGATACGCCGATTACGCAAAATAAATAATGGCACGCTGCCAATATCTCGCTAAACCGGTCCGAGTTGCTCGGCAGGAGAGAATTTTCTCGACGCGAAAAGCACATCAGGGAATTCTGTGTACGAGTACCGGCAACTACCGTGGCGGTTATAATATGCGAGGTCGAGTTGCGACAATGACGATCACACCCTCAATCAGATCTACGAAGCCGGCCAGAAATCCTTCTCGTCTCGAATTCCTCTCTATTATTCACATATCACTTCGTCATACGTCCGCGTCTGTTAGTCCTACGAAATGCTCGTCGTAATTGCATAGTATATGGCGATTATTGCAACACGAATAAAGTATTTCGAAATGTAGACGAGCCTTTCTTAACGATTGACATGACACATCGAAATTCAACATTATATATATCGAAAAAAATGAAATTAAATGTAATATATCGGTAAAAATATGATTATTTTTACCAAAGCGCCCTCTTCACTCGAGCTTTGCAGTTAGTCTTTCGAATGCTACGGAACATTTCAAACATCGAGAAAACATCCGAAACATCGAAAAAATAAAATGAAATTATTATTTCATTTATTTTATTTATTATTATTATTATTATTTTATTTTATTTTTATTATTTTTTATGATTATATTTCATTTCATTAAAAAAAAATAATTATAAAAAATAATAGAAATAAAAAAATCATAAAAATAATCATAATAATCATAAAATAATCATATTTTTACCGATATATTATATTTCATTTCATTTTTTCGATGTTTCGGATGGTTTCTCGATGTTTTGAAATGTTCCGTAGCATTTGTGAGACTAACTGCAAAACTCGAGTGAAGAGGGCGCCTCGGTGTTAGAACCGATCTAAAGCGATTTCGGACATGTTTCACCGTCAGAACTTGGAGAAGCACAAGCACAAGCACCATTATATCGAGATGGGTCTTGTCTACTTCTTTTCTTCGTTACCGACGTCACCACAAAACATTCGAATCTGAATTTACCTGTTTAGGTGCTTTATATCTTTTTTTTCTACAAGACAATGAACCTTTATTTTGCTTACAACAGAAATGCGAAGGTGCATAAAAAAATTCTGTTTGAATCACTAACAAAAACGACACTTTATTTTATAATCAAACGAACCATTTGAAGGTTAAAATATAATAAAATATATATGGAACGTTAAATAACCGATAAAAAATGCCAGGCGTACATTTTCGTCACCCCTACGCGAGGGGTTGAGTTTCAATGGCCAGCGCAACTTGAATTTTTATTCAAAAGTAAACGTCAGTATGGTAATATTTTTCTTCTACCCGATAGGATAAAACTATACATTTTAAATATACATTTCCGAAGAATCTTAAATTTAAATTTAAGATTAAACTTACGTTCGTTCGTCGTAAAATCAACAATATCTTACGTATCGTCTTCAATTTTAACTTTCAATTCCAATTTGATTTTAAGTATAAAAAACTGAAACCAAAATCGAAAAACCTAATTTTGAGGTCAAAAACTTCCTCCTTCGAGAGTTGATGTTTTATGGTATCGTAATTTATAGATCGACATTTCCATCGTTTTCGATTTATTCCTCTTGTCGTTCATTTTATTCGATCGAATTTAAAATTCAGCAAAACAAAAAGTTAACGGGTCGTCTTTAATAGAAAAAAAAGTACCAATAGTACGCGAACATTACGGCGCAAAAAGTTCGTCCATCGCACAGTTATACTAATGAAAATTCTATTAGAATCAATAATTAGATGAATATTCGAAATTAAATTATGTTGTAAGTTCTATTGCGAACTATAGCGATTGACAATATTTAAAAATGGCGAATGAAAAAGTAAAGGGTTTCGGTGTCGCATGCGCACGTGATGATTACGCGAAACTGTTGTCCGCGTTGTAGTCCGGTGGGTCTAATCCGTTGCCGACCTTGAGTGCAACATTGAACGGGCTTCCGGTCAGCGAGCAGCCTGTTTTGGCTTCCCAACGTATTTCTCTTTGCGCGACGCCACCGGACCTTCACAGAGGACTCCCTCAAGAGCCTGTCGCGCACGTGTCAGTATGCTTTTTCGTTAATTCAGCATGAAAGACTTTCCTCATCATAAAACAACGATCGAAGCGTCTCGATAAACTTTCCATGCGCCGTTTCCACTTCCCGTTAATAATTATTGCCACAAGATTTCGACTCGAATTGCCCTGCAACATGCTTATCGAACTGCACGATTAATTTTATCGCCTTCGCGGAAACATCGCGTTTGCCTAATGGATTTACGTTAAAGAAGTATACCGACGACCTGGAGAAACGCAAACAGTCCAATTACTTTAATACTTACGATGATTTATCTTTTCCCTTTAAGTGACATTTATTCAACGTCAAGACTTCTTGAATTGTTTGAAAACATTTTTTAAAAATGTTATATACTGTTATGAACATTTACGTTTTTTTACGATAAAATTATGTTAATAAAGATGAATTTACGAAAGAACGGTTCGCCAAAATAACAAAAAATCAAATGGCTTTACAATTTTTTTTCCACGATAACTTACCGTCACGTCCCATTAACATTAATTTTCCCTCGGAAAAAAATTTTAACTTTTCGAAATTGCAACATATGCAGATGAATATTTAATTAATATGCGAACAAAAAAAAAGGGTCAATAATTCCGATGTCCATAATGATTTACCTTCCAACTCCCGTGAATTCTGTGTTTAGAAAGTTTTTCGGAATTTATGAAAAATTATTAAAACTTTTTATTTGAAAGGCAAACTTTCAATTAAAAAGACAACGACAACGGCTAATTTGCAATTGAGTATTTCTTTTTCAAAAATTCAATTCGTCCGTTGACTTCGTCGTGTTGAATGTATAAAAAAAAAGGCGGAAAAAAAAATTTCTGTGGATAATCTTCCGCTATTTTGGAACTTATTCGAGTCGATAAATCGTCGAAATACCCTTCAAAGTTTATTTCCTTTTCCCCCCCTCGACGTCACGGCGGCTATAAATTTTCCTTGCCAAACCAATATCTCGAAGGGAATAAAATTGATTGCATTTCGTGTTTTCAATTTCTTTGAAGTTTAATTACCACATTTTGATTAATTCCTAACGAATTAATCGTCATCAATTCGACCGGTTATTGGACGTTGTCCATGTTTTACCATCTTTTTAGTTGTTTAATAATTCTCGATAAATTTTCCTCGGGAAAAAACGATCGAGACAATGTTTCGTTGCTCAAGAGCTTCTTGGAAAGCTTCCAGAATAGCCGTCGAGCATCTGTCGTAGTAGTACGAGTCAATGTGTGTGCGAACGTCAGCAATTCTGCTGTATTCCGACCACAGTAAGACCACTTGTCCGATTAAATTGCGCGTGAAATCGAAAGAGAAGATCGCAGACGAAGTGTTGAGGAATATTGGCACGACGCGAATATATGAATTGAAATTTTAATTAAAATACTTAAAATTTACATTCAACATGTAAAATTTCGTCATCGGTCAAAATTTGTTCGTAAATTTCGGGGATAAGTTTGGTCGATCTGCACGCGAGTTTGCCAAATCCAAAGCAATATATCGCTCTAAGGCTCGTAGTTGTTAAAATGGATACTAAACGCATATAACACAACTCGACGGCCATTTTGCTTTGGCGTTGTCGATGAAATTACGGATTCAAAAAATGCATCTATTTTTTTTGAAGTTGAAATTCTCCTTACAGAATCGGCTTCAATTCTTCAATTGCGTACTTAATCGCTGTATTAACTCGACAAACATCTTACTGAGGCCGCGTCGTATCGATTTCAGTAAACAAAAGCTAAAAAAGTATTAATTTGCAACGATTTTCTGTACGTTAAAGTTAGGAACAGAAAAAACGCTCCTCTAACCTCTAAATTTGATATTCCTCTGAGTAAAAGTGCTTTTAAGTCGCGAATCGTATACCAAATCAGTACGACAATCAAAACAACGTGTTGCGTATACCCTTAATGTCGAATTTACTTCAATAAGGTGAAAAATATTGATTTCGAATGACGCAATACATCGATGATGATAGGGATGGAAAAATTGGGTGAACATTTCTATGATGATCTTTCGCGTTGATAATATCATCGCGGAAAAAAAATAATAACAACAATTTCAGTAATACGATTAATTAGCTTGTTGTTATGCCAATGAATTCGCGCGCATAGATAAAATGTCTCCACAGCTGGTGTTACAGTAGCGGGATACACGCTGTGCGAATAAGGTCACCCAGGGTCGCAATTTCGCACGGCAATAACACGTGTCCTCCCGAGAGAGGGGTGGTCCTTGTCGGGGTTCGCCCGACCAGGCTAACGGTGAGAGTCCTGGGAACGTCACAAGCAGATCGATAGCCTAGTGCCCTAGCGTCCTGTCCCGGTGCTCCTGGACGCCTGGAGCCGGAAAGCCAGTTAGAGAGAGTAGCGAGAGCTCGAAACGTTCCCGGCGTACGGGACACGCCAAGGACGAAATTTTTCCGCAACGCGCGGGAATCATGCTAATGATTTTGCCCTTTACCCTTAAAATCGATTTCAACTCCGTCTCTTCTTTTTTCTTTTCCTTTTTTTTCATCGCGGAAAACCTTCCGGCAAATTAATATTCTTCGAGAGTCGATCATCGCTTCCATACGATTTTTTCGATGAATATTTATCGACGTCTTTATTTACTCAAAGTATATCGTTACAGTGCCGATCCTCTTCGCTAATCGTGCCGCTAGTCCAGGTACCACTCTGTACTCTCAGTGACTGCCACCGGCGCCATTTATTTCGTTTTATGAGATCCTCCCTTCGGAAGCAATTTCTTCTTCTATGCAATTAGACTTCGTTTTTATTGAGTTGCATCGAATTGGCTTCGATACGAGCGGACGGGTTCATTGCGAAATTATTGAAGGTTACAGAGAATTACGGAGTATTAATAGATTTTTTTTGTTTCATATGTAAGAATTTCAATTTTTTTTATTTTACTTGCATAGTCACTGTTTATTGTCCCCAAAACACCACACGTGGGTCTACCGGCCGTGAAAAATTAAAAAAAAAAATATTGAATTTTTTGAAACGTTTCATTCTATCGCTGCTTCAAAATCGTGTAACTTTTTTACCTTTAACAATATCGACATTGCGCTTCAACAGACATCTTCCTTACATGCCGACGTTTCGATTTCATTACAGTTTAACTAAAAAATATAAATTTTCGACAAAATTTATATTTGTTTAAAAATTTAATGAAATGTTTAAAAATTTGAAGAGTTAACGTGTTAACGGACATTTTTGAAAAATTTCAAAACCGCGTAAAGTCGTTACGACTTTAAGGATGTTGAAAAATTTTAAAACAGACGTTGAAAATTCACCCTTCAACACGCCCTGTGAATTTCCACTTGATATCTGAAGGGATCTTCAACATATAGAAATTTACATTTTTTGAATTTGTCGCAGACGCGCTGCGAGACATTTTTTTCTACATATGATTTTCCGACGTTTCGGAACATTCTAAAGACGTATTTACTGAAATCTCACATTTTTTTTTCTCACAAAAAAAAGGAAATATTGGTGACGGTGACTTCCGTTTTCCTTATTGCTAAAGGAAAAAAAATTATCGTAATTTTTTTTCGAAAGTAAAAAGAAAATCGATACAATCCGTTGAATTACGAGGAAATGTTCCAACAAACTTCGCGACGATTTAAAGCACACAAAATTATCGCAAATTCCGGAAACAAATAAGGAAAGTCAAGTTGGAGACAATATTTGCGAAATGTCTTTGCAGAAAAATGCGACGTGTCTTGGCGAAAGATTTAGAAAAAAAAAATCTTTTCGCAAACCGGAAGTTTGTGAGATAAGACAAAACTTCAGCAAGTCGATAAGATAATATTGTATTTTAGCCGCAATAACGACAAAACACGTCAGTGGCGAGTCGATAGGAAAAATAATAATATTCCACAATCGCTAGCTGCGTCGTTAATTCTTTGAGAAATGCCTGTAAAGTAAAGCTCGATGCTCGGTGTATAATGAAGAAACAGTAAAAAAAAAAGTTGAAAAAACAATATTCAAGAACTCGAGGTCGCCGGTTATTTTGTAGCGGGACAGCCGAGTTCACGTTCTTGTCCACGTAGTGTCGTGAAGAACACTACGGGTAACTGGAACGCGTCCGACGATGACGAAGCCAAGTGGCCGGAGATTCTGAGGGTTGAGTCTGACGGTGGTGAGTCGGCGTTCACCCTCTCGTAGGCATCGACTTCGATCTTTGAAAAAAAAATATATATATATATAATAACAATCAACATACCAAATACTTTCACATAGTAGATAGCAATAAAGCTCGACCTTCGGCAATAATAAAGTTATCTTGAGCTCATCTGCTACAGCATAATTTTCACTCAAATCAAATCATTAAATATCGTGAAATTTCATGAAATAATATTTTTCTCCATCGGTAATATTTCATTTTTATAATTATACTATACTTTACAATATTTCATTTTAACAATTATTCTTTGTTCGTAATTTCTCATTTTTGTAACTATTCTCCATTCGTAATATTTCATTTTTTTAATAATTCTCAGTTAACCGATCTTTTTCGTTCTTTTTTTTTTTTTTTTTTTCTTATTTGGAATAAATGTATGCCGTCTTTGCGCTTTTGCGAACCCTTAACAACGATCAACAGGTGATTACTACGAATGACTTCGAAAAAAAAAAAAATAATTACTTCCGGTTGACTTTGTGTCGGCGAAAGAAGTAAAAACCGATTATTCGTTCGACTCTGCGACCGCAAGCGGTTTTACTTGATTTTGGACGACTGGATTTCCGAAGTCGCGGCCGACCGCACTGTTCTTTCATTCGATCGATTCTATAATTATGCAATATTCTCGTATTTGATAGAAAAAAAGGAAAAAAGAAGGCATTCAATTAACATTAAAAAGCTGACGCAATTCCATTCTTCGTTGCTGCGTTTCAATTAATCTTACGGTAATTAAAAAAATAATAGAAAAAAAAAAACAGAAAAGCTAAAAATACACAATGGTAATTAATAAGAAATATTAAGTTGCATCGAGTGAAACTATTTTACTTTTCTTCGTTGCTTTCGAATAAATGTTGCAATGAATGAACCAATTAAAAAAAAATAAAAAAAAAATTTTGCATAAATCGAAGTTCAAAAAAAAAAAAACACCTCTCATGATGAAATTTCCTTCATCGTTGTAACATTTGAATGCTCTTTGCGAGAAGGCAAAAAGAACACATAATTGGATTCGGAAATAAAAATATAAAAGTCGCATTGGATGATGCAACTTTATTCATCATTGTTACGTTCTAATTAACGTTACGAGAAAAGAAAAAAAATTGATAATTGATATTCGAAAAAAAAAAAAAAAAAAAAAAAAAAAAACGGAAAGTCGCGTTAGCCGATGTAACTTTATGCCGCGTCGTTACGTTTGAATGAATTTCGAATGAATGTATTTATAAACAAAGATGGATAATAAAGCGGTCAATCGAATCGAACGTCGACCAACCGGTTCGTCGACAAAACGTCAGAATACTTTGCATAAAGATGGATATCAAGTCTATTTTTTTTTAAATTTATTCTTATAACGTGCGTCTCGTGCGCGTCGAAAATCTCGAGATGCAATAGTAAATCCGCCATTTTCGTTCGTTTATACACAATACAATGAATACAGCGATATGAATTCATTATTCAAAATTCGCATTGACCTTAGAGGTTTCGCATAATTACGAAAAATAAAAACTCGTTCCAGTAATAGTAGTAAGAAAAATGAATAATAGTATCGTTTTCCTTACCATCGTGAGACTCGATATCGTATCGTAGTATCGCGTAAGCCATCAATCAGGTTTTTTCAATTATTTATTCACGTTCATTAATGAATTAGGAAGGCTACTCGTCGGCAATATTGCTTGCGTAAACATTGGCGGGGAAATGTGAAGATAAATCGACTAGAAATACAGATTCAGACTTTTTTCTTCTATTTGTTTATCATTATTGTACGCTTTGCAAATGTAATTGTTGAATTATCGTCGATAAAACAAAAACAGCGAAGAATAATTAGTATTTGTTTTTTTTTGTTACAGGATTCAAGTTTCAAGAGAATTTGCTACGTACGATGATACAAATCGAAAATACGTTCTTCCAGTTGGGCGAAAGCTGCAGCAGAAATTGCCTTATTATCTGTGATCGTGGCGCCATGGACGCGTCCGCGTGTGAGTTTAATAATTTATTTACAGTTAATAATTCGACAAATCGTTGAATTTTTCAACGCGAGTTATTTTAGGATTTTAATTGATTAAAAAAAAAATTATTTTAAATGTTTTGTTAAAAAATTAATCCTCTTTTCATTCCATAATTGAGATTAATTTTTTATTATTTCATAATCGACGCGTCATCGTTTTTTTTTTGTACATTGATTTTTTTTATATGTTTGGACATTTTTTTTGCGAAATGCTTTTTTCTATTACTTTTATTATTATGAGTTTCACGTATTTTTGACATTATTCTTTTTTTTATATATTCTTAATGTCCATTTATGACGTTGAAAAATATTTTATTTATGTCTGAGATTTGTCATTGTAAATAACCTTGAAAAAACCTTCCTTTTGCTTCCTGCATCAATCTCTCGTGAGATAAACCTTCTTTTTCCTTATTTATATTTAATTCTGAATTATTCATTCGATTACATTCTATCAAAATGCTCCGGTATTGTCGTCACATTTATCCGCCGCAAGGAAACAAATGCCAAAACTTTGTTTTCAATTAATCATTTTATTTATGCTGCATGCATTGTATGTATATTTTTTTCAATTTTATAATCCTAACAATTCGTCACAAAAAAATATCATTTTTCCTCAAACTGTTACAACCGAAATGAGTATTCGTCTTTTTTCATAACTCATCACCTCCGCGTAGAATTCATATTTTTTCCATTGTATTTTTTTTTTTTTTTTTCATCAGTTTTAATCGCTTCCCCGTAAATGTCGGAAGAAAAAACAAATGGTTTCGAAAGTTGAATTGTTTTTATTACATTGAATTTTCGACAGTTATCTCGAAGAAGCAATGGGATCTGATGATGGCATCGAACGGTTGGAATAACGTCGAGTTGCGGGACAATCGTTACAATCAGATAATTCACATGGTATCGGCAGCGAACGGCGCCGAGGAGTTTTATTCGACTGAGGATCACGCCTGCCGCTCGGAGGGCGTCGAATTGGCGCGCGAACTCGATTACAATGCCGCCGCCGCTTGGGTCGGACATCCGTACTTCGACGTCATCGACAATCGTCAGGACTTCGATTCGAAGATATGCCGAATGATCGAATGCGTATGTCAGAAACTCGGCATCGATACCGGAGATCGATTGCGCGCGAGCAGTCGCAAGGTTAAGTTCCTCGTCAAGGGTCCGCTCCCCCAGGACACCGAATTCCCACCGTTCCAGGACTTTGACGTCGTTCACAACTATCTACAGAGCAAAACACCCAATATGCAAGCGAGACTACGCAAACGCGGACAAAAGGGTAGGGACTTTGTCTTCTTTGAGTCGACTAATTTACCAACACAATTACTCTGAAGAGAGAAATTTTGATAGCCTTTTTTTTAGTCAAAATTAATGAAGAAAAATTTTTCCGATTTACCGATCAATCATTAAATTTGGAAAAACATTTTTATAAATTATCAAACTTCAATAGAAAAGTCGTTGTAGAGATGATAATTTTGTGTCGAAAAATACGAAAATTTTCAGAATTTTTGAAAAATTTGCCTTGAAGTTAGAGAAACGAAGGGATGTACATTGGGTGTTTCGAAGATCGTTAATCATTGAATAATCCATTGATAGGTCATTGGTCGTACATCCACACCATAAGGCGCCCGAAAATGTGCGGTCAAGTCGTCGAAGTGAAGACGCAACTGACGCACAGGGATTATCTGAATATGTTGGCGCAACGCGACGACTCGCATTTCACGATATTCAAGCGACGACGATGCTTTCTCATCAACAATCAGTACTTTCAATTGGACATCTATCGCGAACCTGGACATCCGAGGTAAACCTTGAAATATAGCAATGAAATACTTGAAAAAAATAAAAAATGTTATTTAAAAAAAAAAAATTCTATTGAAAATAAAGTTGAAGCAATTCTCGCGAGAATTACGCGCGAGAAAGCACTCCAACTATGTGAAATTTTGACGATTAAAAAGAAATATCTGGTTCTCCACAGATGCCGAGGACTGATGCTACTCGAAACTTATACCGCGCTGTCAGGCGACGATCTCGTAAATATTCTGCCGAATTTTCTCACAATTGAGAAAGAAGTTACCGGCAATCCGGATTACAGTATGTTCAATCTTAGTCTTCGAGAGGAGTGGAACTCCACCAACAAGTACTGTCATAATTTGCACGGTGAGCGGGAAAATTTTAATCAATAGATAATCATTGATGGTTTTTTTCACATTCGCGGTAAACGCATTTAAAAGAAATCGCCTTAATTTTCAAAGCTTCAATGATGCATTTTTTTTCACCCAAAAGAAAAGATGTGATTTTGCGTTGTTTTCTTTGTCGATAGTTTCGCGAAACCCATACTTTGTTATGTTTGAATTGTACAGATTACGCTGTTTTAGGTGCTCTCGCAGATCCGACAACGGACTTAACGTTGAGAAACGATCCTGAGCATTCTGAGCATTCGTCACCAAGGCGTCAAGCAACAAACGGACTCGACGCAACGCCAACGAAAGCCGCGATAAATATGACCAACGGTCCGCCGGACGGGAATCACTCGAATACCAACGGTTTGGAGAAATCTTCGAGTCACGTGAAGAACGTTGTGAACGGCGGAACGACCAACGGTCTTCAAAATTCAACGATTTCGTTGTCGAACGTCGCCGCCGAGCGAAATGGCACCGTGAAGCGCAACTCTCGAACCACCAACAACGATGACGATCACGCGGAAAACACATACAACGAATATTCGACGCTCGGCGAGAGCCCGACGAAGAAATCGTCGGCGTCGAATCAAAATCAGACTTTACCGACGGATACGAAAAATTCGAGTCAAGTCATTAACAAAAATGGTCACCAAAACGGCGTAAACGGCTTCAAGATATAACATCGGCATCGCGTTGACTTATTTATGTCCGGGAAATTCCCGAACGAAGGAAAATAACTCGCGGGCGACACTCACGCGCGCTCGCCTGTCGTTTAAACATTTCGTTTATCAATCTTCAGTCCCTTCACTCCGCGCGCTTAGGCAATATTAGTAAGTAGAATAAAAATCAACGACAAAAGAAGAAAAATCTACGCGTAAAATAGATAAAATTTTACTGGTTTCTTCGTTTTTTTTCTTTTCTGTTTTTCTCTTCGACAATCGGTAAGACAACACACGGAAAAATGAGAACACCAAAAATATCGGGTGCTTGAAAGAAAAAAAAGAGAAAGAAACGTTGGCGAATGTCGACGAGTATTTCGTAGGGATGCATTTTTTTTTTAAAAAGCAAAAGTTTAAAAAATTAAAATGATAGATACAAATTATAATTTTCTTTTTTCTTTTCTCAGTTAACGTACGATTTTTAGTAATCGATGTACTTCAGAGAAACTTTATTGTATCTTACCGGAAGTATTGGCGTGCCGTCTACGCGATTTGGGAGAAAATAAATAAAAAACGATGATGATGATTATTATTATTATGGTGAGTAAGCAAGAAAGATGGCGGATCGCGAGAGAGCGAGTTAGAGAACGAAAGCTATTTGAGAATATTTGTGATACAGAATATTATACATATTTAATGATAAATTAATTCATTTTTACACACTTCGAGGATATAAACGCTGTCGAGAAAATTTAAATTTCTGTTTTAATCATTCATACGAAGAATCGAGCGATTTTGATCGATGTGCGATGTTAGTTTTTCATACGAAAAATCGATTGTTTCAAACAATTAACATTGTTGAGTTGCGATTCGCATTTTGTGCATAACAAATGAATTGATTCGACTCATCTTCAGTATGAAATTTCAATGCTATTTCTGGTATGAAATTTCGATTGCAATTTTTCCGACGAAAAAAATGGTTTCATTCCCGTAATTTCGGTATGAAAAACCGATTAGAATTTATCGCACGAAAAAATCGATCGAATGGTTTTCTTAATTCTCTTGTATTTTAAATCAATTAAAGTGATCAATTAGCTGATTATTAGTCCCAACGCCCGGAATAGTTCTGAAACGTGACTCTGTATAATGAACGCGAAGTGCGAACAGCGCATTGCTCTGCTAATGCCTAAGAATGAATATGATTCAGCGATTTGCAGAGAGTTTAATAAAAAAAACGAATGCAGTCGAATCTCTCATAACTTATAAAGTCAAATAAATTATCGAGTTTTTTTTTTTTTATTTCTGACATGCCAATTCGTTTATTCTTGTTTATCGGCAGATATTTTCTCTATTTTTTCCGATCAATTTTTTAGTCCCTCTATTTTCTGCACTTCTTTTGTTTTGCAATAAAAACTTCGTATTCTTATTCGAAATTTTACACAAATTTTCGACAGCGTTGATCCAGAGAAATTTAACACGACGGAAAGATGAGAAAAAAAAAGCATAACACACACCGTACATAAATATAACTACTTACCATTACTACTACTACTACTACTACTATTACTACTACTATTATATTTATCATTATAACTGTGCTATTTTGTAAGCAAAAAAATGTCATGCAGTGGGCCGTGATTCGGGTTCTTGCCTCAACCTTTCCCACTGAAAAGATGAACGAAAAATCACGATCCCTCAACTCCGATTATCCCCGAATTCAGGTTTTTTCATAATCGTGTGTTCGTGAAACGCGAATAACTCTCTCGAACGCTAATACTCTCTTAGTGTCGACAAAATTACTCCTTTTTTTTCGTGCATTTCACACGTCCGAGATAAATGTTGCATGAAATATCTTGAGAATAGATTTCTATGATACGATCAATTCAGAGAGATCAAAACAAACAAATAAAAAATGGAAAAAAATGGTCAATTGCGAAAAATTGAATAGAAAACAAAAATCACGTGTTCGGTACTCCGAGGATGAAATACGAATTTGACGAATTTTTTTTTTATCGAGACGCGGAAAGTTTTATGAGAACTTTTGTCTTCGAAATAGCGGCAAACGATCGGCATAAATAAAAAAAAAAAAGAGAAACCTTCCAATTTTATAATAAAAAGTGAACACAACGGAAAAACAGTTGAAAAAAAACCTATAATATCTTTTGAGGATTCGGAGAGATTGTAAGATATAAAAACGTGTCCCTCCCTTCCCCCGTCATACCTACGCTCTCGAAGCCCAGAGAGACAAACACTTTGGAAGATATATAACATTATTTTTGCTACTAATCACCGATTCACGACGACGATCGTCAAACACAAATAAAAAAAAATACAAACACACTTAAATGTTTCGATGAATGAGACTTAAAAAAAAAAAAAAAAAAAGACAAAAAGTAAGTCGCAAAATCGGACAGGAAAAAAAAATGGCAGGTACTCGAGAAAAAAGAAAATTATAAATATCAATTCGCACGATGAAAAAAATAAAAGTAAATAAATCGCGTGAACAATGCACGCTGAATATTTCACGAATACACGGTTTTTCGGTTATTTATTGAAATAAAAAAAAAACAGAGAGAGAAAAAAATGTCACGTAAAATAATAAATATTATTGTAAAAAAACAAATCGTATTGTCAACGGTACATGTAACAAGATTTGTTTTCTCGCGAAGAGATCTCGCCGTCGATGCGATAAAATTGTATTTTGCGTAGCTAAAGGGGTAAATGATAAGTTAAAAAAAAAAAAAAAAAACCGAATTCGATGTAAGAATTAATGAGAAAACAAAAAAGGAAAGAAAAAGCAAGAAGAGACTTCTCAATTGTAATCTAAATTCTTGCGTGTGTCGCTGAGCAAGAAAGTATATCGTAGAAAAAAAAAAACAAACAATAACAAAAATAATGTCTATTTAGTACTTAATGAAAAAGGACATATGTACCTAAGAAACGAGAGAAAGACGAGACGACGAAAGAAATTTAACATAATTGTACATAGATGATTTTGCTTAGAAAAAAAAAAAAGAAAAAAAAATAAGAAAGAAACGATCAATTTTGACTATCAATCCGTTTCACTTCAAACACGAAGACATTACACAATATATTAAATCGAACAACTCAAAAGAAAAAAAAAGGGAATTTAATCTCAAATCTGAATTATTCATTTTGCGTGATATAATCATCAATTTAAAACGAAAACCAAATATCTCATAAATATTTGTATTGAATAATTTTTTTTTGTTAACCCGACTACAAAGATTGACTGTGATCGCGTACGATTTCGTGGTGAATTTAGCGTTCAATTCAAAATGCTTGTCACAGATATTTTTTTTTTTTTTTTCGCACCCCCCGCTTCAACCAGAGACAAAGTGCCTGTGAGATATTCGGATGCAAAAAATAAGAGAAAAATGAAATGAGAAGACAAAACTTAATGAAGTAAAGAAAAAAAAATTGAAAAGGTTTAAGGATATATTTTCAATGAACGATGATGCAATAATAAATTATTGATGCACCGTTAGTTGTACCATTCTCGTGTATATCCAATTGATCTGACTTAAACATTGTACCTAAGATCGTTCAATAAAATGTCCTCTGTCTGCCAATATATATTTCATTATTTTTTCTCGATAGACCGGCGAACTTACCACGATTTCCGGTCATCCAACGAATAATCGAATGGTTGTGGTTTCCGTCTTTTTAAAGGTTCAACGACTTTGCAGAATTCCGGATTGTTGGAGGACTTGGGAAAAATATTAAGATACCTAAAATGCGTCTGAAATCATTTTTAATCTTTTCAATGAATTCTCGTCTACGATTTTGGTTGGTCGTCTAATATCGTTGCAGCTAAAAATACAGGTATATGAAATTCATGATTACGATTACGTCAATGATTCAATGGTTCGATAGTTTTTTTACACGCCGTCGAATGGTATTCGACTAGAATTTCGGTCGGTAAGATCACTAGAAATCTTCACCACAGAAGAATTTCTTCGTCTAATTAAAGTTGCCAAATTCGTTTCTTAGCGATTTTTTTACTAATTCACTAACGAATCAGGTGTTTCCCTAACTTCGATTAGCGAAGCAACTTTTGACTGCTTCATTAACCGGTCGTTAAGGAGTGTCGAGCGCTTGGTGTTCATGTCGTCTAAATTCGACGAAATTGAGAGGGAATTGCAAACACTTTTCGATAGTATAAAAATCTGAAAGAAATCATGCGTATTAAAGGTACTAAAAAGATTAATTTTGCATAATAATAATTACAAAATGTTATTAACAAATTGATGAAAAAAAATTTTAAACAAATTTACGGTAACTCAACTTTTTTTTATGACAATGATTCGTTCAGTTTTCCGAACACGTATGGATTTTTTTCGGATTTTTATCTTCGATTTGAATTTTTTTTTTCCTACTCATTTTTTCCATATAAAAAATTCAAACCCAAGATAAAAATCTGAAAAAATTCATAGGTATTTAGAAAAATGAACGAATAATTTTCGTTAAAAAATGTCGGAGAAAACATCGTCATTGCAAAAAATTAGAGCCTATAATCATCGAAAATGATTTCATAGGTTTCTAATGTGTAATTTTTGGAGCAATTTTTTGCTACTCCATTGAGCAATCGTTGCAACAAAAAATTACGAAAGAAAAAAAAATTAATTAAATTGGATGTCCAATCGATCGAAAACGACGTTTTTTAATTGAATATTCTTCATCTTCGAATATTTGTATTTTTTTGAGGCGTTTCCGACCGAAATGTTTTGTTTTCTAAAATAATCGCAAAACGGGATTATGGATTGTGAGTTCAGGACATCGCAATTTTATGGTATTACAAAAAAAAATTCAGTACTCCTTTCCATCGGTGATTTTTTTTATATAAGACAAATGCAGATATGTTTGTTTTAATTGCTTTATTAATTCCTGCCATCTCGTGTCTCGAATAAAAATGACAATTGTATAAAAGCAAAGAGAAAAATAATCTACGAAGTTGGGTTTCTTTCTCTTCGAATACTTTGATTGACTCAAATTTGCATTCACCGATGAACAATCGGAATTAACTCTAAATTCGTGGAAACGTAAACTTCTCAATGAGTAGAATCAATTTTAAATATATATATATAGATATAGATGTGTGTATGTATAATATGTATATCGTAGATTGTATATATTAATATTATAATAGTCTTTGCGAATGTTGGAAAAATTCTACTTTTATTGCTTGTACGAGCAATTTTCACACTACCGCTAGCTATATATAGCTTATTTTAGTCGATCTCGCAAATAAGTTGATTTTTTCATATTGTTTCATTTCGCAAATATTTAATCAATTCAATTGAATCATTCGTGGAAATAACGAGGCAAAGAAAATGAAAAAAATACATTGGCAACTCATATAAACATCGGTTAGACTTTCTTTCAGCATTTGTTGGTGTTTAATTTGTATTTTTGTTTCATCGTTTCCATTGGGAGAAAATATTGCGTTTAACATAATCACAAGTTTAGGAAGAAATTGTAATGACTCGCTTGGTCGTTTGGTACTTTACAAAGACATTGTAAAAAGCTACGTTTACTTTTATATCTCTATGGAAGAATCGCTATTTTGTATTTTTTAGGTAATTTTTTTTTTCGATATTAATATATAAATTTTTGATAATCAAGTGGATGGAAAAAAAAGTAGTATATCGTTCGGATAATTGCTACGTTGGTAAATCTTTGAAAAAATAAAAATGACCGCTCCGAATAAAAAAAGGCAAAAAATGAAGTGAATTATCGAGCGACGATTTTTGAGCTCTAAAGCTAATTGTACAATTGATTAAAACATTATTGTATTATAATCATAATTATTTTTGTAATGTCGAAAAAATTGGGAGAAAAATTCACGAATCAACCCGCGAACGGCCGAGTCTAAAATTCGAATGGAAAGAATCGTTATATTTTAATATGGAAGCATTAAACTATCGAATGAATATTATTATTAAATGTTTCTCGTTTCTTTGTTTGTGGTATTTTTGTATCGTAAAACTTATCTCAATCGATAAAAGTATCGAATAAAATAGTGTTCGAATAAATTATTTTGTTTAATCGCGACTTTTGGACAATTGGATTGTTTGTTCGTTATTGATGGATCTATCGTGAGAGCGCCTTGGCTTGTTGCGCTTTGTAGAGTTTCAATACTTTTTTACCGGGTACTAAATTCTGCGCCAATCCCGGACGTTTTTTCCGTTTGAAAAGTTGATTGTTTTCCTGATCGATCTCCTGCTCGTCGTCGTTCGTAAAACTCGCCATTTGGCTGCTGTAGTGAGTCTGGCAGATTAACGTTTCCTCCGGTGTTCGTAACGCCTCCAATTCTGCCGCGGAGCGATGAAGATCCGAGTCGTGAGCGAAGGTGCAGTTGTGTCCGAAGCGGCACCGTCCCTTGCGATAGTTCCAACATATCTTACGACCGTTTATCATCTTCGTGTCGTCGAGGGTCGGCGTCATTTTCACGTGTTTCTCAAGTATCGCGCTTTTGGCTTTTTCCGCCTCGACGAAAGGATTCGAGAATACGGAAGTCTTGAGTGTCGGTGCTGCCGTGAAATTCGGCGTTGGCAATGGAAGCTGCTTGTTGTTATCGTCGTCGTCGTCGTCATCCCCGGCGTCCCCATTATGGTCGTCGGTGTTGTCGACCCCGTCGTCTTCATCGTCATCATTGTCGTTGGAAGATTCTTGTTCTTTCTCGGCGTGACCGTTCGTCAGATCGGATATCACGTTATTGCTTCGTTCCTCGTCCTCCTCATCGTCCCCCTTTGAACTGACGGTCAAGCAATATCAGATTACAAAGAACAGTAACAATCTTTCGGTTTTCGCGGACGATTGGACAAAGATACGAAGCGTTTTGAGGCGAAATTCTTTCTCGACTAATAAATAAACTGACAACTGAATAGTCAACCTTTTTATATTAAAAAAACATTTTATACCGGAAAAATATTGCCAAGCGGCACTCATTGAGGAAAAAATTGAAACAAATAAACGCGTTTCGACGCGCAAAACATCGATACGTAAAATGAAAATCATGGCTTATAAAAAGAAAATACAATTTAAAGTAAATTGGTACAGAATTTACAATGGAAACGAGATTTTTGAATTCTAATTGTGTATTCATTAAAAAAAAATGTTAATGTTCAACGAGAAAAAAAACTTACATGAATTAACTCAATTCTTTTTAATACAATAAAATACCATTTCTTAAAAAGATTAATTCATTTTTTTAATATACAAATTTAATTAAAAAAATTAATTCTTTTACATTCCTATGTGGAAAAATTAGGTTCCTAAAAATATGTAATAAAGAATTACATTTGAATTTATGTTGAAAACACGTTGTTTTCATTCCATTTACCATTGACAATATATATTTAGAAAAAAATTCTTTGTGCAAAAACTTTAAAAACCGGATTACGTTATTCCTATATGCTGTTAATGATGTAAAATAGATGGATCCCTTGAAAAGACTGTGAAAACCTATTGATAGATTCATAGAAAATTTTTAAAAATTAAAAACTTAGTAACGTAGAAAAAAAAATTTGCCGCAACATTTTTGAGGGGCGAAAAATACAAGTAACCGTTTTGTTTCTCTATGTACAGTATTCGTCACTCCCTTTTACTTTATTTGAATATCCAGCATCGCATTACAAACACTCCAATAACGTGAAAAAAAATTCCGAACAAAATTTGCTTATGTACAACAAAAAAAAAATTTTTTTTAAAGATTTTATTAGTGAACTAAACAGCGATCTCGAGGCAAAAAAAGGAAGAAAAAAAAACACATGTGAGAGTTTGAAAAACGGCCGAAATAAACGAAATATTAAATTTCAATAAGTGAGTGAGTGAGTTTATTAGTAATTATTGTCAGCATTGCGTTTGAAAGCCAAATATTAGAGGTTAGGTAATCGAAGTGCTGAGTTTTCGCGTGAAAATAATGATTATAGAAGAGATAATAAAAATGAATAAAAAATATTCCGTTTCGAAAATGTTATAAAAAGCAATGTGTCGATGAATTGTTTTTTTTTTTTGCGTAGTGTGTAAAAACTAAATATTTGAGGTTAGGTAATCGGAAGCCTCGTTCTAGCGTCTACGACGATAGGATATCGCTTTTTTTTTTAGTAATAATAATTAATTTTAATTGATGTTCTTACATGTTGTCGGTGTCATCAGAACGCGCGTCATTTTCGCTTTCGGAACCCGACGACGTGCCGTAATCGGCCACTAAGGAAGTCATCGCAAGCTTACGAATTAATTAACAGAATAAACTAACAAATACACTATTTTGTCCTAACGTAAAACCACCATTGAATCATTTGTTGTTCTCATCCCCACTCTGGCCTCCCCTGACGAGCGCGTATTCGCGGTTCACGCCGCGACTTGACAACGTCGCAACCGGAAGTTCCCCTCCGGTTTTCGCGGCACGTTACGCCCCATCTCCGGGCGGAGGGTGAAATTATATTTGAAATATACATTGGAATTAACAAGGGATTGATTTGTGTGTTGAACGGGAAAAAATACTTGAAAAAAAGTTTTATTTTTTTTTTTTGTACATCGAAGTGCAACACTCGCAACTTTGCAATACCATAAATAATATAATAGAACGTTTTTTATAAACGCTAATTCACTCCGGTAACGGAAAAATCGACTTTGCAACTCGTGCCGACTTTTAAATCGGCGCTTTTCCATACGGTAATTTTTCTTTCCTCTTCCTCGACTTGATCGATCATAAGTCTCGTGTTCGGCGCGTGCAGCCAAAATTTGCCCAAAGTTGGTTTAACAACGAGCGGCTTGTCGACGATTTTCGCCCCGAAGCCCTCGGTATCGCGCCACTGTGATATCAGATTAACGGTGACGAGAGAAATGTGAAATTCATTGACGATAAATCTGCAGACATTCGCTATGTGATTAAGGGAATAGAAACTCTGAGAATTTTCCGTTCGCGCTAATATAATAGCCGGCAATGAATCGATTATCACGAGTTTCGTTTCCCTCTCAAACGCCGATGTTTTTAACGTCCTCGTGAGATCGTATAAAACGCTCAATAACTCCGCTACATTCGTTACACGAGTTATTCTTATCTGATTCATTACTCTCGCAGTTTCCTGAAAAAAATAAACAACAAATACCAAATTACCAAATTGAAAAATTTATCGATTTAATTCAATTCACAATAAATGTATTATTATTATTATTATTATTATTATTATTATTTAACTAAACGGTCGAAAGTACTATAAATTTTTTTATTTTTAATACCTCGTCATCGTGACCTTTTGCTTCGAGAATCGCGTGAACTCTGCTGGCGGAAAAATCGCTTTTTGTATCGATATAACGAACGATGCCATTTGTTTCCAGAATAACGTTTATAGAAAGACTGAGACACAGCTGTGTCTTTCCGGCTGATGAGACACCACATAATTCGTAAATTTCTCCAGGGTGCAGACCGCCATTTAGTAGAATATCTAAACTGACAATCGAAAAACGAAAAAAATCCAAAAAACACGTACATTAAACCCAATTTACGCTTATCTTGGAGTCAAAAGTTGATTAACGTTTTCTGAACATTAAACTCAACTAAGAACTTTATACTTAAGTACTCATTAATTAAACTCTTTAAACTTTCGTATGCATATATTGTCGTTTTATTTCTACACCTTTTAATTCCAGTAGACACAATATTATTTTCCTCAATGGACAAAAGTTCTGTTCCACTTTTAATTTTTCCGCGAAAGGTCTCGAGAATTTGTGTCTTAAATTTCTTGACTTCCTGCGAACATAAAAACCTCGTTGAATAATTAATTTTTTTTCTTTATTCGTCTCGATCAATTTATTACCTGATAGGACATTTTTGTAATTCTTCTTAATTTCTCCGTGTCCTCGTTTGCAAAATCAAAAACGTTATGAATATTCATAATTTTCAAACGTTGAATCACATTGTCATCCAAACCGGGATACATGTCTCGGTGTAATAGCGCCATTTTTCCGTGCAGTTTTCCCGCTTCGAGAAATAATCTCACGATCACAATTTAATATATCGATATATTATTTCGTTGTTTAAAAAAGCAAAAAAAATCGATTTACATAGATTTTTATATTTGAACAATATTTGCGCGCGGGAGTGTTAACGAAAACAAAAAGTGACGTGCGAGGTGTTGTTGAACATTGTAACTACGTGAATCAGTTGATATACAACATGTGTACTATTTGGACGTCCGATCGGAATTTGTGTCGTCGAAGAGTAATGAAATGACCACGGCGTCGCTCGCACACGCGGTTCACCCACCACGTCCTCACGAAATCTCTCGCTGTATCGTCATCCGGGACTCGACAAAACTCTCAGAAGCTTCTCGCAATTCAGGCCGTATTCAACGCGAAAGAAAATTCACTCGAGTTCGCCGTCGTCGACGCCGGTTCCTTTAGTTTTTTTTGTTGCGCCCGACAGCGAGAGCGAAGAGAATTATGTCTGCTACCTCGCGCCACGAGCGAGGATGCTCGCACTACGACAAAACACCTCGATATTTCTTTGACTCTCGTTCGCTAATCAAAATATTACGAGCAAGCGTTCGTTAGCTTCGCACGGCGTGTTTTTTTTCTGCGATTGCTTTTCTTGTTTTTTATTTTCTTTCGCTCACACGTGGTCCATGCGACGAAGCAGCAAATCATCGAAGCGTTATGAAACGCGAAAAGAAAACGAGATTACTGCGACATTTTCGGTGAGTACGTTTTGAATTTGTATATTCTTTGTGTTTTTTTTTTGTTCGAGGTTATCTCGCGATATGTGAGTCGAGGAATTACGTAGCATTTAGTCGCCACGTGCGTATACGGCACAAAAATGTAGAGGTAGCACGAGGGCCCGTTATTAGTGCGTAGGAAAAACACGTGGACGGCGACAAAACATATCAATGTTCCGTGAAACAAATCGGGACGGTAAATAATACATTAAATCGATTTACTATGCTATCGTGTACTCGTTATCACAATCTTAACTACGATTTGTTTATTATCGTCCTGTAAATCGTGGATTACGTAAGTACTTTGTCATCCTTCGGCTGAGACAAGGAGAGAATTTCCCCGATCCGTACATCCGGTTTAACGAATTCATTTTATTTGAAAAAAAAAATAATAATGCGTCACGACTAATGCTCGTTTAATAATTCTCAAGCCATTAAATACCTACAAATTAACTGTTTTTTTTCTCCGTATTGTTGTTTATCCAAAAAATCGTTAAACAGATCCCTGATAAAGTAAACGCGGATAGTCATTTTCGCGTCCCAACTTTCGGTTGGAGCAAAATTGTTCTACTATGATAATAAAGCATTTGATTACAACTTTCTTGATGTATTTGTCTGATCGACGATATAGATAAACAAAATAAAAAAAAATTGTATGTATTGTCTTTCAAGCTTGCAGCCTGATTTCGATCGAATCGACCCTTATACTTTTCTGTAAACTATCGATCCGATCAGAGTAGAGAAAAAAAATGCTCGGAAGAATGCTCGATCTAAAAGAAATTTCAGTCGATGAATAAACAATAACAATCAGAATTATCGTTTTTACTTTGGCGAGTTCATGAATTTCAAGTTCTGACGCTATTTTTCGCATCTCGGATCCAAAATTTCCAAACGCAAACCTCGTCCAAAATTTATTTCTCTATAATGGGCGAACGAAAATAGTTCGAAAAAAATCATTTGTCGAGTTACATGGGTATTAAAAAAAAACCGTCAATGATCGCGGGTCGTAAAGTAGTTGCTGATTTGAACATCGCAATAGCCGGAAATGCGCTCGTCGTACATACACGTCTCTCTCTCTCTCTCGTGGTATCCCCCGAGCCAATGAGCGAGCTCGACGGAGGCCGCGTTGCCGCGTTCACGCGTCTCACCGTCGTCCAATGAGAAAGCCGCGAGTCCCGGGGAACCGACGAGGAGTGTTTCACGGGGCAAGAGAGAAACGATAGTGAAGCCTCGAGGCCTCGGGTTCGCTTCGTCCGACGAAATTTTGTCGTGAACCGTCGCCATGTTTGGATGTGTTGGAAGATCGCGTCCTTGAAGTCCGAAGTGTTCCCGGCCCCCCCGAAACACAAAAAAATGTACCGTAAAATATTAGATATATCACATGAGTTTAATGTTACGTGAGGTACCTAATTTACGATATACCCGGATTGAGCACAATCGTCCAGTTTATTATCGCGTATGAACGTTCTACGTCGCGAAATTTTGTGATTACATTATGGTAAGTTGCGTGCGGTCGTATCGGGGCAACGCCAACATGGCCGACAGCGAAAAATTTCCTTTGTATCGCGGCAGCGGCGGGCGACGGCGGCGGTGTGTGTGCCTCACCTCGATTTATCAACCGGATTGCAAAAAAGTGTTTGATTTTTTTTTTTGCTGCCTTTTTTCGACCAAATTTTTTTTTTTTCGCAATTATTCTTACGCGCGAACATTACTTTTTTTTTTCTTTTTTCGATTTTTTTTTTTATATTGAACTAATGCACCGCGAATCAAAAAGTCGATTCGCGCAATCGACGTTTTCGGTGGTTTATTTGATTCGAGTGTTGGAGAAAAATAAAAAGAAAATTATTATTTTTTTTTTTCGTCGATTTCGAGGCGAACCGGACGGCTTTAAACGCAGAGAGACGCACAGCCTCACCCGCTTTTTCATTTCGGCGTTGCGGACAGATATCGATGATGACACTGAACAAGTTTCGCGAACGTGAAAAAAAAAAAATGTTTTGAGATGGACTTAGAGTTCAAAATGTTTATTTTTTAATTTTTTTTTTCGGCGTATCGAGATTTGTTATTTTTATTATCGCCCATTCCATTTTTTCATTCAAAACGAAATCGCGTAAAAAAAGAAAATAAAATAATGAGTCTTTAAGATTTTGTGTAATAAAGTTGACGAAACTTTGCCATAATCTTCATTTTAAAGCTTTTGGCATTGAGAAATTTTTGAAACTGATACCAAGAATGTTGAATGATTGAATGTTGAAGATCATTTATCAATTCATAAAATAATAATCATAAAAACTTTTTTTATTCCAAATTATGTTGAAAAATAACAACATTTAATCAACTTAAAATATCCGCAACGTTGAGTTCTGTATCGGCAAAACCTTTTGGTTTGACTCTCGGTGGATGAAACATCCGCACAATTTTTAGCAAAATTTGAAGAAATTTTCATGTCGATTTGTTGAAATATCGATGGTTATGTATGTGCATTCTTTGCACATTGGAATATAAAATCTTGCGATTCTCGTAACGTCGCATTCATCAACGGAAAGGAAAAAATTGATGGTGTTTACAAATTTGTCGTTATTACGTTATTTTTACAATGAAAAAGCTTTTAGATCGATAGATAGTGATAATACTGCGCAAAAAAATTCTATAATTGTAAATCGCTTTGGCGATTTGAAACAGTCATTCAAAACTTGAATACCATTATTGCAGTTTAGCGTGGAAAGATGAACGACTCGAAAGTTTCAAATGTTTACAAATATTCTATGTTTACCGAAGCTTTTTTTTTGTTTATTGAATTTGTGGAGAAAAAAAAAACAATGGCGATTGTTAAAATTCAAATTATTTGAAATGTGTTTTTTTGTTTTTCTGCACATCACAGATTAGTTTAGATAAAAGTTTTGACAATAAATTGGAGCGATAATAAACGGATGTACATAAAGTTGTTTTTAAATTTATTGTTATTATCACTTAGTTTCGGATCATTGAATTTTTCTTTATATTTTAACTTTGAATAAAATTCGTAAATGATGAATATTTATTGATGATAAATTGAAGCATTTTGTTATTTTCTTCATGTTGAAAAAATAATTTGTTTTTTTGAAAATTTCCAGTGTCATGTGTGATGAGTGATAAACAGGGTGCGCCTACTTTGCCGCCCCTCACCGGGGGTGGAGGTAACAATGGAACGAGCAACCCAGGTGCATCCCAGCAAACGGTCAGCTTGCAACAAGTTTTCGCCTCGGGACAGGGGCTCAATGTACTCACAACGCCGGCTGGCCAGCAGTTTGTTATCACCTCGCAAGTTCCCGGCCTCACGCAGGTAATGGCCATTCGATATAATCCTAAAAAACGAAAGAAATCAAAATCTTCCTTTCGTTTCTTTCCCAATTAAAAATCGGGAAACACTCATTTTTGCGTTTCTTCAAATTATATTTGTTTTTTCCCACGGCAAACTTTGGTTCTTTGCAACTATATTTTATTTTGTAAGAAAAAAAAAATCTTTGAGATTTTTATTTATTTTTATTCGCCATTCAGAGATTCTATAATATTTAACATCATTGCGTCTGAAAAAATAAATTTTTCTCGAAAGTTATAGTTGTTTATTATTTTTTCTCTACAATTCTTTTAATTACATTTTGAATAAACATTTTTTCGCGAAGAAAATCATCCGACAAAATATTTTCACTCCAAACGACAAAAAAGTAATGGGAACATGATGAGAATATAACAATTTTCTCAACACGTTTCGGTATCGCTTTTGAGTGAAAAATTTATCGATTAACTTGGAATTATCGTAAAAAAATTAAAAACGCAGTAAATTTGATTGAAAAACCAAAAAATCACGTGATGATCTTATACCGAACCTGAAGGAATTGATAATCCATTCAAAATCAATCCTGCTGCTGTTAACTGAGGCATTTATCTGAAGTATTTTTTCTCTCGCTGAAAAAACCAAAAAAAAGAAAGAAAAGCGTGAAATTTAAAGCCGTTTGTTTCTGTTGTCCGAATTGTTAACAAAGGTTATATCAAGCGGATCATCGACGAACGCGGGCGGCCTTCAGCAGGTTGGTTTCCAGCGTATCGTCAATCTCACCGGTGGTTCGCCGCGGGTTAGTGTCGTCGGAGTGGCGTCAGCTTCGGGTTCGCCGCTCTCGTCGCCGAGTCGTCAAACAACGACGAAGGTCGTTCTCGCGACGTCGCCGAAACTCGTGCGAACTTCCTTAGGCAATATGTTCGTTACTCCATCGTCGCAATCGGCATCGCCCGGTCAGCAGCAACAGTCCTCGTCGTCCGCGTCTGCCTCTGCGTCGTCGCCGGCGAGAAAGAAATTGCGTCTCACCGAGACAACGGAAAAGATAACGGCGATCGACGATACGACGACGACGGGTTATCGTCGACGGATAATGGAGCATAAAATGAAGAGAATGCGAGCGATACGAGAGAAATACGCGGAAAACGCGTCAGAGTTGTTTTTCCTTCACGCAGGCGGAAACATGATGGACTTTCAGACGTGGAAGAGGCGGCAACCCACTCCGCAATATCTACACTTTTTGCGACAGCATAGACTCGATCCCGAGGACGACGACGAGGATCTTACCGTTCCTCTGCCGCCGATCTCCACCGGAAACGACGTTGTGCTCGCGAACGTTGCCGGAAGCTGTGCGACCACCGTCGTCCTTCCCGGCAATCCGGTTATCGGCACCAATCTCAATACTCCGGTAACTCTTAGCGGCGAAGTCAAAATTACCGGTATCGGTGGTACTCCCGTTGCCGTTTCGACAACACTGCCGGCCGCGGTTGCTCAACTTAGCCAACAAGGTAGGTTTCTTTGTTTTTTTATCACAATTTTCATTATATTTTCGAGATATCCCCTGTAATAAGGAGGCTTTTTACACTTTTTATTGGGGCTTCGTGAGGTTTCCAAGAAATATTTTTTCACGATAGCGAGGAGATACGTTCAAACGCAATGGCGATTTCGCTTGGTGAAACCAAAATCAATATCTTTGATTTTACTTTGCGATTTCAGAGAATTTTTTCAAAACGGTTTTTTTTTCTTGCAGCGGATATATACCTTCGATTGTCTTTAAGGTTCAATTGAACTTGTAATTTGATTATAAAACTTGATTATCCACTTTGTTTTAAAGAAAAAAGGGAAAAAAACGTTTTGATAAATATTATCTATTCTGTGCTATAGTTTGCTTATATGAAGATATTGAAATTTCTACTGAATAAAATATTTGGGCAAATAGGACAAATACCAGGTAGACCTCAAGGGGGTCGTCACGGCATGGTGTTTGCCATAAGAGCGACAATACAATCTCCGTCACAAGTCACCGTCACCACCACAACCGCTCATCCTTCACCCACTTCTACTATAGCACCCACGATAATTATAGGTGAATTTACGTAGGCTTGCAGTTATTTGGTGTACGTTTTTTCTTCATTTTCATCAAAATTACATGCACTGAGTAAAATTGTCGAAAATAGACTTTGCTTCGTATATCGTTGTATTTATATATATATACATATTTTTTAATTATTTTTCTTTCAACCGGAGACCGGCTTTTCGTGGTCGTGATGAATTTATGAAAAATTTGTTTCTATGTTTAGTCACTATTCGGCTTTGCATTGGAGAATGCATGTTCATTAGAAGGATATAATACTCTACAGAGATGTTGCGAAGTTCGTAAAAAAATATTCAATTTCCGAGTGACGATTTTTTTCGTTATTATAAGCGAGGAGAATCGAGCTATGCGGAGTAGTCGAACGGCGGGGTAAATTGTAATTGCGAGAGCAGACGAGTTGACTCGTAATTTTCATCACTTTGCAGAGCAATACCATATCATTGCAAAAATGTGATGCTCTACAAAAATATCTGTAGGAGTAATATCGTTGGAGCAGTTATTATCGAGTTAATGATGGAAAATGTATCAATCGCTATAGAGTAGATCCTTCGAACTCAATTTTGTAATTTTATCGAATATCATTACATCTGAGAGAAATATTTGCTAAATCTTTATAACAGTACATTCCATGCTCTACAAAAAAGGTTTCTTGACAACATACGATTACACCTGTAATTATCGAGTTATTCAATGAAAAGACATTTCGCTGATAAGAAGAGTCGTTAAGCTTCATCGTCGTGAATTTCTTGGACGCGGCGTGTCTAAGAAAAAAAATTCTCGGGACGATTTTTGCAATAAAATTTGATGCTCTACACAAAAGATCTCTTGACAAAATCTCCATGGAGCACGAGTTACGAGTTGCGACGAGTTACTTAACGACAAAATAATCTGTGTTCCCAAACGGCATCGTTCGGTTCTTCTCAATGCGCGACAATCATAACGATGGATTATCCAATAGATGTTTAATTATTAGTTTTATAATTTTACGTATACATCGCAGTTAGCAAGAAGTATGAAGAAAAAGTATCGTTTATTTCTTAAGATACGAAAAGCCCATGAGACAAATTTCCGCTGGTCGAGCGATCTGCTCGATTAGTCTCCAGTCTCGTGGGCATATTAATACCGAGCATGTGTAAGACCTCGAAGTGAACTCCACCTGCGAGGTCTAAGGGTTAGTCTCGTTACACAAAAAAAATGAAAAACAGATACCTGTTAAATATTTATTTATCCTCGACGAGCATGAAATATCGCTTTCCATATTTCTGATTTTACATACATATCATAAATGGAATGCAAAAAATGGGGGAAAACAACAATATTGGATTTTTCTCTAACATATTTTATCACTCGAATTTCAGGCGGAACGCCTTTGGTTACCGAAGCGTCGAAACCGCAGCCACCACCTCCGCCCACAACTCCCATAGCACCCGCGACAACGATGATGTCGACGACAACGATGGCGACGATGGCGACGATGGCGACGACGACGATGACAACAACAACGACGTCGACGACAACGACGTTAGTTTGTCCGCCAGTCGAAAAATCCACAATCACCACCTCCACGGCGACGTTGTTGGCGTCGTCAAAATCAACGGTGATCGCGTCAACGACGTCGACTGTGGCTACTTGCTGCGTCTCCTCGGTGTCGTCGCCGCAGCCCATCGTGAAACTTGTAAAATTGCCTTCCAGCACAATAACGTCGTCGGCAACGACAGCAACGACGATGAATTCGTCGCTTGTAACCGCTGCCACATCCGAGACGCAGAATAATCAGGAACAAATAGTCGAGAAAGCGAAACAAGAGGCTTACGTTATGCAGCGTATCGCCGAATTGCAAAGGGACGGTTTGTGGCCTGAGAGACGGTTGCCGAAGGTTCAAGAACCCGCGAGAGCGAAAGCCCATTGGGATTATCTGCTCGAGGAGATGGTTTGGCTGGCGGCGGATTTCGCACAGGAGAGAAAGTGGAAGAAAGCCGCGGCAAAAAAGTGCGCGAGAATGGTTCAGAAGCATTTTCAAGAGAAAGCGATACAGGCGCAAAAGGCGGAAAAATCTCAGGAATTGAGATTGAAGAAAATCGCGGGCTTCGCTGCAAAGGAAATTAAAACCTTTTGGACTAATGTGGAAAAGGTTTGTTCACTTTTTTTTGGGACTTCGTGAAATATTATTTTAACCACAAAAAAATTTTCTTTACTTTCTTTTTTTTTTAAATAATATTTATAGTCGCTTTTCTTTAATGTCGAGTATGAAAAACAAATTTGGACGAACGTAATCGAATAATAGATATTAAATTCCACGTTAGAGACCCCACATACTTAAGCCGGCAACTTTGATACTTCATTATCGATGTTGTGTGCTCATTGTGGGAACATTATAAATCTGAATGAATCTTTTAGGGTTGCGTCCCCTCCTTCGATGAATGCAGCCTAAGGTTTCTTTTAGAAACATTTTTTTTGGAACTAAAAAAAAAAGTTATTTCAATGAATCAAACTATTCATTTCATGGCTTTGGAACTAATGTCACTGTTTTCTTTTATTAATCGCAGCTCGTCGAGTTCAAGCAACAGACAAGATTGGAGGAGAAACGAAAGAAAGCCCTCGACCAGCATCTCAACTTTATCGTCGGACAAACCGAAAAGTATTCCACTTGGTTGACGGAGGGTCTGAATAAGACCGACGGAGCTCAGAGCGTTCCTGCATCGATAAACAGCTCTAGAATTTCATCGCCTGTACCAACGAACAAACAACACTCGGATGGTTAGTAGATAACTCTTTTTTCCAAAAACGAATGAAAAAAGAAAACATTAATTTTTTACTTTTATACGATTTAAAAACGATTGATTCGATACGATTTTGTAGCATGAAATTGGAAACAATTTAAAAATTAAAAACGTTAAAGAAAGATATCGATATTATTTTTCAAAAACTGTTAATGTTATAAAAAAAAAAAGATTTTTTTTCTTATGATGACACTATACCGTTTCTGAAGGGGCGAGAAATCATTCATACTCAATCCTACTTTGTGATGTAATCGAGGCATTTGTCTGAGAAAAATAAACACTACTAATATATGCGCGAAAAAAAAAGTTCATGTGACAAGAGATGTTTTTGATAATCGTCACAGATGAGTTCGAACCGAATCAAAGTTCCGAAGACGATGAGGAGACGATAGCGAAGGCTGAGGAGGAAATGAAATCCACGACGAATCACAAGGAGGAAGTCGAATTGTTGAAAAAAGAATCGGAACTTCCTCTCGAGGATTTGCTGAAAGAGTTGCCACCGAATTATCTGGAGGAACGCGACAAGAGCTTATCGCCGGTTATGAAAGAAGTCGTCGAGAATGAAAACGATGCGACGGCGGACGGAGATACCGAGTTCACCGTCGCATCTGAAGAATCGTCCGACGATGAGAACACAATAATGGAACAGGAGAAACTCGAAGGAAATGCTAATCATCAAAAAGAACTCGATGAACTCAAGGTAAACGAGTTTAATTGACAAATTAATTTCATTTATAACTCAATACGCCGTTTTGCTTTGGAATTCGTTGCGACAATTTTCCCGTCAAACTTTTTGATATAAGTGCATTTACAAAGTTACGTTATGAAACTATAAAGATTGACATTTTTCTCTCCCTTTTTTTAGCCGATCGTATTCTGCATTTTTCTGTTGAGAATATCATCGCTGAAATTGATTGCTAAATCTTAGAAAATTGTTTTTTTAATAATCCCTTTTTTTCGTATATCGTCACAACGAAAATTACATCCTTCCATCCAAAGTGATTTGCACTGTTCATTGCACGTCATTATTTCAGGAAGGTAGATTAAAATTATGCAACATCTTTCCCATGCAATGAATTTGATAATCTTTCGATTTGTTGCGCAAAAGTGTTACACAATATCTTTTTTTATATCTACAAAAGTTCTTAACGTTTTAAAAAAAAAGAAAACAAGGAAACTTGTTGTCTCTCGTGTCGCTTCTTAAACTTCGTGGAATATCCGATTGACCGTACTAGAATCACAATCTACTATTTCGATATGGTATAAAATAAAAGAATAATTCAAATTGTTTTCTTTTTTCAGGCCGAAAATGATATGACTATCGACGAGCTAATGGAGAAATACGGAAATATGCCAGCAATGCCGATGGACGTCGACGGTGACACTGATCGTGGTAAATATACTTTAATAACGCAAAAAACAAAACCAATACGAATTACGAAAAAAAAAAAAAAGATTATTCAAGGATGACACTATACCGTTTCTGAAGGGGCGAGAAATCATTCATACTCAAACCTACGTTGTGATGTAATCGAGGCATTTGTCTGAGAGTAATGCGTTTAAATTTACGTGATAAAAAGAAATGTATTCCCGTCGCACGGAATGCTAAACGACGATTTTTTTTCTTTGAATTGCAGAATCCGTCGACGATTCGGATAAAGAAGATGCCGAAAAGAATGAAGACAAGTCGGATAGCGAAAGCGAAAGTGAAGATGAGACAAAGGCGGCGGACGACGAAGAGGATTCGCCAACGCAGAGCGACGACGAAACAGGCGTCGGTCTGAAATCACTGCTTGAGGATCTTTCAACCGAGAAACCGGAGGATAATAACAAAACGGCCAACAGCGAACAGTGCGATAATCACAACGAGATGGACGACGTTGCTGCGCTCGCTGAAAGTATTCAACCCAAAGGAAACACATTACTCACGACAAGTGTAAGTGAAGAATAATGAATAACTTATTATCAGTTCAATTGTCGATTGTCAACTACCTATTTTAAATAATCAATTATTAATTAAAATTAAAAAGAAAACAATCAATTAACTTGGCATTATCAGCTTAAAACAATTGCTTATCGGTTCGTTGGAAATTATTAAAGCACCTATTCTGGTTTTTTCCCGTAACAACAGATCGAATGCTTTTTCACTACATTTTGAAATTCAGATGCTAAAGTATGTTTCTTTAATTGCGTGGCAACTTTTTTCCAATTATTGAAGATGTAAAATCATTTATATCTATCAGAGTTGCGCCTTCCTTAATTAAATAATGCGTGGATCAAATAACGCATTATTCAGTCCGGAAGGTAAATTAAAGTTAGTCGATATCTTTAGATGCTCCTTATCGCCATTTCAGACTCAGTTTGACTTGGCATTTGATTTGGTGCGCAAAAATATCGCACATTTCTCCGAAAACAAAATTTTTGAGCGTTACTATTTGTTTTAAACATTATTCAAGTATTTTACTGCGTTTTCTCACTTCTCGTCTGAGTAGACTCACTTTTTTTTCTTTTTTTTCAAGACATTCTCCAGTGAGAAAAAAAATTATTCAGTCATAAAAAAGTGTCGCTGTATTTTTCGCCTCAGCGTTCGAATATCGCTGAAAAGCCTATAAACATTAATTGGCGTATCGCTCGGCTTCGTTTAACCGCTACAATTTTCATTCTAATTGTATATCCAATCTATAGTAATATTCAAACGCGTACCGGCTTTGAGCTGCGAGTCATCGTTTATAATAGTGGAACGCGAAGGATTGAAGCGGCAGATAACTCAATCGAGATGAGCGATGCTGGAATAAGATTGGAATTGTTGTCCGAACTATCAGCTGAATTCAATACCGCATCTTGCAATTAATGAGCGATGAAGATTCAGAATAAGCGTTCAATAACGTTTCATAGTTGCGGCGATCCTACAATTCGAAATTTACTAAAAATGTATGAATTCGAATTTTGTCGTTACACGCGTCGCAAAAACTTGATCCTTAGAATACTATTCGATTCCTGTAAATCCGGTCGGATGAGAAAAACATTTTTTTTAGCGTTTACGAAACCGTGCAGTTTTGAGCATTTAGTAACAATCAAGAAATCCAAATTCGAACGTTGGCTGTTGACAAGTCTTACGCACTAAGATAAGCGTGAAATTTTGTTTTCAAGCACTCGAAAGACTTTCAATCCTTCCATCCAAAGTGATTTGCACTGACAATTGCAAATTATTATTTCAGGAAGGTAGAGAAAAGTACGTAACATCTTTCCCATGCAATGAAATCAATGTTTTTCGATTTGCATTGCGCAAAAGTGTCACACAAATGAAGTTTACGACTTTTTAAAATATATATTATAACTCATAAATCATTGACCAGTTGATTGAAAAAATTAAATAACCTGGAAGAACTATTAGTTACTTGATTCAGTAATAAGCTTCGATTTTTAATTGTCGTCGTCGGTTTTCTTTTTTTAATGAATGCCGAAAAACCTCAAAAAAATTATACACAAGATTTTCAAGTTCGCAAAGTTCCAGTTTTTTTCTTCAACCGTTCAACATTTATAGTGGCGATGGATCGTATTAAAAAAAGCATCGATATCGAAATAATCTGTGTTTCGGTATTATTATCGATTTTTTTTAAAGATAAAGAAACTAATAGATGGTTATTTACGAGAAAATGTTGTAATGTACTTCAATCGATAATCGGTCGATCAGATTACAATCGATATTTATCCTCCTGTTTCCTGGTGTTTTGCGCAACCGATCGCTAATCACTTTCTACGGGAGGTAAACGAAGGCGCGTCGTTACATCTTTTGTATGCATGTAGTCAATAAATCTATTTCCATTTCCAGCCATGGGGATAGAGACGACTTAGGTGCGCAAAGATGTTGCACAATCCATTTTTGTTAAATTTTTTAAAAAGTTAAATAGAAAAATGTTGTCCACTCAATTTCAGATTGAACGTATTTTGAAAACGCCAATTTGCAAAAACCGAATTCATTTTTTTGTGACATAGAAAAAATAAGAAAACCGCCCTTCTATTTATTTCTCTGTTCTTTTTTTTCTTCAGGTCGTAACGAAAATTCCGTTCCTCCTGAAGCACTCGTTGCGCGAATATCAGCACATCGGTCTCGACTGGTTGACAACGATGTACGAGAGAAAATTGAATGGAATTCTCGCAGACGAGATGGGTCTCGGAAAGACAATTCAAACGATCGCTCTACTGGCGCATCTCGCTTGTGAGAAAGGCAATTGGGGACCGCATCTCATAATCGTACCAACGTCGGTGATGCTTAATTGGGAAATGGAGTGCAAAAAGTGGTGTCCGGGCTTCAAGATTCTCACGTACTATGGCACGCAGAAGGAGAGAAAACAAAAGCGCACGGGTTGGACGAAACCCAACGCCTTTCACATATGCATCACTTCTTACAAACTCGTTATTCAGGATCATCAAAGCTTTAGAAGAAAAAAATGGAAATATCTCATACTCGACGAGGCGCAAAATATAAAGAATTTCAAGTCTCAGAGATGGCAACTTTTGCTGAACTTTCAAACACAAAGGTAAGTAGAACTGCGAAAAAAACTATGACAATCTTTTGTATTTATCTATTGTAGAATTTTTACCGGTAAATTCGATTTTCAAAAAAATTATCGGTGTTCGACATTTTTTACTTTCTATTGTATATTTAATTAAAAATACATATTAATAGCATATTGTAGATTTGATAATTTAATGAAGCGAAAATAATTTTACGTGTTTTTCTACGTTTTTTCAAATACTAATTGTATTCTTTTTTGCATTTTTACTATTTTCAGACGACTATTGCTAACGGGCACACCGCTGCAGAACAATTTGATGGAACTCTGGTCGCTAATGCATTTCCTGATGCCGAATGTTTTTCAATCTCATCGAGAATTCAAGGAATGGTTCAGCAATCCCGTCACCGGAATGATCGAAGGAAATAGCGAGTACAACGAAAACATTATTCGACGCCTTCACAAGGTCTGTACGTACTGCTTTTCTACATGTATAGCACTTACCTTTGTATGAGAAAAAAACTTTGGCGAACGTGGAACGTTAATCGATATGTTGATATAGTAACATCCACTAATTAGTAGAAAAAAATTTGGTGAAACGATTATCATTTTCCAATATATTTTCAATGGTGTAGTTTTTTAAACTAAATACATTTTGTAGAAATAAATTGTCAAAAAAGAAATATTTCAGAACTCGAAGTTGAGAAATTTATTTTCTTTCGAAAAGTGGACCAGTTGTCTCTAGTAGAACTAAGAAAAAAAAACCCGTAGACGTGCGTCAAATAGAAAATCGCTGCCGACAAACCGGAACGTAAAATCCTCGTGATTGTGACGGTTGTAAATTAACAAGAACAGCGAAATAATAACATTCTCCATTAAAACTCGTGTGACTTAAGTGGAAATTCGTACGTCATGCGTATCCTGTCTGGAGATACATATGTATATACTTTTTTTTTTATTTATAAATAATGTTTATCCACCTCGACGAGGGAATTGGTTATTTTTTAACAATCAATGAAACAAACAATTATGTTTTATTTATTTTTTACACATTGTCCTTTCAGGTTCTTCGACCCTTTCTCTTGAGAAGGCTAAAGACAGAGGTGGAAAAACAATTGCCAAAGAAATACGAACACGTTGTCATGTGCCGATTGTCCAAACGGCAGAGATATTTGTACGATGACTTCATGTCGAGAGCAAAGTAAGTTTTATTCTCCGTTTTTATTAACGTTTGTCGTTTCGGGAACAATAAGATAATGTTAACATCAAATAGATTTGGCGATTACGAACTCTGGTCAGAACTCTGGTCTGAATTTATGAAGTCCGCTGATCAATTCTATCGATTGTTCTATCGTCACAGAATAGAAACGGTTGCTATATCGCTACAGATTATTATAGAGAAAAATATAGAGGTTTTCATTTTTATCTACCGCACGATTATTCAAACATAAACAATTATCAGACCTCAGAGAGAGAGAGGGAGAGAGAGATTTGGAGTTGCGACGAAATCAACTTTTATGTCACCGATCACGCGGAAAGGGATCGAATAACAGTACATTTTGTACAGATATACATATTTTTTCTTTTTATTACAGAACGAAGGAAACTCTCGCGAGTGGCAATTTGTTGAGCGTAATAAACGTGCTGATGCAATTGCGGAAGGTGTGCAATCATCCGAATCTCTTCGAAGTGCGACCGACAGTATCGCCGTTTCAGATGGAAGCTATTGAATTCGTTACCGCTTCGTTGGCCTGGAGTGCCCTTGATTATCATCCCTTCAAGGTAAATCATCGTTCGAATAATAATATGTTTGTTTTTTTGTCTTTTTTTTTTTTAGTTTCTTTCATTTTTAAATCGTTTTCTGTTTTATTGTTAAAAAAAAAAAAAAAAACAATGCATATTTTCATATACATATAGAAACTAAAAAAATTGTAATGATTTTTTATCATTAGTTTTTTTCTTTTACGCATACTATATATAACATTGTTTTCTAATTCTTTTTTCAGTCGATCGATCTCTCGTGTTTAAATCTTTACCTCGTGGACTTGGAACTCACACTGACGGCATTCGTCGCTCATCGGGTTAAGCGTTTGCAGACCCCGCGAAAGCTCATAGAGGAGATCGACAGTATGCCGGACGTACCGCCGCGGTGTCCGTCGGGAAAGATAAAGATTAACGTGAGACTGTCGAATCAGACAAAATCCCAGGTGGCACCGCCGCCACCACCGCCGACGACAACAGCGGTGGTACAGACGAAGATGAAAAATCTCACGGGCATCGTTCAGAATCCGAGAGTCGGAACTTCGCCGCTCATAAAAACTCTGAACAATCAGTCGACGCCTGGACAAGGTACGATATCCGTTTTTGTTGCAATGAAGGAAAAAAATCGTCGAGTTTTCCAAGTGTTATGAATTCTAAAATATTTTTTATTACTGTTTTTTTAAAGGCGTGACACTGAGAGTGGCGACCGGACAACACTTGCAGGGATACTCTGTTCAACTGGTTCAACATCAGGGCAGCGTCAAGGGTAATTTATAAATTTGCCATTTCTGAACGTAAATAAGAGATTTTTTGAGAAAAGAACAATGTTCAACACTCATTAGAATTCGTGGATCCGTGTGGTAGTGTTGAATTCCAGAAAAAGTAAAATTTATGTAGTCGTTGAAAATTTCATGCATCATCGATCAGTGATTGTACTTTGTGTACAATTGCTTTTGCAGTGATGCTATATTAATTATTAGTACTCGGGCCAGCTTGTCCAAAATCTGACCATTTATGGACATTCTAGAACCAAGCATACAAAAAAAAACAATGAAATTACAAAGGATGTATTGTTACAGCCAAAAAAGAGATTCGGCGGGAATTTCGAACAGTTTCCGTTGAAATAACAATCTGAAAAAAAAACCACTTATACAGAAGGCATCAAGAACCTTACTTCTGCATAATGATAATCCCAAAAAGTTGTCTACAAATAATTAATGATTCATTAATTTCTTCGATTACATGCGAATTTTTTTTCGATTTTTCGAAAATTTCGATATTTGCGAATATGTCTATGATATTTGTGAATACGTGTTTCTCGGAACTCGTACCCAACATTTGTGACTTTTTATCGATAAAAAAGTAGAAGAAAAAATCATTTGGAAAATTAGAAAACAATTTGAAAAAAAATCAATGTTCGGGAAAAAAATTGGGTCACCGGAGCAAACGATGAAAATTTGTTTTTTTTTTTTACGGATTTATTAATCACTTTTTGGCATTATATTTACGGAAAATTAATCTCCGTAGGATCTTCCCTTGTAATGTCTCTTTTAGCTGTAACGATAGTAATGACATTCTTTCCTTTAAATCGTCATTTGAATTGCAATATAATTTAATTTGTTTTCTCTTTTTTTTTATAGCTATTCCCGTCGCGACACTTGCTCACAGTTCACCGGGAGTACAGAACGTAACGACCACGAGTTCAGCGGGTATGAACGCTCAGAGAATAACGATGGGCAATACGAACATCAGGGACGGTCTTCAACGACTGACGACCCAAACGGTGACGGTGAAACAGGGAGATTCTCTTCAGAGGATAGCTGTGCCGAGTTTCGCTCAACTCGTACAAACGTCCACCGGAAGACACATAATTTTAACATCGAATCAGCAGAACACCAATACCGGTGAGTTGGGTTAGTCGATTTTTCGTTTTATTGTTTAATTCATTTCATTAATTTGAAGAATAAAACAGAAATGAGAATTAGCCTCTACATTTTTTCTGCTATTTTTTGATTATATTTTATCATTTATTATATACCCTGTCCGCTCACGATGATAGCGTTTTCGCAACTATCAACGTCAAATTTACATGGCAGGGTAGAAAAAAATTAAAAATCCCTATTAAAACTCACGTTCGGCAAATTTATATTGCGTTTCGTGAATCCTGTCTGGGGATACAAGGACATAATTTTATAGACAAAAGTGATTATATTCTGTAAAAAAATTAAATTCGTTTTAGTATCGAAAAAAAAAAAAGAAAAATACTAATATCAATTTGATTTCACCAACGATCTCATTTTAAAAAATATTCTCTTGTAAATTAAAAGCAGAACGTTAATAAAAATGTATACAATTTGTTTGAAATTTATTGCGTGTACTTTTACGTTAAAAATGTAAAAAAAAAAAATTTAATTTCTTTTTTGCATATTCAGTTTCATTCCCAGTCATGGCTGGCGGTCAGCGTCTAACGGTTCTGTCGAAGTCGATAATGGGTTTGTCGACGGCGAACAAAGTCGTCGGTAGCGTTGTGACGACAACGACAAATGCCGGCGGTAGAGTGGGAATGAGAGTTCCACCGCTGAACGTGAACGCGTCGCCGGGACAAAATTTGGCGGCTCTGCAGCCTCAACAACAGGCGCAGCAGCCGCAACAGTTGCGATGCGGAATTGTGACGAGAACAGCGCAAAAAGAGACGATCAAGACTCAGATCAAGGAACAGCCAAAATCTGAATTTTATCTGGTGAGTTCGAAAACTATAAAATTAAAGAAGAAAGAAAGAAATCTTTAACAACATTTGTATCTCAAGGCTCGAAAATTACGAAATTTTGTTTTTATCGAAAATTATTGAAATAAATAAAATGGCACAATTATTGATACCTCAAGGATTTACGATAGTCGGACCATTTTCCACATCTGTAATTTAACATTTCAAATATTAGACAAAAATATAGAACACAAAATATTTTTTTTCTAACATGAATTCGGAGAAAATTTCCGAACTATTGCGTTACACAAATTTCTTAATTATATCAATATCCAAAATAGATATTTTATATAATTTATATTATTTTTGCGCAAAAAAAAAGCCTCAATTGGAAGAGGAACGTCGACAGCGTCGCCAGTCGAAGCTCCGAACGATCGCAAACATAAATGAGCGTCGTTGCGCCGCTTGTCCCCTCTATGGCGAGGATCTCTTCACGGCTCTTCGTATCGGTAAACCAGCGACCGGTTGTCAGTGGCACAATGGCCCGACGAATTGTTCCGGCGCCAAGGAGACTCCGCGAACGCGTCGTCAATTCTTCTCGCGCACGGAGGCTCTCGCCGCGGCGATTAAATCCACTGAGCAGATAGTCGAGGAGTTGAAGGAAGTTTTTCAACGTTTCGTCGTCTACGTGCCCGCGGTAAGGGCGCCAGCCCCGCGTTTCCACGTTTCACATCCGCCGCCTCACAAGATTTGGGCGCAGCAACGTCTCCACAACGAGATCGAACGCGAATTGACCCCGAAATTGGCAATACTTCATCCGATCGCAGGCGCGATGATGACGCAATTCCCGGATCCACGTCTGATTCAGTACGATTGCGGAAAATTGCAGTCGCTCGACCGTTTGTTGAGAAAATTGAAGACCGGCAGTCATCGGGTTTTGATATTTACACAAATGACGCGAATGTTGGATGTTCTCGAGGCTTTTTTGAACTTTCACGGTCACATTTATCTGCGTCTGGATGGCGCAACGAGAGTCGATCAACGGCAAGTACTGATGGAGCGCTTTAACGGCGACAAAAGAATCTTCTGTTTTATACTGTCGACGAGATCCGGCGGTGTCGGTGTTAATCTTACCGGCGCCGATACCGTGATATTCTACGACAGCGATTGGAATCCGACGATGGACGCTCAAGCGCAAGATCGCTGTCACAGAATCGGACAGACCCGCGACGTTCACATATATCGGCTCGTCAGCGAGAAAACCGTCGAGGAAAATATTCTGAAGAAAGCGAATCAGAAACGCTTGCTGGGGGATCTCGCAATCGAAGGCGGAAACTTTACGACTGCTTACTTCAAAAGCGTAAGTTCTATACAACTTTTTAAATTAATTTTTAAAAAATGTTGTACTCCTTCCGTGAAACAATGAATTGCGAGAGAAGTTTGCAATTCATTTTTTTAAAGGAAAATCAAAGACAATTTTTTTTTCTTCTATAAATAATGAACTCTCGATAAAGACGAAAATTTATCACTTTACTTATCTTCCAAAACTTTGCATCTATTGAGCATTTTTTTTGTTGTCCATGTAAAAAAAAATTTTTTAGCTCATGGGTCTGATGACTCCTTTGAAAGGCATTTGCCAATTTTTCTTTCGACAATTTCGCTTACAGAAATTGAATGTTCGAGTTGTAAAATTTATTATTATTTTTTTTTTCACAATTTCTTATTCGATTTTACAGTCGACGATTCAGGATCTGTTCAACGTCGATCAAACGGAAAACGACGCGTCCGCTCGAATGGCTGAGGTGTTGGATCAGAGCAAAGAACGCGAGAGAGCGTTGCATCGGGAATTGACGACATCGACGAGCACGACGACCCCCGCGGCTTCGACGTCGTCGCAACCGAACGAGGAAAAAGTTGCTATCGGAGCCCTCGAGAGCGCGCTGGCTGCGGCCGAGGAAGATCTCGACGTTCAGGCCGCGAAAACCGCGAAGGCCGAGGCTGTCGCTGATCTCGCCGAATTCGACGAGAACATACCGTTGGACGATGCGGACAAAGAGGACAACGCGCAGGTCAGCAAAGCCGAACAGGAAGTCCAACATTTGGTTTCACAGGTCGGTGCAAACAAAAACGTGTTTTAACTACTCATTACAATTATTAGCGAAGTCGCGAAGAAAATGTTTAATTTCTCGTAACATCAATTATTATTCTTTTTATTATTATTTTTTTGTTAATGGATTGAAATCATTTTCGAATCCAAATGAGTTAAAAGACACGAAAACGAAGACGGTATATTTCTTAGACGCTTCTAGAGGTTGTAATTGTTAAATTGCGAGCCAAATTGCTATGGTTATTCGAAGAAAATTTTGGTTGCTCCCCGTCGAGTCTAAAGAAAAAAGGTAATAAGTATTTCATTCAGACGAAGTAATATCTTAATGCTGCTTTGGGGCTACAAAAATATGCGTCTTTCCGAATCAATCGAGTCGTTATTTTTGATAATTTTTTAAAGCGCGTGCATCATCGATCAGTGATTCTACTATGTGTAGAATTGCTTTTGCAGTGATGCTAGAATAAATATTTTGCTTCGGCCAGCTTGTTCAAAATCTTACCATTTATGGACATTCTAGAACCAAGCATACAGTTTTTTTGACAATTAATGAACCCCTTTTTTTCCTGTCTATCTTATTTTTTTTTTCATCACAAAAAATTTGAAAGAAAAAAAGTCCTCAAAAAATACATTCCTTTGATTTTTCAGATCGTTTATTTTACTTTATTTTAAATCATCGATTATACCTGAATGTCTCGTTCGAGAGATTACATATTTATGGTTTAATTTTTCAAAGTTGATCATTTTACCAATTATTTGTATTTTCGTGATCAATGGTTAAAAAAATTACTCTGGAAAATTGAAGAAAAAATCAATTTTTAGGAATTTTTTTTCAGCTTTTTCGTTAATAATATATTTGTTATAATATCTATTATTAGTTATCATCATTAGTTATAAAACCACAAACCAATCTCAATAGTAAGACTTGATAAATTTGTAAAGCGTGAAACTTACCAAATTCCAGACTATGAACATAAAGAGAAAAAAAAATCTAAATACAAACGTTTTGTCATCTCTCCATAGCTAACACCAGTGGAGCGTTATGCGATGAAATTCGTCGAGGAGTCCGAGGGAACGTTTTCCGCAGCACAATTGGCCGCCGCTGAGCGCGAATTGGAACAACAGAAGAAAGAATGGGAGTTGGATCGTTTGCGTGCGCTTCGCGAGGAGGAGGAACGTCGTTTGCGTCTCGCCGACGACGACGAGAAGCCGTTGACCTTCGGACGCGAGGATTCACAAAATCAGGTTAACAACACGTCTAGTAGTTCTAAGCGTTTATCGATTAAGAAGCGCGCGTCGCAGGAGAATAGCTCCACAAACAATGTAACGACGACGATGACGATGACGCGACGAACTTCGTTGCGTCGGGCGAGCAATCGCAGTGCTCGTGACGAGTCGATATCGGAGAGCGAAACGGAGACAACGACCGACACGGACGACGAGTCCGAATCGCATGACGACGATCTTGTAGAAGACAGTCCCGACGAAGAATCGAGTCACACCGAGTCGCAGAGCCAAGGCGACGACGAGGAGGACGACGAGGATGACGAGAACGGCGACGCCGACGACGACGACGATTATGAGAACGACGACGAGGAGATACGTGAGACGCGAGCCGATAACGAGCGCAACAACGCTGCTCGCGGCAACGTCGGTTACAGCAAACGGCGCAATCGTTCTAACAAATCTTCCGAGCGCAACAGTCGTTGGGATCTCAACAGTCCGCGCACTCGGTCGCGAGGAAATGTGAAAATCGATCTCTGGACACTGGACGTTAGCCCGATATTGCCCGGCGTAAAGCCAAATTTTCGCAATCGCAGAACAGTCCAAAAACGCGGAAGACGAAAAAAGTCGGAGAAAAAAAAATCCGACGCCGCTCTATTCGCTCTGCCGATATCGCCGAGTCCAAAGAGAGGCATTAACAACGCCAATTCAAACGAAAAAACTAAATCCCACAGCGATGAAAAAACTCGGGACGACAGCGCGGAAAAATTATTGAAAAAAAATGCGAACTTAAGCAATTCCGGAAACGATAAAAAGATCGAAGTTTCGAGTAAATCAAAGGAGGAAAAAACCGCGGACAAAGTTTATCGTAAAAACTCAAATTTGAATAATTCCGGAAACGAGAAAAAGATCGAACTTTCGGAAAAATCGTCGCGAAAAAATTCAAATTTCAACGTTGTTTCCGATGCCGAAAAAATTCCGGAAAAATTGAGGAAAAAAAATACAAGCCTAAACAACATTGTCGAAACGAAGCTTGAAAGTTTGGAAAAAAGGAAAAATATTGTAAATTCAACAAATTTGGAAAATCGTGATAAACTGTCGAAAAACAATGCAAATTTGTCGAGTAATGAGGAGAAACATTCATCGGAGGATAACGATGATTCGACCAACAGTCGAGGGTCGTCGCCGGTGAATACAAAAATAGCGAATGTCGAAGTTCTGATGGACGAAAAGATGTCGGAAATTTCGTGCAGCATAGAGCTCGCGTCGCAGAGCGACGAGAGCGTCGAACACGAAAGATCTTGCGCCTTTTCGCCGGACGCGAAGACTCGCGTCGACGAGGAGCCTTTCGACGTTTCGTCGTTGATGTCCTCAGCGGCACCGCGTCTCGAGATAATTCTCTCTGACATCGCCGTGGTGCAGAAACTTGACGACAAAAATAATGAAAAAAAATTATCAAATCAATCTGAAAGCATAAAAACACCGCGAGGAACGCGTTCGAAACCGATGAACGTTAAACGTTTGACGCAGACATTCGACGCGAGTTTCGACGAGACGGGTGTCTCGTCGAACTACGAGATTGAGTCGGTGACGTCGGAAAATTTGCCGAGTAACAAGCCGATCCACGTGACGCGATCGTCACACCGTGTGACGACGAATTTCGGAACTAATGTCGAAGAGACGGATAGTCTCGAGGACAACGATGAGGTTATGAGGAAAGAATTGGCCTCCGAAATTCCGGAAGTATCGAGCGATAGTAAAAAAGATACCGACGAAGAAAGGGTCGCATTTTTGCAACCGGAGCCGCCGACACTGCTGCGCGAGGAGTCTGAAACTAATTCTCGACAATCGCCGTCGAGAAGAGCCTCGATAAAGCGCATCACATCGAAATCTTCGACTCCCGAGCCGGAAAAAAAATCTTGCGTCGATTCAATAAGCGAGATGATAGGTTTGTCGACTCAACGTCGTCGTAGCGTCGCCACACGTTCGAGAAACAAAATTCAATTGGACGAGATAACGAGAATAATTGAGACTGTTAACCAGGAAAAAATGATCACGGATAGCTCGAGAAACTATGAAAAAAGTAGCGAATCCGAGGATGTCGCTGAAGCGCCGATTCTTGAGCCGGAAATGTCCAAGAGCGTCAAGCAAGAGTTAATGAACGATTTTTCCGATGAAAAAATTCTTGAACCTTCGGACAAGTACGATGATTCGCCTGTCGAACCCGCGGCTTCCCGAAGTGACGATAAGATTAGTGAAAAAAATAATAAAAATGATGAGAAACTTTCCCTTCCCGTCTCGAAATTGTCCCTCGAAACTCGAGTGCGATTACGAAGACCCGATACACCGTTTCCGGGTGTTTTGACTCGTCGAGCAAAGACTACAGTTCTTGAAGCCTCGACGTCTGCAACGACGACCGGCGGCAGCAGCAGCAGCAGTAGCAGCAGTAGTAGCAGCAGCAGCAGCAGCGAGGCTGATGCGAAATTCGCGGTTCCCCGAGCGTTTCGAAAATCTCTTGACGGCCGAAGAAGCGCGCGGTTGAATACCGTTTCGGAGTCTCAGGACGGCGAACAATCGTCCCGAAGTCTCTTAAAAACGTCGACAAGAATATTGACGCAAAAACAGTCAGACGTCGGTATCACGGATTCGGCGAGATTAATCTTAACGCGTTCCAATTCTGTTACCTCGAGTTCATCGCCACCACCATTGGCTGCGCTGCAGAGTCCTCAAAATTGCATGATTACGTTGAAACCTTTGCAAAAAAAGTATCTCGAATCAACGAGCGAGGTAATTGGCGAAGCTTCTTCTTCCTCATCGTCACCGTCACCGTCGTCGCGACCGAAGACACGTTCGTCGTTGAGCGTCGCTGAGAATTCATTAAAAATCATTTCGTCACCGACGGAACGTCCGACTACTCGTAGCGCTCGCGCGTCTCTCGACAACGGCAATTTTTTGTTGCCACAGACGTCGCAGAATTTTCGTAAAAATCGAGTTGTCGATGCGTCAAGATTGACGAAAAAAATTACGCCGATGGTGGACAATGTTACGGTAGTAAATTCGCCGCCGAAAAAGCGTCCCGACACGCCGCTTCCGGTTTCGAATGACAATACGACGAGAGTCACGAGATCTGGAGTCGATTTTGCCGTGACGAGCGGCTCGAGATTACGAAATATTCGAAGAATATCGTTGAGCAACGAGGACGCGCCGGAGAAGAGAGAAAATTTGGATACCGACACGAATGGCAATGCACTCGGCCACGAGGCTTATTCGAAGGATAATTCCGACGAGACGAGCATCGAGAGCAGCAACGAGAGACCTCAGAGAACGGCGAAAGTCGTGGCGATTTTAACCCTTGACTCACTGTCCCGAGGATACAAGAGTAACGCGACGAACACAGGTTGCGCGAGGAGAAACGACGAGACGGAGGAAAAAATAATTTCCGTCGTCGATCTTGAGAGCGGAGAATCCGAGAATGAATCGGCACAAGAAACTAATCAGAGACGAACTATGGCGAGACGAAGCGTCAAGAGAACGAGAATTGGCGGTGCTATGACTAAACCCATCGCCACGAGAGACGCGAATGAGATACAAGTCGTAGAGATAAACGACGATGATGATACGCAGACTCAACCGACAAGGAAAATTGTTAAATTGCAAAATTCCACGACTATCGACAGATTCAATAGCTCGGCTTCTTGATCCGTCTTTCGTATCTATAGAAAATCAAGAGGTAATCGAACATACGACGAGCATAATAACGACGAAGTTTTCGTTAGGAGAATCGCTTGAAGAGAATACATAAATAATTGTTTCTTTTACATTTCATTCTTTAAAAAAATAAGGATTTGAAATTCAGAAAAATTGGCAAATTTTGCGATTAAAACTCAAATTAACGAATTATCAAATTTTTTAAATGAGTTTTCTGAAAAAATGAAAATTGATTGCGACTGTCTAATCGATTGAAGAAAAAAGTGTCTTCGAAATTGTATGAAACTTTTAAATTAATTTCTTGATTCATAACGTTATTAAAACGTCGAATTGATGAAATTGTCAACGACAATTGTAGAATTGAGGGAAAAAAAACAAAACAATTGAATATTTTTTGCGAGTTGAGAGTTCGATTTATCGAGTGAATTTTTTTTAGCATTGAGATCTAAAAAAATTGGGAAAAAAATAGAGAAGAAAAAAAAATGAAGGATTTTCATTGAGACGCATAAAAAAAAAAGTCGCAATTGCTTCAACTTTTTCTGAGTTCGAAAAAAAATAAAAATCAATAAACAATATTTTAATTCTCTTCGATGCGAGTCTCCACCGAAAAACAAGATGAAAAGAACTTCTTACAAACAATTTTGCTTGACAATTTTCGATCCACAGAACTCGAAAAAAACAAAGCGAAAATAACATAATTTTGTTTCTGAAACTTGTCAATCTTTGTAAATATGATATACGGAAGGAAAAACAGAAAATGAGGAAAAAAAAAACAGTAATATTGAGACGATAAAAAGAGAGGATATCGACAATGAACGCGGCCTCGTTGTACCGGATAAACAATTTTGTGATTGGGAATTTCGTTTCAAGTGTGTCGCGTGAGCCTTGTACAAAAAAATTAGCCACGAGTTGAGATGGAAGCGTGTAACGTACGGACGAAAAACACTAAATTAAACACTTAAAAGCTAAAAAAAAAAATTAAAAAATAACGAAAACCATTGAATGACCGATAGGCCACCTCCCCCCCCCCACCCGTACTAAGTCCGTTAATATAATTTATATATTTCGTGATAAGCGAGACTCATGACTGTACTATATTAGGTTTAGATTTTTAAACGTGAGAAAAAACCGCGAGAGAGAAGATGGAACAAAAAAAATGAAAAACCGTTTACCCTTTAAGAAAAAAAAAAAAACCCATCGGTAGCAATGAAAAAAAAAATACATCCCCCGCAATCCATAGGTTGTTCGTTGTTATTGTTGTTGCGTCGATTCATGGTTTGCCGTTGATGTACGATCGAATTTTTCGTCCGCAAAAAAAAAAAAAAAAAAAAAAAAAAAGGTTTCGAAAGCGACGAAAATTTCGCTCGTTCTCACCTCGACGACTTCGGGCCATCGCCCTCCCTGCGCGCGCGTGCGAGAGTCCTCGAAAAAAAATATTTTGCGTCCGTAGGATTTGCGATCCACGGAAAAAAATACACAGCCTCGATTTATCTTGTAAACGCGTTTAAATGGTTAAGTTGTGCGAATGAATTTTGTATGATCGTATGCGTGTGTCCCGACTGGGGAAATTTGAACGAAACAACAGAAAAAAGAAAAAAAAAACAGGATATTCCTTGCTATGAATAAAAGAAAAAAATATATATAAAAAAATGAATAAAATAAATGTGTTTTCTTATTTCTTGGTGCGTTTCCAAGTATTGTTCAATCAAAGGTTCAGTTCCGTTTTGGTGTCAAAAAAAGAAAGTATTATGAAAGAAAAAAAAATGAATAGAGTAAAATTTGGCTCAGTGTGCTTGTTTATGGTTGGAGAGAGACATCGACAGGATAATCTTTGTTGCATGTCAGTTTGGTGTGGCAAGGCCTTCATGACCGCACAACACTAATTTAAAACAAGTGAAAAAAAAAAAGACAGAAAAAACTGAATAATGATCGATTGATAATAAAAATAATGGCACCAAAACACTGCCTTTGCCATTCCAAACTTGGAGACTGCCAAGATATAAGCAGCACATAAATGAGCGTGTTGTGAAGAGCGATATGCTTATTAGAACAAAAAGAAAAAATATATATTCATATATATATATTTTTTTTACAATTTCTAAAACGAATATGTCGAATCGTAATGTAGCGATTGCCAGAATTGTTGAATTGAGCCTTTGAATGAATAAGGCAGTAAACCTTTGATTATTACTATAAACATCCTTATCGAGAGTTTTCCCAAATAGGTTGGGAAAAAAAAACATCAAATTTCAATCTTGGAGATATCCGATCGGTAACTCGTAACAGTGGAGCTTTGGATTCTTTTATTTTTAACAAAGTTTTTTGGATAAAAAAAAAGACAAGGAAAATAACTTCGATCGGTATAGAAAATGCGAAAGTTTTGTGTACTGATTTCTCGAATATTCTTCATTTGCATTGCGGGATCTTTTTAACATCCGTTAAAAATAGAGACGAATTATGTTATCTTTCTATTTTTTCGTGCAAACAAATTTGAATATTTTGAAATCAAAATCAATTTTTTTTTATCATAGATAAAGAAAATTCATTGACTTCTATCATAATTGCTAAATTTGATGGGGAAAAAAGGTCGGGGAATGAATATTACGGCGCGTGACAATGGACCAGCAATTTTCACACAGTAATGAAACTTAACGCGTCGAAATGTGTCGATGGATTTTAAAAATATTTCGAACGTCATTTTCTATTAGGAAAAGTAAAGTAGTAAACTAAAAAAAGAAACAAAAATTTATGCTAATTAAGATTTAAAGAAATTCTTCAAATATTTTTTCAATTATTTCATATTCTTCGCAACGCATGGTTCGTCTTTCGAAAAAGAATTTTCGAAAGCGATTTTCGGTCAGCGATCATAATAAGTGTATTCGAAATATTTTCAAACATCTTCTCAAATTCCTTGACGAAGAACATTTTTTATTTTTTTCGATTTGCAAATTTTTAAAAAGATTCGGAAGCAAATAGCATTTGCAAATAAAAAGAAATCGAAAAAACGAGACACATAGATGCGTAAAAAAAAATTTAAATAACTTTCTGATACGTTTATTTTCGTTGTTGTGTGGGAACGACTCTTTCTCTGCTGTTGTCTCAAGCGTACGCAGTTGTTTATTTTGAAATTTTAAACTATTTTCACAATTGCCATTATTGTCATAATTGATATCGTTCTATTTAATTTTTTTTCTAAATCAATACGTTCAAATTGAATATTAAGAAAGTGAGTTTCGTCAATTTCAGTTCAAAAAGTCAAAAGGTCAATATAACAACGTGTAGAAGGAATTCGATAGCTTTTAATATTATTTTTTCGATTTTTTCTATTTGAAAAAAAAAAAAACACTTTCGACAATCTTTAGTATTTGGACCTGCGAATTTTTTTTTAATATAATCAGAACACTATTACCAACGAAAAATTTTGCATGGTAATTGCATGGCATTGATAATACTATTTTTTCAACCTACAAAAAAAAAACGCTTTTCAGCCGGAAATAGTCGAATTCCCAGGCAAATCGTCGACCTCTTGATAAACAAAAACAAAAAAAAATTGGTTTGAATATCAAAAACTGAATTTCTGCACTTATAAAAATGAATCGCTGAACTTTTCAAACTTTCGGTATAAATAATGTTGGGAACGAAAAACGAGAAAGATATATTCCAAGACAAAAATTTGATGCCGCCGACCTCACTCGAGATTATTAATAACAATGATTATTGCACACATTATTGCAAACTCCGTTTCTTTGTCGAACACGATGAACGCATTCGGAAATTCAATTGACAATACAATTGCATAATTGATTTTACTACGTTGCAGTAGGTAAGTCATTTTTTCAACTAAATTCTGGTGATTACGCTACAGCACATTTCAACGTTCGAAATTAAATATTATAACTCAGTTTTATCTTTATCGTTATCCTCTGACTAGACTGCGATTGTTCTTTTTTTTTTTTTAGTTAATTTCTAATATTTCGAAAAATGAAGAAAAATGTTTACTTATCTGAAAACATCGATTTCTTGTCTTGTAGGTATGGATGTCGGAGAGCAATATGGAACAGATGCCGGTTAGTAGAATTAACAATTTTCCAGTATTACATTTTTTTTTTTTCTTTTTTTCGTTCTGATTAATAAAATTCCTTTTTTTTTTTAATAGATGTGGTGTCCACCCACACCACCGAGTTCCGACAACGATGTTTACATCGATTACTCGTTGGGCTTTCTCTACGATTCTACGCCGATGACCGAGGCACAGTTACCGCCGGTTTACGTGAAGAAGGAACAGAAGAGAAGCCGTGTCGAAGTTTCCGATGGTACCAGAGACGGTAAGAGATATTACTTTTTAATCTTTTTATTATTAATTTTTAAGGGAAAATTTATTTATCGCAGAAGTCGTGACAAACGTACGTTGCAAATAAATAATTTTATTTCTTCGTGTTTACATTTCGATCGGTACATTAAATACTTATATATCATTTTTTGGTTGCCTAGAAAGTAACTTGCGCAATAGTTTTTTTTTACAAAATTTTATTTTTGTTTCGTGACATTCAGGTCGACGCCCGATGAAGATGAGACACAAGGAGGAATCCGTTTACGCACCGCGGTCCTTGTTCGATCGTCCATCGCCGGCTCTGATAAAGATGCGTAGGGACATGAAGCTTCACAAATATCGTCCGATAGTGCGTCCGACGATGCCGATAACGGGCGTGAAACCGTCGACGATGATGCGGTCCTCGAGCGATCAGGATCACATTCTCGACTGGATGGTCCACGAGGATTGGTCGTTACTTCAAGCTATACAAGTCTATCAGGGACTGCCGTTGAATCTCGTTATTCTCTCGCCGGGACACACGCCGAATTGGGATCTCGTTGCCGATATCGTCAACAACACGTCGAGAATCTACAGATCGCCGAAACAGTGTCGAAGTCGTTACGAGTCCGTTATCGTGCCGAGGGAAGAGGGAAAATTACTGTACGACACGACGCCCAAGAAACAGAAGAAACAAAAGGGTACTTACAAATTGCCGCAAGTTGCTGAGGTAAGAAAAAAATACCACTTTTCCCTTTATTCATTCTATTTTCTTCTTCATTAATAAACAAAAAAATCTCATAGTTTGTGAAACTTTGAAAGGAATTTGAGTAAAACATTTCTTTTTTCTCAACATCCATAAAATTAGGATGAACGTAGTTATAGTTTTACTTTTTTCAAGTTTTTTTTCCGTTGTCAAATTAAAAACAATTTTGCGAACTTTTTAAAATTACTCATCAATTGCTTAGCGAAAAATAATTTGTTGAATTAAGAAAGAAAAAAAAATTGAAGCTTAAAATTTTCTATTATAATTCATCTGTTTCCTTTAACGTTCGACGGTACGTCATATATGTTATATCGTCTGAGTAAAAGGATAAAACAGAGAGTGATAGCTTTTGTATGCAGCTAATCTCGTAAAACGATATCGTTTGATTTCGACGATTGGTGGTCAATTGAGGTGCGCAAAGGTATCACACAAACGCTTCTTAGTAATCGTGTTCACAATTTTTATTATTTTTTTTTTATTTCTTTCAATTATTTCGATGTAATAAAGGAAGTTGTTGCTTGGTAACAACAAGTCTTGCCGGCAATCGAAATATTTTTGAACGATCGAGTCGAGTTTTTTAAGTGAGACGTTCTCTTCTCTAAATTATTCCTTATTGAAAAAAAAAATTTTTTTTTGATAAGTTACAAATAAAAATGTCAGTAACATGAACATGTTGAAAAATCTTGTTTCGTCTTATTAAGGATATTTTTTTTTAACTTATTTCCTGAAAAATCATAAAAGTATTAATTCCGTAATTTAATCCATGAGATATTACCGATTTTTTTTTGACCCCCGTTTTCCATTATTCTAATGAATGAAAAAAAAATCGAAACTCGATCGCTAATCTTGTATCAATGCTTCAAAGTTCAGCTCACCCTAATGGCATTTATAAATTAAACTCGATAAAAGTAAAAAAAAAAACCGAATCTTACAAAAAAATGTTATACTTTCTTGCAGCAACAAAGCAAGACAAACCGTCCGATGCGAACCTCCCAGCTGTACAATCAAGACAAGAACAATTCCTTTACCCTGATGTGTTGTCAGCGTTTCGACACGATAAAATCCGTCTCCAACAAGCGTACGCAAACCGTGAAACAATTACTCGTCAATCCTTCGATGAAGAATCCAAAACACGCAGCCGTTCTCGCTGAGTCGGGTATTCAGTACGACAGCCCATTGGCCCCGATCGAGGTTGCGACGCGACGAGCCGAGAGAATAGCGAAAGAGAAGCTAAAAAATGTTGTCCCAGCGATTCTAACTCAGGATCAGCAACAACAACAACAGCAGCAGCAGCAGCAACAACAGCAGCAACAGCAACAACAACAACAACAACAACAGCAGCAGCAACAACAACAACAGCAGCAGCAACAAGTACAGCAACAGCAACAAATCCACATAGTCCAACAGCCTCAACAGAGTCAACAGCTCGCCGCCTCGACTTCAGTACCGCAAATCTCTCAGATCGTCGTGAGCGCACCGACTGCCCTTAAAACAACAACATCGAGCAACACTTCGATAGCATCAATAGGAACGAACATCGCCGCCGCAACGGTAAAAACATCGCGAACAGCCGGAACATTGACGATGCAAGAAGTTCGTCCAGCCTCGACGGTCGTCAGTGTGGCGAATCTCCAAGCTGCTCAGCGAATCGCAACTGCGAGTCTTGTTTCGGCGGCGCAAAATCCTGGTGGGGTCGCGCAGAAGGGCCTTGTCGGTGTGACGATGGCCTCGGGCAGTAAGCCTCTGACGCCCGCCCAGCTGCAATACTATCGTCAACAGCAAGTCCTCCAACTGCGCCAGCAGCAGCACTTGAAGGTTTTGCAGGCGCAAGCGGCCTCCGGACAAAAAGTCTCCGTTGCCGTTCCGACGCCGCAGCAGAGAGCTACGCTTGTGAAGCAAGGCGTCGCTGCTGCCGCCGCCGCTGCAGCCGTTGGACAAGCGAATGTCGTTGGAAAGCAACAGACTGTCGCGAGAACGGTGACGGAGAGCGAAATGGCAGCACTGATAAAACGTCAGCAGCAACTACAGCAACAGGGAAAAGTCGTTGCGCAGGTACAGGGACAGAGCGGACTGACGCAAGTGTTCGCGCAGGCAGGAATGCACGTTCCTCAGAGTGGAACTTCGTCGACGACACTCGTGAAAACTTCGAGCGGCGTAAGAGCCGTTACGCCGCAACAGATGCGACAATTGGCACTTCATCCGCAGATAGTTGCACAGAGAAAATTGCCCGGTCAAAAGGTCGCCCAATTGGCGCCGGTCAAAGGTGGCGTGCCGACGCAACTTATCGTTCAACAGAAATCCTTACCGGCTACGGTTACCGTCCAACAGCTACAACAGGCTATGAAACACGTGCAACCGTCGGGGATTCAACAGTTTGCTCATGTGGGTTTGTTTTTCTTTTATGTCTCGTGGCAAAGTTTTTATTGTCAAGAAGGCTTATTATAATTGTCATTGAGTTGTGATAAGAGAAAAGAAATAGGTCGGCATTGAAGATTGCTAGTCACTGATCATTAATCTGCAATCATCTCGGGTTATTTTAGGACTTCTTTATCTTTCAGATTGAGGATATGGTTTTCTTTCTTCTTGGTATTCTAAATCTGCCTGGAGATGATTTCTTGGCTCTGATAATTCGATATTACTGTCGACTTCACTTCCTGATCCTGATTTTTCTAAATTTCTTTAAAGTTCTCTTCCGGGTTTTGACAGTTCTTTTCCCTACAGCCAGATCACGGCATAGACTATTCGGAAACTCTTCAACATTCCTCTGACAGGCCCTGTTCATGCCAAATCTCTCTAAGATCGTCTCCCCGGCTTTTAGTATTGTAAATTTCTTTAAGATTTCTTCCGAGACTCGAATTATTCTAAATGTCTCTTAGGTCTTCTGATGTAACAGTTTACAAGCGTTCGCTCCGTTGCCGTGATTATTTTAAATAATTCGAAGCATTATCTCTTTGGTTCTCTGAAATTTTTCAAACTGCACTATATTCTCTCCCAGGGCTATTGTTCTCATTGTTCTCAGGCTGTACTAATTCTCTCGCAATGTTTATATATCAAACGCTCACATTCACTCTGATTATTCAAAAAATCTAAATACAGTTTTTCGGAAAAAAATTCCTAGGAAATACTTTGGACATAACAAACAAAATTGATGGTAATTTTAAATGTTTCAATATTGTTAAAGAAATTCGGTCTTCCTAAAAAATAGAATATTAGCATCTTCAATATGATGAATTATATTCATTATACGATTGCAAAGTATTAAAAAAAACTGAAGCTTATTTCCATTATAGATTGCCAATGAATTACGACTGAAATTTGTTTTTTGTTATTTCACGTCCACGCGATTGTTAAGAACAAATCGAAAAGATTGTTGACAACGAACTGTTATACGTTTAGGTATCAACAGGACAATCGGTATCTCAGCCCGGACAGGTCGTCCTCGCCAAATCGCCACTACAGACACGTGTCATACCAGTGTCATCCACGGGACTGAAGCAAACGATACAAGTAGTAACGGCGAGCACCGCACAATTGAGACAGGCAACGCCCGGTCAAGGGAAAGCAATCGTTACGACAGCCCGTGCGAGTCCCGGTCCCAGTCAAGTTAGACTTCAGACTATCGCGCATGGTGTGCATCAACAACAGCAGCAGCAGCAGCAACAACAACAATTGCAACAACAGTTACAACAGCAACAACAGACCCAAACCGCACAGCAACAACGACAACAGCAACAACAACAACAAAATCAACAGGACAGTCAGCCGAAGTAATTTCGTCGCATCGTCTTCTCGTTCTTAGATAGATCATCGTCTTCTCGATCTTCATCCCAACGTTATTTTACAGTTTTTTCTTATATAAATGATGGCTTTGTTTTCTCGTGTCTTAGAAACGAAAGTAGGAGTTCCTGACCACGCGGAAAGACAAAAATGCAATATGCGATCCTGTGAAATAATACGGAAACAATAAAGGTAAAACCTAAACGGTAACGCTAAATATATTGTCCCTAACCAGTGAGTCTGGAGTTGCGTTCCCCGAAGCGTTATTTTTTTCTAAAAATGTTTGTAGTATACCTCGATTTGTCTGCTAGATTATTCAATATCATTAGCATGAAAAATCTAATTACATCAACGGTAATAGTGAATTAACAACAATATAATTAACAATTATGTGTTAATTTTTTATCAATTGAATTGATTGAAAAATCAACCATCACCGCCTCGCAACCCGCCTTCTCTGGTGCGCCGCTTCTTAAACATCGTGGATTATCCGCTTTCCCTTACTAAGTATCACAATCTACTACAGTGGAACCCCTCTTTTCTCAACTTCACTTGACTCAACTGCTCGCTTACTTTAACCCGTTACCATGGCAACGATTTCGGTTATCTGAATTTCCCCTGAGTCCGCTCGCCCCACTATGAACGCGGCGCACACGCAAACTCTCGCCATGGCTTTGTATCTACGGACGCGTCCACCCCTCGTTACCGCTACTCGCAGCAATTGATCGGAAGTGGGGACTGCAGGGGAAATACAGAATAGTGAAGCTCTCCAGTCTCGTCGAGTTAAGAAAAGAGGGGCTGTGCTGTATTGGAAAACACATATATAAACACTTTTTTTTTTATGAAAAAAGAAAAAATAATCAAAAAAGTTTGTTTACTCCAAAATGATTATAAAAATGTATTGCGTTAAGGAATGCGAGATTATCGGGACGCAAGTGATCAGAGTCGGACTGGGAAGGCAGGAAGCTTAGCTGGGACCCCTTTTTTCTCTCAGAGACAATTTTTGTCGGCGTAGAATATAAAAATGATAAACGCGAGAGTCTTGTCAAGTTTGTCAGAGGGCTTTGTACTTTTCGTATCGATCATTGAGACGCGTTGAATCTCGACTGATTTTTGTTATAATTTTTTTCTTGTTTGTTACCACATTTTTCACGAATCACTGCAATTTCGAACGATCATACGAAGCCGCATTGAACGTCGAGTAAATTGCGTCGAAATTTTGCTGCGCGCGACTCGAGAATACCGACGAAAAGGGTGCGATCGAATACATTCCACAAATAACTAACTATAACCGCGAATTCGCTCCTTTTCGGACAAATGAATACTGTCTTTGGACGAAAATCGTGAACTCGTCGATAAAAAAAATAAAGATAATGCTTCAAAACAGACAATCATCGCATGCTAATCGACGATTCAAAGTTTTTAAACAATATTATTAAAAAAACAATTAATCTCGAGCGCCAACGATTAGATTGTTTTCGCGAAGGTGTGTCTTTGGAAATTTCGTTAAAATTAACTTAAAACGCAGAAGATAGAGATTCGACGATTGAAAAAAAAAATCACTTGAGAAGCTGTTTTAAATTCGTAAGATTTTTTTGTCTCCCGTTTAAAAAGATTCGAGTAATTTATATCATTTGTTTTTTCACCAACGTTGCGTTGTAATTGATATTGTGCAGAAATTACCTGACATCAGAAAACGAAAAAAAATTAAATTACTTTTTTTACATCATTACGCGAAAAGCGATTGCAATAATGAAAAACACGGGAAATCATTCGGAAAACGATGTTTTCTCGAAACGTATTAACCGATCGTTATTATTCGACGATACATTGTATCTTCTTTGTTGGTTTGTTTTTTTCTCGCAATAAACTTCGTCGGCAATTGAACTTTAGTATGCAATCGATACTTTGTGATAATCGTCGATGAGTATTGTGCTTTCGATTAGTCGCTCGACTGACGAAGCGAATGAGGAGAGGAAGGTAACTGCGACATGAGGAGGAAGACGCGGAGGAGATGGAAACAGAATCGATGAATAAAGATCCTCGTGTTTGTATATTCTGTACTGTATAGCTATATTTTAAGGCTTTCAAGGATCTATGCCAAGCAAAAAACATGAAAAAAAAAGAGAACAAAAAAAAAAAATTAAATGCATTGCTATTAGACTCGAGATGTTCAATATTGTATCGATAATGTCTGTGTAATGTATAATACGTGTACTATAGAATAAAAATCGTATGAATCGAATTATCGAAAAATAATAATAAAAAAAAATACACAAAGAGAAATCCGTAGCATCGATAAACAGCTCGTGAGTTATTTCCTCGACGACAATTACGAAGAACGTGACAGATAATTTTATCGTTTTGTTGTTCGCTTTTTCATTTCCAATCGGACGATATGACGACATTTTTTTTTCGATGCTAACGATCAATTATTTTTAATAATAGAATCACTGATTTAACGAGATTTCCGAGTTAAGTTACATGTATTCAGCGGTTTGCAAACCGAATTGTACATTTTTTTTAACGAATGGTATTTGTATGTAAAGTCTTGCAAAACTAATTGTCAACGGATATTGAAAAAGAAAATGATAAAATGCCGGAAGAATTTAATTTTTTGTTTCCACTTCGCAGTGGAAGCGAAGCATCGAAAATAAATCAATAAAACGGGTTATTCAAATTATTAACTATGCCGAGTTATTGACGGTGTTATTTCTTTTTTATCGATCTTCTTTTTCTCAATAATTACGTAAAAGTGGCCGTTTTTTCTCACGAATTTATCATGCTGCTTTTTTAAATCGTTTCAACTTTTTTTTTCGATCGTTCCGCCAACATTTTTTACGAGACTCTAAATACGTATTTTCTACACCTTTCGGTAAAAAAATTATTTCTATCAACTCCTATGGTAAAAAAAAAAAACCGATATTGGCATCAAATTTTGAACTATCGAATTGTACCCGTTTAACGGCTGGAAAAAAATCAGTGAACTTTGAAATTTTTTTGTGTTACGAACAATTTATTTACGAAGAATATTCGACCGGAATTATTACGATTTTACGTTAAGCTGAAAAAGTTGTCTCGTCAAATACGAGAGCGTCAAATACGGGAGTTTCCACTGTATCTTCAACTGATATTCGAATTTATCGATTCTTAGATGATTATCAATACTTGATGACTCTATTGATAATTTTTATGCTGAATGTAGACCACAATTGATAAGATTTATTTCGTTTGCGAAAGCTAAAGACTCCCGCGAATATTTTCTATCGTTGCAGAAGTTCTTAATCTTTTTTGTCGATCGAGGATCGATCAAAGGTGCTCGTCGAAATTCCTTTACATTGTGTAGCATAGCTATAAGCTATAAATATATATTTACCATCGATCGAGGGCCGGATAAGATCTCTCGAGTTCCCGGTATGCCGGATGTTTTTTCGTCAAGTGCGAATTTTCTTTTTGTTTTTTTCAACCACGCGCGCTTCGTGTAGATAATGAATGAATTGATATAGATATAGTAACAACGAACGCCAAGACAGCTACGCAAATATTGAAACATCGATAGTTAGCATGCATCGCTTCGCACCGTTGGAATGACATCAACACGCGGCCATTGTACCGGTCGGTCAACCGATTAATACATTTCCTCAGATTCGCATAATGCAATGAAATTTTACATCGCCGGAAACTGTTAGCTATATGTTATTCATGTATTTCAACCACTTGCTGCACAAGCGGTTAAAATCGGACAATAACCAACGATCCAAAAAAAAATATATATATATATAAATTAAAAACCACGAAAATAACAAATCAAAAGATTTAAATCGACACTAACGGTGAATTTTTCATTTTAAATTTAGCAAATCACCAAATTTCCATGCGATTCATTGTTCGGAACTCGTAATTCGGAAATAAAAAATCGTAGGTGGTTCAATTTTTCGAGCACTGAATCCTTGATCGCCGGACGACTCGGACGGAAACTCATAACAATTGCCAACTTTCGACTCTTGACGCACATCATACTATTATTGACGCTCATAAAAAATTAACATCGAGACACGTGACCATTGGAGTTCTTGAGAAATCGGCATTTTTCGCTGATAGGAAATTCGAAGCACCAAATATACGTTTTATGGCGGTCGAAAATGAAGAAATATTAGGTCCAACATAACGTAATGCAATTTTCGATAAGCGAAGATTAAAAAATCTGATAAATCGGCCCGGTGTTCAGATCTGCGTATGTGTAGGTAAACATTAACGACGTTCAGTGACGTAAGATGCGACGCCAACCGCAAACGACGGAGCGATTGCTGGAAGTGATCGTCTCAGTCTTCATTAACGCCGAGAGCTACGCGATCTTTGCATCTTTTATGAATCCAATGCGCTTCCATCAGTTTCGATTAAGGAAATTATCGAATGTTGTCTCGTATACACTTCGTGTGAAGTTAAATCATCAGCTGATTGATTATTCCGCTTAAAATTTTTTTTTTACTGGAATCGGACGAGGAAAGTAATGAAAACGGGGATTCTTCTGTTCGGGGAATTTCCTGGTCACTGATAGGAGGAAAAATTGGTCTCCGAGAAGATTTTTTTTTATCGTTTAGAGCGGCTAAAAAAGACATTATAATAATCGCTTTGCGCTAACGACAGCTTTTGCGCTCTCGCGTATCAGTGGATCAAGCATTACCCTACAAGAACTTCTCGCACCGGGAAAACAGTCAAATTTTGATTGAAAAAAGTCTTCGTCGCCGCCGCCGTGATCAAGAATTGAGGGACGGGGCGGGGGGGGGGGGGGATATTCAGCCCTTTATCAGTCTCCAAGGGGGACTTAGAGGGACTGAATATTTTCAGGTGAGTGAAAAAAAAACGGCTGAAATAGCCTAAGCAGATTTTTTCAGCCGAAGAAGTAAAGGCTAAGGGAAGAGAAAAAAAGGCTGGAATAGGCTGAAAGGAGACTGAATACCCCCCCTCCGCTCAATTCTTGAACACGCTGGCGGCGCCGGCGAGATTTTTTTACAATATAGAAGGATACAGAATTACACTTCCAAAGTACAGATTCTACCATGTGGTCTCAAGAGCAAATGCAATCCCATCCTCCCCACCCGCCCCGAACTCAATCGGTATCAAAAACTGTAAACAACTTTTCTCGCGCATCCTGGCATTTACAGGAAAAAAAAAAGTGTCATTAGCTGCGAAAATGATCAAAGCAGCTAATGACACTTTTTTTTTTGGCTGTAGGTGCCAGTAAACGCGAAAAAAATTGTTTACAGTTTTTATTACCGACCGCGATATTTCACCTCCTCTTAAGTACACACTTTTTCTAATGAATCTAATTTTTTTTCGAAGAAAAAATGTGCACAATAAACATCGAGAGGTTGTTGACGTCTAGCGGCAAGGAACCATTTTGCAAACACGATTTTTTATCGTGATATTTCACTATGCTGCAAAGAAGCTTTTTAGTAGTAGTAGTAGAAGTATTTATTGACAATATTTACAGTTGTGACGTATTTACAGTTTCGATAACATTTGTTGTTTATATATACATTTATACACATATTGCCAACGGGCCATCGACCGAAGTCCTTCAGCCCGAGCATTTTATTTTATTCAATAAAGTCAAATTGCACAAATTAAACGTTTTTTTTTTATTATTTTTATAAGTATATAAGTCTTGTTGTGTCTAAAAACATATAGACAATTTGTATTTGTTAGCTTTACACATACGAAGATTACGTATTTCAGCGCGTTACAACGACCTCAGTAACATTGAACACGTGTATACATAATCGAGCGATCAATAACGTCACATGAATCATCAAACAGATGTATGTCAGCGGAACAAAAAAAAATTGTTTGCACACCTTCATGCGCATATAATGGTCGACTTTCAATACAAATGTAAAGAAGAATTTGGAGAAAAGATGTTCCTTCAATATTTTACGCACTCGATTTTCTTGCTAGTAGTGCGACAAAGTTGATTTCATATGTCTTTCGTTTCGAACTCATCTACGTCGACCCACATCCCGGTACAGTAGGCAATCGCATAAGTTGAAGATTCCGAAACCGGCCCCTTCCCTTCTCTTCCCTTCCGCCGGAAAAATGTCCCTTTCCGTCGCGTTCCCTCTCTGCCACACAAATGGCAGCAACGATTCTATTGGTCGGTATAAATAGGGGGCGCGCCTCGCCAAACAGATAAACGGACCCGGCGAAGGGTCAAAATTCAACTTACCTGATAGTTGGAATTATCTGAGTCGGCGATACGTGATCGCCTACTGAAAATTGAATCATAAAAATTCATATAAAATCGTACAAATGGATATAAATAAAATCCGGTAAAAAAAAATTGCAAATCCATAAAAATTTATATAAATCCATAAAAATCGTCTTCTCATGCAATTCATAATGAAATAATCTCATTCGATTCGAGATCGTTCTTGTGAGCACTAATAAAAATGCATGATAGATCGATGTAATCGGTGAACATTCATTTTTCAAATATGGAAACGCAGACGGAACATATGAGACGAAAAAAAAATGTGCGAATACCGAGAGAAAAATGTTTTAATTACTTTTGCAACTGCTGACAAGTGCGCATCTTTGTGAATCAGAGTGCGAACTGATTTGAACTCCGATAACATATTGCATGCGAATTTACGCGAAAGATCGTTTATTCAGAAATCGACTACAGATGTGTACGTATTTACCATACGTTGGTTCACGTTTTTTAATTCTCGGAAGATTGAGAACGTCATTAATGAGAAACTATGAGATCGGAGGGACGTCTCGTCTCATTACATGCAAAAACAACATTTACATTGACACAATCTTATAATTTTGTACTCAATTATGTTATTGCTACATACGTCGTGTGTTATTTAATGATTACATAGCACAATTATTTTTGCACAATTAACTTGTATTTACTGTGCAAATTCGTTACGATGAATGTTAAAAAACACGTCAGGCCATTATTATTATATTAGCAAACGTATTAGAATATTAGGAAACATAAAAATTACGTCGTATAATAAAGGTCCGTAAATATTGAAAGATGTATTTTACAAAAAAATTAATTCTGAGTTTTTTTGGATATCGAGCATTTTTCGAATGTTTAATCGAACATTCAATGGTTGCGGGATAATCAATTACTACGCTGTACTGAAACTTATTTTTCTAAAATATCAAAAAATGTTAATATGTCGTTCAATAAAAGATGTATCTTTTTTATTCTACCAAATTTACGCGCGTGTTCACGCTCGCCATTTCAAGGGCATTTTGACACGATCACGTGTTGCGATCTCGTTAAGAGATACGGAAACAAAATTTATACGATAAACCCGAGAAAAAAACAGGTGGGTCTGACGAAATTCGTATTTGGCGTCGCATCACTAGTGGAGATAGGAATCAATGAACGGTCATTTTTTTCATTGAGTTTTTTTTTTCACATCTTCGGAAGCAGGTACTCGACCCGGAGGAGATAAGATAGCGTCTGGGGTAATCCCGACCTGGTGCGTTTTAACTTAATCATTTATTCTTCCGAAAGGCCGGAAACACCCATTTACTTGTCACACACATCACGCCCGAGCGATAGGTGCTGATTTGCGTTTATTCAACGTGTAATGTTATTCATCTCGATTATCTATACGTGTTTTTGCATATTAACAAATTATTATGCGGTATCTGTAAAAAAAAAAAAAAAAAAAAAAAAAAAAAAAACGCAGTTTACGCATGCGTAATGTCAACTTTCCGGAAAGTAGCTACACGCAATGGTATAGACGAACGAGGAAAAGGGCTTTTCCCCGTTGGATCGTCACTTTCAAAAGACGTCAGTGCAGCAGAAACCTGTTTACCTCGGTAAGCCGGTGCCCACGTTGTACGTGAATATACGTAATGAAATTAATTGAATCCTATCATTAAGAGTGGTCATAACTCTTTCAGTCTATTCTGATGGCTTGATGAGAACGAGAGGAATTATACTTTTATCAATGCGGGACGTAAATAAGGAAACTGTAATAATTTTATGGCCACTGTGTAAATCGCTGAAGAGCCCGAAGGCTCCTTTGAGGAAAGATACACAAATCTTATATCTATATAGAACTTTGTGTTTCACAACACTTCCAGCTTGTTGATTTCATTTATTATCCTCGTAGAGGATAATTTCTTGTTTCGTTTATATAATTTTTTTCCTAAAGTCTTAAATGAATTTTTACGTCACTGCGGTACGAAAAGTGAGGTTTTTCGTACACTTCGCTTTTTGCGCACAGAAAACTGTCTTTGTTCACTTTGTGACGTAAAAACGTTTTCTTAGCTCGTGTGATTGCAATACTCGTCGGAAAAGAGATTTTCCGCCTTTAAGTCGTAATACCTAATTTCCCCACTACGTTAAAAAGACCACATTACGTGCCTGCAAAGCGGGTGGAAAGTTGCCGATTTGTGATCAGCGGAACGAAAAGTAACACACCGAAATGGCACCAGAGGCGGAAGCTGGCGATTTCAATCCATAATTAAATCAGCGTTTTGGTAATTTATTGCGTGATGTCACGTGCGATGATTCAACGACCGTAATTTTGCATTAAAATATGCGAAAATGAATAATTTTGCTTTTAAGAAAATGACACATCAATCCCGTCCGTTCGCAATCATTTGATCGATCTAATAGAAAATAGGCGATTACTTTGCAATTTTGATCTAATCTTCCCTCCAATGAAGAGATCGCATGCTAGTTTTGCCAGTCCTTAACGGATGGAGGAGAAGGGGGCCATACTTGACGTATAATTGATTTCCCAAGAAATATCTATTATCTTTCTAACTTTGGAAATTTTGCTTTTTGTGTTGATCGACCTATAATTTTTTACGATGTACATATTATCTTTTTTTTTTTTTGTTCACACATTGCTTAAGTGTATTATAATTATAAAAAAACATACCGACCGCGGAGGATCGACCGCGTGGTGTTCATTTCGCCTAAATTCGACGAAATGAAAATGAAAAATGAAAAGAAATGAAATGAAAAGTATAAAAACCTGAAAAAATGTATGCATATTAAAGGTACTGATTAATGTTGCATAATAATAATTGTAAACTGTTATTAACAAATAGAAGGAACAAAAAATTGTTAAACATATTAACGGTAATTTTTTTTTAATGAAAATGATTCGTTCATTTTTCTGAATACCTATGAATTTTTTCAGATTTTTATTTTGAGTTTTTTTTTTTATGGAAAAAATGTGTAGAAATGTGCAATTCCCTCTCCACTTCGTCGAATTTAAGCGAAATGAACACCAAGCGTTCGGACTTTCTTAATAAACAGATCGGCAGGTATTCATCAATGGAGATTAATCAGAATTAGATCGTTTTCCGATTGCAAAATTGTGTTTATCAAGCCTTCGCAACAAATTCCAATTGACAACGCGTTTCACATACTCGACCTAAAAAAAATCTTATCGCGGTTTAAATTTTTGTAATCTAAACTAAATATTAACAGAGAGATAAAAAAAAATTTGATAGCGGAACGCGTTGAGCATCCGGTGGCGAGATCGTATCCGATCATTCGTTGATAGCGATAAAAATCATTTTTTTCGCATTATACAAAAAGATGTGTAATTATCTATCCGATCTGAGATTCACGATTTTCCTATCTTTATCTGTCTAATGTTTTTTCAGTTCCATGCCCCACCCCCTTTTTTCCCCCTCCCGAATGAATAATCGTGTTCGCTAATCATTTATGGGAAATAATGATGACGACGCTTAAACGTTATAATCGTTACTCGAGAACCTGCTCTCGACCGCCAGCCGGCTAAATGAGACTGCGTATATATATATATAAAAGAAAGGTTGTTACCAGGACAACTATATAAGCGCGGAGTCGATAGAAGATCATCGACAATACCGCGGTGTATTCGGGACCGCACGGTCATTTAATCGCAGTTACAGTATTTTTATTTATTTTTTCTTATTATTTAAGTAAAATTTGACGAGCCACAATGGCGTTTTTTCTTCCAAACGCCGTAAATATTTCCGTCAGTCTCGCACTCGTTGCCGTGTCGTCGATAGTTCTGCTGTGCTGGATTTACTCGCGTTACAAGTTAAATTACTGGAAACGTCGTGGTGTTGAACAATTACCATCGTCCGATCTTATATTCGGTAATTTCAAAGATGCCGTTCTCTTCCGTACCGCTCCCGGATCGCATCTCGGTGTTTTGCACAAAGCCGCAACTAGCGACGCACCCTATCTCGGTTTCTACATATTCCACAAACCTTGCATACTCCTTAGAGATCCAGAAATAATAAAACAGATCATGATACGAGATTTTGAGAATTTTTCGGATCGTCACTTCGCCGGTTCCGTGCAAAAGGACAGTATCGGTATGAGAAATCTTTTCGGACTCAAGAATCCGGCGTGGAAATATCTCCGAGCTAAGATAACGCCGACTCTCACGCGAGGTAAATTGCGGGAAATGTTTCCGCTGATGCTGGAGACCGGTCAACCGATGATGCAGTTTTTGCAAGCGCAGAAGACCGACGACAAGGGCGTTAAACTCGTCGATGCTCAAGAATTGAGCTACAAATACGCTACCGATCTTATCGCCAGTGTCGCACTTGGCACGAAAATGGATTCATTCAATTATCCTAACGCCGAGTTTACCAAAGCAGGTATGTTGTAACGATGTAGGATTTTTAGGATAAATCCGGCTGCACTTGCTGATAATCATCGTATTTCCAACTCCTTCATTTTTTATTTGCGTATCGTGGAAATACCGATCAATAGAAAAAAAAATTATCGTCACAGAATCTAAATTGCCTTAATAATTGTATCGTGGAATTAGATTAATTCGTCTATTTAGATAAAAAAATTTTAATAATGCGGATACTTTTTATTTATTTTTTCATAATTTTTACAAAAAAAATAATTTTTAGTTTGCGGAATTTTTTTTTTTCACGAAAATATCAATTTTATATACAGAAATGACGAGACGGTTGAAAGGGACCAATATTTCAAAAATTGTGATGATTTGAAATTAAATATTTTTGGATGCAAAATACGGCGAAAGGCATGATTTCCATGAAAAACGAGAGTCATGATTTGAAAAGAAAAATTGAAAGCTTCCTAGAATTATTTTTTTAAATTTCGATCGAATTATTAGTTCTTTCTATTCGAACGCTAATTATGAAGAGGAGTTTCTCTTTAATGATTTCTCGATAACTTTTCTGTTTTCCGTGTATCCAGTCGGAGAATTCTTTCATGGATTCAAAAGAATGGTAGCGCTAGTCACGGTGTTTTTCATGCCGGAATTGGTGGAATTGATTGGATCGCCAATGTTGTTCAACTCGAAATTCGTTCGCAAAGTGTTTTGGAACGCCGTTGAGAAGCGTGAGGAAACGGGACAGAAGAGAGGCGATTTTATTGACTCGCTTGTCCAGCTGAAGAATGGAGAACAGAACGATGTTTACAGTAAGTGTACTTTTCTTTCTTGGTTTCTGAATACTCGAAAATATTTATTCATTTTATTAATTCTATTTAAATACCACTTAGTAATACTCCAATTTATTATTATTACTTTGAATAACTACCAATATGATTTATTATTATGATTATTTATTTATTTTTATTCAATACATTTTCATTTGCGGAATCATATGATTGATCAATAATTGCCACCATATGGCAACGATACGGCATTTTTTCCTTCACAAAAGTTAAAAATAAATAGATAAATATAAAATACAACGACGAATAATACAGAAATGAGAATCAATAAATATCAACGATCAACATTCGATCAATATATACATTTTTTTTTATAGAATTCGAAGGTGAGAATCTTCTGTATCAATCGGGAACGTTCTTCTCCGGTTTCGAGTCGAGTTCCACAACGGTGAGCTTTACCCTCATGGAACTCGCGAATAATCCCGAGTATCAGAGTCGTGTCCGCGACGATATTGAACAATCGATCAAAAAGCACGGCTGGAGTTACGAGGCGTTCAACGATATGAAGTATCTAGATATGGCACTCGCCGAAGGAATTCGTCTGCATCCACCTGTATCAACCATCGACCGCTATACCCGTGAAAATTATACGGTAAGTTATGGTTCCATTAATCACCACCATATCATTTTGTCTTTTTTTGCCATTGATCTCCCGGGTAGAGGTTTTTTGAAAAATCGATCCCGTGTTCGTAAAAGCAATGACGGCAGTCCGTTTTTATATTTTGTTTTAACGAATAATTTACGAACGAAAGTGAATTAAAAACATTTTTCACTTTTCTGTAATAAATAGAAATCGTTGTAAAAAAATTTGAAAAAACTGATTCGTGGATAAAAAAAATTGAAAAATGATCGCTGATTGTAGAAGTCGATTAGATTTATTGATACATCGAAAATATTCCAAGGGCGTTCAATCGGATTAGTTATTCGACGGTCAAAAGATACAATCTAAAACAGCCGCCATTTTATCGCAACATTTCGTAATCGTCTCGTAGGGAATTTCCGAAATATCCAACTAAAATAGGAAGAGACTTTATCGTTGTGACGATAAGCGTCAAAGAATGTTATCACCGTGATAATGAAGTGCTCAAAGCTTTCACCTGAGGGGTCAATGAACGATTTTTCGTAGAATAGCGAACGATATTCTAGACGACTGTTGGCAAGATTCGGTATCAATATAATTTTTTTATCATCGCGAACTTCAGATTCCGGGCACCGATGTCGTATTGGAAAAAGGCACACCGGTCTACATATCGCTGTACGGACTCCAGGAGGATCCGAGATTCTTCGATCAACCGGAAGTATACAATCCCGAAAGATTCGCCGATGGTGTCAAAGTCAGCGACGCTTATATGCCATTCGGTATCGGACCGAGGATGTGTGTCGGTAAGTAAAATATCCATAGTTTGTTTAGTTTGCGGAATTTTTTCTCGTTTAACAATTCAGAGCAGGTGTAATCCCTTCCTCCCCTCCCGCCCGAGCTCAATCGGTATCAAAAACTGTAAACAGCTTTTCTCGCGCATCCTGGCATTTACAGTAAAAAAAAAGGGTCATTAGCTGCGGAAATGATCAAAGCAGCCAATGGCACTTCTTTTTTGGCTGTAGGTACCAGTAAACGCGAAAAAAGTTGTTTACAGTTTTTATTACCGACCGCGACATTTCACCTCCTCTTAAAGCAAAGCTACGAGTTCAGTAAGACAAGAGATCCAATATTAAATTGTTTTCATCGGTAAAAAAATTGAATACAAATTTTTCCACTATTGATCATAACGATCTTTCGAAAAAAAAAAAAAAAATCGGATCCGCATTCAGCAAATTGGTAGAGGATTTCCATATTCTTTTTCTTTTCAATTAGTAAAAGTGTTTTCTATAAACTAAGTCAGAACTGTCATACATTTTTTTGTCGATAGTAATATAATTTTTTCTCTACTGGGGAGGAAAGTGCGTAAAAATCTGATCTTCTCGTTTGCCATACGATACGTTTTTTTTTCCGACAATGTTGAAATTTACCATATCAAGAGGCGCAGTAGCGCCTCGACGCCAAGTACTAAAAAAAAATTTTTTTAGCGTGGCGCTACCGCTCCTCTTATACTCGAGAATGCCGGAAGTCAATCTTTAATCGATGATTTCTCGGCAATTCGGGTTCGGAGAAGATTTTTAATGACACTTTTATTATATAATTTGCACTCAAGCTTTCCAATGCGCCTAATCATAATTGAATCAGTTCCGGCGAAGCCGAGATCTCGGCATCGTGACCGTCGAAGGGTCCGATTTACGGTTAAAATGTGTCCTGTTACGCTCGATCTATACGTACGATCAGCTGTTCTTGTACTCTGTGTATATATATATTCACAAAATATTTTTTTCAAAAAATTAAAAAGGTACGCCAAGTACTAAAAAATCCGATTGGCATATATTATTTAAAAAAAAAGAACAAAATATTACAGGCCAAGTGCAACAGAAAAAAAAGATTCTATATGACAAAAAATATTGTTTCTTTTGCAAAAAAATTGCTGTAAATATTGGCGTTCCAATGCTAGTGGTTTATTGTGACGCTTTCAAACACTGGAACGCCAATATTTACAGCAATTTTTTTGCAAAAGAAACAATATTTTTTGTCATATAGAATCTTTTTTTTCTGTTGCACTTGGCCTGTAATATTTTGTTCTTTTTTTTTAAATAATATATGCCAATCGGATTTTTTAGTACTTGGCGTACCTTTTTAATTTTTTGAAAAAAATATTTTGTGAAATTTTAATGTCTATAATATCCCAGCGGCACAATTTTAAGCATATTGATAAGAGTCATTTTTTTTTATAGGAATGAAAGTCGGACAACTCCACGCTAAAATTGTGATAGCGATGGTCCTCCGTGAATACGAAATATCGCAACAGGCAAAGAACAAAAGCGTACTGGATTCTCGATCAACGTTTACTGCAGCAGCGGACGGTATTCTTTTGGATTTCAAGAAACTCGCAAGATGATCGTTGAATCGATATACAAATTGCAATTAGATTTTTTGCATACTTAGACCAATCGGTGTCTCAATTTCTCGAGGCCCGAGGAAAATACTGCCCTAATAATAAAAAGAAAAAAATTGACTGGAGTCGACCGCCATGAACTTTCAAAGATAAAATCGGGGTGTTAGCAATCATAAATATTGAATCGTTAACAAACACGTATTGCTTAGTAATTATTTACATCATTGCAATGGCAATCTATACTACTAGAAAGAGGAATGTAGATAAAAAAATAAAATAGCGAGGTTTATTAATTAATATAAAAAATGCCGATTTATGTACGAAGGTGAAGAAAACAAATTTTAGCTTACGGGTGCATTAGATGTGAATAGTCACCGGAATGTTCATAAACCTCTTGTGATATTAAAGAAAAAAACTGGAAGAATAAAACTTAAAAAAATAAATGCATCTCATTGTTTCATTTTACGTTTTAAGAATAGTCTCTGCGCTGAGTGGCGCCCAACGCCGCCAAATTTGAGAATTCAGAGAGATATTTCGAACACTTCTCGATGGGATAAGAATCTTTAAAAAATCACACATATAGAAGATGCTGAAAAGATTAATTTTGCATAAAAATAATTCCAAACAGTTATTGAAAAATAGGTGAAAAAGAAAATTTCACTAAATTATCGGTCAACGAAACTTTTTTTTCACCTAAAAAGTATATGTTAATTTTTGGAAATACGTATGATTATTTTCATAATTTTGTGTACTGTTTGAAAATTGCGTTTTTTTTTTTTCATGATTGAGTGGTATTTACGAATGTATTTGATTAATCTTCCGTAGGATCAATAGATGATTTTATGACAAACGCATATCAGAAATTCGTGACTGTTATGTCTCAGAGGTCAGAGCAATCGGTAACTAAAATAATAAAAAAATAAAATAAAAAGTAATTTAAAAAAATAATAATAATTAGAAGAAAATAATTAATATCTTAAAAAAAAATTTTTTAAACACAATTGATCGATTAATCGCTTAATTTCACCGAAGAGAACTGCTACACGCGGAATCATCACGTGTTTACATAATAATTATACAAGAATAACAAACGTTTCGTTTTTCTAAGCGATGAATCAAATGTTTTATGATAGGTTGCATATCGGAAGTAATCTATACTCTTTTGTAGATTTTTATTTGTCACCACGTATCCCGTGCATAGCGTTACATCATTTTTGTAATTATAATGAACGTACCTTCCGGCTGTTGGGAATGTCGGAATTTACGTCCTGCATGAAAGTATACGTCTATTTGTTGCTCAACTTTGTAGTCAGTAAGTTAATAACTTTTCCAGCGCCATGTTCGTTGCCACAGTTACAGATGCAGTTCTGTTTTGCGTTACTTTCGGTACACTTGTTATTGGACAGGTGAAGATTTTCTTTAATGTGTCGCCTAATAAGAACAACGCATGCAAAGTGTTTTTTTTTTGTTAATAAATTCGGACCAATTCAGAACACTCATTTTTAAGTATTTGGCGTACCATTTTTATTAAGAAATTTTTTGGGAAAGCGACGGTAAGCCGTTTGCGAGTTGGTTTCCTAAACGAAGATTGGTTCATCATTTGAAAAACTACTTTTACAGCCGAAAAGAGAAGGCTGGCTGACGGAGACCAAAACGTATATGCGGGCGAATGAATACATCGACGAATTCAGAATTGACTTAACTCAAACCAAAGACGATACTCTAATCTCTGCGTCGATCAATGTGAAGAAGGCTTTACCGGCAGATCTAAATGTAATTATTATTCCAACATGATCATGTATCCCTGTCATCGTTTCATTCTGTTACGTTTGCTGAGAAGATGGGCTGAAAAACATTAATGCACAATAAATGTTTCCAAACTGTCATTGAACATTTTTAAATTTAAATAATGGTTCAAATGGACTGTGGTTCATATTATCTACATTGCCCGCGGAGGGTTTCAATTATAGTAGCTGTGATCTTGTTGAATTATATTTATTTGGCAACTGTCAGTTTCAGTTTTCAATAATTTTATGGACAGATCTTTGTTTAATGAAATTCGATTTAATGTTCATATTATCGACACTTCAAATTTTTAGACACTCACTATACAATACCGACACTGAGAATGTCAATACAGCCAGACAATTACCTGCAAGCAATAATGTGTCTTCAGATTATTATGTAGCTGTATCATTGAGAAAGCAAGTTTTCTACATTACCTACGGTCCGCAATCTCAGTGTCGGTATTATATCTTCGTCAGGGCGCTGAGGCGCTCGATTATTATTCTTAAGAAGAGGTGAAATACCACAGTCGGTATCAAAAACTTTAAACAACTTTTTTGGCGCATATTAGCATTTACAGCCGAAAAAAAAGTTTCATCCCCTGCGGACATACCCAAAGCAGGGGATGAAACTTTTCGTTTAGCTGTAAATGCTAATATGCGCCAAAAAAGTTGTTTACAGTTTTTGATACCGACTGAGCCCGGGATGGGTGGGAGGGAAGGGATTGCACCTCCTCTTAAGAAGAGGTAAAATACTGTAGTCGGTATCAAAAACTGTAAACAACTTTTTTGGCGCATATTAGCATTTACAGCCGAAAAAAAAGTTTCATCCCCTGCGGACATATCCAAAGCAGGGGATGAAACTTTCGGTTTAGCTGTAAATGCTAATATGCGCCAACAAAGTTGTTTACAGGTTTTGATACCGATTGAGCTCGGGGCGGGTGGGGAGGAAGGGATTGCACCTGCTCTTAAGTACTTGGTGGTGAAATACGACCCCATTTCTTGACAGAAATAAACAAAATCTAAGTTTTTTCGCGGGACCGACACGATGTACAATTTACACAATTAATGAAAGTTATTATTGCCTTTTATTAGTTGTGGTGGTCGGTGACATTCAATGGTGAGCGAACTTCCAAACACGGTACTCGTTTATGCGATTATCTGACCGACTCTAATATTGGGCCGATCCTGAGAGCGACTATTTTACCTGAAAATCAGTTTCCAGCAGCGTGTCCAGTGATACCGGTCAGTCTTAACATTAGACATTAAGGAATAGTTTAAGAGGAGGTGAAATATCGCGGCCGGTAATAAAAACTGTAAACAACTTTTTTCGCGTATACTGAAATCTACAGCCAAAAAAAAAGTGTCATTAGCTGCTTTAGTCATTTCTGCAGCTAATGACACTTTTTTTTTTTACTCTAAAATGCTAGGATGCGCGAGAAAAGTTATTTACAGTTTTTATTACCGACCGCGATATTTCACCTTCTCTTAATACCATATCGATAGTAAAATAGACATCATACCTAGTATTCTGTATTCTTTCAGGGTAATTGGTCGGTGTCCAAATGGGCTCCATTTTGGACGAAACTGGGCAGACTAGATTTCGCAGATGGCCCGTTCGAAGGAAAGATGCGGATATATGTTGAGGGAAAGCCTGATTACGTGCAAGTCACATTTTCTGGTGTATTGTCCGAAACTTTTCCGTAAATATTAGAATATACAATACGAATCGTAGCGAAGGTTAAATTAAATGTACGAATGTTTAAAGGGAGTTCATAGTGTTTATTTGTGTTTAGTGTTAATTATCTACATAAATATTCAACGTCGATAAAAACACATCTTTGCTTTAGATTGGAGCAATTTTAGGTCTTTATGTCAATAACGATCAATTTCAAATTACGAAGCGACCATTTTCTCCAAGTAGCCACAGATTTAACTATTTTTTTCAATAGTCTCGTTTATCCAATCGATGAAAGTCCATACTCGGGTGAAAACATCAGGGTACCCTCTTGCGCAGGGCCTTCCGAACGAAACTACACCAATTTGTACACCATCGGCCGTTAGCGGACCACCGGAATCTCCCTATTAAAAAAAAAGTTATATTCAGAATAGAATTTAGAAAAGCTTCGAGAGCTCATGTAGTCCGTCTCCTTTTACCCACTTCCGGCTTAATCGGAATCAAAAACTGCAATTCACTATTTTAACGTGTTGTGACATTTATGACTTAAGAAGAGATGAAATACCACAGTCGGTATCAAAAACTGTAAACAACTTTTTTGGCGCATATTAGCACTTACAGCTGAAAAAAAAGTTTCATCCCCTGCGAACATACCCAAAGCAGGGGATGAAACTTTTCGCTTAGCTGTAAATACTAAAATGCGCCAAAAAACTTGTTTACAGTTTTTGATACCGACTGAGCACGGGATGGGCGGAAGGCAAGGGATTGCACCTCCTCTTAAAGAAAAGTCTCATCGAATGCTGTCATGACATTCGCTACCGTGAGCCTCTTCATCGCTCTGTAAATGCTATATGCCCAAACAAAGTTGATTACAGTTTTTATAACCCGCCACAGTGTTTCCCAAATTCTTAAGCCGGAAATATAATTACCACCCTTTGATAACCGGTATGCAGAAGTTCAGCAGAAATTTTGTCACAATTCCCAATTTCATAAATTAGAATAATTTTGTACCGAAAAATGTACATGAGAATTTGATATTCTGATGTTAGTGATCGAATAGAATTTTTTTAAAGTGAACCCGAAGAAAGTAATGTCACGGCTAGTTAGCTTGAATATTAGATCGATGGGTGCAATCATTCAAAAATTTTATCAAACTTACATGACAGGCGCCCTCGCCGGCTTTTGTTAGTGTGCAGATGTGATCCTGTGTAATCATGGAGTGCATTTTCTTACAAGTCTCTTGAGAAATTACTTTGAGATTTATGTGCTGAAGATTGTTGGGTAGGGAGCTTCCGAGCTGCAAGAAGAGATTTCAATAAATTTAAATAAAATATTTCGAATTGTTAACTATTTAGATACTAAGATGAAGTAAGTATTCAAATGTGGACCCAATTTTTAAGATTAATCATTACTAACCATTTCTAACTTACTAAATTCGTTGTTTTTACTGAGACAATTAAGAAAGGAAACGTATGTTCGAAATGTCATAATTCATCAAAAATGAATTCAACTCACCGAAGTGCTGCCCCATCCACTTAAGATGGCTGGGTAGTCGTTCGCAGTGAAGTCACTGGTGGGAAGTTTGACGGGTTGAACCTTTTCGTTAAATACAATATCCTTGCTGACGCGAACGAGGCCAACATCGTTCGCGAAGCGCCAAGAATTGTATTGCGGATGAGCGAGAACGAAGTCAGCTTGGTACAAATGTCCAGATTCGGATAACAAATTTGTTCCAGCTATTACCCGTACTCTCGATGCACTGGTCCTAAAAGAGTCAAAACGGAATGAAAATAAGAAAATACTTTATTTCACGCCGTGCAAGAAAGTCGCTTTCTCGCACGCTTCGTTTCGCTGCGCGTGTGAGAAAACGCATTTCTCGCACTCGTGAAATGAAATTTTGTATGTACGATACTCGTGCGAGAAAGTCGTTTTCTCGCACGCTTCATTTCGCTGTGCGTGTGAGAAAACGCATTTCTCGCACTCGTGAAATGAAATTTTGTACGATACTCGTGCGAGAAAGTCGTTTTCTCGCACGCTTCGTTTCGCTGCGCGTGTGAGAAAACGCATTTCTCGCACTCGTGAAATGAAATTTTGTACGATACTCGTGCGAGAAACGTTTTCTCAACTCGTGTGATTGCAATACTCGCCTTCGGTTCGTTTTGCAAACTGACACTCGTGCGAAAAAATGTCATCGCACTCGTTGTATCGTAATACACTATTAAGCATTGATCGTGTAGTGTTTTTAAAAGTTATTCGAACAGAAAATTGAAGTGATACGGTTGATTTATGGCAATTTACCCAGTGATACAGTGAGCGGCGGTTAAGATCCAACGCTTGTTTATAATTGAACCACCACAGAAGTGAGTGGACTGCCTAAGGGACACTTGGTAAGGATATTCTCCGTCGGGTGCATCGCTGCCACCGACGATTCGGTTCGGAATTTTGTGACCTGTAAAAAATGTGTTTTTTCGATTAAATTTGGTTATAAATCAGTGTAAGGTCACTTATAAATTATTGATAGCCTATACTTTTGTATAAATATTTTGATTAAAAATAAACAATAAAAATCATATATGCATGGAAAAGAAAAGTTGGTAAACATACGAAAAGTAGTTGCAGCAACCATTTTTGAAGATAAGTCGGTTACTGCCACTACTTTTTGTTTGCACCCATCCAATTTTTTTTCTTTGTCTTTCCGCGTGGATAGTTTTGATTTAAATTTAACGCACTTTCACAAATTATTTAAATGGTCTTTTTGTCATTCAGACTTAATTTGTCGATTCATTTCAACAGCCGAATAATTGTGTAAATAAAGAGATATGCAATTGATCGATTGATTTTTTCGATTACAATTGAATTTGTCAACGATTTGTCATTTTTATAGATATATTCAAAGTAACTGTGTATAATTGACGGAAAATTAAATATATAATGAACTTACCCCATGTCCCGAGAAGCGCAGCGAGTATTATCGTTACAAAAACGAGGGGATTCATTTTGTTGTACCGTTGCTTCTCGTATACAAGAAATGACTGCGAATAATAATAGGCTCAATAGACTCCGCTTATATACCTGAAAGCAGACTTCCAGAACGGAATAAAAAATGATTTGTTTATCTGATTCGTAATTCTCATCGCTCTTCATCACTGATTAGGACCAACAGTCGCCTTATCATTCGGGGTGAACATGCGACATCGCGCGTAATCATAACTGCACTTTTATCAGTTACTCCGCGCGGATAATCTCAGCAGATTTCAGATTTGAATATCAGAATGTACTCTTATTTCCATGCAGCGGAAAATGTAAGATCATGTGTTTTAATAACATCCGAAGTTTTACGGTTGCCATATATATTGGCTCAATGATTGATTTATTTCCGCGATACATTGATCAGATACTATAGTATAACTGTACATGAAACATTCCGATGTCATATGTATGATGGGACTTAGGGATTTCTTTAGCTATCTCGGGTGAATGATCAGTGATCGATTCAAAATCAATAAATAATGTGATTATGGATTAGATCGAAGCATATTGAAATTCAGCATTACCGGTGCAATGTGAATGCTTTTGCGCGTGACTTGTATTTCAATTGTCATGATAAAAGGTTTTTCTTTTTCATAAGTAAACAGATCTTTATCGAAAGATTCGAGGTGTCGTTCGCACAATTTATCGCCCATGAAGTCCGCCCACTCAATCGCGAAATTGAACGCATTATGCGCTGAGAAGATCGTGAACACGATGTTCAACACGCATCGTTCGTCGAGGGGATTGTGTCGAGAAGCTCACGTCGAAAGGCTCACTCAGTCGATCAGCATCACAGGGATCGAGAAAAAGTTCGTCGAGACAATCTTCCTCGGTTAGAGAGCGCCCACCTGTGCCAACCATAAGAAACAATAGAGCTTTTACCGATAACAACGAACGCATCTATGATGCGATAATACAATCACAACACCAGTGGAAGTATCGTTATCGGAAGGTAGTTTGGAGATTGATAGTTTTTTCTGGCGTCCTGAAGAAACGGACGGAGGCCCAAGAACTAATTACAACTAGAACCACGACACCGGCTCCTACGATGACGACTACGTTCACATTATTGTGCACTATGAAGTTGTGTACGACGTTTTTTACATACTTGAACGTGCGCTGTAACAATGTGCACAATAATGCTTGTGCACAAAAGCGCCGAAAAAATGTGCTTTTGTGTATAATATGGCCGTGCAAAATAAATAGTGCCCAATCATACTGTGTTTAAGAGGAGGTGCAATCCCTTCCCTCCCGTTCATCCCGCGCTCAGTCGGTATCAAAAACTGTACATACAACAACTTTTTTGGCACATATTAGCATTTACAGCAAAACAAAAAAGTTTCATCCCTGCGGACATCCCCAAAGCAGGGGATGAAACTTTTCGTTGAGCTGTAAATGCTAATATGCGCGAAAAAAGTTGTTTACAGTTTTTGATACCGACTGTGGTATTTCACCTCTTCTTAATAACTTTGTGCACTACAAAAATGTGTCTTTTTTGGCCGTACACAATAAAATTGTGGCCATTTTCTACCCTCTCACGTAGCGGTATCCTTCAACGAATATCCGTACCTTTGCATCAATCAAGCAGATATCTGCATTACCGACCGCTCGTACTTCCGAGCGCCAGTGGTCTATCTCATCCATCGGGGCGAATAGGAAGAATGGGTAGAAAATGTTGTGAAAATACACAAGATAGGGCTTAGACCTAATCGCAGCAGAGTTTTTTTAGGTCGCTGCGAGACCTAAAAAAAGTCAACATTTTAAATGCCGTTTTCCTCCCTTAAATGAACGAATTCGCGGTTTAAAGCACTTTGCTTTCACGAAAAACTGAAATCGATCCTAAATTCATATCCTCATATGAAATTTAAAGAAGAATTGCATTGCAGCAGTTTAATCTGTTTTGGTTGTCGTATTTCGTTGAGTAATGCATCATTCGCTTGGCAAAGGTATTTTTAAATCACTTGAATTAATAATTAATTGTAAAATAATTGAGTACATCCTTAAAATTTCGAAACTCGATAAATTATTCAGACGAGTCTCTCGAGAGTGGTGTATCACTGTCGAATACTATAACGGAGTCACTCCCAGTTTGATATTTTTCCGTCCCGATCCCCCGGGATCTGTGTACCTTCAAGCATTATTCAGGCGGTGCGGGACGTGTTTCGAGAGGGACAGAGACAATGCCCACAGATCCGACCTCTTATGCTGCATATTTTCAAGCTGATAGCGATCGTATCTTAATACAACGATCGTAGTATTTGAATTTATCTATCCTAAACTAAAGATAACAGTTATCATTTTCTCGGGCTTTTTATTATTAATCTATCCTAAACAATAGATAACAGTTATTATTTTTTCAGGTGTTTTTTTTATCTGCTGAAGGTATTCCAATTTTTTTGGACCAATAGTACTTATAGTATTTCTATATTATGGTAGTGGAATTGATGGCAATGAATCAACCAAGTTGATGAAACGCATGAAAAATGAAATCACAAAATCGATCTGAAATTAAACATCTAAACAACGAGAAACTTTTGTATTTACTGCATTTCTCTATTTCCTGTAACAATTTTCTCCTTCTGGAGCTCCACTACTTATTGACTCGATCGTACCCGTTTCCCTACCATTCTATTCGCTCATCTCTCCGGGGGATCTGAAATCGAATCACATTCCACAGCCCTCCGGAAAATCCCAACAAACGCAGCTTTTGTACCGAATGCCAACAATCAATTATTCACTTCCAAAGATTAAAGGTTCATTCCGTTTCTAATGTCGCGCGCGTAGAGCTTTGAATCGTCACAAACGCGTCGATTTACTCGCGATTGCCAGCATTATACATCGCTGAACGAGGAAACCGGACGGTTTCGCGCCGAGTGACAAATCGTTGCGATCATTACGATTAATTTACGATCGTCCGAAATGTCTCGGTTTCGAAAACTCGTTAATCATGAAAATTATAATAAAAAGATATCTATTTTATATTCGCGTGGGTTTAGCACCATTTTAATAATTCTTCAAAAAAATACATATCAAATCAAATATCGTACATATTTTCGCAAAATTTTGGCGGGAAATATGAAATTCAAGCCTCTCGCGGAATAATTTAAATTCTGGCAACATGTTCTTTTTTTTTTTTTTTATTGACAATATCGGCATATCGAATTCGGAGTATCGGAGGAGGGTGTCTGTTTGTATCTTAGTCGGGTAAGGGACGAAAATCCAGCATTACGTTGAGACTATAATCCTAACTGAATCGCTATTTAGGTAAGCGAGAAAAATCGCAGAAACGGCCAAGGAGTGCGAAACATTTTTCCACGTAAAAAGGTAGAGGTTCCGGAATTCGAAATAAAAACTTTCGGGATGCTATTAGTTAGTAGTAAACTTTGCTCGTCGGTTACATGCCTGTGTAGGTATGTGTGAGCGTTTTCTTTCTTCGCTTATGAAGCTCTGTGTGTGTGTTTGTAGAGAAAACTTTCGGATTGGTGTGGGATAACCTACCGCAGTCCAATCTCTTTCGCTCCCCGTAATCTACCTATATAAAGCTCCTTATTGAAACAAAAAACTTTGTTATAATGTTTTCCGGAATATACGCCTGGCTTGTGGGCGGAAAAGTGCTATCCAGATATCTCGGAAGCTGAGGATGCGGAATATACCTCTAAGTGGAATGATAATAGGATAACTCAAACTTGAAGATCAAGATACCAAAGGCAAATTGTTTTTAAATGGAAATGAAATATAATGTAACGTTATAAGTTCGTCATTGTGTGCACAAAATATATATTTAATTTATATTAATTTTTTTTAAGTCGAAATATTAATGTAAAATAATTGATAGTACAGTCCAAGCTATGTATTCTTAACTCCTCTTAACTTAACTGCTCTTTTATTTTAACTCGTAACCGTGGAAACGATTTCCCTTAAGAAGAGGTGAAATACCACAGTCGGTATCAAAAACTGTAAACAACTTTTTTCAGACATATGAGCATTTACAGCTAAACGAAAAGTTTCATCCCCTGCTTTGGGTATGTCCGCAGGGGATGAAACTTTTTTTTTGGTTGTAAATGCTAATATACGCCAAAAAAGTTGTTTACAGTTTTTGATACCGACTGAACCCGGGATGGGCGGGAGGGAAGGGATTGCACTTGCTCTTAAGAGATGGTGAAATACCGCGGTCGGTAATAAAAACTGTAATCAACTTTTTTCGTGTATACTGGCACTTACAATAAAAAAAGTTGATTACAGTTTTTGATACCGATTGAGCTCGGGGTAGGTGGGGGGGGGAAGGGAATACACCTCCTCTTAAGAAGAGGTGAAATATCGCGGTCGGTAATAAAAGCTGTAAACAACTTTTTTTTTGCGTATACCGGCACCGACAGCTCAAAAAAATTAGCTGCTTTGATCATTTCCGCAGCTAATGACACTTTTTTTTTACTGTAAATGCCAGGATGCGCGAGAAAAGTTGTTTACAGTTTTTGATACCGATTGAGCTCGGGGCCGGTGGGGAGGAAGTGATTGCACCTGCTCTTAATTGTATTTTCCCTGAGTCCGTTTTCCCCACTCCAAGCGGTATCTACGGACGCTTATACCCCTCATTACCCCTACTCGCGGCAACTGACCGGAAGTAGGGACGATAGGAGCGTAAATGCTGAAACGGGAGCGTGTCCGGTCGCGTCGAGTTAAGAATACGGAGCTTCTACTGTATGATAATAACGCATGCTTTGCTCTTTAGATTTTTTATCGACGTGACATGAATGCCGTAAGCTGCATTAACATCTTTTCAGAAAATGCACATTTCCCTTATCTATTATCTATTATTTACTATTCATTATTGAAATTTTCGTTCGTCATATTTGCAACCCGCAAGTGACGTCGCTCGCGATGTTCACCGTTCACATTGAGCTAATAGCCAATTAACAGGTTTGGATTAATTGCTCGACGCAACTAATCAAATGCCCGGAGAAAATTTTACCCGATGCGTGTCCTTGACAATCAAGCCGCATGCGGATTTTTCCCTGTAATGGGTTAAGTGGGTTTCCGGAAATTTCATTTTTTTTTCCAATCATAGCATTGCATTTAGTCTACGAGCGTCAAATTAATTTAGGGGAATTCTAGCTATAGTTTCACAAGGTCAAAGGGTCTCAAGGTTTTTGGCAACGTGACTCGTCGACGAGGATGTTGGGGTTCCTGGTGGATGCTACTAAAATGAAATAGAGGTGCTTCGATGAACCCAGCGTTGTCATGACAACGCCCCTCGCGCCAAAGTAGCCTGTGTTTCGAATAATACGATCGCTGTGGACTCGGACGTCTTAAGTCCAGTGTCGGCAACGACTGTGTAGCGGATATTTTTATATGATGCTTCGCAGATTTTATTACAAAAAGCTCGACATCAGGATACTCCTTCGTTTCGTGATATAATTATCGTAAAATAACGCGATGATCGCAACATATTAAAATGATTTAATTTTGTCCTCAATACATCGATAAAGAAATCTTTTCGTCATTATTCAAACACCAAAACGCATTTCATTATATATAATATATAAAAATGGAAAAGCAAACGATTCGAACTGAAAAAAAAAAAAAAATCGTCTTGATGTCCCGATTTTTCCCTTAGCGAAAATATGATGATCGGCTGTCAATTTGCTGATTGCCCCATTTTCGGCTCCCGACGTTAGCGTACAGCTACAGGTTTTCGAGCAGAAAAAATCCTATAAGCATCAAATATATCCTATCTATCCCATAGTCCTGCACTGAACTCGATTCCGCAGCGGTGGGAAACAAAATCCCGCAACAAGCGCCAAGCAAGCTGGTGAGGGTGGAAAAATACGGGTGGCAAGGTATGTATAGGTATAGAGGTAATCCGCAGAGGATGAGGGTGTTGAGCTTGAAAAATGGTCCTTCGAAGTGTGATTTATGATGGCGCGATGAGGAACGGAGGTTAGCACGGAAATTCATGGAATGTGCCTCGAGGCACTTTTTTCGCACCTCCATGCACCACTCATCGCTTTATATACCATGAGGTAAATAATATACAGTGATGGAAGGCAATGTGCCGAAAGCAATAGTTTCTTTCGTACGAATTTTCAATAGATGACTCACCTTTTTTACGCTGAAAGCTTCCAGTTGAACGATGATTGGTGATTCATTTATTCATTCTCTCTGTGATCGGTAATTTGTATGGTTAATGAAAAGACAATAATTACAGATATATGTAGCTGGCGGTCGATTTATTACATGTAATGTGCAGAAATCAGGCCGTAGGCTATCGGACCGATAACAAGGCAATATGTACACACGCTATACATATTTGTACATCAAAGCATTTATACATAATTTATTTACCGTACAATTATCGAATGTAATGGATGTTTTACTGCTGCTTTGTAAACGCCGTTGCTTCGCGCGACAGAAATGTTGAATACGTATTGACTGTTTCATTATAATCAAAAATCTGGCAGATTGCTCTCGAAAACTCCGGTCACACAGTCACGCTAAACGATATTGTGTCATTATGCACAATTATCGGACAACTGTTCGCAATATGCGAACCGCAGTACGTCTATTATTGTTTTAATAAAAATCCATAGTTTTAATTACGGAGTGGCTAGCCGTCCGGCAGCTGGACGAATAATCGTATGTTATTCTTCGTATATGATTCTACGAAGGAGGGACGGGGTCCAGGGGCGGAGCCCCTAGCGGGGTCCAGGGGCACTCCCCCACGCCCCCAGCGGGGCTTCGCCTCACTATGGTCGAAGCCAGGTGGGGGGCCGGGGGGGGGGGGGGGGGGCTTGCCGTCTCTCGGCGCCCCTCCAGGGTCCCCCCCTGGAGGGGTCCCAGGGACCCTGGAGGGGCGCCGAGAGACGGCAAGCCCCCCCCCCCCCCCCCCCCCACACACACACACACACACACACACACAGAAGAAATAAATACTATTTATTATGAAGATAAAGTCTCCTACAATTTTCCTACTACAGTCGAAGCTTCGTATTCTTAAATCCTCTTAAACTTACCCGCCCCCTTATTTTAATTCGTTACCGTGGCAACGATTTCCCTTAACTATATTTCTCTTGAGTCCGTTCTCCCCACTCCAAACGGTATCTACAGACGAGTATAGCCCTCATTACCGCAATTCGCAGCAACTGACCGGAAGTAGGAACGATAGGGGAAATGCAGAAACGGGAGCACGTCTGGTCCCGTCGAGTTAAGGATACGGAGATGATACTGTATTCCCAAGTTTTGCCATGATGAATAATCCTACATCGTTCGTCCCGATTCATTCTCCTACGATTGCCAAGTTTAGCCAACCGGAACACGGGAGCCCGCCCCCCCCCCCTCCCTCCCCCGTTAGCCCGATTTCACCTAAAAATACTATTTTTAAAAATCTCTGAAACTTTGCGACATACGAAAGAAACAGAACGCGTTATTGATTCAGTGGCATTTTAAATATTTTCATCCGGACGAATAATCGTATGTTATTCGTTCGGATATTGTCTTTTTAATCTTTATTCGGATTGATTTAATGAGAACCTTTAATGAACCTTTAATGAGTAAAGAGTAATATGAAATTTAACGAAAAATTATGATGAAAAACTAACATTACAGTACAGTAAAAAAGACCGAAGATATATTTTACTTTTAACAAATTACTTTACTGCTTATTATTTTTTTATTTTCATGACTGTTGCACATTAAACCTAATGTACCACGTTGTGCATAAAAACTGTAAGTATCTCTGCATGTAATTTCCTATTTTATTCTTTACAATGACAATAAAATTGCCATATCATAAAAAAAAAAAAAAAAAAATTCCTACAAAATTGTAATGATGAAAAACCGGTAATTGCTGGTAAAAATATTAATTGGTGAAGGTGATCCTTTCACAAATGAAACAAATATCAATTCACGCGAATGTATCATTTACATGGGGCTACAGTTTCGAAGATAACAATAGCCGGATGTGAATACAGCGCTTCGATACAATTGTGAAACGTGTACAGTAGATAAATGCACCCGACAACGAAGAATCTTCTGTCAGTAAGTACTAAGCCTCGAGGCCCTAGTAAAGTGTTTCGGCACAACTCCGATGGTAAGAGATTTTTGCCCCTCTCGGGGAATACGAAACGTACAGCCCGGTAGTATTTCGCGAGTAAATCTCGACGCAATTCTGGACTTGGCGAACCCAGCCGCAATTTTCTCTCGCGCCAGTCTAAGTTGTCCAGGTTTCCACAATCTACAGTGCCATAAATTCCCCTGGGAAGTTTTAATACCAGTACGGTGTGCAAAATGCAAAACGAAGCAACGACCCGGAGAAAGGAAGGGGGAAGGAGGGGGGGAGGGGGGGGGGGATGGATGAGAAACAGCGTCGATGGAAGACCGCGATGCTGTTGCGGTTTCAAATTCAAACCGGTGAAACGTTCGAAATAAAACGCGCAATGAGGAATTACGTCATTTCCGGCAAACCGGAAATGTATAGCACAACATATCGAAACATTTTACGTATCTCGCGTTTTATATCTAAGGTTTTATGGGCTATCGACGAATTTATCGTCAGATATCGTATACAATTTAACGACGAAGCATTAATACGTTCCGAAATCGAATGTAGACGATGCGGAATAATGTATCTTTATCTGTAAAGTTTCATACGGCTTTCTCATTGATTTGCGGAAATGTATAATGAAAGACATTTTTTTCGTTTTTCTTTTCGCGTAAAAGATTTTCCTAGACGGATTGTTTGCGAATTAAATTCAAGACATGACCTCCCCAAGCGACGTTCGATCCTCGAATATTCAGCTCAACCCAATTCCGATGCGTCTAGACGCAAATTCTCTCGGTCGACCATTTGTCTACTTAATTACTGGTTAATTATTTTGAAAGCGCGCATCGGCTATCGGTAAATCACGGTAAACATTAAGGGGCAGTGGAATTTTTTTTTCCAGACTACATTACGCGATTTTAGGCAAAAAACGGAATTAATTTTTTTTAGAAGTGAAAAAACAACCGTATCACTCATTCCAAACATTTTTTTGTTAGTCATAGTGTTGTATTCGTGAAAAAAAAAATGCACGATTCACAAATTAACGATTGTAGGAATTTAATTTTTTCATAAATATAAAAAATAAAAAATTGTAATTACTTTCAATTTGTTATTATATTTGCATGTGGGATTATTTTACATAATTGGAATACCGGCAAAAATAATCACTCGCATGAATGGAATTATTTTTTAAAGATAAAAAAACACGAAGAGAAAATAATAATAATAATAATAATAATTTGTGAAAAATTGTTTATTTATTCCGCAATTTTGTCGACAGAAATCTTTTATCAGTGTTATTTTTTAGTACGAATTTTTAAAATATTTTTAAAAATAATTTTTTATCCGTTTATGAACAGAATATTTCGAAGAAATTTGGATAAAAAAAAATTAAGATATGCTTCATTGAGCGAAATCCTTCGATAAATCGGGCTGATGGTGCAAAATACGTATAAAGCGAAAACCTTGTATTTCTATTGTTACACGATATTTAACTTTCGCCTCACTATTTCGCTCGCGCGAATATCCTTTTGAAATGTTTGGCTAAAATCCTCCTACCCGTATCTCTCTTTCATAGCTTCCACGCCGATACCGTTTATTCTGTACTATTGCGTAACTGTAGTACGTCCGTATGTGCGAGTTGATTACGCTTGAGCGGTTATACACGAGAACGCCGTGAGTTCGCAAACGATGCTTTCAACGGCGAAGGAGAAACGGTGGATGGTTTAAAGTTTTGAAAATCAATGAAAAAAAAAGCCTTCTATACAGTGAAAAAGATTTGAAAACGTCGTAACTTCGTAAACTCATTTCTAAACCGATAGAAATATTAAAAACGGTGTGCCAATGGAATTTTTTCATTTCTTCGTCATCTGTTATCGACATTCGCTACAATTCCATAGCTCCGTAGTTCCGTCGTTCGCTTCGTTACGTTTTTAAAAAAAAGTATATATCGCGCAGCGTCGATCAGCTCACAGTTTTTGGGTCAAATCGTCTCTGCGTAAAAGGAAACTTTGTAAAGTTCTGTCAGATCGAAAAAGTTAAAGTTTTTTTTTTTTTTTTCTTTTCATAAAAATGAGACTCGCGGGAAACTCGAAGTGTACATCGAATGGACCAGAGGCCAAAAATAAGACTGTAGGCGATACTACGAAAGGACAGGTATAGGGGACAAAAAAAAAAGCTATCTGTATCTTCTACGTTTCCCGGAGTTGATTTTCCTTTTTATTTATTTACGACGTTGAACTATATTTTTGAATTCTTTTATGCTCCCGTACCCTTCGTTATCTTTTATGTAGGCGTATTGGCTTTACCGGCCTTCTCGTGCGGCTTTATCCCCGATCCAGCAAAAACGTGAAGCAATATTCAACGGCTCAATCCCTACTCTTCGCTGTTCATTCATGCCTTTCGCCTAATTATAGGAAACGGGTCTCGAATCAGTAATTCTCTCAGGGTGTCAATAACATTTTTGGCTTTCAACATTTATTTGAAAAAAATAAAAAAAAAGTAATAAAAAAAATTGAAATTCTGTGAAAATTTTTATTTATTTATAAACTACGATTCATTTTTTATTTCAATACATATTTAAATTTTATTCTATATTTAGATTTTATATACATACATTTTAATTGTTATACTTTTTATTATCATTTTTCGGTTTTTTCATTGTTTTTTATTATCATTTTACGGTTATTTCAGCCGTAAAACTGACATTTTTGTTTTCTGTCGATTAAGAATTTTCGCGACACCTTGTATGTCGCGCGATATTCTCGCGCATCGACAATGCACTATAGAGATTAAATGCACTCGTTTCAGCAAAGCCGGCGTTTCATGAATATCGAAGTGACTTTAAATCCGCCAGAATTCACTTTACCGACAATTGCAATTCGAAGAAAAGATGAGAGGTTGCATTCTCTTTGTGCGAAATTTATGGAGTTGCAAAACTTTTAATGATTCTCGCATGAAGAAATGTTTCGGAAACTTAATATATTTTTTTTTGTTCGCGATAGAAATTGCAATAGAAATAACGTAAATGTTTGATTAATGCCAAAAGTTGAAAAATAATTTTTTACACAGATAAACGAATAGTTTTGTGAATATAAAAAAAAAACATTATTCGCGTACGAAATATTGCATAATCGATATCGTTTTCACGAAACAAGTATAAAATAACACGATGTAACGAATTTTGAATTTTTTTTTTTTTTTTTACGGAGTAAAAATGATGCAAATTATTTTGAAGATCTCGTTCTGCTCGTCATAAGATGCTATCGTCTTTTAACGGTTTCATTTTCAAGCGACGGGGGTGTTAAAAATTCGTTATATCGTCGCCACCTGGCACTCTCTTAGATCTAATTATATAGGGTACTTTCAGCTCAACGGTTATAGCATACCGCTACCGTTTCAGATGCAATGGACTTCGAAGCCGATTAACAATGGAAACTGTCATAATTTTTTTTTTTTTTTTTTTTTTTTTTTTTTTTTTTTTTCAAAAAAAGTTACGCTGTGCAGGAATTCCTGTATCGTTTTTTAACTTCCGTCGCCCATTTTTCTCCGATCTGCGGAAAGACTTTCTACCGTCAGAAAATTGCAGTGAGCTTCGTAATTTGAAAGATATGAAGTGCTTTCTGTTTCTCGCGTAGGCGGTGTTATCTTCGTCCTTTATATTTAATACTTTATTTCTTCGTTTGCAGTAAATTCTACAGCATGAACTTCACTGTACTATATCTTGAAGCTTTCACCACCCAAACTTTCAGGGGGTCCGAGAGTTTTCGAGACTTTATAAGTTTCGGGAACTGGGGCATTTATGAGGCGCAACTTGGCCTCTTTATTCTCAATCTTTTCTATCTCGTTCGCCCCTTACAATCTCTAAACAAAGGCCTGTAGGCTTCTATTCTCGGAAACAACATAACAAGAAAAAATTGCTTACTATCAATTGTTCTATGTCGAGGCAAAACAAGCAGATGGCGGATGCCGAGAAAAATGAGCGAATTTTTCAAAACTTCACCTATAATTTGCCAAAAATTTTAGTCGAAATTTCTAAAATGCTTTAATAAAAAAATGCGAACCTCACATTACAAATTCGTTTCAATTTTTATTTTTTTATTTAATCGCCATTTTTTTTGGCGAATTCGATATTAATTTACAAAAAATGTTATCACGAAAAAGTGGCAATGTGGGTACAGAAGTTTAAAATAGTAATTAGCATTTTTGCGATAAATTTGACAACAATGTAAAAATAATTTTTACAAATTCAGATAATATTTTTAACATCTACATTTTTTAAACTGTATCCTAATTTATTTCCAAATTTTCGATTACTTTCTTACGTTTCTATCTGCTCCTTGCCCCCCCCCCCCCCCCCCCTCCCTCCCGTTTTTTCACTGGATAGACTTCCCAGAAATCATATTGCCTTGAACTCTTTTTTGTTTTCGGAAAAAACCGATAAAATGAGCCTTTTTTGTGCCTTAAAAAATGACCCAATTTAGGACATAATTTTCGGGGTTAGCGAATTCAAAATACATCGTGATATCGTATGGCAGAACTTATAATTTGACTCTCCAGTATAATTCCGAATAATACGAAATAGTCTCACTCGATTGTTCCCAAAGTTTTAAATCGAAGCTCATAGGTTATGTTTATTCCCGTATTTTATTCCCGGCACTCTCCGCGTGGCTTTCCATGAATTTTAAATGCTTGTGGGCCGTTGTTGGGATAAGGCGTTTAAGTCTTCGGATCCCTCCAAACCCCAAATGTAGTCCGCAGAAAAAAGTTTGCGAGAGTTTATCGGACGAAAAGGAGCAAAAGGTACTTGAATAAGATGGAAAGAAGAGAAGCTGTTTTGCTGAAATACATCGCGTACAGCAGACAAGTTTCGCAATGGATCTTCGACGTTCGACATTTAAAAATATATCAGCCAATAAAAGTTTTCCGCAAAGCATAACGAGACATTGCTGTATTTCAATATATAGGCAATCCATATGTATCGATATGTCGGATTAATGTCGTAATGCCGTTTTATTTCTTTAAATCACCGGCGGGCATAGGGACGTCATCAATGCAGAGGCTGTTGTATATCCGATATTGCAGACATTTAACTTCTGCTTTTAAAATTCCAAAATTATTGAATTTTCCATAAACCGTTATGAATGGTCTGTACACAAACATCGAGCTGTCAAGAGCAAACTTTCTGCGCGTAAAAAAAAAAAAATTTATTTGTTGGTAGAACTCTGTTAATTGGCGCAACCCATTTACTTTAATATGCAGTTAAGCCGACAAATTATTTTTATTTTTTCGATCTCATCAAAATTTTACTGCTATATTGATAAAATTAATGATTGTTAATTTTTCGTATACAGTTATAAAATTCGGTACAAATTATCGAAGAAATCCTCCGGCGGCGTTTATATGAAAAATTTTCCAATTAAAAAGCGCAACGAACAAACAGATTTTAAAAAATCGTAATATACGATCGAATAAACGTTTCGTTTGTATAGACATTTTGGGTCATTTATAAATTCATTTTTAACATTTTTTCGATGTATTCTGTTCAATAATTTCTTTTTTCGTATTATCAAGCAATAACAATTTATTCCATTGCATCTGATTCCGAAGAACCTCTGGAAGTACGGCTTCCGGCATCAGTCTCTAGTTGCCTTATTCGCTTCCAAGTGCTTAGGAACTACGACCCATACGGCGGGTTATCCCATATAGGCTATCACAACCATCCCTTAGCTCGCTTATCTCTTGAGCTCTCGGTACGACCCCTATTCGTGTGTTTCTCCGAATTGTCTGGAACGAAACGTTCACCCGAAGCGCTTTTATACGATCCACTTGTAAGCTCCCCGCCTCCGCCCTTCCCTCGTGTACAATGGGAAAAAACCTGTAGAGTGCACGAGAACATCTGCATAGACAGAATTCCGCGAACAAGAATAGTTCATTCATATGAAATATCGTTCAGCAACGTTTTTCAAAATATCAATAAATGGATTATTGTATTTCTTCAAAATATCTTCCGATATTAAAATTGAAAAAGAAAAAAAAAATACACTGCGCATGCGTAATCTACTATACCGATTAAGAACCAAACAAATTCTGACAACGATTCGAAAGATAAATTCTCCGGAAAACTTTTGAAATGGTATTTTTTAAGCTCTCGAATAATAAAAATGATTCTATCCGAGTCGACGTAAGTTGCGTTTCGAGTCGAGTATTAAAAAAAAATCCTTCGCGAGCAAACAAACATAATTCTTATTCCGCTTGTCCCATTTCCAAGTGCACGCAACGCGTGGACGGGGATATAGCCATTGGAAGGCAAGAGGGTAGCTTTCAACCCTCAATCGACCAACAACCTTTTTCGCTATCCTTACCGTAGCCTCGTAGCTGTGTAGCCGAATCCCTTACGCGCCCGAGACTGCGCGAGCGAATAAACAAGTAGACGCGCATAACAGGAGTACAGCGATCGAGAAAGTAGCGAGTCGGGTACAAAAAACAACGAAGACTACAAAAAATAAGGATGTAGGCGCTGCTGTAGGGAGTGAGTGAGATACGAGCTGAATGAGCGCGCAGGGGACAGTCGGATGGAAGATGCGGGGGGTGGCGACAAAGCAGGAAGGCGCGAGACGCCGACTTCGAAGGACAGGGGCGTTAGGGGCGTGAGTATTGACCCAGTTGGTGGCGCTCGTTGTCGCGCATCACCCACACACCCGAAACCTTTACCGGCTTAAGAATGTACGTGTAGATATATACAGATGGAGCCGATGCACAGATATGGAAGCGACGAGGTGTATGACGTATTTTGATCGTAGAGCGCAGAAATGCGTACATTGCCGACGTATCGCAAATCGTATGCATCCATCGTCTATGTAAATTAGCGTATATACATATGCAGTCGTTTTTAGAGAAAGCAACAGTGTTGCTAGCATCTTACAGCGCGCAGCGTCCATGAAACTAAACATGATAATACGCTGCGATATCCGGACCTCGAGCATAGATAATCCTTGTTGAAATATTTTGTATTCAGGTGCAAAAACATGTACATATATTTGACCTCCGAAGCATAGAGGGCAAAAATACGGTATGAAAATGTGTCTCCGCGGGTGGAAGATCGCGGCGAAAATTCTTGTGCGCATATTTACGCGGTATAGAGACCGAGGGTTAGGGTTAAAAATATTTTTGACTGGAAATATCGAACGCGTCAATAAAATGATAAGTCACACACGCGGTTTATTCCGACTGTACAGAAATTTGATAAAACGGTGGTACTGCATGGATACGGTGGAATGCTACACGTTATAAACACGGTTCGTATACACGGTCGTAACGCGATAACTTACAATTTACAGTTGCCGTAACAACTATCATGTGACACACGATCGAATAGGCGGCTATAAAAGCCGACGATAACAAAGGGACGCAGCTGCTGCAGTAGATGCGGTTGCTGAATGAAGCTCTTTGTCATTGGAGCGTTTTTAACGAAATTTTTGAGGGAAACTTGTCGTGAGTCGAGGATTGAGAATTCTTTAAGTACTTAAGGGATTATCTCAATGTGATGAGCATAAGATTTTTTGATTTTCGTTAATTTTTTTTTCGATCAATAAAATTCGCTAATCTGTTCGATTTTTTTTTTGATTGTTCGGGTTTTTCTTTTACGTAATATCCATATCAGTGGAGCATAGAGAATTCTTCAAGTCTTTGAGGGTTTATCTCAGTGTGATCAGCATACATTTTTTTTGGTTTTCGTGAACTTTTTGTTCGATCAATAAAATTCGCTAATCAGTTCGATTTTTGTTTTTTTTTGTTTGGTTGTTCGGGATTTTTTTTTTACATATTCATCGTATTAGTGGAGCATTAAGAATTCTTCAACTCTTCAAGGGATCATCTCAGTGTGATGGGCATAAAATTTTTTGATTTTCGTGAATTTTTTGTTCGATCAATAAAATTCGCTAATCAGTTCGATTTTTGTTTTTTTTTTTTTCTGTTTGTTCGGGTTTTTTTTTACATATTCATCAGCCGCGCGCAATAATTATTGTTCATACAATTTAAAAAATACAATAACATCCCTTTACAGTTGCATTTAGACGATAATCAGTATATCAGTAATCCATAAAAATTGTACGTTATTTTACAATATTCTTGACGAATCTCTTGTTCCACGCAATCCGATAGTTATGTATTCTCGTCGCTATGTGCGTGGAAACGTAAAGACGAGATTAATTTGTATGGCACGAAGGTATCACTTTTCCTCGCAGCTTGCCTGCTCACTGCGGCGGAGAACTCACCCCATTGCAGCAAAGTATACAAACATCCAACGGAATTTCACTCAATCTTGCGGTCCCGTATGCCCGTCCAGATAAAACTTTACTACTTATATTTGTATGAGTTTTCCTCACTTTTGTACACAATTACAGTCACGCGAAGTTACTAATCACAGTTCAAGATTTTTTCGTAATTTTATTCATTCATTTTCTCGTTAAATTAAATTTTTTTTATCAGCGATATAATTGCTTTTAATTCGTGATTTTTATTTTTCAATTGGACCCTTAACTTTATGATACTAATTATTTTTTATTTTACGCATAAAAAAATACCTCTATTCCGCATACGAACAATGATTTTGAATGCGATTATAATGAAATCGAAAAAAAAAATTGGATTTATTCAGCTAAACTCCTGAGCGCAGTGACTGAAATCGTTGATCTCTTGCAACTTAAGTCAGAGCCTTTGACTATCGACCTACTTAAACACGAGGTGGTCGAAGACCTACATAAGAACGGTACCTGTGTCCGTCTGCGGCTTGCGTGTTTTGCGTGCCGCGACTTCTTGGCCTCGTAACGCTTATGGATTGCAAGTCAATGTACGCCGAGAGTCGAATAACTGCGTGGTGTGGGTGGTTTGGCTATTCTAAGAAGCGGAATAAATGCGTCGGTAATCGGATACTTTCGTTAAAACCATTGAAATTGTGAATTCCCAACACATATTCAATTGCCAAATAATTGATAACGATATGTTGATACGCTTATCAAAATTTTATTGAAGCGATGGGCTTACGTAGCGACATCTACAGGTGGCGCTTATCAATAAAAAAAATTTCAAAATTTTCGTGATTCTTGGCTATCATTTCGTGGATTCGTGAAAAATATGAATTAAAAACCCAAAAACTTAGTCCCTTTTGAAGAAAAATATTTTTTTTATAATTTTTGTTGTTGTTTTTTCACTCAATAATATTGAATCAAAATGTCGTGTATCGGAAGTTTTTTTGATTCATGAACATTTTTTTTTTTTTTCGCAGTTGATGTGTTATCACCGATGATACACAACACGAATGAAAAAGGTAACAATGGATTGGATAGAAAAATATTGTTGCTCGGTAACTTTTTAGGGGAGGTATAGCGTAGAAACACATTCCGCCAATATACTGTTTCGCTTGAATACACCGCGGCAGAGAACTCGCAACGAATGTGACTAACGGTATGCTGTTGTCCTATCAAATAGACAATGTATAAACAAATCTGCAGCACAATCTGTTCCACATCTAGAATCTCCCGGCAAAGTTTCTACGAAAGTATATATACATATATAGAGGGAAACCTGTAGCTGTTCGTCTCGCAGCTGTAGTTACGATGGCCGAGTTATATAGACAGGGGAGCACTGGGCCGGAAGTTGTGACGCTGGGAATCTCGTATCCCTTGCGCTGCGTCCCACTCATAGAGCAAACAGTGCAGTTGAGTACATATACAATGTCCACATTATGAGATATGCAGTTGGAAGCTATGGACTACCTGTTACCATCTCTCGACGGCACGAACTTTTTTTTTTTTTCATTTTTTTTTTTTTTTTTCATTTCAGGAAGTGGCGATAGTGCGCTAAATTTAAAAAAATATCATTTCTGTTGATTACGATTTCATTTTTATTTGCCCACGAAAAAGAGAGAGAAAAAAAAAAGAAGAAAAAACATCGAGCGAAAAAAGTCGTTCTCACTGTAAAAGATCGAAATTTTTTTTTAAACACAGTAATGATGTAAACAATCCTGCAAATGACACAATAAATAGTAATAGCAAAATGATTATCAATAAAACGACAATGGATTATTGAATTGCAGTTGAATACCAAGTTTTCATAACGACAGTATCGTAACAATACTCCGAGTCTTGTAAAAGTGGTTATAAGAAAGATGCTGAGAAGGAAAGCCATGCATTGGAGTAACTCGAGAGTAGTAGACGCGGTCGTAAATGTCATGAGGGAAAAGTCTAGCAGAGTCGGCCCGTTGAGGGCTACTATCCGCGTATATCCACGGGTAACATGAAAAATCTTTTATAGCACATCCCTGCGTCTTGGTGCAATAATACATCTGAATGTGTGCGCGTCCAGCGCTCAAGACGAGAGCCTGTGGCTCAGGTGGTTGGCCGATGAAAGTGGTTAAGGTGGCCCCTGGGTAATTTCGAGACGGTGACGTATCCAGGTAGCCCCACACACCACGTTTTTCAATATTCTTATATCTGTAACCCGAGGTTACCACAAGCGTAGGTACGAAACGAGAGAAAGCGCGACGATCCAAGGCGAACAAGGGTGGTGCAGGGCGCAGGTGCGGATGTCATCGGGGGTGCGCACGAGCGCTACAGGGGTAGAACGGCCACAGGATCATCACGAAGCAACCCCTGTTTTCCACCCCCTGAGTGCCTGCCTCCTCCACCGCTTACCAACCCCTGTTTTCTCTACCCCCTCCATCTCGTGTCCATCTTTTCCCCGCTGTATACGCTCCATCGTCGTCGCTAGTTTCTGTTGTCCGCTTACCCAAGTGCCCCGGTAGTGGTTCTCGCCGTTCGCCCAATTCGCTCGCGTTCGTTTCCGTTCTCTTGCCCGCGGTTCGCGTTCCCGTTTTTCGCGTTTACCCGCGTTCTGACATGAGAGGCTCTTTTCGCACTTCTTACTGCCATCAATCGCTGGAATAAAGGTCAGTGCGAAAAAAAAAATGTGTTCATCGAGTCGAATCGAAATTTTTTGCTTGGTAAACTTTATTGGTTATTCAGTTATGTGACAATATAATAATAATTATAATATGCAAATGGTTCTTCGTTGTTTTTGGAGGGGTAATTTTTTTTACAACCCTTACGTGGTGTTTTGATTTCATTATTATTTTCGATTCGAATCGATGAAGAAAATTAAACTTATTATCGCGAAACTTTTTTTTTTTGTTTCGCGCGGATAACGGACGAGTGTGTGTTATTAGTAGGGGAGAGTGCACTATTAGTGGGACCTCTAGACACAGGGGATACGTGTAATAAGTACTCGGATAGTGGTACATTGCTAACTAGAGGCTAGTCGAGTGGCGGTCGTTAGTATACACTCGAGCACTAGAGCTCTTCACAAGTCGACTGAAAGCCTGTAAGGGATGACGAATTCCGACGGAAACGCGTTGCTCCACCGAACGGCTTAGGGTTCTATTCTTCTATGAGAATCGGTACTTCTACCCTTCCGATTTCTATCTAACATTTGCATATGAATTCGTTTTTTTTTTTTTGCAAAAACTATCGAAATTTTTTTTTTTTCTCAATATCTCGATGTTTCACTAAATAAAAATTAATTATTAAATAATTTCTCTACTAAAAATTAATTATTAATTAATTTTTAAATAAATTGAAAACTTTATTAATTTTTTTATTTGAACGAAACAAATGATATATTATGCAATCAATTTTATAAAAAAAATTCTCGAGTCCTTTACTATGAGTTATTTTCATAATTGGCGAGAGAAATTGAAACGGATATTTTTTAAACTGCTTGTTCCGCGAACGTGACACATATCGTATATTGAGGACCGAAGGATTAAAAACAAATCAATATCACGGCAGTATATCTTTTTTTTTTCTTCCGTTTCTCGATTCAAGGAGATATACCAAAATCACTTCGTCTTTAATCACTTTTTCATCATTTCTACGGACATTTTGTCAATGTTAATAATCGTTGCTTTGAAACCTCTTATCAGAGATTCTCAGTCTTCAGAAGAGAGAAAAATACATAATTCTTCTGCCGTTCAGTTTTTTTTTTATCTAAATTTAAAAAATGATTACCTTACGATACACTAAAGATGATTTTTCACGAGTTCTCGCGAAAATAACGAATTGAGAAAATTTCTGTTCGAATTTCTTTACAATGCGATATTTCGTTAAAAAAAAAAAAAAAAATTGGTAGTGTTGAAAATGTTGGAAATGTTTGCAATCGCCACGTTTGGAATAAAAACTCAATAGGCGAACGAATGCGCGAGTTACGCTTGCAAATACTTCAACTATTGAACGCAACTCAGGACACAAGTGAAGAAGTGAATTCCCGCGATTTACGTTAATTTCCGTCCCATCGCATGCAGTAGTTGAATTCACCCGGTCTTAATAAACGCCCCTGTTAACGCTCGACTCGTGCAATTTCCGAGCAATCGGGTCCTCGTATAAAAAAAATTGCCGATACAAAAAAAAATTGACATTGTTAAAAAATTTTATTCGAAAAAACTCTCCAAACGAATGCGTGTCTGTGTTTCCGTGGGCGTATGAGTGTTCGGCACGAAAAGCGTAAACTTCTGTAACTCACGAACGCTGTGAGTCACCGAACAGGTTGAGCAGTCAATACTCATTATTTCGTCTCCATATTTTTAGTCATTTTTTTCTACTCAAATTTTTTCCGCGCGAACAAAAAAACTATGAATAAACAAATTTTTTAAAAATTCAAAAAAAAAAAAAATGTTGAATTTCGTATTAAAGTAAAAACGAAAAAAATCAATTTTTTTTTTAATTTTGGAATTTCTAAAATGAATCCCATTTTAAACTATAAATAAATTAAAAAAAATGTCACGCCCGTCGAAATGTCGAATTGAGAAAATCGACTATATAGAACTCACTACCTTAAGGCGAATATTTCAAGAAGAACAGTATTTCTCTACGCCATTCGACATTTCGTCCCTACGGTCCCTCACACTCTGACTTCGGTTGGCTGTATGCGAGTGCATTTATTGGATTTTCGGTGGACACGGAGCGAAGCGGAGTTAGTGGAAAGCTGTGTGGTGAGGCCGGATCGAGGATTGAGTATCGATCAAGTGAATCTACCCCTTCACTCGTCCACACTCTCGTGCAATACCCACCCGTCGGACCGACTCGAGGCACTCTGGAATCTCTGTAAAATCGCTTTACCCTCTCTATCCCTCCCTTCCGCAGCGCCTCCACTCGAACTGCCTCTCTAATACATTTCCATCTTATATTTAATCTTCGATCGAACTACGCTATTTCTAGTAACAATTTATTAAATTTAAAATACTTCGAAAGGGTTTTATAATGGATTGAAATTTTTTTACATTCGATAACGTTGCGCCATAAGATCGCGTAATTTTCTCAATTTTTGCGTATAATGGATTTTTTATTAGCTTCGTTATCACTTCCATTCACAACGAAAAAAAAAAAAAAAAAAAAAAAAAAAAAAACTATAATGATTTTTTTATTCGCCTCTTGACGCAACAATAAAACAAGTAATTTCGTCAGAGAATAGGAGAGAATAAAATGTATACATCGAATAACAATCGTTTGTATATCATTGTTCTCTTTGTAGAATTCTACACTTTACCGTCGACGGTACTCTTTACCGTCGACCCTTTGTTGGTAGGAATTGTCCTATGGCACCCCGTCAAAGAGCTAAATGACCTCAAAGTAGCGCTTTACCATTCTAACATTATATTTTTTGTTCCGTTTGTTTTCCGTACATTAAGAGAAAAAGAGAGTAACGTTGTATACCCCGGGAATTGAGGGACGTTAGTGCATGTAAAAGTTTGTCGACAGACCACAAAAACGTGTATTCCTATGGTAGACGGCGGAAAAAAAGTGGCGAAAAGAATACGAAAAAAAAAAAAAAAAAAGATATTCGCGAAGGCAGAGACGATGTTGCACGTTTACTGCTTCTTTTTTTAGCGACAGGCCCGAGAAGAATAATAGGGGTTAGCAACAGAGGCACATTGGTGTGGGGGCGCAGACATCGTAGTATAACGTCGAGGCGCGTAACAAGTGGCTCCATTATTCCGTGACCGAGCGACGTGTCCTTTCGTTGGTACTGGCGCTCGTTTTATCCTCGTGCTTTCTCCCCTTCTATGTTCTCTTTATATATCTATAGATTGTCTCTCGTTTCTGGCATCGAGCTTTCGTGCTTTCGACGATCCCTACCCAATGTCACAGGTCACGAAATGACGTGCCTCAATAATCACTCCGTCAGCTTAAATTTTATTCAAATTAATTTGTAAAAAGGCTTCATAAATATTTCATCGTCAACTTCAATCGAATGAGGGAGAGTGCATACAAAGAATTTCCTTTTGCCTTTTCATACTTTGACTTCTCGTTGAAGTTGATGAATTATGATTAATTCATTCAAAGTTTTTCATACACTCGCCACGGACTCCGAATAGCGCGCTTTTAACAGGTGGTATACATTTTTGAACTTTCAAAACTTTTTAATCTGTCGTATTTGAAGATCGCAACGAAGTTTCGTAATAGCTGCGGTTTCGGACGGATTTTTAATTTCATTACTATGACTCAATTTCCATCCTGCGATTTCAATAAATTTTCGTACGAAACGTCGACTCCGTGGCAGCTGTTTCGTTGAACTCCGCGTCGTAAATCTCAATTTTTATTCAGATAAAAAAAAGGTTTCATTGATATATATCGCGATTATACCCTTTAAAACGAATTTTTAATTGGTACACAAAATAAACATAAATTTTATTTGCCGCAAATATATTTTTACCGACCGATGCTAATTGTTATCGGAAAAACAGTGAAGTCAGACATATTTTTTTATTTCGGGGAAATTAAAGGTTTTTTTTTAATAGTTCTCGCGAAAGGCGATAATGGTGTTAGTAAACATCGAGATTACAAAATTTTCAAATCGACTAAATAACTTTTTCGTAATAATAAGGGGCGGAAAAGAGGGCGAAACAATCGCTCGTCGAAGATTTTTATTATGCATACTTTTTATATGCATTTTCCTCGAAGCTCGTGGTTTCCTTCATTTTAGTCGATTCCGCAACCCCATAACTCGCACTTACCACACGCCCCTCGCATTTTTCAGTATTAAGGGTGCCCCCGTCCGTGTCCCTCTGTAATTCGCACGGCAGCGTCTGCAGCGGACTTTTTATATAATGTATTTCGACTTTCGCCTACTCTGCCGGTGTAGAAAAACTGCAAAAAATCTATACGAAGCTTCAGCTGCTTTCAAATGCGCTTCCAAAATTTGAACAATGCGACTTCAATGTTAATATGAAGGGTGTAGAAACAGTCGTAATTGTACTTTCAACGAAACTGCGGTTTCCAGAAGCGAATTACGAACTTTTTGAAAAAGCAGAGAATGTTTGTTATTTCATGAAAAACCATTTAAAAAACAATTATCATTCGGAATTTCGCGGAATTTATTTTAAGCGAACATCGGGTTAATTCGGCCCTTTAAAGAAAATATCGGATTCGCTACGATCCGAACTTTCAATCGAATATTTTTTCGATGTTTGCACAACGACAGATAAATAAAAATGCGAACAATAATACTTTTTTTGAAGTCCTAAAAAAAAATTATTTACGTCGACATTTAAGAATCGGTTTTTTTCCGATAGAAATAAAAAAAAAAGAAACAACGTACACGTAAATATGTAAATAAATATACTTCAATCGGAGATTCGTGGAACGGAAAAATAGAACAGGTCGTTGGAGGAGTACGTGCGCTATCGGAAAATGAAGTGCAACGACCAATTCATGCAACGATTTCGTAAAAACAGACGTATTTATATACTACATTGACATATACATATTGCTAAGTATATACCGGAGCTCCTCGAAATCTGCTAACACGAGACTGCGTTTCGTTTATCTCACGTTGATCAAAGCATACGCTACGACCCTTTACCCCGGTATACCTGTAGATAACGTTATACGAACGTATGGTTGAGTTAATTTAAGTATATCGCGTGTTATCCGTACAGTGCGCGATCTCGAAGCGTCACAATACTCCGCGTGTCGGCAAAAAAAAAAAAATAAAAAAAAAACGAAACGAAATAGAATCCGAAGTAACCTCTACGAACGCGTGAGCTTTTGCCACGGTGGCGCTAATTGTAAAGCACAATCATTGTAAAAAAAAAAAAGTGGGCGAAAAAAAAAAAAAAAAAAAAACGGTGTTAAGAAAGAAAAGAAAAAAGATAGAGACGTTATTAAGTAAACTATAAATTTAATCGCTTTCATCTTCTTCGACGAAATCGTAAAACGCCGACATCCTTTCCCCCTCAATAACCGGCGTTACTAAAACTAACGTTTACTATAAGCTTACAAGGAGCTCGAGGAGGTCATAAAAATTGTTATGAGTTTTACGTCGAATGCGAATAAAGACTATACATCTCAGTTATCGGAGTGATTTCTCGGCCGTTCGTGTCGTGTTAACGAAGTTCGAGGGAATTGAACGTTATTCGTTTTAACGGTGTAATAGACGATCGTTTTTCTTTTTAACATTCGCGCATTTACTCGCATTTCGCGGGAATCTCAGAGCGAAACTTGTGTCACGAAACTCATTTTTCTAATCGACATAGTCACCTCGAGGTGACGGTAATTTATCTCGGACACGAAATACGAAACAACACGGATAATTGGTGAGAGTTTCTCGCGATATTCATCATAGAGTCATAGGTCACAGACGCATATCGCAGCGAAGTTGAATTTTCTAGTGTACGATAAATAGTTAATTCGAAATTTAACGCATTACGTTTGTGTTGTACACATTGGAAATTAATGGTTTGCGCCACTCGATTTGGTTGACCTTCCGATGACATTTATAGAACGTTTATAACGCGATTAGTCATTGCGACGCGATTCTCCGCAATATATAATCAATAGTTTCGACACGAAAATTGAAGAAATATGCGAAACAAAATTCCATTTTTCTTTCGAGTGCTTTTTTCACGAGAAAAGTGACTCGAAAAAATAATATTTTTCATTTTAAAAAATGTTCAAAATTTCCCGATTTAAAAAGGGAGTGCCGTAAATAAATTCTTAAAAAAAAAAGCTGAAAAAATGAATAAATATTTACATATTGTAGTCGGGAGTTATTATAATTTGCACAATAATTTTCATTTCATTCTTTTTTACGTAAAATAAAAATCTCATGTCACTTTTATATAAAAAAATAAAAAATAATAATCAATGTTTATTAATTAATGATAAACAAAATGGTTGAAAAAGAAATACGATGCGTTGATTTTAAAAACATAACATTTTTTTTTTATCGCGATAACAATGTGATGAATGTTTTACATTATTCACAATTGTGTCATTTGCACAATTTTAATATTCTTCGAATGAAATACGAAGGTGTAAATAAAATTGTGCCGCAGTCCATAACGACCTGTTATTAACGATTATTCGAAAATGGATTGTAAAACAGTCCTCACGCGGTCGTTATGAGTTGAAGAAATATTTGCAATTGAAAGCTCTACGTGTTAAATGCAAATTCTGTGTCACGCGGTCCGATGCCCATTTATAAACCATTAGCACGTCATCGTCGACGCCAGAAGTACGCATAGGAAAGCGGCGCTAAGCGAATGTGGACATTCGTCGAGAATTGAATATTTTAACACTAAGGTACATTAAGCTTATGGATCGCGTCATTGTCAACGGACTGAACCCTTGTTGATCCGTCAAATATATTTCGCTTCGTAGCTTTGTACGACATTTTCAAAAGCCGTCTGAACCATCAGCAGTACAGAGAGAAAAATGTAAATAACGTATAAGTGGTTTCGAAAATTAAAAAATGCCGATAAAGAAATATCGTAATATCATTTTTTTTTCTGCTCTGACCCTTCACCCTCATTAGCACTAACAAGTTATTATTTCAATCATTTTTTTGTTTCAAAAACTCTTTCCGATAACTTTTTTTTTACTTAAAATTCTTTCGAAAAACACAATTTTATTTCGTAATAACTACTATTTTAATTTTTTTAACTGAATAAAAAGAAATGTAAAATGTTAACCTCTGCATACAACAAGCGTTCGTAGGGAAAAAAATTACTATGAAAATAAAGATTTCATAGGAACAAAAGATCGCAACGGCATTTGAACGATTATTGCATAATTTGTTTGCGATCTTTCGTAAATAAAGATCTTTCTTAAAGAAACGTCGGAATTCGTAAAGATACTTTTTCCGAAAATTGAAAAATGCCGATAAAGAAATATCGTAATATACATTTTTTTTTTGCTCTGACCCTTCACCCTCATTAGCGCTAACGGGTAATTATTTCAATCATTTTTTTGTTTCAAAAACTCAAAAACTCTTTCCAATTCCATTTTTTTTATTGAAAATTCTTTCGAAAAACACAATTTTATTTCGTAATAATTACTACTTTATTTTTTTAACTGAATGAAAAACAATGTAAAATGTTAACCTCTGCATACAACAAGCATTCGTACGGAAAAAAAAAAAAAAAAAATTACACGGAAAATAAAAATTTCATAGGAACAAAAGATCGCAACGGCATTTGACCGATTATTTCATAATTTGTTTGTGATCTTTCGTAAAAAAAAATGTTTCTTAAAAAAAACCGTCGGAAGTCGCAAAGATACTTCTTCATGGAGAAGTCTTTGCGAATAACGGGATTAGGAAAACAGGAAACATTGTCCTAACTTCGTTTACATACTTTTTAATGATACGTATATTAAAGTTCCCTTGGAATACGAAACCCTTCGGAAATCCATCAAGAAAATTACATTTTCAATAATGCATGAATCGGTGATGATATGCCGGTGGAAATGTACCCATAAATTATTCTACTTAACTCTCGTTTGTCCGCAGCATAAAAGGATAAGAGTTTCAAAAGAACGAAAGTTTGCTTTCGGCAAAAGTCGGATGATTTGAAACGATTCGAATATTGAGAAGTTTCACAATTAGATACGTTGAATTTTTTCCGATATTTATTAAATTTGAATAATTTTTTTTTTTGAGGAAAAACTTTCGAAAAACACAATTTTATTACGTAATAATTATAATTATGATTATTTAATGTATTGCAAACAGAATAGCGAGACATGTCTTCGATGTTATTGAATGATTTTCTAGAATAATTGTTATTGTCATTTTTAAATATATCGAAACGCAAACAAAATTATCGATTCGAATAACAATTGAAATTTATACAATTTCCCTACGAATTTATAATTATTGCGTATTAATTTTGCTTTAAGTGGACGTTCTCCGTGGTTTTTCAATAGGTTTGCAAATCAATCAATTTGTTGGTAAGAACGATGTGACAATTTCGCCGCACGTTTTACTGCTGATATAAAAACCAAACTTTCGCGATCGTGTACTCAGAGCGCAGATGCAAATTTTCCTCGCTGCTGATGCAAATTGGGACGGCAAACCAGTGTCGCGTATTTCTTCTCACGGAGGAAAACAGCTTTCGAACGAATCAATGTTCGACAGGAATACGTTACCGTTTTCGCAAGTTTTCCTTTTCTCGATTGCAACTTTACGATTATTATCACTGCCGGGAATTCATGTATCCGCGTAACCAAACTGAAGTTAAATTCACATCGTAAATAAAATAAGTATTTTATTACATTAATGTGAACAGCGAATTTTATTTTTCCAAATAACTTACAAATTGAAATCCCCGAGTAAATTCCCAGTACCACTCGCTTCCGAACGATGCGACGTCGGCCATTCATCATCAATCAGTCAATCGCAACACAAATAAAACGAAAAACAATCGAAAACTCGAAACGCGTTTTTTCGATAAAAAAAAATATATATCCTGACGTACCGACAGTCGAAAAAAAAAAAAAACGCAATATGTTTCGAATAAAACGCAGAAATCCTGACGTTTTTTACGGACGAGAAAAACGATTAATTAACGAAGAATTACAAAGAATTGTGACATCGCAGACACAGTATACTGTCTTTCGTCTTCTCGTATATATATCTATACTGCAATACCACTGAAGTAGCGACGTAGATAACCGAAAAATTCAATAAAATTCCCGTCTACAAAAGTTTCGTGTAGAAATTCATGTTCTCCGATATATCACGAGCTCTTTTTTTTCTTTTCACGATATCACTTCATTTTTATCACTGTTCCACAATACCACTAACGATTACTCTTATGATTGTCATTCTTTCCATTATGAAAGAAAATTGATTTACGAGGCGGTAATGATGCGCTTTCGTATCTTTTGACCTGAAAACATCGTATGATTTCTGCAACATATCTTTTGTCTTCTCACGCGTTTTGTATTTCATTGTTACTACCGTTTTCTTTATTTTCTTTTGTTCCGGTAAACAATAATGATAATAATAATAATTACTATTATTATTATTATAAATTATTATATTATTACTATAATAATGATTATTATTATTATGAATTATTATATCATAATAATAATAATAACAATAGTTACTATTATCATTATTAATAAATTTCCGTCCAATGGGTTAACACCCCTTCGAAATTTCATGTAATTTACGACGTGATGATGGTATTACATCACCCCGCGATCTCGCGGCGAATGCTGTATTGTCTACACGTAGACGATAAACACCTCACGGGTTCGCTGTTACAATGTCGCCCTTTCCTCAATCCGATTTCGACAAAAGCTTAACATCATTGTCAAGAACGTTATCGTACACGAGTATTCAAGAACTTTACCATCGCATCAGTCTTGCGATACACTTTGTTTTAGCGCTGCGATCGCTATATTTCGCTATATAGTTCGTGAAGGAATGTTCTTCGTCGAGTCGCTGTTAAGTTGAGAACAACTCGATTCTTGCATCGCCGCGTGAAGTTGTTCGTAACTTTCCATGCTGCTACACTATATATATCGCACACGAATGTTCGTATCTTATATCAGTATGAGAACGAAGCACCCGGTTTACTTCTTTAAGTGGACATTATGAAAAGTTTAAAGTTTATCGTACGTCACGATCGATTTTTTTCTTATCTTTCCGTTTGCATCATTCGTGTTCCTCCGACGCGTTCGAGTTGCACGAACCCCGTAATGACGGCCGGTAGATCCGTTAAAAAAATCCTCACGAAACCTTCTGTAGGTTAGCGGACGCGGGAATGACGACAGAGCCTTCCAAAGGTTTCGCGAGCGAATTAAAAAAATTCAATGTTACAACGTAATGTTTCGATGTATAGAACGCGATGGTGATGCTATTTTGGGAGTCGTATTTTCAATGTATTAACGACACTTTATGGCATTCTAACAATAAGGACGACGAACTTCATTGATTATTCACAACATGTGAGGAATACCGAGTCTCGCGATAGACAGAAATATATGGAACACGTAGATAAAGCCGCAGAGCCAATCGTGACAACATCGAAGCAAACGAGAATGGAGGTTCGGATACATCTGTTGTCACTCATCGTTAGCTACGATCCGGGCTTTCGGTATTTCGAAAGCCACGCTTCGCTGACCAGAATAATTATCGGGATGTTGACGATTTTCCGCTATGTGTTACATAATCGATAAGGGAGGAATCGCGGGGAACATCCTGTTGCCTACTAAAATTCTACTGTAAATGGATAGACCGATAGACGGATACTGTATAGTATAGTATATTGAGTCTTTCTGCTTTCATGTTTCCTGAATACCGCTCTCTTCTTCATCCCCCTATAAATTTACACATAAATTGCTCCATCACGGGATCATAATCTTTTTTTTTTTCTATATGTTTATTTATAGAGGTTTGCAAACTTATCTATACGCAGACAATATACAGTTCTGAAAATTAATCGCAAGCAAGAAGTTCACTGCAATTTGTTTCTTTCGCAAAATCGCATTTATTTCATCCCCTAAAAAATTATCAGTTTTTTCTATTCATTCTCGCAATTTCAGGGTTACGGAAATGCTGATTCTTACTGATTATTTTTTATTTACTAATTTTCTATCTCGCGTGTTACTGAGATCGCGTGATTATTTTCGGCTTCGATGTGACGCATATTTGCCGAAACGGCTCGATGCGGAAACACGCAGAGATGAAGAACTTTGAAAAAACTTAAAAAAATATATAACATTAATTATTTTTTCAGAAATTATGATTATTAATAATAATAATCTTTGCTGGTCTTATCCTTCAAAAAACACGAAATTTTTTTTTTTTTTAAACATTAAAAAAATTTCTCACGACTTTAAAATTCGAAGAACTATATATATTGTAAAAAAATATATACCATTAATTGTTTTTTAGAAATTATGATTGTTAATAATAATAATGTTGCTGTTCTTATCCTTCATAAAACACGAACATTTTTTTTTTTTTTAAATTAACAAAATTTCTCACGACTTTAAAAATCGAAGAATGATATATTAAAAAAATATATACCATTAATTATTTTTTAGAAATTATGATTGTTGATAATAATAATCTTTGCTGTTTTTATCCATCAAAAAACGCGAAAAAAAAAATTGAAAAATTTAAAAAAATTCTCACGACTTTAAAGTTCGAAGAATTATTCTTCATTTCATTTTTTTTTGTAATATAGAAGAAAAAAAAAGCCCTATAACGATTGACTCACTGGTGCCTCAAAACATCGCCGTAATTAAGTCGATAACGGCTACACGAATGAAAAATAATTGCATAAATGTATAATGTATGTGCGTAATGAAAAATGAAAGTGTGCGACGTAAATATAGCGGATAAAGTGAACGTAAATATGTGAATAGAAAGGCACGATGTAAAAACGATAACAAAGAATAACGTTAAAAAAGCTGAAGTACAAAAGACGAAGGAGTGACCGATGTGTTTCGCTGCGCGGCTGAAGGATACGATGCAATAAAGAATGGTATATTATCGAGCGTGTAACGTGCTTCATAGTGGTAGCATGTCAAGAGTTAATTAACTATCGACCAACGAACAACGATAACTCTGTGCAAACTTCGTGGAAAGCCTTCAATAGCCATGCCACACGAAGTGCCTGAGGTTCGATGATCTTCGTTGTCGTGATAACCCTCGAGACTCCGTTGAAGACCCAAACGAAACTCGCACGCTGCATCTGTTGCTGTCGGCTTCACCACCGGTTAATTTACGAATTTCCGGTGTATCAAAACATTTATATTTCGATACTCCGGTATTCTATGCTTCGTAACAGTATTTACGAGAGGTTAACTCCAAAATTAGCGAAGTCGGTAAACGATCGCGGAAAATTACGCGCGACGCCGAAAAAATCCATTCGTCGGGAACGGAAAATTTTTCAGATTTTCGGCAAAAATTACGCGCGTTTTATACAAAAATCTTGATTTTTGACTACAAAAATGGGATAAATATGATTTTAAATGGCTGAAAATCACATTACTGTGATTCGGTGTTTCGCGGACGGAAAGTGGAGCGGCGTTTTGCCGGTTTGATTGATTAAAAAAATGCAACGTCCGAGTAGAAGATTTCCGGTCATCGTAATTAAATATTAACAGCATTGTTGAAGCCGTCACGGGCAAAGTATTCGGAGTCGCTAATGGATGGGATGTCCGGATTGCTGTTATGAAAGGGGTGCTGTCATCCTGCGAGCGGCGTTTTTATCGATCGCGAGCGATGCGTACCATCGTTAGTTAACTCGAAGACTCGGATAACGGAAAAGAATGATAATACTTGACTCGTATTCTATAGAAAATTACCATTATCGTAAAACTCTTATCATATATTGTAAATGTCGTTAAATTAACGAGCGTCAAACGGTTTTTAAAGTGATGTCCGGTTGCATCGCTCGTAGTTATAGTACGTCGTTCGGCGATTACATATCAGTGCCATTAACTACGGAGACAGAAAATTTCAAAAAATTGTTTTCCACATGTCGTGAACTCGAACCAATATTCCTGGAATTAATTTTTTTTTACAAAATACAAAGGTAAAGTAAAAAAAAAATATTGATGCATTTTTTGGAGTGAATTGCAGTCGGAGAAAAAAATAAAAACTATTGATAACATTTTGTATTCAATTTTGCACTATTATTAATTGTTACCGTTGAAAGACAAAAAATTCGGAAAAAATTGAAATCCGAAAGTTACGGCGCGTTGAGGTTTTTTTTTTAACTCCTCACGTACGGGAGGCTTTCTGCGGCCGCCACATAGAACGTTAATTTCGTTTGCTCGTAGCAATAATACGCAACAGCGTAAAATAAATTCCTTTGAACCATCGAAAAACAACAGTTTTATTTTATTTTACAATTTTTTTCAGAATTTTTTCGAGTTTTTTTGTAGTTAAACGGAGCAATTGAAGGTAACGAGCAGTCAAATTTCAAACGTTTACTTACGCCCTCTGTACGCGAGGAATTAACATCATAATAAACTGTATTTTTTTTTTCTAGTTCAGAAATACTATTTTCTGTATCGTGGGAAAGTATTAAACACAAATTTTGATAGGTAGGTACATGAATAAAAATCATTTCGGATAAAAATCAGAAACTTCGGAATTCGTAGTTCACCATCCGCATTGTCGCATTATGGTTATCTAATTTACGGGAAAACGTGATTCCGTAGGGATCCTCATTAACGGAAAAGCATGTACAGTGCTCGCGACGACCAGAGTTGGTCATTATGTTCTATCCTCGGGTTCTTGTTACAACGTAATCAAAATTTAAGGAGCTTTCTTTCATTCCGCATACGATTTGTCAGCGTGATATTTATTTTTGGTTATCACGGAAAAAAGCAGCGCGATGTTTTACATTGCATCTGTTTGAATTTTATTGCATCTTTCTGCTCAGCAGACACACATTAAGTGATGTCGATTTATTAATTAGAAATTATTATAATTAATCACTATAATATCATCATTATTATGATTAGTAATTTATTAATTACGATGCGCCGTCATGTCACGATATGGCTTTTCCAATCGATATTTTGCGATTTCTAATTTTCGAAAACGGCGTGGGTAGGTATTTACAATCTGCCTGTGACGGCATCACTTATCCCGTCCGATAATTCGATAAATCGGACACCATCATCATATCTACGCAGTATAAACTGGACGCGTATCATCCCAGCGATCCATACAAATTCCTGTGCGATTTTATCGGTAAAAAATATTTCGCATGAATGCGTACACAGCATCCCGTTGATTTCAACCGAAAAACTAAATTTATTGAAAATAACGTTGAACGATATTTCAGCCGATAAAGTCGCATTTCTCGTTATCGATTTGCATGCAATATCGCAATAAAAAAAACACACGAAAAAACTATTTGATTCGAGTTAAATTTCATCGCGTACGCTCGATGCCTCTTCATTATTTAAATGCCTTATGCGGTACAGATTGGATCGCGTAATTCTGGAATAAAATCGCATCGCGTTGTTGGCATTGTTGAGTTCACGAAGACGTTATAACGCTTGAGAGAGCAAGAATAATCGGGATGCACAAAGGCCGCGCAATTATATTCCGAGCTCTTTGAATTAAGCCTAACAGCGTCGGTGGTTGGTATTTCCGCGAGATATGCGGGCGTTTTATACGGTTTCACTGAAGCCGAAATGAATCACGAAGAAAAAAAAACAGACCCACGGAAAATCGAAATCGCGGATTATAATCCACGAGTCGATCGTAGGGTTGACGATTTTTTTTTTTTCGCCGAAATTAATTGTCTACTCGACTTTAATGACCGAAGTCATTTAACGAAATTCGAACGGTGCCTCTCATTGTTTCTAAAGAATTTGTAATTAATTTAAAGTCAGAGAAAGCGCCGTCTGACCAGTAAATGTATTTTCTACTAGAATTGTGGTAAAGCGGGTGGCGCCGCGCGCGGTCCGGTATTGCGTTGCGGTGAATTGGTAAATTCACTCGTACAAAAGAAAAAAAAGTACCTATCCCTCGAGAGTCGTTCAAAACTTTTATTTCGTTTCATCATTGTAGTTTACCGCTGTAAAAAATAATGGCTGTTCGCTACCTGATATTTCTACTTACATATTTAGTAACGAATCAGTGCCGTTGAAACACGAGCTTTTCTCTGACACAGATGCCTCTCTTCCCGCATTTCACATTATTAATTTTTTTTGTGTACTCTTTACATTTTCTGGACGAAAACGCCGTTTGAACGATTTATTATTTTTCCACTAGCAGAAGGGTAAAAAAATACTAAAAGTACCACTGCTCTGATGCACTGCACTACGCTAATGAAAATAAAAAAAAATCCCTTGCAAATTCGGTAAAAGCTTTTAGTTTTTATTTATTATTGCAATTTAGTACTTGTTGAATGAATGGCTGATATCTCCGAAGGATTTCTACTTAAGAATTTATTTATAATTTCATACCGTTCAATAAAAAAAATGGCGCTGCTGGAACGCCATTTGCACTCTTTCAGAATTCCTCCGCGTCTTTCTAACCTATTTATATTATCAATCTCTTCGCAATGCGTTTGCACTTTTCATCTTTTCTTTGCGTCTATCCTCGCTGGTGCTTCCTACAAGAGACTCCTGTCTTCTTTGAAATTCCACAAGAAGGTTTATCACCTCCTTTCATTTTTACCTTCGCGTACGTGTTTGGCACAACGCGCACTCGTGCGCTCCTTCAATACTCGCTACGATCTGAGTCTTATTATGCAAAATAGAGCTCTCAGCGCGCGTACGTTAGCCGCGCATACATTTTCTCTCTCGTATCTCTTTCTACTTCTTCGTTTTTATAATCCGTACACTTTATACTCACTGCGCAATTTTTCCTTGCTATCGCGTCTTGTTTATTTTCGTTTTTTCCGTTCCTTCCGTTTCGTAACATCAGCAAATCTCATTTCACCTCATATTTTTTGGTCAATTTTTTTTTTTTTTTTTTTTTTTTTCGATCAATTTTTTCAGTTTTTTCATTAGATAACAGTTTCCGTATTAGAAATTAAATTCACGCTTTCAAAATGTGCAAAAAAAAAAAATTAAACGGTCGTAAAAAATCACTTCGTCAATATGACGTTAAATTAACGCCGATAAAACGATAATAATAAAGAAAATTCCGTGATTGAGGTTTTTAGAATTATTTTTGTGATTATTTCGAAATGGAAGTGCTGGAATTCCGAATATCTACCCAATTTCATAATTTGAATATATATGAATAATTCAGTTACGATGGGTTATTTAGACATAGACTATAGCGTTTGGCGAATGCGCCCCGTGAGCGATCTCATGTTATTACGGTCAATGATATTATGCCAGACGGACGAGAGTTGTAGGAACAAAATATTGAAGAGCCGTAACAGATAGTCGATGAAATGAAGCGTAGCGGGAGTAATTTGTTATGTACCGAGCGATGAATCGATGCTCTAATTCCCTCTCTTTATCCTCCTTAGCGACTCACATTCCAGGAAAAATCAATTATGTATAGTGAAGCATTGGCTCGTTTGCCGATCAGGAGTCCGTTTTATTAAGAACTTTTGTCCGTCAGAAACGTTGGAATAATAAAGATTTATGTCCACTGCTTTATTTGGGTTATTCGCTGTTAGAATCGAAAAGAATCGAAGTATTTACGGGAAGTTTTCCGAGACAAACAATCTATAGTCACGTGGTATCGTATTTTTTCCTCCGATCGTCAGATAAGGATAAAGAATTTTGCGAATCACTATAATAAAGTTGATCGAAAAAGACGAACAAAAAAAAAAATTATCCGGAAAGTAATAATCGAGAAAAAACGAAAGAAAAGTGAATCGAACCAGTAACTGGTCAGACGCGACGAAAAAAAAACCTCATTCTCGTTTTCTTGTATCGTATCGCTTTTATTTTTATCCAAGTCTTAACGATCGTAGGGGATCGTAAAAAAGACGCGAACGCCCCTTAAACAGATTGAACGTGTCTGCAGTCGAAAAGCTCTGGGAACAATCGCAATTTCCCTCGAGCCGCTATTATCGACTTTTCCCGAAAATACATTCGACACGAAACCCTCTGAAATCCGAGAGACTTTCCTTTGAGTACAAATCACCTACTGAATCGCTCACACCTTTTGTTACGAATTTAACAGCCCAAATTTGTTACATTTCAAAGTATTGATACATCGAATAGGTTAAAATGGATGTTATATATAGCGTTCTCATTTTTTTTTAATGCCGTATCATTTTATATAATAATAGAAATAGAACTAAATATTTCTCTAAGAAACTTTCGGTCGAAAATGAACATAAAGTTTCGAATCAAAATGGCGGCATCGCGAATTCGGCACAAAAGTCAAATAATTTTTTTTTTTTTTATTAGTATCGTCAAATTTTTTTTTCGTATAAATATTTCTTTTCCGCAACAGAAGATCGAGTCGTAGATGTTCGGAGTGTTCCACACATTTTTTTCGCTTTTTTTTTCAACAGTTCCGGAGAGGTTAGCATAAGGGAAGACGGGATTTTCTGATTTTCTTCGAGGATAAGAATATAATGGAGCCGTCCACCTCGTGAACGTCCGGGGGCTAAGGGTGCGAAGATCTTGTCGCAAAACTTCGAGTTTTTTTCTCACCTTCTTCGAAGTATCGATTTTTCCGTAGAGTATCCAGCGAATGCGTTACACAAGGATGTTTTTTTATTACCCTTGTCCCACGCGTTAAGGTACGTAGCAGTTCGTGGCGGCGTTCGAAACTCTCACGCAATTAAATTCCACCTTTTTTCTCCTCTTCAACTTCAATATTTTACAGTTTTCGTATTATTTTACTTTTTTTTTTATTCCCCTTACGTTTTTTTCCATTGGCCAAAAGAATTCTCTCGCTTGTTCGTTGAAAATAGTGATAAAATCGCGTAGTTCACTTGGCGTAATTGTAGTCTTACGTCTACCAATTTCATCGTATATGTCGGTAACAAAATTTTTACGATCCGCAATATCCAACCTTCAACGACTTTACCTCGCGTCGTAATAAGTGAAAATTACCTTCGTTACCATCCAATCATATTCCGCGAATTCGTAATAACAGAGATACAAATTAACAAATTTATAAAAAACATCGAACATAGAAGAGCATTAAAAATATTTCGTCGTCGCGATTTCTTAAAAAAAAAAAAAAAATGGCGGCGTAATAAATTTTTTCAAAATTTTTTACAAAATGGCCGAATTTCATTCGGAACAAAATCAGAGACTCGAAAACAAGATTTCCATTTATGTCGAAAAAAAATGTTCAACAATTGTCAACAGAATCTTTTTCGTCTGCGAAGAATAAAACAACAAAAAAAAATTCATTACCCCGACCAATGGAAGGTCCGAACGAAAACAGTACGAATTCTATGGTTCACGAAAGTTGACCTCTGGCGCCGGACGTCCGAGGGGTGAGGGTAAAGACGAGAAAGCGAAGGGTCCCAAAAGCTCTCGCTAATTAGAGAGTTCCGGTATTCGGGTTCCGGCGGCACGAAGGGTCGACAGCGATGACACACCCGGACAGACTAACAGGACGATCGAGCAGTCACCCCACCATCTATAGCCCAACATACCTGCTACTGAACGTTGTGCAAACTGAGCGTTCTTCGCTCTATTAGATTATTGCGTGTCCATGTTCAACCCCCACCCCTCCTTCGTTTCACCCTCTTTCAATTTCTCGTTCATCCCACTCACTCAATGTCCTCATACTTGTAGTTTTATCAATAGAAGTGCAACTTTTTCGTTTTCCACTTATCGATCGAAAGCCGCCTCCGCTTTCACGTCAAACACACGACGATCCCACATTTTTATTTTTTTTTTCGCGATTTTAAAATAACAACCCTTCGCGCGTGGATATATTTTGCATTGTAGCTGTTCGCCGCGATGTATTCGCGCAAAACTGGGTCGTTGTAAACGATATTGTTCGTTGCGAACGTCCGATCGGTTAAACCAATAAAAATGAGATCGTCGAATTTGCGGAAATAACCGAAACACCCTTTGGCGTAACAATACGAAGCGAAGTGATACATCGCTATACAATGATCGGAATAAAAAAAAAAAAAAAAAAAAAAACGGGACGTTGATCGTCCGTCCCGCTAAACGAATAAAGACGGAGTCGAGGGTCAGCAAAAATGGATGGAGTACAGTGTGACGGGACAAAACGAAGTGAAGCATTTGACACACAGCTAAGGATGATTCAGTAACAGAAGCACGTGATCTGCATTGTAGTATAGATACGTGACCGCGTTTGCCGCGTGTAGAACAAGCACATTCCTCGGCCATTCATATTCAGCCCCAACACGCAAAGCTCGCGCTACGGCTTCGCACGCGTACTTCCAGCTTCCAACAACGGCCATCGCAGTAAAGTTGCTGATGACGTGATGCGAAAGCTTGATATCCGAACTCGCGACAGTTTCTGGATCGGAATAATATTTCGACATCGATCATAGCGCGTGGACGAGGTGATCGGTTAAGTAAATCGGGTAGTTTTGCGATAAGCTGTTGCAAAACAGTTTTAAAGAAACAAATCATCTGCAATTTTGATTCAACCAGTAGGGGGAGGAGAGGGAAGGGAGGGGAAGGGGTGGTTGTCGGTTTTCACGAACGATTAAATAGAAAGAAAGCAATATCTAAATGGAAAATATTGTCGGTCTGTTTGTCCGTTTGTGTCAACTAATTTCCGAGAGTGCTATAACTGTTCGCGGAAACTTCCGATCGCAGCGAAACTTGCTAAGTATCTTTTACATACAATATATACGCTTAGTACAGAATTTTTAATTTTTTTTTTATCATTTTTATATATTTTATCTGAAGTACGAGAAAAAAAATTGTAGTAAATTGCAATTGCGATCGATACGTGTCTATTTTTTTTTTTTAACAATTATTCCGTATTACTGATACTTCCGGTGAAAAAAAAATTATTCGTCGAAATAAAGAATAATTAGTTGGGACAACTGTTTTGATAAAAAAAAATAGTTGCACGAACTAATGATCGGTTTTCGAAAGTAATAATTTCTGATTCATTTCCCTCGGGAAATAAAAATTCTACAGTAATAAAGTTGCTGAAAAACATGCGATCGGGAGTTTGACTGCACGGTTTCAGGATATCCTTTCCAGAATTACGAGAGGGGCACGGAAAAGGGACTTTGCTGAACGCGGTAGTCGATGTGCGAGAAAGAAAGGCAATACATAGCAAGCGTTCTAGAAAGAGATAGACGCGGCATTTTCTTCGCGCTAATTGAAAACCAAACGGTAAAAATCTTTCAAATTTGGCCACAATATGGTTTGAAGTATCCTCTAGACACGGTTAATTTTTTTTTTCAATCGGACAAAAATTCCCGGAGAAACGCGCTAAATCGTATCATTTTTTAGGTTAGTTGGTATCTTTCCCATTTTAAAGTACGTAACTTTGAAATTACGTTGCAAAAAAACTAAACGGTCAAAAAATCTTTTTAAAATTCCAAAAAATCAAGCGTCTTCTTTACTTTGGATCACATAATTTAAAAAAAAATCGAACGGAAACGGGTTTGGCAAGCGTATCCTTAATTGGACGATGAGCAATAGAAACATATGGCAGACTTGTTCTCATGCAGAAAAGGTCGGTAATTCAGGTCTCTGTACCACAAAAATCGGCATTTCTCTCACATTTTCTTATCGTATCTATCGAAGAAATTTAAAGGATATCCCGAGTATTTTATTCGAGTCTACAATAGCCACGGAACTTGTCAGCGGTCGCGATAGATCGTAAAAGTCTCGTCTGAAAAGCCCTAACGTAGGACTGTATAAATCGCGATGAGGATTAAGTGTTATCGTTGCCATCAATACCATCGACCCATTTGCAAACACCCTGATATTTGCGTTCGCGTTTAGTTCGGTCAGTATAATGTATAAAACGTGAATGGCTCTTGAAAATGGTTGACCTTTAACGCGGTCCGAGGCTACGCAATGGTGTCGTAGACGGACATTAACTCCGGTAAATTTCGAGGAGTTCGAGTTAAAAGCTCCAAAGATGTTATCTCTAAATATTTGTTGCTATCGGAGAGTTATTTGGACGACGGTCCATTGCGAAAGTTTTGTAATTATAGTTTACAAACCACAGGTGAGCAGAGGGTACACACCGTAGCGGAGAACCATTCGCAACAGCAATATGAAATCCGTAAACTTCCGCTAAACAAACTCCGTCACCTATGGATCGATAAACTGAACAAAATGTAACTTTCAGTTTTTACTTGTTCCAGAGGTGCGCCGATTTCAGGCGAATTGCGTATTCGATTTTTTTTAAGGTGAAAAAAAATCGTATCATTCATTCCTTGCGATCGTTTTGTGGGTCACAGTTTTCAGAACGCGTTAATAAATCGCGGATTCAAATGTTAAAAAATGTAAGGGAATTGTTGCAAATACAAGAAATAAATTTTTTTCCACAAATTATTAAGGTCCGATAAAGAATTTTTTTACATAATCAATTTTTTCAATTTTTTCCAAAATTTTTCGATACCCATGAGAAAAAAATCGGATCTATAATCAGGAATCGCCGAAGCGCCCTTTACGCGATGATGAGGATGCTATTCGATATTCCGCGATCTGATAAATCGGAACTGACATTTGACTGATCGTCTTTGGAGGTAATTTGCGGCTCATTTCGTCGACTTGAGAACAGCTCCGTCGGTCAGGGACTTTTATTAGGTTAGAATTTATATTTCGATGAACGCAATCTCGAAGATAATGATGGCGTGTGTAGAAAATTTCAATAAATTTCAATGCCGATATCGTTGTTTCGGAATGCCATCGGAATATCCAATTTTTATGAAATTTCTGCATAGCGAACTATTTTTCTCGGTACTTTGACACGGTACTTCGAGTTTCAAATTGGCAATCGATACGGTCAATTTTAATTAAGGAACAGTCCACACGTAGGCGCAATGAAAAAACATACATACATTATAGATCCGTATAATAGCAGAGTAGCAACTGCTCCTCGATGTTAGTGGAAAGTGGTAATTCGCGAAACGCGTGACCCACGACCGTTACGTAAAATAGGACAAAAAAAAAACGGGTGTGATGTATTTTTCAGCGGCTACGTAACGATTCATAAGCATCGTCAGGCGGGAAAGTAACGCAAGGTGAAACATCCCCTTTAAACATCCGCGATCGACCGGCGCCGAGGGTCTGTGAATATCGTCGGTGTACCAGAACGCCCCGTAGAGACTTCGCCTGTTTCTTCGCCATGATATAATATAAAACGACACGTTGCGTTGTGCTTTCATTATTAAAGAAAACCAGAACATCCCCCGTATCTCTCTTGCGTTAGGTAAACAAAGGAATTTCTCACGCGACGACGTTCGTTCTGTTAAAACAATATTATTTTTCACCCCAAGTCGATAGCTTCATTCAAGAAATCGCCGAATAAATATTCTTCCCTCGAAAATAACGGAGTTAAGATAAATAAAACGAATGAAAAGTTAATGTTTAAACAATTGTGAGAATTTGACGATTGCCTCCATTTTTCGAGAACAGCGAAAGAAAATTCACCCATTTATTAAGGGATGAAAAAAAAAATGCGCAAAGCTCACGCATTCACACATAGAGCTACGCATGCGCGTGCGTAGTTTCTTGAATTTCATGGTTAGTTGGTGAGAAAAAATAGTCGCAAACGGATGCTGACTTTCATTAGAATATATGAATATATAAATTTTAATAAATCGATATGTGTATAAAAAATATTTACGATAAATATAATACCGAAAAATGACACTCATTCTTACGATACATATTTTTTATTAAATGAATTATATATTTTTCGAAAAAAAGTTCGATGTATCGTTATAGTATATAATTCAGTATATACTTCATTGCTACGGAGGTAACGCGAAAAAAAAAAGAAAGAGTCGATCGCGTACTTCACTTTTTTATTCGCGATATCTATGAGAATAGTCCAAGTCGAAAGGCAATTTTGCTGAATGCCTATGCGCTGCAATGATGCCATAGACATCGCATCGTCGTTTCCATGAATCGTGTTTTTCCGCGGATTTTTTCTGCGAAGAGCAGCACTCGTGTAAATACTGTATGAAACCATCAATGGTTCACCTGAATTGCATTACACTCTGCACGACACATGGACATACACGCTATTACCGCTGTTAAACACATCGCGCGACATGCAAAAGCATCATAGGGTCGAGTGTTTGACCTCCTCGACACGCACGCCGTACCTATGCATCAACGTATTACAAAATTGCGTCCTCGTGAGGTTAAGCCGCAAAATCGACGATAAAATACATTTTCTCGCATAGTGACACAGAATTCCTTTTATATCCCATTAATACATTTATGAAATCCGGAAATGCAATGCGAGGATAATACGTCTTTCAAATACGAATCGACTTCGATTTCCACATTGTTGAATTTTTTTTTTTTTTTTTTTTAAGGGGTCAAGTTATCGCGCGATTCGAAAATTCAGTGAAATTATTGATGTTTTTTTTCTCAAGAAATATTAAAGGGGATGAAATAAATTTTTTTTTTTTAGGAAAAAAGATCGTATAAATATGCTATATATATGCTATAAATATGCTATATCTACGCTCTTCATATTTAATTTGCAACTCCAAATCTCTGCGATTTCCACCTCTTGTTTTAATGTATTCAAAATTACCTATTCCCTGAAGACTTCCGCCTGTTCACCTTGACTAAGCAGAATAAACTCCGATTTCTTTGCCGATTTATATAAACATTCGTCCACATAGCGAAAACCTAATTTTAGTACACAGATCTTTATCTTTCTCAGGAATGCTAATTTACCATTCCGCGATGTATTTCAGTTGAAATATTATAGTTAACATTAATCACGATTATTCTCATTCATCACTATGATACTAATTCGTTGTCCAAACGAAGTTATTGCTAATTGAAGATTAAATCGATGGTTAATTTATCGCGAATAGCCACAACGATTTATTTATTAAACGTCTAAACATAATACATAACTTTTCCATGTAAAATAAATATTGAATTTAGCGGTTTTATAACAATTATATATTTATTATATATATAGAAATTTTTATATATTTCCCGAAATATATTGCATATATATTTTTTTTCGATAAGTATTTTCGAATATTCCGATTTTTTATTGCATTTCATACTCACGATGAAATTTATTATATAACGCGTCGAAAATTAGCCGAACGCTTCGAGATATATGAGGATTAGTAATTTCGACGCTCGTCTAGCTTCACGGCAAAAGCGAAGCGGCTACTTCATGGAATTCAGCTATAGCGAGGAGTTGAATTGATAGGCCACCAGGTAGTCTGGGGTTCGATCTAACAAGGATCCAATTAGGTGGGTTAATCGAACAGACTATATGAATTAATGACCGAGCGCACGATGCTTACCTCGGCTTATAATACGTACATACAGTCTCGTGAGAGTCCCGTTATTTAGTGTCCAAAAAATATCGTACAGCTTTATCATTGTTCGACTGTTTACTTTGACGTTCGCGAAAACACGAGAGATGAGCGCAAAGCCCGGAAAGCGGGGGGGGGGGAGGCTGTTTCGTAATAATATTTCTGTCCGCCAATACTTTTTCCGGTCAGCAGAACCGCTTCGAGACCCGAACCTGCGACCGTCCCGATTCTACCCGACGAGTTATTATTTCGCGAATTTTTTTAAATTGATTTTCGTAAAAATAAACATTTTGTAAATAGAGGACGTTAATTTTTTACCTGTCCGATAAAAAACCAAATTTCATTAGCGCGAAAATCTTGCTAATTATATTTTTCACCTTCGGAAATAAAAAGTAGACTGCGAAGTTAAAAATGGTAATTAAAAAAGACGAAAAAATTAAATCGGACATTTTATGGAATATTGTTTACGAAGAAAAATTGGGATCTATGGTAAAACAGAGATCTACTGAGGATTTATTTCCGTATAACTGGTGGAACATAGATATATATATGTATATTTGTAGAATATGTGGTTTTTCGCCCGCCGGCAATGCATCATATGAGAAACGGCCGAAAAAACGGATCTGGGGAAAGATTTATCATCTCCCAAGCGAGCCTTGGCGAGGCTGTGGCCTCGTGACTGGATACGATGGCACATATCCGTGGGTACGTGTTCCTCTGGTTTATACAGAGATAGAGCGGCAATATGAAAATAGACGAAAAAAGAACGAGGCTCTCACGTCCCACAAAATTCCGTCTCTCCTGTGACTTTTTCCACTTCAATTTCTGGCCGCATTTATGCGGATTTTTTTTTTTTTTTTTTTACGCGGAAGCTATGTACAGTATTCTAAAAAAGTTTAGAATTTTTCGTTTCCACTGTAAAATCCTTGCGCCACCTTTTTCCGGCGTAACAATCATAAAAACAAACAAAAAATGGTGCAAAAAACCATTCCCTGTTTTACCGTGTGAAGGTCGTCGCGTCGAAAACATCGAGAAAGAAGCTTTGAGTCCTGAAACTAAACGCAAAGACTTTTCGAGTGGATGAAACGATTTCGCTCCCAAAATCACTACCACACAGGGTTTTCCGGTCACGTATTCTCATTCACACGTTGGTACTTCTTTATCCTTCCGTTGTTTATCTCTCGTCACCTTTTTTCTCGAGTGGCCACCGAAAAGGTGAGAGGAAGAGGAAATCTGTGTTGCGGAATGGGGTTTTATGCGCTACAGGTGCGTTATACGTTATCGTGTACATCGCCGTTGATTCGCGTTTCCACCCTAAAAGAAATGCACCCTCTTACCATCTATACATTTCACCAACGACATTACGAAAAAAAATGTTGCATCGACTAAATTCCCGAAACAAGTGAATTTCCGTGTTTTTTTTTTTATTTAAAAAAAAATTATTCCGAAATAAAAAAAAAAATTCATGGGCAAAAAAAAAGGGATGTAAAATCGATTCGATATGCAGCAGAATCCCGTTAATTCGCCGATTTTAAAATAACTTGTCGCCAATGAAAAATAAGGGGAAAAATTGTATGATGAAAAATGACTCGTGTACCGCGGAAAATACTTTTATTTCGATCCCATTTCGAGCCCTGTGGCAATAATCAAAGTTTGTTGGCTTGTTTCGCGTCAGCGAGGAACAAATTTCCGGAGTCAGGACGTATCTCAAATGGGATGGTGTGTGTCAATCCTGTCGAGCAGTTAATTATCATCAACGTTGGCAGCCGCGCGTCCCCTCTTCCTTGCCCTGTGCACCAATGTAATCTCATTAGAGGCATCGCGCGGACTCCCAGCGAGTAGCAATACACATACATTCTAAAGCCGATTCTCGCCGCTCACGCATACCCGTTATAATATAATGCATGATATCGTTCGACTGGGACATCTGATACTGCGTTGCAGCGCCGCATGCATATATTATCAGTACTGTGTGCCGCAAAGCGGATAAAGTACATTTCAAATTAATATTTATTGTGCGCTTGAGCAAAAAAAAAATAATAAAAATTAATTAAACTCCATTTATCGTCATAGAGAATCGCAAAACAACAATTATTTTTCATTTTTTTTTTTACCGAAATTTTTTTCGGTCTCATTTTATGAATTTTTTTTGTGCATAAATACGAAATGTCCCTATAGTTATCGTAATTTTAATGTAATATCGAAATAAATGCCGTATTTTACAGTGACGCAATATCCAATTATAGTAACTGTGTAATGGCGTAAAAATTCGTAAATAAATGTGACGAAAAAAAATTTGCTATGAAATTTGGAGAAAAATACTTTTATTCACATTTTCATTATTTTTTCGCACTAAAATTCGTGAAAGAAGGGATACCTCAGGGAGGGGGGGGAGGGCTTGAGTTGGGCACTTCAGCACGATCGCCAGATCACTCTTATCTTTCAGCACATTTTCCAATTCGCCCTTCGAAGACGCGTGATTATCGGAACGAGAGCCGTTCATCCTCGACCCGATCGGATTGTTCGGGTGATGATGACATCGAAGTCCTCCGCAATCTCGATAAGGAGATAGAGACTTCACAATGGCTAAAAAAAAATGCATTCGTTCCTTCCTTCGTTTCGATCTTTTATCTTTTTAACGAAGATGACCCATTTCATCGTTGACGGGCTTCGAAATTCCTCGAAAAGTACTTTTTCCATTAATTATTTTAGTTCGGTGCTGAAATGTAATTTAGAGGCCCCGAGGGCAATGGAAAAGCTTTGCGTTGTATCGCACTGCTGGTGTGCGTTCCATGAAAATAAAATGCAGTTTCAACAAATAAAACGATTGGGCTGTATTTGCACAATTACTTTAGCTCCTCGAATTTCTCGTATTTAGTAAAAAAGTGAAAAAAATGAAAAAAAAAAATTTTTTTTTTTTTTAGTTGCGCAAACAATGAAAAAAAATTGGAGAAACAAATTTTCGGAGTTAAAGGTCACGCTATTCGCATTCGTAGAGAATACCTCGCGTTCGAGCAGAAAGAAAAGATTTATGTTTTTCGTACTTTCGGAATATCGAAAATGTAATATTTCCGCGATGAACAATGTGTCGCGAAACATAAGTCACATACTACTTGACGAAGTACCGCGGAATACGACGGAGAAAAACGAATAACCGTGATATCTAGTAAAATACAATACGATTCTAGGAAATGGGGCCAATGCGTCGAAACTCTTGCCAAACGGAAAGCTGCGGTATTATATACGGTTATTGAACGACACATTGATGTAACATCCACTACACATCACCTTTGCTTTCGCAAAGAAAAAAATATAATTCTCTACTATTCATCATCGGTTTTCATAAAAATCCGACGCGATCTGTTTGATTCAAAGGCAAAAAAAATTGAAAACTATAGAATTTCTATTTATGAAAGACGAAAAAGATCGAGAAATTTGAATAATCTTTTTTATTATTTTTTATTTATGTTTATTTATTAAGGTTATTCGCAGAGATTGATTTACGAGAATGTATACTTACTTTTTCGTCGGTAAATTCCTTCAATTTTCTTACTTACCTTCGGATCTTCGACAATAGTTGATTGATGATCGACGGCGAAAAATGATGTCCCTTTTCGCGCGATCCTCCGCCACCTTCGCCGCCTATATTTTCCACGTTTTGTGAACCCTTCGGATGTTTGTTTATGTATTGACGGGGAACTCATAAATTTCAATCTGCTGACGAACGTATATCGTTGCCTGAAGTGCTTTTCATTGAATTATCGACGAGGCTACTGGTGATGGAACACATATTCCGAGATTCGAGATAAAATCGGATGAGGATGAAAAGCAAAAGGCTGAAGCGCAAGGTGCGCGTCGTGAATATATCCGTCAAGTATTCTGTTTCTATAGCGCTGCTTTCTCCCCGCCGCTTTTCTCGATATTGGTGAATAATATCGAGAAAAGCGTTTGCATCTCAACGTCAAGTAATTACATAAAAACACATCGCTCGAGGACCCCGAAGAGACGATTTCAATAAGCAATTTCTTCGACAGCAATGGAAATTTCGTTACAATTATCGCGTCAAATTATTTCATTCATTTTGCAGATCACGAATTATTCATTCGTCGCCTTGTTTTACAGAACGCCATATTATAATTTAATTTATCGTCGTAATTTCGATATTTTTGTTTCGCCATTTTGTACAAAAGTACAGAAGCGAACATTGTTTCATTTGATTCGATTGATTCGTAAAATTTTGAACATCGGAAACGGCCATACGGCTGTAAATATAAAATATGTAAAAGCACTTCCATTTTTTTTAACATCGATGTTTCATTCGTTTTTTTATTGTATTGTTGAATTTTTCGACGATGGTAAATATTCGTAGGGTATTCGTTATAAGTTTTTCACGAATTTATCGTCGCCGAGTCCGGCTAACGATGATTAATTTATGACGAAACTCGTTATGTGAACAACGTGAATAATAAAATCGATTGCTCAGCCAGAGGCGCATAACGATGTAGAAACTTGCAATGGGGGGTGAAATATTTCGAGGGCGATAAGTTTAAAATCATCTGGGGACTCGAGGGGGTTGGGGCGTCGCGTGACAATTCACGTAACACCGCAAGAACAACACATAAAGATTCGTTGAGAGATAACTTTCGTGTTCTCGAAATCGTGCGGCACGCAGTAAAAAAAAGTTTGGAGAAGCGGAAAAACAGCCATATTTCATCGAATATTAAGGGAGGGTAGTAATATCTCCTGCAGAGTAATTATAAGTCGATGGTCTACAATCGACAAGAATACGATAGGATCGATTATTAAAAAACGAATTATTTATTATTATTCGTTTTTTTTTCTTTGCTGTATCTGTAATACCGACAAGTCCCGTCAATAAACATGCAGATTAATTATAAGTCGATGGTCTACAATCGACAAGGATACGATAGGATCGATTATTAAAAAACGAATTATTTATTATTATTCGTTTTTTTTTTTTGCTGTATCTGTAATACCGACGAGTCCCGTCAATAAACAACCTGCAATATACAAAGGTACCAAAAAAGTATTCGGGAGCTGATCCACTGAGTCCTCAGTTCGGTGTCAGCAAATTTTCCTTTACGTCCGACCATTCGGCACCCCTGCACTCGGAGTTTGGTGTCCCATTTGTTTTTATTATGAGGAGCTGCTGGCCGACGGTATAAGACAGTGTAAAAGCATCGTAGGACTCTGTTTTTTTATATTCTCGAGATGTCGGATGTGCGACGTCGATCGTAAAAGGGAAAAACGGTAAAAAAGAAATGTCACAAAGATACGTCTTACTTCTCGAAACACCCGTAATTCTGAGCGTATGTACGGCGGTGCTGTTGAATTATTCAGATGGTAATGTAGGATTAACGTTTTCTGATTTTGTAAAGTGTTGTTTCCCAGTTTCTCGTTGCCGAAACGTTGTGAAAATGAAATATGAAAATTACAACAATTTCAAATTTTTTACGAAAAAAAATTCGTATTTATTTCGAATTTTTTATGACAATTTCGAATTTTTTACGAAAAAAAATCTGAATTTATTTCGATTTTTTTTCGAGTTTTTTCGACTTTCGAAAATTCGATTTTTTTTCTATATTCGTATGTAAAAAAGATTAATGTAAATGTATAGAATTGTCCACCCGACATTTTCGGAGATCGCGAGAGATATAGAAATGAAAATCCTGTCGCGAGCGAAGAGAAAAAACGTGAAGATTGATCGTTCGGAAGCACTATGCAAGAATTGCTGACAACGCAGACATCGAATGAAATGTCGGTAATACAGCGGTAAGATGGTCGATTTTGTAACCAAATGGAGTCGTTGCTCTTAAAGAAACATCTCAAGACATATCGCATGGTACCAGAGAATTCCCTGAGAAGATTTGCGTCCAAAGTCCCCGTGATAAATGTTTGCCTAATCAGACAGAAGCGAAGTAATCTCGTCTTCAACATGGCGTAAGAAGCCGAAGCATTTGGTGTGCGACAACGAAGGGAAGTTTAGTGCCAAAGGGGCAACGCACTCATGCGACATTGTAAGGCTTTATTAGGAGTCCAGAATTTACTGAAACGTAATAGGTGTGGCGAAGTTACCAAGTATTCCGACTCTTGAAGAACTTTTGGCAACAAGTGCCATCCAGTAACTTCTCACTGATGTCATCAAACTTTGTTGGAAGGGGTGTCGGGGCTTTTCTCCCGTAATGTTAAGCATACAATGTATGCTTCCTATCTACAGGTGGTGAAGAATTGTAGGTTTGCAATGGGGGTAGAAGAGCCCCTAAAGACGCTGAATTGTTAGGATTGTCTGTCGGTGATGCGGAGCGTATTTTTTTGCTGCTGATGTAGAGGGGTTGCGAAAGTTCTTTTAGGGGTATAGGCAGTCGAGTCATGCACTGGGAATGTTCAACGTGGCAGTAATACCTAACCTTCCTGGCAAACGTGTACTCTTGCCACTCCCGACGGTTTAAATATTTTATCAGACGAGTGAGGTTAGGATCAGCCTTTCCCCTTCCCCTTCATAACCCATGGCTCGGGTGGGTTAGTGTATATATCTCTCCTTCTACTATAATAGGAACACCAAGAGGTTTCCAGGAACGGACGACCAGATTACTCTGGTTTTCACTCCGGCAACACAAATTGAACCCCCGGCGACAGCGTCCTCGGGGGTTAAAAGGGATGAGTTCGAAGGGAAAGGTAGAGAGGAGGGTGAAAATGCAGGGCGAAATTGGCCACTACTAACGGGGAAAATGAGAGTTCATCCCGCAAGGATACGGAGCACCATAGTTAATTCGCTAACCCAGAGCCCCGAGCTCTGCGTTTAATTCCAATTGCGCAATTATAATTGGTCCAAAGAAAATTGAGTGACACCACGAGCTATTTGATTCGTTCGATATTCCGCTTATTTTCCTATTTCGGAGTTCCTTCAACATTTATAGTCGTTTACATCGATAAACTGGAAGATAGTTACGAAATTCCATTTTAAGAATTCAAGGTTTTCCTTTAAGGGTAACAATTCGAGGGGTAGGAGAAGCGCATTTCGTCCAACGCAATTATAATTGGTCCAAAAAAAATTGAGTGACACTTCAAGCTATTTGATTCGTTCGATATTCCGCTTATTTTCCTATTTCGGAGATCCTTCAATATTTATAGTCGAATACATCGATAAACTAGAAGATAGTTGAGAAATTCCATTTTAGGAATTCAAGATTTTCCTTTAAGGCTAACAATTCGAAGGGTAGGAGAAGCTTATTGCGTCCATTTGATCGAGAATAGCAGAAATTGTTAATGCGAAGAATTGCCTTCGGCAGAATTGGATAAGGGGCTGCAGGATCGATCGGAAAATTTGACTGGGTGAGCGAATCGCCAATGAGAATACACGGTATAGTTGTATGCACTACGCGGACGTTCTACTACCCCCGACGTTCGAGAAACAAGTCTTCGTCTACTTGTATTACTATTACTGGTCTCATGAGAACCGCTTTTCTTAGACTCGTACGGCACGTAGCAAAGAAACTCGCCGCAGTCTCAATACCTTCTAAAAATTTCATACCAATTTTTTTTTTTTTTTTTTTTTAACCAATTGAATTTCTAATAAGCAAATAAAAAAAAATCTTTTCAGCAATTTTCTTTTTCCTCACGTACCGATTTCGATCCGCTTTGCCCCGAATACGTAAATACACAGACGACGCAGTCGAATGTAACTGAATTTCTAATTTGGTTTCAGGTATGTAGCGGCTACGGATTGTTCAACTACCCCTACAGACTGCGGTGTGAGAGCCGAAAGTACGTAACAAAATACTCTTTAATCAGATTTTCATAGACGATGCATACGAATTTTTTTTTTTTTTTTAACGAAATAAACAGCAAAAATGTTCATATTACGTAAAAAAAAAAAATAATAAATTATTAAAAACGGCGGCATAATGAAATTTTTTATTCAATTCAGCATTTTTATTTTAATTAATTTAATGAAATTACTTTCAATTCGCCTCAAGTGCAGGAGTTACGAATGAGATTTTACGACGTTTACTCGCGTGACTTGCAATAATACGACTGCATATCTACATAGTACTGCGTTATTTTACCAGTTTTTATAATTCAAAAACGAGGCATCTGCTGTGCCGTATCCGTGTTTAAGTTACGCTTGATATCCCTCTCTCCCCTCTCCCCCTACCCACCCCCTCCCCTCCGCGGTTTCTACTCATGAGGAAAGGCAAACCAGACGTCCTTATGTACATTCGGAACGGAAACTGCGGGGAGATAACGTCCGGAGTTTATCCAGAAAGCACTATTTTTTTTTTTTTTTTATTGTCTCTTCCTGTTTCCCATTTGCATGGCTGTAGCGCGGAGGGAAACGATCCTTTTATTATTCTATTCGTATAATGATAACGGTTCGGCGCGCTTATCACTGAAGACAATACGATTGTCAACTCGTACTATACGTACAATAAAATCGCCGATAGTATTACGCCGGGCGAATAAAAATTTGGAAATTTCTACGAATGCAAAAGTTGATCGCGTAATGTGGATAACATTCGCGAACTTGCGGCTCGAAGAAATGAAATTTGTTGAACAAACCCTTTTAGACAGCGCTGTGACGGGCGGTAAAACGCGATAGTGCAAAGATGCAAATTTTATTAGCACCCGTTTCGATTTTCGAGTTAACGTATCGGATTCCATCAACAGAGAACGGGGCAAACGGGAATAATTGTTATCTCACTGCTGTAACTCCGACAAATTGACTCGAAGTCCGCTGCATTCACCGTCAGTCATTTGTAGATTATGTCGCTAAATATGCGATGAACGCGAAAGAAACGGGTAGAGAGAAAGCGGAGTTGATGAGAACGAGATATGAAAGCCGACAGCTTTTTTTCGTTATGAATTAAAAATGGTGCATCGATCGCTAAATCGAAATTGCATAACCTTATTTTTTAAATAAAAATTATTTCTCGATACATTTTATTCGATTTTATTAAAAATATACGCATTATTAAAAAATGAAATGAAAAAAAAAAGTAACGAAGCCAAAAAAAAATTCAGTACGAGATTATTATTATTATTTTGGTGTTATATCGCTTTTATATCGAGGATTGTTACCATTGTCGCGGTGCTTTTGTATGAGGTGATAAAAAATTATATAGCATTTGGAAAAGTAGTCGTAACGACGGCGTACGCGTAGAAAGAACATGTGGAGATGTGCATAAGGGATGAAACCACGAGATTGGAGAAAGCGGAGTAACGTAAACTTTATCTATCTTTCTCGGTCTTTTTTTCATCAAATACGAGAAGGAAATGATGGGAGAACTCGACTAGTACACGGAATCGCTGCGGTAACGGTGAGCGCCACCGTCGCCATTTTAACCATCGCGACCCAGTTAAACCACCCCTTGTGCGGTGTGGATATACGTGGAAATGAGAATAAAATGTAAGATAATGCGAATAACGAATCACGCTTCTTACTCAATCTTCGTCTTTGTGCCAAGATACGCTATTAGTGTTTCCATAAACGAACAAAAAATGTTATTCTTGCGCAGTCATGAATGCAGAATTCGTCGAGGCAGACGTTGAAAAATATAATGGAAAACAGGAAAAATGAAAAATACGAGAATATTATAAATGAAATATCATTAAAATGTTAATATTTTCACATTACAATGATTTTTTACGATTTTTCCATTTTAAAGTAGGCAAATATTACGAAGAAAAAAAATCGTTAGTACATTTTTCGAAAGTATTGATAAAATTACTTTTTATGATTTTTTTCATTTTGAATTACGTGAATATTACGAAGAAAAAAACCGTTGGGAGGTTTTTTGATTCATTATATTCACGTATTTCGAAAAAATCATAAAAACTCATTTCATCATTATTTTTCGTAAAAATGATATTTTATATACATATTATAAATTGTATTGTGTACGAAATATAATTTTCACCAACTATTAGCCCTTTTAAATAATTAACTATTTTGTTTGTAGTGATTAAAAGAGTTTTGAGATAATAATAAAGTTTCATTTTACATCGAGTTTCGTACTATAAAAAAACGGATGTACACAAACATCAAGTACAGTGCATGTAATTCAAATGTAGCGTATCTAAAGTTGGACGTAACATGGTATTTCCCACGGGAGCGAAAGCAGTAGGAGTTGATTTCACCATTTCACAGACAATTCTATCCATTCTCGTTGCACATTCTTCTCACCCTGCCACTACCTCCGTTGTTTACTTGAAACCCTACGTATTAACATCGGACGATGTGTTGTTCTCGCGAACGCTCGTTTTTCCGCGTTTCTGAACTTTGCGGATTGATGCACTGTGGAAACCCCTTGAATAACACACGAGACAGGGGATGAAAGGATTAAATCCGAAAAAGACAAAAAATTACAGGATTGCGTCCGAAGATTTCCACGAACTTTGACGTGATTCTCGTATCACCTGTTACTGGTGCATTCAAGTAAAGGAGAGTGAGAAAAAGATCGAAACAGCATCCCTAATTTGGTCCATTTTTTTAAAATCTTCCGCAATTCTACATCGTAAGATGTAACATGTTTTATATAGAATAGAAAACCACTAAAAATAAACTAAAATAACCGAAAACCATATTTTAACCATATTTTGTTACTGGTGCATTCAAGTAAAGGAAAGTGAGAAAAAGATCGAAACAGCATCCCTAATTTGGTCCATTTTTAAAAATCTTCCGCAATTCTACATCTTAAGATGTAAGATGTTTTATATAGAATAGAAAACCACTAAAAATAAACTAAAATAACCAAAAACCATATTTTAACCATATTTTGTTACTGGTGCATTCAAGTAAAGGAGAGTGAGAAAAAGATCGAAACAGCATCCCTAATTTGGTCCATTTTTTTAAATCTTCCGCAATTCTACATCTTAAGATGTAAGATGTTTTATATAGAATAGAAAACCACTAAAAATAAACTAAAATAACCGAAAACCATATTTTAACCATATTTTGTTACTGGTGCATTCAAGTAAAGGAGAGTGAGAAAAACATCGAAACAGCATCCCTAATTTGGTCCATTTTTTAAAATCTTCCGCAATTCTACATCTTAAGATGTAAGATGTTTTATATAGAATACAAAACCACTAAAACTAAACTAAAATAACCAAAAACCATATTTTAATCATATTTTTGTTATTAAATCCAATAATCTATTATTACTTTATTATTTTATTTAATAGTACATTTTTCGGAAAGATAAGATCGATATTACAGTTGCCGAATATTGCCATAATTTTGAAGCCCTTTTCAGTCAGATAAGGTTAAGGAAAGTTAATTGCGAGATTGTGTTTCGGGCTCTTTGGAGCGGAAGTAAATCGTGTGTGCTGAGATTAGCGGAGTCACTTGAGGTGCAGCGGGACACTTGCCAAAGTTCACGCGCGAGTTCCCAGCTTCGCAGAGAGAAGGATGTAATGTAGATAGATATCGGGGATTATATTAAATTACAGTTCTATGTACATTTTCCATTACATTATACTGCGAAGGATCAGCTATTGCATTATGTATGTATACTGCGATATTCTCATATAATACGATGGTCTTAGTATTTAGTTGAAATCGTCGTGGATTAGGAGCCGTAGTGCTTCTCGGATTATTCACCTAAACGCACTTGAATTTGCTGTGCAAATTTCCAACCCTATTAAATTCCGTTGATTCCCGATATCGTAATTTTTACATAGTTATCGAGCGTCAAAAATTTAATTTAATTCCGTACACTCAGAACATTATTTCCATATTGGAAATTTTCATTTTTATCGTCAATTCCATTATTAAATACAATAAAACATTTAATTCTACAGGGGGGGCGCAGGGGGAGAGGTACTATTACGCAAAATTGGAAAAATCTCATGTTATTATCACATAAAAACAAAAAGTTTCCAAATAAACAAAATTACGAGAGGAAACAATGCAAAAATTTCGAATTATCGGAATAAATATTTTTCACTGTGCAAATTTTTTTTTTTTAATTTTTTCGTAATTTTGAAAATGTTATTAGAAAAATTTTCAGAAATATCGTTGAAAATTAGGGGATTTTCATCCGGACATTTAGTGACCATCCTGAATCATCCTCTCTGTTTCTCTCTCTTAACTTCCCATTTTACGCGTCTCAACTAATACTAACGACAACGATATTTGTCACCGAAGCGACCGCCACGGTGTCATTTTACAACCACCTTGGGACTGATAACAAAACTTGATTAGCGAACAAAAAACCGGAGGGAATATTGCGAAAGAATTGTTCGAAGAAGATGATTAATTTCTAAGTACTTCAAGAATCGAAAAAGCTTTTCAAAACTTTGTTGAAAAATAATATTTTCTTCGCTCCATTTATCTCCGCCTCTCCCTGTAATTTCGAAAAATACCGTCTATTTCTTATCTTCTCCTTTTCAGGGGGTTTCTTGTTTCATTTTACCTCGTTAGATGGATAACGAGGTTAGTGGAAGCGTCCTGTCTGATTATCTTGAATTCCCTGACCCTTCCAACTGTCCTTTACGGAGCGCAACCCATCGAATTCACCCCTTCAACCACCGGACCAAAGACGATCGTCTTCGCGGACTTTTTGTTTTCTAAGTAGTGGAAGAAAAGTAATCGCTGTTTACTTCATGCTGTGTTAGCGATGCGCTTAGTAATGCTATTCGAAGTTCTCATTAGTTATCGGCTCCGGAAGTAATCACGCGGACGTCAAAGCGCTTACCGAAGCGCTCTGGAGACGCAGCGGATTAAGGCGAAATCCTTGACAAACGCAGTGATTGTCACCGCTAAACGTTAACGACAATTTGCTTACGTTGTCTTAGTCTCCAAATTGCATAATAATGCTATCGACATCTCAATGATCGTATAATCGTTTTTATTCGCGGAATGATAACATTTCTTTGTCGATAATTACCTCGAAGTCACGTAATTTTTCGATATCAAATGTATATGTAAATACTTACGCCATTTTTTTTATTCAATGTTAATTTTTTTTAAATATTATTCAATGATTATGTCATCGAAAAAATGGCGGTAACCGGACGCGACCTTCGAAGTCCGATTTTTTTAGTGTCTGAATGTTATGACTCTTTTAATGTCTCAATAAAATTGATAACACGTGGAACTTCGAGATTATAATTGGGGAATAAAAAGTTTTCCAATAAAAGATAACCGAATGAAAAGACCCTTAACGCCCGATCTCCTCAGCAGTAATTCTCCGAGATGATTTAGTAGGCTATGCAGTAAAAAAAAATCACAGCTCATGCGTCGAAAATAAAAATCGGTACATGTAAACGTCGATATGTCTCAATGAAACGATTTTGCGTAATAATGAAGGCAAATGGTCGGAAAAAATAGATCGATAAAAACAACAAACTGACTTACCGATTTAATGGTATTCGTAAAAGTTCGGAAATTTTGTTGACTCGCGAAGCTTACGCGTCTAATCTCTTCTAACGTAAATATAGATATCGGAAATCATTATATACGCTTGGGGGTGAAAACGCCGTGGCCGGCGCTTTGGAAAAACGTAATTGTTGAATTGATAGGCGTTTGAAGCTCAATAGACACCGACTCTATGGATTTTTTAAATGAAATTGAATCCTTACAGTGCTATTGAAGATGTGTGCGAAGTATTACCACAGTAGATAACCATAAAAAATAAAAATGCATCAAATTTCGATTATTCGTTTACAACAATTTTTCTGCGAACGATAGCGATTTCAAGGTGTAAAACACACCGCCGGCCACTTTTTTTTTTTTAATACAATAATTTACCATTTCTTCAACATCCTGAATACGTTCTCATTGAAATCTCGATGTTTTTTTTTGCATGAAACTAAAGCTTCGTCTGTGAGAAATCGCAGACCCGTATTATAAGGCGTACGTAGTATACAGACTCAGTCGGTAACCATTCGCATTACCTATTTTATCGAACTGATTGTTGTGAAGACCGAAAAAGAAAATTCGGTTTTTGTAGTCACTGAAGGATACGTGAAAAGCAAATTTAAGGCAAAATAAACGAAAATGGAAAACCACTTTTCGATTACCATCGGAGCGCTTCTGGTACCGCAACCGACTCTACTCGATAACCGTAATAGATGCGCTTAAAGTAGTTGAATCTTTAATTTTTTTGCCCTACCATAAAGGTTTCGCATGGTCTATTGATTGATAGGAACTATTGTTTTTTTAACAATTGACCTTTCGACGTTATCAAAAAATTAAATATCAAAGTTGACGTCGGTATTTAATACGCGATTCGTAAAAAGGTCACTGCTGTCAGACATAAACAATATGGTGCAAAAAACGCAATGATAAATCGGTTACCGACAGCAGGTAGATGCAGATAGCTTCGCATTTAAAAGGCACTAAACCTCTACTAGTTTTTCAGATATCGCGATTCAAATAAAAAAAAGTCACTTCCGGTTGTTTCTTTACGATGCATAATACGGCACGCCTCTCTAGGGCTCGAAACCTTCGTCTTTGAAATGCACTAAAGCGTCGCGCCACAGGTGCAGCATCGACAAACCACTATAACGATGAATGCCAAGGGTGGTGCGCATGCGTGGATAGAATGAGCCTTTGCTCGGCTGCGTGAGCTCGAGAATTAATTTCGGTGTGGCTACAATCACCGAGGCTGCGTTCATCGCGATAATTGCTTTCGTAATTAGAAACTTTGCATCCGGCGTGTCCGGAGCTCAGGAACGTTTTCATCCCCTATTTTACGGGGGATTAAGCTATCGTCTCAAAACAGAAACGACTCTAAATTTTCGCTCGTATGTCAACAAAAAGTCCCCAAAACCAGCAGTAGAAATAAAAAAAAAACAAAGAAACGAATGCACATGGAATTAATTAGACACCCCTGTTATTTCGCAACGTGACCTCTACGCGTCGATCTCCACCTGTTAACATTCGTAATACAACCCAAGAATCAACTTTTTTACCCATAGTACACTACTTTAATCATCCTTTGGACGTGACGTTCCTTTACAATTCGAAAGCGTCAGCAGAGTAGTTTAATTTCCAACAATGTACGCAAGTTCTTCCGGTTGGCTTTACGGATTGTGAATTCACGACAAACCTCGCGAAAAGAGACAAAAAAAAATGAAAAGAACAAAAACGGAACAGACGGGTGGTACGTGATGTCGATACTGTTTCGTGGCTCTATCATCGTTATATACGTGGCGTTCAACGTGCTGCTATCAGCGCGCAATGTTGATATCTCAATCGAGACGATGATTTTAAATCGATTAAGAATCGAAGTGAAACTATCGAAAGCTTTTAATGAAATTATTTTCTCAAATTACCCCTTTCATTTTTCCCCGCGGCATACTTTTTTCTTCGGGTTATTCGTTGCTCTCATTATCACCTTATCACGATTGCTTATCGTGTCGAATTTTTTCGTATTTTTTTTTTCTTTCGGATTCGAACGTTTCTACGGACATTTGCTTTTAATTGGAGAGCAGAAGCAATTGGATAATTGTGTTCATTGTACCGTGAATACTTTTTTTCATTTACTGCTAATATCCTGTGATATTCTACTCTGTTTTATTGTCGTTTTTGTTGTGCTAATTGTTTTTTTTCTTGTAAGGGATTATTTACATTATACTGCTTAAGGGCAAAAATTTTACGATTTTACGTCAAATATCTTTTTTTTTTCTTTTCGGTATAAAAAAATCCTATTAAATTAAATGTTCGTATTGGTAAAACACTTCCGATTTTAAAGATGGCGTCGTAAAGAACGCGATATTATTGGCATTTTTACAATCGATAAAAAAATCATTTTAATATATTTCAATTACAGACTATTAAAAAAAAAGTCTTTTATCCCTCATTATCTTTTATTCCGATGTAATATAATACCGTACGCGGTATATATTTTTAAGAATTGTTTGACTGGTTCCCCGTTAAGCTTTGTAAGTTCAGTTAACTTATAATGGGTTTCACAGCAGATCGTGAGTACGTCTTGTATGTCTGAAATTCTATTCGCACTGAAGTCACGTACCGAGCTTTACAAAGCTGAGAATATATCTGAGATGATGTTCTCGAAAGAATTTCAACAATTCGTGGGCTTTCGTAAAATGCCATAGCGTATTCGCGAAAAGGTGAAAAGTAGAAATAAAGGAGAAGACGAGAAGGAGGTGAGAAAAACCATTCTTTGCGTCTCCGATTCTCGTAAATGGTATTCCCACATGGATAACGGAGGGTCTGGCAAAACGTAAGACGTATACAACTACTGGGAACGGAACGAACGAAAAACTAAATCGAACGGAGTATATTGAAAGGTGAATTCGACGAAATAAGAAAAACGTACAATTCTACTGTCTCGATCGCTGCGAACCGTCTTATATCGAATTCCCAAGACAAATGCATCCTTTTTTTTTCTCCTATTTTCATTCTTCAAGAATTTCCGATTACACCGCGACGCTCCTGAACAGTAACATTAATCTATAAGAACAACAGGTGGACACGCAACTATAATATAAACAATTATGATTTCCGGTCAAAATAAATTGCAAAACTTCGGAAACAATTTATCCGCCGGTTTTTTTTTTTATTTTTTTATTATCTTTATTTACTTTTTCGCGCGATACATCGATTTTTTACAAATATGGTAATTCCGATTTTTCGATCTTTTCGTGTAAAAATTTTTTTTTTTTAATTAGAGTCGATTATTTCTACTATATACGGCTTTTACATCTCCCGACTCTCTTTTACAGCTACATAACAGATTATTACATATATATATAACTAAAAATAACTGAAACTAAAAAAAAAACAACTATTCGCGTCGAAATGATTAAATACGCGCGATTGCGTCTACGTAAAACTATTTATAATTGTTACGTCTCAGCGACACGTCGTCGCGCAACTCAGAACGTAACAATGATAAAAATAATAAATTAAAAATAAATGAGAGGAAAGAATGTAAAGTAATTTCAACAGAATTACTGCAAGATGTCTGCAATTAACGAGTCATGAAACGCAGTCAACAGCGTCGACGGAATATTCATTGAGATTCATCAGGCGAATCCTCGTCTCTGAAGCGCTTTATCACGTAGTCAGAGCTTCGATAGTATATTCGATTTTTCGCCTCGATGAAGAGCTATACTTCAGTTTTCGTATTAGCCGTTCCGTTTACTTCAAACGCGTGATATCTTTTTCAAAAAATTCACTCACTTTCGACACAATAAATATTTTTTTAACAACATTTTTTTAAACTCCGAACTGCGTAAAATAAATGAATAAATAAATAAACAAACGAAGTAATAATTAATATCAGCGATACGAAGAACGACGCAGGAAAATACAAAAAAAAACGAAGGGACGGGAAGCCGCGACAGAGGTCAGAAGATTCCTAAGGTTCCTAAGAACGGAAGAAATAGAAATTTCCTTATAAACGCGAAGCCCAACCAACAATCTTTCTAAGAAGCATTCGCAGACAAATAATGACGGAAAAACAACGAAAAATAAGAAATGCAGTAAACATACTTCGGCGAGAAGAAAGAGACGAGAGAAAAAAGTGCAAAATCAAAAATTAAAGAAGCGCACAACTTCGTGAGAAACCGGAAACTAATGAGAAAGCAATCTATAAATTTCTAATATTCAATTTTTTTTCTTATTTTTTTTTTTTTTAGTTCGATAACTAAATAAATAAATAACGAGAAAAGTTTGATCGTCGAAGTTTTCGATGTTTTTTTTTTTTTTTCATAATTCATGAGGATAAGGGTAGAAAATCACTCGCGACAAATCGGAAAAGATGCAACGAAGCTAAGAAATTTGTACGGACCTTATCCCGGCGACGTTGATATAGGTGATGACGTTTGCAGTTGCGCATTTCGAGCTCGAAGTAAGCTCCCATGATTCTCTTAACCGGAAGCTGTCCATTAGAGCCCCGCGCTGGAATAACGATGCGAACAAGCAGCCAGGTCACCGACAACGTGTGGAACGGTACCGTGCCGCGACCGGCACTGATACTACCGGTACTCCTCAAAGATTACGAGTTTCTTCCTTTTCATCGCGATATCTTATCGTCGCCACCGTTGAAAAATTTGCTGGATCGAAAGTAAACCTAATCATCCCTCTAATTACGCGTATTTCTTCGTTAATACTATAAATTACGCCGAGTGACCATTATTTATTTTTTTTTTTCAATAATACATCGAACACTTAGTTTTTCGTTAAGGTGAAATATTCCGAAAAAAAAGTCTCCGTAAAACGAGTGCAAACGATCACATGATTTTTTTAACGTGATTTCTGTACGTTGTTACGTGTTTTCTGGTGACGATGAAAATTGGATAAGGTGTCTGTGATTCAATTTTATTGAGCGGTTAGGATGAAGACAGGTGCGTCATATAACAATTCTTTATTATTTTTATTATTATTCTTTTTTCTTCCGACTATATTAATTTTTATATGATTTTACAGATAATTATCAAAATTCGAAAAAATATGCGTGAAATTACGAAAAAAAAAAAATTAACCAAAAATACTCCGTTTCTATGGTTGCGATATTTTTGGCATTCGGATAGAGTCATTGGAACGTTTTGCTGACGATTATTTCGATCTCATCATCCTTATTTTTTTGTTTACGTTATTTCCTCTTCGAATTATTATGATTATCAAAGTGTTTATCCGCGTCATCGTGTTCGCGTTATAAGATTATTTCCGCACTAATTTTTCGTAAAAATAAAATATTTATCGCGAGGATTAAAATTTTGGGAAATATTGGGAAATCGGCGGTAATATCGTTACCCGAACGGTGTCTGCGTTATCGTCACTCCAAGCGATTGCTTTGGTTCTACCCTTCGGTTAGCGGCTTCTATCGCGGTCTTTCCACAACGATGATGTCAGCATAATAGAATCTCTACTACGCACTGATTTAATATAAGTGAGCGACTATACTCGACAGAGTTGCGTGACGCGCGGACAGTATCAAACAGTAGTTACTGCGGGAGCGTAAGATATATACAACGGCTGCAAGGATAATAGGAAGTGTAGTGTAGACACAGTTGCCGGAAGTCAATGACGGGCTTTTGACGAATAACAATCGAATGACGAGACGAGAAGTCTTTTACTCAACAGACGATTTATATGTGCGCTGAAGAAGGTATTATTCGATGTACATACGCGATGCGTCGATATTCGAATGAGTTAAAGGGTGCAATAAGCTATTAAAAAAAAAAAAAAAAAAAGAGAAGGGGACGTTGTTATTTTACGGGGTGCAAAAAAAACGCCCTTTAAAATGAATTTATTATTATTTTTTCACGTAAAAATAGAAATTTTAGCGATGTATATGGGGATAATAATAATAATGACAAAAAAAATAAAAAATAAAAACAATAATAATAATAATAACGGGGATATGGGAGACTTTCGTCCAGAACTCAAAATACTGTCGGTTATTCACACAGCCCACTTTAACCGCCATGAATAGATATGCACATGCCATATGTTTGATTATCGTTCGCCCCCCTCTGGTGGATAACCTCTGACCGTCGAGGTCTCGACGTTCATAACTCTTCGACTGTTAGCACAGTCGTAGTATACGATCATCTGATCTTATACTCTTCGACAATCAACTAAATTTATATAAAAATCAAAAAATTATAAATCGTTAAAATAAAAAATGGCGCCTCGATTACGACCGCATTCATCGTTGTGTAATCGAATTTTTACGCGATGTAATAAAAATTAATGCCAACAATTATTGAAGAAATATTCGCTTGTAATAATTAAAAATTCGGTTTAACGAGAAGCAACGTCGATTTTAGTTGAAGCAATTGTTGTTTTAGTTGATTAATTTATGAAATTATCTAACGTCTCATTCTCCCTGCGATCTCCCGATTCGTCGTCCGAAAATATGATAGGATTTTCAAAATAAACAAAAATGTTTCTAATTTCTATTTAAAAAAAAGATCGTAGTCTTGAGAAAAATTAACATATGCTGCATTTTTATTTGTGAAAATTATCGTTTGTGTAACTATAGAATTTAAATAACTGTAAAAGCGCTTACGTTACCCTCGGGTGGTATTAATACGCGAGTGGATACATTTTTCACTCGCGTACCGAGCTTCCGCAGCTCAAGGGGTTAATTATTTTTTAAAATTGAATAAATTATATAGAATATAATGTAGAGGAAGAATAAATGATTTTTTTTTTTTTCTTCAGATTCGGTGCACTGTGGCACACCGGAGGGAAGAGCGAACGATGGGAATGAGTAGAGCGGAGTTAAAGTAGCAGGCTGAAGGTACGCAGTAGTAGGAACGGAAGGAAAAGGTGTGTTTCGTCATAAGGAGATTTGAATGAAGGCGTAGAAGGTGAGAAAAATTTTAAGAGAAGAAGAAATCAAAGAGCAAAAGAGAAAAAAAATCGAAAAAAAAAAAAACGAAAAGTAAAAAAACTTCGAAGAAATCGAGAAAAAGCAAAAAATTTGAAACTGGCTGAAGGAAGAAAAAAAGTTGACACCGAAGATGGTTAAAAAAGGTAATATTTCGGGAAAAATTTGGCTTTGTCTGCTGCTGCGATGTCTTATACTGAGCGGCACGACACTCGGACAAACGGTACAGAATTGTCCGTCCCACGTGGCGATTTCGCCGTGCGTTTGCTCCGTGAAAAAATTCGGACTCGATATAATATGCGAGTCGACGGATCACTTACACATCGGCAAAGCTATGGACGTTCTCAAGGGACAACCGAACACCGTTATTTTTTATCTTAAATTGAGGCACAACAATCTTCCCAAACTTCAAGGTTTCGTTTTTTTCGGTCTTATCGTTCAACATCTCACTATACATAACAGCAGTCTCGCCGTCGTCGAGGAGAGCTCCTTAAGCTCAATCGGTAAGTTTTTTCGTATTAAATTAATAATCAAACGTTTCGTAATAACTTGCGATAGACGAATAGCGAATATATTTTTCAGGCAAAGGACTAACGCAACTGGATCTTTCGCAAAATTCTCTCGTTTCCGTTCCTTCAACTTCCTTAGCGAATCTCCACAATCTTCTTATTCTCAATCTCAATCACAATAAGATAAGCGATCTACGCGCGCGATCTTTCGCGGGTCTCGATACTCTCGAAATTTTGAATTTGTATGGAAATAAAATATCGAACATCGATCCGCAAGCATTCACGGGATTGGATGAGTGAGTTTACTTTTTCTTTCGATCGAAAATTCGAATTACTTATTTTTTAAAAATATTTAATCATTTTTTTTTTTTTTTTTTTTTTTCAGTCGAAAATTAAAGAGACTGAATCTCGGCGGAAACCAACTGTCCAGCGTCCCGACTTCGGCATTGTCATCGTTGGACGTTCTGAAGAAACTCGAGATGCACGAGAATAAAATTCTTTCGATCAAAGAGGGCGATTTCGAGGGTAAGACAGTCAAATTTATTTCGACATAAAAATGAAATTTTTATTTCGTTTTATTCCGATTTCGAAGAAAAAACAAATGACGAAATATCGAAATTGTTGCCGATAACCTCGCGGACGGTTTTCCTTCGACGATATTATATTCAAATAGATGATAACTGAATAGCGGGGGACGCGCCTTCCGATTTCTTGGATATACCTATATTTTTTACTCAATTCACGACACAATATTGATCTTCGTAACATTTACATTTTCACCATCAACTTTCTTACCCCTCGAATTCTCGTAGTTTCTTCCGCGTGTATTCCTTCATCTTTTTTCCTGGAGGCTAATACTTTTCTTTCGTCGTCTCTCCGAATGGATTCGTGATTTTCCCGTAACAATCTCGGAATATAAAATCTCTCGATCTCTCGAGCGTAAAAATAAAAATGTTCTTTTATTTCGAATTCTACGATTTAACGATTTTTCTTTTATTTTTCAACCGTTAAATTCGTCATAAATTAATATAAAAAAGAAAACAATTAAAATACATCGAGATTTTCCGAGATGCGAATTTTTTACTAATCGATCGAATTATTATTATTCGCGGTTCGGATGACCTCCGTTTGTCTTATTCTCACTTATTGATTTCGCGCAGAAAGGTTACTGTCGAAAGTGAACAGATATCATTCATCATCGGCCCTGAGATAGATATCTTTATCGTTTCGTACCAAGACGCGTGTTGAATAATCGCGGAAAGCGCGGCGATAGTAAAGGGTAGCGGTACCGCTTTTGGCCATTTTAGGTCCGATTGTGGCCGAAGCAATAAAACAAAATACAATCAAATTAAGAAAAAACATCGAATAAATGATTCGATGCATTTTTCTTCGATCTTTTGAAGAATCAATATCCGGTTTTGAATAAAAAATTATTCGATGAGTATAATAATAAAAATGGCCATAAATGGTACAGTGGCCATTAACGGTACGTCTACAATACTAATTTATGGAACCGACGAGTCTAAGAATAAGTCGTCCGAAAACTAAAATAAAAGTGCAGTGAAAGAGAATCAAAAAAATGAAAAAGCGAAGAAATCCGCAGAGGGGAAATAACGATGCTTTGCAAAAGGTATACTAGAGGAATACTTGCAGGAACTCCAATGGTTCCGTTGGGACACTTGGCGCTTAGAACTGCATCTGAAATTATCTTGACGGGTCACCACCTCGTTAACACAAACACTCTTTTCTCCGAATCGTCAACTTTCTAATTGCGACACTTGAAATAAAGTAATCTTACAGTTGCGAACAATAATTTCTTCAATTTGGCAAAAAATTTTTTTTTTTTTTCACAATAATAAAAATCATTCGTCATAAAAAAAAATAAATAAATAAAAAATAATAATAATGAAATTAATTTTTTATTTAATAATTTTTATTTAATAGTACATTTTGCCGATAATACTGACGAAAAGGAGAAAATGTTTAGTCTTAATTTTAAAAAACGGACTTTTCTAATGGAATGCGTAATTGTTTTTGATTTGTTTGTTAGGATTGAAAGGATTAGACTCTCTGGTATTGGCACACAATCAACTCCGCGAAGTGCCCGCGCGTGTGTTTTCCCACTTGACGCAACTTAATTCTCTGGAGTTGGACGGCAATCAAATAACTCACGTGGAACCGGATGCGTTTATCGGACTGGAAGGTGAGATAGAATAACAAATTTTGCTTTAATAATTATCAACGCGCATATCACTATTTGTCACTCCAAAAATTTTATACTCGAAGATCGATTTTTTTCTCATATTTACACACCGCTTTCGATTCCTAATATCATCATTTATCGCTTGAAAAATATCGCGCGAAAAACTTGAAAAATTACCTCATTTCGCATAAAATTTGAAAAAATATATTCTCATTTTTTTTTTTTTTTCAATTGAATACATTTTTTTTTTTACAAAAAAATTATTTTTTATGTACAATATCGTTAATTGGCTACGAGAAGGAAGTAAATTCCACCGATTTAATAGTAATCCACGTAAAAAAAATATATTAAGAATAGATATGCGATATATATGAAATTTTGCATTTTTTATGATTAAAATATCGATCATATTATTTTTTAATATATGTTACAACATATTTGTAATATAGATACGTTTTTTGTAGAAAATTAGATTCATTTTTTTTTTTTTTCATATGAAAAGTTAGTCGTAAATAATGAATTTTGCGAATTGCAAACGCGAAAGGGATCGTGAAATATTTTAGATCGATAGCCATTTTTAATAAATAGAATAATTAGCGTATCTACACTCGCATCTCTACTCTGCTTAAGCGTTAAATCGCGTCGCTTGTGTCCGGCTGTATCTGCAAATGCAAATCTCTGTGGTATTATCCCTATGGAATTGGTGCGTTTTTTTTTCGGCGTCCAGTGGAAACCGTAGTCCTTTCAAAGATTAGAGAAAAAACAAAAAAAAAAAAGACGAATATGAAAAGCCGGAGGACCTTTGAATTGAATTTCATTCCGAATTACCTCCGTCGGTGTTCCCGCCGCACTTCATCCGGAAGTCCGATTACCATTTGCATTCAGCGAAGAACTGCTAACGGCTTCCGCGTCCGAACGCGGATATGTCGGTGGATACTACTAGTCCTGCGGGAATTCTGACGACTCTCGGCTTCCGAGAGGCGAACAACGCAACGCTTGCAAAATTCAACTCGGCGCATATAGCTTCCTCGCACTTTAATCTACCGCTGTCCTCTGAGAACCGAATGCCCGGAGAGTCAAGTATAATTCTAATTCTCCGCTCCGATGCTTCATATTGGAAATAGTGATCGCGTTTTCGACGGCTTTAGCCAAAATATAATTTTATATTTTTATTTACCATGTGAGATATTTTAGTAAAAATATGAGTTATTCTTTAGAATAACTAAAAAAAAATGAAAAATATAAAAAAAATAAAAATTTATTTATATATATATTTATTTATTTATAATATAATATAATATATTTATTAATATAATATATAATATATTTATTTATTTTATAAATAAATAAATAAATATTTTTTAAAATTTTTTAAATATTTTTCATTTTTTTTTATATATATAAATGAGTTATTCTTTAGAATAACTCATTTTTTTTTTTTTGATTCTTCCTTTTTTAGATTTTTTTTTTTCGTATACCTATACTGTGGATTTTCGGGAATACCGGAGATTCGGACGAATTTAAGAAAATTAAAAAACACGTGTCTGGTATCATAGGACGCACCATCTCATAGAACCATTAGGTTCGCCGGACCTTTTCGAGATGATACGGTGCTCAGTGCAGTGGCTGACAAAACCCTACTGCACGCTTATCTTCGCATCAGAGTCACGTCTCGTCTGACCTTTGCTAATAAACGGACTATTTTAGAAAATGTATATAGTTATGATATATATATTCATCGTGCTTTCACGTATTATTAGCCTCTGGAAACTGTAAATACGATTTTTTACTCTATCTACAGCGACGCCACGAATTATTGCTTGATAAGCTTTGTTACGCGTCGTAAATAAACTGATAGTGTAAAATAGTAGTTTCGTGATGAATATTTATGTAACATAACCAAAAAAAAAACAAATTAAATTTTTTTTCTTTTGACTTTACGAATTTCTTTAAAAAGTTTCGCCAAAAAAACAATTAAACTTAAAAGTCGGTGTATCATATTTTTTTTAACAAGTCGGATAAAAATATTCATCTACGCGGAAGTCGACACACCTCGTTAAGTTCGACTTCGTTACATGCAATTCGAACACAACTCTGAACAAATACAACTCGAGTTTCCGGTGAAATAATTAAAATACCTCAACCCATAAGCTTTTTTAATTTATTTATATTATAAAACGAAATACCGCGCGTTAATTAGCGCTCGAGAGTATCGCTCGTAATTTTTTTTTTTTTGCGCGGCGCAGTCGGAGTAAAGTAGTAATCCCTTCTGCTAGAATAATGAGTAACAAAAGTACAGAAAAACTGGAAAGCAACACTCGAAAAAATTCTCAAGTGCATCGCGTTCTCCGGGACGCGGAACAATAATTGGAGAAAATTGATCGTCGAACATTGGACCGTTATAAATAATTAATAATTTCTCGGTAATGGAAAATACGTTCGATTTTTTTTTTTTTTTTTTTAATTAACAAGTTATTATTTTTCTTTATAATTGCAGAAAATCTTCAGTATCTGCGATTAGGAGACAACAATTTACACTCCGTACCGAGCGACGCCCTCCGTCGTCTTCATCGCCTTCGTCACCTCGATTTACGTTCCAACAACATAACTGTATTACCGGAAGATGCATTCACCGGCTATGGAGACTCCATAACGTTTCTCAATCTTCAAAAAAATTTGTGAGTATCCAAATATCATTTTTCATTGATAATTTGCTTATTTTTATAAACAAATTCGTTTGAATTCGCGTGTAAAGCGATGATAAACTTTTTGCAATTTTTCGTATTAATTGTAAATAACGAAAATTTTTATTTCAATTTAATTAATATAATTAATCTAATAAATGATAACTCGATAGGATCAAAACATTGCCACCAATGATCTTCGAAAATTTAAATTCTCTGGAAACTTTGAATCTTCAAAACAACAAACTCGTCCACATACCTGAGGACGTCACTGAGACTGTCGTCGATACGCTCCGATTGATCGATATCACTGGTGAGACGAAGACATTTTTTATTTATCGACGCTGAAAAAAACTCGCAATGCAATTGATTCAATTAGCAATTAAAATGTTAAATTTTAATTGTCTTTCATCCCGCATTCGTTAAATCTCGTCGTTTAATCATTAAATAGGTTTATCCCCTCCGGAGATTAAATTCGTCTATTTGAATGAATTTTTATTTGATTAGTCTACGAATTTAATTTAGCTATCGATTGCCGAATTTTTATCCGTCATTTACTCTCATAATCAGTGATTAATCTTTAAAAAAAAATCGAACGGCATCGATTTTTTTTTTTAAATCGAACGGCATCGATTTTTTTTTTAAATCGAACGGCATCGATTTTTTTAACATAATTTTTCTACGAAATCAAAATATTTATTTTTTGATGGCAATTCGACAGACAATCCGCTGATTTGCGACTGCGAACTTCGATGGTTCTCCATGTGGCTAAAGAATCTTCGCGATAAGGATGACGAGATGATGTCAAAGAAACGAACTGTATGCATGATGATTGCCGAAAATCGGGAATACTCGGTGCAACACATTCCTCTGGAAAGAATGGGATGCGTCGGCAAAAACGCGGGAAGAATTACGGCTTCGAGTGGCATCTCAACTTCTCCGGTCTCCGTATTTCAGTTCGGTCTGATTGTTGGCGCAGCGCTTCTCTAAATTAAGGACGACAAATTCTTCGAAATAAAACGATTGATGAAAGCCAATTTAACGCATCTATATTTCCCTTTTTTTCGCGAAATTTTCGAAATGAAAAACAAAAAAAAAATTCTCAAAATTGTTTTTCTTTTTTCAAATTTTTTCGAGAAAAAAATTAAAAATTCTTCATCAATCGTTGAAAACGAGAAGCGGGCTATATATATATTTTTTTTGCCTCTTATAAATGTATAATTGCAATTTTTTTTAATATCTATTTATATTACGTTCATTTTATTAAAATTGATCGAATAAAAAAATTCGACAAATTTTCGAAATTTTTTCATTATACGCCAAAGCGAATGAGCGATCGATAATTTTTTTTTTTTTTTATTTCGCGAGATTAAAAATTTCAATGCGCCTACGAGATTTTTTCACATCGCTATCACTTTATTATCGCGAATTATCTGCCGGTGCATATAAATGCACTTTGACTTGATTCGCGACGCGATGGTATAATCTGAATTTTTTAATGGTATTTAACTTTGACAATCTATCGGTCACGGGAAGTGACGATTTTTATCGTAAATTCGATGTGAAATCGATTTTGAAAATTCTAGTTAGCGATAATTTTCTAGTTGCGCTTTAGTACAGCTTTTTCGATAGCAAAGATATATATATTTAAGGTTGCGATAGAATGAGAGAGATGAGGATAAAAATAGAAAAATAATGTCAGTTTACTCGCAATGAAGCGAAAATGCGTGTGTGATAAAACGAAAAAAAAAAAAAAAAAAAAAATTGACGATGACAATTGTTGTAATATTGTTGACACTGAAAAATACAACGCAACGGCGAAATTTCGATCGAGAGCGACGATCGAGCGATCGCCAGTTTCGTTGTATATTGAGGCATTAAATATTTTCGAAGAAAAATCAATTTTTTTTTTTTCGGAAATTTTTACGAATGCTAAAAATGTCTATTTCGACGAAAAATGCATCGATCGATAGAGTATTTTTGTTTGTAAAATAAACGATTTAACATCGTGTTAAAAGTATATTATAAAAAAAAAAAAGCGCATGAGCTTCTATCCCCGAAACGATACATATCAGCTTCGATGCCAAATCGTTTATATCTTTATTACCAATCGTTGTGAAACTTCCTTATTTTTACTTTCGTCTTAGAATAAGATATTTTCTTCCGGTCGAATCTCTGCGACTGGGAAAAAAATATAAAATTCCCGATATTGTACGCAACATGAAACGAGTTTCGCGTTAATCGGGACTAATATACATATCAGCGCGTTTCGAAAAAGGCTCTGAAAAAGATTTCTGAAAATAATGGTATTCGGCATTGAAAAAAAAAAAAAAAAAAAATGTACCTTTAACTTTCAACTTGATTTCTGTATAAATTAAAAATGGCGGAGAGTTTTAAATATTTATTTGTCCCCAAAATCCATTGAATCGCGAATTATAAGGTGCGAACTTTGAAAAATCAGTAAAAATGTATTATTTACGCCGTCAATGAAGAAGCGACCATTTGGCCGAATAAAATGAGATGCCCAACGTGGCTGACGAGCCGTAAGTACAGCGGAAGAAAGTACAGGAAACGGAGACTTGCTGTTGCGAAGTATAAAAGAACTGAAAAATAAACACTCATTCGAATAATTTTGTTTTATATTTCTATTTTTTTTTTCATCTATTAGCAATCCGATAATTATTGTAATTATCTCGTGTTGACTTTTGGGAAATTTTATTAAAAACGTTTTTTTATCAACAATACGAAAAATTGATGAAACGAAAAAAATTTAACGTTCACTGAATCGTGTAAACAGTATTTTCAGAAAGTCTGCGCAAATTTTGATGAGTCGTACGAGCCGCGCGTTTTTAAAGCTATGAAAAAAAAAAAAAAAAAAAAATGAAAATCCGAACTATTTACTGTGATGGATTACGAAAAAATTCATAATATTTCGGATAAAAGAGACTGGAAGAATCGTTTCCTCTCGTTGGGTATTGGATGAAAGTACGTTGTATTTGGAGTATCGAAAACGTGTCACGTTCGGAACCCGATAAAGTATAAGTATAACTTTACGATTACGAAATCTTTAAATTATATACATTTAGAATTTAACGCACTTTACTGCACGTTGATATTAGTATAGTAAAAAAAAAACAAACAAACAAAAAAAAAAACAAAAATTAAAGAAGAATAAAAAAAATCGACTTAGCATTGCGCGAAATCAGCAGTGGCATCGCTCCCGTGACCTGAATAGAACTTTTTCTGTAAGCACCGGACGAATGTCAAAAGCACGGCATTGAAAATCCCGCAGACAAATGAAAAAAAAAAAAAAAAAAACATCGAAAATCATAGTTTCAAGCGAAGAGGAACGTTTTTTCATTCCCCATAATCATCATCATTGACATGCGTAATGATAACACGAAACCTGAATTATTCGATAATTTGATAAAAAGAAATTTTTTTTTAAAAAGTTCTTTTCTTTAATCAGGAGAAAGGTCACGGGAAGTGGAAAAAAAAACGACACCCTGACCTCATCCCCTCAGTTCCCCGATTTGTTCCCACGTCGTAATTATTGAAAAGATGAAAAAAAAAAAAAAATTCCCCGAGTGATACATATCATTACATATCATTTACATATCGGCCGCGAGTCTAAAAAAGAATTCTTCGATCAAACGAGACTCTTCTTGGCTTCTATTTCTAATAAATAAGTAAAATACCATAAAATCGTAAACATATCTCGGAAATAATAACGGAATGTATATGAGAGAATTTTGATGAAATAAGAATGAAAAATAGAAAAATAAGTTGATTTGTTAAAATATCTGAACGTTATACATTACAACGCATACGTTATTATTATTATTATTATTATTATTATTGTTATTATTATTATTACGATCGCGACAGAGTATACAGATACGTAAGGTTAAGTAAACATGCAGTATATACCTATATATATTATCTCCAAAAGAAATAGTTCTCGAAGTAGTAAATCTGCATCCCGATTATGCTTCGCGTTCGGCAATCAGTTTTCGATACTATAAAATTCAAGAAATTTTCCAAAAAATATTTTTCAACAAAACGAAATATGCCAAATGCGATTCTCTACCGGCCCTATTTAAAGTTTAGGATGCGCACGCGGCATATTTTCGTAAATTTCGATATATAAAATTAGGCAAAAAAATGCAGTGATTATTTCTAAGAAAAAAATGCTTTAGTCACATCTGAAAGTTCGCAGCGATATTTTATCGAGATAAAAAAAGTTTTCTCGACACATCCGACATTTTAAAAAGAATTATTTGTTAATAGATAACGACAGGAAAATTGAATTCGTGAAAGAAAGTATACGGGGAACTAGCGTAGCGTTTAGATGAAATCTGCGCGATTATTAGGGAGATGAGGTTATGTGATCGAGTCGTTATTATTTTTATTCTTGTTATAAATTGTGTTTGCTTCGTTTTTTTTTCATTACAAAGCTATATACGAGACTCAAATGGCGAGTCGATCGTGTTTCCGGAAAACCATGTCAAGACATATCGATTGCTGAGGTTAGTCTCGCCGGGCGCGCCACGTTTATTATTATGATATTAAAAAAATATATATATACATTACATACCATATAATTATAATTGATAAGCGGTATTTTTGTACAGTGTCTTACAGTGTGCGTGTGTACATGTGTGTATCAAGTCATTGCAGGCGCTCCCGACGAGTGAGTACCCGGCAGCATACTTATGTTATTAAATATTGAAAAAAAAAAAAAAAATTACGCGACTATATTTCGAAATGTTTTTTTTTTTAACCATCATGGCGGACACCCCGAGTCTCGCCCCAAAAATAGTTATAATCCTCAAAAAACGAAAAAAAAAAAAAAAAAAGTTGGCAAAGGCGATATTTGAATTCTCCTTTCATTGTTAAGCGACCCTCGGTGCTTCTTGCACTCGCTAAAATGCATATCAGCAAAAAAATAATTGTATTAAAAAAATATATCGTACACAATGAATGAATTTGACAAAAATAATAATACGAGGAAATGGCGATTACGAACTTTAATATATAATCTCGTTTCACGAACAAAAGAAAATAATATATCCGGTGTAAAATTTCGAACACCGATGACCTTAGACTCGTTCGTACCTATGTGTCGTCTAATCTCTAATCACGCAAAGCGATATCATACCTCGTTGTACAATCTTTCAAATCGATATGAATGTGTAAAAATATATAACAAACAAAATATATAGATCATAATATTATATATGGATCGTGTACGTGATGGCAAAGAAATGAAAAAAAAAAAAAAACAAAAACACGTACGTGACGCATATTGACTTTGAAGCCCTTCATCGATGTTAATAAATAAATAAATAATATTAACAATACCAAATATTACACTAAAATACACCGATTATATGGATACAATATACACTGTCTGCATATTATTACTGTTTATCAAAGTGTTATTATGACAATTATCGTCGTAAGCAGAAGAATTTAGTATCGCGCGGACCGTTCGCGTACGTGAGACAGAAAGAAGGGATGAAAGAAAACGTTTGAAGCAACTCGAAATTCAAGTGTCTAAATGTCATTTGTTTAGTACTGTAACGTTGAATAAAAAAAAACAGCAAAATACAAGATTAATATGTATATGTGGTACTTCCAAGTGAATAAATATTAAGTGAATATTGAAAATGAGGTTATGAGAGTTTTCATCTAATAATTCATGAAAAAACCCGATGAAAATAATGCCGAAGATATTATTAGAAATTAAATGATGAGATACCTTTTCACCCTCGAACCACCGCCGTTATTTTATTATTTACAATTTTATTAATATTTCGAATTTCACGAAAAATAAATATAGGCGCCATCTGCATCAAAATTCAAATAACCGATTCCATTAACCATTAATCGATTACTTATTTATTAAAAAAAATCGATTATTAATTATATTTAAAAAAATTGCATTGCCAATAGCAATTATATAAATTACCAATTATCATCATTATTATTAATCAATCAATTTTTGTTCATTTATTTCGTTATTTTTATTTCGTTCCCCGTAAATTTCACCGGTCCACACGAAGTCTGTTTTGCTTCGCGTCTCGCGGAGCCGTCAGTGTTCTATATATATGAAAAAATCATATTAATTCCAAAGTCTTTCACGTTTTTCCGTGCAGTGACTCCCATCGCTTTTGCACTCGTTGAAATAAAAGTTAAAAATAAATCGTACTGAACCAAATTTTCGAAAAAAATAAATGTTTTCGATTCGTGTTTCGCCCCTCACGCGCGGGAGACTATTTGCCGGCCAACTAGAACGCTAATTTCATTGACTCGTAACGACAATACACAAAAGCGTAAAACAAATCTCTCTGAAGCTTCGAAAAAACAACAGTTCAACGTTATTTTACAATTTTTTTCAAATTTTTTTTTCGTGTTTTTTCGTAGTTAAAGGGGGCAATTGAAGGTAACGACAGGTCGAAAAATTCATATGTATATTCGTGTTTTCGCGCGTGCGCGCGACGCGTTTAAAATGCGAATACTTTTCGGAGTTTTTATTTCGCATTTACTGCGAAAAAAATTGAAGATTCGGGTGATACTGAAAGAAAAAAGAAATTGACACAAACGCAGGTTATTCAAACGAGTTCATAGATGTTTATTGTGATGGTGGGTCGCCAAAATTCTTACGCTACAAAAACATAGTCACATTAGATGACACTGAGTAGGAGGAAAAAAAATCGAGTAGTTTTTTTTTTTTTTTTTTTTTCATTTGCAAAACATTTACACAGGTATAAACTTATAATTATTAAATCATACATCAAACTTGCTTATCGTTATAATCGTTAACGTCCTATGAAAAATCCGAAACTACACTAATTCGAAGGAAAGTATTCTTATATCTTACGAAAAAGAGGGGAAAAAAAATCGTAAATGTTCGCGTTTAAATCATCGGGGAGAAGACGCTTCGTGTTGCGTTATATTTCGAATTCACGGTACCGAAATGACGACGAAGAGAAAAAAAATAAAAATAAACGAAAGAATCAACGACATAGCCGCCCCCCACATGATATGATCCCAATCGTTAAAAAAATAATTATCGATTACCTAACAATTACATCATCGATCAGCGTATATCTCATATTCTTATGCTAGTATCACAATGGCTTGAGACAGTCAAGACTTTGAATAGTTGCGGACAAATCATTGTTTTTTGTTGTTGATTTCTTTTTTTTTTTTTTTTTTTTTTTAATCTAACGGTTGACGATTGATCATCCGGTCGATGGAGTAGAATGTTTGTGGATTAAATTATTCATCCAAACTTCGATTTCGTTTATTCTACTCGCTCGAGAAATTCAACGAAATTGATTCGTCGCGAATCGCGGCAATAGTCACGAGTTTCGTTGACGAAATTTCTAAAAGGCGAGAAAATAACACTATGGTACAAATATTGTTCTGCGATTCGCGTTAATCACCTTTGAGTAATAAAAAAAAAAAAAAAAAAAAAAAAAAAAAAAGGACAACGAACGGGGATCTCAAAGGCACTGCCTCTATTTTTTTTCTCATTCATAATTAGCAAAAAAAAATTTCTGCGGAAATATAAGTACGATTTTTTCACAAATTCCCGTGAATCAGATGCCGACTTGATGATTGGTAGAAATTTTTTTTTTTTTTTTTTTCGACCGATGCTACAACGTAACTTTGCGGAAAGGAATTATGTGAAGACGAAAATTGCGTTAATAAAAGACGATCTTGAAATCTCAAACTTTCGACCGTAACGTCGTCTCGAGTGGATCTTCGTGCCGATGGTAAATATCGTGCAAAGGATAAGAATTATTTTTCAGTCCTCTGGGTACTCCTCTAATATATACATACGAGCGGCGGCACGAAACTGCGCGATATTAAATCAACTACCATCTAAACATAGCTTCCGAACATTAGAAATTTACTCTCGTAATGGCAGTGACTTACGACGATAACAGCGAAAACCTTAGAAACCCGTAAATTTACGTATTGTGACATTTTACTTTTTTTGTGATTTTTTTTTTTCCTTTTCATTGGACTAATAACACGTACAAAGTTTTTGTTCAATTCACACTTCCTGCTATATCGTAATCGCAGATTAATCAAAGATACGAAGTTTTTGCTTTGCGGAAAAAATCATCTAAATGAAATTTTTTTTCGTATATTTTCTTTTTTTTTCAGTATTCGTTTGTAAAAATTGCGAAAAGCGCTTCGGACACAATAAGACCGGTGCGTGAGAATTTCGCGCGGAATACCCGTCTCGTAATGCTACGTCGGCAAAGTAACGTCTAATTCATCACGAAAATCCTCCGTCGATTATTAATTGGAAATCCGTAATGAATCTTTTTTTTTTTTTCGTGTTATCGCAACGAAATTGTGGGATTTTTTTTGTTGTTAAGTTGACTCCCGATTGATGGAGAAAAGAAAAGAATCACAATTTCGAAAAATTGTTTTGCTTTTTTCTCGTAACATTCCCTATCGCCTCCATCCTACGAGAGTTCGCTTTTCAACAGAAATACCCGAAGCAATTTTCACTGATTGCGAATTAATTGAGTATCCATTATCGGTAATTCGCATTACTTTCGCATGCCGCCGATTATCGGAAGAAAAATTGTTCTCATGCGACTAACGATCGAAAAAAAAAAAATGACTAATTTTTTTCTCGATATTTCCACCAAATGTATCTTATCATCGTTCCGGATAATTTAGTATATCAGCAATGCCCGTAATTCATAAATATTTTTTTTCATATCTCCATTGTGATCGGTAATATTTCTACCGACAGAGTAAAGTCAAAGACAATCGTCCCGAAAAAATGCGTGCAATCTGCAAATATCGATGAAAATAAAATTCGACTTTAATCGACATTGACTCGAATGCGAATCGGTTTGAAAGTATTTACGAGATTAAATTTTAGAAGCATCGGAAAGGCTGTTAGGGTGACTCCAATAGATAGGCGCGCGCCTTCGCGGTCATTTTCCTAACGCGTCCCCGACTGCTTATGCTTATTGCCTGATCGGGAACACTTTCGTCGCTCTCCTCGGCGTAATATCGTCGTTTGACGCTGCGGCGATTGCGCACCGGTGCCGATTCGCTATCGTCGTCGTCGTCGTCGTCATCCTCGTCGCTATCGACGTTGTATCGCGGTCTCTTGCCGCCGCGTCGGGTAACCGCTCCGCCGTTTTCATTGTCGGTATCCCTCGAGGAACGCCCTTTTCTTTGAGTTCTCGGGATATTAACGTTACCGTCGGAATCATTGCTATCCGAAGTCGCAGCGGCGTCGTCGCCTGCAGCCGCATCGTCGTCGTTGCGCTCGCTGCGCCCGTCATCTTCATCGTCACTCGACGAATCGGCCGCGTCGCTGACTTCACCGTCGCTAGCGTTCGTCGTATCCGGAACGCATTTTTGAGCGATCGCCGCGGTTCGCGATCTCGTCGAGTTTCTCGTCGGGAGAACTTCCCGTTCCTCCTCTTCAGACTCCTCGTCGGACCGCTCGTTGTCGTTCTCGTGATCGTCGTCTTCTTCCTCGTCGTCGTCCTCTTCTTCTTCTTCCTCATCGTCGTCTTGAATCACTAGTCTTCGTGGCTTTGGCTTTGATCGACTATTTTTACTATTTTTCGCCCGATTTCTACGCGTCTGCTTTCCACGACCACCGGGTTTGTAACTATCGCCCGAATCACTGTCCTCCGCTACGCTGCTCGCCGGTTTTCGAGTTCTCATTTGCCACAACGGTACATTATCACTTGCGAAACTTTGCGGCGATGGAGCACTCGAGTGACTCGCGTCGCTCTCGCTGTTGGGCGGCTTTTTCATCACTGAGGCATTTCGGGGATTACGAAGACGACGCGACGATCCTCCTGATGATTTGCTGTGACCATTCGTCATTCGAGACGTTGACGGTCCTGAGAAATTCAACGCAATTCATTAGAATTCATCATTTTTTGAGTGGAACTCGGAACATCACTCTTTTTAACACATTATTATTAAGGAAAGTGTATCGTCACAGTTTCAGCTAAAAGTGAGATGCCGAGCGAATTTCGAATACTTCCCAATGGGATAAACATCTGAAAAAGATTATCCATACTGAAGATCCTCTGAAGATTAATTATGCATAAATTTTGCAAAAAATTATTAACAAATTAATTCCAAAGAATTTTTTCTAATTTTTCCAATTTTTTTTTTATGAACCGAAAGTCACAAATTTTGTATACAAGTTCACAGAAACACTGCGTATTACATTCAAACATTTTCCGAGCAATCGATCGAACATTTTCACGAAAATCGATAAAAGATTTTTTTAAAAATGGAATCTTCGAAAAAATTAAAAAATTCATATGTATTCGGAAATATTGGAGAATGAACTTTCTTTAAAAAAAGGGAAATTACCGGATAATCCGTTGAACAAATTTTTTTTCCACTAATTTGTTAACAACTTTTTGGAATTATTATACAAAATAAATATTTTTAGTATTTTTTGTACGGTTATTTGATTTTTTTTTTTCAGATTTAGATTCCAACGGGAAGTTTCCGAAATTCTCTCCACACCTCACTTTTGACTGGGAATATAAAGATACACCCTCCTTAAGAGAGATATATTGAAGAAAATCAATTTGTTAATTATTTTATAATTTGTATAATAAACCAGTTACCCGGAGTATTAATAGTCGGCGGCCTTCGCCTTTGTCTCGTCGTCTCCTGTTCCTCCTCCTCCTCCGGTTCTTCTATCTCCTCGTCGTCGTTCTCGATATTAACGTTGTCGTCCTCATCGGAACTGTCGGAACTCTTCGCTCGCGACGGTCCTAAATTATTATTACGTTATGAATTATCATCAGATTATTAATTTTAAGTTAATTTCAATATTAACGATCGATTTTACTCTTAAAGAGAATCTGTAAAATATTTTACCAGCTCCGTTGGTCAATCGGCCTTTAGCGGGTTTTCCTCGACTCTTCGCTTTGGCCTTTGCTTTCGCATTTTCGGTACGTCGTCTCGCCGATTTCCAAGTCGATAGTATCCTTCGCATATGTTCCTCGAACATCGCCGACAACCTTATAGTCATCGTATATATCTGTGTAAAATAAAAAAAAAAGAAATTACACACTAATCTACGGAGCTAAAGAACTTGAAATAGAAAGAAATTGCGTTAACCAACCCTCGATCGCTTGTTGGTGTTATAATTTCTACTATTCGTAAATATCATTCTCATATCTTTGGCAAATTCGGTTGGAGTCTCGTAATTGCCGCCTAATAAGTCTTCTTTTATTGTTCTAAGGTCCATAGGGGTGTCGACGATTTGGTGATAGTCGGGATGTTCCAATCGATCCACCGGTTCTCTGCAAAAAATAAAAATTAAAAAAAAAATGATCACTATCATGAAAACATCCTAAAGATTCATATAATAAAAATAGCGAGACAATGAATCGAACCTAAAAGGAATGGAATCTTCGCATTGCCACAAACTTTCCAACAACTGTCGACACGCGAGTTTCCAATCGGTAGAAATTTCTTGCGATCGCAAACTTCGACCCGTCGTCGGTCGTTGCCGACTCGTCGAGGGCCTTTGCGCGTCCCTTTGAGTTTCGACTTCAACCTCCGAGTCCGTCGAGTCGTAGGTATCGGCTAACTGGTGATACAAAGCGGTTATATCCATCTCGGTATCTCCTCTGCAAAAAAAATCAATGTGTTCCATTAATCATTCTAACCAATGAAAAACTTTCGAATTCACAAATTCGCCGAAAAAAAACTTCCAAAGGCAAAGTTTCTTACGTTTTTCACTCGAAAATGTATAGAAAAAAAGGAAAAAATAAAAGTTTCTTACTTTATTATCCGAAGGCACAAATCGGTGATAATTCTCGCGCGTTTAATTATTTGACTGTGCGGCTCGTTGAATTGTTCGGCATTCGTAGCGAGATATCTGACGTCAAATTGAGCCGCTGTGATGCGTCGATAAAAATGATTTTCCAATCGCGACTTGATGGTCGTCAGATCGATTGGATATTCGACGACGAAGGCATAGAGGGGATATATGTTGAGATCGACCGGTGCCATGAAAGGCTCAGCTATCGCCAGACTCATGACGTCGTCAAATCCACGAACGATTCTCCGACATGTTGCCTCTCGATCGCCCATCGGCCATTCCTCCGGTTGCGGCTGATATAACATCGCTTGAATTTCCTCTGGTAAAACGGGAACGGCACCACCGATTACTGAAGGAAGCCCTGTGTGAAACATGCCGTCACTATTTCAGTCCCTCAAAAAAAATATAAGACTAAAAGAAAATGAGTTTAGAAAAAAAAAGAGATGTACACTTCCCCTGAGTCCCGGGATTTTGATTTCTATGTTTTTCGCGTACCTACGATACTTCTTACGCGTTTATAGTTGACAAATGGGACTTTAAAATCGGTATAAAAAAAGTCTAACAGATTTATAGGCAAATCGAACAATTGGTTGTTAATGACGCAGTTTTTTTTTTTTTTTCATTTCTTATTATTCGTAGCTGACTAGTATTTCGATTAAATAAGAAATTCTTACTCTCGTTGTCGATGGGTTCGAGATCCCAGGGACTCATTTTTTCGGCTTCGCCGTTGTCCCATCGGACGCGAAAGCACATGAAAAATGATTCGGGAAAATCGTCTTCGAGAGGTTCCATAGACTCAATTTGTCCCATCCACCAGCTATCGTCGATGGTGCAACGGAAGCGATCGCCTTCGGACCAACTGCGCGCGAGCGCTGTGTCGAAACTTTGTCGCAATACCAAAAAATCCAACACGTCCGCCATGTCGTGATACTTTATTGTGAAAGTGTCACCAGTTAAGCGTCCGTCGTCGTCCATTAACGCCAACTTTAGACAACACAGACGAGGAGGACGAATTTCGTACTTTATACCGACTACTTTGACGAATTCTTGTGCCTGCGGAGCAGTGAATGCATTATTATTATTTGTTTATTATTAAATGTAACGAAATACGAAAAAAAAATACTATAAACACTAAAATTGGAATTTTTGCTTTTATATATAATATTAATAATAAAAAAAATTTTCATCATTTAAATTATTAATTAATTTGAATAAATCTCAAATCAATTAATAATTTAAACTTTGAAAAGTTATTATCGTTGTTATTGTTTCTATTATTAAAATAAAAAATCAAAAAATTCTATTCTTGGTTCCCACAGCCAATTTTTTTTAATGGAAATATAAAAAAAAAACTCATTTTCCATGGCATATTTTGAATATACATTTTGTTGAACTGATAGTGTATTATTTTTATACGTTAATTTTCAGTCGCAACATTTATAATGTATATTTTTGAAAAATGAGAAATGCGTTAAATAAATAATGTAATTGTATTCTTACCCTAATATTGACCTTAGACCACGGCTCGCTCCGCACTCCGAGTTCATAAACTTTCTTTTCCCTAACAGCGTTGATGTATAATTGATGCCCCTGTCGAAAATAAACAATTTCATCGCCCATTTGGGGATAATAAGGCGCTTTGCGCGGTATAACTTCCGTCAGCCATTCCGATGGACGGTACAGATCAGGAACTTCGGCAACTCCGTTCGGTACCACTGGTACCTAAGATCATTTTAAAAGAAAACAAAAGAAAAAAATCTCATAAGTAACGATAAATAATAATACAATTTATTTGTAGTTTAATTAAAAATGGATATACCTTCTTCTTTGGACGTTCGCTTCTTCTTCGATCGGTCGCACTCGGCGGTGTAACGGACGGTCGAGTCTCCACGGGTTTTCGTTTACTGCGCTTCGGTGGCTCGAGATTCAATCCGTGATCGGCTATCCAATCGGAATATTCGCTACTGGAATCCGACGACGAACTGTCCGAACTCATCTCCTCGGCCGTCGAGTCATTTGTATTGCTACTCGCGGAACTTCCGTTGCCAACAACGTCGATATTCTGAAAGCGAAGAAAATCGTTTTTTTTTGGTGATAGAAAAAAAATGGCGGTATCTATTTACAATTATTAACATTGATAAGGTATTAAGAGATTCTTTTTTAGAGACTAAAATTGAAATTAGAGCCGAAGTTGAAGATAAACACTTTAAGTTATTTTTTACGTTTGTAAATAGTTATTACATCGATAAAAATCAAAGAAACTCTCTTACATCAACGTCATCCTCTTCTTGTTCCTCGTCGCGTGCCGCTCGCGTCCTGTAACCGTGTCTTATGCCTCTGTTACGTTTTTGATTCGCCAGACGATTGCCAATGGTTCCTTGAGTCGCCGAAGTCGCCGCCGCTGGCTGCGGTCTCCTCTTCATCTCGCGTCGCCAATTTTCCAATTCCATCTCCGCCATCGCATTTCTGGTAAATAAAAAGCAAACGTAATTTATCGAACGTTTAAGCGAAAATACTTTGCGCATAAATGAAAAATTTGAACTCTTAGGGATCCCGAAATTTAGACTTTTCAACTTGTCAATTAATTCGAAAAAAGCGAATTCGTTCGCCTGAAAACGCTTTTCTATCGCTCAGTATTTTTTTTTTGCTATACTTACAGCACTTGCGATTGTGTTTGACGAATCGCGGGATTCATGGGTCTCGCAAGAATCGGTTTGTTCCAAGGCGTTGTATTGTCGCGTTGCCAATTGCCGCTACTCTGTCGAACTCCTTCGACGTCGCCGGCTCGTCGCAGACCCGGTCTGTTGCCTCGCGGACTCGCTATCTGACGGACCTGTGCCTCATTCTCGTCCCTCTCGTCTCCCATCTCACCGTCAACGTTTACTATGTTACGTCGCTGCGCGAGAGCTTCGATCAGTCTGTCGATATTCGAACGCGGCTCGTGGTTCGGAAGTCCTTCTATCACCTCCTGCATTCCTACAAATCAAGAAAAAGAATAAAAGAAAAATTAATAAACGATTTTTTGATATACAGCTTTGAGATTTCATGAGCCAATCTAAGAGATAATGCATTTTTTTCACGTTCCATTAATTTTTCTTCTCCGCGAAATACGCAACAAACGACTAACAAAAAAAAATCGTCAATTTTTTTCTCTTTTTTTTTTGCTTACCACCAGCGCCTACGGCAATATTCGGCACCAGTTGTTCGCCGCGACAATTCTCTCGTCCGGGAACGAGACGTTGCAATGCCGGTGGATAAGGATTTCCATCGACGTCGACGAGGAACGGCGGTGGCATGAGATGCGGTGCCGTTTGCGTTTGTTCGTCCAAAACGTAATTATTGGCGTCGCGTATCAACGGCCGATAGTCCGTGTGAAAAAACAATTCCTTCGGTACCTGTTAATTTATCGTTGGATTTTCGTCAGTCGAATGATCGGTTATTAAAATTCTAATTATTATCGAGGTAATGAATTATCGTGAAATTATTAAACGATCATAAAGATTGGGAAACTGTGACGAGATTACAGAGATTGAATCGGAACTGTAAATTAGTTTTATACATGTAGAAAAAAAATGACCGGCAAATTGCCTGTTAATCATTTTAGATGTGAATTATCGTGAATTTCGAAAAAAAACATTAAATACACTTACGATTTTTAATCTTTCCGGACCGCAGCCGAATCCGTACATCAACAAGTGACCGTGAGAATCGGTAGCGGCGAGCATTGTGCCGTCGGGTGACCATTTCGCGTCGAAAACAGCACCGTTTCCTTGTCCCTCGATAAAATTTTGAAAACATGCTATCGGCTCAGTGTTTAGTACGTCCCAAATAATAAGTTGACCGTCGTGTCCGGCGCTCAGTATAACTCGCGGATCGCTCGGATGCGACTCGAGAACAAATACCTCATCTTTGTGACCGCGCAAAACTTTGACCAATTCGCCATTTTTCGCGTTCCAAACTTTCAACGAACTGTCGCTGACCGCCGTTATTACCCACTGGTCACTAACATCCCAGCTGACCATCGTTACTTTGGGCTTTTTACCCGTATCGTCCTCCGGCGCTGGTTCTCTGTTGAAATAATTAATTATTCTGTTAGATAATTTTTTGATAATATTATCGAAAACTTTTTGTTTGAGGAGATTATATCGTTACAATCTCAGCTAATGGCGGAATTCCGAGCGAATTTCGAATACTTATCAATGGAACAAAAATCTGAAGTAAAGTAACCATATAGAAGGTCCTAAAAGGATTAATTTTTCATAATAATAACGCGAAAAAGTTATTAATATACGAGTTTTTAAAAAAGTTGTTTAATGAATCATCCAGCAACGGAACTTTTTTTGCCGAAATTGATCCGTTCATTTTTCTGAATTATAATTAATTTTTTTCGAATTTTTTCAAAATTTCCAACATTTTTTTGCTTTTATTTTACGGATAAAACGTCACGAATTTTGGAGTTCGGAGAAACACTTTACACTATACACTAAAACACGCATTACACGCATTAGAAAAAATAAAAAAAATATATATATGTATTCAGAAAAATTATCAAATCAATTTTCGCTAAAAAAAAAGTTACATCACCATTTGATTCGTTACGTAAATTTTTTTCAACTAATTTGCTAACTCTTCGTAATTATTATTATGCAAAAATAATGTTCTTAGTAACTTCTGTATATTGCATTTTTTTTAGAATTTTTTCCTATTCAGAAATTCTTTAAAATTCGCTCCGAATTTCACTTTTGTCTTTACAATGGAACAATACACCTATTTTAAACAATCAATTCGATGATCCAGGTAACAAAGACAAATGGAAAATTAAATTTAATGGAAAGCATAGTTACTCTGGAAGTTTAGTGGTCATGAGAAGCCTTTTGTGAATCCACTGCTGTTGTTCGAAGTGCCATACATTCGCAGTGCCGTCTTTCGAACCCGAAATAAATTTGAGACCACTGTGAGCCCATTGAATGCTGTCGACGGTATCGGTATGAGACTCGACCTCGAGAACGCGTCGCGGACCTTCGTCGCCGAGCATCGCGTAAACGCGGACGTGATGATCGGCCGATCCCGCTGCCATAAACGCTCCTCCGGGGCTAAACGACGCGCAAATCATCTGCGCCTGACCCGGTCTCATTTTTTCGTGATACTGAATTGGCTTCGATCTGCAAAACCGCGAAACGTGTAATTCCAAGGCGTCCGCTCCAACGATACGAGACGCATAAACCAATCATACAGATCGGTGTAAAAAGCCAAAAAAAAAATGATTCTTACTGAAATATCGCGCGTTCGTTATCCTTTTTGGTATGCGACCAGAACGCCACAGAACCATCGGTACTCGTCGATACCAAATAGCTGACTCCGTTGCACAATATCGGACAAAAATTCACCGAAGTTATCATCCCGGAATGTCCGGATAAAACGGCAACCTGTTTGAGACCCAAAAGCATTAAAAACTTTGATCCTTTCAACATTTCGACGACGAATAACTCTCTAAAATCGTATTTTACTCACCGGCGACATTGTCTTAAAGCACCAAACGCGCAATATGCGATCCAAACTTCCAGCAGCGAGCAACGAATTATCGAAATTCACAGCGATATCCATTATTTCGGCGGATGCCCCGCGAAACGTTGCCAATAAACGGCCGTCCAATGCGCTCCATACTTTTACGAGCAAATCATCGGCGCCTGTTATTACGTATTTTCCCGTGCGATCGTACAGCACGCAATATACAGCCGATAAATGGCCCAAAGTGTGTCGATACATCTGCAGCTTCGAATAGAATTTTGTTGGTATGACTTCGCGACGACAAAGCGGTCCGGAGTTCTCGCGTCCTTGAAGAGCTCGAACTGCAATCATTCGTTTGACGCATTTTTAAAATTCATTTCTTTCACTCGCGATTTTATTTTACGACTTTTAGGTACCACCAGTTTTACCTTTTATCTCTTTTTTTTACGGTACAACTTATAGACGAAAAAACTACTATCGTAACCTTTCCAAATTTTTTTCCAAAAGGAAAAAAGGATTATTCCCCATTCCGCTCCCTTTCCGTTTTTCGGAAATCGAAAAGTACATTTTTTTAAATTTATGATTACTCACCGATATTGTGCGTCAATAAACTAAAAGGTTGTTCGAGAAACGGCTTTCCACCTAATCTTCCGGAATAAGCGACGATACCTCGAATTTGTCGTTGTATATCTGCAGTTAAAAAATAAATATACAGTTTTATCGATGATTTTGGTAAAAACGTTTGGTTTCGCGCGCGAGTACCGGAAATTGGTAAATCGAACGATTCCGGTTTCTCGACGAATATATTGTTGCGTTTTGTTTACAAACCTTCTTTTGTACGCAGCATCGACTGCCTGCCGACACCCAATAGGGACACAGCCCCCGGTATGCATGGCGGCACTTCTTTCTCCAAAATTGGACCGATCCGCGCGCATATTTTTAATAAGTGATCTTCACCAATGTGCGGATATTTTTTTTCCTAATGGACACAGCGAGATACAAATATTAGATAGAGTATTTTTTTTCCCACTCGATTTAGTATCGATTTAAAGTCGATAAAGAAGGCAATAGAAATCGGGAAAAAAATTAAAATTTAACATTTAACAAAAAATTAAACATTAAAAATCTGAAATGTTATTAATATTGAAACATCTGATAAACGCCGTGAACTAGTAGTTCTAAGCTTACATAATAGGGATAACGGAATTTCCGAGATTTTTCCCGAATGTAAAATATCGAAAATCATATTTTCGGGATTTTTTTTTATTCGATTCAAATTATACGTAAATAAAAGTGCAATTTTTGCAATAAGTCTTCGAATGCTTTTTTTTTGTTTTTTTTTTTTAACTCGTGTATAAAAATAATTTCCCGCCCCGATTTGAATTTCCGCGAAAGTAGTTCCCTGCTATCGACGAATCGCGAAGCTTCCGAAGAAATCCAACCAATGGCGTATCCCCACTCGTCGCGCAGTCTACGCGATTCTATAAATAAGCTCCGAGTATATATATTCATTGATCAGCCTCGAGTAAAATGGCCGGGCGTCGACGCCCATTGGACAGAAGTCCAGCAGAGTGGGAGATATATTCTTGTGCAACGGCAATGGTAGAAGGGATATATCCTGAGAAGCATCGGTAAGGGGTGGTGCAGAGAAGGTGAGGGGGTATTTTCGATGTTGTTCGCGAGAATCTCCCGATCCCACGAACAACAATACGCAATCAATGTCAATTACATTTCAAACGAAAAAAAAAATATTAAAAATAAAAAAAAAAATGACAAACGCGATGATTTTGATGACTCATCAAAAAATGTCAGGATATGGTGCAACATAAGATCGCAAATTTACTTACCAATTCTTCGAAACTCTGATTATGCGAATTTGCCTCCCAATCGAGTCTCTGCGGCAAGATCTGCGAGAAAAACACGAAAAACACAAAAAAATTGGATTTTTTTTTTTTTTTTTACAATTTTTTTTTTCACAATCCCGCAAGCAACGAGGTTCGTCGACCTCGAAAATCTAATGTTTTGACAGAAACCACGTGCAAGCCATGTGGAGCCACCAGTTATGCACCGAGAGCCGCGGCAAAACGTCAACCGCGAAGGTATAATGATCTTACCTTGGCTCGTTCCAATTCGCGCTTCAGTACCTGAAAATTCGATAAAATTTTCATCGACGTTTCTAACGTTGAAATGATTTTTTTATGTTATAATTACTCACATCGGCAGTTTCACGACACGGTCCATTTTCGAGAAATTTTGCGATGAGAAAGTAAAGCTCTACGAATAAAGAAAAAACACGGCGGCTGGTTATGTTACGTTTTCTCTCGCACACACACGCTCGCCGCGCGCATATATGTCCACCCGTCGGAACTCTCTCGGCTCTCTCGCCGCGTCGTCGTTTTTATTCATCTTACCTGGTTCAATCGCTCTCTCGTTTCTCGACGATCCGGCCTCCATTTTTTTTCATCTATCCCCGTCATACACTATTCCATTTAAACACGAACAAAACTTGTGCGAAATTATTTCATTTTTTTTCTTGCCTCATTGCCGCGGCGTTAACATTTTCAGTTATCATTTGGGTTTCTCGGGAGTAGAGGCGACCACGGACCGCGAGACGCACACGCATGCTCGTCTCCGTAACCTACGAGCGAAAAGTAGTTCCCGACTCCTCTGTGTGTAAATCCCTCCCCACTACCCTCGACAATCGTCGCTTTCTCCCACGAAATATACAGGGACGAATTTTCCACCGAGCGCACCCCGTTCACTTATTTCACTTTTCTTCAAGCGAATTTTTTTTTTCTTTTTTTTTTTCACATTTCCATTTGTTTTTCTACAAATTTATCCGCGAAACTCTAGCGTTAGACAGATGTCATCGTAACGCTCGGACGTTTTTTTCATTACGGTTATAATTCTTTCGCGACGAAGTGTTTAAATACCGAGTGTGATAAGCGATATTCGGAGCTTCCGTAAGCAGCACGTCGATGTTTTATAATCGGACACGAAAGTCGTCAATTCCAAATACGCTGCGATCGCCCGAACTTGCCATTAGCCACGAAATAATGAAGCATTGATAACCTACAATTCTAACCGTATGTACGAACTTCATGAAAAAACTAAAAAATAACAATGTCTTCGTTTCACGTTTATTTTCTTTGTACTTCCCGTTTTGTTTTGCGAACGTTTTTATCGATTATCGAGTCTTTGTCTGCGGCGTGTCCCGTTAAACCACGTGCGAACGTTAATTCGCACACGAGATGCGACAATTTTTTTTTCTCTTTTCCCAACGTTAATGAAACATGGAGAAAAATTAGTTTGAATGTAGCGAACAATTTCAAGATGGCTGATTACATACATATTACATCAGCTTTACTAACCATCTCTCAAATGCAACAATATACACAATTATTGTTTCCATGTTCTTTCATTGTGTTTTGACACGTTATATCCGTTCAAGTTGACGTAAAACATTATCGTTTCAACGACAGACAAAAAAAAAATTTTACGAACGTTTCGAGGTGCGCGTCGTTCGTGTAAATAAAATCAAATTTCGTAAAAAAAAATATTATATTGTAACAGAACAGATAAATATGTCGTGGATAAGAGAAAATACGTTGAGTTTCTTCCAACTCTTGGCTGTGAAAATTATAAAGACTGGACGCATTCCAAAGCACATTGCATTTATCATGGATGGTAACAGACGTTACGCCAACAAAAACAACGCTGTCTGCATTGAAGGCCACAGCAAAGGGTAAATATATAAATAGAGAAAAAACGTTTTTTAACATTTTTTTCCCCAAAAAAATAATAAATTAATGTAAAGAACGTTGTTTTTCGTAGATTCGACAAATTAGCGGAGACTCTGCAATGGTGTCTGGATCTTGGAATCAATGAAGTAACGGTATACGCTTTCAGCATAGAAAATTTTAAGCGCAGCAAAGAAGAAGTCGACGGACTTATGGGACTTGCGAGAGAAAAATTCCAGAGGCTTCTGGACGAAAGGTTGAAATTAAAAAAAAATTTTAATCAATTATATTTATTAAAAATGAATAAAAAAATAATATTAATAGTTTCTACCGTTTTAATTTTTTTTTTTAGCGTAATTATATTAATTAATAAATTATATTTATTTTTTTACTTTTAAATAGCGTATATTACTTCATTACTTTTTTAGTAACTTATATTTATTATATTTATTAATTCGCAGAGAAAAACTGATGGAACACGGAGTAAGAATTCGCGTAATCGGCAACATGTCGATGATCCCGGAAGACGTGAGAAAACTAATGCAGGAATCGATGGTTATTACAAAGAACAATGACAAAGCGCTGCTGAACATAGCTTTTGCTTACACCTGTAAGCGACAAAATTCTTTATTAAAAATTTATAACTAATTAACACTCGCGATTTCGATGTTTAGTCTCAACAACAATTCCGACGCTAAAAAAAATTTGTTTTTTCACGAATTAATTAATTTTTCTGAGAATACACTTGGATTCGATAGTAAACTTTGTAAATATACGTAATATATGATATTTTCTCGAGTTTCGAAAAAAAATCGATTTTTAAAATTTTAAATACAGATAAACGAGAAAATCCATCGTATGTATTTTTTTAATGATTTTCTTCATTTTTTAATAATTAAAATCTTTTTTTAACTGCAGCCAGAGACGAATTAACCGAAGCGATAAAGGGAACGGTAAACGGCGTTAAAAATAACGATATATCGGCAGAAGACATTACCGAAGAGTTAATATCGAAGAGTCTTTATACCCACGAATCGCCGGAACCGGATCTTCTCATTCGCAGCTCAGGGGAGATAAGATTCAGCGACTTTCTTCTTTGGCAAGTGAGTCGAGTAATATAATTAACATTTTTTCCATTTCCGGAAAAATAATCTGAAAATTCACATTTTCATAAGTAATTCCCCTACAACTCGAAACTTTTATTTTTTCATTGAATACAAATTTTTTTTTTTTTTTCAGATAAGTTACACCTCCGTGTATTTCGTCGAAGCCTTGTGGCCGGAATTCAGCATATGGGACCTGTTAGCGGGAATATTTCACTTTCAGCGTAACTACGATGCATTGCAAGCGATTGCAAATGAAAATCGTTCGAAACACGCGATATACAGCAATCGCGTGTCGTCGTACGTTAATAGATTGCATAGAGACAGACAAATTATGTTTGGCTATCGACAACCCGATGAAACCGGCGTTAGCTTACGCTCGGCGACGGTACAATCGTAATGGTCTATCGACCGAGAAATAAAAGAAAAAAAAAATAACGACAAAACCAAAAAAAAAAAGAAAATTTGTGAGTATTTTTCATTGACGAACCGAATATGTTAATTTTTTTCCTGATATTAGCCGCGAAAAGCCACGCGTACTTTATATTCTTCCAAACGTTATCTATAGAATGTTAATTCGCTTCGTAACTCGTAGTCGATAAGCTTCAACGGTCAGTACGAAAGTAGTTTACCGAATAAATGTTTTTTTTTGTTTCTGATTAACGAACGTCTATAATTTTCTGCCGAAGACGTTTTGTAGATATGTCGCGTTATGTTGAAAAAAAAAAATCTAAATAATTTATTTATTACGAACGATGGAGTATTTAAACAATATTTGCATTTGTCTTTGCATTTTCAATATTTTGTGATGAAAATTGGTATATTAAAAATATTATTCCGTACCATTGTCTTATTTTTTATCATCCAATTTTACTTTTTTTTTTTTTTCTTATGCGATAACTTTGGGAGTTGCCGAAAAAAAAAGGCGACTCTAATATCGTCGCGTCGATAAACATCGATACGCGAATCTGGAAAGTCAGAGACAATAAATCAGTTAATTCATCGGGAAAACATTAAAATTCATTAAATTCTCATATTCGATTAAATTTATTTCGAACAAAAAACATAAGCTATTTACATTTTTTTTTTGTCTAAAAACCTCCAATAAATACCTCGGTATACGTCAATAATATATATATAATATAATATAATATATTAATATTCGAATATTGCTTGTCTATTTCATTTGTTATCGATAAAAAATCACCCGTTCTCTCGTCGTTAATGCTATTTAAAAAAAATGGTTGTTTCGCGTCAACTAAACAGATATAATAGTAAAAAAAAAAAAAGAAACAATGATTCGTAAGATAATCGTTACATCGTCTAATATTATCATTGCACGTATTCCAAATTATAAGAAGGATGAATAGCTCTTCTCGCAGCCGGTTGCCGTTGTCGAGCTAAAAAGGAGTGTCCTTGACTCGAGCTGAGGGCGGATAGATGTTGATCGACGGCTTCGCGTTTGCAGGCGAATCCCAGTTGATGAAACGCCGTTGTCATCATCTTTTCTTCCATTTCGCGTAGTAATTTAGCTTCCTTAAGCGTCCGTTCCATATCCTCGATAGTTTTTCGTTTTTCCATTAATTGATTCCGAAGAATGACGACTTCCGATGGCGAGGAATTTCCCTGCTTCGGATCCAAACTTCGTATGACGCTCTTTGCTTTCTCGATGTATTTTCTGTAGCGTTCCTCCAGCGCGCTGCACTCGTTTTCCTTTCTCGTTAAAAGTTCCTGCAGATCGAAGGCCTTTTGCTTCTGATTCTGGAAGGCGGATTCGCGTTCTTCGATCTGTATAATCAAATGTTCCCTTTCGGCGTTCGCCTTCTTCAATTCTTCCTGCAGATGATTAATTCTTTGAGCGTCGGCTTTGGACTGATTTGACGCCCGATTTTCCGTCGCTTCTTCCAATTTATTTTCGAGTTCCAAAATTCGTTGATTCGCTTGACGATTTTGTCCTCTCAGCGTATTGAGACGCTCCTCGGAATCGTCGAGCAATGCTTGTACCGTCGGCAATTTGTCGTCGTTTCCGGTTTGCGTAAGTTTAAGCATTTTAATCTCGTGCTGCATCAGCAAGATTTTCTCTCGCATTTCATGGGGGACGTGGACCGGTTCTGCACCACTGGCATCGTCCACAGCCCCCGGCATACCGATATTCTCCATTCCCTGTACCTGCGCGCATTTTAATTCCTCGTTCGTCTCCTTAAGCGCATCCCGTTCCATCATCAAACGATCCCTTTCCCGCTGTAGCGAACTCAATTTTGCTTCCATTTTTTTCGCCTCGAATTCCAATTTATCGCATTTGTTGCTCTGCTCGTCAAGTTTATGATGGCATTCCGCTAATTGCTGCTTACAGAGCTCCAAATGATTTCTCACCAAAGCCGCCCGTTTTGTTTCCTCTTCGTAAGTTATCTTCGTCTCCATGTACTCCATATTTTTATCTTCCAATATCTTCACCTGACGACGAAGATCGCTGAGATCTTCCATTTTTTTCTTATAAGATTCAATCGTTTGTTCGTATTTCGCCGCTTTATCCGCGGTCTCCCGCAACGCGTCTATCTCGTCCTTCAAGTTATTAGCCTCATCCGCCGCTTTTTGGAGTTCTTCCTGTTTCGATTGCAACTCGAAAACTTCTTTCTCCAAAAGTTCGACTTTCAGCCTGTAATCGTCCCGCGATGTTTCGATCTTAAATATCTCGACCTTGAGATCCTCCACCTGCTTACGCAATCCCGAGTACATCATCGTCGTTCCCGATTCTTCCGTATTATCGAATTCTTCCAAACGCTGCTGAAGCTTTAGATTTTCCGCGAGTAAAGTCGCCTTTTCTTCCTGTAGAAGAGAAAGCTGCTGATCCAATTCGTGACAACGCTGACCCAGTTGATCCTTTGAGTCCACTGCCATTTGAAGCTCCGCCAGCAGACGCTGCGAACCGTCCGCTACGTCAAGAGCTTCGAAATTTAAACTCGAGCCGAGGCTCAGACGTGGACCATGCATGCTGCCCTCTAATTCTTGAATACTCTGCATTATCGCCTGCTGCACCGACTCCTCCATACTCATTATTCTCGTTATGTATTGTTGCTTTTGATTGCAATTTACTGCGCAGCCGAGAACCAGTTGCAGGAGTCTCCGCAACTCGTCGCCGTCGCAATGTTCGCCAATTTTTGTCGCATCCGGTTTCACGTAACCGGATAACGTCTGATTGAGACATTCCTGATAATATTCCATAACGGCTTCGACAATTTTTCTCAAATTACTTACTTTGAGACGCCAATTTGTACCTACGGAAAGTTTTATCTTGGATTGCCAAGCGGCGGTAAACCATTCTGGAGCTATTTGCGCCAACGCCTCGGCTATCGCGGCACCGTCGCTTATGTCCTCTGCGCTGGAGTGCCGCGACTCGAGTTCAAAGGTGTCGAGCCATTTAATCAAACTGCCCAGTTGTTCGTTCATTTTTTTTTTTTTTTCGTATTTTTCGTACAATGATTCAACAAACTTTCATATTAATAATGACAAATCGATTTTCGTTTATTTATTTGAAGGTTTGGTGGAATTTTTCGGTGATACACTTTCTCGATGGATTATCGGAACGATCGCATATTTATGTGTGTCAAAAAAATCGGTGAGATATGGAGAACTTTACGAGGTTTGTAAATGTTTTGTGTTTACGTGACGTTGATAATCGTTTCGATTTCACTTACGGCGCTATTAGGGTTTTTTTGTTTTTTATAATTCTTTGCGATTGTCGCGAGGGCGTTGTTTTTTTTACGGAGATTATAGAACGCAATGTGATTGAAGTTTGTTTCGATAAAGTGTGTGGGATTAATGAATCAGGGCGGAACGGCCATTGTTGAACTAGATAAACTAACGTGACTGACGACGAAGACTGGTGAGACGATACAGCCAGACACGGCGATAAACCTCCTCTTGGCCGATCGGTGACGTCATCGTTGGTTGATATTTATTGTACGTGTATAACCTCCGAAGCAAGGGGGGAAGGAGGGAGAGTGTTTTAATTCGTAAAGGGGCCAATGAGCGTTCGAGATTCATGGGAATGAAATAAACAGCCACGACCAACCGGTCAGCGCGGCGAAGAGGAGAAAATCATCGACGCGGCAACGGGTCACATCGATGCGCGTGAAGCGTAAATCTATTGTTTTTCCGTGCGAATTTTTGCCGTTGACTGTACTACTTCGAGTGACGAAGCTGTCAAAGTTTCTGACACATTAACACATATCTATAGACAATGAATACGTAAACATTGTACATTTTAGTTTATCGTTATCGATATTAATAATTCGCGATATTCGGAAACCGTAAAAATAAGTGAAAGTCAAAGTTTTGCCTGTTTAGACGAAAGTGTTATTCGATTCGAAAGATCGTTGCAGGTTAGATAAAATGTCATATTATTTCGTTATCGTCGGGCACGCCGATAATCCGCTGTACGAAATTGAATTCAACAGCTCTAGCAAAGACGGCAAGGTGCGTAATACTTCGTAATCGAGTATATAAAAAAAAACCAATCGTCAAATGGATTAATTAATGTTTACACCAGAAAGAGGATCACGCGCATTTGAATCAATTCATCGCTCATGCCGCGCTCGATCTCGTTGACGAGCACAAGTGGAAAACGACGAATATGCACTTGAAAGTCGTCGACAAATTCAATCAATGGTTCGTCAGCGCTTTTGTCGCGGCGACGCATATACGTTTTCTGATGGTTCACGATAGCAAAAATGAGGATGGAATTAAAAGTTTCTTTGGCGAAATGTACGAAGCGTACATAAAGGTAAAAAAAAAAATTCAATTTTTTTTTTTCATTTTTGAAATATTTTCGATTTTTTTCGTTTGTTTCAGTATTCAATGAATCCCTTCTATCAACCCAACACTCCGATAAACTCGGTTGGTTTTGAGAAAAAAGCTCAATTGTACGGCAGAAAATATCTCTCCTCATAATTACTACGCTCTGTAAATAAAAACGATAATTGTAAATAAAATTGTGTGTTTTGTTTTTTTTTTCATTTAAACAAAAAGGGGAAAGGGATATCGCGAATAAATCGATCGACGAAATAACGCGATGTATTATTCTTGTTAAAATTTATATTTTTCACATATAGCCACAATTGATATGTACTATAAGCATATCAACTATAAAACCATTAAATAAATAATAATAATAATGTATAGTCTCGAGATAATTGATAACAATTGATTTTATATGGAACTAGTTTTTGGCAATGGCCTCAGAGTCGAAATTTCTCGGGGACGTTCGTGGAATTCTTGGAAACACGGTACTATACACAAATTAATTTGACACTCGGGACAATGATATTTCGTTTTTCTTCTCAAAATACGACCGTGCGTATCGATCGTATTCCAACAGTGATTGCATCCCAACGCGGGTCCGGGCCGTTGAACGGGACAATGACCCAAACGCTGATCGTTCGATCCTTCGCGTGTCAGCGTTCTCGTTTCCGATGTCGGGGTGCTGCTGCTGCTACTCGGCTGAAAATCGTAATTTACCGTTAATTCATCAAGGAATTTCACTCAAAACGATTTTCGTAACGATAAATTCACTGTTTTAACATTATTAACCATTATTATTATTAAAATCGATAAAAAAAATCAAATCGTTAAAAAAAGATCGATCGTTAATCGTTTTTTAAATCGTTAAAAAATCAATACCTGCGGTGTCGAAGAGCTTCGGAGTAATTCCGCCGGTATAATTCTCAATCCGATACTACTAGAATTGCTCGATGTTGTATCTCTCGTTGACGAGGTTTTTCCTTCCTGATGTTGACTGCCGCCTTCTTCGATCTTTATTACGGGTATAGGATCGCTGATTTTCGGACTCGAAGTCCGTCCCGGATATTCGGGATTCGAGTGTTGCCTTTGTATCCAATAATTTCCGGATCCCGAGGGTTGTTGACTCGGCAAAAGGGGATGCGAATGCTGCTTAACGAGGTAAGACGGTTGCGGGACGGTTAATAGATTCGTCGCGGTCGTCACAGTCAGCAACGTTGTGTTCGATTCCGGATCCTCCCAACTTTGCTCGCGGGAAGGTGGAAGATTTAGCGTCGGTGTTACCGGGTGCGCGACCGACGATGAGGACGACGACGACGAGGAGGGAACGATGTGCGGAGATCCGGGTTCGCTCTCCGGCGAGGCGCGCTGTCCGGGTTCCGGTTCTTTCTTCACTCGCGGCTGACGCATCAACAATCTACCGCGCTTCGTCCCAACTTGTTTCGGATGCTGTTGGCCTAAAATATTCAATAAAATATTCAAAAAGATCGACACGAAAAAAAATCGCCAAAAAAAAATTATAACTCCGCGACGGAAAGTCACCGTTAACTCGAATGAAGTTCGCGCGATGTTTTTTATGAAATTTTTTTTTTTTTTTTGGATCTGTGGAATAATTGACGAATAAAAAAAAATAGCGACCTGGAAACTCAATAGTATTGGTTTAATTTTTATAGTTAACTGCGAGTTGAGTAAACATTTTAAATTAAATTTAAATTAATTAAATAGTTTAGCGTCAGACACTTGCGATCTAATGAGAAATTGATAAATCGTCAATTTTAATTTTAAATACTCCCTTTTATTTTTCTTTCTATATAAACAAAAGAAAAATCTTATACTTTTAAATTGTTTTGTTTTATTTTCTTTATAAGAATGTTAGAGGGGATATGGTACACACTATGTGTATATACGGTACCAAATCTAATACAGGGTGGTCACGGAATCATTTAACTACATGTTTTTTAGACTCCATTCGAGAATTCTGTCGATTGGGACCTTCAGAAGAGCGGCGCGTTGATTTTGGTTTTCGCAATGGCGATACCGCGAAGTATTAAAGATTAAGAACGTTAAACGAAATTACAAGATATTCAACAGATTTCCGAAGACTTTTGCCTCGAAATGTCGTTTTTACGCACATTAATTTTTTTATTTTTTATTAACGTACTGTTTTTCGTATATTTCCATTTTACAATTTTTTTTTTTAATATTTCGGTAACGATTTCTAAATCGTTAATTTTACGCATATATATGCAAAAATGGAGAAAACATTTTTTTCGACAATTTCTATACGTTTTTTCGTATTAAAAAAAAAACGGAATTTGTATCGAAATCTTTGTAAAATACAGATCCGTATTCATACCCTGTTTTGCCGCGAATTCATCGCCTATTGTTGAACACAAAGTATAATCTATAGCTATAAAAAAAACTCCGAGTTTAGTAAGAAGGTATGAATATGGATCAACGTGTACAACAACATCGAGAGCACAAATAATAACAAAATTATCAGTAAACAATTATTCGCGCAAATCGACTATTTTTTTTTTTTTACCGATTTTCATGAAATTTATTATTGTTCTTTCGGTTAATAATAAATTCAATTCTTAATTCGAAAAAAAAAAATCATAAAATCCTCGACACATCTCTGAAGTTTTCTCTGAAAGGTGACCACCCTGTAGTATACTATATTACCATTGATATACAACGTCGTGTTACGAATAACTAACATTTCACATAGACAAAATTCTTATAGAACAATTATCTTTATCTTCGCGACCATTCGGTTGTCCAGTCGGGAATTTTCCTTTAGTTTATCTAACAACGAAATATCTTCATTAACTTTTTTTTCCATAATTTGGCCGTTCGAAAGAAAAAAAAGAAAGTAAAAGCTCATTGGACTTCAAAGTCACAGACGATGTCTTCGGAGACATATCAATGAACGATTTTTCTTTCATTTCGGCTAATTATTATTCACGTTATAAAACATTACGGAATAATCGCGTGGCGTGAACACGAGAAACCAGGCGATTAATATTTACGCGACTATATACATTGATCTCTGAATTTTGTGGATAGAAATACATACAAAACAGATGCGTGCCAATTGCACGACAGCAGCGCTTTCAGCAGTTTTATTCGGTATATATTAGGTGTGTATATATATATTTATATATATATATAAGTAGTCTGCTTCGAGAATTTACCGTCTATTACGCTTGTAATAGTTACATACAATGAATAAATCGCGTCGCTAACACCTCAAGATTTTTCGAATTTTTCGTTTTTTTTTTTGCAACGATTTCTGTACAATTTCTCATCGGTAATAAGTATTGTGTGAGTATTTGCCAAATATTCCTGTGCGATGCAATATTCAAAAACGAAATTCTTCAAATTTTGAAACAACTGATAATTTTTTTTTCATTTTTACCGATACGCAACATATACAAATTTTTAGTCGTATATTCAAGTTATTTCGTTCTTTAGATTCAATTCTCAATAATCCGAAAATCGCGACTGTTAAATTCGAGTCGAATATCTGTGCGTTCGCATACGGAACATTCGTCGTAATGATAAGAAAAATTGTCGTCAACGATAAACCTGATTTCGTGAGTAAACAGATCGATAGTCTATTGTTTTTCTTTTTTTTTATAACTGTGGTAACAATTATAGACACAAAAATAAAAGTTTACAGCACCGAAAGTTTATTATTAAAAAAAATGAACTTCATTATCTTAATGGTTCTTCGACGCGATTACGAATCGCACCGGTGAACGAAATGTATGCTGCGAAAATTTTTGTCAAATTTTTTTCTTCGTTTTTTTTTTTTTTTTTTTTTAATTAACATGTACTGTAAAAAAATGAATGAGGTCTATCGAGAACACTCGATGTCTTAAGAATAGTAACTCAACGGAGAGCATTGCGACATGAAAAATAAAGCTAATCGTTTTCGCAATCGGCTTTAAAATGCTTTTGCGTTGATCGCGGTCTGTATTACGAGAACTATATAAAACGAATTTACAAAAAGTAGGGAAGTGTAGCGAGAGGGAATGAGTAGCGAAACAAGCGATACGCAACTCTAATCTACAGTATTCTACGGTTGAGTAGAAAGTGTATGGGACATTTTTACGATTGGGAGAAAAATTCTACAATTTTTCTTTTTTTTTTTTATCAAATTTATCGTCTAAACCTCTGTGGTTTATTTCCCTTAAATCAGAAAACTTGAATATTTTACCGATCGATTCGAGAGTCGTGTGCGCGAAGTTAACTCGAATCTACGAAATTGTTGAGAATCAACTAAATTTTCGTTCTTTACAGTGAACCAAAGTTTCTTATCAATCGAAAAAAAAACTCATCGAAATTCCCAAAAGTTGATAATAATAAGAAAATTAAAAAAAAGTTACGAAATTTGTAGTTTAGAATGTATTAAACTCGACTGCGATCCACGAATCGCGATAAAAAATGAAGAAAGAACAATAAAAAATTGACTCTCATTATAATACTGTTTTGCCGATAATCGTATAAATCAAATTTTCCGTCGAATTTGCGTTTTATAGTTATTTCGTAATTTTTCTTCCAATCGAAAAGAACTGTTTATTTTATAGTGTGTGTTTGGGTTGCAGCGTTGCTGGACAGTGGGACGCGTATTATTCAGCTCTATCGGTTCGACTTTTGCTGTATTACAGTTAATAATCAGCGGCACAAAGATCAGTTCACATCGAGTTATAGTTAACGCCATGCAAGTTAATCGGCATCGTCGTACTCGGTAGCGAATAATCCGTATGCCTGCTATCGATATATCCCGAGAGCATTGTGTGAGGTGTGTGAGCTGTAAGCATCGTATGAGTCGGATGTGTGTTGTGAGTACTGTGCGGTGTCGTTGGTGGGCCCATCGGCGTTGGGCTTTGCGAATTAACCGGTTGCGACGATGGCGCTGGCGGCGGGGAGGTGTTCACTTCCTGTTTTACACGGGACTTTAAACTCGGGCGATTGTTCGGATAGCCGCGTTTCTTGTACTCAAGCCACAGAGTTCGATTGTTCACGCCGAACATGCGGGCGGCTTTGCAAAAACCTATACCACCGTAACGCACCGCCTCGAGGGCGCGAATGAAATTTTCATCCGCCTGCGGATTCGTCGATCTCTTTCGCTTTATCGTCGTCTGGGGACTCGCGCATGGACTCTGGCAATTGCTGGGACATTGTGAGGTCGGCGATGGACCTCCTTGTCCACCGTTTCCTCCTCCGTTGTTTCCGCCTCCGCCACCGGCGCCTCCACCGCCACCCGCACCGCCGCCTCCTCCTCCGCCACCGCCTCCGCCACCTCCGCCACTCGAATTCGATGCGTGTTGCAATGGCCCGTGCGACGAAGAATTCGGATAACTCGTCAAGGCGCAATTCGATGCGGTTGTTGTACTCGTACCACCCGCCGATTGGTACTGATGCTCGCTGATGCTCGATGTTGCTGTTATTTCGGGCGTTGTGAATGCCGACGAGGCTTGGATCGACAGATTCGTTTGACACGAGGACAGAGCGAAACGTGGATACGTATGCTCCATTATTGTCCATTGCAATCCTGTAGAACAGACCAATTTCATTTTTGGTCAGCAGAGTTTATATAGCAACAATTATCATTTTTTTTTTCTTATCGACCGTATCAACCAATCATTGTGAAAATAATGTCGAGAGATCAAAATAGCGGAGATGTTTGAAGGGAAGAATATGAAAAAAGAAAAATAAAAAAAAACGGTGATAAAATATTACGATAGAACTAAATCAGCAACTACTTTCGACCACTTTGCTACACTAGAAGTCTTCTCTCTCTTTTCAGAAACTACGATTTTCGTTGGTAAACTAAAATCTACTGGAATTAAAGTTTCACGAGAAGTTCGCTATGATATTAACTTTTTTCAATTGTCGTTACGAAAAAAAAATTCTTTTTGTTATTGATATTTCGCGTACGAAATTGATTCGGAATCGTATTTTTCTAATTTTTTTTTTTTTGGTCGAAAAAAAAAATAATGCAACGAAATAAAAAAAAAATAGTGGTTTAGAGAATAGAAAAAAAATTTGGCGGCATGGCACAGATACATATTCAAGCACAGCATCGTCGGAATACGGACAATCCAATTTTTTTTTTTTTTTCAATTCTTTTTTTTTTTTTTTAATTTTATTAGTTATCCATCAATATTCATAACAGAATTACCGCGAATGTGGACACACATATACACCAAAAAAGCATATGGCTAATTTTTTCTTCTACCTTTAGGAAAAAATTTGTTAACAATGCCTTTTTCTTTTAATGTGTGCTATGTATCTGTGTGCCATTATTTTTTTTTCTTTTTCTTTTTTTCAATTTATTGATGAGGATTGATTGATTGATTGATTGATTGATCGATCGATTGACTGACTAAGATGTACCCATATTGTTCGTGTAAACTGTTGTTGCTGTTGTCGTTTCTATTATAGTTGTTCATTTTTTCTTACATTTTGTTTAAAATAACTGATCGTTAATATTGACATATAATCGATCTCATTTTTCGCTCTATTATCATGTCAAACGTCTGTTGATTTCCTCGTGCAAAATACTTGAACGCATCTGTGCCATCATAATTATTTTCTCAGTAGTAATATTACACAATTGATGTATTACTGTTCATCGGCATGCAATAAAATAGTAAATAACAACTCGTATATTCGTAATAATTACAACGATGAATAAACGAGACAATAATAATAGTAATAATAATAATAATAATAATCATAGTAGTAAATCTATCGATATTTCAATTATTTACAGCGATACTGTAAATAAATTTTATAATTACACAAAAAAATTATTCACAATCGAGTTGCATATTATAATTTTTTAAAAAGCAGACAACGTGCAGTACCAATTTTTTTTTTCGCATCGTTGCGTTTTTTTTTTGCGTAAATCGGCTTCTTTTCGTTTGTTAAATGCGATCGTTATTATTGAACGCAACAAAAAGTGCAGTGTGCGCAATACTTGGCACTGAACGTCCAAACCTTTGAGAAATTATAATTTTCATAAAAATCGTTACAATGTTTTGGGATTTGTTATTTGCAGCTGTAACGACTTTGAGATTTCCTTTTTATGATACCCTTTCTTCGACTCTTCGGTGCACCACTCGACGTTCACTAATTTTTTTAATCGAATTATTTTAATAATTCTCAGCTACATACGTAGTCACTGATGGGCTTTTTTTTCTTTTTTTTTTTTTCATTCCATTTCTATATATTACTATTGCATTGTCGGGAGAAAACTACCGTTCAACTATTAATTTCATCACTCGTTTCTCTGCGTCATCATTTCCGCATTTAGGTTTTACTTTTATAATGTTAATGCTGAATGTTTAATGTCTAAAAATCTATCGGTAATAACATTCCAGTATTGCTGCTACAGCGGATATCGAGAATATTTTTTAAAAGAAATATCGCAAACAACGCAGCGGCGCTGCAGTCATCAAATATACCGACAACCATTCGCAACGATTTTAATGGTTTCGTTACATTTTGCCAGTTGCTTAACGCGATATTTTGCGGAAAATTAATATATGTGAAATTATCAGATTTCTCAAATCTGCAGGACTCGCAGCATTTTTAATTGTTTTTTTTTTCTCTTTCCCTTTTCTACCTCCCTTCGGAACAATTTAATAGCTATGCATCATTCTTGCATTCATATTTAACTAACAGCAATAGTAAATAATCGGCTAAATAAAAATGAGTTATGAAAAAGTGAAAAAATTTTGCTTACCTTGGTGCGCCGGTGGCTGCGAAGAGACGGAACTCTGTCCGAGATTTCCACCCGATTGCTGGCTGACCTCTTGCAGCGAACCTTCGCTCTGTGCCGGCGTCGTCGCCGCGCTGCTTTCCATGTTACTCATCTAAAAGAAAAAAAAATTAGATATTTAAAAAAATTTAATTCGAGTTTTTTGGTTTACGAAATGTAAAAGAAAAAGCTTGTCGAATAAATAATAATAATAATATCATATCAAAAATAAATATTATTATTAAATTAAAAAAAAAAACAAACGTGACGATTTTTAAAAGCAATGCTTACAATCGATATCTGATCCTCGTCGATACTTCCTTGCGATTCCGTAGTCGTGTTCATGGGGCGTCTAAGATTTTCGCTGCTCTCCTGCGTGACGATGTGCGGCTCGGGTTTTACTATATTCGTGGCAACCAACGTTATTTCATTCATTTCCTCGGGTTTGTCGGCCGACCCCGCCGACGTCGAACCTGTCGAAGTTTTTCTCAACCGCTTACGACGAAAGGACGGCGATAGGGGCGATGGACTCGGAGAACACGACTCGCCACGATCACCTCCGCCGGGTTCGCTGCTTCCACTCGGCCATTTGGTTAACGAGGCTGTGTGCATCTCCGCCAATCCCTTAATTTTCAAACTTTCGGCTGTCTGCCGAATATTGAATATTTTTAGTGAATATAGTGAATATTTTTTTATTTTCATTCGATATTTACGAAAAATATTGAATTTCAATTTAAATTTATTTTATACGAAATCGTACAAAATATATAAACTGTATACGAAGCAATTTCGAAGTTTTTATTTTAAAGTCAATTTATGGAAAATTAATCCATAACTTTCTTTTTTTCTATATTTAAAATATAAACATTAATTAATTATCGAGATTCGATTTTTTCGTACTGTAGTTTTACACAAATATTACGAAAAAATCCAATTTTCCGATTTTTTTTTCCGTACAGCAATATTACGAAACAATCCGATTTGCCGTTTTTTTTTTTTTTTCGTACTATTGTTTTACAACAATAAATCGAAAAAAATGGATCTCGATAATTTTTACGAAAAAAAAAAAAAAATTACCTTTATTATCGATGGCAACTGATCCTGCGAGACATTGACTTCTCCATAATACATAAAATCCACCATAATCTTGAGATCAGAGAATTTGACATCTTTGAGAATAACAATGGGATGTTGACACGGATTGACGGTAAAAAGAGACTGAAAGTATGTGCTGCACGCCGACAGTACAACTTTGTGCGCTTGAAGGTGACGTCCCTCGGCAGCCAAAGTCACGTCTACCAGTGTCTCATTGTTCAACAACGACGAAAATACAGATATGAAGTTTGGCTGATGATTATTCCATCGTAAACAGAATTGTTGCATAGACATTTCGCGACTGTCTATGGCGCACAAAGATTCCTCCGAATCTTGCGCTCTCCAATGTTGTTTTTTTTTTTTTTCTCTTTTTAATCCGTTTTTTTTTTTACTTATCCAACTGTAACACAGAGAAAAAAAATTGTAAGAGGCGCATATTTTGATAACTGCAATACCATTGCAAACGATAAATTCTTATAAATACAAACGATTTTTCAAGATCTGTTAGTTAATATTTCAACGAATAAGTTGTTAATTTAACAAATTAACGGCCTTTGCGCGATCGTCAATAATTTTTGTCGTATTTTTCGATTTGGAGTTATTAGTGATTGGTTTGTCAGTAATATTACACAAATGTAATTACTTGCTATTGGTTGTTTTTATTAAATCGCGCAACTCGTTGCTTCTGTCGTGAGAAGAATTTCGGATTTCGTCTTCGAATTAACGAATTAATAAATGATCGATTGAAAAAAAGAAACGATAAAACTCGTTTCAAAACATTCGATCGATTCGTCTCGGGGCCGCGATTCTTCTTTTTTTTATGTTTTTTCAAGACAATTTTTTTTCGATAGCTGATGTGTTCGTGTTAATAGTTTTTTCAAAAATCCAATGAAGAAAGCAAATATGAGATAAATAATTTTGGAGAGGGGTTGATTCCGATGTTTTCGTCACGAGTATCAACGATGTTACTATAACTGACCGATGACGCTTGTGCAATTGCCTCGTTCCCGAGTGACGTCATAACACAACGCGAGGTATTACGTTTCAAGTTTTAACGCTGTCGTTGTCACGCTTCGACAATTGGTCTCCCGTTTGATTTGGAAAAGTACACAACATCGTGGATACGCTCGCGAGATAGAATTATTCTTTAAAGCGAAACAAATCAAAGCCGACGAGATTATTTTTTTTCTGTCTCTCTCTCGACTCTAGCGGAGATTCTTCCAGTCGCTTCGAACGAATAGCAGCACCAAGCTACTACCCTCTACAGTGCATTACCTGCCTACACGGCTATGTTATTGTCGTAGTTCTATGCGCGATGTACGTACGTATTTTTTTTCCTTTTTCACAGTCACGAATGTCACGCGCCGACATCCACAAAAACCTCACAACGGGAATCTTGATGAGAAAATTTCACGAAACACCGTCCAAATACCAATGAAAATGTGAGATCTTATCAGCCCGCGTATTTATAAAATCTAAGTTGATCAATATAGGCAGCGTAGCTGCTGCTGCTGCTACTTGCTCGCTGACGCTCAACCGTACCCACTTTGGCGAGCGAGCGAGCAGCAGTGATAGCAGAGACGCCACGCGGCCGAAAAATCCACCACTCTCGTCAAGGGCACCTTTCCCGTCTCCACGCTCTACTTTACCATTGAAGAACGATTGTCGGAAAACCGTAATCAATAAATTAATTTAAATATTATGACTAGCAACTCATATATCAGTACAATAATAATATCTATAATTAAATATTTCGGCTAAATTTCGAAAATATATTTCCCGTCGATCTGAAACTTCGTGAGACGACTGTACGAAACTGTCCATCCGGCCCTCCATTGTTTGTCGTCACACGTGTTGATACCGGTCTTTCATCCGTGCGTCATGCGTTTTCTCCTTCGTTCAGTTGTTACCGGATCTCATTGAAGCAAGATATTCCAGATGTTGATAAATTCATATCATTTCAAGCCGTTAATTCCCTGAAACTTGTTCCATCATTAGAACCGAGAGGTATCATCGCGTAAAATAATAATCAATTATCGTTTTCGATCTTTTTATTCCGAAAAACAAGATTTCGCACCCACAAAGGGTTTTTTTTTGGTTTGTTTTTTTCTCCAGCTTCACATTCGTGAGAAACAATATTGAATGAACGTCGTATCGCTCAAAAATCCAACCGGTCAAACATCGAAAATGTCGTACACGGCGCGTACCGACTACTGCTGCAGCGTCAACACTGAGAAGGAGTACACGAGTTTTAGATGGAGTTTGCCGGACTTCAGCCTTCTCAAGGAATATTACAAAAAAGTATTTTCCAGCGAATTCATAATAACGAATACAGATGCAAAATGCCGTTTGGAATTTGTTCTGCGGGGCAACGAAACAAAAGTGGAATTTATGCCGCAGACGACGCCGACTTTTGCTTTGCCTTCTACTGCTACCAAAAGTACAGCGCCACCTATTCAAGCCGACGAACACGCTTACGTTTCGATACATTTTCCAACCGACAAGCTTTTTGATAAATTGAAGGTAATTGTCTCAATAATTGACGAATCCGGCGCCAAGGCGTTGACGATGAGCCAAACGAGAAATTTTACGGATCTCAAGATGACCTTTAAGCTTATCGACGTGTCGACTTTGCTGAGTCCGCTGATGGCTGCGCGTTATAGACCAAACGATACACTGACCATTCTCTGCGAAATCATCAATATAAAAAAACAGCTTTCCGTGTTGACGGATACCAAGAAACACGTCGAACACTTCAGCAACGAAGTGCAGAAAAAACTCCAAGTATTTTACGATACAAAGAGTTTTTGCGATATTGTATTTACGATAAATGACACCGAATTTTACGGACACAGAGTTATAGTCGCGGCTAATAGTCCCGTATTTGAGGCGATGTTTAACTCTGATGTGTTGGAGAGCAATGAAAAAACTGTTAAAATAATCGATACCGACGTCGCGACTTTCGAAGCTTTTCTCAAATACATGTATACGGGAAGCGTCGCGAAAATGGAAGAAATCGTCGGTGATCTTTTGATCCTCGCTGACAAATATCAGGTACTGAGCCTTCGAAATTTGTGCGAAACATACATCGCCGATCATCTCGACAAAAGTAACGCCATTGAGTATCTACTGCTCGCTTATCTTCACAATTTTGAAACGTTGAAAACGAAGGCTATGGCATTCGTTAGATCGTGTCAACAGGAGATCGTTGAATCTACGGAATTCAAAAAGTTGTGCACTCATCCGGATCTCGTGTCCGAGATTTTCCGCAAACCATCGTAATGCAAAGACGAGCCGCGCGCTCCCCGCTTTAAAAAATCAATCGACAACGACGATACGATATTTAATTACGAAAACTCCGAAATCGTTTTTTACGTCGTTGTCGCTTAAGTTTTTTTTTTCGGTGGGGCGTTTGACGAAGAAAAGACTGTTTCACCGTTAAATTAGTCGATACATTTTATTTTCTACACTTACGTTACCATATATAATAGTTTTATGGGAAAATTCCTCATTTCGATAATTTCGACTCGATTCGGTTCGATCGACCGGTCAATTTTCAGTCGTTCATTTTTTCTAAAAAAAAAAGATAAAAATAACCATTGGTCGGTAAAAATTGGTCGCGACGAAGTAACGATAAAAAAAATGACAATGATATCAATGCGTCGCCGATGAAAGTTAAACTGTTCCGGTACTCCGGTGTCGTTTTTATTACTGTTTCAACACCGCGTCGAAAAAACCATCGTGATAAATACTTTTCGTTATCAAACGACGATATTCCAAAACTGTACTGTTGTAAGATGAATTTTCATTTGATATGAATAAAGACGCCGAAATATTTTCATAACATTTATTTTTCATGTATTTCCCTATTTTTTTCGAGGATTTTAATTCATTTTTCATAAATCCCGATATCTTTCGATCGACGAAATTTTCATCGATTTCGAAAACGAAAATAATTTTTTTCTACGGAATTGAACAGTTTATTTAAAAAAACTCCAATTAGTTTTCACGGACAGTCTAAACAAACTCTTCGAATGATATATCTCTCGGTTATCATCGAAATGTGCGGAAGAGGAAACCGCCGACGGATGTTCCACCCACTATCCGAACGATAGCGCACATTCGGTCCTCGATGTAAAAATTCGATTGGAAAGGATTTTTTTTGCAGTATTTTTCTAACTTGCTTCGTGTGCGGAGGTTAACAACAAAATTCAAATTAAAAATTTTTTTTTTTTTATTCGTAAATATGCTTTTTATTGCGATCCTGTTGTTTGCTCTTCACGTCGTTAGTTGCGTACCAGCAGCAAAAAAATGCACGACGAGCGTATTGCGACCGAGTCGTAACTACGAATTCAATTGCTTCGGATTGTCGAGTTCGAATTCGCTGAAAATATATATGCCGCGAGGCCCCAGAAATGCGACGCGCGTCGCCATTACCCATTCGAAGTTAACTAACATTCCATTGTAAGTTAATTTTTCGATATTCGATATCTCATTGACGATATTGTGACATAAATAATTTGAAAAAAATTGTCGAAAAAAAAAGAAAAAAAATTGAAATTAATGGGAAAAAACTACGAAAAAAAGTAAAAAAAAAAAAAACGAAAAAAAAAAGTTTTTTCAACGTTTTATCTGTGTTCAGCGATAGTTTCAAAAGATTTCAATCACTCGAAGTTCTGGAGCTTCGGGATTGCGGCATCAATACGATCGACGGTGGTGGTTTCGCGGGTCTTCGTAAACTACAAAAGTTGGTACTTTCGGGAAATAAATTGGACGGTCTTTGGGGCGTATGGTTTGCGGATACCCGCGATCTTCGTGAACTCGATGTTTCCTTCAACAAAATCACCTACGTAGATCCAAATTTTTTTTACGCTGTCCAATCCTTGAATACGTTTTATTTTGATTATAACGAATTGGAGGCGATAGACTACACATATTTCTCGCTTCTCCAAACTCTCAAAAGGGTAAAGTTGGGTCACAATCCATGGCGATGGGGGTAAGAAAAATCTTTTTTCGTTCTTAGAATTTAAGTGAACATCGCGAAAAAAAAAAATTCAAACATTTTTTCACGAAAGTGTGAATACAAAAATCATTCCATTTTTATTGCAATCGAAGTTTTTTTCGTCATTCGAAACTTTTTTTTTAGGTTCCACGTAAACCTTATACGACAACTCGACAATCAAAAGGTGGATTATCAAGACGATTGGGAAGAATGGGGATGGATTATTAATGTCGTTCGCGAGTGTTCGGTATACGAACAAAATTTCATCCCGAATGACGAAATTTTGAATTGCCTTATCGAAAAAATGCTGAAAATGGAAGTTGGAAACGGAAACTCCATTTCTTCCCCCGAAACCCAAAAGATCGCGGCGGAAGGTCGCTGCATTAACGAAGCCACAACGCTCGTCCGTTGTTCGATGAATTCCGTTCCGGTCGGTGATTCGATACACAGAACTATGGAAGATCTCGTCCAGACCCTCAAACCAATGGTTATATCCGGTGCAAAATTTAATGCCAACTTGTAAGCATTGCCGCGCGTGCGTCCCTCGACGAGCAAATGCAACGAAATTAAATAAAAATTAAAAAAAAGGAACAATTGTCTTTCTCGCGTTTTTCCCGAAATCTTCGGATATTTTTATTTCGTACTAAATCTGCTTACTTCGTGCATTTATTTTTACGAAACTCCGTTTCCGGAAATAATAAACTTCGACACATTAATTTTTTTTTCGGCAGTATAAAATTTATTATTCGTCAATAATTCAATAATTGTTTCGCCACTGTCCGGTTCCGTGTCGCATTGTTATTGCACACCATTCTACAAGTCGGGCTGCGAAACAACGAGATCCAATGGTTTGACACGGATATTGTGAACACTTCTTTTGTAAATATTCGTCATCGTCGTTTTCGACTGTTTCACGATTTTTTCGAGAACGCGAAAATCCTCGACACCTTTTATCAGTTTGTTATCAATGTCAGAATGTAATAAACTATTCTCCATCACGCGCGTTAATATCTCCGCTACATTTTCATTTTTCTCGAATTCTTTCATCAGATTAATTTCCTCCTCCAAAACTGCGCGCAACATCGTCGCCTGTGCAACAATACAATTATCGTTATTTATTAGTTACGTTCGTTAAATTATCGATTTATGAAAATATTTATAAATTTTTTGCTTCAACATACCCTTTTCGCTCGCAATTGCAAATCTTCAAGATGCTTTTTCATGCGACAAAATTCTTCTTCAGAATACTGAATTTCTTGACCTTTATCCTCATCTAACAGAACATTCTGCGGCACCGTTACAAATTTTTTTATACACTTCTGAAAGAGAAAAAAAATTTTGCTTGCAACAGATAATAAAAATGACGTTGTGGAGTCCACCGATTTACTTTACGATAAATTTTCTTTTTCTTTACGATAAATTTACACAAAATTTCAATTTTTCACATTTTCATTAAAATGCTGAAAAATATGTAAATTAAAACTCTGTGCTCTGCGTTTTGATAAAAAAAAAAAGTAAAGATAAAAGTAAAAGTTAATGTGATTGACGAATGCTACGAAATTTATTTTTCCATTAGAAAAGTAATGAAAATTCTTATTGACGTTACATTGACTAATAATTTTATTTTTAACACAAATAATAATCAAATTTGGTTAGCTGACGACGTTACCTTCATGGTATTGGTGTGCGGCTGAGAATGAGAGCGATACAACTTTATAAGATTCGTTCCGTCGGACCGAAGCGTCAGCTTGTCATTTTCACTCGGCTTGTAGATCCGCTCCAGAGACTCGCATAATTTTTTGCAACACACTTGAATTCTTTCCTCGACAATATGTTCGACTGTGACGAAAAAAAAAATAATATACCAACGAAAAAAAAAAAGTCGACGAAATATCGAGAAAATCGTCGGTATCGAGCGAAAAAGATCGTTTCTTACGTGTCGCGTTAACGGCTCTTGAAGTAAAACCAAACAATTGCATCTCGTATTCTTCCTCCTTGCGCTTTTCCAGTTCCGTGGACATCGTAGATATTTGTTATTCATATGCGACGCACTTAAACAATTTTCATCCGATACGCAAAGACTCGTGTGTAAAAAACATTCTTAATATTGCATTATTTTCGTTTGACACTCGGTGCGTCCACTCCCGTTTCGGAGACATGTTTAATGTTTTGCGACAGTGGCGCCGCCCACCCCGTTCCCCGCCATTCGGCATTTATTTTCGGCTTCGTTCGCATAACCCTCAATTGGTACTTAAAAGACCTGTCATGGATTATACCCCCGTAAGATAGCAATTGGTTAGTGTGGATTTTTCCGTTTGTCGAAATGTGAATCGGGTGAAAAATTTGAACAAAAAAAAAACAAACAAATAGTTTTATTTGCACGAAGTCAATACAATGTTTCGCGGTGATAACGTTGGATCGAAGATCGCCCGCAAGGAGGGACGCAAATCGCGTTCGGATAAATACAAAAATCGATCCAACAAGACTGCAGTTTCGACGAGCGTCGCAAGCATGAAGCGGAGCGTCCCGAAAGTAACAACATCGGGCCACCGTTTCAAACAATTCGAAACTTCGGCGGTGTTAAGATCGACGGGATTCGGACGATTTTCCGGTTTCAAAATTTCCGTAGCTATTATGCAGTATCTGAAAGACGTATAGGGGGTTAGAAATCATCGCGTGCACCGGAAAAACCTAAATGAGAAACATCGATAGTTTTATGGAAAAGAGGTATGTTTTTTGTTTTTGTTTATTTAACGACTTTTTCGGAGAACTTTGCTTCCGCTTTCATTATCGCGGGTCGATATTTTCGGTTCTAAGTACAAGTAAATTATTTTAATTGACGTTCATTAAGTTTTACAAATAATACCGTTGAAAGCTCATGTTCTCCTTTAATTTCACATTCTTCAAGTGTGAACGTCGTATTGTTTTTCCGTTCTTTCGTATTAGTATTGTTTCGAGTGTTGCTCTGTAAGCGTGAACCTGCAATAACACCATAAATTGCTATCGCATTTTTTTTATTTGTACATCAATACATCGTAACGCATTCGCGTGATATATTGTTTACCAACAAATCTTGATAATCGCCGGTACGCAATTTGTCACAATGATTTTCGATAGCATGACACGCTACTTCCAAAGCAGCGTAAGACAGTGCGTGATTTTTAATCGTTGAAACGTATTTGCTCAGCGGATATCCGAACGATGCCGTTTTCGTTGTTCTGTCCATTAACAACGTAAATAAACCAAAATCGATATTTTCGTACACAAAATGTATATATTTCAACGGTTACAGAAAAAAATGAGAAATATTGGAAAATTTACGGGAATAAAAAAAGTCGAAGGTTTAAACACGAAAAAATATTTTAATTCGAGTAAAAAGTCAATTTTAACATTCATATCGAGATGAAAAGTTTTTTTTATGGAAATATCTTACCCCGAAGTAATTTTCATGTAGCAACAGCCTACAATACATATGAAACGCGCTTCCTCTTGCGTTGCGTAAAACTTGAGCAATGTGGCGGCTAAATCGCCACAGGTATGCAATCCAATCAAACCAAAGCCACCTTTCGATTCGTCCAAATCAAAATTCTCCTTAAATTCATTTATCAACTTTTTCGATAGTTCATCTCCCTGAATATCCGAATCCGACACTCTGATCGATATATGCCGCGGATTTTTTTCCAAAATGTCGGGAATTTTTTTTCTCAACATGGCGAATAAATTTTCGTCGCATTTTCTTTGTTGGGCAATTAAAATAGTAAATAATTTTTTTTTTTTTTCATTTTTTTTTTTTTTTTTTTCGGTAATTAAACGTGTTGTGGATGACATGTACCTCGCTTGATGAGAAAGTGATTCATCCTGTTCCAAGCATAGAACGCATAAACCAAAATTGTATGCCAATGTTCGCGCCAAATGACCCATTCCTGCGCCGATATCGATTATACATTCGCATTTTGTAAGATCCGCGCATTCGGACGTCGTCTGTGCGAAAAGTACAAAAAACAGAAACAGATCGATTTTATATCGATACAATTTTTTTTCCTCGCGAAAAATTCTATCGTCAAACGCACCTCAGCGATGTTTTCAATTTCGTGACGTTTTTTCTTTTTTACCGACTTCGCGAACAATTTTTCGTACTTCGGTTCCAAAATTTTTCTCTTCGTACATCGCGATAAATTCTTCGATTCCTCGTTAGAATTTCGTCGTTCCGATCCGCAACACTTAATCATTGTTTCACTCCCGAAGTCTCTTTTTATACCCAACACTTTGATAGTTTCTCGAAAGGCCAGTAGCGACAGGGGCCACACACGTGTACTGCCGTTAAAAATATTGTCATTTGTAAATTTTTTTTCAGTTCAATGCAATTTAGTTTCGATCTTTACGAATTATCAATTTTTTCTCCGAGTGTTTTATATGTTTATAATAATAAATCGATCGATTGATTTTTTTAAATATATTTTTAAAAACGAACCTCGAAGTTTTTCCCAAAACCCATTCCCCCAATTCTTCGGGACTCGTGTTCCCCAAAACGTTTCTCCATTCCTTCGGCAATTTATTCCATACATCGTCCACAAAAAAATCCTGCAATCGAAACTGTTCTACAAAGGATTTTTTCTTTCGCGTCGTTTAAAATTAAACATGGCGCCCGCGTTCGCGAGTTCTTTGATTAGCCCACCACCACCACCTGTACGCGTCGCTACGATAGGCCTTTTGTGCAAATTCGCAATGCGCGTGGGACGTCTGTCTCATTCAGGTGATATACGACCGAATGTAATTATCTCCGTCACCATTGTTGTTTTTAAAACCCTTACAATAGATCGCGAAAACAGAAATGACAGTTAATGATATACTCGCCACTATGTACGCGTCTAATATCCATCCATAAGTATCCAATACGGCGAATATTTTAGTGAGTTGCGCGCGCACCTCGTCGCATGCATGGCAAACGCACGTGTTGTTGCCGCTGTCTCGACGACATGCCATTGTTACTTCCGTACTTACGATCGACGAGTCTCTTCCGGCCATTATGATTCTTCATCGAAACGTTAAAATACCTGAGCGTAAAGTGTATAATGCATTTAATGTGCACCTATGTACAACCAAATTAAAACACACAATCAGATAAACGGAAGAGATAAAAACGATGCGTCCGAGAGAATTCTAACCGCGAAAGACGCCACTGGCGTCAACGTACGTCGAGCGTTGAATAGACAGAGATGCGACGGGGGGACTTTAATCGAAGCGTCCGATATTTCACGTTTCTCGCGTATCGCGAGGGACAGATCTACGAAACAAAGTGAGAGCGTAACACGAACTCAAGTTCACGTGTATCATGCAAGCGAAATTTTTTTCGCTTTAAATGCACGAAATTTAAATCTCATTCTAATATTTTTCTTTCTTTTTATCGTTTATCTATGAACTACAAAAACCAAAAAAATGTATAAAAACTAATAAATTTCAATCCGATACTATATCTTCCGAAGTTTTTTCGTCAATTTTATGGTAATTTATTATTTTATTAAACGTTATTCGTTTAAAAATACAATCGTTTGTTATACGTATACAAAACGTTACGATCGTAAAATGGACGAAAAAAAAAATTCTTAAATATGAGAATAAATTTTTATCCATAAGAATTCCGTTCTTTTGCGTGAAAAAATTGCATACAATTCGTCGATTAATATTCAGAAATCCATTCTTGTTGTAAGAAAGTTAATATCACATATACGGTGATCCACTGTTCTGCCGTTCGGATAAACTCGTTATATGCCCCGAAGTGAAGAGAAAGAATTTTTAGCACTGTTATCGAATGTGAAAGTGGGCTTCCATATGGAGAAATTATATGCGTTAAACGAGGATCGAAGATGCCCCCGCGTGTTTTTTTTTTTTTTCACGGGGCCATCTTTTTAAGAGGCGTTTCACTTCGCGTGCCATGCGGATTAAAATAACATTTACCCCAAATCTTACGCCGAAATAAACTTTTTTATGAATCGTTCAGCCATACCGGCGTTCGATCTTCTCGATAATCACGAGGACTCGTGTTAACTTGCTGAAGCAAGAAAAACGGGAAAAAAATAAAAGATCGATCTACGTGTGTATTTTTACACACCATTGTTCGCGGATACATATCTCAGGATTTAAGATATTCACGAAGATACGAATCCGTTTACACGCTTTATCTATTAATTATAAACTATATTGCTGTATGTTGGCGCGTCCCACTTTGCCCAACACTTTCACTCTTCAACAGTTACGTTATTACCGCGATGTCCGCCGGTGGTGGAGCGCGAGCCGCGCAGCTACCGCGGAAGGAACGTGTGTGGCATGAAAACCACTCAAACTATACCAACGCACATATATATAGTTTACTCATCGTCCCGAGAGGCGGTAAACTTTCGTGTCGGTTCCGGATAAAATCGAGTTGGACGCCGCGATCGTTTTGTCTGCGATAGCGCGCAAACATTGTTGTCCGCGCATTATATTCACCGCAAGAAAACATTTCTCACGTTGGGAAATAACGTCAGCCAGACGATAATTATTATGTTATAAGAATCACATGGAATCTCGAGAATGGAATCCATTTTTCGCGCAAAATCTCTAACATGGACGTTCCCGCAGTATTTTTACTTTTTTTTTTTTAATGAAATTCAAATTTTTTTAGGTTATGTTTAAATTTTACGCACGCACTCGTAATATAAGAAACATCACATCGCGTGTATACGAAAAATAAAAAATGTTCACCCACTTCCTCACGCATTTATTATTTATTTATTCATTTATGATATACAAACATTCCATATACATCGCGACAAAGAAATCGCATAACGCTTTAAAAAAATTTATCGCGATCGTGTGAAGCTTCTCGAGATATGTTAAGGATACTCATGTATTGCGCGCACGCTTACGGCATATGAATTATCATTAACTGAAAGTGCGAAACATTACCCTACATCTTCGTTCAATATTGCTCAAGATTGTACGATGAATATGGTAAAGCATCGTAGAGCCCCAAGTATGAACGATCGCAATTAAAATCCGGAGTCATCACATTCGCGGACCGCTGCACGTACGTATCTCTAGTCTACTATTATAGATATATATATACATATATGTGCATATATAAATGTATAGACACGTATGTACACTTTATAGTACATATATTTATATATAATATAGTGTACCACCGCTATTTAAACCTCTTACGCCAACGTACCTACATAAGTGAAAGTTACCAAGTAGGACGCCCGTCTCGAATCCCCGAAGAGCTCTCGCGCGCGCGCGCGCGCGCGCCTTCGCCAAATGCTCATCACCCGTTCGCTCGCTCACAATCCTTACTCTCGTGATGGTCGAATCTCAAAGAACTTCGTAAAAGGGAAAGATGTTTCTAACGTCCGTTGGTGAATGGTATGCCCCCCTCCCTTCCCTTCGGTCACTGCGAACATTCGAATAACCTCGCAGTCGTCATTTTTTTTTGGCATACGAAAGGCCTTTTCGTTATTCGGGTTACCAAATTTTGGCCGTCCCTCATGTCCGCATTCTTAAGTGTCATTTCACAGCGGGATGAGAAAGGATTTTGATGAAAGTAATGACTTGTTCGATCGAAACACATTTTATTTTATTTTTTTTCAATACATCGCGAGCTATTCATTTATTTGAATAAAAACAAAAATGGCGCCTTTTGGTTATGAAATCAGATAAAAAAGTTATGAAAAACGTCGATAAAAATGAAATAACTTAATTTAAAGTCCGTTTGAAGAGATCGATTTGTATTTTCGAATGGTTCGACGTCCTCGATATCGTAGTTTTTCCCACGTCGGACAGGATTCTCGCGTAACGAGTTAACGAATCGGACTTACGAGTGCAAACACTTGTAGAGTCGCGCGGAACCTGAAGTGCCGCTAGAATGCACGTTCGTTGCATGTGCAACGTTACGTTTACGATTGGAAAACTAACAAAAGCATTAAAGATAACTCTCTGCCGCATTTGTGGTCAGCGACTACCTGTACTGTCCGCAACGACGTTGTAAAATTTATAAACAATATTTTATGTATAGGAGCGTTAAATCTTACGACGTTGTGTTACTACAGGATCCATTCTGTTAAAATTTTCCTCTTCCCGTCTCTCGCAACGGGGAAGCAACCACAGCATATATATATATGAATAATTATCGTAAATCTTACAAATAGTTATTTTTTTTTCTCTCCCATTCGATATTTCAGCCGAAGGCAAATTATAGACGAGAATACGAGGATTTTTTTCCCCATTTTTTAAAATACTTAAATAGCTGTATTCTTAAGTATAATTGAGCCGAACTGCGCGATATATGTATGCCATACATTTGGCTCGAGGGGTTAAGTCTGAATGAGGAAGAGGTTTCGGTTTCATTGGTCGGAGGTGGAGGTCGTCGGGAGGAAACAAAAAAAAACACACACACACAACTCGTGGCACGAATAAACGGCCGCGGGATGAACGCGCGCCGGTCGCTGCCCGCCGAAGAAAGTCTTCTTCCTCGGTGCGCTCACCTCGGCCATCACGCTGTGTCCACCGCATGCCTATACTTTTATTTCGTGTATCTGCACTGGACGACGTTCAACGTCGTGAGTCCTGTGTGTGTGTCTCTTTTTTTTTTTTTTTTCATTTCGAATCTCATCACAAATACATCGAAAGCGTACAACGCTCCAGGCACATGAACGCGCGTTATATGTACCAGAGAAAGGTGCCCCATCGTGGGTTCTTGTCTATACGCGTCTTCGATATTAGAGAGGAGCTTCTCGGTGGCGCGCGGAGATCGCCGCACGGGGTGGGGGACGACGGTTGGGAGAAACGGACGTACGAGTCTCAATTGGTCCTCAGTTACTTGACGACTCTCCTCCACCAATATTGTACACTTCGTAAAACTTCTCCGACCGGTCACAGGGAGCATTTATTAACATGTTACTTGGTGAAACGAGCAGGTAGCGCAAAACCTAAGGAGATAACATTCGCGTGTTTCCCGCGGAGTCAGTGAAGTGTGGGTTTGTAAATAGAGGGAAAAAAAAAACAAAACAGTCAACGAGCGCAACGCGATGTATTTCCTCAAGACGGTAATTACAAAAGAAAGAGTTTTTCGACGATTTTTCTGTTAAACGATTTCTTTATCTACTTTTTTTTTTGTTATTCTTCCAACGACCTTTGGTAATTTCTTTTCGTCGACTAAAATTCCACATAAATTCGGTGATTTTTTGTTTTGTCTTTCGGATCTCGGATAACAAATCGATTTCAATTGTCGCGGCAAAGTTTCGTTTAATTATAAAAACTTTTAGCGGATCAATCGATTTAAAAAATTAAGGTCCACGTCGTGCGAAATTGTTTTCTTTTTACAGTAAAAACTTTACTTCCGGTGACACGCGAGAAACATTATTTATTAAGCTGTGAAAATTTCGAAAAAAAAATGCAACTTCCGCGCGCGACAAAAATATCGTGAAAAATAGCGTTTATTAAAAAAAATGTCTTCATACATGTTAATTACAACGATGAGGGGTGCAATGAGTGTTGTAATGAGTTTCCGTAAAAAAAAAAAAAAAAAACACGCCTTCGTCAAACTTTCAACGAAATTATTCCGAGAGCGAATCTAATGACGATTAAATTTCTCTAAGTTTCCTGGCTATGATTATTTCGTTGTTTTTTCTTTTTTTTTTGATAATCTTTCTTATACCGCGAAAGACGAAAAAACGAAGAAAAAAAACAGAGCAATGTAAAAAAAAACATGTCGATTTCACCGCGAGCGAGAGATAGATAGTCGGTATTCTGCTAGCGGCGTTGTGCAAGAAGAAGACGGTTGGAAATTGCGATGATTTCTCGGGGCACGCGCGTTGCCCCCGCGCGCGCGCGCAGGTTAAAGACACAGGCAACGTTTGCGATGTGTTTGGAATCGAGAGAGTCCCGAAGGCACAGTAGACAAGAATTTAAATGCTTCGATATTTTATCGCCGTCTAGCGTTTCGATAAATCACCGATACATTTTGAATGTAAAGAAAAAAATAAAATTTTTCGGAAATTCGTACGATGTATTTCACTTTTATTCATTTTATTCGCGGGGGGCATATATGGGGGGAAAAGAGAGACGATTCGAACGGTGTTGCGCGAGTACGTAGCATCCCGCGCGCGGTTTACGAGGACGCGAAGTTTGCCGGTCGGTTCTCGACGAAACAAACTCGACCTGACTATATCGGGAACGGCATTCGCAGCTCGGAATCGCTTATCAGGCACCGGTTGGACTGTCGCGGCCGGTCACATCACTGGAATACCAATCGATCGGCTTCTTATCCCAGCAGGATGTATTCTCTCGTTATTAACCGGGTCACTCGGCTGCTTCTTTCTAATGAGCCGTATAAACATTACGTGAAACTTCCCTCGGCGAATGTCGATTAATTTCCAAAGTAAATCGACGTTCATACAAATTATCACCAGTTTTCCGTCGAATGTTAAAAAAAAAAAAAAGTCGTTGGCTATTGGGAACACTTTTTTTTAACGGTAACTCGATCTATAAAATGTATGCGGGTACAAAGTGCAAACGGTTTCTCGTAATAAACTTAACTATAATTTACGATCGATAGACGTTATTTTGACTTCGGTTATAACTAAAATGTATTTTTTGCGTGTATATTGATTTTCATTTCAAAAGTCTTCTCGAGATGATATCTAATCCTTTTTTGAAAAAAAAAAAAAAAAAAAAAAAAAAAAAAAAAAAAAAAAAAAGTTTTCATGTTTAAAAAAAAAACCAAAATTTATCAATAAAAATAATAATAACTTATTATTTACAAATCCAAAAATGTTCTATAAATGAATTATCACGCAATTTTTATATACATTGTTAATGAAAAAAAAATATATATATATTATCCAACTCGCGCTGCGTAACATTTATTCAAAAAACTGTGATGCGCGCATTGCAGCGGATAAACGTTGTAGACACGAATTCCGCCCAACGGTTGCGCACGAGTTACGAAAAGCGCGTGGATCTCGGAAGATAGCATGCATTGCCGATCTCACGGGGTTTCGTTAACCTCCTGTGATCCCACGGTTTCGATGATACACTTAGATATAAATTCATTGAAAAAAAAAAAAAAAATCCAATTATAAAGTTTCGTCGTCATTGCAATTTCCAGGCGGCGTTGTTGGCGCTGGTGCTCCTCGTTTGCGCGAAGGAAGAGACGAAAAACCGGGGTAAGAGGCAACAGATCGCTTATTATCCGAGGCGAGGAGGTCGTCCGCCACCATACGCGGTGCAAATGGAGCCGATAGTGCAATACTCCCAGAGAGATCCCCTCTACAATCCTTCTGCGAGTTCTAAGAGCGACGATCACATTTACCACGACGATTCGCTGTTGTATAATCACTACGGGACGGAACCGGAGCCGATAATCGAGATAATAATAAAAGAATCAAACGAATCGCTTCCGACACCGGTACCACCGCCACCACCGCCTCAACCGCGTCCCACTAAGGAGCCGATTCAGGTTTTCTACGTGAAATACGAGAAAAAAAAGGGTTACGGCGACAGTAAGCCTCGAGTGGTGTACGATACACCAGTTCCGGCGCTGACCCCCGTCGAGGAACACGAAGAAATTCAACCGGAGAAAAGCGAAGAACCCGAAGAAATTCCTTCGTCTTATGGTACCGAAGCGCGTTCCGTCGAACCCTCGACGACTCTCAGAACGATAATTCGTCCCGAAAGCGAAGTTTATCATTCTGGTAGTAGTGGTATCCGTGTGACTTTCGGAACCGACCAAATCCCACCAAACAATCATAACAAACGAAGCGACGTGGCGGCGACATCGACAAAAGCTCCGCCACCACCACCGACTTCGGTAACCGCTTTACCGCCTCCGGGTTCTCCGAAGCGACAACACGGTCCCTATCATTCCCTTCAACCGGTTCACCCACGAGTACCACCGGCCTTTCCCCAGCAAAGAATAATAAATTCCTTCCCACCGCAGCAGCAACTCTCACAAAATTTTCCGAACCATCAACAGTTCCCGGGGCCGCCGAGCGCTCCGATAAATCCCCAAAGACCTCAGCAACAACGGCATCCCATTAGTATTCAAGGACTTCCGGAAATTCAGCAGCGATTGCCCTTCCAAAATGGACCGCCGCACAGGATTAGTATAAGTCATCCGCAACAGCCGGGTTTTCCGCCCGCGTTGTCGTTTTCCCATCAAAGCGTTCATCTCCAGAATCATCCACCGTCGTTGGGACCTCCGGGAAATTTCAACGGTGATTTGCATCAACCGCCTCACCAGCAGCAGATCCAATATAAACAACAAGAACAGGAAAAACAACGCTACCATCAGGAACAGCGGCGTCAACAAGAAGTCAGATATCGAGAGCAACAGAGGCAACAGGAACAGCAGCGCCTCGCTGATCAACAGAGACAACAGGAACAGCAGCGCCTCGCGGATCAACAGAGACAACAGGAACAGCAGCGCCTCTCTGATCAACAGAGGCAACAGGAACATCAAAGAAAAGTTGAACAGCAAAGAATAATTGAACAACAGCGACAAGCCGATCAACAGCGTCAACAGGAAAGACAAAGGCAAGAGGAACAATTGAGGATTCGGGAACAACAACAACGGAAGGAACACGAGAATAGGTTGTTACAGGAGCAACAATATCGTCAACAGTTGAAGTACAATCAGCCGCAACAGACACCGAACGACTATAATCAACAGATTCAACAACAACCGATTCAACCGCAAAAACCCGGCGGGGAAATATTCAAAGCGGTGCCGAAATTGGAACAACACTATGCCATTCGTGAAAATCCTCTGCATCCCGGACCCTTCCCACCGAATCCTCAAATTCAGCCGCTGCAGTACCCGGAAACGGGACAAAATCGGTATCTGCAACAGGCTTCGGCTCCTACACCTGAGATTCAGCAGCAGCAGTACTTTTCGAGAAATCCAACGACTACGATTGCGACTACTCAACAGCAACAGCAACAGCAACAACAGCAACAGCAACAGCAACAGCAACAGCAACAGCAACAACATCAGTATCAACAGCAGAGTAGCATCACGAATCAGCAGACCTATCAGACCAATCAGCAGTACTTTTCGCACAATCAGCAAACCCCGCAGCAGTCGAGAACATCCGCATCGCCCCACCAATCCATATGGGGAGGACGACCGGCATATCAGGATAACGAGAAACACAAAATCTACGCGACTCCCGTAAGCGCGACGAAGGATCTTGGATCGCCGTCGACCGCGAGAAGCGTTTATACTTCGCCCACTACCACGCCGACGCCAACAACAACTGCACCGACTACAACCGCTCCTTCGACTACCGCTGCGCCGAAAAATGAAGCGAAGATTAAGGAAAACATTGCTAATCTTCCGGATGAAGTTCCCGATGATATAAGAGAACAATTATTGAGTTCCGGAATTCTTGGTAACGCCGATATACAGATCTTGGATTACGACAAAGTCGGCGGTATTCCTATTGAGAATTTGCCGCCCGAAGCACTCGCTAATTTCTATGGCGCTGGCGGCGCTGCCGCTACTGCCGCTAGCGAACCGATCCCTGCGATCGCTAAGAGACCTAAAATCGTTGGGAATAACGCTGCCGCGTCGGGACAGTTTCCGAAGAAGGCGACGTTCACCAAAGTTGAACACGCGACGCTACGGCCCGGAGGTGTAGAAATGAAAGTAGTACACTTCGACCCAAATACGGCACAAGGCCAAGCGATCGCGGATCAACACATACGCGAAGATGCGACCCACCTACAACCAGTCGCTATCGGCACGAGATCGGACGCTCAATACAATCGGTACCTTCCGCTCAAAGTGAGCGGCGCATCATTCCCGATACCTGATGCCCCGGAGCTTCGGGGCAGAAAAATTTCGAGCGTTGTGGTCTTAGCTCCGGTCGACTATAGCGGCTTTCGCGACGATGTTAATGAACCGAAAGAAGACGACAATACGCGACAGAGCCGAATGCTCGTTGGCGCTCAACCGGTCAAATTTTTAGCCGGTGAATCCCTTAAACAACTCGTGAAAAAGCCGAGTGCCGAAAATTACAAAAAATGGCTCGATCAGGAAAGCCGCACTGAGCCGCAGAAGCAATCGGTCGTTTTGCTTGTTACGACGTAAGTTACGATTTTTCGTAATTTTTTTTTTTGTTTTTCGTAAATATTTATGAATGATTTTTTTTTGTGTAGTTTTGGATTAATGAGAAAAATTTTATTGATTTTGCAGACCTAAAGATGATTCCTACGGGGATAAGGAGATCTTCATGTACGACGTATCGTCGCAAATGGTCAGCAAACTTGCCGGCGATTTGTCGTCGGCGTTCGTTAATGCGGCTGAAAGTAACTCCGATAGTTCGGATACCATTGATGACTCGGCATTTACAACGGAATGAAAAAAATCGATTTTTCGGAAGGATCATTTCATTCATCCAGTCACGCTGAGCGATTATTTCTTCTGATGGATTGTGGTTTCGCGCGTATTACCCCCTCTCTTCGCCTTCCCCTTGATAATTTATGACTTTATATTCGACAACCGACAAGCGCTCCTCTCGCGCAATTGTGTCCATAAGAGAAACGGAAGGAAAGCGGCTAATTGACATGGAGAATGCAATCGTCGGACTTAACTGATGCATTCATACGATTATCTTCGTGTAGATATTTTAATTATGTATCATTATGTATATACGTACTTTTTATACGATATTTTTTTATACGAAATAAAAGCTTTTTTTTTTCTCACAATGGCATTATCGTGAAAGAATTTACTGCGCGTGTGTTCGAGAGATTCGATTAAACGCGCGCAAAGTACACGGAAATAAAATAACGACAGATGTGAATTTCGAACTTCGAGCTGTCGGACGATCGGAAAAACCGGCAGCACCCGTTTGCGGTAAAGTTGCATCACTCGTGTTAAAAAAAAAAATACATAAGAGATCTCGAGAATTCAAGACACTTTGTGAATTGTATTGATACATTTGAAGTCGAGCAAAGGTTGGTGGAAATTCCAGTTCTCGTATCGAGTAGTAAACTGTATTCGTAAAAATTGATTGTCTCCCCCCTCCCCTTCGCCCCTCTCTAGAAGAATACAATATAATAACAGTTTCGAGACTCCAGATAAGCGATCGAGAATAATTCGAGTTTCAAGAGCACTTGTTGGAGGAATTTAGAATAACGTGCGATCTCGCAACAAGTTTTATTCGCGTCGTAAATCACGAATACGATATTCCGATCTACAAGCTAATACCGCGTCGCGATTGGTTAGGAACGAGTTATGCGACGCGTTGGTTGTATTCCATGTGAAACTATCTCCCGATTACGCTGACGACCAGTCGACAACTCAATATTGAAAGAAAAAGATCCCCGGAAATAAGCAATAATAATGCTACGAACATAATAACAATAACAGTAACAATATAGCGCAAACGACTTAGGATGCGCGATCGATGAAAAATTACGAAAAAAAAAACGAAATCGTACATTTCCATGAGAATCATTGCGCGTTTATACGTTGGCTATGCTGAATGTGTTAAAACTCAGTGACGAGAACGTATCTCCAATGACAATCGTTTTCGTGGTCAACATTGTCAGTCAGCACCGAAGAGATGTTTAATGCAGGTTAGAGATCGAAGTCAGACAGTTTAAGCTGTGACGAGCAAAACGTTCGAAAAACATCAAACATGATTAATTCGTAATACGCGAACAAAGACAAAAAAAAATAACAAATTCCATCAAATGTGATAATATCGTTGTCGATGTAAAAATAACGTAAGAAAAAACAACAAAAACAACAAAAACTTTGCTCGTCATCGGAGTACGTCGAGGATTTCACGTCGAACTTTCGACGTGAAATATCAACGTCGAAATAATGCCTCTCGTCGCGAGAAATTGTCCTCATATTTGCAATCACGGCGATCTTACGATAATCGAAGCTGTGTTTGCGCACAAAGAAAAATTCAATAAATGCAGTCAATGCGACAACGAAGGTCCAAATTTGTGGCTATGTCTCTTTCCGGAGTGCCGATGGGTCGGCTGCGCAGAGACGCATCAAGATCACAGCACTATACACAACGCAAATTATCCTGATCACTGCGCCCACATGAATCTTTCTACTAATCGCATATGGTGCTACGCCTGTGAAAAAGAAGTCATCGCAAGACACATACCGTCGCCGCCGCTATCCCCTAATCAGTTGGACATGAAAATCGGAGGCAATAAATATTCCGGCGACGCATCCGTCAATATTGAATTTCAATCGGGAGGTGCCGTTCCGGAATCCATGAGGTTTTTGATGGACAGGTAAGAAAAAAAAAAAAAAAAAAAAAAAATTCATCGCAACGACACATTTTTTTTTCATTCCGATGCAATTCTACGGCGATAGTTAGATTTCGATATCCACTGCAAAATTAGAATTCTAATCTCAATATTTGCGCACATTTTGTATTAAAAAAAAAGTTACGCTTCGCCAAATTCAAAAATACTTCGTTTACAAAAAAATTTTGAAAAATTTACTAAGTTTATCATCAGTTAATCTCTCTTATGGATAATCTAAATTTCTTCAAAATTTTACATAATCGTCATATTTTTTTTTTTCCAAAAGCAATAATAAAATAATAACAATCAGACGATACTATTAAAAAAGCTAAAGAAATTATATTTATTATTATTATTATTTAGTTAAGGTAACGAATTTTAATTATATTTAATTTTTCGTAAAAGCAGAAAACGATAGAATTAAAGTTTTTCACTGTGAAAGGTGTTAACTCCGTCGAATTAATTATTCGTCACCTATAATAATAATAATAGGAATTGATGAATTATCGATAACAGGGTCTACTCGATTCACAACGCAAAGTTCGAGAAGCCAATAATGAGTCACGAGAAATCCGGTGATTCGCCGGACACAACAGACTCCGAGGAGAGTAAAGATTTATCGGGGAAGCCGCGAGGTTTGGTGGGTCTGCAGAACATCGGAAACACGTGTTACATGAATGCGGCATTGCAAGCGCTTTCGAACGTATTGCCTTTAACGCAATTTTTTCTGGACTGCGGTCACATGGTCGCTTACATAGCGAGAGATCGAAAGCCGGGATTATCCCTGAGTTACATGAATCTCGTGAAGGACATGTGGAACCGTAAAACTCGGGGATACGTAGTACCGCACGGAATCCTCTCAGGTATCCGTACGGTGCACCCGATGTTCCGTGGTTACCATCAGCACGATACGCAAGAATTTCTTCGATGTTTTATGGACCAACTGCACGAAGAATTAAAAGAGCACATCGACGAGGAACGCGAACCACTAGTGAATTCAAAGGCTCTCGGGGAAGCGTCGTCCTCCGACGAGGAGGAGACAGAAATGGATGGAAACGGTTCGAGTCAATCGGACGGAGAATACGAAACCTGCGATTCCGGGGTCAGCGAGCAGAGTTCGTTATCGGACGAAGGAGAACGCGGAACCAAAAGGCGCTACTCGCGCGTATCTCAAACCGAAAAGTTACGAAACAAATTCACAAATCGTGGATCAAAGAAAACATCGGGCGACGATGGTTACGTTCAGCAGCAAAGATCGATACAAAGTTCCCCTACGAAACATCGCACGAAAAAACAAACTAAAACTCGTAGCATAATTAGCGATATATTCGATGGTAAATTATTAAGCAGCGTTCAGTGTCTGACCTGCGATCGCGTATCGACGAGAGTCGAAACTTTTCAAGATTTATCGTTACCCATTCCAAGCAGAGATCACATAGATATGCTTCATCAGGGATCTCTGACCCCCCAAAAGGCCGGTCCGTGTTCCGACGTCGTCTACGTTACTAACCAATCCGGTTGGATATCGTGGTTCGTCCAATGGATGAGATCGTGGTTTTGGTGGCCGGTGGTCAGTCTGCACGATTGTCTTTCGGCGTTTTTCAGCGCCGACGAGCTGAAAGGCGACAATATGTATAGTTGCGAAAAATGCAACAAACTTCGCAACGGCATTAAGTTCTCAAAGGTTCTCGAACTTCCGGAGATACTTTGCGTTCATCTAAAGAGATTTCGTCACGAATTGATGTTCAGTTCGAAAATAGCGCATTACGTTTCCTTTCCTTTGGAGGAATTGGACATGAGACCGTATCTTCACAAGGAATGCGTCTCGAAAGTCACTTCTTACGATTTAATATCAGTTATTTGTCATCACGGTACAGCGGGCGGTGGTCACTACACTTGTTACGCTAAGAATCCGATAGTCAATCAATGGTTCGAATTTGACGATCAATGCGTCACGCAAGTTACACAGGAAACTGTTAAGAACTGCGAAGCTTACGTTTTGTTTTACAAAAAACGATCACCGGAAATGCTGCAGCTGCGCGACAAAACTGTTGAACTCGTTGAGACGTCGTCGAGGGAACCTTCGGAGTTAAATTTCTATGTTTCTCGACAATGGATCAATCGATTTAACACGTTTTCGGAACCCGGACCCATCGTTAATTCGGACTTTTTGTGTCCACACGGCGGCATTAATCCCGTCAGAGCCGCTTTCGTCGACAAAATCAGTTTGCCTCTTCCGCAACCCGTTTGGGAATTTATGCACAACACGTGAGTAGTGAATTTTTTCTTATGTTTCGAAAAAAATTTGGAGATTTTTTTGGTTCAAAGTATAAATCGATTATTTTTTTTTTGCTTTCTTCAGATTCGGCGGCGGACCCGCATGTTGCAATCTTTACGAATGTCCGGCTTGCGAGGAAAAATACGAATCGTTGCAGAAACGTAGGAACTTCGAAATGGAGGTTTTTCAACGTTACAACGCCGATAATCCATCGGCGATATACGCTTTGGCGATGGCGTGGCTGCGGCAATGGCAAAGCTTTGTCAAGGGAAAGGAAATTCAACCACCCGGTCCTATAGATAATTCGTCTATTATTGTAAATAAAAATGGACAGAACGTCTTGAAATCTGGTAAATATTTTTTTTTGCGTCTTGAAATTCGGCAATTTTTTTTTTTTTGGAGTCTTAAAATCCGGAATTTTTTTTTTTACGTCTTGAAATCCGGTAATTAATTTTTTTGTTCGAATCGTATATTTTTAATTGTCGATTCATTGATAATTTAAATAATTGAAAATTCGTAAAGACGAAAAATTACACATTTGTTTATTCTTTATTTTTTTTTAGGTTCGGATTGCGGACAAATATCCGAAGAACTTTGGCAATTTTTCTACAGCACGTACGGCGGAGGTCCCGAGTTACTGTTGCACTCGGTGCAGCGTTCGGCTCAAGTGCAGCCAAATATATCTTTACATTCCTCATCGACACCGAATCTTATGGATCAAAGTCCAAAGCAGAATCGATCTGAAACCGTCGGCGCGATGAATAATAGCGGCATAACGAAGAGCACGGAAACTATATCGCTGCACGACAGCGCTATCGACAGCATAGCGTCGGACAGCGATTCTCTACAAACGCAGAAAGACGCTAACGGATAATGTTATCGTCGTTCGCAACGTGCCGTAACGTCGGTGAAATTTCGTTCGTGCGGCTCGCGTTCCGTTGATCGATAAGCGAAAAAAAAAAAAAATTAAAAACTGCGCTCCGGAGTACACGAGCCGCGATAACAGACGATTCGTTTAGTATGCAGGGAAAGGGAAGGAAAACAGACAAAGAAAAATTGGTAATCATTCATTCGTTAACTATAACCATTGTTCAAGTTTCGTTGTCAAATTCGCGTAAACCGATAATTATTTTATTCAATAAAAATTGGAAAAAAAAATAAATAAAAAAAATTTGAAAAATACTTTGATGGAGAAAGCATTCCATTGCAAACGCGACGTAATGGGAACTAAGGCTATGCATCCTTGGAACGAAGTTCCGAGTATTATTATTTCTATATCGTTATATTGCTTTATTTTCATTTTTTCGTCGTTACGTGGAGAATTGTATAGTGTAGAAAAAATTTGAAAAAAAAAAAAAAAAAAACGCGAGGGAAACATAAATGTTAATTCAATTCGTTTTAGTTTAATAAAAATAATTCTTGACATTCGATTTACATGGGGAAAACTTATACACACACATCTACACGAACTATTTGTTACTATATATATCGTGAAAATTTAAGTTGTACTTTTATTACGACGCACGTTGAATTTTTTTTTTTTTCGTAATAATATCTCTGTTTTTTTCCGGTACGAAAGTTTTATTAAAAGTAATTTATGTAATTTTACCCCAATGTTTGTATGTCACACCTAAATGTACAAAGGCATTTCACCGAAGGAACCGCATATTTACGTTAAAACACCCGCTATGTGCAGATAAAGATACGTTTTTTATAAAAAAAAAAAAAAAAAAAAATTTAAATAAAATAGTTTCGACTGTCAGCAATATTCGATTAGACGTAACGCAAGATAAATCACAAACTTCGCGCGGTTGCGAAACGTGAAATGCCGACTTCGCGTGGATTAACTGTAAGCAAAGAATCGCGTAAATGTTTATTTGTTGAGAGTCCAATTGATAGCTGTGTTTGTACACAACTTTTCAATAGTTTATTGAAAATGCCTGTTGTTGTCACGTTTATATATCGTTCAATTAATTAATTTATAAAAAAAAAATTTTTAAAAATGAAAAAAAATAAAAATAAACGAGAAGATAAAAGAAAAAAACAAAAATTTACATATATATACATATATATATATATATAAATACTTTGCGTTGCAACGTTATACATGGCGCTAAAGATTCTCATTGCAATTAATGGTTCTACCGTTGACTGATGTAACTTTGTATTTGTATGAATCCGATAAATAAATAGGTTACGCCGGCCATTGAGATGCGCGCGCAGCGAGTATCGCGACAATAGATCGCCGGGAGTTGTAAATGATAAACATTAACTGTGGATAATGTCTTCTTCTCTGAAATGTAACATACCTGAGGCAAATAAATAAATTGGTTTTCATTATTTATTCAAATACGTAACATAACCGTCGTTTTCGTTTGGCGTATTAAGATATGGAAACCGCTGTACGTGATATTCCGTCGACCAATTAAATTATTCCTCTACGCGATCGTAAGAAATTGTTCTATATAGGTTTTCGTTAAATAAAATAAAAAATAAAAGTCAATTGATTGATAAAAGCGTAAAAGGTGATTTATTGTGAAATAATAACAATAGAAACGATGTGCCGTAGTGAAGAATGTTCGATGTTCGATTAACCGTCGATGTCTCGTGCGCCGTGCAGCGTGAGGGGTCGCGCGCGTCCTCCGCGGCGCCCGTTGAACAGTATCCGCGTGCGCAACGCCGGGGTGTCGATCTTCGCTCGTGGACCACATTGATCGCGTCTTGCGCGTAGGACAGCACTACGCTGTCCCATTCTCATCCGAATCCCCCCAAACACACCGCCTCCAGTCAATGTCGCGAATTAAATTTCGGGATTAAAGGGACTCGAAAGACTCGCGGGTAGAGCGTAGTGAGCCATGCGGTTACGTAGTCCGCTTAGCCAATAGAGTGTCATAAAAAAAAAAGACATATTTTATGAAGGTACAAACTGCACAAGTGCCTCAGAAACGTTTTAGAGTAGAATAATTATCGTAGCTACGAGAAGCCGACGTTCCTTTCGATATCCTTTATCCCGCGGGGCTCACGGAAGAGTCAATTTTTTTCTCTCGCAACCCCCAAGTGTTTCGCCAGTGGTACGAGACCTTCGCACGTATACGGTAAGTTTTTAAGATCTAATAATGATATCGTTACATTTTTCTTCGAATAATACGAATATTATTCATCGTTAATCTATGACGTGCGCAATAAAAAGTATATATGTATTTACGATTATCGAAAAAAATTAAATACGAATGATTGCCGAACGAAAGTAGGTGAAGATAATTCATAAAAATCGGTAGGAAATACAATAGAATCATCTCGGGACGTCGTTATAACGAAAGATACGGTTACAGTTCGTAACTTTATTTTGATATTGCGATATCGTGTCTTTTTTTCGATGTTTTTTCAATGAAAATTATTAATTATATAAAATTCGATAATTGCTTGTATTTCGTTAATAATCGGTAAATTAACGGACGAAAAATATAGTTTAAGAATTTTGACGAAAAGTTGAAGGAGAAATGAAATAGTCGTGTATTGGGAAAGAAAATTATCGATTTGATATTCGCGACGGTCGGGATTTTCCGTACAGCGGACCAGTGGTAAACGAGAGATTTGTGTCATTTTGAGAACAGAGATGGCGAATTTTCGGGGTTTCAATCTCCCGTCGTTCGGTGCATCGATGAGCGTCGCCTGGGAAACTGTCAAAGCTAAATGGCCGGAGAATAGTCCGTGTATGGAACTTATTCGCGGACCAGGGCCCGGCTATGGTCAGCAACCGCCGGCGGCACAACAAGCCGCGGGGTTTCAGGCGTTCGGCGAGGGTGGCGAGAACACGGAAATGACGACGATGAGTGGAGAGCAGGAGTTTGGGGGCCAAAATAACGCCGCAATGGCCGAGGATTCTTTTAGTTATCAGAGAAATGGGTGAGAAAATATATTTCAATCCAAAATTTTTCTTATTGGATTTTTTTTATCCATTTTTATACAATATTTTTTTCCGAAAAAAAAAAAAAAAAAAAAAAAAAAGTTTAACTCGAAAAATCTTCGATGTTAAGAAATTCGTTTCGAAGAACTCTTTGAGTGATGCATCGCAAGTATTTTGGAACGCAGTTCATTGAGTGTCTCAAAAAATGGTATTAATAAAAATTCTTAGGTTTTTTAAAATTTTTATTTTGTTTTTTTTTTTTTTTTTTCATTTCAATAACATTCCGTAACTCGGTGGTAAAAAAAAAACGCTAAATTATGAAAATCTTTAAATTTATGTATCTCCGCATTTCCGCCAGTATTCTCGTGTTAATCGATATGGAAAGAAGGAGTAAATTTGTGGGTCGTAATTCCTATACTCTCGAGTTAAATAAAATCCTTTTAATTCTATTTTCGACGTTATTTTAACATAATTTGGCGACGTTTTTGAGATAAAGGGTGGAAATCTCCACCCCTGCGATCTCTTATGTGTGCCGAACGGAGAAAAAACTGAAAAAAAAAAAAGTTTTATCTAAAAAATCGGCGCTCGCGGGTGGCGAAACAAATAATCGGTTCAGTAGACGAAATAATTGATATAGTAAGACAAGAAATAGTTAATTTAATAACAATTTAACAATTTGAACGATTAATTAAGTATTTCTTTTAATGGACGAAAAATGTATTTCGCCACCTATAAGCGCCGATTTCAGTAATGCAACTCATTTTTTTCTCAGTGCACATGAAAAAAAAAAAAAAAAAATCCGAAAAAAATTAACAGCTCCGAAAACGACTACCAATCGATCTTTTCAATCGGCGTTTACAGAGACAAAGTAAGAACCGGAAGTATGAGTAGCGGTGGATTCAGCGAATACGACGAGGGCGGAGAATTCGGTGGTCCGGGTGTTAAGATAAACGAGTGGCAAGCGGCTTGGAACGTAACCAACGCGATACAGGTACAATTATTGCATCGATTATTATTAATAATTAACTTAGTTGTAATAACATTTTCCACGAATCTCGCGATAAGAAAACGTTCGTGTATAGAGAAAATCGGGGTGAGATCCCTCAGCGAAAAAAAAAAATCAAAGATTTCCTTAAGCGAAAATGGCACTGTATAGTCACTAATTTGTCATAGTGCCATTTTTGCTGCGCTAAACCTCCGATTTTTTTTTTACACCGTGTGTTCCGATTCCAAAATGCTTAATATCCCATTAAAAAAAATCAAAGATTACCCTCAGCGAAAATGGCACTCTATAGTCACTAATTTGTTATAGTGCCATTTTCACTGCGCTAACCTCCGATTTTTCCAACAGCGTGTGTTCCGATTCCGAAATCCTCAATATCGCATTTGAAAAAAAAAATAAAAGATTTTCCTCAGCAAAAATGGCACTCTATAGTCACTAATTGGCCATTTTTACTGCGCTAAACCTCCGATTTTTTTTTACACCGTATCTTCCGATTCCAAAATCCTAAATATCTCATTAGAAAAAAAAAATGCCGAAGATTTCTTTCTTATATATAACTCGACGTTACTGAAAAAATTATAATATTTCTTCTTGTTAAAGGGAATGTTCATCGTCTCACTGCCGTTCGCGGTACTGCGGGGCGGTTATTGGGCAATAGCGGCAATGATCGGTGTCGCGCATATATGTTGTTACACCGGTAAAATTCTCGTCGAGTGCCTTTACGAATTGGACACCGTAACAGGGCAAAGGGTGAGAGTGCGAGATTCGTACGTCGCGATTGCGAAAGAATGTTTCGGACCAACATGGGGCGCGAGAGCGGTGAACATCGCGCAAATAATTGAGTTGCTGATGACTTGTATTCTCTACGTCGTCGTTTGCGGGGATCTGATGATCGGTAGCTTTCCCGAGGGTGCGATAGACACCCGAAGCTGGATGATGCTTATCGGAATATTCCTCATTCCTTTGGGTTTCCTAAAGTCGCTGCACCATGTCTCAGTATTGAGCTTTTGGTGCACAATGGCTCATCTCTTCATAAACGCCGTTATCCTCGGCTACTGTGTTCTCGAGATAAGCGATTGGGGCTGGTCGAAGGTCAAGTGGACAATAGACATGGAAACTTTCCCCATATCCCTCGGAGTAATAGTTTTTAGTTACACCTCTCAAATTTTCCTTCCGACCCTCGAAGGCAATCTGATCGATCGTTCCAAATTCGATTGGATGTTAAACTGGAGTCACATAGCGGCCGCGGCATTCAAATCTCTCTTCGGTTGGATGTGTTTCTTGACTTTCCAAAGCGATACCCAACAAGTTATAACGAATAACTTGCATTCCGCGGGTTTTAAGGGTCTCGTCAATTTTTGCCTCGTCGTCAAAGCGATGCTATCGTATCCTTTGCCGTATTATGCCGCTTGCGAACTCCTCGAAAGGGCCTTCTTCCGCGGACGTCCTAAAACCATTTTTCCAACCATTTGGACCGTCGATCGGGAACTCAAAGTTTGGGGACTCGCATGGCGCGTTGGCGTCATTACTTTTACTATTTTGATGGCCATTTTCATACCCCATTTTAGTATTCTGATGGGTTTCATCGGCTCTTTTACGGGGACTATGCTGTCCTTCATATGGCCGTGTTATTTCCATTTGAAACTCAAGAGAAACTCCATGGAGAAAGGAGAAGTCGCTTATGACTGCTTTATCATATTTCTTGGGGTACTTTTTGGCGTTATTGGGGTTTACGATTCGGGAAGCGCACTTATCACGGCTTTCCAAATCGGATTACCCTTTTAAACGGCAATAGTTTCGGAGTTCGAAGCGATTTGTTGATATCTCGTTGGGAGGTTCAGCCGAACGATATTTACAACGGGTTTGCGTCACGCATTTTTTTTTCCTTTTTTTTTCTTCGATTAGGAAATATAATTAAGATATCTATGAATTAGGAGAACAAAAACTGCGATGGATTCCGGTCTATAGAGAGCAATGTCCATTGTTGGAATTTATTTAAAGCGTTTCTATCGATGTCTCTTCGATAATTGGACGATTATGAAAAAAAATCCATCATTTTGGTTCATCGATCTTTTTTTTTTTTTTATTCACCGTGAATAATATTTTATCGAGTTATTTGATTCGATTAGAATGTTAGAATCATTTTTCGAGACGAGAAAAATTGTAACTCTATTTTGGATTTTATTTTTACGATACATATTTCCGATGATTGATCGTCGAGGGGACATTGATGTGAAATGCTTTTTTTTTCTCCACGGTGGAGCGACATTGCCGCACTGTGAAAGCTTTCGTGTTATTCAGTGAATTTGCAAAGCTTCGAAAAAAAAAAATTCGAAATCCAAGTGTCTTCCGTACGTTATACATAAATATATACATAAAATTCATGTTAACATCGAGAGGAAACGTAATTGAGACGAAAATCGATAGAATTATCGAATATTATTCGATTGAAATTAATTGCTGCCTGTTAATTCGCTTTGGACAACAATCGCTGTTGCAATTAACGACTCTGATGAATTTTTCTTCGAGAGGAATATAACGCTTTTTAACGTATTATGAAAAAATCCGAGTCTTTCCGTTTCTTTAGCAGTCGATATCGTTATTGTTATCGTTTCATTCGGCAGAATGATTTACGGCAAAAAAAAATTATCGCGGCGTTATAGTTGTCCATCGCGAGAGTCAATGACAAAATGTGACGGTCTATCGACAAATTATCGACAAACTTCCGGCTATAATAGTTCTTTAAGGTGTAATATGAGAAGAAAATTGAAAAAATTTCTTTACCTTTCTGTACATTTGATTCGCGGTTTGGCGCATTTAACTATCAATAGACTCGTAAAAAAAAAAAAATTTAAATTACATTCCAAATATTTATTAATTTTAACGAAAATTGAGTGCTCCAAACATTTTTTTCAAAGAATAATGAATTACTGGTTATTTTTTAATTATTATTATTTATTTTTATTTATTTTATTTTTAAAATTTCGGTTTTCCGGAATTTCGTTTTAAATCGAATATCGCGATTGATTTTTTAATTTAGAATTTTTTACGAAAGGAATGCATTTTTTTTTATCACTGCCATATCATTGCTATCCGCGGCGATTCGAATGTGCAGAAAGATCGAAAAAAAATAGAAATTTTCAGACTTGTCTTCCATTCATAGTGATCTTCAATGCGCGCACTGCTCGTGACAATAATTCGTAAGATCCGCGTGAGAATCAATGTCTTCCAAAATAACGTCATTAACGATGTTTAAAAAATGAAAAGAAAAGAAAAAAAAGAAAACTTAACAATATGAAAAATAATGTACAAGATACGATTATTATACTGTTGGTTAGGTCTTCGGATTTTATAAGTGTATTACGAAAAAAGAAGAAAAAAAAAACACAAAAATAATTTTTATGTACACACGTCGACGCGAGACGTACCGAAGTATTTACCGCGTATCGTCCGGAAACAGTAAACATCTCGAAAAGTTCACGACGACGATATTCAAGATAATAGTAACGGAAACTATAATTTTTTTTGCGGCTGCGATATATCAAAACGGAAGTTAATAATCGTCAAAGTTCGGATTTAAAAAAAATTCGAAAATTCGAAAAAAAAAAAAAAAATCGTTCTATCGACGCATTACGATTTTTCTCGACTTAAATAATCGAGAATACGATTATAAATATTATAAATATGTAATAGGATTCAGACGATTCTGTGCAATTATGTAATATTTTAGGAATAATCCAATGTCTTCCAACGATTCTCGTTACGAGGATCGATAGAGATCATCGCAATGAGAGTAAACGAGTAACAAATGTTGTTACATTATACGAGTGTAGACTGCAGTTATTAATTACTTAATTAGTAGCTTTACTAGACGAGAATATTTCTGTCGTTCATTATATATTTCGGGCACCGAATGTGCGACTGCCTGCGGCTCGAAGTTGCGAAGGTAAACGATTCTCGACGCGAAAATTCGTAAAATTTATCGACATTTCTTCCGTTTGATTTGCGAAAGAATTGTTTTTTTTCGATAAAAAAAAACATGAAAATCGTTTAACTTGACGACTTCGTAAACGAAAACGGTATCGTAAGCGATGCCTAGACGCGACCTCCGTTAATAAATAACGATGAAAATGATAATAATGATAACAATAATGTATAGGTAGGGAATACGTTACGCGTTTGCAAACGCTGCCAGTGGAAAATAACCTCAAAAAATAAGAATAACGTACCGGTGAAATGCGAACTGAGTGAAAAAATGTGTGTTGCGTGTCTGTGTCGGCGTGTACCGTTCCGCGTGACGTCTTAAATGAATATAATCGATCGAACGAAAATGGCGGATTATTTCGCGAGATGTGAAAATTCGCGAGAAAAATAAATAAAGTTTCGCGAACAGAGCTCTTGGCGTTCCGATGGTTCGCACATGTAGCTATGGCGGTTAGTTTGCCGAAATGTGTATATGCCGACTCGTTCGTGTCCGATGCGCCGAGAGCGCTGCTGTACCATTCGACAAACTTCGTCCGCTTACGCGTCTCCGATTTCGGAGATTGCAAAATGTCTTCCAATTGAAGTTGCGATTGTTGTCGCACACTCCTGATATACATTCGGCGTTTAAATGGCCTTTCAACAACATTAATCTCCATATGTTTCGCGTAATAAAAAATCCAATGAATTTTATCCATTTTTGCGAAGAGTCCATGTTTTTTGTTTTTTTCGTTGATATTCCGAAAATAAACGAACAAAATTCGTTCGAAACTTTTGTGACATACAGCGGTTGAATGTTAACCCCTCAAATACACATATATCTGTATTTATTGATTTTTATTTATTTTTATTTATTAAATAGTTGAAATTCATTAAAAATTTAGACGCCGAGTGTACATAGCGTATTAAATTCATCGAGATCCGTCGGATCGTACGTTGAATATAGTCTTCCAAAAAAAAAAAAAAATGTCTTCCAAAAATGACGAGTAATGATTATTATAAATATATAAATATACGAAAAAAAAAGATATATATATACACACACTATACACATCAGACACCCTATGTACTTACAAAAGCGCGTATCAGACAAAATGCATGTCGATAATATAAAAAGCGTTACAGATATTGACCGTTAAGACAGAAATAATGCATATAAATTTTACCAAAAAGAAAATAAAATTAATTTAAAACAAAACCTCTATGTATGTTAAGAGTGTACGAAGGACGAGAGAATTGTTTGCAGAAGTGTCGCGTTAGATTACAGACGAATTTTTTTTCACGCGTAGTGTGTCAACTGTCAGTCAAAATGGCGGATTTCACGGGATTAATTTTTTTCCCGAATTTCAAAAAAATTCTTCGAATTGTGTTTTTTTTTGTTCGATGATAAATATATTGGACACAGAATAAAAATTATCTTTCTGAAATGATCTTTCTGCAAATAATTTCTCGAAACGTATATATATATTATATATACATATATACTATATTGTGTAGTCCATTCGTGTAATATAAAAAAAGAAATGAAAATCTATACGAAAAATCGACGTGCAGTGAAATAGAAAGAACTTCGATACGAGTTCGGTATTAAGGTGAAGTGAATTGATTGCAATTTTTTTTAGTTCGTTGTCACTTGCCAATGAGACGATAAGAATATATGCGACGCGAAGAAAATATATATATATATAGAAACAAAACCGTTCGTTCATTTGGAGTAAATGTAAATTTATTTGAATGCGATTAATGAGGACACGCGTCCCATGACCTCTTGAAACCAATCTCGTCGAATGTTATATACAGTTGACAATATACATACCGTAGATGTTAAAAAAAAAAAAAAAAAACAATTGTAAGGGCTTCCATTGTAATGAGAAATGAAAAATACAATCGAGAAATTTGTCATCGCGCGATCTTTTTCTTTATTTTTATTTTTTTAAACTGAATCCCCATAAAATCGAAATTCACCCATTTATCGGTTTTCCCATAAAATAAATTATATCGTCAATGCTAAAAGTTGAATTGAATTTTTTAATTACTTTTTTGTCGCCTTATCGCCATTTTATTACTCCTTTAATAGACGCGCGTAATTTTTTTGCGGTTCTGTAATTTTTTTTTTTCGATGTTATTTACCTTTTAAATTATTTCGCTTTATTTTTAACATCGATAAATCATTATAACGATCGAAATTGTTTTGTTACGATACAAAAGGGCGAAATTGCATTCGTAATTTCCCAACTGTTTCTCAACCAACAAAACGCACCTATAGAGAGAAAATACTTTCACCAGGAACAACGCGATACCCCTCCGCTCCCCTCGACGAGGAAAAAAAACGTCTATTGTGACGATCGTCACGCTCTGGATATGATTAATCGACGAATAAAAGGTAAGCTTCGCGATCAGAAATAATTCATTCCTCTCATTCCCGCGGCAATGAAACTATTCGTGAGTTATAAAAATTCGATAATGCGACGCGAACGACGATATTTCGAAGTCTTCGATATTTTTTATTGTACTTTCGTAGGCGGCAATCGTTTTGTGCTCAACGTGTCTTCTCCTCGTGACGACACTTATCGATGCGAAGAGGCAAAGGGATGCGGATGATTATAGACATCGAAACGACGATGACGTCGGTAAGATAACGTTGAATTGCGGATATGCAAAATTCCGGCGGAAATTATTGTTTATTCGATTTATAAAAAGTTTAATGATCGATTTATTTTTTTGCAGCCGAAATATCGCGTGTGAGTATAAAAGTATTTCGTGGAGCCGATCGCGAGAAAGACGGCAAAAAGTACGTTCCGTGGGGATATTGGATAAAACAGCCGAACAATCGGTAAACGCAGCAATGCGGCAACGAAAGATCGATTATTAGCGTAAATTTCAGCATATTAATTGTTTTTAATATTCATCATCGATGTTTAATTTTTTGGATGTTATTTTGCGAAATATAAGGATTAAAATTATTTAAAAAAAAATGTTTCGATATCTCATTTTCATTCGTTTTCGATGTATTTATCGAAAATCATCAAATTATTTTGCAATTATTTCGCACCCTTTGACGAGCGATCTACAAATTTCACAGTGACTACTTTTCAGCTAAAAACTCAAGCGGATTGAGAAATTATGAGAAAAAAAATGAAATTGATCACTTCATCGGCTTCGGAAGGTGTAATTGCATTATATTTTTCAAACTATTTTGGCTTTCCGTATCACAGTAAAAGTTAATATCTTTAGAAAACATTGTTAATTCGTTTCCTCGTTGCGTTTCTTTTGCAAATTTACCAAAACGCAACACATAAAGAAGATATCATCCAAATGCGGTAACATGTTTACCATTAATTTTGATAATATTCTATAACTGCGTAATCTTTGCACAGTATGCGCCGCGGAAATTCGAGCGCTCGCCGCTGCGTCAGACTCCGTTTTTTCTTCGTTGGAAAGACTGTTGTTACGATTATTTCGCGGTATTACGAACCGTATCTCTTTCCCGGTGGTCGTCACGGTGGTTTTTATCTCCGGAGTTCTATTAACCGAAAGAACTATATCATTCGGTTCAAGTAGATCCAAAAATCCGCAATCGCTGATAACTCGAACGTCTCGCGTTCGTCCGTTGTGATATTTCGATACGAACGAAATTAAACCGTTCGGCGCGCAACCGACGAGAAATTTGACGATGAATTTTTTTTTCTCATCCGAATACAATTCCGCGCGTTGTTTACCGTCCCGAGGTTTTTCGACTTCGATTTCCGTGCAATTAATGATAACGCGATAATTTCGTAACGATCTTTCGACAGCATTTGGCGTCGTCGATTGTACGGATTCTCTGTTTGGCCATTCAACGAATTTTTTGCAGACACCCGACAAATATTTCAATGTGCGATAAAACGTTCGAGAAATCGTTATTTTCTCCGTATTGTACAGAACACTTAGAGCCGAAAACGTGAGACCCGATTTCATTTTCGTCAAAAAAACCATCAATTGATCGGTTTCAGATATTTTCAAGTTGCTTGAACCTTTGAATATTTTTAAAAGTAATCGAAAACTATCGAGGCTTACGCCCCCGAGATCCATAATTTCCCGATCGTTCGTAATCGACGAAAATCCGCGAAAATTCACGTCGCGTTTTAACGATATATTTTTGCATAAACTTACGGAGTCCAAACCAACTGCTATGTCCCGATAACTACTTTTAGCTCCGCTGTACACATTTATTTCTTTTTCAACAAGTTTTTCGGACGATTCTTTGATACGGCGAATACTCGTTTGGATTTCTGCTTCGCAGGTCTTAATATCGACGTATCGATTGCATACAAAAACATTGCAATTGGTCGATTTTTCTGAAAAATCAACTTGCGTTTGCTGATTTTTTTGCAAAATTTTCCAATTATTTTTGGAATTGTTCTGCGATTGTATATCATGTGGATTTTGGATTAAATGTTCGCTGGAACTTTGTGGAATGTTCAGTGGTTTCGCTTCGATGATTTGGAATCTAAATAAAATAAAAAAATACATAAGAATACAATATGTACTTTTTACATTGTTTTTAAAATTTTTACCTTGTAGCAGCAGTTTTTGCAGAATTTCTAATTTTCCCACTATTTTCATGATTTTTCGGAAATATCGTCGGCACAAAACTCGGACTAAACGGATGATCGGACTTTTTGTTTCCAATGAAATGTTGGCTGCATATTCGCGAGTATTTTTTTGGTTCCCAAGGCGTTCCGTCGGGACTTTTGAAGAAGAAAACACACATTATTATGTTGACATTGATAATTAATAATTCGAAACTAATAATAAATGTCAATTTACTTTTTTCTTCCCACGGCTGCGATCCACTTTTCCGTCTGCGCTCTCTTGTAATAAACTCTCGAAAAAACATAAAATCGCGTGCCCTGCGAATTTAGTGTGTTTTTTGTACAACCGACAACGCAACAGTTGGCACCGGCTTTTCTTCTCGAAGTCATTTCTTGACGAATTTTGCGATTCACTTTCTCGTGTTTCTCGGTTCCGTGATAACAAGTGAGTTAATTGAAATGTTGCAACATTATTTTTCGTCTTCCGCGAATAAATGTGCGACAGCCGAGCGCGAATGTCAAATATCAAATGACTGAACGACAGGTCCCCACCGTTCACGCGCGGTCCAGTAGCACATGCCTACTACATGGCTTAAAGAGACGACAATAATCGCAATAACCAATGGCGAGTAGATCGGGAAAGAATGTTTGCAAACGCATTCTTCGGTGAACAGCTGAACCCCGTCTAGAAATCACTTTGGGAAAAATATAGAAAGAGACAAAGTGCAGCGCTGACGCGTGTGAACGAGAAGAAGACTAGTTATCCGCGTATGCTTCGCGAACGCGCGTTGGGTCGTCATAGGAGGCGAAGTTTGGTGGTTATGTTTGTCAGTAGAAACGACAGTTGTATACAGTACGCGTGACCACGTGAAAGTTGTGAAAAATTAACAAAATTATACCACTTAATCAAGGATATTAAACGTTTTATCTTCAACAAAGACACGTTGGTGAGTCATTTTTATTTATCACTTAATTTTTTCGTCCGCGGAGGCTGTTATTTTCAAGAATCGTTTAACCTCATAAACCCGTCGCGGTATCGACGAATTTCGATTTATTTGCGATTGAAAATCGTTTTTTACGTTTCGTTCGTAACATTCCAAACAAACTGAAGAATTTTAATGAGACGAGACCCGAAAACGAGTATCTTTTTACTTACACTACTTACACTTTAAAAAACATTACAGACAACATCGCGGAAAAATGTCGTCATGGAAAAAAGCGGCGAAAACGGGTCAAAAGACTCACAGGGAACGTCATCAGCCCGAATCCCGAAAGCATCTCGGATTATTGGAAAAGAAAAAGGATTACGTTCTCAGGGCGAAAGATTATCAAGATAAACAAGCGACGCTAAAGCTTTTGCGGAAAAGAGCATTGAACAAAAATCCCGACGAATTTCATTTTCACATGATAAATTCTAAGACTGAAGATGGCGTTCACCGAGAGAAAGAAAAGGGCGACGAGCACACGCCGGATCAATTAAAACTCATGGAAACTCAGGATCTCAAGTACGTCGCTTACAAAAGAAATATTGAGGCTAAAAAGGTTGAAAAATTGCAGAGTCAGTTGCATATGATAGACGCAACCAACGAAACGCCCAACAAACACATTTTTTTTGTTGACGACGGAAAAGAAGCCGGCGGCTTTGATATCGCCAAACGTCTGAATACGCATCCTGCGCTGTTAGGGCGACGAACCAATCGTCCGAAACTAAACCAACTGAAAAACATAAAACTACCGGATATCGATGAGCGTACGATGGCGAAAATTGAGCAGCAAAAAAATATGGCATATTCCGAATTATACAAAAGAATAGACAGGGAAAGAGAATTAACGATTGTACAACAAAAATTAGAAATTCGTCGCGCGCTGAAAGAAAAAGTCGGCACTAAACCTAAACAGCTGAGAGCCGGCAGCAAAACTGCTCCTCCACTTTATCAATGGAAGTTTCAGAGAAAACGATGAAACGTGAGTTTTGTAACTTAAATTTCAAAATATATATATTTTTTTTCTCAGTATTCTGTTGACTCGTTTCTTTTTTTTTTATCTAATTACATTTTGTTTAATTAGCTATTAAAATTATGTTTTACAGAAATGGACTGTAATTTTCATTAAAAAGTTTCGGAAATTAATGAAAATTTGAAGCAAATTTTCGTCTGACGATTTCGATATGTTATCGATTTTTATTGTCGCATATCTAAAAAAAAAAAATTATAAATTTCTCAAGATCGCGGAATGAAAATTGCATTTTCTCGAACGTAAAAAATTATTCAGTTAGGAAAAATCAAAGGATCCGTCGTATTTCTCAAGAAAGTATTACTGGTATCTCCGCGAAATATTATAACGCCGGTATTCGAATTACCGGCGTTTTCCTCTTTAAGTGCACTTGCGACAACGGGTGGTATTCTGCTCGGAAAATTCTGCGATCTGTCGTACAGAGTTAACGGCGGAAATTGCATCGGCATAACCGTAAAATCCACAATAATTTTGGTAATATTCGCCACTTCCGTTACAACATTATCAGCTTTAATTATCTCTACTTTTCTACCCGACGATAACGTTCTGTTAACTTCGGGAGCCATTGTCGCCAATTCCAATCGCGAAATCGGTTTTCCATAAACTATTCCAACTCGTCGATTATTCTCGTGTCCGTTGCCCCGGTGAATATTACGAAATGTAAAAATCGATCTATCGAATCTTTTTTTTCGATCGTCGAACGATTTTTCTGCGCGACTATTCTCGGGGGAAGATGAATCGAGTCGCAACGATCGTATTTGTTCTAAGGCTCTTTTTCGGATATTTCTTTTCGGCTCAATACCGTTCAGCGTTTGATTGCCGTTCATCATCGGCGGCGGTGGTCTTTTCATCATTGTTCCGTTCATCGCTGGTTTCGTAGTCGTTGCGCCGTTCATCGCCGGTTTCGTAGTCATTGCGCCGTTCATCGCCGGTTTCGTAGTCGTTGCGCCGTTCATCGCTGGTTTCGTAGTCATTGCGCCGTTCATCGCTGGTTTCGTAGTCATTGCGCCGTTCATCGCTGGTTTCGTAGTCATTGCGCCGTTCATCGCCGGTTTCATTGTCGTTGCGCCGTTCATCGCCGTTTTCATCGTCGTTACACCGTTCATCGCCGTTTTCGTCGTCGTTGCGCCGTTCATCGCCGTTTTCGTCGTCGTTGCCATACCATTCGTATTCATTGCCGGTTTCATCGTCATTCCCGATGTTGCGGTCATTGCTCCGGTCGTCATAATAATAATCGCACTTGCGCTGCTCATCGGACTAATAATCGGTAAAAAAGTCGAAATTCCAAGACAAGAATAATTAATTTGCCATTCTTGTGCCTTCGATCGGATTTCGTGACGTACGCAGGCGGTGAGAGATCGAGAATATTGATTGAGTTCAATTACGTTGACGCATATAGACGAAAAAATGCTTCCCGGGATGTTAGCGCACAACTTAAAGGGACGATAATCTGCGAAAAAATTGAAATATAAGCGATGAATTACACTTTTTTTAGTCAACTCGAAGTTTATTTCGTTTTTTGCGTGCATATTAAACTATAGAAGTGCACAAGAGTCCCAAGTTAATCGATTTTCCGATCGCGGAAAATCGATTCTTCGCGTGAGGAAGTCGACGATTTCGCGATGTTTTAATTCCGCGTTACATAAAAAAAAATCGTAACACGCTTACTTTGTAGTTATGGATAATTTTACGAAAAAAATCACAAATAATAATAATAATACTGATACTCACTGGTAACGGTTGTCGTTTTTATCGTATCCGTCCCCAACGATATATCGACGTTTAAACCGTTTCTTTGATACGTAAAATTCGAACAAACTGAAAGTATAATGAATTTTTTATTTTAATAATTACGCGGTAATTATATTATAATCAATTAATTACGAATATTGAAGACAAAACTTACGGCGCTTTTGCATTTTTGTGTAAATAATCGTTACGGTTTCGCAACAAGAACACGAGAACAATGTCGAGCACTTGCACGCTTTTTGATTTATCACATTCGTCCGGTACAACAAAAAACTACGGGATGCGGGAAATCCTGATGATGAAAAGTATCCGTTACGATAATAATCTTTCGATTTTATTTCGGTTCGTATTTCAACAATACATTATATTGTGTACATTTTAATTGTCGTATCGTTTTCAACTTTTATTGTATCGAAAATTATTGACGAAACATTTTTTTTATTGTTTTTTTCCACAAAAATGGAAAATTATCGAACTTTAATATTAAATTTTTAATTTTTTTTAGAAAAATAATTTTTTAGAAAATTTAGAAATTTTAATAAAAATACCATTATAATTTTTTTTTTTTAATTCGATTTCGAAAATCGTAATAAAATCTGTGATTTTTATATTTATTTCTGCACCGAAATTGTATGGTATCCCATCGTATTGCCGTAAATACGAATCACTCGAATTATTTACACCGACGAATCGTTAGCATTCGTTCGGATTCCGATCCCATGAAAAGTAACACAGCGACGAAAGAAAATGCAATTAAAGAAAAATCGATAATCGATCGCGATGCGCGCGTTGCACGTCGGCAAACGAAGGCGAGTTGAGAATTCGAAATACGAGATTAACTTTAACGACGAATAATCACGAAAATTCGATATTTCGATATCTCGAAAAAGTTTATCGACGCGAAACTTACGGGACGCCGGACGCAGTGCGTTCGATTGTATCGAAAATTTTACGAGCGCCAAAGCCAATGCGCACCACAAACGGCTGTGCATTTTTGATTCGCGTTAATCCATTCGCGTTAACGTTCGCAGCATTAATGAGTAACGCGAGAGGTATGACACGTACCTAACTAATTTTTGTTCGACACCAGTGAACGTTGTGCTGCACCGGTAGTCATACGCAACCCATTGTTCTGCACGTATAGACGAGCTGAGTACAGAAACCTATATATATATGCAAACGTTTCTCCTCGCGGTTCGACGATCATTCAGAACAGGAAGCTTCGCACTACGAGTGGTACTCGAAAAGAAAAAAAACTTTAATTTACAATATATCGTAATATACATGTATAGTACGCGCGAAAAAAAAAAAAAAATTCAAAGGAAATTAATACGCGCGGAAAAATGAGATTTTGATTTGTTTACATCGCAACGATATTTAAACTGTTAATTTCGAAAAGAAAATAAACTTTAATTTATAATATATCGTAATATACATGTATAGTCCGCGCGAAAAAAAAATTCAAAGGAAATCAATACGCGCGGAAAAATGAGATTTTCATTTTTTTACGTCGCAACGATATTTAAATTGTTAAATCTTACGAATCGAAGGGTTCTTCGTCTATATAAACAAATATAGTAATCGTTGATACGTCGGTAACTAAAATTTTAATTTGAAGGAAACTTATAATCACTTAAATGGTTTGTTTTGAATTATCGGCTCTCTTCGATCTTTCGATATCGTCGATCGTTATTAATTTTGTTGTCGTTTTCAAACTCCGTTACGAGTTATAACAGTTAAGCATAACTTCGATTGCGATATACACGTCGCGAACGAACGAAATTGTTGTATCGATTTATGTGTATATAGAATTTCGATTTTTTTTAGTATTTATAGTTCAAAGTTCAGTACGGAATCAGTGTTTTTCGATTTGAGAGAAAAACTTCGATCCATCAATTGCTTATCGAACAAAGTGTCGGATCGCTTGAGGGGAACGAAGAAAGTTGTACCGCGTGATATCGCGCGATCGTTCGACACATTCATTGTAATTAGTTTCGCGTGCATTATGCTGTTTTATAAACTCCGAAATACCGACGATATATCGTTAAGTCGAATTGCACTTTATTTCAATAACGTTATTGCGAATGTTATTAAAATTTGTCGTTTTATTGTAATGAGAGACTTTATAGTTTCTTGTGCTTTCGAAAACGATTTTGTGTGAATCAACGGCTTCGATCGATATATCTGTTTCACGATTTTTTTCGGAATCGATCGCAGTTTTCGTGTTACGAGGATTTTATTCGCCCGAAGGTCAGAAAACAGTTATTACAATTATTTTATTTTTTTCGTAGATTTTCGATAAAATAATATTATTGGAAAATTAAGTCATCGAAATTCACTCGAAACCTTTGAAATCGAATAACTAAAAAAAAAACGATAAATAAAATAAAAATTTTAAAACAAAAAAAAATCATCGATTTTTCGAAATTTTTTCAAAAATATACATTTCATTCGTATTAGTTAAAAAAAAAACATCGATGTAAATAAATTAATTCAAATAAAAAAAACGAATCATCGATTACTGCAATATTTTCGTAAATTCATTGGACATTCATTAAAAAATTCCTTTAATAATATACATTTCGTCATGTTGAGACTTTTAAAGGTTATATTATATATGTACACATAGTAAATAATAAATAACACCGTTAATTATATATCGCCGCAAATCGATTATGAAAAAATTAAAGTTCCAAAAAAAAAAAGAAATCGGCCAAAAAATGTCATTTATTTTAGAAATAGTCATCATCATCGTCGTCGTCATCTTCGTCTTCATCGTCATAGTCGTCCGACTCGGGTTCCTCGTCACCCGGAAGGTCGTCAGGTAAGAATTCGACTTGTCCCAATCCTCCGCCGTCCTCTGGTCTCACGAGCGCTACTCCATTAGCGCCGAGTCGTACGCAGTCGAGTCCCACCTGAAAAAAATGAAAAAAAAAAAAAAAAAAAATGTTATCGATATTATCGATGTATTTCGGCAATTTGAAATTTTTTTTTTTCGTTTAGTGCTCTGCAATCGTAATACGCGAATTACGCGATATCGGCTAATCGCGCAAAGCGCGCAAATGATTACCCATAATTCTCACCTTGAAAAGGATGGTATCTCTGAACTTCCCTTCCATATTAATGCATAAATGAACGTTTCTTCCTTGAAAATAAATATTGTAAAATCTGACGCACGCCCTTACGGCCGGTATCCTTGGCACCGGAACACAGATCGGTCGGGGATTCTTCCCTAAAAAAAAAAAAAAAAAAAAAAAAAAAAGAAGTCCAAATGATTATACATCGATGCAATTCTGGTTAACTGCATTTAGAAAATACATAATATTTTTAATTTAATTTTAAATTAATTTCAATTAAATTTAATTTCTAATTATAAAAAAATTGAATTTAATTTAAACAAAATTTCTATATTACGAAAAAAAAAAAAAAATTGAATTTACAATTTTTTCGAACATCGTATCACAAATATTATTTTAATTTAACTGTTTTCTCGTATTTTCCCGTTTTGCTTCGTCTGCATCCGTGTATTCACCGAGACATTACTGTGTATTTCGTAATAAAAAAAACATAGGAAGCAATTTTTGTCGCGTTGAAAAACAGATATATGTTTACCTGAAACCGTTCGAGTGTAAAGGACTCTATCGTTCATGGAGACCTTCGCTGTGAAGCTGAACTCGTCAGGGTCATAGGTCACGTTAACACACGCCTTTTGTTTCCACGTGTCGAGTAAAAATCGCGAGCAACAGCTGCACATGCCGTTGCTACAGCGACAGGGTCCTTGTCGGGTGGCGGTGACCTGAGCGCCACCGGTCCCCGTGCTGTTTATGTTTCCCGTTTGTCTGAGAAGACCTTCGAGTTCTTTCAACTGCGATTGATCTCTCATCTCGAGCGGATCTTTCGATGTATCGTTTAACCGATTCTCTATTGAAATCGGAGGATTTCTAACCCCTTCGCGGATTCCCGACGTAACGCCAATCGAAAAAACGCCGATAACTAATAACGTTATACTTCGCGATAGTTTTTTCATGTTTTTTTTTTTTTTTTTTTTCGTTTCGTTCAATTTTCTTATTATTAAGTTATCCTGCAAAATCTTTACGGAAATACCCCGAGATTCATAATCTTTCGCGGTCGAGACGAAGAGGAAGCCGACGCGATCTCGCGGGCGTACGACACTTGACTGTTTGTCGACCTAACGGATACGTTCTGTGGCCTCATTTTAAAGAGAAATTTAGCTTCGCCGCGATTGAGGTGATGCTCGGCATGTGACTACTTACTTTGTGTCATCTCAATCGCGTCGAGATCCTCGGAGACTGAGAGTCTTACAAGCGGTTTCGCCGGTTCGAGTGCAAAAAGATCGAATGGAAAATGCTTCATGCGCGAAAGAAATCGGCGGGTAAAACCCACAGAGCATCGTACGCTCGTACGCGTGATATCGAAAAATAGCGATCGACTTTCGATCTTTTTTCGATCTTAATATCGCGATGCCGCGATTAGTCTTTTTCGTGTGTTATCGTCGTAATAATATACTTTTTTTTTTCATTCTACTTTATTGTTAATCAATTGTTAATGACATATACAATAAATAATAAATAATCTATACTACGGAGGTTATCATACCATTCGAAAATGGATGATTTTTTACAATTTCAGAGTTCCTATCTGATCCTCTTCTTCGGGGGTCAAAGTGCTCGTATGCAAGTACCCAGTATCGTCGGAAACTTCGAAGTTAACATCGTCGTAGACTTCCGGTTCGGTGGCATTCGCGATGAGGGGTAATGGCGGACCGCCGTCAGGTCGAACCCATGTAACTCCGCTTCCCCCGATTTTCACGCAATTAAAGTGCAGTATAAACATCGGCCATTGGGCAACTCGAGTCTCGAAATCGATGCAAGCGTTCAATTTGTTTTCCACGACGTGCAGATCGAAGAAACGAACGCAGAATGTCACCACTGGCAAAAAGTACAGCGGCACACACGCCGCCGGCGGATTTCGGGCTGAAGAATAGAATTTAATTGCGTTTAAAAAAATCGAAATCAAAAAAAAAAATCGAAAAAAAAAAAACACAAAATATCGAAAAATCGAAAAAAAAAATTCCAAATCGATGAAAATCTCAATGAATCGACGAATTATTTTATTTTTATCATTCGTTATTAATTTTTTTTTAAATTCTTTATCGTTACTATTTTCGTGATTCCGACGATTATTTCCGATAAAAATATTTACCTGATACTCTATTCGATAATACTTGTTTATCGTCCATCAGTAAGTCGAAATCCAAGGCGAATTCTTCCGGTACAACGGTGAGATTGGTACAGGCGCGACGCTGAAATTTAATCGCCGTGAAGTTCACACCGGCGCAGCAACCACATTTAAGTTTACTGCACGAACACGGCAATCCCCTTGATATTAATTTTATCTGTTGAAATGGAAGTCTACTCGAATCGGCCGATTCGATCGGCAATGTCGCATTCGTGTTTAAGTCGTAATAGATCGACATTTCGTTATTGACGGCTGAAATTTAATGCAAATACACAATTTTTCTCACATTCGATGTATTTATTAATAAAAATTAATTTTAAATAAATTAAAAAACAATATTTAATGATTTTTTAACAAAAATTATAAACTAAAATTCACGACATAAAATCGTTATTAATGAAATTCAATAATTTTTTTTTTTTTTTTTTTCATACCCATCGTAATGTCCTTAACAGCCGCATTGCCATCTTTTACTATCACCAACAACAACACAGTGGCAAAATAAATTAAAAAATAAAGTTTCGACATGTTGTTTTTTTTGTTCACCGAACGTGTAATGCGGAAAGAACCTTCGCGTCACGCTGTCGGCTTCAGACTGAAATTGGGAGTAATATCGAGAAACCACGTGGATCTCCCGCTTCTTTTTCCGATACCGAAGACACCGTTTCATCAATTATGCATAAACTTTCGAGAGAAAGTCTCGATAAATTCGGTATAATATCGCATCGCGTCTACTTACGTCCGCAGATACCCCGTCGCGATATTAATCATTTTTTTCGCGCGAAACACATACGAAAAAAAGCAGTTCCGTTACATCGATTCCATAAAAAACGGCGTGTTGAGTGCTTTTGCGTCTTAAATCTTCGATTGTATTTTTTTTTGTGTGTAACACGAATACGATAAGAAAACACGATAACAGCGTCGTTTTCGATGTTTCCAAAGAGTACCTATCGATTTTTTTTTTCTTTTTTTTTTTTCTTTTTTTTTTCTTGTCGTTCTAAAAATACACGAATGGTGTTACTTACAGTCGTTTTAAAAAACAAACGCTAATTTTCGAAAGCGACGCGCTAAGCACGAGCGCCGAACAAAATAGAAACTCTGTCGTTGCATTTAATGTTTCTATTTTCTTTGATGCCGAAGCATACGATTAGACACGTACGACTCAACGTAACGCTTTATAGTGCCGCGAAAGAAAAAAAAAAAATGAGAGATTTTTCCAATCCGACGAATCATCCGCGAGTTATCGATTCTCTATTATAATCGGAGAAAAATGGGAAAATAATAAAAAAAAAAACGAAATATATTGTTGAATGTACATATATTTTTCGTTAGCGCTAATTAAATATACAATAAATTATATAAATAGATTTTTGTTTTAGTAATATAAATAATTGGATTTTACGTATAGCGTAAATCGTGTGATTGCGAAACGCGTTTATCCTCATATGGCTGACGATACAAAAACTCTTAGCGTTGCATCGAAATATTTTTTTTCCCGACGGCAAAGTCAACAAAGTACAGACATCAGATCTATTATTTTTTTTTTTTGAGATCCTCTTTCGGAGTAAATAAAAAAAAAGTTGAGCTATTTAGTCGCTTTGATATTACGTAATTTTTTTTTTTTTTTTTTTTCGATGTACGTAAATCAGAGCAAAAATTTTCACATTTTCCGGCCGGTCGTCGATAATTTAATTATCGATGTTTAAAAAATACGATCAGTTCTTTCAAAAATACTGTCTACAAAACTCTATAGCGACAGGAAAAAAAAAGAACAATCGCGTTCAAAGATTCGACGATATTAATTTAAAAAATCGATTCTCAGTTTCATAGTCTCATTACTTTGCTTTGTCTTCCGCTTCGCATGTGTCTCTTCCGGGCTAAAAGTTCCGCGAGTCCGAGTCCGTAGTCGCCGTCGTCTTCTTCGGGATTCGACGCCTCGTTGTCGGCAACTTTGTCTCTAATTTTTCCGTCGCCTTTGTCGTCATCGACGAGAGCGCTGATAACGGCGTCTTCCTCCTCGTCGTCGTCGTCATCGTCGTCGTCATCGATTAACTCCTCGACGCCGTCGTCTTCGTTTTGTTCCTCAACTTTGTCGTCGTCTTCGGAGCTCTCGACTTTCTCGTCGTCGACGGTCTCCTCATCTCCGTCCTTATCATCGTCAGTATCGGCTTCGAGTTCCAATTTTTCATCGTCGTCGTCGTCGTCGTCGTCATCATCTTCGTCGTCGAGATCCGAAGCTCCCAAAATATCGTCGTCGTCGTCGTCTTCCTCTTCGTAGTCTTCTTCCGTTTCGGGATGCTGCTGGACCGGCGCCTGAGTTTGGAGCGGATCCGGTTTTGGTGGTCGCGGAACTATAACGGACGACGGTTTCTTCACGTCGTTTTTTATAGCATTTATGCTACCGGAAGTCAAAGTCGGCTTTTTCTTGATAACCGTCGAAACTTTTTTCAAACCCAAAGGCTTTTCGGGAGTTGCGATGTATTCGACGTTATTGGAACTCGCGACTTCGCTTTCGATGTTTTCGAGAGCCGACGAGACTTGAGTTGCAGATTCGTCGGTTAGGGATCCGTCGGTTGACGATGCGAATTCTTCGTCGCTGTTGACGAGTAATTCGGTTGAAGATTCTTCGACATTGTCGACATCGCTGGAAGGAAGTTTAACCGGCGCGTCGTCAGTATTCCCGTCGGATGCTGCGGAAAGAGCCGCTTGCGAATCAATCGCGGGACTCGCCGTTACGGGCTTTAGATTTGAAATCCCTGCGGAACTTCCGACGTTCTCGACAACCGGAGCCGCGGCAGTTGGTTTCGTCAACATTGGGATTGTGAAGCTAAGGATCGGGGCGACGGTCGTCGGCTGCGGTTTCTTTTTCTTGTCGGAATCGTCTTCTCCCGTTAGGATGTCGAGGAGAGCACCGAATCCGAGGATATCGTCGTCGTCGTCATCGTCGTCATCGTCGTTCGCTGTCGATGATCCCGGAACTGCATTTCCTTCGGGCGCATCGTCGTCATCGTCATCATCGTCGTCGTCGTCGTCGTCCAATCCGAAAATGTCGTCGTCGTCGTCGTCATCCGCGGGGGGTGCGTCCGCTTCGACGATCGGCAATTCTTCGGCGGGTCGAAGCTTCACGCCGTCGGGTCCGAATCTTTAAAGAAAAATATGAATTGTTCGTCGTTTTTACTTTCGGGAAAAACGTTTTCTCAAAAAATTTTAAACAATTTTTTTTTTTTTTTTTTTTTCCGAGAATAAAAAAAATTTGAAAAAACGATTTCCGTTTTGAAAAGAGTCCTTAACTTTCGATTGATGTCGTTTTTTGTGTTTACTATTCCGATTATATTATTTTTGGTGTTGTTTTTACGATTATTTTTCTTATCCCGACGATTTTTTTTTGAAATTTTGCTTTTCGGAATACGTATTTTCTTACGACTATTAGCGTCGTTAATTTTTTGTTTATTGGATTAATAAGCAATATTCGGAGATTAAATTTAATCCCCAAATAAAATTTGAGGATTTCGGTTTTTTTTAAATTTTTTTATTTAAAAAAAAAAATTTATTAACCTGAAACAGCTGACGCGTAGCGCGGCTTCCAGTTCAGTCGACGATTGGAGTTCCAATCCGAGACACGCTTTGAAATGATTGTCCGCTTCGCGTTGAATGGAGTAAATTCGACCGCAGAATTTCGTCAGACCGCCGGGCATCGGGAAGCACACGGCTTTCGGTTTTTGTCCTGTAAACCATAACGAGAAAATCAAAGTCACATACAGTGAATTTTTTTTACGAATTAATATAACACTCGTTGATCGCAACGGGAGGAGTTGCGCCCACTGAATTTTCGAGTGCCGCTGTCGCGTGTACAATAAATTTACGTAAATTAATCAGCAAACGATTTGCCACAATGACGATGACCCGACGAGCGAACTTCCGGCAAAAAATTTTATACGCGCGTTAGAGAAATTTATCTTTTAGAAAAGTTCTCCTCTCGTTTCGTCGTCTAACGGAAATATATGACTCAACTATATAGCGAATCATCGGAATCGGTGAAAGTCGTAGCGACTGAATGGTTCCGGAATACTATTTAAAAAACATGTTTACCGCGATAACTATGCGATGCGACAATGTGTACTTAACACGTCGGCTCTCAACGGCGTTATTTTATTTTCGCAACTTTTTTTTTTTTCACGAGTTCGTTGACTGTATAATTTTCGCTTCGCACACCACACGTATTTTTGCGCCTGTAATGCCATCCGAAAGCCTCGATATCTTTTTTTTTCCCAACTTTGACACAAATTTACAAGTTTTGAATTCTTTTTTTAATTTAATTATAGTGAAATCGAAGCGCAAAAATGTAAGGAATATATCTGTTACAGCATTCGATATGTCGATATATCGATCGTATCGATATAGTGAAAAATATAAAAAAAACATTACGTATTTTTTCCCGTGTGGTAAATACATCGAAAAAAATGGAAAATTAATAATGATAACAAAAAATTAATATTTACCGTTTACTACTGTACTCGTCAGAATATTTTCGCCCATACTTAATTGAACGGCCAGTTTGTCCTCTTCGAGATATTGCAAAGACGCGCATCCTAAAAAAAAAAAAAAAAAAAAAAAAAAAAACGCAACAATTTAGTAAAACGCGTTACCGACGTATGTTTCTTCGTGTTACCGACTGCGTAACAACATTAATCGATATATTTCAAAGAATGAATAATCACCTGGTCCCTTCAGCTGTACGATCGGAATATTAAAGTTTCTGCAGCAATTGCAAATATTCGCATTGCAAATGCAATACTTGTTAACATTTTCGGTCGCCTGTTTCAACGACATAACCTCGACACCCATAGTCATTTGTCTCGACTCGTTCGCCGTCCTTGCAACACGACTGAGTGTAATTGCTTCATTACGATCTAAAAATGATTCGTTTCATGTAATTAATATAATATGAAAGCGAATCGTAATTATTCAGAGGTCGGAAAATAATATGATTATTATTATGATTATTTTTTATAGTTGAAAGTTGACGAAAAAAAATCGATTTTTTTAATCTTTATGTCCCGCGAATGATTGGGTTTATTAGTAAAAAATAAATATGTTGTAATTACCAATTACTCTTCCGTAAGCCGCGAATGCTATCAGCAGGAATATTAATAATAACTCGAACACCGTTGACAACCGCATTCTTCCGTATTTTCCTTTGTTTTCCTATAATAAAGAGCGTAACGAAGGCTGAGTTCGCTAATGAAAAAAAAAAAAAAAAAAAAACGATAGTTATTCGCTTGTGTAATGGGTTTTCCGCTTATTTTGCATTTTGTCATTATTATCACGATCGCGCGTAGTGAAAAGAACAATATTTACATAACTGTAGATCGACGCAATTGCATTTGTCGTGTACAGACGACAAAAGAATATATTTACTATTCTTTAGATCAATTTTCATCTTTTTATAGTCGCAACGGAAATTGTTACCGTTGACAATATCTTAGGAGGCAATTTGTCAGCGTTGCAGGACATTCCGTAGTTTTAATGTACCGTTTTAATGGATTTTAACAATTCGCTGCGTTTCTGCATTTACCGAAGCGGACCGTCGCGGGACCGCGACGAATATGACGCGTGTTTTTTTTTTTTTTTTCACGTTTATTAAAAATGTAGAAACGACGATATTAACGTTTTTTTTTTTTTTTTTTAACGACGCGGCAGCCACATAATTATTTCCAGTATGCGCTACAGAGGATTTTTTTTTATGGTATATCGAATAAGGAACACAAGGCGCGAGGCGCGAGTCGTGGCTATGGTACCTCACGGGTGCGACCGGTTGACCTACATCACGGTCACGGTCACCGCCGGCTGATGGCTGAGCCTCGAAACGTCGTTCAACGCACTTTGGGCGGCCGACCAAGTGCCAGTAGATCGTCTAACTATGGCTAAGCTATGGACCATTATGGTCACGGAAAACTTGAAATGGTCATCCAGGTCTCCGAATACATCGGCACGCAACGCGGCTCTATGCAACACACTCGACGTATCGGTATTCGGACGTGCAGCCGAGTACTACCGGTCGGACTATCGGATGACTCGAGTTACGAAAGCTTTTGCGTCTGTCGAATTAATTGGATCTTTCGGATCAATCGATCGCAATTGGAGATCAAATTAAACGTTTCAAAGATCGAATTTTCTATTGCAACTTAGCGATGTATCGAAATAATCGAATTTTCATATGAAATTTCGATCGAAATATAAAAATTTTCATTTGCAATTCAAATGAAACATCGAAATCGAATTTTCATTTGCATTTCATTTGGAACGAAATTTTAAGATTTTCGAATTTTCATTTACAATTTCGAACGGAATAGTGAAATAATCGATTTTTCATTTGCAATTTGGAAGGAAATATTAAAATTTTCGAATTTTCATTTGCGGTTCGAACGAAATGTTGAAATTATCGAATTTTCGTTTGTTATTCGAACGAAATATTGAAATTTTCGAATTTGCATTTACAATTTGAATGAAATATTAAAATTATCGAATTTTCATTTGCAATTCGAACGAAATTTTGAAATTATCGAATTTTCGTTTGTAGTTCGAACGAAGTGTCGAAATTCTCGAATTTTCATTCGCATTTCGAACGGATAGGTTATCTTTTCAATGTAAGTTGTGACTATTTGCGTGTTGTTTCGTTACTGCAATTCGGTCGAAACATTATTCTTTACCAATAAATATTGTCGGGAGATCATCGGAACAATTGGCGCCATTATTTGTGTCAAACGAGCGGCTGTTCACCGATCCTTGACATCGTTTTATCGTACTATTTTAATAGCTCATCATCGCTATAAATTGACTAACAAATGGATACTGAATAATCGAACACAATCCATGAAATTTTCGCATAGATTATTAGACAATAAACATTTTTCCGATGATATAAAACTTATCGAAATCGTCGAAGTCATTCTGCACGATATTAACGCGTCGATGCGTATGTGGTACCGTTACACGCGTGCAAACTAAAATTTACCGTACACGAGTCGCGAACGATCCTTCGAGTCGACTTACTTCCAACTTCTTTTCCTAGAGCTCTGCCATTTTTCTTTACCCGAACGAGTTTTCAACCGGCGTTTCCGTCAAAAATAAAATTATTTAATTTTCGTAAAATGTTATTTGCAAAAAAGTCGTTACGTTCTCGAAAACTTGAAAAATGGCGGATTAAATTTTTTCGATGTTTTAACTGTTGTAATATTCGTAATATCTGTAACAACTATCGTTTTTTTAAATTTACTTATAATATTTTTTTTTATTAATTTGTAGTTTCCGAACTTATCGATAATTTACGATTTGTTGACAGGGGTCTCGAGAAAAAAACATTACATTATTTTGCCGATCAATCAGTAGAACAATTATCGACGAAATATTTTCAAATCCCAGATATTTGTGTCGAAAATATTTACGAAAATGATTTTCCTTCGGAATAAATATTAACATTTTTTATATACAGTTTAAAAGTTAAATAATTAAAAGTATTAAATATTCATCGAGGATTTTGTCCGAAATAACGTTTCGCGTGTATATAACTTATATCTTAAAAATATTTTATTTCAAATTCATCGGTTCATTGCGAAAAATGATTAAATCGAATGAAGAATCGACGTTTTACGATTTTCAAGATATTTTTATCGTACGGAATTATCGGGAATAAGTGTATCGCGATGTTTACGTTCTACAGGTGGGTTAACGATGCAACGCGAAAAAATAAAAAAATACGGGTAAATACGGGGATTAATTTCACTTACCTTTGTGTTAAATGTGTCGAAACGCCACGGTTTGTAAGATAACAAGTGTCACGTCTTTCCTCCGCCACCTCTCGACTCTTTTTCAACTCTTAATCTTACGGAGGCCAATGTCCAACTGAAGATGCCGCCCAACTACCCCTCCCCCGCCGCGCTGCTTTAAAAGTCGGTCATCCCACCTCCACCGTCCCAACAACGTTCGCCGAGATTATTAAGCATTCTAATGCTTTTCTAGGTAAATAAGACGAGGAACAGACGAACGGTGGATACCTTCCCCCGTACCGACCGTTCGAACGACCACTTCGTATCTTACGATATATAAAATAAAATAACATTGTTACGAACCGCGTAATAAAGTAGCAACACGTCAATCAAGTAGGAAACTTCCTTTTCTAATTACCTTTGCAAACAATTTTCGCCACAATAAAAGAAAATCTGTTTATTTACGCGTTTTTTACGCATTACGCAGAATGTTCGATCTTTTAGTATCGTAGATTACGTACCAAAATGCACGTAACGTAACGCACTAAAAATTTGCGTAATGTTAATTGAATCGAATAAAAAAATCATTCGTCAGAATAACTGAAGGAAATATCGATGAAAATTCACCCTTAAAAATAATCGGCGATGAATGGCGATTTAAAAAAAAATTTATAAATAATAGTCATTTATTTGTTCTTATACATTAATATTTTCTATATTCTATTATTAATTAATGTAATAATAATATTACCATATATATAATATAATTTTATTAAATATATTAATATTTTTTCGAAAAATTTTATGAAAAACAAAATGTCTGCGTAGTCCGGCAGAAAACACGATAGACGATAAACTGAAATCTGGCGGTTCAAAGTCGTCGTTCGAAAAAAAAAAAAAAAAAAAACCATAGAGTAGGCATTTGGTGGTGAGGACGTGTACCTTTCTCCGGTTAGTGGGTCGAAGAAAGTAGTTGCCAGAAGCGGTTTACCTTGGCTAATATAATCCGTCGGTTCGTTCGTCTTCAGGGGGGGAGGGGGGGGGGGGGGGCGGGAGTGGTACCTAAGAATCCATGGGGCATCGACGGTATAACTTGAATGACTGAAAACTATTATGGTACAGACGACGGTACACGAATACCGGTCCCTACACCCGGCAATGGTACCACAAGAATCTTCTATGGATTACGTTCGCCGCGAAGGGTTCCGGACGGTCCGAGTCACTTAGGTTATGTGGGTCACCGGGCAAACGAGTTTTTACGTAATAACTAAAAGGAGATATTATATATTGGAGAACAAGTCTCCCGTCTCTTCTCCCTTTACTCAAGAATCGTCCACTGAGGGTTCACGAAATTTTCCGAAACTTCATCACATTTTTTTCAAAATTATTACGAATTTTTATGAAATTTTATAAGATCGAAATAAAAATTTGCAAATTCGCACGAAGCGCAATCATTCTATTACGAAAAAACTATACGTTACAAAATATTTTGATATTTCGAATACATCGATATTTTGAAAATAAAATGTTTTCACTTTACATTGTTTTCGATAAATATTCATGAAATGTATACAAGTGGATGGAAATCTCATCAATCACCTCGAAGTATTTTCTCATCATTTCTATACGTATTGCTCACTGCCGCATGCATTTTTCTCAGCCGTACGTAAGCGCATCAAATATCGATCAATGAGAAGCAGTCGCTCACGGGAATCGGGTTTTGAGTCTTTCTAATAAAATACATCGAAGAATCGAAGGAAAAAAAACGATGTACTTTAAAGAAACTTACCGACGCGAATGGCGCTTATACTTCGATGAATAAAAACAAAGATGGACGCGCATCGAAGTTCTATACTGACACATCGGCACCTATTCGATGTAATTGAGGCCGCATATGATTGTACAGCACGATTGCTCAGTTCACCTACCTTTACATATATTGTATGCATATATATGTATATACAACGTGTAAGTGGGCTATCGGGAAGAAGAACGCGCAACCGGAGAAATGTCGGACACGTACAACATTGAAATCGTCCCAAGTTTTCACCTTCGTATAGACTGTTGGTAAAAGTCGTATACCGTGTTGATGATATCACGATACACACATCCTACTCGGACTTATTTCCATGGAGCGCAATTTATTTTTTCGTTGACACGGTATTTGTCAAATCCCAAATAATGGCGATAATAATAACTACAGATTTGTTACAAAACATCGATGTTTTTATTCATCAACAGGTACATTAAATTTAACCTAAAATGGCAGCGAAAAATGAATGTACAACGAAATTTGTGTAAATTATTGAATTTAAAATACATTTATAGTAAAATAAAAATAAATTATTAACAGTTCGTGTGAAATTCCCAGTGTCATTGAATTTTTAGGAATTTTTTTTTTTTACGAATTTTATGACGAACTATAAACGATCGTTGAATTTTCAATTTTTTCGAAAAATTCGAGTTTCATTATTTTTTTCATCGAATAATTTTATTGTTTAAATTTTATAAATGCCATGAGTCTCGAAATGAAATATTTATATTTCGACACCGAATGCGCGACAGGAGTTTCGCGTAGCGATTTACGGACGATGGTTTGGAAGAAAATCGAGTAAAAGTATATGTTTTCAATGACCGCAAGTGAGTGTTGGTAATGCGTGATAAGCATCCGCGTGACTCGAATGATAGTACAAGTGAGCATCGCGAGTTGTGAGGAGAAGTCGATGCGCGGCTCGATAGGAAGTCGCTGTCGAGAGAATTGTTAGACGAGAGCGCGACGGAGGATAAGGTTAGGATGCGCATAAGCATGCGCAGACGTCGCGAAGCGATGCTTTTCACATCGCGTAGAGGGCAACGCACACGAAGCGCCGAGAGTTTCGTTCTTTGTTCGTTGTATATAGATGGATGTTTTAACGATAATGGCGATAGGGAAAAGAGAAAAGACGAAGTTGGAAGAGATAGAGAAAGACGAAAGGAGTCGAGGCGCCCGGAAACATAGGGTCCTACGGCCGCTACCGGGATCTCGAAGGGGGTCACCCGGTCACCCAGATGCGGTTCTTTGCCCGTCTCACAGGCGCGCGAGCGGTTTATATCCACCAATGATGGTGGGCCCCGCCGTCGCGCTGTTGACCAATCCACCGGTTTACTCCTCAGGCCTACTATTCGACCGTCTCGCATGTGAGACGCGTGCCCGGCATCGGGTTAGATGTAAACTTGTTCCTTGTACCGTCAGGACCGCCAGAGAATCTCTTTTCTCTCTGATCCTCATTTTCGTTTGACAGTTCTGACAGTACCGCTGTTGCCGACTGACTCTCGGGCTGTTTGCGCATTCGCCACTCGCGCCCTGGCGTTCGGTCCATCCCTGTCGGCCGTCCCGAATATCTTTTTGTTTTTCCTCTTTTTCTTTGTTTTCTTTTCGTATTTTATTTTTTTATTAAATTCTTTTTTATTTCAACAAAGTTGCAATTATTTTTTTCGATCTTCTGTGATTACGAATTGTCAATTAACATCGTACGAAAAACGCGACGCGAACAATGACTGTGGCTGTGAGATTGATACTGATATTCTCTTTCGCGATCGTCGCTGTTTCCTCCGCTGGGATACTCGGTGAGATGAGAGTCCTGTGGATGCGTCTCTGCGATTTTTCTTGATTTAAGGATTTACGTCGGAGAAATATATAATAAACGGTTTTTTTTTTATTTACACGATTTTTTATGAGTTTTCGCGGACTAATTAAACAGTCAAAAACAGTGCATTTTTTCTTTGTCAAGTGCGATATATAATCGATAATCGGTGCGCGAATTTCGATGTATTTAAATCATTTTAGCCGAACGAGTGACTTGAATATCTTTTTTTTTTTAATGTGTCCGATTTTTTCTTAACGTCGAAACGGATTCCAGCGATAATATTTGTTTTTTTATTTATTATAAATTTTTTTGTTTTGTAAATCGAAATCGATGTTTAATTCTTCGTAATTGAAACAAAATAAAAATATTTTTTTGCCTACGTACGGTAACAGAGACGCTACTTTCATGGGATCTCCACGAAACTGAGGGACGATCATCGACACCTCAATCGAAGTGTCTGTGCCAAACTTCCGGTTGTTTGTGTTGCGTCGATCTCAATCTCACGACGACTATAGATCTCGGTGGTCCCGCGTGCATTAATATCAAGCAAAAGGAACAAAATGTCTCATTGAACTTGAGTTACGGCGATAATCCGGTTCACAATGCAACGATTATGATTGGTCAGTAAAGGAATTGTGTATTATTTTAACGTCGACAGTTTCATTATGCTTTCGAAATTTTTTTTTTTTTTTTCGAATAAAAAAATCCGATATTTAAAAATAAAAATTGATAATAATTTTAATTGAATTGAATTTTTTTTTATAACAACGCGATGTTATAGTTTCTAATGGAACTTTTCGGCGGAATTAATTCCATATTATTACGAACTTTTTTTTTAATCGCAAAAATTTGTGTTACGAATAAAAATCAGAAAACGATCGAAGACGCGAAGAAAGCAACGAAATATAAAAGTGGGACGAGAGAAAGCAGTTTTCTTTCAATTGCAATCGCCGATTATGGTTTTTAACTTTCGGATTTTCTTTGTTTGTTTGTTATGAATAAAAAGTATAGTAAATTTCTTGCAATTTATTACGGAGGAGCGAAGTATTAATAACTTTTGTTGTTGAACTGTTTTTTTTTTTTTTTTTTTTTTTTCAGATAAAGCTGCGAACAGACCAACTTGTATGAATCTTCTTTCGGATTTGGCACAACTTTGCGCCAAATTTACGTCCATTAGCCGAACGAATGAAGGTCACGATGGTTGTCTCGTCGTGGAACCCGCACTCATGAGAACACCGCAAGCGACTTATCACATTGGATGCTTCAATTTTAATCACGGAGTTCGACAAATCGAAGTTTCGACGTAAGTCTAAAGCTATTCTCTCTATTATCGTAATTAACGAATTATTATCACTGATGTAAACAACAATAACACCGAAAATCAAAAGTTTGCATTGAAAAAAAAAAAAACATTTAGAAAAAATAGAAATCGAAAAATGAAATTTTGAAAACATTGAAATCGAAAAACGAAATTATGAAAACATCGAAATCGAACAACCAAATTATGAAAACATCGAAATCGAAAAATGAAATTTTGAAAACATCGAAATCGAAAAATAAAATTTTGAAAACATCGAAATCGAAAAATAAAATTTTGAAAACATCGAAATCGAAAAATAAAATTTTGAAAACATCGAAATTGAAAAATGAAATTTTGAAAACATCGAAATCGAAAAATGAAATTTTGAAAACATAAAAAATCGAAAAATAAAATTTTGAAAACATCAAAATCGAAAAATAAAATTTTGAAATCATCGAAATCGAAAAATAAAAATTTGAAAACATCGAAATCGAAAAATGAAATTTTAAAAACATCGAAATCGAAAAATGAAATTTTGGAAACATCGAAATCGAAAAATGAAATTTTGAAAACATCGAAATCGAAAAATGAAATTTTGAAATCATCGAAATCGAAAAATGAAATTTAGAAAAAACATCGAAATTGAAAAATTAAATTTAGAAAAAAACATGAAAATCGAAAAATCGAATTTAAAGAAACATTGAGATCGAAAAATCAATTTTAGGTTCCAAAAAAATTTTTTTTTTTTCATTCGGAATGATTATTTTTCTTGTAAACGGAGAGCAGAGTCACGGAAAGTCCGCAGCCGCCAGCGGAGGAAGAGGAAGAAGAAGAAGAAGGAATAAATACGGATGAGCTGATAGCCGCTGTATCGGCGAGCGCTGAACAGGGGATCGCGTTATTTTCTCAGTGGTTGGGTTTGAACCTCAATCACAGGTTAAACTTAACAAATGGGAACAGTCCGGCGAGTGAGAGCAGCAGAACGGATACATCGGGTAACAACGCGACATCGAGAATGTCGAGAAAAATGGCCGACGCGCGACGAAGCGACGAGAGATTTAAACAGTTGCTGAGTGCACAGGACAACATAATGAAGGAATCGGCGCGCATCGGTCTGCCCAACGAGGCGCAGACGACTTTCGTTTTTTCGAAACCAGTTGAACAATCGTCACGGAAAACTCAGGATTTGGGTCGATCTTTGGGAAATAACGCGTTGGACAGTCCAACCGTTGTGCTCCGCGAGTCGCAACGGGGCGGACGGGCGTACAATATTCATCAGCATGTAAACGAAGTCTGAGATATTTTTCGAAAACAAAAATGGCAAAAAAAAAGACTAAGCGCACCGTACACGCCGAATTTTTTCACCTGTTTTTTTTTTAAGAGGAAATCGGCAAAATCAAATTTATCGAACGCACTTGCGAAACTCCGATCGCAACTTTATTTTAGATTATCGTTTCCATTTTTTTATTTTTTTTTGCAAAGAAGAAATTTTAAAAAACTCCGTTTAAAATTTTTTTTGTCGATTTTAAATTTGTACTTAATTTTTTTTTTTTTCATCGATGTATTATTAGTCGTCTAATTGGAACATAGCATACAATTGTGATTAGCAAATGTTAAGTAGTTTGTAATATGAATATCTATAAAAATGAATAATGAAAATTTCATCGAAATAAAATTGACTCCGATAATTTCGGTTCGCGAGTAACAATCGCGAATAATCGGTTCGATAGATCTTTATATCGCTACTGTATTCGCTGATATTTTCAGTAATTATTTAATTATCATTTGTTATAATCGATTAAAATTTTTTGTTTCAAAAAAGAACACTAAAAAAAATTTTATTGTACTTTTTTTATTTCCCAAATAGATCCAATAGTTCATTTTTTGAAAAACTTTAATGACAATTTTTAAAAAATTAAATAATTTTTTTATAATTTTAATTTACTGTTTCAAGAAATGGAAAAAAAATCGACGTTTTTTATTTAAAATGCGTAAAAAATATCATTTCGATTGTAGACCAATGAGATTTAGTTTCGATTCGGTGAAAAAATTTCCCTTTTTTTCGCGTCGCGATTGATGAAAAAAAAAATGCGGAGACGGAATTAAATCGAGGCTCGTATGCGAATGTTTTATTGATATTTTCATTCGCCTATAAAGTCACATATACGAACTTTACTTCGACTCTTAGTATTATTATTAAATTCAAAAATTGCACGTCGTATAAATAAATAAAAGAAATTAAATAATTGATCGAACTGCTTGAAAGTATTTAATTGTATTTATTTGTAATCGTATATCCGTACAAACATTTATTACGCGACATAATATCCTTCGAAACCTATAGGTTAGGTATGCATTTACGCGTTTTCGTTCTTAATATATATATATAGTTACCATATTGCTATACGGAATGATACACGCAATCTCAGCAAAAAATCTTATTCGCGGCCGCGCACCGCCGGCGCGTTAAAAAAAATCTGAGTTACCGAATTTGATTTATGTTCGAAGCACCCGTTTCTTTATATTGTACAAAATATCGTTTTACAAAACTATCAGCAAGTTTATTCAGTGGTAATCATTTTGCACGTTACAGTCGTCCATTTTGTTTTCTAGAAGCCATTGGAAGACTAAACTCGGTGCGTATCGTTTTCAAGTGTTTTTTCGACACAAAAGACGCGATGGAATATTATTGTCGGTGTACATCTATCCCTTTGATTTTTTACTTTCTATTATACATATAGATATGAATATATTTTCCGCGAACCCGCAGATCGCGAGTCTCGCGTCCGAGCGTCTCGGGTTAGGTATGTAATCGAAAAAATATTAAAAAACTGATCGGGTATTAGCATTAAAGATATTGCCGTTACAACCTTCAGATTTTAATGTTTCGATTTTACGATAAATCTCCGCGTTTACGATGAAAAATTAGTTAATATCCCCATGTGTGACTTCCACGAGTAAAAACAGCCCCCCCCCCCCCTTCGCGCCAACACCTGTCACTCGAGTTTTTCTTTGAGAATTGAAACAATTTTCGCGCCCCGTTTTTCGATCAAACATCGTGCTGCAGAAATTGGAGAACGTTTTGTCGCGATTTATCGATAATTATCAATCGTACCTTTGTTTCTTCGTCTCCCGATCAGTGTACTCAGTTTGAAGTGTTTGTGTTCGTCTGCACGCGGTACCTGCGATCTTTCGATGAACGCCATTTTCGGCTGATAAGTAAGTAAATCGCCAGTTTCTTATATCTGATAGATAGTCGGGCACTCGATGACACACTTTAACGACAAATTACCGTTCACTGCACGTCGGGTGCACGCGAACGAATGCGCCGCGCGCGTGACGCGTTGCGTTTGTCGCGTTAACATGTCAACGTCGAGAAAAAAAATAAAAAATGCGATACACATAACCTCAACTGTAAACGACTTTGCGTCGGCGTTTTTAAAAAGGTATTTCGCGCAGCGACCATCAGGATCGCATCGTTAGTCACGTGTTTGCGAATTTTTCAAATTTTCGCGGCGACCATCGCAATCGATTTATCATTATTTGGCGAACTTGGATCTGATATGATCGTAATATTAGTGTAGAAAAATCTCGTAATATCGCAATATGTTATTCAAAAAATCGATTACACTCTGCAATTGTCGGCATAAGAAATATATGTATAAACTATATATATATATGTATTCGTGTAGTACAAGTAGATGTATTTAAATTTATATATATTTTATATGCTTAGATATATATATATATATATATCGTTTATCACCGGCGAATAGTAATTCTCTGTAAATTCTTATTCGTAAATGCGAAAGGAAATGTTACAAGTCGACTAGATGCTAACAACGCTTTTTCGTCTTAAAATAATTATATTTCGTTTGCTTTTTGTATTTTATTACTTTTTTTTGTTTTTTTCTTCTTCCTTCAAAATATTCATTTCTTTCTATGTTAGTAAAATATATTTTTGGGTTTCATCTTTGGGTGTCCTTTGTTAATCTGGAGTTTTAAAAATAATTTTATTTCTATCGCGACTCGGACGCACGAACGATCCATCGCCTTCGTATCGTCTCCGTTCACATGTGGACGTTGAGCGATGTAATAAATTTATGCGACGCGTTCTTCGCTGCCGCGTCTACGCGCGCAATGACGATACATTTTTTTTGCAGTTCGTAACTTTGATTGATGACGTTACCTTATTAATCGATATCTCGAAAAAGTACAGTGTGACCAGTTTAAGTCTTTTATACGTGTATTCGCTACAGCGATAAATACAAATGGTCAACGAAAATCGCAAAGCTCTTTTTTTTTTTTTTTTTTTTTTTTTTCAACCGTAAAAATACGTGTTATAGAAAATTATAAAAATTCATTCGCGATCATTGGCGATTAATGTCGGTGCTTACTGCTCGTATCTCTATCTAACAATATTATTTTGTATAAATATAAAAAAAAAAAAAAAAACGAAAAAAATTTAACAATAGAATCGATGACTGCGTCGTTAGATTTTTCGCAATATTTAGTGAGCATAGTGGATGGAAGAACACGATGAGTGCTTATTTGGCACTGTGCGAAGCGAATATTTCGGTACTAATTACCGTTACGATAAAAGTTAAATAAAAAAATCGCACATCAATTTGCTTTTCATAAGCGAGCAAATGGCCGTTCGAAAAGAGTTTGAGAAATCGAGAATTCCACTAATCGCTTTCCAATTTCTATTAATAATCCATGTAGAAAAAAATACGGGAATGTTTATGATATTCATTTTCCAATAAATGTTTTTTTTTTTTTTCTTAATGAGTTACCGGTCTTTACTTCGCGGCTTATGATTTTCGATAAATCGCAAAAATTTGTGATATTTAAATTTCTCTCTCAAATTCTAATGTATATAAAGGTATTGAAAAGAAAAAGAAATAATAATAATGATTTTAATTCAAATTCGATTAACGTAAAAATTGGAAACGTAAAATTAGTTGATGATAATTCTCGATGGGAAGTGAGTTGATCGATCGGCTCATCGCTTTCGCTTTATATTGCGCGTGAATATGTAAAAAAAAGCCATCGTTGGCTTTGAAGAGTCGTTGAAAATTTCACTCGACAACCTGTCGCGGTGTCGGTACGGCCGCCGGAACCAGCATCAGGCCGTCTTTCTTTCTTCTCGATACTCGTCGTCCAACGTGCAGAATAACGTCTCCGGCTTTTACTGCCTTAAATTCTGCAATCGCCTCGGCGTGGGTCATCCCGTGCAGAGGTTTGGAATTTATCGACAATATTTCGTCTCCTTAAAAAAAGAAATAAACGAGTTTATTAAAGAGGTTGTTAACGTTAAAATGTATCGTTACAGTTCGAGCTAAAAGCGGGAATTTCGTATCGTTTCGTATCGTTTCGTATCGTTTCGTATCGTTTCGTATCGTTTCGTATCGTTTCGTATCGTTTCGTATCGTTTCGTATCGTTTCGTATCGTTTCGTATCGTTTCGTATCGTTTCGTATCGTTTCGTATCGTTTCGTATCGTTTCGTATCGTTTCGTATCGTTTCGTATCGTTTCGTATCGTTTCGTATCGTTTCGTATCGTTACGTATCGTTTCGATTGTTTTCGATTGTTTTCGATTCTTTTCGATTCTTTTCGATTGTTTTCGATTCTTTTCGATTGTTTTCGATTGTTTTCGATTCTTTTCGATTCTTTTCGATTCTTTTCGATTCTTTTCGATTCTTTTCGTTTCAAAATAAAATTTTTGATCGTATTAAACTTTTAGTTCGGAAAGTACGCTTAATACATTCTAAAAATCTTTAACGCGTGAGAATTGATAAATGTTGATTTACCTTCCTTGACAGTGCCTAAGTCAGCGGCCTGTCCATTGGGAAACACGGTTTTCACGTAAATACCCATATTACCACGGGGACTGTCGGTCCCACCGACGATACTGAAACCGAGTCCCTTGTGTCCGGGTCCTTTGAAAAATCGTGCTGTTAAAATGGTAAAAGAAACGCCACCTTTTCCGGGACGCGGCAAAGTACAGAATTTCGATTCCTCGCTTTCCCCCGATTCATCGATGTCCTCAAGTTCTGAATCGGTGTTCAGTCCTTCGTCGGTCTCCTGCGGCCCCTATTAACATCATCGCATCAATATGATTATTTTCGTCTCATCGTATCAATAATTTATTTACTTGTTAAACTATTTAAATTTCCTTTTTTCTCTCTTTACTCCGTATAGCTTTTGGTTCTCAGGGAATTCATCTCACATCTCAATTAATAATATCTATTATCCTCAAAATATTTTTTTTTTTCATAATATAAATATTGAAAAAAATATTAATAAATAATTCTTTTTTTATAAAAAAAAATGGTGAATGGTATGAATTCATTAAAAAAATGGTATTATAACTCACATTCCACTGTTTCAGATTCGTCCCCGAGGAGCACGAAATATTGGCGACGCTGCGACTGTTGATGCGTCGGGAGGTTTTTTTGCCGGGACTCCGATCGGCGCCTAAACTCGACGGCCCCTCTTCCAGTTTATTAAGAACGCCGGCCGAGCCGACCGAAGAGACGGAATAATTAGCCACCTGTCCGCCGAGTTTGAAATCCGTGTTGCGCTTTCGAGGCGTTACCCTCGGTATGTGAATGTCTTCGAAAGACGATTCCTCCGAGGGATTTCGGGATTTAGAATTCTTCTGGAAAAGTACGTTTTCGTACGAATGACCGGTTTCTCTGGTCTCCGATATGCTTCTCGCGAGACGCGATGCACTCTCCCCGCTCTCTGCGTAAATTGTCGGCGATCTTTGATGACACCTTTGAAACTGAACGTTTTCGTACGGATGCTCGTGCCTCGTGTGCTCACGATTCTCCGAGTTGCTGCGACGAAGCGTGTCCCGCACGTGACTACAATTTCCGTTCGTTGAGTTTCTCGTCGTTCCACCAGCCAAGTGGAGGTTCTCGTAGGAGTCTTTGTTCCCGAGTACCGGGAGGATCTGTGAACCGTAGCTGCCGCTGCCGTTTCTATGGGATTCGTAAGTAAACGCACGAGAAGAAGCGTTGCTATCCGTGATTTTCGACTGCGGAGAATTCGGAACACTCGCCTCGGCGAGAGTCTCGAGATTATCGTTGTAAGAATACGGCGGCAGCGACGCCGGTTCTGTGGAGTCGTAACGCGATGGATCCAACTTTTGGCTACACGACGACGGTATGGGACTCGGAACGTAAAAATTGGAGACGGTATCCTTCGGCGGAAATACTTCGGTTACGCTTAACGCTTTTCGCTTTCGTATTCCGGCGTTTATCTTACTGAATTTGCTCCGCAAGACGTTCTGAAAGTCGGAGATTCCTTTGCTGGTACCTGAAATTAATTTTTTTTTTAGTGTTTATTTCTTTTTTTTGGTAATTTCTGGAGCTTTGCACGATTTATCTACGGGAATAATAACGATACTGTGGGTTTCGAGGAATTTCTAAAGGTTCTCATAACGAAGCGAAAGAATTAACGATGCCATTCATTACCGAGAGATCTTATTAACGCAATTTTAATGACTCGCAACTGAAAAATTATAACGGTAAATAATTTTTTTTTTTGTTTTTTTTTTTAACATCGAAAAAAATTAAATGACATCGTTTTTTTGCGCAAAAGGGAAATCGAAGAATTTCCGGAGTTTCCGAGGCGTTAATGGAGCGTTTTAGTGAAATTAACACATTTTTACAGTTTATTTTATTGGTTATTGCTACGACTCGGGGGTTTAGAAGTATTATTGTTACCGGGTAATCTCAAGGAACTCGTTTGCAACAGCTTCTTAGGCGAACCGTTGTCGTGCGATGATTTCGGCGCCGGCGAAGCCTCTCTGCTCGTTGGCGTGGATCTTACAGCGTGAATTACCGCCGTTGCGGAACCGTTTTCCAGCAGTGTTTCTCGCGGTTCCGAAATTTCTTGCACCGAACATCTTCGACGAAGTTTTCTCCATCTCTGACTGATGCTTTTGTTCCACAAGTTGAGATCTGTAACGAAGAATCGAATTTGAGAATTTATCTCCGCTGCAAAATTTTTTTTTTTGGCAATTTTTTTTTTTTTCGGCTTATAATTATTGCGTATTTTTTTTTTTTTCGTTTCATTATCACGCAAAATTAAATTTCTGATGTGACGTTCAACATTTATTCTGAGATTTTTTTTTAAGCGCCGTATATAAGAACATTACGCGTCGCTACAAAAGTCTCATACATCGCGCGTAAAAAAAAAAAAAAACCGGAGTTTGAGAAAAATTCGCAACGATGAAACAAAAGGCACATTTTTCAGCAATTTCTTTTTTTTTTCAGTTTATCGCCACAAGAAAATTGTTACTCGCGAAAGAATTCGCTTCTCAATAAATTTACCGTGTAATCGTGAATACTGCGAAACTGCTATTATGTATAGGTAACCGTATCATTCGCGACACGCTATACGATAATCTGTGTGATACATTGTTCCGTATTAAAGTACAGAACATTGCGTTCCATTGTTCGTTATTTTTTTACCCACGAAATGCGTGAAAGAAATTAGTTGAAAAGAAAAAATTGGGTGATACACCGGAGTTTCGTAAGTTACGAGAATTTTTTTTTTTTTTTTTTTTCGTATTCTCGTATCTACGGGATCAACTAACATTATTCAAAGTAAAACATTCATTACAATTCAGAACGGTTTCCATTCTGCTATTTTCCGGATGCCAACGACGCAGTGCTCCGAAAGTTGCGTCCCTTCGATTCCAATCGACGAGTTAACGTCGAAAAGCTTATAAAGGAATTTCCTTTTTTCACCCAAAACAAGACGCGGAATTCTTATTGTCCGTCGATTCGATAAAAATCCTTAATTCGATTGTTGAAGAAGCATTGCCGTTGCGATTTTCGCAAATTCTCCGCGATCTTTCGACGATTTAACGAACGTTAATCGCAACATTACGCGTCGCAGTCTGACGAAATTCGAAATCATAAATAATCAATCGTCGCACTGTTTAACGAACGTACGCGCGCCACCGGGGGCCGTAAGGTTCAATTGCTAATAGCGCGCGCCGCGGCTCGCGGAAGTATGCTAATTGAATTTTTTTTTTTGTTTTTTTTTTTTCTCGATTTTTCTATCTATGACGTTAGAAAAATCGTTGCTGGAGTCACCGAAAGTGCGTTCCGAGGAACACACGGCGAACACGTGGCTACGTGCTTCGCGTTAATACGAAATTTCTCAGTTTCCGTTTCGCCTTCTCTGTAGCTGCCATTGTCCGCACCACTCCCGACCATAATGCAAAATAAACTTTCACTTCACTACCGGATACCATAGGCGTTTATACCGCGGGTAGCTTTTGCCTTTCGGTTTATCCCCTTTTTCTGATTTCGCAGTTCGCCTCGTTATCGATCGATCTTCGTAAGAATTAATAATTTTCTTCTGCGGACTTTTATTTTTTAACACGAAAAAAATCGGTTCTTTAATATTTTCTTGTAGACTATTCCCTTGAAAAAAATTCCAAATGGAATCGCCGAGGAATCAACTAATTTCCGGTTGACTCGCTGGAGCGCGCGGCTCCAACCCACCGGTCGCGTTTGCACGCGGAATCGATACGAAACTCAATATTTTTCTACGGTTTCGCAATTGAAAATTGAGGCATTCGAAATTTTTTTTTTTTTTCAAAATTTTTTTTTTTTTATCGGCACAATTTTTTTAGCCGAAATTTAATCGTAAAATTCACTTTTTTTCGATTTTTTCACCAAAATCAAAAACTTTTCGTATTTCGATATCGATTAAAATTTAATTAAACAATTTTATACGAAAATCGTAATAAATAAAATAAAAAAACACTTCGCTATTATTACGCGTTACGTCGATGGAATTTTTAATTGAAACGAAGAGTTTTTCCACTTGCGTTTCAACTTCGCGCGGCAAAGAAAAATCGGTTGAATATTATTTTTCACTCAATTTCGATCGATCGAAAAATCCACTTTCGCGAAATTCACAAAACGAATCTCGAAAGTTTGTAGTTATCCGGATGAACAACCATCTGTATCTCGAGTCGCAACAGTTGAATGTAGAAGTAGAAGAAGCCGAGTATGAAAGCGAGCATTATCGAGTGAAAAAAAAAAAAAAAAAAAAAAAAAAAAAAAACGAAAAAAAAAAAAAAACGGATATGTCAGCGATGACGTGAGAGGCGTGGATTCTCGAGTTTCGTAAGTTTCTCGAAGTCGGTGTGTTTTTCCTCTTATCAGCCAATCGCGACGAGAATCGAAGGGTGTTTTTCGAAGGCTTCGCTGGAAAACGGTTTTATCTCAGTTTCGAGCAGCCGGTATATCCCTCCTCCGGGTTTCCCCGTCCCTCCGCTTCGCAAGCGACACTCGTACGCGCACGATGTTTTTTTTTCCCTGTGCACAATTTTTTTTTTTTTCGTATTTTCCGTGACTGGCGCTGCTGAGATTCTCGAAAGACGAAAAAAAAAAAAAAAAAATAACAAAAAAACAAAAAATCTCCCGCAGCCGGTATCTCAGCAGCGTGTAAAATGTGTACACACGGTACGCAGTCTCGTCGAGGACTGCCGGCAAAGACTTGGAGTTATATGCGTGCGAACGGATTTTTTTCATGTGTGCGTTCGTGAAGGTGCGCTTAGCCGCCGCATGCCGTACACCGCCGTCTTTTCTGTGTGCGTATTACTCGAGACCGCGATGTATTCGTAAGTATTTACATTGAAATAATGGTATGGTATGCGTTCAGTGTCCGTGAAGAGTAACGCACATGGATGACTATTACTACGACACACTCATCGGTTGGGTGTGTCGGTGCCTACGAACGCCAAGGCGCGTATAGGATCGGTATGAGTAATGAACTTTCCAGGTGTGCAACACAATCCCCCTTACGACTTTTTGCGATCGAAATCTGTGCGATTGTGGGATTTACTGGTTTAAGAATCTGCCAATGTTTGCCGATCGACTATATATATTTTTATCGCGTGTTCTCGCGCGTCAATTATCGGGGGGATGGAGTCGATGTTCCGATCGATTGGCGGAGAGGAAAAAAAAAAAAAAAACAAATTTGTACGCTTAAGTATACGTGCAAACAAAACGGAGTAATCTGTAGGTAGAGATCCGCAAATACGCGATTGTTCGACTTTTTCGTCGGTTTCACGCGAATAGGAAAGTTTCGGAGTACGCGATGCCTATAAACATAAGTCGGCCGCAACCCCCGTCGCTGCACCAGCGACGGGATCCCCTGACGAGTTTAAATTAATAGCACTTTCGCGGATAACGAATTAGCCATTCTAATTCCCGATTCTTGGATTCACTGCGAATGCATTGCGCCCAGAAAAATATTTATTTCGTCCAATAAATATTTTGTAGAAAAAAAATGTCTAAATTCCAAAAAAAAAGTCTTCGTATTTTTGAAATTTTTATTAAATCGAAAAAAAAAAATTGGTGAGAAAATTTTTTTTTTCGTAATTATGAAAAATATGTATAAATAATAAATATAATGCACGATTGCGAAAAAAAGCGAATTTTCGGCAATTTGGGGCGAAACCCTTTTTTTTTCGATAATTTTTTTTTTTTTTCAATTTTTTCAACTATTCGATACATAAGTCACGGAAGTTCCGCGGATTGGACGAAACGCACAGTGAAACGCTTATCCATCGTATGCATCGGAAAAGTGACGGAGTTACGACCGGACTGCATCGGTTTTTGTACGCATAAACGAGTACTTTGCCGCTACTGGATGCGTAAGAAGCGAATGTGGGAGTTTCAGTTCCGCGGTTAGTCGTTAAAATACACGTTGGTTAGTTTGGATCGTCTGCGGATTGTTGAGAAACACCGTGACACACCTTCGTCGCACGAACACCGATGTGTGTTTTCCGCCGTTCACGTTACGGTATAAACTACGAGAACACATATATATGTATACACGTCGACATCACCGTTCGACTCGGTAGCTTCTGCATACCAGAAGAGATTATGTACCTCCGGTATGTTCGTCGGTATGTATATACATACGGTATGTACACACATACCGGCGGACATACCGATATTGTATTCGTGCCGTGAACGGTGGTGAACACGCCGCGCACGTTGCGCGTATCGTCAGTACGCCTCTCTGCACACCCCATGTGCCCCGAGACTTTTCCTGCGCCGATCGAACTTTGTGTGGAAAACACTATTTGTACGTATTATTATTTTTGCATCGTTCCTCGAGAGCTTCGTGCGCCTTTTTAGTCAATAATTTGATCGGAAAGGTTAGGATATCGCGATTTTCGTATTTCCGACATTTCGCGATATCAGTGACCGGTATAAAAATTAAGTTTCCAATGATTTCAGGTTCACTTTGGAAAAAAAGTAAAAATTCTAAACAAAAAAATTCGCCATATTGGAATTATTATTTTACTCAAATAATTTTTTTTATTATTGTTATTATTATTTTTTTATTTGCCGATTGTTTCCTTTGCAAAGTATAATTTTTCATAGTTGCGGATGATAATTAAGCAATTAATTTTTTAATTTTTTTTTTTCGAAGATTACTTCGAATTTTATAATAATATATAAGAAAAATGGATTTTTATATATGAAAGTTTGTTTTTTCGGGAATTTTTAATGGCGGCTTATCTTTTTAACAGATCCGTCTGTTTATAATTCCGTACCTTTGTTCTTGGAAATTTTATTTCTACTTGTTTGCCACAACTCTCGCGATAGAGAGAGAGTCGTCTTTGGCTCCTTGGAATTCACAGGTATCAGAGTGACTCATATTTTTTGTTAAACCTGAAATCAAAAGATTGAGTCTCCGGAACACGCGGGTTCCCGCGTGCGTTATATATATATGCGGGAGTTGTCTACCTATGTAAGGAATACGAAACCCACGAATAAAGATTGCGTTGTTTCGTTCGTAAAGCGGCGCAGACTTGAATTCGAGTGAACGCCGCGTTTCGCCGACGCAGTTGTCGTCGACGAATCGTACGCTTGTATGCGATACCTAAGTCTGTGAGAGTTACTAAATGACACGTTGCTGTGCGTGAGGTCAATCCAAGAGAATGCTTATTCCATAGCGCATTGTGCGCCGCGTGCTCACTGGAAGTCATGGGCTCCGACCCTATACTCGGTTCGACCGAAGTTCCGTACGACTATACTATATCGAAATCGAATTTGTCGAAATCTTCGATGTATTGGAAAAAAAAAATGTCGCACTTTCCTTCGGGACTTCCGATGCAAAAAGTCTCAATAACGTCGCCTCGAACGTAATAACTAATAACTAACAATAAAATTCCTTACAATTTTGATATTTTTTCACTTTCTGTTTATTATTATTATTAATATTTCTTTTTTTTTCGATAATTACGAATTATAACTCCATTTTTTTTCGGCCATTTTTAATTTTTTTTTCAAAAAGTTCGAAACACGAAATTATCCGGAAAATGATTCGGATTCGTTCGGCAATGGATTTTGAGGTTACGAATTCGAAGTTTCGAGGATTTTTTTTTTTTTTTCTATAGACTTATATTACTTTAATAATTCCCGCAATAAAAAGAATCCGTTCGCTATAACGATAATCCATTGTTTTTTTTTTATATTCTCGATAGTCGCGGATCTCACGGTTGATTCTCGTTCTCCATTCTTTATTTATTATTTCAAGTAGGTTACTCGGTTGATCCCATGGGGCGGGAGAGGAAGCGCAGTTTTAATTGGTGGTATGTTGAGCCGTTGGCAGTTATGAGATGTGTCGGTATACGACCCGCGTATGTCGTATATATATATCGCAGTGTCTTGGATTAGTTTTACAAAAGGGCGCCAGAGTTCCGGCGCGGGATCGACGTCGGTCCCTTCCTTTTTCCACATAATATACGAACCTACAGCTGTAAAGGACTCGGAACTGTTTTCCACAGCTGCTCTCCGTAGCGCACGTTCGCGAACGCTACTTATATGTGTACAACAACTGGGGAGGCAACGCCCCTCAGCGAAAATCTGTCGTTCTTGTCGTCTGGTGTCATATAGATACTTCGATGTTTTTCTTCGTATTCCGAAAAAAAAAAAAAAAATTTTCTCGACCGCTGATATTTTTTTCGCGGAAACATAATATTAATAACACCGTAATATCGCAAAATAATCGTTTCTAATCGATTTAACGTAAAAATTGTTCCGAAAAAAAAAAAAAAAATCGTAATCAAAGGGTTAAAAAAAAATCGTAAAAATTCGACAAAAACTTTTTCATAAACATCTCTATTCACCGATCTACTTGTCGGTAATGAGATTAGAGTGGTTAACCGTCGGCAGCGGGACGGGTGCGCATTCGAGTGCCAATAGTCGTGATTGCGCATCTCAAGAGGCCCCTTGCGCTCCGCCCTTTCTATTCACCGAGCAATCGAAAGCCGCGGGCAACGCGCAAAACCTCATTTAAATTATCCTACGAGGGGGCAAATTCTATCGCTCCTTTGTCACGCTCTTTCTTCTTTCCTTTTTTGAATTACATAACCCAAGTCTTCCGCTCCTATAACTATTCTTATTCGAGACCGTAGTTAACTAAGCACCCAATTACTTTGTCGCGACGAAATTCTTCGTATTCATTACGTCTGTTCAACCCTCGAAGCCACAGTTACCGACCGGATGCATTTCTTTCGTTATTATTTATTATTTATTATTTATTATTTATTATTTATTATTTATTATTTATTATTTATTATTTATTATTTATTATTTATTATTTATTATTTATTATTTATTATTTATTATTTATTATTTATTATTTATTATTTATTATTTATTATTTATTATTTATTATTTATTATTTATTATTTATTATTTATTATTTATTATTTATTATTTATTATTTATTATTTATTATTTATTATTTCGTTTGATAATTTTTTTATCGGGAGATTTCGTTGTTGTGGTGTCTGTAATTCCGAACGAATCAGGTGGAGTCTACACGTCAGTGACTATCTACTGCGTTCGAAATGAAAAGACAAACACAGATATTCCGAATTGGATATCAGAATGACGCATATAAAAAGTTTCGCACTCTTTCGCTCTCTTCGCTGTCTGTCCGTCTCTCGGAACGGAGTTCGGTGGGAACTGAATAATACGAGTGGTCGGAGTAGACGAAGCGGAGGATTTGCTCGAGCGCCCGGTAGCGGCTATCATATGCTTAGAATATTTTTTCAGAGGCGCTTTGACTACCGAGCAATTACGGAATTGGGATTGTCTGGTAGATGAGTTATCGCTGCTGTCGTCCCGTTTAAGTAGACAACTACTGTACGTGACGCTGCGCATGCGCATCGTCACTTACGCGCAAAATTCTTACGGCGATCAGTGTCAATGGCCGCGCGGATTAAAGTGTTTCCTATATACGCGTATAGGATAATAAACGCGATTGCTTTCGATTACCCGCGATTTCTTACTGATTCTACGCGTCGCGATTATCATTACGAGATTCCGATGGGCGCACGTGCCGCAGACACGCCGCGATGTTTGTTGCTAATGCTATAGGGAGCGTATTGCGGCGGAAGCTGCGAAGGAAAGGATTTCACTCGTCGAAAAAAACGAAGAATGTTAAAAAAAAAAGATATAAAGTAGAAATATTACGGAATACGCCGACTGTCAGTGAATCTCAACCCATATATCGATGTCAGCGCCAAGCGGCGTATTTTCGTAACATTTTTCGATCTAATTAATGATTAAAAAAAAAAAAAATTCCTCGACAGAAATTATAGTGATTTCTCATCTCGTCAGTCGCGGATACCATTTTTATTTTTGCGAATAAATACACGCGACAAGAAACACTTCAGATTCTTCGAAAGGAAGTCGCGAGAAGATGAAGAAGTGAAGAGAGATCGTTGATTGCTTCTGCGCAGACGCATAGATATCCTATATGAATTAATTCCAATCATAAATCATTGGCAATGTTTTTCTTGGTAATTCAGTACATCTTTCTCGGTAATTCCATTAGATATTCAATAAAATAGATAGATGGGAAAATAATTTGTGGGAAAATGTGATATAAAAAAAAAGATCGATAATTAGTCAACGATACGAAGGATTTTCCCCTTAAGGCGTTTCATCCGTAATGTTACTTTGATGAGATACAGCGTAAGACTTATACATAGTATCTGTTGGATACGCGGTAGTTAATTCGTCGCCACTACCGTAGTGCCGACGAGTTGAGAACTCCTTGCATAATTGGAGTCAACGATGCGTACCGAGTGGCCTCAGCCATTGTCTGCATACAGTTAGCCGATTATTCCGCGAAGACGCGAAGAGCGAAATTCTATCGGAGTGGCGATGTTAAAGGAGAGGGGAGGGGGGAGGAAACAACACGACAAGAGAGCAAAAGCGAAGGAGTAACGAAAGACGAAAGAGGCAAATCCGATCGTCCGAATGTCCGTCAACTCGCCGCGCGACAACGACGCGCATTGTACACGCGTTACGTACGAATGCCTAAAGCGAAAGAGTTGTAAATACGGCGAAGAAACGAATGAGGGAAAGAAGGAAAAGAGAATGACGAGATAGCGAGGGAGGCAGTGGCGAGATACGCAACGATTGCTGCGAGAAGGCTTCACGGTGCAACGCTCTGGTGACGCGTCAATGGCCTTGTGCCCCGTGCTACGGATACTACACCACGATGCACCGCGATACACGACACTATACGCCTCATGCGTAACGCGATACGATATATATCATTAAAAAAAAATAATAATAAATTCCGATTACGTTATATCGGAGTTTTGGTACCAAAAAAAAAACATCTGTGCACTGAACGATTCGGCTGATTGGTTCTTATCGATGTTTTCGTAATTTTTTTTTTTTTTTTTACGAAAATATTGAAAGATCGTGGAAAATTTAAAAAAATGAAAAATCAATAAAATTATTGTAAAAAATTGGAATAAATGAAATTTTTTAAAAATATTTTCTTTATTTTTATTTATTTTTATTGGGTATTCGATTTTAATGTTCGCACAATCTCCTGTCGCGTTACGTCACGATGACATCATTCTCGTGTGTCGACTGCTGGTTATTATTGTTTTTTTTAAGCGTCGCGCGGCAATAGCACGAGGAATTCGAACGATCGCCTTCGGCATGTCGATATCTACATGCAACGAGCGCATAACTCAAGGATCGCATACGACAAACTCGTCAACAACGCGAAAATGCGTCAAGACAAACCTTCGATTGTATACATCATTCCGGCGCACGTATAAACTGTCTTCCTGCGCATATTATTCAGCGGTCAGATGTGTAAACTGACTAACGTATAGTTTACCATTGCGAACGCTAAGACTCGAACCGAAGTTGGCTGAGTGTCAATGATCGTCGAGGAAAGATAACGTACGACAAACGGGAAGCACATCGACAGATCGTATACGGAATATCAATTGACCGATTTGACTCGAACGCTATTGCTGCCCATAGCTATAGAATGACTCTACAACCGCATCGATTTCTCTGAAATTCACTATCAAACGTAAATTATGCCTCCGCGTAATTGCCTATTTGCTTGATAATTAATTATAAATACGATTTTGAAACGATCGATGAAATAAAAAAAATCGAAAAAAAACGATCGAACGATTTTTTTTCGATCTTCGAATTCGAAGATCGAAAAAAAAAACAATCATTTTTAATTCAACTTTCTTCGAAAATCGATATTTTGATGAAAATAAAAAAATAATAAACATAATGCCGATCGACCGATATATGAAAAGTAAAATCTCAAAAAATCGATAAATTTAACGATCGATCGAAAATTTAAAAAATAATAATATACAAGACGATGATGATAATGAGATTCGAAATATAGCGAAGTTGAGACACTCTATTCTGAGTGCCTGTCGGACCAATTATTCGATCGGCGCTGGAAGTTGAGAGCAGAGGACCCGACAGCATCCGCATCATTAGCTTCGAGTCGACGCGCTCCGCAGTCTCCGACAGACTGTTGAATTGAGAGCCCGAAGATTCAAAGCAAAGAGGGGTCCTATAATTTTTTATTAAGAATGTTCCGCAGGTCAACGATGACGACAACACAGATGTCCGTCGACGGTGACGAAGTATTGACCGCGAAGACCGTTAATGATGATAATTCCGTTTGATATAAAGGAAGAAAGGGTCAACGCGATCGAGAAATCATGGGAAACCTCTTCCGATCCTGATATTCAACACATTTTTTAATCCTCGGCGAAAAATTTCGGGAGATCAAAATTTCAAATAAAAATTTTTTATTATGTTTAAAAATCGTATATTTAATTCACCTGAAATCCTCGCGATATAAAAAATGTCGAAATTTGAAAATCGCGAAGTTTAAAAATTTTTTTTAACGTACTTCCGGTACATATTTTCTTTATACAATATAAAATAACATATGGACATTTTTTTTTATGTTTAAAAATCGCGTATATAATTCACGTGAAATTCTCGCGATATAAAAAATGTCGAAATTGGGAAATCGCGAAGTTTTTTTTATTTTTTTTTACGTACTTCCGGTCCATTTTTTCCGTATACAAATATAAAATAGCATATCGATGGAGAACTTTTAATTAAGGTGACTCTCTTCGGACGTCTCGTTGCTATCTATCGCTCGTTACGGAGCGCAAACCAGAATAACGAAAGAGCGTTGGTGCGCGCGCATCGAACACATTTTTTTTTTTTTTTTTTTTTCATTTCTAATTGATAGGAGCATTTTTGCCGGACGAGTTTCCGATAAGCCGGCGCCTGCCTCTCGGCTTGTATCGGCAAAGCGACTACTATGCGGAGATCGCGCGCATATATCGCGCATAAAATATGCATTGCCACCCCATTTGCCCTCTTTATGCTTTCCTCGCCGGCGCCCCTTTCTTCAAACGAATTGATTGCGCGCACAGCTTGCCATGCAGACGAATCTCGAGGCTTTTGAAACATAAATCGAACGAATACCGATAAAATGAAATGCCGAACCGCAATCTCAACGTAGAAAAATGATGAACATCGATGTTTACTTTGTTGGTTATCGTCGATTGTTCGTTTGGAGCCGATAGTTGTTCCAGTTTACCACTTACGGACTTCAGATCGAATCAAAGTCTATACTCTGCTTTCTTGCAATGCTAAAAATAATTTCTCCGTTAAGGGAGGGAACTAAGCGATTTTCGAAAAAAAAACAAAAAAAGAATCGGATTCTATCAATTTTTTTATAGGTGAAAAAAAATCGTTTCACAAGTTCCATGCGATTATTTCTCGGAAATAGTGTTTCAAACACGAAAAAAACATCGCAGTTTGAAATATTAAAAAATATAATTTTTTTTTTTTTTTTTAATATCGGAAAAAATGGTATTAATTTCAGACGGAACTATATATAGACTTGCGAATTTTTTTTCGAATAATCAACCGCGTGGGATTTTTAATGAGATTTTTTTTTCGATAAGAAATAAAATACGCATTTTGACTTCAAACTGCGAATTTTTTAAAATGTATTTACGCTGAAACTCGATAATTTCATTTTTACGATTCTCTCATTCCGTTCGAAGTATCGAAAAAAAAACAAAATTACATTTCCGGTTATTATATTTTGCTTTCGTAAGCATTTTTATTGGTAACCTTCAGATTAACGGATCGCAATACGAGAAAAACTAAGTAAGAGCTGTAAGTACATAATCGGTCGACACAATGGGGTCGTATGTGCGGAGGGGAAGAGCAGAAATGTGTTGATGGTAATTCCAATGGAGTGGTATGAATGCCCTACTAGCCTCGCCCTCCGTGTGCGCGATAATTATTTTACCATCGTCCGTTCGGTAGGTACAGTAACAACGCGTAATAATGGAATAGCGGAGGAGAATCTTCGTGAAATAAAATATAATACAATTACCTCATAGATAATATTAGCGGTGTGAAACAGAATTTTAAAACTGTATATATCGCATAAATGTGTGTATACGGTGTGTATATAACGAATATAGAAGCCGTATAATGCCACGCGGTAGGTACGAAGTCTCGGTACTGTGCACATAATTATAGACGCGTAACGGGTCTCGTTTAAGCGTTTCCCCCGCCACCCCCGCGCCTGAGGCTCATGTTTCATCCATATAATCTCACCGAACAGAGTTTTGCTTCACTCGGCTAATTTTTTTTTTTTTTTTTTTAATAATCTATTCGTTTCTCGGAATATAAAACTCCGCACTATCGCCCTATATGCGGACCCGTGCAACTGAGAAATAAGTAAGATATCGTTTTCGTTACGGTCGACGAACTTTGGATCGTGTGATCGACGCGCACGCGATGTATCTTTGCTTAAGAACGGTCCTCGTCTGTTAGGGTACACATAGTAGTGTATTGTACGGAATATTGAATTCCATGCGGGTAATAAAAGAAAATTGAGGCTCAACAGCCAGCAGAATGTACAATAGGGGAGTAAAGACGAGTCTCGCTGTGGGTATATTTTTTTTTCGTACCATTTTTTTTTTTTCATAATTTTTACCTCATTTTTGACGATCGATGCCATCAATTTTTACGAAATTTTATTATCGCCATTTTGTTTATCCGGAGTTCATGAGAAAATCATAATTTTTGAAATTTTCGTATTTTTCGTTGGAGAAATTTTTTTTTTCGTTCGCTTTACAAAACATTTTTGTGGAATGCCTCAGTACATTGTGGAGAAAATTTATATTAATTTCCAGTTACATCGAAATCATTATAGATTCACGCGTCCATTACTTACGAACCCACGGAATTAGCGTTGCGAAATTAATTGATTTTGTGAATTTATCATCGAGAAAAAAAATGATCGAGAATTCTTATGCATAAGTGTGCAATTTTTTTCAATGAATTTTATCGTCGTTTTTTAGCGTTGTTACCTAATTTCTATTTAATTGTCGAATTTCCGGACTAATTTACTTCATAGTGTGTGTGTCGTGTGTAAATCTTAAGTAAATATCGATCTTTATTGATTTTAATAAAAAACACTATATATCACTTTGTTCCTCGTGTTACAGTGTTATTTTCAATTTTTACCCATTGATATTCTATTGTTATTAAAAAAATTTCAAAAATCGTGGAAAAAAAAAAAAATCAGAGTGAAAATTTTACTATTACATTCCTATTATTTTCCTCATAACCTCGAAATTTTTATATACGAGACTCGACGATATTGAGCGATGTATAGTTCAGCCACTTCCGGTTCAACAATGTGTCCAGAATTTCGGCAAAATTCGTAAATGAAAACTTCCAACCCAATAAATACCCAATAAATATCATCGAGTATATAAAACAATTTTTTATTTTTTCTAAAAATCAATCGCTCACCTTTGGTTTCGCAGACATCACATAAGACCATTTCCAGTGCACAATTTTTAAAAAAATTTCACCACAATTGACTCGACATTTGATATCGTTTGAAAAAAAAATCGTTTCGAGTCGCGCACCACACAAAATTAACGCCGAATAAACGTGGGGGTCGTAAAAAAACAAAACGAAAAGAAATCCAACGAACCGCGGCCGGCGCGTCGCGAAAGCGATGTCACTCGGCGGTCTCGAAAGTGCTAACGGTTTGACAGCTACGGTCGTACTGACTGGCGAGGATCGGGCATATGGGCGACATTTGGAGAGGAGAATATTTCATTGTAACGCCGAGACCGACGGTAGAGTAGGGGCAGGAAGGACCCCCGATCAATATTAGGGCGTAGACTCGAGGGATACCCGGGATGCGCAGCCTCCGTCACATAAGGTAACCCGGGATCCGTTTCGTTTCGTTCCCGAATTAGCCCCCCTCTATCGAAACTAATTCTTACGGAAACGATATTATCAATGAATCAATTCTTCGTGAGAATTATATATATTTATCTTTTCTATAAATCGTTTTAATTATCGAAATATCGGATTTTATAAATTTTGCAAAAAATGTAATATAAAAATACATATAATATATATACTTTAGAATTTTTTTTTTATTTTATTTTTGATATGAGATTAACATTTTTTTATCTAATTATTTTTATTATTATTTTGTCATTTTCATTGCATAAAAAATACCGAATTGTTTTAATTGGCGAGGGATGAAATTTTTCGAAATTATATTCGGAATACGATGTAATATTTTTTTGTATATAACATATATAGTGTTTTACTTTTTTTTATTCAGATATTATATTTTGAAAAATTATATCCAATTATTTTTATTATCATTTTGTTATTATTTTTTTTTTTTTTATGAAAAATATCGAATTAAAATAATTGTCGTGTCCAACGGTCGGATATAAACGCCACCGGAAGGAACACTCCTTTTTTTCGATGTTTGACTCACGTTTGAAGATATCAGTGAATCGTCTGATCGCGCAGTGAACGCGAACAATGGAATAAAGTCACGTGAAACCCCTTTAAAAAAATGTTCACGATTTCACTAACGTAACTTGTGGGGAGTGAAAAGGGGCCGATTGAAAAATAAATATAGACATTTATGTAGATATAGATATAGGGTCGCGTGCTGCAAGTAATATATATGGCAATTTGCGATCGCGTATATGCGGAAATGGCCCGCGCGGCGTGTTGCGGGCGGATATCGATCGTTTAGCGTGTAACAAAGTGGCGACGTTTTAGCGATAGCGCGATAACCCAAGACGCACGGAAATTCTTAGAGAGACATGTGCCAAAAACGTCTGTTTCGTTTTTTTTTTTTACAACATCGAAAAGCGTACACCGTGTATCGAAAATAACCTTAAAAATTGTTTCAAAAACTAAATAAAAAAAAATCAATGTTTAACTCAGTTTTCAATAATAATTCGAATTTGAATACAAAATCTTTTTTTTTACAAAAAAGTAAAAATTACGCTACTTACGAAATTTTTTTCTTTTTATTAAAAAAAAACTCATCTTTATTAATAAACACCATTTTTTCAAAATCTTACATAATTTTTATTTTTTTTTTTATTTAATAAAAAAAAAGCAAATAACATCGATTTACGATTATAGTGCGCATTTTTTTTTCTTATAAAGTTAATTCATTCAGAAAAGTCTCAATAAAACCACCGGAAATAATTGCCTTGACGAGAAAATAATGATTTTAGAATGCAAGAAATTATAGAGACGCAAACGATCATCTGTCCCGCCGTCAGCCCGACGCTGCAGACGGACAAACATCCGTGCGATATGTTTTTTTTCTGTTCGATGCCCCATTAAAGTCTCGTAAAAAAAAAAAAAAAAAGTCACCAAAACTCGAGGGGCGCGCCATCGAAGACCTACCTATACGGATGACACGAGCGTTCGATTAATTATCGGTTAACAGTACGGCGGAGCTATCGGTATCCTATCAAAAACAAATCGATCACTTCTGTCGTTGCCGACCTTTCGGAATAGAATTTTCCATCTCCGAATCCGTGAGAAGACGCGCGCAAAGCCTTTCGCACTGGCGGCAGCAACTACTCGCGAACCTAAGCGTCGGGCGCCATAAACGCCGTTTCTCGAGAGCTCAACGTGACTCTGGTATGCCGCTGGTATGTTATGTAGCGAAAGTCACGTGCCGCGCAAAAGTTAAACCCAAACGTGTGCACAGCGCAAATCCCTCGAAACTTCAATTAAAAAAAAAAAGACCGTTAATTATCATCCCGAATTAATTATTCACTTAAGATCGTCATTAGGCAATAGCAAATACCGCGATATACTTTCGATTATTGCGTATGCATAAGAAATTTTTTTTTTTTTTTATAAATCATCGGAATGTTGTGAAACGAGTAATTTTACGAAAGAACGAATTTCATTTCGCGCAAAAAAATTTGCTTAATTCTGCACGAATTTTTTGTTCATTCGTCCGAACGCGAGGGACGATACTACGAGTTTCGTTGCGCGATTGCGATGATGCAAATTTGTTTGGCGCGCGGTTCGTATCTTTCACTACCCACCGACACAGTAAACACGAGGAGAATAGTGGTTCATAGCAATAGACGATATTAAACTTTCTTCGACGGTATCCATATGTAGTCCCACATGTTTAAGGGGCTCAGTTCAAAGTTGTAACGCCCCGTCCCCTTCTCTCGAAATTCTACGAGGGGTAACCGGCATAAAAATAGGGGTTGTGCGAGTCTTGGAATTAATGGTTCGGCTCTGCTGCCGCCGCTACCCGTGTTTAACGTTTCACGGCTTAGCGACACCCGTAAACGACTACTAATCCGTTATTCCAATGGTCACTTTTAGTGTTTAGGATTATTTTTTTTGCCGTCCGTTTTGATTGACGATGAAAAAGTACCCTTTTTCGAAACCCCCATAAGTGGTTCGGATTTTAGTAACAGCGATTTATTATATTCAGGATGACGACGCGACTCCGAAAAATGGAAATTTCGGTAAATTTACGGACTTCGGAAAAATTGGGAAAAAATTATTACTTCAAATTTAACTTTTTTTTTTTTTTTTTTTTTTTTTAGATACGATTATAGAATTTTTGTTCAGAATACGTGGAAAAATCAGGAATTTTCGAATTGCCTATTCCGCGATAACCCGAAATAGTTTACAACCGAAAAAAAATGTCAATAACGAAATTTTGAAAAATGGTAAAAAAACGGAAAATAATAAAATTTCATTATCGAAATTGTCAAAAACAACGAAAAAAAAAATCGCAATTGCCATTTACTCACCTTTTTTCGAGTCCTCGCTATCCGAATGCAATTCAACATCGTGAAGTCTCATCGATTGAACGAAACCCCTCCAATGACTTCGCGGTCTGTCTTTCGCGTTTAAATCGCTGTGCAACTCTTCCAACTGCCTATCGGATTCCTTCAGCAAACCGTCCAAAATATCGGGTCTTTCTAACGGAGTTCCGTGTTTTGATCGCTCATTTATCTCCTCATTTTTCGTCAAATCGCTCATAGAATGAATGCTTTTGTTGCCGGAGAATCTCTTCAAGAATCCCGAATTCTCATCGATTCCTTCGTCCTTTTCGCTGTTATTAAGAAGCGAAATCCTCGAATCCCTGCGTTTTCGCGCCGGTGGTTGCGGCTGATCGATTTTTTCTCTCATTTCCACAGCATCGTCGTTTCTTCTTTGTCTCTCAGACTCCGTCGGTTCGCCGTCGAGTTTACCTGAGGCATTGAAACTCTTCTCCGCTCTCTTGGAAATCGTCTTATTCGCCTTCTTATCCTTCGACTGATTGTCCCTCTTAATTTCGCCCGAACTTTTCGCCAATACCGGATCTTTGACGCGCTGATCTCTTCCGGATCCTCGCGAAGCTTCGATCAATTTCTGCGCGAGAAATTTCGTTTTGTTCGTTTCCCCATCGTGTCTCGTCGCTTTTTCGCTGCTGTGAACTTTCGTTCCCTCGTTAATCGCGAAGTTCCGCGGACTGTTCGTCGTCCCGACTCGGCTCTCGCGTTCGCCGGGTGTTTGAAACATTTGCTGAATCTTTATAATATCTGCGCGTATCTTCGCGGCATTCGAAGAACTGCTTTTCGTTAAGGCGCTCACAGCACTTCCCGAGGACTTTGTTCCGTTCTCAGGTTCTCTTTCGGCTCGTGTTGCACTTTGACGCGAATTCCTTTCGGGTTGCGATGTGCTTCGCAGCCTTTCGAGATCCTTAAGGTTCGCGAGCATAGAACTCGGTGGTCGTGCCGAAGCGTAAACGACTCCTCTGCACTTCGATCCCTCATTCGCGAAATCGGTTTCTTCCATCGCGCTACCGGTTACGATTGTTCGCGGACGCGATCTCGACGGCGTTTTCGACGACTGCTGATTAACGTGTTTCGCCGATGCGGGATTTATGTAAACTGTTTCCCTGATCTCATTTATGTTTCTTAGCCTCGGTGCCCCGACCTTTATCCCCGTCGTTCGTAGGATCACTTTCTCTACTGATTCGATGTCGCGTTCGCGGCACAACCTTCGCTCCTCGATGAGCCGCGCGCGTTCGGGATCGACGCCGATCGGCCTGATCTCCGAAACCGTATATCTCGATCGGCCGATCGACGGCGACGACATCGTCGCCGTCGGATTTACGAAATTACGCGTTATCTTATTATTTCGAGGATTCGCGGATGACGACTCTGCGCTCGTGCAGTTCGATCTGCTCGTACGCAGAGGCGCCATCCTCACCAATCTCGGGGCGTCCCGCGCATCGTCCGTCTGCAAACTTCCTCTGTATACCATTCTTGAAAATTTTCATCAACGCTTCTGTATTTAGTTTCTCGTCAAGTTGCGACCGAAATCTGCAACATTTTTAAGATTTTTTTTTTATTAGTTAATTCGTAAAAGGCGAAGCATTTTATTTGCGAATTACGGTAATTCATATAAAAATAGTGAAGAAAATACAAATGATATGAAAAAAATTTAATAAAATAAAAAAAATGTAAAATAATACTGCGTAATAATGAAAATGTAAATGCAATGAAAAAATGTTAATATTAAAATTATTATAATTATTATTTTAATACTAATATTTTTTCTATTTTATTATACAATGAAAATATTGATAACATTCCACTCTTTTCGTTTAAAACGATGTCTTTCTTGGTAGAAAAAAAAAATTCAGATTTCGATGATAATTTTTGCAAGTTGAATTTCTTATAATCAAAATATAATGTAATAATGAAAATGTAAATGAAATGAAAAAATTTTAATATTAAAATTATTATTATTTTAATACGAATATTTTTTATTCTATTATAATATACAATGAAAATATTCCTAACATTCGCGCTTTTTTTCTTGAAAACGATGTCTTTTTTATGGGAAAACAAAAACAAAAAAAAATTCTTAGATTTCGATGAAAATTTTTGCGAGTTGAATTTTTTTATAATGAAAATCCAATTAACAAAGTTACTTTGCCGATTTACCGAGCAGTTTCTCCTTTCAATGGTTGAAGAGATGAATAAACTTTGCGTCGATTGTCACAGTCGAGTGAGATAAAGGTACCGAAAGGAATACGCGGTCTTTCGTACGAATGTACGTATGTAAATTTCGATAGAAATTCGATGCATGAGGGTCGATAAGAACGGAGTCGTGACGTTGGGGTACTTTCACCGGTTTTGTTACCGCAGCGGAGAGTAACTCTTCTGGCCGTTGTTCTGGCGTAATGTCAGTGAGTACGTAGCTATTATGTACACTCGGTGTGGTTAACACTGGAAGCATCTCATAAGCCTCAGCTTTGGAATATCCGCGGGAGTAATTTAACTCCGAAACGGTGGGAGCGTATAGCGACCTATGTGTAGGCAGATGTATGCGCGCGAAGGCCGAAGGCGAAGGCGCGAAGCATCACCGTGGGTGTCGCGGTGCCATATAGGCAGTGACCCGGGCATCTCGCGATACGGCGAATCTTCCTTCTAAAGTGGTTGTTATACGAACGTTAACTAAGTAACTAAGTAACTAACCTGTCCGCAACTCGGCAGACCGCAAAGACTCTTCGAAGCTTAACACGTCTTCTGTCCACACTGTGTCTTTGTACGGTACGATATAATTGTTGTTTTACATTTTTTTTAATTAAATTACAGACTTTACAACACCGATCGGCGACACCCGCAGCAACGACGAGAGTCAAAGTTTCGAGAGGATCGAATTAGCGACTCGTAATTATGAGAAAAAAAAAAAAAATTTCGCGTCTTGTCGCAGCTACTGGTGTCACCAATCGGTGTTGCAAAGTCTGTAATTTAATAATAAGGAAAAAAAAACAATAATTATATCGTATCGGACTTATGAAAAAAAAAAAAATTCTTTCGCAAGAATTTGTAAAGGTTTAAAAGACGGAGAGTAAACGAATAAAAATGGAGATTATTGACGAAATAAATTGACGCAAAGTCGATTCGATTATTTGTCGATTATTTAAGAAAATTTAGTCGTTCGTAAAGAAAATAAATTTTCAAAATGGCGGACGCATTATTAAAAATTCATAAACGCAATGAAATGTTCTGATGCAAATCAATTAAATGATTCAATCGTTTTTTTTTGCGATATTTACAAACACGCGATATCAATTATCGATTATCTTCATCAACGCGATTCCTCAACGACGATAGCAAAAAAAAAATTTTTTGTGGTAAATAATTTCGCTTGCATTGCTCTCGATGAAAAATAAAAATTAAACACGCGAATTCTGTTGAATCATACATTTGATTCGCAGATATTTAAAAAATATACTATGTACTGTTCTGAAAGGCCTCGCGAACTAATCGTGTGATGTAAATAATTCATGACGATGTCCCGACATCGTCGCGTCAAGTTTTTCTTGTTTCGTATCTCATAAAACTTTTCATCGATTGACGCAGCGCTCGTATGCATGCAGCTTCCTGTTTAACGTCGCATAAAACTCGAAAGTTGCGATGTAATTTTTGTGATAAAGTTAAAGTGAATTTTCCGAGTTTTTGCATTACGATATGCGCCCCTTTCAGTCGATATATGTTATTCCTTATAATACAATATGCAAGCGAACTATCGAACGTTTATCTCCGACTTACCGAGTACCGTTTGCAGCACTTCGTTCGTCTTTTGGCTCGTAAAAAAAAAAAAAAAAAAAAAAAAAAAAAAAAATTCCTCGCAACACTCAAAGAGCTTTGGAGCTCCCGGTACCGCCGTGCAGACACTACGAAATTTAACGCGAATTTCTGCAGCAACAACGATCAACAAACGTTCCTATGTACATCCAACTCGAGAGTTTTTACGAGAAACTTTGCCGAGTATTTCGAAACACGATTCGCGCGATACAGGTACCCAACCACAGTTAAGCACGCGATCTGATCACTTTCCACTTTGCAATAATAACCCGCGATCGTTATTATGTTATTTCCGAGACGCACGCACACACTCGCCAAGTCCCATCCAAGTGCCGATCGCCCAGCGTGCTTCGTGAGTCTATCGGGTGGATGTAAACATTACGAGAACGTGACGTAATCCACGTGACGACGGTGTATAACGCCGTTAGACCAGAGTTAGGGGCGTCCCGAGTTACGAATACGAGAAAAGCCGATTACCAAAAAGCGTTGATAAGGACGAAGCGCCTGATAACCAAATTCAATTCTTCGCTCCAAAACCAATTTTTTTTTTTTTTTTTCGAAGTTATTTTCACCTCCAAATTTAGACACGTGGACAGCCGTAATTTACAAAATTTAATTTTTTTTCGATTTTTTTTTCGCCGCCGATTTTTTTTTTCCGATTACTCCGTTTTTTTTTTTTTTTTTTTTTTTTCGTCGTTTAACTCGCTGTCCTTGAAAAAATAGTTCGCGGCAATGAGCAATTTAGCTTATAGGATCCCGCGAGTGGAGGGAATTAGCAACACATTTCAGATTAATGATAAATGATAACAGATGATAGGAGTCATCGCGTCCGCGACACCGTAATTCGCTCGACGCCTCGCCAGGGCAGCGCAAGGTGTTCCGAGTCTCGTGGCGTGAGATGTACTGAATGAGAACGAGAGAGTCAGAAGAGACCGAAACGCAATCGGCTGCGTTGTGTGTAGGCTATGGTTATAGGTTTGCGTTGCGAGGCCCGACGATGGTGCACACCTCTTCCTTTCCTTTCCTTTCCCATTCCGGGCAACGCACACACACCGGGAATCAGCCGATGAAAACGGGCGGTGGGGTCTACCATCGCCCCCGAGACTCCTTCCTACCGTCGGGGGGCCCCCGACATGCAACTTTACACAACTCTAACTATGTGTATATTTCTTCTATATCAACGGCTCTCGTAACGCATACCTACGCGTGGCGCGTACCTAATCGTCGGCGCACACATATATATATATATATATTGTATACACGTATACGCGACACCCACAGGTACGTCGCGCGGTTATCGTGTGGGTCGACAGGCTGCGCGCCGCTGATGGAAGCCATCAACCATCGCCGGGTAAAACGTATGTATGCGCACCGGAGACTTTTATCTCTGTGTCCATCGGCGCGATCTATTGCTATACGCGCATCGAACGAAACGAACGATATATATAGGGGACACTTTGAAAACGGGACAAAGTATCCTGCAGTCGAAACGCTTCCCCAATGTTGTGCATTTCGTCGACACGGTTAACGTCGTTATGCTCGTTGTATACAATGCTCTCTTTATAACTGTCTGTTGATTCATGACGCGGAAGCGAATAATACGATCAGTTATGGGGCGTTGCGCGACCGTTGAAGAAACTCGACGTACGAAACAAAATTTTTCGGACTGTTATGGATTTTCAATGCGGAGATTACCGATGCGATCGCATTATTATAATTTCGGAGTTACTTAAAAAATTTTTTTTTTGCAGATTTTTTATCCAAATTTTTTTTTTTTTTTCGAAAATGTAACCTTTTTGTTTTAAATCGCATTCAATCAATTTCGAATTTCTCACTTTTTCTTGGTTCATGTTTTGCATATACGTGTTAATGGAAGAAAAATCATCGCTGATTTTTTTCAGAAATTTTCAGATTTCGATATAATAACCAAAATTCATAAGTAATTAAAAAAAATTAAAAGTTTCCAAAATTAAAAAAAAAACTTTCCTTCGAAATAAAAATAAAAAAAATTCGATTTTTTTTATCGCCCAAAGATATTTTCCGCTTTGAAGAACCGAAATGGTTTTTTTTTTATCGACGGATCGTCAATCGCGAAGGTCCAATGCATCATTGAATGAGTTGTAACCCAACCTCTCGGTGGCACGTTGCATCGTATGTAAGATACGTGGGTAAGAGACCTTTCTAATCCACTCCGTGACAAGAGTGCGTATTAATAATAGTTCGATGGTGAGCTATAGCAGCACCCAATAAGGAGTGTCGGCCGTGCGGCGAGGTCGTCGATCCGTAGTCTCTCGCGCACTCGTACATTATTCTCCTTACGATCGCGTCGGATAGGAGAGCTGCGGATAGCGCGAGAGAATGAAATCCTTTCGTATGTTTGCCCAGCGACAGCATCGCGGTAGCGATGATAACGGCACGCGAATAGTACACGAAGTTTCTCAACGGGAAGGGATGCCTATCCCACTGTTCGGAATGCGAGAATACACTCCTTCCATAGGCCGCGCGAGTTCTCTCCCTTCGCCTTTACGCTCGTTGTAACAATACGCCGAGAATAGCATACCGCCAACTTGACACCCGCGATAATAGTCATTGCCCACTCAGTGTCATAATTACCGCGTTGCGATTTCAATAACGTTAAACCTGCGCGAACGGTATGCGCCGTAATCACGACGAACGCATTCTTTACGCGGTCGCCTTTGGGTCGTCGAGGACTCCGAAGGCGATTGCTCGGCGTCCTTTGCCGTCTGAGCGCTTATGGGTTACGAGAGGAAGAGAACGAAAGGAAAAAAGCGAAGCAACGGGTGAAGGTGTGCCTCGGCTCCGAAAGGAAGAGTCGAGCAGAATGGCGATTAACAACAGCGACGAAGTTTGCAAAAGCGCAATGAAACATTTCTAGTGAATCCGCGGCGTTCGATGATTGGCGATTCGTAAAGATCGTCCGCGCGGATCCTTCGACAATCCCTCAATAAGCATTAGGGTGGAGTTCCCGCGCTACAGGTGCTACCATATCCGGTGACGAAAGATCGAGAGAACAAAGTAACCGCAATCGCTTACTTGCGAGTTGCAAGGAGCGGCGGAAGGTCGTTAAAGCTTTACGAACCAATAACTCGGTCAACTATAACTGTGTTGTTGCGTAAAAATGTACCGATGTATAGGAGGTTTTTGGCAAAAGGTTTATTGTCGCGGAAGACTCGGAAGAAAAAATTAAAGGGAAGAAAAAAATTCATCCAAATTATCTGCGCGCGTGGATATGGCGGAGAACGATGAGTGGGACTGCGGAGACCGGCGCAAGGCTATCCACTTGTTGCATTAAAAATATTGCTAAACATTCCAACTCGACGGTTCGGTCCAATAACTTCGCCATTTATGGACAGTTATTCCGTTTGTTACAACCGCAGTGCATAAATGTGATGGATGTCCTCAATATATATTTTTTTTTCAGCGAACTTCTCGATCTATAAAAATTCAAAATGACTGCAAAAATTATTTTTTTTCGAGTACTTTTAAGGGAAGTATCCCAGAGTTGCGAAAAACATATAAAAAAAAAAAAAAATTTCATCATGTATCGTAATTTTTTTTATCGATGTATAATGAGGAAAATAAAAAAATCGTCAAAAATGATTTGCCTCGGAATTGCTGTTGAAAAAACATCGCTATCGCGAATGATCCGAGTGTCACAATGATTATCTACGCTGACTATATAATCACGAAACCTATTTTTCTAACAATGTGTTGATGTTGAAATTATTTCATTATGACTTAAACATTTTTTAATTTCTGCATTACGCCACGTAACTTCGACATATAAGGATCGATGAGATACGAAGGACTCGGAGATGGAATGACAATCGTCGCCTGTTACCTACGATGATACATAGCAGCAGAAAACTTTATTGTGTCTTCTCTCCCTTTTCGTAAAACTTTGACGACGTTAAAACACAGACTCGCTGTTGCGTACATGTTGCGGCATCAAATTATATCGGAATATCACGAAATATCGAAAAAAAAAAAAAATAAGACTGATATTACAGAATTTTTTTTTTTTCTATATTATTACATCGTAATCGCCGACGATCCGATTTTTATTAAATTTTTGCCAACAACGAAATGCTGCTGTTAAATTTTTTATTTTAAGCTCAATGTCAAAATTATTTCGAAACCCGAAACATTTTCACGTTTTTTTTTCGAAATTTTGATTTTTTTTTTTACGATCGAAATTTACGAGGGCGGCGCGCGTCTATGATCGATGAATCTCGCCGAGAGGATTCAGTCCCAATCGTCAGGAACACCTGGCGATTTCAAATCATACCGGAGTCACGCCTGCGTTTTTTTAATGAAGCAAAGGTCACTTCCGTCCGAGCGGAAAGCGGAAAGCGGAAACAGCGCGCGTGCTCAACCGTATCCGGCGAGTGCGGACAAGTAGCAGTTACTACACGCGAGACTTATTATATTTAGCAACTTTATCTGAGAACCCTCTCTGCTACAGGAATATTAATATTGTAGAAATTATAACCTGTAGTAACGGACCTCATTCTTATAATGTAAGAAAGAGGGAAATAACAAGATACCTATAGTTAACTAAGATCTCACGTTTTTTTTTTTTTTTTTAATGTTTCATTAAATTTACGTGAAGTTTCTATTTCATTGTTAGTTTGTTTGATTTTACAGTGCATTTTTCCCAACGATAAAATTTTAACGAACCCTGAAGTTGTTTATCTATTTTGGACCGTTTTTTTCAACTTCCATTCGTATTTTTTACTTTTTTTCCAAATCTCCGTATTCTGACGATGTAAAAATGTTGTCATAGTTGTGTTAAGCATCATATCGATCGTCTGTGATAAACAGAATCCGATCTGTTGACAGAAAATCTTTTCGTGACAATAGATCGCGTCTGCATTTTCCAAAATATGAAAAAACTATGAGGTAAAAAAACGATCTTTGAATTTTTTGTGAGACGAAGAAATATTGCACTTTTTCAATATAATAAATGATAATTATTCGTGTAACGAAATCGTTTACGATAAATCGAAGAAATTATTAAATTTCAAGGTCACGTGACTACAGTTTTTTCCGCATTATTTTCGTAATTTTCTTCATTATATTCCGAACAGACGAGTCGAACATTTATTTCATTGAAAATGCCAATTGCTTGAGGAGTTTATCTATTCTCCGTGGTAATTTTGCGATTTTTTTTTTTTCGGAACGGACAATTGGAGGATTTTTACTACTTACCAACACATGTTTTTTTCATCCTTGAGAAGTTAACCGTTTATACGAGTCGGAAGCGAATTCTGACGCTGTGTCACCGACGACTTCGTAGTAACTCGTTACCACGTTGACTGTGCGTGTTTACTTTAATTCCGGCGCAGAAAAATAAAGGAAGATACCGATTAAGATCGTACGAGAAGTGTCACGGGAAAGTTTGGCCACTTTAGCGATAAAGGATCGTGAGAGTGGACAGGATATTTTCTGGACACAGTTTTATTGTTCGCGGCCATTTTAAGTTCACCTATTTTGTGCACGAGAATGATTGTGCACATCGCAGTAGTGCGCATGTCAAAATATAGAAGAAATTAACCATTTTTTATAGTGCAAAAAAAAACATTGTAACGGTCGCCCATCATTTTTGATAATTATTCTTTTTGATAATAATATTTCGCTTAATATTTGGTTGCGCTCGCTTCTCCTTCTGAGAAGCGCGGCAATTAATACAATTTGTACATCAGCACTTTTGCCGTGAGAGCGACAATGTGATCGTCGTCTGACGGCAACAGTCAAGCCGCCGCGCGAACAGCGTACAGCATCCGCGCGACGGCTCTTATCAGCGCGTATACCTCACGCGCGTAAAAAAGGTATGTCGAAGCCCTTTGTTTTGACGCTCAGTTAATCAGTTCCACTCCAACCACCAAATCTGTAAGACGGCGCACTCTCCCAGTTACGACTGATAAATACTTTGCTTATAGTATTTATCTCGAACATTGACTATCATATTCATTTGTCGAACCGCATATTGTGCACAGTACGATAGTGCACAGCAGTACTCTGCACTCCGTCAGAAAAACGGAAAAATCTTGGTTTCCCGAGCGTTATACAATCTAAATGGGGTGCCTATCGTGTTGTACGGTAAAAAATACACAAAATAGGGTGACCAGCGTATGGCCGAAGCGTTTACAGATGCCGTTATCCGGTCGGGAAGAATCTAAAACTTTAAACGCGTTTTTCTGGCAGTTTCCGATCGAATCCGACGTTTTCAACACATTTTTTTCGTCAAAATCTAAAATCGCTGGACAATTCTTGTCCACGTTATATTTCACGTATTTTTTCGTGCAGAATACGAATCTGATGATAGATTTTGTCCAGAGAGGAGAGGGAACCTCCTACGTTCGTAAAACCGCGATTTCGATGGAGTTTAAAATTTTGGAAAACTATCCATCAGAAAAACGGAAAAATTCTCGGTTTTGCGAGCGTTATACAATTAAAATGGGGTGCCTATCGTGTTGTACAGAAAAAAACCACACTAATGGATTCTCAATATAAACGGTCACCCATCCAACTAATGGATCTTTGATTTGAACGGTCCCCCATCCAACTCATGAATTTTCAATATAAGCGGATGATAATGGCGACGAAACACGTTCAAACTGTGCGGCTTCCTGTCTCTCCATTGGCAAGGGACCCACCGCTCGATCCTGGAGTTTCGTCTGCGCCTGCGAAATAATTTAGGTACGCGATAAGTACGGTTATTTGTTTATGAATGAAATGAGCAAAGAAATTTACACTCACCTCGCCGAGAAAAATAAATTTCTATGTTATTGACGATACGATTAAACTCAGCACTTGTGCCCCATCCGGTTAGGCAGAAAATAAATCGGCCATTCGGAGTTACCCCCGTTTCTGGTATCCATATCGGAAACGGTATTGGAGAACCAGCGTGAGATCTTGAGCCACGAGGACTTGCAAAATCCTTCTCTCATCGTAAAACGTATCATTGAACAAGTTGGATCTACCGCTAGGGGAAATGACTCTCTTCACCAGCGCCAAGAAAGATCGAGAGTACAAGACCCTGGGCTGTCGAGCGCTGGTACCAGCGGCGGCCACAAGGGGGCGAAGTCGTCAGCTTTTTCGCATGATCCAGAATCATTTTTTGGCCGGTTTATTCTGGATCATCCGGTGCGCAGACTAAAAACACTTATCCCTGGTTTAGGTTAACCTCTGTTTGTCCTTTCATTTGACCTTTGATTGATTTGTACTCATAGAAAATTGTTTTTTTAATGAATTAGTGTCGTTACGCTCACTCACGGGAGACTTTTTACTGGCGACGTAAAATGCTGGTTACTTTTCCTCATAACAAGGCGCAAATACTAATTTTTTTTAATCATCAAAGAAATAATCCTTCAAGATTAGTCCACAAATTTCCTCAGATTTTTTTCAAGAAAATTTTTAGTCAAACGGAAGTTAGAAGAACAATTAGAAAGACCGGTTAAAAGTGTTGGACGTATCTTTGCGTCACCCTGCAGCGTGGTTTCAAAAATCGCCTCCGACCGAAAAAGAAATATGATTACAAAATAATTACCGAGAATTTATTTCTTATTATTAGCAGTCGTGTGTGATAATGAATTATGAACACATTGAATGACGTAAAAATGGGTATACAGAGACTTTAGTTTAAGTGCGAGCGATTGTAGTCCATGTGCCGTTTAACCGATTCATACAAAAACTGATGCTAAAGTCGTCGCATACAGGATAAAAAGGTACTTTAGGTAACGAATTCCATATCATCACATATACTTTGCGAAGAATTCTCAGTTGATGTCGTCACGCCATCGATTTCTTGGTGGAATGTCCTTAAACAGACGTTAAAGAAACGCTGCTTATTATAATTATTATTAATAACATAACGTATACGAAAATAACAATAACAATTTACACGTAATTTCCACTAATAATACATAAATCAAATTAGAGAAAAAAACTGTTGTAGTTTTTTCATTTCTTCCTCTCCTTATGGAGTATATCGCCACTGAAATGTTGCTCGCCGGATAAATACGAACCAAAACTGTTTTTATATCTGTTTACTGTCATTTTTAGTGTGCTGATTAGTCTACTGTACAGAATGGTGTCTACATTACAGCTTTATTCATAGATTTCACTTTTCGTATTTAGTTTACGTGTTTTTTTTTTTTTTTTGGTAATCGGATCTTCGATGTATTGCGCATATCATTATATTGAAGTTAGAATGGTGAAATAGGACGCCGACGTTTTAAGAACCTTAAATAAATTAACGATTTCGTCTGACGAATCGGTAGTATTCATTGCAAAATAGAAAAAAATATAATGAGACATTGTTTAACTCACGCAGCTAAAATTTTCCATTGACATGACATATATCTTTCCAGCTGTGATGATACACGGTTCCGTACATCGATGTATGAGTGCAATCAGCAATTGTCTTGACTTTGGCGAAATCAGATACCATCGACAATTGTATCTGAACGGTAGGAAAAAATACACAATTTAACGAAGAGAAAAGGGTGGAGAGGTGTGCGCATTTAAGCGACCATTCCTGTGTAAAATTTTTAAGAATTTTTGTTTTATACTCGGTGTACACGGTTTACACCCTCAAAGGAAAAATTCTCAAGTTGTCCGTCTCAAATTTTGACACAACATTTTTTATCGAGTTATCGAAGCTTTTTATTTATTTGTTTGCAGCTTCATATGTTTTTAACGAAAAACTGTCGAAAAAAGGATAAATTTGCAACTTTTTTCAAATTACCGCCATTTTGGTAATTTTGATCGAAAAGAATACATTCTCCATAGCGCGGTGGCGGATTTCATACTCGTTAATACTTTTTTTCCCATTTTTGTTTAAGACAATAATTACGATTAAATGAGTGTACGCCGTCAGGAGATGATTTTTTTTACAAGCCATTTACAACCGCCCAAAAAAAATTTTTTAAATGTAAGATTTATGTTTTCTTTTCTGTTCTTCATGAGTGCTTTGAATTGACATAAAAAAATCAGAGTAATTTTGAATATTTTATCCGTTAAAAAAAACCGTGAATCGATGTATTAGACAATACAGAACTTACGCTGAGTTGCGAATCAGAGAACTGGAATTCATTATCCAATGTCCAGGCAAAGTGTTGCAGAAAAGATGAGCCACTTGCGCAATTACAAATATTGAGAATCTTATGACATCTCCAGTTGGGATGTCGGCTGATACTGTCTACGCGAAGAAAGCCGAAATTGTACCATACGAAAAATGCTAAAAAAGAAGTTTGCGATATCGTACCTGAGCTCCTGTGCTGCTTATAGAAATCATAGTAAGTCCGACTGCAGCTACGAGAATCCACTCACATGTTGACTCCAGCAGTGTTATGTACCTTTTGCAAAGAAACAGTTCAGGGAAATGGTATTATCACGCGTTGGCGAGCACAGGGTAATGTAATCATAATGGTGAACAGCGGGCAATGCGCTACGTAAGTTTTTGCTATACCTTTTGTGGGAATATAACGAAAAAATCAAGAATATGATTTGCTGCGAAATTTGCTTCATGAGAAGTAAAGAAATAAACGCTAAATACAGTAGGAACTCAATTTTGCGAACACGGCGGGACTGGGATTACGTAGAATTAAGGCCCAGAAAAGGCTTTCGCAATATAAAAGGGTAACATCGATTCACGTCTACAGTAGAAGCTCCATATTCTTAACTCGACGGGACCGAACACGCTCCCATTTCTGCATTTCCCCTATCGTCCCTATTCCCGGTCAGTTTCTGCGAAAAGGGGTAATTAGGGGGATACGCGTCCATAGATACTGCTTGGAGTGGGGAGAACGGTCTCAGAGGAAATACAGTTAAGGGACATCGTTACCATGGTAACGAGATAAAATAAGAGAAAGCGGTTGAGAGGAGGTGCAATCCCTTGCCTCTCGCCCATCCCGGGCTCAGTCGGTATCAAAAACCGTAAACAACTTTTTTGACGCATATTAGCATTAACAGCCGGAAAAAAAGTTTCATCCCCTGGAGACATACAAAAAGCAGGGGATGGAACTTTTCGTTTAGCTGTAAATGCTAATATGCGCCAAAAAAGTTGTGTACAGTTTTTGATACCGACTGTGGTATTTCACTTCTTCTGAAGTTAAGGCGAGTTTAGAATACGGAGCTTCGACTGTATCGCAATTTCAACCCCCGGTACGTTTCTTTATCAATTGCCATTGTCACTTACTCTACAATGCGCTTGTGTGTCTGAATGCAAAGAACAATCGGCCGATAATAGACGTCTTTCCGATAATTCGAACTGACCATTGCGTGGGGTGTTGCATCCTCTCTGGCTATATTCTCCAAACGGTATCTATACAGATTATATCTTAAAGGTTATGACACCAGCCATCGAGTTTTCATTAGATTAGATAGTAAAATAGGTATTAATGGCACCTCAATATTTCGATCATCCCGCAAGCGTGTTGTGCAATGGCCATGTAGAAAGTATCATTGGCCATATAGACATTCATGCAAACGACGATAACCACGGATCCGTGGATGTATATCGGGAAGAAATATTCATAAGGATCAACTTTGTAATCAGTTGGAATAAGTACTATCTGTGGTCGCGATTCGTTCAGCGGTACAATCCAATCCTGAACGACCGTAACCATCGGCATTGCAATAAATAGCAATATAAATGTGCTGCACATCACTGAAAAGATGGCAATTCAACGAATGTGCAATATACTGTTCGTTCGACGGCTGCTGTTAATCCTTCACGTACAGATACTTCGCGACAACAATTATCCCTAAAGGATGAAATAGTTTAATTTTTTTTAGTTCTTGACAGACGGTATAAAGTATATATATTACGCACAACGCATATTACGCGCATTCTCGTAATAATGGCGCACCAACAACTCGACAATTTTCGCAATGTAAAATTCGACGCGCCAATTTAGGAGTGGCAAATTCGGGTAATTGTCGTATACCAACATTAGTCATTGGTCATTGGTTGGTTAGTCCAACAGTTTCAGCCCAAAGTCGCACCACTTGTAGGATTTAACAACAAAGCTTCAAAACCCTACGAGTTGTTCCTTTCAAATATTTGCAAAATCGGAGCGTGGCACATATACGTCAATATCCCGATAACCCGGCTGATAAAAAAACTTGTTGGTGACTTTCGGTTGATTTCACATGAGTATTTAAAAAATAACCGGAAATATATCACAACTGTACTTACAGTTGTAATTAACGCAACATTTATACATCGGACCGCTTTTTCGCGCAGCAGACAGGGTCGAGGATCCCTGTCTATTACAATATGCCGTACGTGAAGGTTTAAAGATATTTTATTTAACGAATTGGATATATAAAGACACCACTAACTCATATACAACGAACTCGCAAGTCTTCCCTTCTCCCCGTATTCCTGAAGAATTTTTAATTCCGGTAATTGTCTTCGCACACATTCCCAATTTTCACGCGTGGAATCGAGAAGAATTCTCAACTTGAACAGTTATGAATTATGATACATGATGAAGACTTTGTCATTCACTTCTGATTACCATTTGATGGTATTGCAGATAAACAAAACGGTTTTACTTACCTCCTTGGAATAGCGTATCAAATTGACAGTTTTCATTGTAACTCCACAATTTGTTACCAATGGCGCAAACATTTCAATCATAACGTTCATCTCTCTTTGCGAAGATGCGATTTTCAACATCTAAAAACAATAGTTATGTCACGATGGTAGTCGATGGTATCAATAAGAAATATATCGACAGCTGCGAATCATACGCGCCTAACTTTGATTTCAAAGAACAAAAGTTATCTCCTTTTGACATTATTGGTGGTTGACATTGAAAAAAGAAGACCCATATTGCATATAAAATTACATATTGCTTTTACATTTGTTTTATCGATGTTTATAAAGCCCCTGTAAGTAGGCAACCAGCCAATGACGTCAAAGACCAAAAGTTAATCACTCGACTAGTAGCCAATTAACCAATGTCGGACTTCAGCTACAGAAAGCTTTGTAAACGACACAAAAAAAAGTGCGTAAACTGTATGGAAATTTAATTTAGAATTTGTTTTAAATGTTTTTAACAAATCCCTAAACTTTCGCGTATTTTGTTGCCACATGTCGAATTCTATAGACATTTCTGCAACGCCGTCAAAAGCTTCAATTCTATGCATTTTTTACAGTTTCGATCGAAAATCAAAAAAATTCGTATTTTGTAATGTTGTTTATTATCCAATTGAAACATTTTTACATGTTCATATTATCGAAAACATTTTCTTAACCACAAAAGCAGCTTTCATTACGATGAAAGCAAAATTCATTACGACCCAAAATTTTCGTAATACCTACCATGGGTATGAAAATAGAAATATTTAAAGATAATGTACAGAAAATTCGAACACATCTTTCCCGAAAAGACTGATAGGGCCAAAGGCCGGCAAAACAAAGAGATCGTTTGTTGAGTATGTAATATCGTTCTTCAAACGGGCAATTCGCAGAAGTATCGTTTACTGAATTCATCGCTGGCACTTTATTTTATGTTCGTGGTATTGAAGAATCACACGACATTTGTCTACCGAACGATACTAAAATGTGTCTCTCGCAGGCGAAAAAAGTATGCATGGCGTATTGCACGCAACATTACAGTAACTGCATAGCAGGGGGCGATAAGTGCTTATAAATTACAGTGAAAATTGGAGGGGAGAGTTACGAAGTTTACTTATTCACGCGCACCAACCGCTCCGCGCGCTGTCGTGGATGAAAAATAATAGCATTGGACAACTTTGCATAGTTGATGGTCGATATTTTTAGTCGTAAAACCTATGCAATCAAATCGACAATATGTAATTCTATAACTTATTCTGCATCTTGCAATCGAATAGCCTTCGACATTGTGAATACATTCCAAAATGATAGTTCACCAATCATGAAAAATATACCAACGTGTTACATAAGTATAAAGAAAACTTTGTATGAATTACAATAACTCGACTTTTTCAGCAAGTATAACGCATAAACAATCCGAAAACACGATATACGACAAATTTCAATGTTCCGAAGAATTTTTAATAAAAGATATTATAGCGAGAACCGGTTGAATAACGAGTCAGTTGCATCACTAACGTTTCCTGTAACACATCCCGATCACCAAAAACCTCAGAAAATCACTATAAAGTTCCAAAAATTGATCATCGAAAACGACATCGGAATCACGAAAATAACTGCAACGCCGTGAAGCGCACTTTACACCAATAGATCGATGGCGTTATTCCGAAGTTTGCTTGAGCTTTTTTGCCGAATGCACACGAATGAACGGAACATCCGAGGAGTGTAAAAGAAGAGATCTTCGTACGGCGCTAAGAGTAAAATGCAACAAAAACATTGTTCGATCCCTAAGAAGTACAGAAGCCGTTTGATTTATCGAAAGACAACCGCCAGTCATGAAGTCGCGCAATATGATAAGATCTTTAAAGACCAACAGCCATGAGAGTGAATAGTTCCAGGGAACAAAAAAATGGCGCTGATTACAAGGTATATGATGACATTCTTCCATCGTTGTGGAAAGAAGAAAAATAACGACCGACCTGGAATTATCGGGTTCAACCGTTTACGTATATATCCTGAATCATGGACACGTGGTTTGCAAAATGTATGCAAACTGCATGATAAAGACACTATGTATAATACATTTGGTCATCAAAATTGTTTTTATCAGTGAGGCGTGACGCTTGGTAGATGGTTAGGTGACGCGTGAAAAACAGTAACAAGAAACGTCTTAAAGGAGAGGAAAAAATGATTTTCGTATACGATGGAAAGATCGTCATCCAAACGAGTCCTCTGCGTATGTGCGGTGGCAGAGAAGTCTCAGTTACGCATCGAACTACATCAGTTCATTACCTGACGCAAATCGTCGTCAAAATAACGTTTGATTTTTTTTTACTGACAGAATAAAAATCATTTCGAAATTTTCGTTAGACGTTTTAATCGAAATTTGAAACTCTCGTTATACATAGTTAAAAAAAACGCGTCGAAATAGTGTATATTAGAAAATGGCGGAAATATGATTACGTAAACATATAACAGTCAATCGTCATAGTTACAAAATCGTCATGAAATCTATTGCCGTATTTATTTTATTGTCTATGACGTTTTTTGTGAGGGATGCTAAGGGAAGATTAAATATTGAATCTTTTTTTCGTATCTTGTCTCCTCGTAACCCTGAATTGAACAGAGTCAGGCGCATCGAAGACGCTAATGGCGATCCGTTCGCTGTTCTAGACACCGTAAGTTCAATTATTGCTATGTTTGATTTCCACTTTTTTAGATATCATTTTCCTTAATTCTTTGGCATAATCATCTTTTTTGCTCCCTCATTGAGGAAATTCGGTGTTTACATGTAATTTTTTTTTCCGAGATCGTTTTCGTGTGCGCGCGCATGTGCTGCCACTTTTCCAACGCATGCGCACATTTTTCAAAAATTAACTAATAATACGATAACCTTTTACCATTCTGAGAATATCGGATTAAACATTTATACACAAAGAAACTCTCACTATCTGAGAATAATAATGTGAAACTATAAACCTTCTGCAATATAAATACGACGAATAAAGCCGATTAAAGCGCAGAAAAAAATTCGCAAAATCGTGTTCTCGTTATGTAAATTCGAAGTATCGTTATACTTTCGTAATATAACCACAAATAATAAACAGACCCAAAAGTATATCAGGGATTCATGATCTTACGATCTATTTTCACGTTTTTATTAGATTGGCCTTGTCGAACAATACGGATATTCGGCAGAACAGCATAACCTCACAACCAAAGATGGCTACCATATAGTTTTCTTCAGGGTTTCTGGAAGCCCCAAGTCCCCTCCATCGAAAGGAAAGCCCGTAGTTTACGTACAACACGGAATTTTAAGCACGTCAGATACTTTTGTCCTCATGGGCCCCGGGCGGGGTCTCGGTAATATAAAAAAAAATTAAACCCAAAAATTAATATTTTCATAGTACATCCTCATTAGTATATTTTAATCATCTAGATTCTTCAATGGGAAATCATCTCCTATAATTTATCTCATGGAGTTACTCATGGCGAAAACTTGTATGCGGAAGTTGCTTTCATCGTCGGTCTTTGTTTGCCAAATTTGCCAAATTTGGCAAACCAAATTTGTTTGCAACCAAAAAGAAAAGTACTTAATCATCAATAACTGGCAAAAGCATTTAGTGAATTTAATAATTATGCATGCAATCTCTATGTAGATTAATAAGTTGATAAGACTTGGTGTCTTATGTTATTATCGTAAATTTTTTAGGGTTCATGCTGGTCGACGCTGGATACGATGTTTGGATTGGGAACGTTCGTGGCAATTCGTACTGCAGATCTCACACGAATTTTTCGGTTCACGATAAAGAATTTTGGGACTTTAGGTACATTTCTAAGTATTAGATAATTAAACAGTGTTTCCTACAGACGTGGACTTTTTTTAATATCTTCTTAAATAGATAACTAGGAGGTTACGGTCGCGCTGCGCGCCGGTCAACCCCTGTCCAGTCCCGACCAATCACAGCACGGATAAACCGACAACAATGGTCTTCGATACAAAAAGTTGCAATTCGATAATTTCGAGATATCATCGCAATATGGTGGTCTCCTTCGCCACAAAACCAACACTTCCTGATTCTTGACGAAATCGCCACCTTTTCACACGCCGAACTCGAAATCGAATTTCTTAACCCTTCACTATTCGTTTTTTTTTGCGCTCTTCTTTCGATTTACCCTTCTTGTCCTTTTCTTTTTTTTCTGTACAAAGAATCGTTTGAATTTCTTGCGCACGAGACGCAGCTGCTCGTTAGGTGAAGTCTGTTCTAATCTGAGAGTTACTCTCGTCTCCGAATTGACGATTCCTGATACAAATTGTTGACGAGCAACTCGATCCTTCGTTTCTTCGCTAAACTCGGGATACGCAAAACGTACTAATCGTTTAAGATCCAACGTAAATCTGGCTAACTCTTCTTTTTCACGTTTGCTTCCTATCGTGAAATTTCGCGTAGCTAATCTGTGCAAAATGGTTTTCGCCAAATCTCATATCGAGTTTACCTTTTATTTTTCCAAAGTCCTTCAGCTCTTCGGCCGATAAGTTTAGTAAAATTGCTCTTGTAGAGCCTCGCAGTGAAGATCCTAACGACACAGCCTTTTCCTCCTCAGAGTAACAATTGTACTCTGCAATCATCTCAAACTGTTTAACGCATTGGTTCCATGAGTCGGAACCGTCAAACGTGCCGACTTCGAGGTGACTTTTACGTACCGCGATTGAAAAATCTCTCTAAACCTCTTTGAAATATGAATTTTCAACTATATGCGACGTAGCAGCAACGCGAGGAAGAGAATTAGCAGCACAACTACAAGCGTTAATCGGTGGAACGATTACCGAATTTTGTGCGTTGCTCCTCAAGATGTTGAACTCCGCGAACGCTTCTTGAATCGCTTCTCTAGTTGCGATCCCAGCTGACGCTTATGCTAATTCCATAGCCTCGACTCGAATTTTTGAAATTTCTTCTTCTCGTTTTCTCCGTAATTTATCGATGATTTTCTCGAATTCTTCTCTCGAAATATTCTCTGTCGAACCTTAATTTCTATCCTCCGGCACAATACTTTCTTCTCGCACTTTACTTCTCGGCACTATCGTTGACATTTTAATTATTTATTCACGGCACGATTTCCGCAAAGATTCGAAAACACACTTCTGACACCAATGTAACGACGGAGCGAATGAATAACACGCGAATTTGGTTTTGGGGCGAATATTATTAATAATAAGAAACTCTAATTATCCCGATTACGAAATGTCACATGTCAGTTCGCTTTTAAAGTCCCGTCCAGACTCTCTTGTTGCGACGATCGATATCGTATCGATCGTTTGTACGTTTGTCTAATGTCAATCAAACGAATATCGTGTGTCGTAGTAAATAGTCAGCTATATCCGTTACAATATATAGAGAGGTATAGTTTTTTTTACTATAAAGGAGCATAAAAAATCAGGCGATCGTTAAGATAAGATTTATGTTGAGGTTAATTATAAAATAGTCATAAAAGATTGTCAATATTCTATGAATAATATCACTGGGGTGATATTATTCATAGAATTCATATAATATCACTGGGGTGATATTATTCATAGTGATTTATACAACTTCGTGACAAAGCAGATAGAATTGCATGCAATAATCGATGGATAGCACATGAATTGCAGAATTTCTCACGCAATGGATCGATAGCGAATTGCAAGAAATGTTAACAATTCAAAGAGTCAACGTCGGGCAATTAATTCATTTTTCTGGCGTATTGCTGATTATTTTAAAAGCTGTGATCACCTATGTACAGTACAACCGCAATCATTGTGCAGCGTGTTTCGCTGACTCGCTTTCGAAACGTTATGATTTACATTTTATATGAATTTGAATTCAACGAAATGGTTTTTGTGTTGCCGGCGCGAAAAGTAAGTTTTTTCGTGCCTATGATCAGCGTGTAGAAAATAACATTTTGCGGCAGTATCCGTAGAGACGTCGACGCATGCGCAAAACTCAATATTCGTCACTTCTTACGCATTAGTGCATAAAAAGTGTTTATGCGCACAGTGCAGTGACATTAGGGCACCTAAAGTCGAACTTTTCACGAAGTCGATGCAAAAAAATGTGTGTATGGAATGGGCACCGTAGAGAATTTGGCCATAAACTGCCGCACTCGTGCACAATTGGCTACTTATCGCGCCCTTATCATACAAATAACTTTTGATACTCTTTTATCGCACCCGTGCTAAAAAGTGCACTTTTTCACACTCGTGCGCAAAAACTGCGAGCGTTGGTCAAAGTTTCTGTGAACGAACGCGGACAGACATACGTTTTTAGAGACACTCCTTTATATATATACAAATAATTATTGCATGCAAAATTTATATAAATTTCATAATTTTATCGCAGTTGGCATGAGATGGCAACGATCGATGTACCTAGCATGATCGATTACGCCCTCGAATTTACCGAGCAAAAGAAACTATTCTATGTTGGATACTCAATGGGGACGACAATATCTGTTGTTTTATTATCGGAGATGCCGGAGTACAACGACAAAATCCGTTGTGTTGTCGACATGGCGCCGACCGCTTATTGGACATACAATCCGAGTATAGTGTGGAGATTAGTTATTCAATTTGCTCCGGCGATCAAAGTAAGTTTCATAAGTCAATGACATATTTTTTTAAATATATAAACATCTTTGGCAGCAGAATTGATTTCTTCTATTGGTTATTACCGCATTTAGAGAAATTGCGATAATACTGAGAACTTTTAAAAAATAACTACAAAATAGTTAGTTCACGTAACTATTTTCATAGATATATTAATCTGTTCGATAATTATAGTTCGTAATTTATAGTTGACTAAAAAAAATGTATTAGTTACTTGAAATATGAATAAAGTAATTAAATACATCGAAATTTATTTGCTTAGTTGCACTCGGAACTTTCGAACACCACAATTTGTGCCGACGTCGGTACCCTGGTATTGCGCATTTGCAATTTAGTTGCTATTGCTAATTAATATAGTTGTATGTGAAATTAATTGAAAGAAATTAATTACAACGCTATTAAAATACGAATTAGTAACTTCCAATCAGATTTGTTTCTCTCAATGCGATATTCATCTTTGTTGATATCCTCTTTTTTAAGTGAAATTTTGAAATCTATTGTTCAGGAACTTGCCGATTCAATGGATATTCACAACATTCTACCGCAGTCAAAATTCTATTCTTTGTTAATTCAGTCACTTTGCGGCAAACGTTCGCCATTTCAAAGCCTATGCCTCGCAGGGTTAGATATGGTACTGCCGATCGTGGCTGGCAAACCCGCCAAGGGGTTCGATACAGTGAGTTATAACATTTGTACATCAACCGCATCAAGTAAAATCGATTCGGAAAGAGAATACTTTTTTTATTTAGTAGGGTAGACGTACCGTTAATGGCCACTATACCATTTCATGGCCTTTTTTAATAAGTGGCATTTATGGCCATTTTTATTATTGTACTCTTCAAATAATTTTTTTTCAAAACCGCATGTTGATTCTTCCAAAGTTCTCATGTAAATTCACCAAATAATCTACTCGAAGTTTTTTTTTTTTTAAATGGGGGATATTTCGTTTTATTGCTTTTAATGTGATGGCCACAAACGGATCTAAAGTGACCATAAACGGTACCTCCACCCTAATACATTATGTCGAAACCGGCAAGTAGCCTGCGAAATGTTTTATAAATATCAAATTAGTACGTAACATTTTCTTTATTATAAAAGCAAATGTCTAATATTCACTTGAATGTCACAGCTGTCCTTCATGAATATGGTGAAATATTTTCCAGCCGGAGTATCGGTCAAAACATTGATGCACTTTCAGCAATGTCTCAAAACAGGTAACGAGTAGTCGAAGGCAAAGCTTCAATCAACACTTTAATTGAAATTTAGCCGAAAATAGGGGAGAGTACCGTTTTTGGCCACCTGGCGGCCGATTTTGGCAAAATAAAATACAATGAAATAAAAAAAATTGGGTGGATTGAGTGCTTTCGGAAAATTCAGAAAAGACCGTTCGAAGAATCGACATGTGATTTTGAAAAAAAAAAAAATCCAAAGAGCCATTTTAATAAAAATGGCTACGAACGGTACAGTGGCCATTGTATAGATTCTCATAGAAAATTAACGTCAATCACTTCATCGCGTTTTTCAATTATTCGACGTTTTTCAATAACTTTGGAGTACTTACCATTTTACTCTATAACCGAAATACTTCGGCATTAGACGCGTCGAAAAACAAAAAAACACTTTTTCAGTCAAAGATTTAGGTTTAGGTTCGTATTTCTCGAAAATATGAATGCCAAGGATCATTCCATTTTATGCGAAAACCTTTGTCGTCAGGTGGCTTAATAAAAAAATTTGATTACGGCCCAACTGAGAACTTAAAGGTGTATGGAACGGAAACTCCGCCGTTCTACGACGTCGCGAAGATTTCTGCACCGATAGCTTTGATCTATGGAAACACCGATCAATTGGGTTATCGAGAGGTAACCTGATGCCACTTTCTCGGAAGGATTTTCTGTATTTTATTAGAAGTATTAATTGATTTGTTCCTTCCTATTTATTGCAACACAGAACGTCTTAGAGTTATCAAAATTACTTCCAAATGTTTACACATGCGAAGCGGTTCCTGCTGAGGACTTCGGTCACGTGGATTTCTTCGCCGGTGAACACGCCAACGATTTACTGTACAGCCGGATAATAGAAATTCTTTCGAAAAACTAGAAGTATCTTCAATAAAAGTTCGTCGTTACGTATTTTTGGGGCATGTGGCACAGCAATGAAAAATACTCCGATGGTAACTATTCGCCCTCTCAATTTTCTCCAAAATGTTTGCTCTGTCGTCTAAAAAAATTAGGTTCTCATACGTTTATTTAGTGACTACAAAAACCTAATTTGTTTTTAGTACCCGTAGCTTCCCCGCCAGAAATGCGATTTCCCGAGAATTTCAAACACTTACCAATAGTATACAAATCTGAAAAAAATCAATCGTACTGAAGACTTCGAGAACTTTGACTTTGCATAATAACAAAGCAAAAACGTTATTAACAAATAAGTAAATAAATAATTCGAAAAATTACGAGTGAAATTTTTTTTTCGTATTTCAAATGAATCTTTCGATTTTTTCTAAACTATGTGAATTTTCACAGAATTTTCGTACATTCTTGAAATTTTTGTAAGGCTATTGTCACGTAAATTTTGGGACAATTGCCCCGAAACTTCGCGAATGTACTGTGGAATGTTCCTCCGAAAACATATCCAAAGTTCGTGGCTTTATATTAATTTTTCAAATTTTGAAAAATAAATCAAAAATATGAAAATTTTGATTGTATTAAACTTTTGGTTGGAAATTTACGTGTAATACATCCTTAAGATGAGGTGAAATACCGATGGCAACAAATTGCGAACCAAATTTATTTCAAAACAATTGACTCTCGGAAACCGCTTATTTCCAATATCTATGGATACTAAAAAGAAACATTACGCGGGTTTCAGTTTTAAAAAAATGAATTAACTTTAACCCTTTAACATTACCCCGATATCGCAAAAATTGTCAGTTGCTGAACGGTAAACGAAGCATTTTTAAAACAGCAAACGAAATTTGAAAAAATTTTAAACGAATTTGCAATTTGTATCAATTAATTAATCTTGTTGATTCACCATTGGCGGGTATGAGAAATGAATAATAAAAAATGTCAACCCAATATAATTTTTATTGTTTATCAAATATATAACGCGTTTAATATTTTGTTCACCTTTTTTTTCGTTAAATAATATTCTTCTCCTTTTTCATCATTTTTATCTCGGTAACTAATCACCTTAAGTATCTGAAAGTACAATCCTAAAAAAGCAGACAGTGTCAAAGTTCAATTAAAAAAAAAATCCATATCAATTTAATTTCTGTGAGTAACGCGTGGAATACTTTCAGTAATATTGTTTAACAATTTATGGTATCTACTAATCCGAGTTGAGTTCAAAAACTTTTTTTTCTTCATCCCCTTCCATCGACGGGTCAAAACAATGTTGAAGATCCTTCATAATACTAAATAGTGCGTATTTTATGGTGAATATATATTTTAAAAGGAAAAAGTAAACAAATAAAATAAAAAGTAATTAAGTGAGTAATGAGCGCCGCGAAGAAGTAATTCAGATTATTCGTGAATTTGTGCATCAGAAGTATTGTTAGTTGCGAAATCTAATATTAATAATACCATCAGCCGTTTTAGGGATTATGTCAACGATAATCATCTCGCAAAGTCAAAAGTGGAACAATCTCTGGTCGGTTTACCGCGTAAGACGCGTGATTGTGCGGTCCGATTGTGCGGTACATTACTATATATTACGGGCGCACTATCACTGTTTTTTTTTAGTTTTTCGCGAAAACGGCACACCACAGGCGTCGAGACGTCACCACGTCTGTTAAGAATAATAGTAATTAATCCTAAGTACGAATAAAGTATTTCCATTGGCGTTATTTTTGTTCCGTAGAAAAACAGACAAGTTACTTTGGTAACTCGTAGTCCGCTTGCAACGATCGTAATTCCAATAGGGAGAAAAAAAATGAATTCGAGATTAAAATTGTAAGAAACTGGTAGAAACCTTCGAATTCATTTTTTTTGTCTTTCTTCGCTTCGTTAATCCGAATCGTCGTCGGAGCTTTTGGTTTGACCTGTTGGAAAATCGTTTCGTTTTATTGAAAAAAAAAAAAAAAAAAAAACAATAACAAATATTATAGATATTGCGAAACTGACCCTTTTTTTAAATTTATGTACAGTTAAAGCTCCGTATTCTTAACTCCTCTTAACTTAACCGCTCTCTTATTTTAACTCGTTATCATGGCAACGATTTCCCTTAACTATATTTCTCCGGAGTCCGTTCTCTCCACTTCAAGCGGTATCTATGGACGCGTCTACCCCTCATTAGCCCTTTTTGTAGCAACTGACCGGAAGTAGGGACAATAGGGGAAATGCAGAAACGGCAGCGTGTCTGGTCCCGTCGAGTTAAGAATACGGAGCTTCTACTGTATGTATTGTACTCTTTTTCACATAAATTTCTTCGTATAGATTTAATTTTCGTTAATTACTTGTCGATAATTTTCTACGTCCTCATTATCTTCATTTATTACCAATTGATCAAATGTATCGATAATTTTTCGTTAAATTAAAAAAATGTTCAAACGTCTGAAGAATCGATGAATTTTACTTCGAAAAGCGTCGTATTGACATCACGAAAAATAATGATTGACTTACTTCGATGATTCCAGATCGGCGGACCTGGGCGACGTGTCGCTCCATCGGATTTCATCGGAACACCTCGTCCTCCTGTACGAAAATAATAATAATAATAATAATAAGAATGACAAGTAAATTCGTTTCACCACCGCTGACTTGCATTACGTTGCGGAAGAAAAATGTTGAGAAAAAAAAATCATTACCAATTATCGGGAAATTAGTTTTATCGAAAGCCGGTACGTCGCGAGTAACTCCTGCCAACGCCTGACCTGCAAAGTATCGATGAAAGATTAGTAAAGAATGATATCGATTCTGAACCATCGAACTTTGAATATATTTGGCATTAATCTCGTGTCAACTTACTGGCAGTAGTCGGAGCGCGAAGACGTCGTACCTAAAAATACAAACAATAAAAAAACAGTTGCAGGGAAAACAGTCACCATTTTTCTGTAATTATTGAAAAAACAAAAAAAAAAGATCGATTCAAAGAAAAAATTCCAAAAAAATACAAGTACCGGATGCGGCACCGCAGCGACGGCAATTGGCTGAACGCGCACTGGTTCCGGCCGCTTTTCATCTTTGCTAAGTTTCGAGTAATCGATAATTTCGACTGATCCCAGTGCATTCTTTCGGCGTCTTTCCTCTTCGCGATTTCTCTCGGAGACCGCGAGACGATGTTGTTCGCTTACCTGTATAGCATAATTACTTGAAGATCGGTTTTTTTTCTTTTTTTTCTATGTATAATGCGAAGATTACTTACGCCAGTCGCTGACAAAACGCTGGGAGTGTATTCACTCAATGACGAGCGGATACTGCTGTTCATCATTTTGCTACCATTCACAATCGTGTCGTTTGTTTCCGGGCAATGAATTCCCGGGACCATTGGAAGCCCCAGAGGATCATTGCAAATTTCACAGAATGTAAAAGCCCACTGCCTGACGATCGAAAGACTGCAAAACCGACTCGTTCCGTCGAGAGTCGAGTGATGCTGAACACAGAAAAATGATCGATCGATCGGTTCGTATCGTTTCGTAAATCCAAATCTCAGATATTCGGGACTCAGTCGGTAACAAAATCGATTTCCCTATTTTTTTTTAAATATTTGCTCCGACGACCGAAAGCAAATTAGATTTTTGTGGACAATACATAGACGTATGAAAATCTAATTTGCTTTTAGACGTCAGAGGAAAAATTTTGGAAAAAATACAGAAATTGATTTGTTACCGTCGGAACATCTCTCGGTGTTTTGGCGAACGTTCTTACGAAAAAGAAAATTGTTATTCCCTGCGGAATAGTTAAACGCGGAGAAAGTTAATAAAAAATTGAACAGTTAATGTATTTAATTAATCAATTAATTAACAACGAATAGCTAATTGACGAAATTGAATAATGAATAACATTTGAATAATAAATTAACGTCGCTATTTTTTTCTTGTCAAACTGAACAATCGAATATTTTAATACTAAATATTGTATATTAACAATTGTTTCTAGTCGATAAAATTCAAATAAATTTGTCGAAAAATATAATAAAAATACTTACGTCGCACTCGATGTTCGGAGCGAAAGCAAAGTGTTCCTTGCTGAACTGTGTTTCCGCTATCGCGCCGAGTATATTGCTGTCAGCGAATTCGTTAACAGCGCGCAGGACATTGGAGAAAAGTGCTTCGACGTGATAAAATAAAAACGGATCTGCTGTATGTTCCGCTGCAAAGAAAATTAATAAAGAAATTGCTAAAAAAATTCGTTATAACTTACAATTTGAAGATAACGGCTGTTAAAAAAATTTAAACGCATATTTTCGTCACACATACATAAGCGTTTAAAATACCCATTTTTCTCGCGAAAAAATATAATTCATAAGGTGAGTTTTCGATTTTTTTCTTTTTATCACAATTTTTGAAATTTTGTCGATAAAAACTTACGAACGGCGGCGGTCAGTCTTCGCTGAAGCGACGGAAGCATATGATGGATGCGTTTCGCCGTGTAAATCGGCGGAAACTTTCCATTAACCATATTCGGCTTTATGAAGTTTAGCAGTTTGCTGTAAATTACCCTCCAGTCACCTTCGCCGATCGGCAAATCCCAGTGGAGCTTATGACTGTTTTCGCTCGTCTCCGCTGCTTCACGCGTATATCCAAGATGTATCGGCGTTCTTATTATCTCGTGATAATAACGCGTTACACCATCTGCGAGGTTAAATTCGGCGATCGCCAATTCGGCCGGACAAAAGTCGACGGGTTCGTTGTCGGGCTCTCGCATGTAATATATATTCATGTGAAGGAAGAGAAAATTCAACGATGGAATGGCTGAAAAAAAAAGATTTTTGTTAATTAAAAAAAAAAGGAACAAAAAAAGATTTTTGTTAATTAAAAAAAAAGACACAGAAAAATATTTTTGTTAATTAAAAAAAAAAAACAAAAAAAGATTTTGTCTTTTCGTGAATAACAACTTTCGATGCTTTTTTTTTACGATAAAAATATTGTAACAACGCGTTGTATTGTAGAGATCAACCAAATAACTTTTTATCTTTTTCAAAAGAAGTTTTTGGACTTTCCAAAATGTTTCACGATTTCAGACTCACTGGTCATCTGATACTTATTTTTAGCGAAATTTAGGCGGAAAAAAAAAATTAAAAAATAAATGAAGAATTTCAAAGTAATTTCAGGACAAAAAAAATTGAGAAAATTCCAAAAATTTTTCGAAACAAAAAAATTCAACGACATTCCAGGAGTTTGCCAGGACAAGAAAAATTCAAGGAAATTCCAGAAATTTTCCAGGACAAAAAAAAATCGAGAAAATTCCAAAACTTTTTCGAAAAAAAAAAAATTCATCGAAATTCCAGGAGTTTGCTAGGACAAGAATAATTCAAGGAAATTCCAGAAATTTTTCAGGACAAAAAAATTTAAGGACATTTGCAAGTCTTTCAGGATATCACATTGATAAATTCCTCTTACCATTGTCCTTCTTTGCCTCGAAGACAATATGTCTTATATGGGCATTCATGTTAAGCTTGAAGTCCTGTTCTCTCTCCTCCTCAAGTTTTATCGTCTCAACGCATTCATTTGTTCCTGTTAGCTTCACCTGCTTCATCTGCTTTCCTTGCTTCGCTCTCTTTGTATACTGCGCTCTCTGCTCCGGTGTCAAAGACTAAAGCAAAAAATAAAGAAGACAAATCATCATTTTTTTAAATCTTCAATTTTTTTTTTTTTTTTTTTTTTTTTTTTTCAAAATGCTTTATTTATAATTTTTTTTTTTTTTTTCGGAATCGAACGGCTCGTTCATAAACTAAAAAAAAAATAGTAATTACTGATCATATTCCATTTTCTTTTTCTTTTTTTATTAGCGTCTAAATAAGTGACCATTTGTACCGTAATACATTAGCGATGACAATACAGATAAACTAAAAACGAATCGAAATTTAATACAATTTCTTTTTCAATATTTCGTGATCTTTTGTCGTGTAATTAAAAGAAAGATCTGAAATAGAGATGAATAAAACAAAAAACGAAGAAAAAAAAAATTCGTTCTTTTTTAGCTGTACGCTGAACGCACGCGCGCTACTTACGTGCCATTTTTTTTGTTTCGATTAATTGATAATAAAACAAAAACGAAACTTACCTGCCAGGCGTCGTTGCATCCAGGATCGCGTTGAACATCGCTAAAACCGTTTGGGAATTGTCGCCCCTGCGATTCCTCGCGTGTTTTCCAATCGGACATGAAATACCAGAAAGCGTTTCTCGCCGGTTTTTTCGGCATTTTCGAAGTTATTTATTCTTTTATTTTATTCGTAGCGATGAAACAATAATTTATATCTCTTAGTTTTGAGGATTTGTGGGTTTTTTTCGGGAAGATATTGTTACGCCACGCGTGCCGCGATCCCCGCACTTTGGCGTCGAGAGTCACTTTGTTCTTGTCGGTGCGTTTTGGTGAATTGTAAAAGTCGACGGTATCACAAGTCGGCTCAGTAACCCGACACCTTCGTTACTGAAGCTGACGATCACTGACGATACACTAGAGAACCTTTGACAAAGAACTTTATATCGCTAATACTACCGGCTCTGCCGAGTTTGCCCCTCCGTACGCGAGGATTATGAAGTCAGGAGCGGTGAAAATTTGGGGAGAAAATAAAAACCGTCCGCGAGCGAGAAACTCGAAGGACTCTTTGTTTTTCTTTTCTTCTCTTTTCGTTAGGTATACTATTCTACGTATTTTCTTTGTCTATTGCGATACTCCGTCGACGGTGCTTGAAATTTTTGTAAACAACGCGGCGCGAAGGAGGGCGCGAGCGCGCGGATAAAGGTCAAGTGTGTTGCTGCGCGCGGTCCTACGGCGCAGCGAAGTATAAATCAGCGGGATTTTTCTATGGAAGAGCGATTAATTTTTTTAATTTTTTTAATCATTATATTCGTGCCAAGTGCTCGTTCAGTTAGTAAACGTAATCGTGTATTCAATTCAATTTTATACATTTAATTTCTGATTTTTTAAATAAAAATAAAGTGTTCGAAAAAAAATAAAAAAAAATATTAAATATTATTAATAAAAAAAACCCGCTAACTTTAAAAAATCTATACACATATTCATTATTCCTGAATGGGAAATAACAGTCTCGTTAAAATATCCTCTTTTCCAAAATGTTCCATCGGAAAATGAGCGATTCGACTTCTCGTTCGATGATTACAACAATTTTTTTATTATTTTTAGGATCTAAAAAAGAAAAATATTGTCGAACGATATTTTTAGAAAGTTCGCGAGTTTTTTCAGAAAAAAAAAATTTCGCGGGTTTTTCCTTTTCTTTTCTACAAAATCTATACAAATTCTTAAATTCTCAACGCAGAATTAATTCATCTCTAAATTAACTGAAAGTATCAAAACGTTATCCGTGAAAAATAAAGAAAAAAGTTTTTCGTTTTCTTTTGCCAATTACTGCGGCGATTCGGCATAAAGATCGTCGAGTTCTATCAACAATTGTCGCGAAAGACTTCTCTTAGTAGCTAATCGATGCGACGGTGTGTCTTTCTCGCATTTGGGTGTCGGAAGCCCCTTAACGTCGGGTGTCTGAAGGAAATTCGTCATCGACTTGAGAGCCATATATTCCCTCACCGAGCGTCTGCTTCGCGGATCCACTTTTTTTCTTTCTCTCGGCGTCGCGACTCGCGGCGTCGGTGGGTTTTTCGATTTTTCATGAAATATATTTAATTGCCGTTCGATCATCGAAAAACTATCGTCCGCATTTTTCGGCGATTCTTTGGCTTCCAAAGCCGCCAATCTCGCCGATCGTCGTCGACCGCTTTTTTCAACATTTTCGTTCTCAATAATATTTTCCTTATTTTCATTGTCGTCTTTCTCCTCATCAGCAATTTTCTCGTTGCTTTTCTCGATGTTTTTCGAATTCGCCGGAACATTTGTCGTCGCGAAAACGGAGTTTTCAAGTTGCATACAAATTTTCGGTGGCGATCGACCATAATTCTCATCACCGATCTTATTACCGGCGATTTTTTTGGTTTCCTTATCGCGATTTTTCGTCTCCGTTTCGCCGACAATATTTTCTTCGTTATTTTTCATCTCCGTTTCGTCGCGAAACGAATTTTTATCGCGCAATTCCTCGAGCGTTCGCAACATCTGTTTCATGGAAAACAAATTTTCCTCTGTCGATCGTATAGTTATTGATAAATTCGCATGCATCCACGCGAGAGTTTGTTGATCTACGCTCGCGAGGCTCTTGTTCGCCGTCGGGACTTCGTCGAGAAATGAATTAAACGGCAAATTGCAGGTGCGAAACGATTCGCCGCGTTCGAAGCGCGATTCGCCGAGAAGATCTTCGAACGAAGAGGTCATTGCGTCCAATCGCTGCTGCATCAGCAACGAATTGCGTTTTGGATCCTGTAAAGCCGGACGCGTCATCGTGAATGACGATTTCTTGCTGTCGCTCGATGCCGGACTCGCCGACTCCGATTTCGGCTGAATTTTCTTCTCCGACATCGCCGTTATTATCACCGTTGGTCTCGAGACCGGGGCGCTGCTTTCGATGCACGATTTTTTATCACTTTTGCAAAGATCCTTTTCCCTTGAAATATTAGTCGTCGACAATCGATCTTTTGATGTGTCCACAGTCTTTTCCAAATCGAAGGTTTGTTCGAGCGAATTTTTCGTGTCTTCCAAGATTTCCGAAGAATTTTTCGAATTTTCAGAGATACTTTTCTTCGATGTCGCGATGTCGTTCAGCAACGAGTCCGGCGATTCCTCTTTAATCGTCGAGTTTTGGTGGCGATTCAGGTGCTTATCGCGTATGGAATTCGGCGGAAGCAGAGAACTCTTTCGTGACTGCGATTTCTTTGGTTCGGGCTTTAGGCTCTTTCGTTGAGCCGTTGCAGCTTTTACGGTATGAGTTTGAAGTTTGTGCGGCGCGAGAGACTTCCGCGTTAACTTTTGCGCGACGACGGGCGACGGGACGTTGTTGTACAGCTTTCGTCGAACGTTCTTCACGGGAAGATCTCCTATTATGGATTTACGGGCTGAAACATTGTATTCGTTACATTACTCAAATGAACGTCTCATTTTTTTTTTCGCCGGGTATTCGGAACAAATTTTATTTTATTGTTAACATTTTTCCACAAAATTCAAAAGTTAAAAAGACTACGAAAAACGGTCGGCTAAAAGATTTAAAAACATTTCCAGGAGATTAACGGAACAGTAAGGGATATTTAACTAAAATAAAAAAGATGAAATCCATTAGATCTATTAAAGTAAAATTTTTAAGGAAAAAAAAACAAAGAAGAAATTTTAATTCCGCAACGTTTTCGAGTCGAGAAAAATTTAAGGAAATTTCCAAAAGCAAAGAATTCAATTTTTTCATTCGAATGTCAGAGAATATTTTTTAGTGAAATGTACGAAATTTACAATACCTTGTTGCTTAACTGTTTGACTTTTTTCCCAAGAAGCCATCAATCCCTTCCCTTTTTCTGGATGATGGCGTTGGCCTTAAAAAAAAAAATGGTACAAATTAATGTAATAAATATGATAATCTTGTTTTACCGACACGATATATATTTGCGAAATAGTCGAGGGATGTATATAGCACTTTAAATACGTAACCGCCGCGGTGTCGCCGCCGTATACGTACCGTTGATCTTCATATTTTTTCCTTCGCTTTTGGATGCACCGAGATGCTGTGTGGGTATTGGTTTCATTCGACCTAAAAAAAAAAAACCGTGAAAAAATTTCAATTTATAGTCAAAGATTTTTCGTCATCGTAAAGCAAAATCATCATTCACCACTATAGCGGTAAAAAAAAAAAAGCTTTTCATTTTATTCCTTTATTTTTTAATTTATTTCATTTATATATGAGAAAAAAATCGAAACAAATAAAATTCAATTAAAATGGAAAACACCAAAACATACCTCCAGCATTGCCGTTGATTCCTGAAACTGTTTTATTGGCGCTGTTTTGCTGATTGGTATTCGTTGAAAATGTTTTATCGGGAGACAAACGATCCGACGTCTCCTCGTATAATTGTCTACGCACGTTACTCGTCACACTAGGTAACGTCGTCATTCGCCGTGCTGAAATTTTAAAGTTTATTCAAAAAATAAAAAATAATTTTTTTTTTTTTCATTTGTTGTTTTTCAATTGGAGATAACCGATAATAAGATAATTTTTGCTTTCATACCGGAGGGATTTGTTTTTTTGCACGACGACATCGACGCCAACAGATCCTTGATACGCATGGGTTGCGATTTTTGTTTTTCAACCATTATTCCCTCTGCATTTTTTACCTTTCCGGCGCTCTGTGATACGCCAAGGAGTTCGTGAATCCGCACCGGCATGCGTCTTCCTCTTTCTACAAAAATAAAAAAAAAATGTATTAAATTTCTTTGAACAAACGATTGTTAATTTTCGATCGAATAGAATAAAAATGAATATAGTAAGTTATTAACAAATTGAATCGATATATTTACCATCTCTTTTTTCCTCCCGGCCGACACTTTTCGGAGCACTGCTAGTATTCATGTTTGGTTTTTTTTTTTTTTCACTGAAATTGAGTATAAAAACAACCGAAAAACAAACGAAAATATATTATTTTTCTTCAGTTTCAAGCATGACGACGATAAACAATGTTCTTTCTTTTTTTGTCATATAATTTTTCGTTGTTTTCTACGAAAACCGCGCTTTCGCGGTTGTTGCGAAGCCAACGCCCCCTTCGGTAAACACAAAGAGTTTCGCTTTCTTGCCGTTGAGAAATTCAAAAAAACTCAATAACAATGTGTTGTCGCCGTTGCTGTGAATCGCAAGAAGTATAATTATTTTACGATATTCGTCGGTGAGATGGCAATACGCATTGACGCAGTATCGACCGATTAACGATCGCCAATTCACCAATTTTCGGTTGAATTCACAGGTAGGATAAGTCTCACGTTTGCACAGATTCACGCACACTGGCGGGTTAATTTACACGTTCGACGATATTTTTGACAGATATCTCGACGAATTATTTGTCCACTGGTTTCCCTCGGAATCGCGTACTTCTCCTTGAACTCTCGCGAATTCAATGATTTTTTTGTTGTTTTTCAAAAGCTACGAAAAATAGATCTTTCCACGGGAAGAAAACGTTATTTTTCACCTCAAACTCCGGCACGACTCGTTCGATGACTGAATCGAAAAAAAACTCGCAATACGGGGAACGGTCATGTTGCGCGTTCACAAAGAAGTAAAAAATAATTCCAGTAGATAGCGCCACCTAAAAATTCCGAATTTGCGTCTCAATTCTCCGCGCGTCAAACCGGAAATCGTGACAAAATATCATCGCGCTTGCATCTCGCGCCGATTGGTTAAGTTCGCACCGATGGACCAATGAGATTAGCGCGTGTCCCGCTCAAGCCGGAAATGCTTAATTTTCATGTACCATCGACTCCGGACCGCCAAAAAATATCTCTCTAACCCTTTTTCACTTGTCGACTCCTCGTCTCAAATTTATAGAAATTATCGCATTATTTTGTCACAATTTTTTTTTTCCATACAAATCTTTAGTTTCGATCCTTTCATCGTTAATGAAACTCGATAATCGCAATATTGAGGATGGAGGCGGTGATGATGCCAACGGTGCAAGCGTATTCGCAAAGTTGGGACGCCATTTTGTTAAAATTTATTTCCAAACGTAACCCTCTCGTTAGACCCCCCAACCGCCCCACTATGTCCCTCGTCATCGCCCCGACGAATTGAAAACAACCGAAGGTCGACGCTGTTCACCGTTGAGAGTTCTCGATTGAAGTTATATTTTTGGTTAGGTTAAATAGCTCGTTGGTTTTTGTGCCCCCCGGCCCCCCCCGCGTTCGTTCGTCCCCGCGACCGCGACCGTCCGCGAGTGGAAAAAACAGCGAGAGATCTTGATGATAGTTTAACCAGTAAGTAAAGAAAAGAAAAAAAAAAAATTTAACCGAGATTTTCCCCGAGTGTGTTGTGAACGAGTTTACGAATCCGTTAAACGGACCGATCGACGATGGTTTTATTTACGACGATAAAATAGTTCGTAATAATAATGTAAACGTGAGTTTTGTGATTGGAAAAAATACGTGTCGAGAGTGTTGTCCCGCGGACGAAACTTTCGACGAGAATAATCGAGTTTATTGCGCGTCCTAACCGTGCATAACGTGCGCTTTTGAAATCCGTTTGCGTGTGTACTCCCGAGGAGTTTTTTTGGTGAACAAAACTCTCTGCGTCTCCGCGGTCGGACGAACGTTTGAGAGGCTATGGCTGCTCGGTGAAACCTATTTTTTTTCATGTTACACTCGTATGTCCACGCGAAACAAAATTGTTCGCCAAAATCTTCGAGAAAAGAATTTTTTTTTTTTTTTCTTTCGCGAAATACGAGAACACAAACGGACGCGTGTCTCGCATTTCTTAATTACGATCAAACGCGACGGACACGAAACACGACGAAGAGAAATAAGTCATCACCGGCAAGCATTATGCAACTTTTGGTTTCGATAAACCGTAAGAAAGCTTCCTACCGAAAATTTTATAACCTACAAAGTTGCTCTCCCCCCCTTTCATCCTCCCATAACCTATATAATTATTTTGAGCGGACGTCAGACGATGAACAAAATCGCTTCATCGTTTTTTTTTTTATTACAAAATTGTTCGTGTGAAAAAGAAATTCGTCGTTTTCCGAAATTCCGAATATTTTTTCGTATCGAAATCCGAGATGCATGGATTTGAAAAAAAATAAATAAAAATTCATTTTCTCGCAACCTTTTTGTTGTTTTCCGGATTTACTGTGAAACATTATGATCTGTGAATTTTTTTGTTTTGTCAATGAAATTGATGGACTTCCAACAATTTACGTAGCGATCGCATTACGTCGACTGTTTTAGGTGTGAAAACGAAAACACGAATTGTTGGAAGTTTCGTGTATTTGAGAGAAATAGTGCTTTGCGTAATCCACAAACTCTCACGACGATCGACAGAACCACTGCGGAATACTTCTACTTGTCCGCCGTAACGTTTCGCTGAGAGACATAATCAGAGTATTCTGAATGCGATTCTTTATTCGAGACGCAAGTAATTTTCCAATGTAGTCACGATTTTTGTAATTTCAGGCGCTTGAATTTTGCAAATTTATTGGTTCTTCTGTATTTTTTTTTCTTGTTCTTTTACTCAGATATTGGTGCGTTGAAACGCGTAGTACAGGTGGAATATTTTTGAAAAAAAAAAAGAAGCATGCAAAGCAACGCAACAGAATTTTATGAGAATTTGTCAATATTTTTTATTTTTTAATGTTTTGTGATTATTTAAATTTCTTTTTCAACAGGTTTGTCAATTATTTGTATTTAAAGACAAAATTGCTGGGGAAACTTTGGGGAATGAGTTACAGAAAAAAATCGCAGTACAGTTTTCGATATTTTTTTATTACAAAAACTTCATTTTCTCTGTATTTGTAATTAATATATTCGAAACTGAGTTCTTCTATTATTAATTATATTTTTTAGTTTCAATTTTTAACGATAGAAAATCGTGTTTGTTAATTTTTAAAAAATTTTAGTCCAATCAAACGATCGGATTGCATGAGTTTCTCTCTAGAAAAATTATGTTATTAGCTCTGCAGAGATTCCTTACTAACCATTTTTTTTTTTTATTTGTTTTTTGAGGGAAAGAAAAATACGACTTTTATCTCATGGAAAATATTCCAAATAATTGTACAATTGCGGGTGTAGAAGAAACATTTCGATTTTAAATATTATCAAAATATTATACAAATTAATTATTTTCGAATAGCGATCGTTCATGAAATTTTCAATTTTTTCGGGTAAATTTTGTTAAAACAAAAGACAGAAAAGAATTTCGAACAATTTTTGAATAACCAAAATTCATAGACCGGATTTTTTTTTGTTTCTGTAACGATTTTTTTTTTTTTTAATTTTCTCATCAATAATTTGAAACCAATTAAATTAATAAAATTCGAAATTCAATCTTTTTACTTTACTTTTATTTAAATCTTTTTGTTGTATCGATTTTTTTTATTCCTATCGCGCCAATTTCGATGAGTCTTGCATCATCGAATCAATCAGCAACTCCCTCTGCATCGTCGAGAATCAGAGCTTCTAAAAGCTCTCGAATAAAGTTTACTTTTAACAAGCGATTGCACGATCGTCGCTCCAGAAATTACAAAAATTATATAGTTGTCTCGTAAAGTAACTAAAATTCTAAAAACAAAAAACGATTCAGTTTTCCTCAATTATTAATTCCCTTAAATATGAATTCGCCGATCGATTCATCTTATCATTAATATTCGAAACTATAACTATAATTTTCCGTGTAATCCGTGAATTTAAAGAAAATTTTTGTAAATCAGAAATATTCTTTAAATGTACAATCGCATTTTTTTTTTTTTTTTTTTTTTTTTCGAAAAAATAATTTTTTAATTGGTAGGTAAATAATAAAAAAAAAAAAAAAAAAAAAAACCAAAAATACATATCAATGATATAAATATTCAATTTTTCGAAATCAATAATTAAAATTTTTGATACTAATTTTCAATCTTTTATTTGCAGTGATCGCAGTTATAAAATAGTCTGGAAACGGCTAAAAAACTAAAAAATGGACGTTTCGGGGGATTTAACGTTACAATGGGTCGAAGAGGTGGGAAACGTAATTCACGAGGAGGTAATATGCGGCCTCGAGGCGGAGCTCGAAGCACCGGAAGAGGAAGTTATTGGCGCTTGCGAAGAAGTTTGCATGGAGGAAACCGTACAATCGGCACCGGATCAGACGACGAGCGGCGACACGGAGATAATGATGGTACCGCAGCCGAGTGATATGGAATCAATTTACATAGTACCGCAGGATCAGGGACACGATTATCTCAATATACAAGTTACAGAAGAAGTTATAACCGACAATTGGGACAGATCTGGTCCCGACGACGGGTAAATTTCCCCTATTTACTGCTATTTTCATTAAAAAAGCAAAAGTTACGCTTTAAAAAAAAATTTGCTAAAAGCTCAACTCACCGATACTCGAAGTTTTAATGGATAAACTAAAGGAAAATGGATAATGATGATGGGAAATTAATTCATAATTCTATTAAAAACTATCGTCGTTATTGTAATTTTAATAATTTCCTTCAATTTTATTACGAAAGCACCGTAAATTTTTTAATAATTTACTTTAATTTCACTGCCCAAAAAATACATTTTTTCGATCGATAAAACGTATGAAAAAAAACAGTTACACTTTGAAATATATTTTCGAAACCGAAGCCGCCGAAATATATTCACTAATTGCAATTTTTCTGTTTCCTAAAATGATCGAAGGGTCGAGATACCGGAAACGAAAGTGTCTCACGACAATCTTCTCGAATACGACGACATGGAGATACCGTTGCCGATAGATCAGGATTCCTACACGAACACGCGGCCGTATCCTTGCGATTTTTGCAGTCGCAGGTTTCGCAAAAAGGCAAATTTGATGAATCACATGGTCGCTCATCAGACCGATCGTCCGCACGGTTGCAACTTGTGCGGCGCTCGTTACGTTCGCAAATGCGATCTCATGAATCATCTGAAGATTCACGCGTACGCACCGTCGCGCGACGGTCTCGAAGACGACATGAACGACGACGATTCGTTGGCGCAGGAGGAGGAAGAAACGACGAAGGGTCGTCGAAAGAAGGTGCAATCGAGCGCTCCTCGAAAGCGAAAAAACAACGCGTCGGTAGCGAAGCGCGCGGCGAATCAGGACGAAGCCAATAAGATAATCGAGGCGAACAAATATGTTAACAAGTCGTACGATTACGTAGACGAAGACATGAGACTCCTTGAGGAGATGACAAGCCGAACGACGACGGTGGAACGTCCGGGAAACTACGCCTCGAGCTCTCGATGGACCGATCACATGTCGCCGATGCAATCGGAACCCCAACCACCCCGGTGGCCGATCACCGATCCGACGAAACCGTACGTTTGTCAGTACTGCGGTGTCGGTTTCGCCAGAGAAAAGGCACTCGCCTCGCACTCTCGCATACACGGCGGCGACAGTCCCTTCGAATGTACCAATTGCGGCGACATGTTTTGGGACGTTAACGCGCTAAGGGAACACGTACGTGTTAAACACGGCGTCGGTCCCGTGGCGCCGGAGGAAGTCGACGAATTCGAAAACAACGACGCGACTTACACCGGCGACGAGAGATTCGGCGAATTTTATTGTGATACTTGCGGCGTTCCCTTTCATCGATTGGATCTGCTGAAACGCCATAGAAAGTAAGTTTGATAATTGTTTTCTACGCTTTCGCCGGACAAAGATGTAACTTTCTTTTTTCGTTGAAAAATTAAAAAAAAAATCGATGTTAAGATTTCAGATCGGAGTATTTGAAATGTCGAGAAATTCGACTTTCAAAAACTATTTTGTTTATTTTTATGGGAGAAATTTGCAATTTGACGTTTTCAATATTCAATATTCTTTCAAACTGAAAGATTCTATTTTTTTTTTAAATTCATTTAGAAAAATTTCGAAGATTTAGCATCCAAAGTAACTGATTTATTGATATTACTTCGGAAAAGAGCAGTTTTTTGCGAAAAAAAAAAAAAAATTTGTTACGCTTTAGTTTGATTATAATTTTTTAATTTTCAATTCTGTTACAGAATACACGTTAAGCAAGAAGTCACCGATATGATGGATGGTTCGAGTCAGCATCACGTTTGCAACGTCTGCGGCGAGTGGTTCGAAGAAGCGCTCGCGCTTTTAGCTCACGCGGAATTGCACGCGAGGTAAACGGATTAAAAGTTACCGGAAGAACAAAAATAACGTTCCCAACCGTATTAATCGAATTAATAAAATATTATTGATCGTTCGAAATTGGATATCAAGATGAACTTTTTTTTTGAAAATCTCTTTATCGATCGATTGATTAATCATTGATTTTTGCAGGTCACCGACCCGACGCTGTTTATTGTGCGGCGAGAGATGCCGGGACGACGCCGAAGTTGCCGAACACGTGCGTCAGAATCACGCGGAGGACGCGCCACCAAACACCTGCAACATGTGCGGAAAAACGTGCAAAGACAAGCGAAGTCTTTTGAAGCACTCGTGGGTTCACAATGCCGACAAAACTTTTGGATGTACCAAATGCGGAAAGCGCTTTCACAGCAAAGCCCGACTACGCAGGTAAACAACGAATGCAAAAAACCATTTTTCATAGACGCAAAGCAATGAAAACGCTATTACCCATTTTAGTACAATAAAAAAAATGCTTTAAAAATTCCAAAAAAATTAATGCGATGGAACTAATGAATTTATTATCATTAGTTGTTTATTAAAATTAATTGCTGAACAATTTTTTTTTGTTTTTAATTTTTTTTACAACTGTTATATATTTTTATGCGCGACGGTTTTTTTTTTATTTTTCATCAACACAACGCAAGAGTCGCGAATTTTGTTATTCGATTAAAAACAAATTTTGTTTTTCCAGACATATGGTGTCGCATCGCAATAAAATGGTAGCGTGCGACGAGTGCGGCGAGGAATTTCCGGACGGCAGAGCGCTCGTAAGTCATCGTCATTCGCACAACAAGGAACTCGGCGGACGATCGTTTCCGTGTCGCGAATGCGGAAAAACATTCGGAAGTCGTAGTTCGCAACAGATACACATACGTATACACACCGGTGAACGTCCGTACGGCTGTAGATTCTGTTGGAAGGCCTTCGCCGACGGTGGAACACTGAGGAAACACGAGCGCATCCACACCGGAGAAAAACCGTACGGATGCGCTATCTGTCCTCGTGCTTTCAATCAACGAGTAAGAATTGTTTTTTACTCTACTCATTGAATCCTTCAAAGTATTGATAATTAATCAATACCAACAAAGGCTATTTCTCCTTTTCTTTCCTCTAAAAAGTCGATGAATAACGATATTTATATCGAAATATCGAAGATTCGAGATTCGCATTTCTAGCGATTTATTTGCTCTGTGATCTAATTGTGGACATTAGAAATGTGAGCGGTAAATGTGACCAGTAATTTTACCGTTAAAAAATAGCAAAACAAAAAAAATTATGTCAAAATATGGAAATTTGACAAGAAAACTATCCACGTTCAGCGAAATCGCGGTGCCTACAAATAGTCCGAAATCGATTCGAGAGATTTTATGTTGCGAAATAAAAGAAAAAAAAATTAGTGTACATGAATCTAAAAAATATTTTTAAAATTAATAGATAGTAGTGGTGGTTGATGTCCATTAACTCTATTAATTCTCAACGTGAAAAAATATTAAAAACGATGGATTTCCAAAAGTATTCACTATTAGATGCCGATTTTCTAAGGCGTTTTGTTAAAAAAAAACTTTTTTTATGCAACAGGTTGTACTCCGCGAACACGTGAGAGCACATCATTCGGGACCCGATCCCAAATGTCACGGCAGCATGACGCCGTACCTCTGCAAAGTATGCGGCGATTCCTACGCCACATCCGAGGAGATCGTGGCGCACATAGTTCAGCACTGCGACGACAACACGGCGTTGCGTCGTCAGCCGCAAATAGGACCACGAAAATACAAGCGCCGTCGCAAGCTGAAGCCTCACGAACCCACAACCGTCGCACTTCCACCGGTGGTGCGTACGACGATGAACGAGAATTACAACGTCCTCGAGGGGGGTTCGGATTCCGACGACAACACAAAGCGAAAATTAGGTCGCAAAAACAAGCAGCAGCATCGCACAAACGTCGAGGAAGGCTATCAAAATGTTTTAAAGAGTTTCGAAAGTTCTCTCCAAAACATAAACTCAATCGTCAGCAACACGAAGCTTAAGCCCGCGAAATCGAAAATAGGCAAGAAAAGCGTTCGCAACAAAGCATCGGCAGCGTCAGCGGCGTCGGCCGATGACAAGAAAAACGAAACACAAACTTCGAACGCTCCGGGACGTCCGAAGATGATACACACGCAAAAAACTCGAGTACCCGTGGAGATCGGTAGCGACGGCGTGAAAAAAGGACAAAAGACGAAAACGATGGTAACGCGAACGCCGAAAGTTATGCCAAATGAGCACAAAAATTTGACGTTTCCGGGAGGCGAGAGAAACCGTCCGCGAACTAAAAACGTTAGTTATCACATTGAGGGCAGATTACAGATGGCGCCGGCAACATTCCCCAAGCAAAAGGACGCGACGACGATCGTTGAAAAGGCACAACCGGTGCCGAGATCTCTTCATCATACCGGCGCGCGGAAAGGCTCCGCGAATCACGCGAATAATAATGGAAGTTTAATGGAACACAGCGACAAAAACGCTGAACATCTCAATATCGTACCACCGACGACGACGACGACGAAGAAACGCGCAACGGCGAAGAAAGTTAAAAAGAAACAAATTGTCATTAAAGAAGAACCCATTGACCAACCCGAATACGATGAGGATGACGAGAATATTCGTGGCGATAATAACAACGACGAGGATCCGATCAGCACGAGTCGCTTCGTCAATGAACAACAGCAACATCAACGGATGGACGTTAATGATGGAAATTCCGAACTCTACGAACCGAGAATATTGAATGCTCGCGAAGAATCGATATTACCGGATTTGGAGAGCGACGATAATAATCGACGGGAGGATATCTCGACAACGGGAAAAATGAAATTGAGCGTTAAAGTCGAAGCCGCTGCACCGAGAATGACTCTCGTCGAGCCGCGAGGGGTGACGATAACTCCTGCAGAGGATATACCGGAAATTATTATTCCCGATACCCTCGAGTATACGTGCGAAATGTGCTCCGCCGTTTTTGGCAGTCGGGCGGAACTACTCGTTCACGTGCCGATACACATTTGATTCCATTTTTTTTTGTTTCTTTCTGTTTTTTTTTTCTGTCTCTTCTCGAGACAAAATTTACGGAGGATTCAATGTTCTCGGACTTTGGGGGTTTGTTTTTGTTTTCTTTTTTTTTTTTTTTTTTGGCGTTCGGGGGTTTTCACTTTTCGATCAATGACCAAAAGAGGAGAAACTTCTTTTTTTTTACAGGATTACGTGGTAAAGGATTCGATTGAAAATTCGTTCTTAGCGTTTTCTTGAGAAAGAAACTTTTTTTTTCGCTGTTTTTGCGATCTCTCTGCTGCGAGAAACTGATTAATTGACTTATTATTTTGAGGAATTTGAGGAATATGTTTATTTTTTTCTTTTTGAAGGATTGACCGCATAGGATTATTGTCTTTCGGTCGAATAATTTGTAGAAAATAATGTTTGCCAATTTAAAAAAACTCTATAAATTTTTCTTGATTTCGATTTCAATGGACGAAAAATAATGAATTACCTTTATAAATATTAATTAATAATTAATATGTATAAATATTGAGCAATTTTTTGAGAATTGCAAAAAAAATTTAATCAAACAACGATAATGAAAAATCGTGAAAATAAACAAAGAAATTTTGAACACTGAAAACTCGTCAGATATTTTAGAATTGTCTATCGAGTTTTTGGTGCGCAAAAACGTTATTTTTGTCGAAACGGAATTAATTTTTGTCCAAATAATGGTCTTAATTCCTCGAAGAAAAAGTGCATTTTTTTTTGTCGGTTTTGAAAAATCGGTTAAAAAAGTGGTAAAAAAAATATAAACATAAAATATTTCCTGTAATTTTTTACATAGGTAGTCAGTTAATTGTTCTCGTAATGCAGAGATTTCATTCAGTTGAAAAACAAAAGTCTTCTCAACATACCTTCCGATCCGTAAAAAAAAAACCAAAAGAAAAAAACGTAACGATCGCACCGATTTATATTTTAGACACTGTTTCGTATTTTTCCACGGATTCGCGCGACAAAAACCATATCCGGTTTTTTTTTGCTCCTTTTTCTCTGAATTTACGAATTCAGCGTATCGGTAATGTGTTTTTTTTTCTCTTTTTTTTTTCCCGAGTTGAGAATAGAATTTATTCCCCCAAATATCGTAGTTTATCGTTGTTAAACAATCGAAGAAAAAAAAATTCGACAAAAGACATAAAAATTGCCTTTTCTCTTGTCAAATTTTTTTTGCCCACTGACGAGGGAAAAAAAAATATCGAATTTTCCCATCACTCGCGAGAGATCGTCGTAATTTTCGGTGAAAAAAAAGTGTCGTCGAATTTTAAAAATATTGTTTTTTTTCTCTACATTCGTATTATTCGTAATAACTGTACTAATAGAACGACAATTTTTTTTCCCGGAAACGCCTCAAATACGCGCGACTCGTTCGAGTGATCGGAAAAATGATAATTTTCTTTTTTTCTTCCGCTCGTCTTTTCTTATTAATTATTAATTATTATTAATTATTATCATATTACGATTAATTGAATTCCTTTACATTCGAGATATTTTATTTCGCCGTCTTATTATTGTCTTGAATTTTTCTTTCTGCGTGATTATTATTATTCTTCTTTTTTTTTTCTTTGCCTCTGTATCCCCCCGAATTTTAATCTTATCGCACCTTCGATTGTTTCCCGGCACTTTTTTTTCTCCGTTGCAGTAAAAAAGAAAAAGAGAAAAAATTGTTTGTATTCCTCGACAAAGTGGTTTTTTAATCGTTAACGAGACACAATAGTCCGGTGTTTATGGATGAGGAAATCTGTATCGCGTTTTTCTTGACCAAAGATTGCGTTGCATTCGTTGCAAAGAACAGAAAAATATGAAAAATGTACAGCATCCTCTATCGCGCTAAAAACGACGGAATAGTGATAATAATAATTACAATCGCACCTCGACTACCAGCAATTATAAAAAAATTTATTACTTCATTCATCGAGTTGCGAATTTTGCGAACTTGCGATGAAAAAAAAAATTAAAATAAGAGAAATACCTTCATTTTTTTTCATTCGAAAACGAAACGTTATCTCAACAAATTCAGTTTACGATTTTTTTTTTTTCGTCTTTTTTTGTAAATAATTCCTCCATAAAAACTAAAGAAAAATTCTAAATTGTGTGAAAAAAAAAAAAAATGCACCACATTTTCGTGTAAAATATCGTAGGACTTTAGATTGAAAATAAAATAAAAAATATATTATATAAATATATATATATATTACAAAAAAAAAACACAACGTGCACATCGATGTGTGTAATTTTTCAATATTTCTTCAACGTTTATTATTGAACTTTTTATTATGTAAAACATCTGTAATTCTTGCACCGATGATAATTAATTGTTAGGCCAGTATTTTTTTTTTTTTTTTTATTCGTGTATACGAAGTATGTATGTAAATGTTGGCCCCTCAGAATTTTTGCTTTAAAAAAAAAAGAAATGACATAGTTATTTGGCACTTGATGCGCTAAGAAAAAAAATGGTTATTTTCCAACATTTGTACTTCGAATGTGTAAAATATTTTAGAAAAAAAATAAAAAATAAAGTGAAATAGGACTGTACGGGGTGAACGTAAGAAAAAAAACAAATATATGTAATCTATGGGAACATTTTATTCTCTTGATTTTCCAACAATCCCAATTCTTTCACAAATTTTTTTTATTTTGCCTTTTTTTTGCGTTTATTCCCCGTACAGCCTTTTCGTTCAGATTTTTCGAAATTTGCATGTCGCCGAGACAACTCGATTAGTATCGCAATCTTTGTGCGTCTCGGCTATAAAAAAATACGATTTAAGAACATCGAAGAAGTAGTCTGCTTTTTTTTTTTGGTGCTTTCGAAAAAAATATTTGGAAATAATTTTTTTCACCAATCCGAAATTTTTTTCACAAAACATATTTGAACGATTTTAAGAAAGATTCAGTCATTAGTCTGACAAAAAAAAGTATAAATAATTTTTTTTATCGCAAGTAACATTAAAAAAAATTGAAATTTTTTTTTTATAAATTATCAATTTTTCATAAATTCATCATAAATCATATATTAGATACCAACAATTTTTGCAAAATATCGTCTCCTGAGCGCCAATAAACCTGTAGATTTTTCGCTTCCATTCGATCCCAAAAAAAAACGTATAAATAATTATAACTTTTTCGTAATCGAAAACAATTTATGTTGCATGATATTCGAAGAATTGCATGAAATTTTTTCTCCGCGAGCGGTCTACTTGCGATTCAACGCTGTTGAATCTTCGTATATGTATTTCGCAATTCGTGAGACCAATTTGATTTCACAAAGTTGTCCCGTTTAGTGCCCTTTAATTAAAGAAAAAAAATTTGTTCAATACGGTAAATAATTAATTACCGGTGCAAAAAAAGAGAAGAAAAAATCAATAACTGCGAACTGATTTTGTTGAGAGCGTTTCGATCGCAAAACCTCGCGCGTCACCGAGACGCAAAACTTTTTTCCGACGATATACATCGAGCGGCGTAACATTCCGCTTGTCAAAAAAAAAAAAAAAACAACAAAAAAATGAAGAAAACAAATCCTAATCGCAAAATTAACCTCTAAGAAGGTTCGTCGTGCTATTTTATACTGTTTATATAACGTAAAAACGTGAAGAGACTAACAGAACGAAGATTCGTTCGATGAAAAGCAAAATAATGTTCTTAAAAAAAAAAAAAAAAAAAAGAAAGACATAAGGATTCTTAGTACAAAATCAAAGGCAAATTCCGATTGCTATTGGACGAGTATTTTCGCCTTACGTGTACAGTTGTAACAAGGATCTCTATCTTAATCTCTCTGCGAACGATTGGGCGTAAAACGCGTATAAATTATAAAAAAAAAGACGAAAAAAAAAAAACAAAAGTGTATAAAGTCGATAAGCGACAAGCGGCGAATCGAGTTTCTGTAAATAACTCACCTATTTACATGAATAAAAGCGCGACAACGAGACGTCGAATCGTTGTTACGTTTTTTCACGATAATAACGCGCGTGAAACCCGATTTATCGATAATTCAATAATTTAATACCGAAAAAAAAAACCGATAATCGAAAGACGATAAAAAAAACAAAAAATATATCAGGCGGCGCCAGTGGCAAAGATAATAAGTGTATTAAATATAAAAAGAATAAAAAAAAAACCAGCAACAATTAGCAAACATCAGAATAAATTTTAATACGAATCGTTGTAAAAGCGGCGAAGGAAATACGAAAGAATTTATTTCTCGTTGCGATTAAACTAAGAAATGAAAAATAAATAAAAAAAAAATCGCGAGCTTGTAATTAACTGTGCTTTACCTTTAATAACTTCGTAAGTGAATAATAATTAATTGATTGATTAATAAATATAGAAATTAGATTTATCGTAGAGTAACGACTTAAAAGAAAAGGCGGAAAGAAAGAGACGAAAAAAACAGAATGTATTGCATGATTAATTTTTAATTGAAAATACCTCCCCCTCGATGACGAATAAATAAATGTAGTCAAAGTATATAAATATACATAACTATAGTTTAAAGAGATGGAAGATGACGGAAAAATGTTAAAAATGCTATTGTAATAAGCTGCGTAGTAAAAAAAAAATGAAAAAAAAAAACACGAAACAAATGATTAGTACGATCGATGGAATATAGTATGTGTACAAAGGTCCGATTTTTCTCGGTTCCGTTGCATATTGATTATTAATTATGAATTATTAATTAAGAAGTTAAGAGGGACGGAGTATATAGGATGGACAGGGGGAGGGAGGGGGAGAAATGTGAAAATTGCTAATCACCAGGGATGAAAAAAAAAAAAAAAACAAACAAACAAAACAAATTAGTAGTAAATTGTACATATTGTCGAGACGTGGTATGGTGACGCAATTTACTTGTTAATCGTAGTTGTATTTTTCTTTGAATAAATGATTAATGGAGATACGACTTTTCGTGACATGTTTTTGACACATATATATGTATGTGTTACATATATTTCCGGATTAACGATATGGGTACCACGTGCCATTTTTTTTTTTTTTTTTACAGTCAATAGGAATAATATTTCCGTTCGGTTTGGAGGTGCTGAACACTTGACGACCATTTTGTTCCGATAATAAAGACGGTGTTCGGAGAAGAGAAGAAGTCGCTAAGCTCCGTCGGATAAATAACAGGTGGGAAATAAGTTTAGAGGTTTATGATGTCATGTGATACTCGTTATTTCGTGATTAGAATTCATGTTTCGCGCGATGATACGGAGAAAATTATTTTTTTTCGTGTCTTTCCGAAATTTGGTTTCTTTCGAAATTTTTTTTTTTTGTAACATTGGTTTTTTGCACATTTTTTTATATGTGTTTTTATTGATATCGTGTTAATTATAGAAGTTTTTGATGGGTTATTAATGTGACCTCACTACCCTTGAATTCGGCATACCTACGCGAATTTTTGTTTTTATATTCAATAAAAAAAGATTATTATAAAGACGAAAAAATCATAACGAAATTTAAAGATTTTTTTTTTTTCATTCATTTTTTATAAATAAAAGAAATTTAATAAAAACGCATGTTATAGTTCTTTTTAAATAAAATTTTATTATTTTTTTTTAATGACACGCAATGGTAAAAAATAAAATAAAAAAATATTTAGGGAACGAAGTCGCAGAATCCATAAATTTCTCTCTCGAATCCCATGCAAATGACCGATACCAAAATCAAAATGGCGCCGATTATGCTGGTTTCCGAGGCTTCCTCGCCGAAGAAATACACTTGAATGATGAACGCGAGTATTATATCGAGCGATCGAGTGACCGATACTTTTCCTGCGCCTTCGATCTTCAGTGCCTTCGTGACGAGCACCTGACCCGACAGTCCGGTTATCGCGACCAAAAATATCAATCCCCACGTGAACCAGTCGTGCGGAAACATTTCGATGTGCTGTTTCGCCTCGGATATCGTGAAGAAGAATAATACTGAAGAACCCAATATCCAAGCCGACAGATTGAACACCAATACGGAAAAATGGATTTCCGAACATTTTCTCATAACAACTATATTCAGAGCCGTAAAAAATGTCGCTAATAGAGCGAACACGTAGCCGACCACGTCGTAGGGTATCGATTTGTGAGTCTGTGCAAAAAAAACGAAAAAAAAAAAACAAATTATTTAAAAAAAAAAAAATGTACCATTAATATTAATTAATAAAAGAATTAATCATTGACCGATTGGTAGCGAATATCAATCGATTTATTACTGAAAAAAAAAAAATCTCCAAAACCCCATAAAATCCGTTAATAAATGCATATTAAATGATTAATTAATAATGGATCCAATAATTCGTGAATTATGAATTACCATCTGAGTTCGTAAAAAAAAAAAAAACGATACTCCTGAAAAATTGATCGATATTTGGCAGAATTATTGATGAATTAATTAATAATCGATCGAGTGATTAGCGGTTAATGGAATTGTTTAATCTAATCTCGTTGATTGAGAGGAAAAGAAATGTAATTCGTCATTTAATAACAGCGGATGTACGATGATCCCTGTGTGATCTCCCCGTATGATCTTCTTTCGTTGATTAGAATATTGAAGTATATGTTACGAAGTATATACCTCGAAGATGAATGGTGGTTTTGCGACCAAAACAACACCAGCGAATAGGGCGCATATAACGACGACGCGCAACAGTCCACACGGCTCTTTCAAAAACATGAACGACAGCAGTATAACGATTACTGGCGAACTAAAGATTATCGTCGTCGCATCCCCGAGGGGTAACTTCCGGAAGCTATAGTACAGCAATGCTAACGTCATTCCACCGACAATACCCTGCAAAGGAACATTGACAATTATTACTCCGAGAATATTTGCAAATGCAGTAAAAAAAAAAGTTCGAATTATATTTCATGCGGCATTGAAAATTGGGTCAATTATAGGGGTCATTCCATGTAATTTCTCGTCTATTTCTCGCCATAGAATACTTTAAATTATTCAACAATCGATCTATAAAAACTTTAAAATACTTAAATTTTTTATTCGATTTGATTATATTTTACGTTTCGATTTTTTTTCAATCATTTTTTTTTTCAATTAATTCGACTTTAATATTTTATATTCTGAATATTGAATCAGTTATATATTTAACCATTTTTTTGGCTCATCAATTGAGATATATAATCGTTTTACAGCCGCTGGACGTGGAAGTCGTATACTTATAAAAATTTCGAAACAATTAAGCAGTTGAAGAAATTACATTACGCATTTTATGTTAGCTGATTGACAAATTTTCGTACCCTTGTATGGGGCGTTCTGTGTAATATTTTCACAGCCCTTTGGCATGGAATACCCGATATTTAAAAAACGGAACAAAACAAAAATGTTTTATCGTGAGAAATTGACGAAAAACATTTCATACATTATATGGGATATTGCGTGTTTTTCTCTGCGTTTTTCGTGGAATCGCCCGTATATACAATAATTTATAGTACAATCGTCTTTTGGTTTCATGTTTTGAATTTTTTTTATATTTTGATGAATATTTTACGATTTTTTTTACTCACTCGACATAGAAAATCCCATATAATATATGTATAATAATTTTTTTTTTTCAATTTTCGAAAATTTTTGAAAATAATTAAATTTGCATGAAGATTTTTTTTTAATTTACCTGAAAGTGTAGAAGTATTCTCGAGCCTTTGGGTCCCAAGAGACTCTGTTTTTCCCTATAAGCGCACACCATCATAACAAACATCTGTAGCACGGCTCTGATAGCCAGCAACACCATGGGATCGACATTTCTAATGGCTTTTACGAGTCCCGAGCTTATCGTGAAAAAAGCTCCGGAAATAAAAGCGAGAAATATACCAAACCACTTGGTACCGTCGCGATACGATGCTATATTGTTGTCGAACTGTTCGGTGTACTGATACGCGGGATGAATACTGTTATAAGACGATGTTGTGTCGATGTTGTACTTCATTTTGGTTTTTTTTTCTTTTTTACTTTTTAATCAATTCGCGTTTCAATTTAATGATTTATTGATTATTGGGTTTCGAAATATTTTTTTTTTTTTTTTAAAGACGCAGAGACACAGTTCGGTGTTTGATGGAAGACATCTAACGCTCTACTGGAACCATCTTCGCTACATCTGGTCCAACGTCGCGGTAGGCGATAATTAACATACAGCTTTTGCGTACGTCAAGAAGATTAAGAAGGGATTAGAAATAACGACTTCTACATTCGATTCACCGTTAACAAAGTATATACTTACTAAATATCTTTCTCTCTCATTGCTGTTTGCAATACTGTATGCATGATATTCCAAATGCACGCGGAGATGTCATGGAATGTGTGTTTTGCGGATGAAATTTCGTTGAGTATATATATCCATAGTATTTTATATCATTGAAAACGGAATGATGTAAAGCTGAAAAAAAAATCTTTCGCGGATACCTAAACGTTTCACAAGAGAAGAGTCTTTCGGAGATAAGGCGATCGCGGAAGCGTTTGATTGGCGTTTGTGGGGATAATGGATGCCGGACGCTACAGACTGTTCGGACGAACGTTGTTTCTTACGAAGAATTTCTTCTTCAAAATATATTGAAGAAAATGTAAAATTTTTTGTATATTGTCATTTTTGTTGCGTATCGGAGGATTCAGAATATTAATAAAGTAATAAAGAGCTGAAAATTTATTGAGTCAACAATCGTTATGTTTTACGAAGAATTTCTTCTTCAAAATATATTGAAGAAAATGGGACTTTTTTTTGTATAAATCGTCATTTTTGCGGCGTATCGGAGGATTCAGAATATTGATGAAATAATAAAGAGCTGAAAATTTATTGAGTCAACAAACGTTGTTTGTTACGAAGAATTTCTTCTTCAAAATATATTGAAGAAAATGTGAAATTTCTTGTATATCGTAATTTTCGTGGCGTATCGGAGAATTGAGAATATTATCGAAATAACTAAAAACTGAAAATTCATTGGATTCAATAGTTAGAAAAAACGGTGATATTGTAACGACAAATTTCTTCATCGAAATATATCGTTTTTTTTGTTTTCTATGTTATCGACATTTTTTGTGATTTATCTGAGGACTGCGAGCGATAACACAGGAATTCCGAGCACCAAGAATGCGTAAAATTACATTCTTTCAAAATATTTTCAAAAATTAGAAATATTCCTATTGCTTCCTTTTCAATTTTTTTTTCTGTTCGCAAAGTTTTTTTGCAATTTTTTTGAACTTCTCGCCGAGGAATTTATTTTACGAATAAAATAAAACTATAAATAAACAAAAATGTGTGTGTATTTTTTTTCCGGTGAATTGAACGGCTCGTAAAAAGTGCATATCGCTTGTTGATTTTTTTTTATTTTTAAAAATCTCTTTACATATAGTATATAATTATTTATAGATATAAAAAAAATATTGATGACTTTTTGAACTTTTGGGAGATTCGGAAGAAGAAAAAAAAATGGGTAAAGGGCGATAACCACTCGTCGCAAGATAAAGTGTAGTCTTTGGTACGATAAGGTTCCACTTTTTTGTCGATCATCTGAGTTTTCGAGATGTTCAGGTCGTTTCGCGCGACCATCAAATTTGACAGTCGTTTTGTGTCACGAAAAATAATTCCATATCTCGCGTCGCATCGAACGCGGATAATTACTATTTTATCGAAAACTCAATTCAAAATACATTGTCTTTTGGTATTCGAGAAAAAAATAAAAATAATAACCGAAATGCAAAATTACCTGCGATCTCTCTGCAGAATTTTTTTTATTCGCAAATTAAAAGGAGAAATCTACTTGTTAAAAAAAATGTTAACTATTTACATTAATAATGTATTTTTCTTTATTATCAGAAAATAAATGTTGTAATGGGATACAAAAATATTTTATGAAATTTCCGTTACCTTACGTTACTTTATATACGAAAAATATATCAATTTTTTTACGCAAAAACAAAAATATAATTGTCATCATAATTTCCGGAACAAAATGACAAATTATAAGGAAAAATCACTCGCATCAGTCTTTTCCAAAGTTAAGTTTCTCGGGCGTCTGATCGATTCGATAGAGCGTCTCGGCGACGTTAAAGTACCCGAGATACTCGACGGTATCGGGAGTCGTATCGATGTGATAGTGTCCACCTTCGCCTTGATTACCGAAGCTATGAAAATGCTGAACTCGCAGATCCAACTCTGTCTCAGCGCTTACGAACGTACCGACGTTTATCAGAGGCGCCGACATATCGTAGAAATATAACCAATTGTTGAGATCCCGAAGATTGCACAACGGCGTTTTCGAAAAATCGTCCATCACATGCTGCTTTGCTTTTCCTTCTTTCAGAAGAAATGTTCCTCCCAATCCTTTAATTATACGAATAAAAAATTTTTTTAAGAAATTTCGTTTCAATTTATAAAAATTTTCTTTTTTTTTCAAAACTCTACAATTTAATAAAACATTTTGTCGTTCATTTGAATTTTTTTTTATTTACTGATTTTAGGAAAAAATGATTGTAAGACAATTTTATTAGAAACATTTTTTTTTAAGATTCAACAATTATTTCGAAAATGAAAGTTGAATTTTTTTTTTTCGATTTTCAGGATTAATATGAAAATCCGTTTAGTTTAATATGCAGGAATAATTTATGGGCGGATATCGAATTTTTGAAAGTTCTGCGTGATAACCCGCCGTATGTACAAATAATTAGACAAACTTCTGACGACAATCGTAAAAATTTATCGGAAGCCGTAAAAGAAGGACTTCTGATCCCAGCGTAACGCATTAATGATTACGATTACGATAACAAATATGCTTTCGATGTAATTGAACGCCCTTTGCTCTTTAATATTTTCTCTTTCACGATTAACGTTTATTTTAATTGGTGTCTATTTAGATTTTTCGATCGTTAGAGATTTGGAGATCTTTACAAAAATTGTATTGTTACGTTTTCAGCCAAAGGTGATACTCGGAGAGAATATTCGATGCTTTTAATCGGATAAAAATTTGTTTAAAAAAATTACATAAAATGGGATAAGAACGTTAATTTTACATAATAGTAATACGCAAAAATTATTTTAGAAAAGCAAAAAAAAAAATTAAATGAATAGTCCGGTGATGGATTTTTTTTTTTAGAAAGAAAAGTCGCAAATTTTTGGTTTCAGATTTAGAATTTCTGATACGAGAAAATTGTACTTTTAAAAAAATTCACAAAATTAATAATATTGATTAACAAAAACTAATGCGTATGTTTTTTACTTTTTTCACTCGTATTATCAAAGACGTAATTTACTTTGTAGATAAAACGACTTTTTTTTTTCTATTTTTCTTATCGATCTTTTCTTTTTTTTATCGATATATCCGCAAAAAACTTACCGACAAGTTTATCAGTGTAACGAGCAGCCAGCGCTTGTTGCATCGTCGCGATAAAGTCCAATTCTCCGGTGCGTTTCTTCGCGTGTACACGCAAAACTTTGCCTGTTTTTCCTTCGGATGCGAAAAGATTTGCCAGAAGAGCGAAGCGGGTTTCGCTACCGAGAGAATTTTCCAGTACGCATTTACCTTCTTCGTTGACCCAAGCGACTCGGGTCTCATTTTTCAGGGAATTCGGATTGATCAACAAATTCATCATCATCTGGAAAATTTCCGCGATTTATCAATTTTTCGAAATCGGTTATTAAAAAAAAAAAAAACCAAATTCGTTTTGTAAAATCGAATCCGTTGAATTTAATCGATGAGACGAAATTGTATTCAGATATTCTTGAAAAAAAAAATCGCGGACAATGAAGACGGATATTTTCGATAATTGAAATTTTTGTCACGCTGTAATTTTTTATTTTTCCTCAGAGAGAAAACTGAGCGAAATCTTTTTTCTTCCTTTTGCAATTTTGACAAAACCAATTTTTTTCGGTTTCGCTGAAACGCATACTGGATAAATTTATCGTTTAGTTGCGTCTTGTGATACGATTTAAATTTTGATCTTCAAAATACTAATAGTTCAAAACGATTACATACTTCGCAATTTCGCGAAAGGTGAGGCCAGGGACCAGCGCCGGCCCCAACTACAAAAGCTTTTTCTCCGTATTGCAGACGTTTCATTATCGGCTGAATATCGTAAACTTTGTCCCTCTGAACGGTGGGTAACAAATAAGACGGTCCTCCGACTTCCAGTATCGTCGGTTTTCCTCCGAGACCTGTGTAAAAAAAGAATGTAAATGTAAAAAAAAAAAAAAAAAATTTGCAAAATCAATAAAAAAATGATCAGGAAACCTGAAGCCGCGAGACCAAAGGGTGCTTTTGTCAGATCCGGACAGTCAACAATCTCGACAGTATATTCTTTGAAATTTTTTCCCAATGCCGGTCCCAATACTGAAAAAAAAAAAAAATTATTATTATTGTTATTATTATTATATTAACGATTTGTCGAAGAAAATAATAGTGATAATAATTACCATCTTTTAATTCATCAAGTTGTGGAACATGCAGAATTCTCTGGTCGATCTTCAGGGACTCCGTTGAAAGCACAGCAGCCATTGTCTCAAGTTGAAACTTTATACTTTGTTGTTGAAGGATAATTTGGTTAAATAGTTTTTTTCAAGAATTGCGTACGAAAGGATTGGAAAAATCGGAGAAAAATTTGTTCAATCCCGACGAGTGCCTCGCTGCTAATTACCGAGTCGACTGAAGAGATATCGTTCGATAATTTTTTAATATACGACAAACTATATTTCTTATCTTATCCGCTCGTAACTCTTACACCACGGAGACCTTGGGTAGCTGAGATTTAAAAACCTGCGTCAGCGTTAATCGCTGCGTTGCTTGCGTATCGTACGATAGTTGCATATAGGCGTTCACTTCAATGAAATTTACAACACGTGATGACGTTTCGAATTACTTTACTCTCGAAACATCGTGTTTTCGTTCGCAAAACTGTATTCGCTGAGTTCTCGAATTCTTCGAGTTAATAGTAAATACAACGCGGAAGGGAAACGGGAGGTGAAATAAATGAACGAAAAAGACACGATGTTTTAATAATTAAATGAATATTTATTAATTCGTGATAACATTTGTTTGTTGTACAGAAACTTCTTTCGGGTTTATTTTTATATTTGTTTTGGAACAGCTGGGAAGAGTGACGCGACGAGCGAGTCACGTGGCGAAAAACGAGTTACGCGCGTGCGCACGACTGCCGGCAAGAGGGCAAGACAATATTTGAATGAAAAATATGTACTGTTTTAAAATTAACTTTTTTGGACTATTTTTATTTATGAAATTAAACTTTTTCTGTACAATTTTTTTGTTATCAATAAGAAGACAATAAAAGACACTGTGCCGTCTGTAATCAACGGAACCTCTCATGCCTTTAACTTTCTTAAAGGAACTAACAAATTTAATTGCCGTTTAAAGTCCAATAAAATAAAACTCCGATAATATTTCTCATCCTGCCATAGCCTTCAATTACATAAAATCGAAATAAATAAATCAATTAGAATTCAAAACACGTTTATTCGTCCGACCGTCAAATGCGCTTGCGCGGTGCAGAATGCATCGAGCGCATCTGATCGGCGTGTTGCACACTGTATTGAAAAAAAAAAAAACCAAAAATTTATAAAAAAAAAAATCGCGAAGTTAATTTATTGATTAAATAGAGTATCAGGCGTAGACAAAGATTGATTGTTAATTGATACAGTAAACCGTGAATGCAACTTCGCGACTTGAGTATTTTTCGTTGCATGTCGGCTAATATACGAGTTTCGAGTTCGGAGAACCGGGTCCACCATGTTAGACGTTTTAACGTTCCAGCCCTGAGACGGGGAGAGGAATCAGTGTCGTCTCCCGTTCGCGACTACTGTCGCGCCCTTTTCTTATTTCGCGTTCGGCTACGAAAACAACGAAACGAAAAAAAAACAGTGCGATAACGCTTTTCATTTATTTACCAATTTTTTTGATAACGAATAGTGCAGTGCACGCGCAAGGATACTCTCGGTTCGGAAATAACAATGGACGATCTTGGTGAGTAGAAAGAAATTGGTTAATTAACACCGTATCGTCGATGCGTTAACCTCAAAATCCAAAATGTTACGATTACTTGACATCTTCGAATGGTTTGAATACATTTTTTTTACTATCACAATTATTTGCTCTGCGATCGACTGCAGCATACAATAAAGAAAAAAAAATCGATTCCACGAATGGTAGAAATAATCTGCTGCGAAAGAATAGAAAAAAAAAGAGCAAATCATGTTTGTCAACTCGCGAATCGGAGAGTCTCGTATAATTTTACACGAAGGTGCACGAGTTGCTTCCAAAAAAAGCATTTCCGCGGCAAATTTAACTACAGTTTGCGGCTTTGTTTGCGAAAAATTCGCGTGCATTTTTATTTTTCCCGTTGGAATAGTTCGCTCCATTTATAAATGTAACAAATAACACGAATGTGTTTTTTTTCTCAAATACAAAATAAATGAATACAGATTAACCTGAACTGACATAAAAGTAAAGTAATTTTAGGTTATAGCATATTGATATAAATAAATTTGAAATAAATAAAGATTAATATTACATTGCGTTTTAAAAATCGGTGAAATGCACTGCGCTTAGAGGGGGAGATATAAAAACACGATAACTTATCGCGTTTATCGATTCTCAGATTTCGAGTTGTTTTCGCGGCAACAATTTAGACGCGGATGTTATGTAGAACGCCGGCGAAACTAAACGAATATTGTTTTCTTTAGATGTAAAAAAAAATGATAAAGTGCAATTTTTTTTTATCGGAAAAAAATTAACCATTACGAAGTTATTACGAACGTTAATTTTGCATAATAACAATAATCCCAAAAAGTTGTCGTTCCTCATTATCGAAAAAATCGAATGATTGAACACTGTATAAAATTGCCAACGTTCTCAGTTTGGTGACTCCTTGAAAAAAAAAATCATTTATTATCTGAATGCAAACGTGTTTCGTATGAACTTATATGGAAATTATATAGAAAAATCGATTTGTATTAATTTGCATTGATAAAAGCGAAGTTAATGGCGCGTGAGGAATATTGTCGTACTACTTAAGGCAGTTGAGATCGAAAAGTAGGGGATAAACACGTAGGTACGCGCGATACATAGTATCCCTGGTGAACCTACTATTCTAGCGATGCTTTTGTAAGCTTCACTCAGTCTCCGTTTAGTATTGTCAACAGTCGAGGCATTGCGGTCCCCAAGTGCACTCGCGGTGCAACGTACTTTCCGCGTTCCCCGGCGTCATTGATACTAATAATAATTCTACGGCATTACAAAATCGATTATTTTTTTTTTTCGTATTTTTTTCTTCTATTTCCGGTAATCCTACATTCCGATAAAAAAAATCCGCATTTTTTTTTCGTTAAAAAATATGATACAAAAATCGCGACGCGTTCGTATGGGTGTCGCAATAATAACGTAAAAAAATCGTCATATCTAAAGATAACGAATCGTAAATTTTAATATTCCGATTTAAAAACTTTTAAGCAATTGATTCAGAAAACCCCGCGAAACCATCGATCTTTAGTGGCGCTACAAAAAAATGCATAATATCTAAAATTAATCGATTAATCAACGAATTCCTTCCATAAAAAGGGAACAAAATTAAATACAAATATAGCGACAAAAATCAAGTTTCAGTTCGAAATGAACGAAAAATTCTATCGATTAAAAAAATGTAAATGTAATTCAATAAAAAGTTACAAAATAATAACTTACGGTAGAATATAAAATAAAAATGCAGTGTTCGAATATTTGGGATAAAAAAAAAATTTCACTCCGAGAATAAAATTTAAAAAAATCGAAAAAATTACACGTGTGTTTATTTTTTTTTGTTCATTTCAAACTTCGAAAAAAAATTTTAAAAAAACGTAAAAAAAAAATAAATAAAAAAAATTATAGTATTTCCGGGTTTCGGGATGAAACTAATAATATTTGATGGAATAACACGTTATAGTTTACAAATGCGAGACGGAGATAAATAATACGAGGGACATATCGTGTAGCAATGGAACGACAGTGTGACTGTCGTCGCGTGCCAAGCTAACACGGCTTATATTTAGTCACGAGTGCTCCGAACTCTGTCTAACGAACACTACACTATTAAAATCCACGATCCATCAGACCGCGTAGCCTTCTGTATGCATGTGAGCTTTGGTCGCCCGTAGGAAGCGGTAGGAAAACGTCTCCGCGACAACGATCGCATTCAGACCTCTCGGGGAACGAGAACTTCGTTGTTGAAGGAAAACTGACATTGGTCTCCTCGGGTTGCGCGGGGGCGTTCTTGAAATATACCCACTAGTCGCGCTTGTCGTCGGTCGGACGAAAACTTCACCGGCGGCTTCCGTGAATTGTTAAACCGACTCTCGCGGGCCGTTAAGCCGACTTTCTCGCGACAATTTTTTCCAAAAATAAAAAAAAAATATTAAAAATAAATCGAAAACTTAAAAATAATTTTTTTTTTTTTTTATTATTTTTTGGTTAAAATTTTTTAAAAATGTACATAAAACAATAAAAATCGAAAAAAGATGTCATAAATTCAATAAATTTTAAAAAGAAAAAATTTCACAATTTCTTTATTTATGAATTTTTTTTTAATTCTCAAAATTTAGTAAATTTACAATTTTTGACAATTTTTGTTTTTCGAATTTATTTATTTTAAAAATTTAGCTTAAATTTTATAAAATAAATTTTTTTATGATAAAAATTATAAAAATTGATCAATAAAATGGGGTAAAATCGTATATAAAACCATTTCTTCATAGAAATATAAGAATTCGAATAAAAGTGGAGTCATTAAACTCCCTCTTTTGCGCCGTAAACTCCCACGAGAGGATTCACCTCTTTCAGACACACACCGGGGGGAGATTCCCTCTCGATTTCAGTCGGCTCACGCGGCGAGCCTTTCGTTTTCACTGAGCAACCATCGCCGCGTCAACAAGTGGGTGGCGAGACTCGCGCGGTCTCATCGCTTATGTTTTTACGCGCGCGTAGTACTACGGACTGTGCTTTGAAATTACCTGCATAAAAAAAAAAAAAAAAAAAAAAATTTCGTGCAATTCCATAAAAAAAATTAAATTTATCGAATCAAATTCAATTTACGTTAATTGATTAATTATTTTCCGGATCCAAATTTATGAAAGAATAACACTACAAAGTTTTGTTTCAACAAAAAATAAATCGTCTGTTTTTTTTTTTCGTATTCAATTATTTCGAAACCAATTTTAATAACAGAAAAATCGTGTAAAAAATTAAAAAAAAAATGGTGCCATTGTTTTTTTCTGCGCCATAAATAAAACGACGAAAAAAAATTAAATTTCTAAATAAACATAACCTAAAATAATCGATATCGGGGAAGATATAATTTTTTTATTACCAAATAAAAATACGAAAAATAATAATTTTTTTTTTTTTTTCCATTAGTGTAATAATAAAAAATTGTCGATAATTTTTTTCTTTGCTTCAAGTGAATAAAATCAACGCTATGAAAATTCTTTAAACAGCAACGCGATTTATTTCGTAATCTGTGAATTCGTTGTTTTATCTAAACTCCGAACTTTCGCGAAATACGTTACGAAGTGTTTTATCAATCGCGCGAGTATCGTAAACAAGTTATTGTCACGACGCTGTTGCTTCGCGTGTAAAAGATCAGAGCGGCATGACCGGCGTCAGTGGCATCGGCGAACGCGCCTCATTTACGCAGTTATTTAAAGAACTCGGGAGTAGCGATTAGAGAGGGAGAGGGATGGAAAACCTGCTGAATCTTCACGGACTCTATTCGACCTCTTGTGGATCTTTTTCTAGGCGGTTTCTTTTCATTCTATCGCGCACCGTCCTGAAGTGGCAAATCTCGAATAGTCTTCACGGTAAATAAACGAAAGATCCGCGCCGCGAATGCGAAATGTCGCCGATCGAAAATTCGTGAAAAAAAAAAAAAAAAAAATGGAATAATAATAAAAAGAAATAAAAATTACCGGCAAAAGTGCAAAATTTTTATGAATTTTTAAAAATATCAATTGTTATAAACAATAAACTGAGTGTCGACGATGGCGATGGATAGATCGATGTATGGAAAGGTGTTGCCGGGACCCACTTATCAACCCTACAGGATTACAATGTCCAAAGGTTCTTCCCCCGGATGTGAGTTGCACCGTTTTTTTCGATTTTTTTATCATTCAATAAAATTTTTTACTTTTGTTATTAATTTCAATTAAATAAAAAAAAAAAAACTCGCAAAAAAAAAATACAAAATCAAAAGTGTCCCGGAAGTGAATTAATTTTTTTTGATCATTTAATCCGCTGATTTTTTTTTTTAATATTGAATTTTAATTATTATTATTATTATTTTGTTATATTAAGTGTTATTTATTTAATATTTTTCGTTCCCTTCATGTTGAATACCGATTTAAAAAAAATAGAAAAAAAAAATTTGAGATCGAAATAAAATGTTGTTTTGACGCACCGTTTGCGGTGGGCACATGGAAGTTGATAGCTATAATAAACTTTTGTTGCAAAAGTCTCGAGACCGCGCGTTTGCATGAATTAGTGTGATAATTCCGGTTAACCAACGCGAAACAGACATTACAGTTGGCTTACACGCTGTTTATAAATATCTCCGTGGCGCGCAATGCCATGCTATCGCGTTAGAAAGGGAAAGGGAAAGGATAGATAGACGCGTAGGTTCAAGTGAACAAGAGATGAAATTACTCAATAGACAGTAAACACTGTTCCACTGTTCGAGTGTACAAATTAGCCGGTTTTTTTTCCACTATGTTAACACGTCTGGAGTACTAATAACGCGAAGAATCCGCCATTGATGCGCTTGTATCGGACTATTGTGGAGCGGAGCTGTTTAAAAAAAAATTCATTTCGATTTTTTTTTTGCAATTTTCCGGTATTGAAGAACGTAAATTACATCATTTTTATTATATAAATATCGCAGTCCATCATTTCTGTTGCTCATGTCTTGTTATTTCGATGTCACCGATATTTATATCGCAGTCGGTAACAAAAACTGTAATGCATATGATTTGCGGATGCGAATCACATTTGCAATGAAAAATCGCGAGAAAGACGGAAATTATGTTATTCAAAATCAACAGTCGTAATGCTATGAGGTACCGACTCAGTCGGTAATAAATAGCTTTTTCCTTTTTTCCGAAACGGTTGATAGGGCGAAGAAAAAACAAAATACATTTTTCCGCTCTTATCTGTTGGTTATAAATATCCAATGTGCATTTGATCGTCATAAATCAGTCATTTTTGAAAAAATTGTGAAAAGCAATATTTTACCGACCGAGTTAGTTTCACATTACCGAAAGATATGTGAAATCTGCAAATTGAAGTTTTGCACATTCTTTTTTTTATCTCTTTTTCGATAATTGAAAAATGGCCCCTTATCCGTGAAAAACTTTTTTGAAATTTAATAGTTTTTGAAAAATTTTACTCAGTTATTTTGACGATTAGAAATCCGTAAAAAATTACGAAATAATAAATAACAATCATTTGTGAAGTTACGACGACCATATGGAGACTTAATATTGTCACTTGTTCTTAGCGCTTTGCTAATAAACCCCGTTGCAGGGCCATTATTCAATCTTTGCCTCGTTTTCGTCCCGCGAGGCGTCCGTTTGATCTATGTTTGCCCGAAGCACGAGATGGATTCGCTGACTATAAGTAATACGCGAAACATATATATACGCGTGGCGACGGAAATGCCGAGAAAATGTATAAAGCTCCGTTTATTTTGGTGCCACTTGAAAATTTCACGCAAACACGTGGCCGATTATGTGAAATGAAAAAAAAGGTATACGCAGAAATTGCGGTAATACCGACAATCAAAAAAATGATTTTTAGCTATTCGACAGTTTGTTGGCGTAATACATTTTTATAAATTGACGTGATCTGTTTTTAAGATCGATATAAATTTGGTCGTCTTACGAGGCACTCTCCATCACTTGAAATTACGAAACTCCTATTTCTACTTGAAATTATTCGCGCGAAGTTATCGTCACGACGATAAACGAAAAAAAAAAAATTATTTTTACCGATCACCCAATTTTCTTATTTCAAAAACGATATTGTTATCGATATCGTTTTTAGCGCAAAAAATATATTCTGATTCGTGATCCACAAGATTTTTATTGATCTTTCGATATAATGCGGAAAAAAAATTCATAAAATCGATCGAAAGGACTAAAAGTCATTATTCATTCATCCATTCATCCACATTCTCCTTGATATTTTACCATCGCGAGTTTCCTTCGTTTACTTGTTTGACTGTCGTAGTAACATAATTTGAGTTCTACTTTCATCACGCAGCGTCGCAGCCACCGCAGCGAACGTTGTTGGGTCGCCTTACGTCCTCCTTATACTTAAACATCCCTATAAGGCTTTGCAAGTGACGAAAAAATACTTAAAAAATGCTTAAACTTAAGTTCACCCAATATGGAGTTCTGGTGATACTAATTAATATATTAACGATAAAAATCCCCTTATTTATAGGTTTGGAATATTACGCAACTCATTAATGATAATAATAATAATTATTATTATTATTTAAATTAATGTTAATAATAATAATTATTATTAAAATGAGAATAAGATAATAATCATAACAACAGCGAGAGCCGAATGGTCATAAATACGAATTCTACTGTAAAAAGTTATTGTTATTAATCATTTGATGTGAAATAATGGATAGAGATACAGTTTATTTTCGCCAAATTAATTGAGGACAATTGTTACGGTCAAAAAACTTAATGAAGTCAAATTAATAAACATTCTCGGCGCTTGACGCAGTTCCTGGTTCACTCGGTCGGTACTCTTATCGAGGGGCGTTTTTCGCGTTTATAAATGCAATCTAAAAAATGCGTACTTACAAAGTCTCTTAAGTGGAGATTTATTCTTAAAATAAAAAGTCTTTTGTGGCGTTTTAAAAGTCTAAAACAATTTGGACATCATGGAAATTTTTGACGAAAATTATGAAGTTGATGACACGAGCCGAAGACCGGCGCTGTCTGCGGTACAAGGCGAAGAGAAGCGCTGCCAGCTTCACCTTCGTCAAGTTTTTGCTTTTTTTTACGCGTGGAACATAATATTTTCGTGTAACAAGCGTAAGAAAACCGCCATTTTTCGCGCCTGTAATGGTGGGCAAAGTTGGCGAGAAAATTGTGCGCAAAGTCCCTAATGCGCTTGTGCGCATGCGCAGTGAAAAGTTTTCCGCGCACTTTGCTAAAAAGCGGTACTTACGTTACTTTTTTTTATTTTTAAGCGTTTACTTTCATTTTATCTAAAACAAATGTAATAAAATGTATAATTTCGATATGTGAAAAACATAATATTTGCGCAATAATCGAAGAAGTTAAGTCGACTAAGTCGTTTCAGCGATTTCTTTACCATACATGGAATTTCCTTACGATACAATTATTATTATTATCATTATTATTTTGTGCGTCCATTGCGAAATAAATGCAATGCGAACTAAATGACTCAGAACTTCTTCGTGCAGTTTTACTCTCATCTCAGTTTGCTGAATATCCGCCCTTCACCCACGTAATGCGGTTTGCCTTGGCACAGGGGCTTCGATAATTCTTCAAATCGAATTACGATCACTAGTAGCCATATGAAATTAGCATTGCATAAAAAACAAAGCGCCATTGGAAAAAAATGTCAAATGAATAAAATCAATAAATATAATAATTAATTAATATTAAAATTAATAAAAAAATAATAATAAAATAATCAAAAGTAATGATATCTTCATATTCATAAACTTTGAGGTTTTATTCATTTAATAATTAATAAAAATGAATATTTACTTGAAATTAGGCGAATATTAATAAACGTGAAACTTAACAATTGATTTATAACATATAATCGTTTTTAGTTGCAATCGGCAATAAAAAAATCTTCTTTACCATCGGTGAATTTCGCCAGAGCAGTTTTCCCTCCAAATTCTCATTTACCAATCCGGAATAAGTTTCTTTTAGTCCGACTGTTTAACTTTCTTTTCTTTATTTTTCTTTTGCATTTATTATCGCATTGGTTTTTTTTTCGAAATATTTAGAATCTTTGTTTTTTTTTTTAATTTTTTTTAATTTAATGTGCATTGAAAAACGAAAATAATGAGCCATTTTTTCGGAATCCACGGTGGAAAAATTTGTTATCGGAGCACAGAGTAAAGAAAGAGAGAAAGAGGGCCATTGCCCTCGAATGTGCACCGTACATACCTCTCGTCACTGCTACATTCGGTCAATGGAATCCCGACGTGATTCAATTTTTCCTGCGTTGCCTTATAAGCAAAACGACTCTGTACTTTCATCACTGATGTAAGTTATATCGTTGAACGAAGACGAGAAACCCAAACGACGACAGCTCTGCGTCGACAAGAATAGAACAATAATTTCGTGAAACCGGAAGTGGTAAAGTCGGAGAAAAGAAATGAGTATTTCATAAATTTCTCGATTACATAAATACGACTAATTCTGGATGACGAAGACAAATTCAACGTAAAATTTGTCACTCAACCAGCGGAAATTTGTCACTAAATAACCGCAGAATCCCGCAGACGGCTGAGACTTTTAATAAATTTACACGCGATTTAAATTTTCACTAAAGACTGAAAATTTGGTTATTTGTTCACAAAATATGATTTGCCAACTTGACATTTGCAATAATAATAACAACAATACAAATTTCCTCGAACAGAGTAAATCAATAAAAAATACACCGGAAATGGCGATAAAACTATTTATAAAAAAATGCCGATCAATAAATAAAATTTTGAAAAATAATAAATATTATTTTTTTTACTTTGTGGTTTTGCCCTTTAAATTTTATTTGTCGATTAAATCGTAATTTTTGTGATTATAATTGCAATTGTGATTTCTTTCGACTGCAAAATTGCAGTCGGATTTTTTTTAACGTCGCATTTCTATTCTCGAAAGAGTAGAAAAAAAATACGGTATTAGAGAAGAATGGCCGGTACTTCGATTAAGAAAGTGGAAACGACGATTTTTGTTCGTTACTCCGTGTCCCCTTAATGGGGTCAATTTTGCAACGAATTATCACTTGTTGTTGACGTAACGCAATAGGCTATCGGATTTGAAGTCATCGTGTCTAAATATAGGAGTTATCTTGGTCGAGAAATCTTTGATTCGGACTGTCCTCAGATAATTGGGTGATGCTTTCCGGCCGACGTCTGCAAGAATTGAGCTCAATATAGGACAATATATTGAGCTGCAGACCCGCAGCGTACCCGCGTGACGATCTATTTAACCGTAAAAATATCGACCGTTTTCGCAACTCTACAAAATGAACTTTCGTTTATTTAAAAAGCCTAAAAACAATGACTTATTTAATGAAAACTCGTTTCTCATACGAAAAAAAAAAAAAAAATTATTGACTATTTTATATTCGAATTAATCACCATTTCGATGATCTTTGATAATCATTTAAATTATCGATCAATATTTGTTGAACTGCTTTATTTTAATAATTTTGTTAATATTTACCATGGAAAACAAACAGAAAACTATTTATTCGGTTTCATTGAAAAAACTGTTTTCATAATTTATAGTTTATTATTTATTTAACAATATAAAATTTTTTGAAAATCTATGAAATAATTAATATAAATTGTTTCAAAAAAGCGAAGACGAATAGATTTGCAAATTTAAATTGCAATATCAAAATTGAGCTATAAAATGATAAGATTGTTGAGGAATTGATAAGCTCCTTGAAATTGTGACATTTTCAATCAAATTCTATTAAATTTTGAAAATGTCGCGTCTTAAAATAAAGAAATAAAAAAAACGGTGTTTTTTTCGTATTTAAAGAAAGCAATGCGGAATCTGCGTATCGATACATAGTCTCGTGGGTGTGTTGCGTGGTCGTATCGTCCTCGCATTACGCCTAATCGTCTCTTCGTCTTCGCAGTGGTCCGAGACGCGACCGCATAATCATTGAACATTGAGGGAACGAAATTAAAAAGCGAACAGCGAGACCCGAGAGCGATCAGTCTGGTATCGATCGTCGCGTTGATCTTTGTCTTCTGCTTCCATCCGTTTATCCAAAATAAGTGAATAAGTAAATGATTATTAATTAAAATAAATATTTGCAGTGCAAAACGGTGCGAGAAAAAATAATTGTAATACACAGTGAGTGCAGTTTGTAGAAGTTATTGTGCGCGTGTGCGTATGTCGTTGGATTAATTCAGGAAACCTTGATATCGCGGGACTTTCGAGGACTGACGCCATATGAGGCGCGATCAGTCCGGCATAAAGTTTGCGTTCTCCATTTCTCGTTCACGAGACTTCTTCCCACGCGTTGTCAATAATCAAAGCGCACTTGCTACGGCTATATTCGAGTTGAAATGAATACAATACGGTCGAGTCAAAGAGATTTTACGGCAAATTATAGAATCTAAACCATTTTTCGTTTTGCAACTTTTTTTTCCAAGTGTAAACTTAGGAGCTTTAAGTAGAGTTGATTTGCGAATAATCTTAAGGTTCAAATTATGATAGGTTACGTATAAACTTTGGTTTGAACTTAAGTGAAGATACGCATGAACTTCAGTTCGAACGTAACTTAGGTTACGGCTAAACTTCAGGTTGGACTGAAGTTACGTTACGGCTAAACTTCAGGTTGGACTGAAGTTACGTTACGGCAAAACTTCAGGTTGAACTCAAGTTGCGTTACGGCTAAACTTCAGGTTGAACTTAAGTTGTGTTACGGCTAAACTTCAGGTTGAACTTAAGTTGTGTTACGGCTGAACTTCAGGTTGAAGTTAAGTTGCGTTACGGCTAAACTTCAGGTTGAACATAAGTTGCGTTACGGCTGAACTTCAGGTTGAACTTAAGTTGCGTTATGGCTAAACTTCATATTGAACTTAAGTTGCGTTACGGCTAAACTTCATATTGAACTTAAGTTGCGTTACGGCTAAACTTCATATTGAACTTAAGTTGCGGTACGGCTAAACTTCAGATTGAACTTAAGTTGCGTTACGGCTAAACTTCAGATTGAACTTAAGTTGCGTTACGGCTGAACTTCAGGTTGAACTTAAGTAGCGTTACGGCTAAACTTCAGATTGAACTTAAGTTGCGTTACGGCTACACTTCAGGTTAAATTTAAGTTGTTTTATAGCTAAACTTCAGGTTAAACTTAAGTTGAGTTACAGCTAAACTTCAGGTTGAACTTAAGTTGAGTTACAGCTAAACTTCAGGTTGAACTTCGCAAGTCCAACAACTCGCCTTACGCGCGATTTGTTGGGCATAAATGTAAGACGAAAAAACATGCATGCCAAAACGGTCAGTAATTTGAAACTTCTGACGCAACGTATGGGTAATCTGTTCGTGAGAAAAAAATTGTCTCGAACACCCTAATGGACAATTTTGATCAGCTTATTCCGGGCGGCATTTACTGGGAATGAAAACACTTTATATTAATCTATTGATCTAACCTTCCGAATGATACTTACCACATTGACACGGATAATACGCTGGAGGACAGTAATAAACAGTTCTATTGACGGGAATTTATCTATTTTGAAAAAAAGTTTTTCGTCATTTTTTACCTACTATATCGCGAGAAGATAACCAACCAGATAATAAAGCAGACGGAAAAAATGTTGGTAACGATAAAAAAAAAAAAGAATTTGAAAGTTAACAATCCGGAAGCTTCAAGTTTTTTTTTAGAAAGTCTATACAAATAGCTTGCTATGCGATTTTTTCAAAGTTAATTGGTCGGCCGAAAGCGCCGTCTCGGCTGTCACGATTGCGGACAGATAACCGGAAATACCAAAAGAAGAGACCAATTCTTAAAATATAATGTTAACAGCATTGTGCCGCAGAATTTTGTTGAATTTTATTAATTTGTTTTCAAAATGGCGACAGTTTTAATTGAAAATTTGGTTATTTACTTAAATTTTTTATTTGTCCAATTTAATTTATAATACTTAGAAAGGCCTTTAATAAAACAATTAGTGGTCCTCAAACTTAAGTTTGTCCGTATTTTACGTAACTTTAAACTCAATTTGTACATTACCTCCACCTTAATGTTGAATTTTAATTGAAATCCGAAATCGACAAAACTTCGTCCACATGACGAATTCTTTTTACCATCAAAGTTGCGCATTAAAGTAAAACTTAATACCGACAGAGTACAACATCCCGAAACCCAAATGTAAAGAATTCAACGATGTAGCTACACGTTAATAAAGCATTTTATTACTATTATGTTTATAAAGAACGTCCCTCTTTAACGACGCATTGTCGTCCCGCTGCGTAGAACTTCAATCTCTACCAGCGTACTTCCTGTCCCCTCCCCCTCCCCTTTTAATTTAGGCCATAACTCAATTTGCTTGAGATTCGTTACTTCAAGTGGTACCAGTGCACAGACATGGTACTAATGAAAGAAGTCGGAAGACCTTAAAAAAAAAAAAAAATTTTTTTTAAACAGTAGTCTACAAAAAGAGGGCAGTAGGAAAAGATTAGAAAGACGCGGGTGCCTGCTGCCGCTCGTGCTGCGAGTGGTTGGAGTTTATTTCTGGTTTTGCCGCTCGCTAAGTAGGTGAAAACTCCTAGAGTCCCCCTTCCCTTAGGTTTTCATCGTCTATATATTACTTTTGCACTGTTGGCTCCGTAAAACTTCTTTTATACTTCTCTCGCTGTCTCTCTCTCTTTATCCGGTATTCCGTCTTTCCAAATCTTGTTTTCGTATACACGCCATACATATAGTCACATCCGACACCCAATGCGTTAAGTTTATCGATTGCCAAATACCAGAAGGGCGTAAGTTCAATGTTAAAAGCAACGATTTTGATCCTTCAGTTGTTTAGTTATTTTTGTTAGTTTACCTATTTATTTCGGGAGTTATGTATTTATATCTATATTTACGAGTCGATCTATAAAAAAAAAAAAACTTCTACGTAACGAAAGGTCGTATCTCATCTCTTTTTACATGTTTAATGGCGTAAGTTGAGTTCTTCTTTCAATTAAGCGTCGGCATATCGGTAAAAATAACATATAACCGTATTTTTCAAACTTTCACATCGAAAACATCGCGAATTCCGCCATTTTGTTATTTGGCAAACGATATATCGACTATTATATACCAAAAGGAAGATTACACTGTTTTTACATGCTAAATGGTGAGAATTACGATTCAATGTCATTTCAACATCGATATATCGCTAAAAGACTCCCGAGTATCAGAAGGGCGTATTTCACATTAATTTACATGTAAAATGATGGGAGTTACGCCGTTCTGTTATTCAGCAAATTATATATCGACTGCTACACGACAAAAGGCGCATTTCACGTAAATTTTATATGGTAAACGCTGTAAATTACATTCTAATGCCATTTTCACGTCGATATATCGTAAAGTAACTCCTGAGAAACAGAAAGACGTATGTCGCGTCGTTTTAGGTGTTAAATGGGACGAGTTACGCCCTTCTGGTATTCAGCAAATGATATATCGACTGCTAAGTAACAGAAGGGCGTATCTCGCGTCGTTTTACATGTTAGATGGTGTGATTTACTGCCTTCCGCTATTTTGCAGACTATATATCTGTATGTCTGCATATATATACGTATATGTAGAGAGATGAAGATGTTATATAGATGAGAGGAGAGGAAATATACGAATGGGAGAGGCCCGGACGCGTCTCCTAAGCTCTCTCTCTCTCTCTCTCGACGAATTCACGTAACCGTAGTGGGATTTCGGTCGAAGGTGGAAGAGATCCGGCGGGGATTTCACAAACGTGAACGCAAGCCGAGGCAGTTCCGTACATCTCGCGAGACATCACGGGACTGCGTCCACTCTGTCTTTTCATCGCGTACTTGTACCGTCCGCGTGAAATCTTCTGTCTCCTTTCGTTTCGTCTCTCTCTCGCTCTCCCTCTCTCTCTATCTCTCTCTGTAACTCTCAATCTCTCTGCATACTATAGTATAGTATTAAACGCATATGCATCTTCGGACGTTTTGCGTAAATTCGTCGCGAATCACCGATATACATCGAGAAACGAGAGAAAACGCTTTGGTTTCACGGAATTATAGAAACATCAATCAACGCTTATGCTATTTAAAATTTCATTCTTTTTTTTATTTTTAACATTTTTTTGATAATAATTTTTGGCACGGAAAACGCGGTTTACTGAAGACATAACGCAGTGATTTTTTAAAAATTTGTTTATGTGCATTTTTTTTTTATAGATGCATTGGTCATTTAATTTTTTTTTTTTCGCTTTTTTGATTGGTGCGTTTAACAAGTGGCGTGTTGAACAGAAGCAATTTTACGAATCGTCATAATTAATTTTTTTTAATCGAATTTTAATAATTTCTGTATTTTTTTTTTTTTTCGTAATTTCGTAATTTTTTTTCGGTAATTTGACTGCAGCGATATATTTTTGAGTTTTACATTAATGAAAATTAAAAAAAAAATCTGTTCCGCTGAGTATCCGAAAATTTGGTCCTATTATCGATTTATTTATAATCGAAAAGTTTTCATCGATCTCGAGTAGCGCCTGTGGTTTCGTAGATTAATAGAATGCATGCATGCAGTTTGTGTAATTGACGCGCGTATCAAAAAAATAAAAGTACAATACGATTTTAAACATTCGTTGCTTTCCGTTTCCGGTGATTCGCAATATCGGACAGAGGAAACTGACGGCTATTGTGCAAACTTCGTTATTAACGATAATAAAAAAAAATAAAACGAAAAAACAAGAAGCGCTCTCGTCATATGTGCCGTTCGTTTCTTCTCAACAGAAGTGTTTCCAACGTCGGTGAATTTTTTAACTGTTCTGCGATCAAAATACAAAAGACTTAATCGATTTAATTGCGAAATTTGTCGAATATATTATTATTATCGCGAAAGATGGCGAGTCTCGCGAGGCCAATGTCGCCACAGACTTCGATAAGTCCCGTGCGTTTGGCGACAATCCAACGTCACGCTTCGTGGGAACGTCGTATGGGTGAGTTATGCAGTTTTAAAAACAGACGAACAGATGTATTTAAGAAATTTGAATACCAAAAATAAATTAAACACATCGTGAAGGACGTAATATAAAATTTAATTAATTTTTTTTCCGTATACAACAATAAGCAATTTTCGGAGAAGAAAAGGTACTTTAAAAAAATGGCGAATATTTGCAAAAAATTATCGTCTTCCGAAAAATCAATAATTTCATTCAAATTTTTTTTTACGTTCAATTTTTTTAAACTATTTTGTTAATAATTTTTTAAATGATAAAATGAATGCCCTTAAAGTTTTCTATGCTGTTGATTTTTCCATTTTTTTCTCGAAAAAATAAAAAAAAATCCTCTTGTGGATTCTTGCCAAATGCGGTGCCAAACATTCGATATAGTCACCGCTCGTGTATAAATTTTTTATCCGACCGCTCGAATATTCCGGAAGCGTAAGCCAAAATAAATGGTTTTAACAAAAATGCAAGAAAATAAAAAAAAAAAATAAAATAAACTCTCAACTTTTGAATTTGAAACGCGAAAAAAAAATAAAAATCGCATTAAATCTGCGAATTCCGAAATAATTTCGACGTTGAAAACTATTGCGCCGCGCGGCCATAACTTTCGTCTGGTTGTTCTCTTCCGGCGCTTACCAATTTATTAAAATGACTTCCAGACCTTCCATCATCTTTACATTCTTTCCTTCTATTCGCTCATTCTGTATTTTGCTTTCCATCACCTCGCATTCCTCCGAATGTATGTATTCGGCATTTCGTAAACCTCCGGCTGTGTTTACGCTTCAAAAATCGAATCCACGTGTGTACGCGCTATGCTTAGCCGAAGGCTTCTTCCAGATATTACTAAAATGCCAAAAGATGAACGAGAAAAAAACTATATTCGGAATAATTTACATCGAAAAAAAAAAAAAAAAATACCGATGACTCACAGCATTGAAAGGAGAATAAACGGAATACAATCGGAAACGATTTACCGCGGGCGCTCTGCCAATTGTTCGCGCTTCGTCAGATAGTCACGTAGAATTGTATCGTTCTATTGTACTTTTCCTTGCATCGATTGTGTAACCAGTCAAATAGCAATCCCTGCAAAATTTGAAAAAAAAAAAAAAAAAAAAGCCGCAAACTTAACTTCTTTTTTTTTTAATTAATTCGTATATTTTAGAGGAAAAGAACGAATAGAAACGAATTTTAAATAATCAGAGAAATTTTGAAAAAAATAATTCATACGAATTTACAAAAATTAACAAATCAAATTCATAAAAAAAAAATTAGGTTAACAGGTTATTAATTTAAAAAATTATTTTTTCATCGATTTGTTAATAATTTAAAATTTTGCAATTATTATTATGGAGAATCGATATACAATTACATAACAACTATACAATTTTTCGATAAAAATATATTGCATATATCATCGATGAATTTTCGATGTAAACTTTTTTCATGTGCGATATGACTCAGTCACGTGGCGTCACCTATACATTTTTTTTTCTGTTATTGAGAATTTATGATTGTTGTTTTTCATTTCTCGACGTCTATCACGATTTTACGGTAAACAACATTTCTATCTGCGATAAAACTGTAAAAGCCGCATTTGCCGCGATCCGGAATTGAATGGATTTTCCTCTTAAGGAACTTCGAGACTCTCGTCTCGTCTCTCGGCTGGAATATTGCAGCGTTAGAAAAGATACTTCGCCGCGGTAGACTGTTCCTAAGAAGTTCGTCGCGTTACGTATCGAGTTTTCCGCGATTGCACGAGTCGTCGGAACTCCAAACCCGCATCCAAACTCTTGGAACTCCGCTTCCAGCAACGCCGATGACGCTTTTGCTTCCTTGCGGACTCTGGAAGACGAGAGAATTTCTCCTCCCTCCACATTTGAGTTTTAAAACGTTCCTCTCCTTCTGATTCTTCGACTCTCCTACTACCGACACACACGAGGCTCTGCAAACTTTACTGTTACACCGTACAGCGAACCTTACAGACTTCGTATATCCGACAGTTGTTACCGGCTTCGCTAACTGCGCGTTCATTCACAATCGTTGCCGATTTTTTTGTCAAAAAAAAAAATTCTATAAAAATCGAACGAATGACTAAAATAATAAAACCGTAACTCACGTGCAAAATTAATTGAAAAAAAAAAAAAATTGTTCGCACTTTTTTTTACGATATTAGTGTAAAAATTGTGCGTTCGAAAAAAAAAAGTTGAAGTGATTTTTTTGAAAGATTTTTTTTTTGTTAATTTTTCAATTTTTATAATAATTTTTGAAAAGTGTTTCGTGTTATCGAGAAGATAAACCGAATTTGTATAGAGTGTAAAGACGGTTCTCGGAAGTGGGAGTGCCGCGTGTGTTCTGTAAACTTTGTTGGAAATCCTTACGCGGCATGTTAGACATTTGACTGATTTTCAAAAGAATTTTTATTTTTTTGGAGTATCTAAAATTTCGAAAGGATAATATTCCACGATGTTTAGTCTCGGTGAGCAAAGTGCATCTTTATACGTTATCGAAGATACGGATAAATGAAAATCTATTCGTCACTCAAACAGTTTATTTTTAGAAAAACAGAAAAACAGAGAGAAATTCTTAATTTATAAAAAAAATACTATTCAATAAATGATTCATACATTTTTTTACTTATGTATGAATATAATAATATATTATTGTATACATATTTTAGTGTATATATACATATTTTTTTTTTCGGAATACAATGCGTTTCTACTTGTCACCTCTTTGTGAAAAAAAATCGAATAGAATTTCACTATACGTTTCAAAATTTGAAAAATATATTTAAAACACAGTAATTCACGTATAAAAACTAAAAAAAAAGTTTTTGTATCCATCGATACAAAAATATATATGAATATTTTTTTTTTTTTTTATAAATATAAATATTAACGAGAAAAACATATTTTTCGTCTATAAATTTTTTTTTTAATAATTTTTTTATTGCAATTTTTTCTTCGCGTACTGAAGTACTTATTACACGTTGTGAAGGGGCGTCGGTAAAATATCGTAACTTATTGAACGAACAACGCGTGGAAACACGCGGCGACGTTCGATGGCCTTGAAGTCTCGGCGATGCGTGCGTACGACACAATCCGGACGCGCGACCGGTGTGCAGAGAGTCAGTCGATGTCGTCATCGCGAAATAACTCGCTTACGAGTTCATTTAGTAATATATTCCGGTGACATTGCCGTCTGTACGGAATCGATACAGCATTGGCGATCGTTCATTCATTGACTTTCATTGATAAAAGCAGCAAAAAAAATGAATAACTTCATTACTAAAACTGAACTTTGGATCGTTTGCAAAATCGACTTTCGATGAGTTTCACATTATTTGTGAACTCATAAAAATTGTTTTTTTTTTCATCAAAAACGAAACGAAAGAAAATAAAATAATTAATTCCGAAATAACAAATTCGATGTTAAACGAGTTTTACGTAAAGTCATTTATTTATTTATTTTCAGGTATTTTTACAAAAACAGAGTCTTTTACAATCTTTTAGTTATATAAATATAATTTTCTCGATGTATTTTATCATTTTTTTTCTTAATAAATCACGTAAAAACGATATGAAAATTATTTTTCGATTAATTTTTTTTTTTTCGTAAATGGAATTGAATATTCAAAAAGGAAATCAACTAAAGTCCTTCAGATCGATTCACAGTCCGACAATAGTAGTTTCACCTCGAATTCATTTCTATGTTTTATCGACTAATGATAATTACAATAATTTTTTTTTTTTTTTCGCAAAATTGCAGACGCATTACTAGCGGATCTACAGAACACCGTGTCCTCGGGACCGAATCACGTGAGCAACAATGCTACACCGGGATACGGATCTCTCAACGGTGCGAGAAATAATCACACCACCAATGTCTATAGATCTTACGAAAATCGAACTTCGCCGTTACCCCCACAATCGGTAAGTAACGAAATGTTTATAAAATTCGTAAATAATTTTCGACTCGTATTTGATAAATTTACGCGTAATAATCAAATAAAATACCCAAATCGATGCATTAACTGCAACACCGCGAAATCTCCGTGAAATGCATAATAATTCGTTCCCAAAAAAATTGAATGATTTGAATTGAATTGAAAACGACAAAAATTCTCAAAAAATACGAAGACAAATCTCAGTATAAATACAAATATTGATAAAGAGGTATATTTTCGTTTTTTTTTTTTTTTTTTCAAAGAAGGATCCGCCATTTTTTAATCGATACTGAGTGCACTACGCCTTATTTTCCCCCGAAAAAATAGTTTTCGAACTCATCACTTCGTAAATTTTTCGTAATATTGATTTCTGAAAATAATGGAATCACAAAAAAATTTCCCCATAAAAAAGGTATAATTTTTAAGCGGTCAACAGCGCGAAAAAATTGTATAATTAATTCGTTCTGTCGGTGAGTCGCAGCGTCTTAAGGTAATTTTAAAGAGACTCAGTCGGTAACAGAGATCGCAAAATAAATATGCAGTTTTTTGAGATTAAATTTTGCGCCGTTACGCCCGGTGACTACACTTACATTTGGCGAATGTAAAGTTGAATATAAAAACTAAAGGGTACGTTAAGGGTATGTGATACGCTAAATTAGCAATATCTCCGATGGGAAAAGTGAAATCAGCGCGAAAAAGACAAATAAAAAAAAGTAACAATAACAAAAACAATAATAATGATAATAGTAAAATTTGCAACAATAATAACAGTATTAATAATAAATATCGTTAATTTTTGTCGACCATTTTTTTTTTGTATTTCGCTGTTGAAAATATTTCATTTATCAGATTCATCGAAATTTTTTTTAATGAACAGTGATTAACGATTGACAAAGTATAATAAAACGAATTCTAAGTTATCTATGTGTTCGAAATATTTCTGAAGTTAACGAGGGGCAATGACGAGATCTGTGTCATCGACAATTAAGTACACTAACTGCGGGTTTTTTTCTTTAACGAATAATAAAACAGAACAAAAGTTGTGAAGAAACTAAATGAAATCGTAGCTATAAGATAAAAATTGTTAAAAAATTTAATTATGAAAATAAAATGGCGTATCGGCCGAAAGAAAAATACCTTTGGATTTTTCGATCGATCAATCGCTTCCGATAGCAAACGCCGCGAAGAAATCTGCGTGAATATAAGTCGGTGAACGTCGTTTCGATGTTCACGCGAAACGGGGAAAGAGACCAGAAACGCTTCCGCTAGATGGCGGGAAACGAATGCTTTACCGCGCTGCGGTATGTGTCGATGACGCGGACTTTGCTGCCGGCACGCGAGATATTATGAAACTGTCGAAGTTACACACGAATAAATGATTTTTGAGTTTTTTTTTACGAAAAATAGTAAACGAAAAGAAAGGAAAAAAATCGTGGAAAACATTTCGATTTGTTTTTTTTTTTTTTTTTTCGGAACTTTTTTCGTAATTTCGAGACTTTTACTCCAAAATCTATTTCGCGCACATGTTTGCGCGAATGCAATTCAAGTAATTTGCAAATTTTTTTTTCCTTATCATTTTATTTATTAATCAATTTTGTTTTCGTAAAAGTAGCAATTTTTTTGGGTTTACAAAAGAAAAAAAAAAACAAAAAGAAATTGGAAACGGTGTTCGATGGAATTCATATCAATAGCGTTAATACGATCGAAATAAATGCCGATATTATCACGTTGAGTTGCGCAATTTTTCACAACCCAAATTTCATCAGATATATATATGTATATTTTTTTTTAATTTCATCAAATTGTTCAAATTATATCAATAGTTCGAAATTCTCCATCAATTGCAAATCGTAAATGACCACAAAATTAATATAACGTCTTGCATATGCATTAATATTTTTTTTTTTTTATAAAAAAAATTCCTATTGACGAATCTCCTATTCGATGTGTGTCAATTCATTTTACGTTTTTATTTTCGCGTCGCGTGACCGTGTTTTTTTTTTTTGCATTTTCGTACCGGGCGCAACGTTTTCTGACGTCTCGCCTTCCTTTTCGTCTTTTCTCGTCGATGTTTTAAAAGTGGCGGCCCAACATTTAAAAGTGCTACAGCCTCGAGGCCTCGAGGTCTTCTCATTTTTCCAGACTCACCGGAAATAGATCCGGGGTGTGGTCCACCGCGAACTACATCTATAATATAAATTTAACCGAAAAAGCAAACAATAGTCGCGTGAATAAAAGTACGAAAAAAAAAAAAAATGATTTAGTGCATCTGAATTTTTTTTTTTTACGTCTGTAATATAAATTTAACCGGAAAAGCAAAAAATCATAGCGTAAATAAAAATTACGAAAAAAAAAATATATAGTATAGTGCATCTGGAATTTTTTTTTTTTTACGTAAACGATTACCTGGAATAACGAAGAACCACTGTCCTATCAACCGCGTTACTTCCCATCCGTAAATAGTATTCCGCGATTCGTTTCCATTTCTGGTACAGTAAAACCTCGTTAAACCCCACGCGGTTAAACCGAACAGCGCGTTAACCCTGTCAACAATTTACTTCTTTCGTGCGCGCGGCAAGTAAATTGATGGAAACTTCACGCTCATCAACCCGATAATCTAAAATGATAATTAAGTATCTATTTCAATCTTCGTGAATTATTTTTATCAATGCGTAGGCCGTGTTTATCATCCATAGGACCGAAGAAAAAATGAAACAATATCACCGATACTTACGAAAAAAAAAAAAATTTCAACTCGAAAAAAAATGTACCTAAAAGGCACTTTTAGGCTAAAACCTCCATACGAATAAATAAAAACACAGCCGGACGATGAATTTTTAATAAATTGGTTGATCAAGCGATCATTAGATATGACGAAGTAAATCGGTAATTATTTTCTTACCAAATATTGATCGAGTCAAATACGAATTTTTTTACCCCAATTTTTTTTATTTTCGATGTTATTTCACGTAATTTTTTTTTGACTCATTAAAAATAATTAAATATTTATTTCGTCATAACTTACTACCGATTTTTTAAATTTCAAAAAATAAGTTATGTTTTCGTCGTATTTTAATGTCCGAATATCCGTGAGTACGACGCTTCCGCTTGACCCGCGTAATTGAGGTTTTACTGTACCAAATAAAGTAGGTACTGCCTACGCTATTACAACTGCAGTGGAAACAGACGAGAACCTGACCTGTGGGAACATTGATCGGTTGTGCAACTTTTAGACACGCACCTGTTAACTTTCCCTCGTGTTAATATCGATTTTTTTTATCGTTTCGAGTTCTCGAGGGTTACATTATTCATCCACCGGGGCACTCGGCTTAGAGTTCGGTCGACTTTTATATTTTTTCCAAGCGACGTACCTTTCGAAACGATTATACTATTATGAAAAATGAATGGCCCTCCGGAATGCTTGCCTGCGTTGTCTTACTGACGAATTTTATTTTTCTCAACGAATGATATGAAGAAACGATATGTAAATTTTGATATTACGATATTACGATAATGAATTCGTACAAAAACCGCACATTAAAAACAAAAATGTAAATTTGCACATCGCTTCCGCATTTTTTTTTTCAACATCGCTAAATGAATAAATTTTGAGGTTATGTGCGAATCATCGTATTCCATATCCAACCGAATTGGATGTATTTTGGCGCGAAAAAAATAGCCATATTTCGGCGGAAATCAATGACCGGCTGTCCCCCTTGTGTTTCTTCTGGTGCGTTGGTGTTTTTCAACTTTCGGATAGTAATTTTTGAAGTAAATAACAAATAGTATAACAGCCGAAATCTCAGCTGAAATTACGGTAAAGTTTGGGGGATTGTGATGTCCGCTGTGATTATGAATTTTGTTTTTTAATAAAAAAAAAAATAAGAAAAATGACACGTGACTTTTTTTTTTTTTTTTTATGGAACGTATAATAAAAAAATGGCGCGATCCCAAGTTATCAAATTTGATTAAAGAAAACAATAATTTGTTTTCATTTTTTAACAAATTAGTATCTTTCACCAGAGTTTCCAAAGTTATATTTTACGCAAAGAAAAATTTATCGGATGTCATTAATGATTTATGAAATTTTATTTTCGATCGTAAAAAATATATACTACTTGCGATACATACATATGTATACGCGACAAGTCCAACGATGTCGATCGCGTTCGTTGTCGCTGAGAAGGGGGTTTTGCCTCGTGTGTAGGAAGAGTTTCATGGACCCTCAGAGGCTCCGCGTTATAATTAGACTAATATTATATCTATAAATAAATTTACGTTTGGAAGGTTTCGCCTCGAGGGGAAAAGCATCGACTCTCAGATTTGAGTACATCGTCGGGGATTTTCCTAATAGTTGTGTAGCGTTATGTAGTTCCAAAAACATTTTTTTTTTTACAAGATGTTTCAACCCCCTTAACAATTTCTTAGTTCTGTTTAGCCGACAATTTATAAAAAAGAAAAAAAAATTTACTCCAAATTGATTTTTACGATTTTTTAAAAAATGAAGTCGAAAAAATGTCATTAATAATTTGCTGATAATACAAATTATCATTTGTAAGTAATTCTTTGTAGTCAATCTATAGCTAAAAATGAATTTGCAAAATCGCTTTCCTATGTTTTTTTTATTATTATTTAACATTTATTAAAAAATATTTTATTATTATTATTATTTTTTATTTATTATTTTATTTCATGTTTTGCTTCTTCACTTATTTTTTTCTATTAAAAACAAAGAAGAAGAAAGATGATTTCTCGTCAATCGTCGCTTTTTTCTGTCACAGAAAAAAGGATCTCATCAACAATATCTCATTTATAAACAAATAAATAAACATTAATAATCGAATTAACAAATGTAATTATTATTAAAAAAAAATCTTCAAAGCGTCCGAAGTAATGACGGACCGGCGTGAAAATCTATCCGTAGCTAATATTTTTCTAATTCAATTGTTTCGATAACTCGCCAAGAAGCTTTCGCGATGTTATCGGAAACTTCGTGTCGAAATAGCGATGCAATAGTTTGACTCACCGATTTTAGAATTGAGCGCAAAGGAGTGAGAAAGAGATAAAGATGGCCCGCGAAAGATATTAGGAAAAACAAGAAGATTTATTTGCACAGAGTTCCAGATCTTCGAGAAATAGCTGAGGACCTATGTAGCCGAAAGCTTTGCAAGCAGCGGGTGGGTGGGTGGGGGGTGGGAGAGCTGAGGGGATGTCGTTTTTGCGTTTTCGGACGGACACGCCTAGTAGTAGTTCGGGGCACACGAGAAGTAATACACGCAAATATATATCGGCATAACACATGCATCGACTATTAAAAATCAGAAGGGCGTATGTTGTGCACCCGAACAGCGAAGTAACGTCCCTCTGATACTTAGTTTTCGAGATATGCATACAACACCCGCAAAGATGCATATATCGATAGAAAAAAATCAAAAAAGCGCATCTCGTGCGCACTAATCTTGAAGATACGCCGTTATTCCACCCAATCTTGTCATACGCTTTAAATTCACACGTGACTAACACGTGTCGTAAAATTTTATAACAGAGGCAAAGAGACCGTAGATAAGTACGAATTAACCGGTGTCGGCTGCCAGGATAAATCCGTAGGACGATTAAAAAGCGTTGGGAAACTTGATAATAATATAGTATTATTTTACCTGATTCCGACGAAGAGATTATGCCGTTTTGCTTTACCGTTTCGTTAATTTTTATATTAATTTTTTATCGAAATTCAGAAGCGTCTAATTAATCGATTATAATTAAATAGAACGATTAAAATTTTTTTTTTGGGGATCTTTGATGTGTCTTTCGAAGATTGCCGACATTTTTTTATTTTACATAATAATAATAATAATAATAATAATAATAATAATATTTTCGAACTTTTTTTTCTAATTAATATTAACGTTCTGCAATTTTTCGTAAATTTTGTGTCGCATATCGCGTGTTTAATGGCTAAAGGGTGCGTAAGCACTTTCAACACGCGATATGTTGTTTTTTATATGACACAGAAAATAAATTGTTTATCGACATCCATATCGCGTGATTTTAGTTTGAATTAAACTATAAAGAGTTACGGTATTTTGAGGAGACAATTTATGCTTTAATTTTAGGGTACTTTATCGCGTAAGCGGCTGAATAAAAAAATTATTTAATTTTCGTTGCATTTTCGGGAGCTTAGCGCACATGACGAAAAAATGTTCTCAATTTTTTGCAAATGATTGATAAAAAAAAGAACAGCATATAAAATTTTACATTTTTGCGATAATGAATTTTTATTAAAAAATATTTTTATATAAAATATATTTTTATCGCAAATATATGAATATCGTAATAATGTTGTTATCTTGTTATCTCGAATACATATATCCCTATTTTTATTTTTATTTAATTTCGTATTTCGACGGCACAACATTTTCTGGCAATGATTTTCGGCAGACGACAAATTGTCTAATGCAATCCGACAATCTGATAAATAGTCCAAAATAGGATTAGCAAAACGTTAATTCAATCCAAGGACATTGTTGCGACGTGTGATGACTGCATCAATTCGCTGATATGTTTATCTCGCATTTACCCTGACATGTTTCCTCGGCCCGGATATTTTTGGCTTGACATCGGCATCACAGTTAGCCAGTTTATCTACCAGATGTTGAATTTTACTGCGTAAAAAATATGATGCATCGACTCGAAAATATTTTTGAAAAATTGTGATCTTTTTTAGAAAAAAAAAAAAAAAATTGTCCAACTTGCCGCGATTTCTCGTACTGACGAAAAATTTCGTCACCAAAATCACAGAACTATTAAATCAAAAGTACATTCGAAAAAAATAAATATTAATTTGAAGAAAATTTAATTATTATTATTTATTTAATTTTTTTTTCGAAAATTTTAATTTTTTAGAAAAACAAAAAAAATTCCCGAAAAAAATTTTGAAAAAAAAAAAAAAAATTGCTCAATACATCGATCTTTTTGGCGCGCTGTTGACGACCTTCACGCCTAATTTGCAGAGGGCTCATTGATGAAACTAAATGAGCTTTAAACGAGATCTCCTGTATCGCTTGTGCGTAACTGCAAAAGTTGCTCTATACACAGAGATTATTTGTACTTAAAGACCATGTGTATAGGACAGAGAAGCCTCTACGAAGGTGAAACACGCGGCTGACATCACCATTTGGAATAATGTGTCTCGATGCTACGAGGCGTTGTTGTTAGACGCTCGAGATTTTGTACGTAACACTAGTTGGCAAACCGCTGTCTAAATGCATTTGCGACGAACGGAAACGCAGAAGGCTGTCTTGATTTACACCTGTTTTTCACATCTTTCGACACATTGGTTATTATCATTTTCATTATTGGTCCTTATATTTTGTCACCAATGAATATCGATACAAATTATTCAATTTTTAAGAACACATCTACGATTTTTCTTTCTATAAAACTATTAACGGCAAAATACATCGAAATTTTTGTGACCGGTTGTTACCTTCAATTGCTCCGTTTACCTATAAAAGATCGCGAAAAAAATCGAAAAAAATTTAAAAATAACGTTGAACCGTTGTTTTTCAATGGTCTAAATTTTTTGATTTATTTTACGATTTTGCGTATTGTTTTTACGATAAAAATACGAAAAAGTCTCCTATACGCGAAGAGTTAAAAATTATTGAGAGACTGCATTCATTTTTTTTTTTTTTGCGATTTTTTGCAAATCTGGAAGATGCACGTCGGACCGCTTTTTTATTTAGAAGTTCGCCTCTGAAATAGCAAATTTTATTGCGTTTGGAACTGATCCATAATTTAATTTAAATATTTAGGAAAGTACCGTATCCGGTAACGGCGGACAGCCGCTGATTGGCGCGCAGTGATCGGTAAAATATCATTTTTGCAGCTATTCCACGACTCGAAATGTTTTTCTTTTACGCAATTTATGATGGAAATGCATTTTGAGTGTTCGGCGATAAAAATACGTATACTTAATCTTCGAAGATTTTGATGATAAATTTTTTCGCCGAATTGTCTCTTTAGATACATCGATGATCATCGCAATCGAATGTTGAACCCGTATAAAAAATCGTCGTGTAATCGTCGCGTTATCATTTGTTATTGTTTCAGCCGACTTATCAGAATCGCGAAGCTATCGAGGAAACGATAATGAAAAGCAACTCGAATACCTCTGGTGGACAATACATAAGTCAAAATACCGGAAGTGGAGGCGGAAAAATGCCATCGCTCAACAACAATCTATCCGAATTGGATACTTTGCTTCAGGACTTGAGCAATGCTCGCTACAACACTCATTTTCAAGAACGCGGTAAGTTTCGCCAAAATTGATCGATTCAAAAATATTTTGATATTTTATCGAAAAAAATAATCGAATCGAAAAAATCGAAAAAATCTATTTTTTTGTCGATTTTTCTTTCCATATTACATTTCGATATTTTATGTTTCTCATGAACGCCCAGAAAAAAAAAATACTGAAAAGCGTTTCTGCCGATATATTCGATACTTCCGAAAAAAATCGGGTTAATTGGTCCCATTTTTTAAAAATTTAATTTTTCAACTGTTGCGACAGTTTCTATACACATAAAAATAGTAAAATCGAAATAATGGAAAGATTTTTTTTTTAACACCGTAATACTTAAAAAAAACTGTACTTTTTAAATCCGAAATTTTCGAAAAAATCTCATTTTTTCGCTTACGCTTCGTAAATTTGATTGTCAAATGAAAGGAACAAATGTACGCCAAGCATTTGGCTTAAATTTGTAAACAAAATTGTCCCATTAAAAAATACATCGATATTTCATCCTCTATTTCTTCGGGTTAATATTGCTACACGATCGTTTGTGTACTATTAATTATCGAACGGAAAATCCGTGATAGCGGAAACGATGGAATTATTTGGCGCGGAGCCATCGAATTTGTTACAAATTATGTCGTACGCACGATTCCTCAATCCGCGGAAATCTATTCCTACCGAAACGATCTATTAATAAAATTTTTGTAAATTATCTTAATTCCGAAACTTTTCAATCGTTTTTACAAATTTTTTTGACATCAATCTATTTCGACGCTTTTTTTCGGAGTTCGCAACAACGCGACGTTCTTTCGCCCGTTAACTCGTTGTCCCGATGTCCCTTTTCTTCCGATCTTCGCGGAGTGCGTCGGCAGAGAAGAAACGCCAGAAATGTATCTTTAATAACTCATTTCGGAATGTTACCGAATTATCGTGACAAACTATTAACGTTTTCCGACCAAATTTCAACGAATGTATTTTCGTCGTTTTTTTCATATTACGATATTTAGGATAGCGGATGAAAATAAATTATCTTATAAAAAAACGACGAGGGATTCTAAAAAAAGAACCTGCAAATTATTTAACAAATTCGATGAAATGAAAAAAAAAATTCAAAATTTCAGTTTGTGTATTTAAAATGAAAAATGATTGAAAAAACGAAAAAATTAAATAGAAAACTTAAAAAATCAAAATATTTTCACGAAAATCAATATTTCGACGAGAATGCAGAAGCCGAATTTTTGTTGAATGAATGACTGGAAATTTCAGAGACTTTAGGATCCTCGGGCGGCGGTTTGAACGGCGGTGCGACAAGTCCGATGCTTCGTTCGCCGAGTAGCCTTTCCGCTTCGCGACCGACCGTCGATTCTTTGCTCGAGGAACTGAGTACTGCGGTACCTAATGGGTGAGTAAATAATTTGCCTGAAATCGTCAAAGAAATTAGAATTTCATTTAAATCGCACTATCGATACATTCATTGCGAAAAAGTTGTTTTTGCGCGACTGACGCCCTTTCATTGGTCTGTTTTTCTCCGCGCAGTGACTATCCTCAGGACGGAAGAGTGAAGGTAACGATTCAGGAAACTTCGACAGAAGTTCAACCGATTTACGAGAGTTATCCGACGAGTCAGCAAAATTCTCTCAATCGTTCGGAACTTCACGCGAGTTACGCGAGCAATGGACACACTGCCAGCAATGCTACGAAAGAACTCGACGACCTGATGGCTTCGTTGTCGGAATTTAAGGTAACAATAGAGACGCTTCGGAAAACCTTCTGCCGATCGTTGTGTTCTATAGTACATCACTGATACTTCATTGGTATTTATCTTCTTATATCTCATTGTGCCATAAATTTCGACGCCAAAAAAAAACGAAATCAAACGAAACGAAATGAACAAATAAACAAATTAATTCTGAAAATGTATTAAAATGAAATTAAAAGTAGTGAAATGCATTAGAAAACATTTGAATGCATTTACAGGCATTGGAAAGCGATTGATAGCATTTAAAAATAGTTATTGCAACAATTAAAAAAAAAAAATTACGATGGTAAATTATCGACTGTCGAGGAGAAAATATCCTCTCGAAATTTTTATCGGAATTGATTTCCGATGAAAAATTTTCACGCATAATTTTTCATTCGGCATTTTTTCTTTTTTTAAGGTCAACGGAATGGATACATTTTTAAAAAATTTTGTCCTCTCGTTGCTTTTATCGAAAAAAAAAAAAAAAAAAAAAAAAAATTAGTACCCGTAGCTACTCAGCGCAATCGAACGAGTAAAAGATCGAAGTGTTTGTCCTTTTCGTTCCCGCGACACGAGACGCGTACAGAACGGTGAAATCGCGCGAAAATTCACATGCGATTAGTCGGATTCGTGGGCAGAGAGGATAGGTAGGTAGGATAATAAAACAGTGACGTTAAAGCAACGTCTCCTGCCCATTCTTGGCTGGCGAAGTTACCGAAATAACCTTCCTATTCCAACGGCGCGCCCGCGCGATATTGCGGCCGACACGAAGAGCACAAACGTGCGGTAAGCTGACTAAAAAGCTTTGGAAACGAGAGAAACGAAAAGTCGAGAGAGTGAGAGACGAAGAATCGAAGAGAATCGAAACAGTGTCCTCGAGACCTCGTATCTTCTCCCCCTTTACGTTTTCTCGCGTTTCCTTGCCCTCCGCCTCCGCGTCGACCGACAAAGCTTCTCGTATCCCGCGAGATAATCTCCGTCGATCGTGTATCAAACTAAACGGAAAAGCCAGTGGTTGGCGGGCGATGTGTAACAAACGGGGGATTGGGGGGGACGCGAAAAAATATATATTCGTTTCTCGAAAGTCTTCGCGTTAATGGCGGCGCGAGTTGGTGGGAGAGAGGAAAATTAAACACCCCGCCAGTTCGCGCGAACCACGAAAAAAGCTTTCAGTCTGTCTGCAAGCTCCGCGACCTAAAGGTCCACGAAGTTCGTCGTCTTCCGCTTTATATCTGTACGATAACGAATAATACAATTTCATTGTTTTTATTTATATATTTTTCATTTTACCAATTTTGTTGTTTTTTTTTTTATCGTAAAGTTGATTTCGCGACTTTCGTTGATTTTTTTATTTTTTTTTTATTTAATATCAAACTTTTTTAATTAGTTAAAGTTTCGGTAACCGGTACGCGATGTACGCCACTCAGCAGGACGCGACAATTCTTTTATTTGCGTCTCATCGATTCACTACGGCACTCTTCATTTTTGATCCCGAAAACTGACAACGATTTTTATTAAATCTTCCGATAAATTTGCAAAAAATTTCAGTGATCTTCAATAAGTTTCGAAAAAAAACACCAGTCGAATTAAATTTTTTACTGTGTGTCTCGTTTTCACCTGCATCCGCGCAAAAAAAAAGACCCTTACCACCGTGTGATTTTTTCGCTGACAAATTTCGCGAAAAAACAAATGAATATTTTCTTTCGTCAAGAACGCGACAAAGCAAAATAAATCTCGAAAAAAAAATCGAAATTTTTTTGAAATGTTGAAAATTAACTCGGTTTTGCGTATTAGCCTACTTGGTAAAAGCGTCTGCGATCCCCAAATAGATCGTCAGCGCGTCGTCACCCACGCATTTCGGCACACGACTCTCTCGTCTGAAAATTCCCGCTTCCCACTCTAAAAAAAAAAACATAATAGTCATAGGATTATTCTAACTCGTCACGAATTCGTTTTCGCAGATCAATGGTAGTACTCACCAGGTCCAGACGGTGACGGATTCTCCGTACGCAAAGCCCAACAAGGCAACGAAGAGTTCGCCGAGTCCGATAATACAGGAGGGTAGCGGTGGTGCTGCGCCGTCACAGTCGCGTATCCACATAACAGAGACTCAAACGAGTCATCAGTATCAGCCGCAGCACGGGGAGAGTCACACGACAACGACAACAGCCCAAGCGACGACGCACATCGTTAAACAGAATCAGTTGGATTCTATGCTTGGAAATCTACAGGCCGACATGAGCCGCCAAGGAGTAAATACGACCCAAAAGGGATGCTGCAACGCTTGCGAGAAACCAATTGTCGGACAGGTCATAACGGCCCTCGGAAAGACATGGCATCCGGAACACTTTACCTGTACTCACTGCAATCAGGAATTGGGAACTCGTAATTTCTTCGAACGCGAGGGACATCCGTACTGCGAGACCGATTATCATAATCTTTTCTCGCCTCGTTGCGCCTATTGTAACGGACCGATTCTCGATGTAATTCACAGTTTTTTTACTCTTTTTTTTGCTAACAGTCCATTTTTGTTATAGTTATGAAATATTATTTCTTTGCTACAGTCACTCGATTTTTGTTACAGTCAACTTATTTCTTGCTACAGTCACTAAATTTGCGTTACAGTCATCCTACTTGGTGTTACAGTCACTGAATTTTCGTTACAGTCATTCTATTTGTTGTTACAGTCACTGAATTTTCGTTACAGTCATCCTATTCCTTGGTACAGTCACTGAATTTTCGTTACAGTCACTTAATTTTTATTACAGTCACTCATTTTCTTGTTACAGTCACTTAATCTTCCGCTATAGTCATCAAATTTCCATTACAGTCATCACATTTTTTCATTCTATACTTTAGACGTTTTATTTTTTACAGAAATGCGTAACAGCCCTTGAAAAAACATGGCACACGGAACACTTTTTCTGCGCCCAGTGCGGCAAGCAATTCGGTGAGGACGGCTTCCACGAGAGAGATGGAAAGCCCTACTGCCGAGAGGATTACTTCGATATGTTTGCCCCCAAGTGTGGTGGATGCAATCGCGCTATTATGGAAAATTATATATCGGCGCTCAACAGCCAATGGCATCCGGATTGTTTCGTCTGCAGGGTACGGTTAACAGAAAAAATGTCATTAATAACAGTCTTTTTTCTGTTTTGTATTGCAGGTCACCTAAAAAGCCTCGTGGCTGCGAATTGTTGGTCTAACAGAAAAATCAACAAATTAAATTTTTTCATTGAAAAAAAACGACTTTCACTGAAAAAATTGAATTTGCTGAAGAATATCATTGTTTTTAATTAACAAAATGAGTTCGAGAGAAAAAAAAACAATCTTTGAGACTTCAAAATTGCAGGACTGCAAGAAGGCCGTATCGGGCAAATCTTTCTACGCTATGGAAGGAAAGCCCGTGTGTCCGAAGTGCGTCGGTGTCGACGACGACGAGGAAGAGGAGGAAGAGGCATAAGAAGTTTCCTTGGGTTATATTTATTTTTTTCTTTTCTTTCCATCATCCGCGGCGTCTTCGACAATGAAAACAAAATCGATCGCTCAAAAATCGCGACCAGCGGTCTTCTTATCGAAAGAAAGATAAAAAATAATAATCTGCGACATTGATCAGCAGAAAGTCCCGTATGCCCCGGGGGCTCCGAAGATGCGGAGCCCCGTACCCCATGTCGAATTTATTTTTTCTTTTCGATAAAACAAAAAAAAAAGAACGTTGGTCGTTGCGAAGTGATAGAAAAAAAACTCAAATCAATCGTTCGAAGACTCCGCGAGACTTTGAAACGAAGGAAAAAAAAGGCGTAACAGAAGAAAAATCCACTGAATCCCGAACTTTGTATACCAAAAAAACCCTTTTCCTCACGTCGATAATTCCTTTCCGCAAAAAAAAAATCGCACAGATGAAAAACACGAGGGCACGAATCAGAACACTCGAAAAAAAAAAACACGCAAAACAAAAAACTAAAAGCTTCGAAGAAACACTTTTGTATAGATAGCCACAGCAACGAGAGCAAAATCAAGTTCTGCAAAGAAAGTTAGAAAAAGAAAACACTTTGCACTTCGCTCCGATGCAAATATTTTTATCAAATGTTTTCCGCAAATTAAGATTGTTGTACGAATTAATAAATATAAAAAAAAAACAATACAAAAAAAAACAACAAAAAAAAACAAAAACAAAAAGACACATGACACTCTGAGGGCGGCGGGGAGAACGCAGTGGAGAGAGTTTCTTTCGAACTCCTGACCCCGTCTCTCCTCGCCACGGCTCTTCTATCGTCCCTTAAAGTTCGACCTCGAAGCTCGAGCTGTTTCGGGGTCATCGAGAGTGACGTGTCGCTCTTTAAGGTCATCGAGGTCTGATTTCGTGTTCGATTAATCGCGATTAACGTGTTGTTAATTACTCAACTCGAATCATCGATCATTTTACGCTAAACAATTTATTCCATTTTTGTTTTTCGTTTTTTTTTACCTTCGGAGGAAAATTTTGTTGAGCGCAAAACGATCGGTGTCCTTGAAAATTTCGAGGACAAGAATTCCGGCGATTTTTTTTTTTGCAGACGAAGATCTCTTCCTCTGCGGTGCCCTTGAAAAATTCGAGGAGCCGAATTCCCTGTTCCCCCGCGCCATTCTCCCCGTTTCCCCTCTATACCCCCGCAGGAATTTTCTCGGCGACCCCGATGAACGATTTTCAGAGACCTCTGCCTCTTCTTCGACGTCGTCGCTTCCGCGAGCCGCGGGAAGATTGCGCGGCAGGCGCTGCGGCAGCTCGAGGATTTACCTCCTCGAGAGCTTTTGGCATAATGCCGAAAAACCGATGCTGCGCGAATGCGGGCGATTTTTTTTTTTTTTTTTCGAAAGTTGGTGGATTTTTTTTTTTTTTTGAGAAACGTAATAAAAATTCCACGAGAGAAGTTCTCTACATGGTATTCGGCGATTTTAAACCATAAGTTGTCTAGAAATGGATCTGTTTTAGGTTTTGCCGATTTTTGCGCAAGAAATAGGATTCTCTTTGTATTTTCGGTATTTCGATTGGAAAGGACTCTACACATTCTCTTAATGCCGTATTGAAAAATATTCCGAAGCATTTTTTCTTCTTAGATCCGATGGTTGATGAGTAAATGAGCTGATTAAGTGAAAATGCACTATTGTTGCATTCAAATTCATTTTCGTTAAATAATCCGTTAATATTGGATTTAACAGTATTCTGCCAAAGGACCTTTTTTGTAGAGTATAAAATTTGCTAAAAAAAAAGGTATTCAGCATATTTTTCCTAATTGCCTTTATTACTGAGTTAATCAATTAATTACATCAAAACGACCTATAGAAGCATTAACTTGCATTTCTGTTCGATAGCTCAATAACGAGGCCTCTGACAATATTTTGACAAGAGGCATTTATTGTAGACTACAAAATTACCTAAAATAAAGGTCCTGAGAATATTTTTCCTAAAGGCCACCATTACAAAAAAAAAAAAGAAAATACGGCAATTATTAATAATTCTGTTACTGCAAATCCATTTTTTTTTCCGTAAAAGTAACTTTTTTATGTATTTTTCTTTCTTATAATGCATATTACTAATGTAAATAGATGTAAAAATTGATGATTTTGGTTACTCGCTTTGCGTTATTACACATCATTATCATTTTTCTAATTATTTTCGCTGATTACAGGACTGCAGACAAAAGTTTCAGGGCGGTTCGTTCTTCGATCACGAAGGACTGCCTTACTGCGAGACCCACTATCACGCGAAACGAGGTTCCCTGTGCGCCGGTTGTCACAAGCCAATCACCGGTAAGCGCATCAATAAAAAAAAATATAAAAAATACTACATTTCTTAAAAAAAAAAAAAAAATGAAATCGTCGAAATCGAACCGTCGTCTTCGTCGTTTTCTGTTCATAACTCTTATCTCTTATTAGGCCGCTGCATTACCGCTATGTTCCGCAAATTTCATCCGGAACACTTCGTCTGCGCGTTCTGTCTGAAGCAATTGAACAAAGGAACGTTTAAGGAGCAGAACGACAAACCCTACTGCCACGGATGCTTCGAAAAACTCTTCGGTTAAAAAAAAAAAACACGAAAACAAAAACAAAAATCGCAAAAAGAAGAATTACTAATAATTTTTTGAAATCCAAAAGAATTCAAGGATCGCGTTTTAAAAAAGAAAAATAATTATTACGAAACCTGTTTTTTTTTTTTAAATAAATTTTTCTTGACAATTTTTTTTCGCTAGAATCGTATTAAAGAAATACGTTTCGCAATTAAAAAAAAAAGAAATCGTCGCATTTGCGTCTCTAAACGGTTAACATAGTTATATATTTATAAATATACGAACACACGGAAACACTTACACACACACATATATATATATATATAGTATATATGCGTTCGATGCATCAATGGACAATCGTCTCAAAAATTCATCGAAATATTTTTTTCTTTTATGGTTTTTTTTCTATTTCTCGCCACTCGACGAATTATCTCTCATAAAAAAAAAAACTTATAGGGTGCTAAAACGCGATTTTGTGTTTTATTTTTCTGTATTCTATTTTGTTTTTTTTTTTCATATCTATTAAATTGATCGAATAATGGAGTAACGGGATAAGTTCTTTTTTTTCGTCGACCTGAAGCGCTTTTTTTATACCACGCAGTCAAGCGATTTGTTACGTTTACGAATTTATATATATTCTGTACAGTTAACGCCTTCTGTCGTTTTGAAATTCATACTTAATTTACTTTGTAATAATGGGTAAAAAATGCCGGTAATGTGCACGCAATAGTTATATATATTCGGAGAAAAGAGAATTTCGACCGCCACGTTCTTCCAGCCGCAATGATGTTCACGTTTTGCCGATTAGTCAAATCGCCGTATCGCTGCAAACTCATTCGAGATTATCGCATTAATGTTTTGCGTATTTCTCGGATTTTTTCGAAATTTTTTTTTTTTATCATGCAAAAAATAAGTTCGGTATTCGATAGAAAAACAAAAAAAAATCGGAACATCGCTTCCAATAAAAAACCATAAGGAATTTCTGAAAAGCGTTTTTTTTTATCAATAAAAACAATAAAAGTCTCAATTTTCACGATGCATTGCACGGTATTGAAAACAAAATGACATTTTTTAATATTTTTTGATCGACGATATTTTTTTTTTTTCAACCAATGCATCGGATACGATTATTGATGCGGAAATAATCGAAAAGCGTGCGACATTTTGGCAATTTTTACTATGAGGACATTTAATCCGTCTAAAGTGCTCCGAATTTTTTTTTTTTTTTTTTTCTTCTATAGGTATATTTATACACAATTTACAAAACGTATATATGATATTCGAATATCCATGTGCTACTCACTTATCTCTGGAAGAAAAATACTATTATAGTTTAAAAAACTGGTACTACCGAAAATAGCTAAAAGTAACACAGTATTAATGACGTTTCACTAACTGTTGATTAATGAGAGAAAGAAAAAAAAATGAAGACGACGAAGGAGCAGATAAACGAACGGGAGAGGCTTGCGGAACGTTTCTACGACGTTGCCAAAATAATTCGCGAGCCTCACTGGTAGATAAGAGAACATTTTTAATAAAAATAATGAAAAAAAAAAGCAACGAAAAATTTTTGGATTTTTTTTTCAACCCGTCCTTCGAAGTTTTTTTTTAATGGAAAATCATTTCGAGATTTTTAGAAGTCCAGAGAATCATATGCTGTATCTACTTATCTATTTCTCGCGAAATAAATTTTTTTGCCAGCAAAAATACGCGATAAGTTTCGTCGACGGTATGTGTCATTTATGTCCGCTAAAAACACGAAAAAATGAGATTAGAGTGCCAAAATTGCTGATAATCTCCAAAATAAAAAAATATCGAATAGTATTAATAATAAAATTTAAAAAAATCAAAATTTATATTAGAAATTGAAAAAAAAAAATTAAGAATAGTAAAAATAGATGAAATTATAAATAAATTCTCTTTTCAAACATTGATACGAAATATGAAAAAAAAAAATGAAAAAGTCGAAATTTGAGGGGCGAAAAAAAAGGAAATTAAATTAATGTATCAATATAAAAGTTAAACAATGTCACAGAACTTTTCCAAAAAAATAAAAATTGACGATTTTTTTCAGGATTTCAAGATACCATTCTTCGGGATATCGTGTGGATGGGTGTATTAAAGGTTTTTTTTTCCTAAATACAATCAAAACTTTCATTATTTTCATTTGGCATTTTTTTTTATTTTTTTTTTATGCACGGAGACGACAACGTCACAATGCTTTGTACAACAACTCTTCTCTCCATTCAATAAATATCGTTTATTATCGTTCTATAACTAATTACCCATATATCAATTATCGTATCAAACGAAACCTTACGACGAGGCTAACCGGAAACTCAAAATGCACCAACAACAAAAATATCAAAAGGAAAAAAAAAAAATAAAACTGTTTTTGAAAGAAAGAAAAAATGGGGACGAAATTACAAAAATAGATATTTACAGATGCGCCTTTCGGGGGTTAAGTTCGCAAAATCTCCAACTCGAACGGTGACACTATCGTATCAAAGATTCCATCGAATTCTATATATACTAGAGTTTCCCCGGGCTCGCGCGCTACGCGCGCTCGCATTTCTTTTATCAACATTATAATAATGTTTAATCACCGCCGCAACTTTTCACCAATGGAGGTCGCCGCCGCTTTTTTTTGTATTTTTACTTAGTCAGTCCCTCTTAAAGGGACTTAGAATATTTTGACTTTCCCCTCCCACGACCCCCCCCCCCCCCCCCCTTCAGAAAAATATTCTAAGTCCCTCTAAGGGGATTCCCCCGCCCCCTTCGACCGAAAATATTCTAAGTCCCCCTTAGAGGGACTTAGAATATTTTCCTCCTTAGAGGGACAGAATATTTTTCTTTTCCTCCTTAGAGGGACTTAGAATATTTTTCTTTTCCTCCTTAGAGGGACTTAGAATATTTTTGCCCTCCCCTCGATTCCTGACACGGCGGCGGCGGCGGCGACAACGGCGGAAACTTTATATATATAGAGCAATGATATATAGCAATGCAATGATATATAGCAATGATATATAGCAATACGGCGGAAACTTTATATATATAGAGCAATGATATATAGCAATGCAATGATATATAGCAATGATATATAGCAATGTATGTTTTAAACTCTTATATCTTTCAAACTTAAGTTTATTCAACTTGAATTGAATAAACTTAAGTTTGACTTAACATCAAACTTAAGTAAAATTCCACTGGAATTCGAATTTGACTTCGAATCCGAATGACAACGGAAACATAAGTTCGAATATCCTAATTATCGTATAAAATATATATTCGTCTTGAGAAACATGTAAATTCGCGTTAAATTATTTAGTCCGACGGGTGCACGAAGAAATTATCATGTGATACGAAGAGACACCGAACAATTGACGATTAATCAAACATAAGTGTCACCGTTCGAGGAAAAAAAAATGAGAAGAAAAACCTTATCACAGACGGAGCATAAATTCCTGAGTAAAACTTTGAAAAAAAAAAAATGAAACAATCTCAAAAAATGTATCAACTTTACGCCAAACTCGGAAATAATTCGGAAAAGCTTTCGTGCCAAAGATCCGTGAGTGCTCCGCCGTTAGCGCTGTTGACGCAATGAGCATTAGCGTTCGCGACATTGTTTAGGCATTTTTCGTTACTGACGACATGCGCGCGCGGCGACGAGTCGTGGGACTCGTAGCCGCAATCTGAAAGATTCGATTGCTCCAATTTGTACGAATTCGAGATTCCGCCGTCCGAATCGTCGGAATGTATGCTCGACGGCGATGAGAGAGAATCCGTGAAAGTGTAAGCCGGCGATAAGAGATAATTGTTGTTGTTCGGTGAATTTTTCTGATTTTTTAAGGTACCGAGAGTATTGTCGGTATTATCGGTACTGCATACTTCTTGTACGCATTCTTGTATTCTCACCCCGTCGTCGTCGCCGGGATATATTATAGTTATGCAATTGGTTGCCTCGTCGTAAGTACCGTAAACGGTGTCCATGTCGTTGTTCGGTTCTTCCTTAACTTCAATTTCGCGTTTAAAGGACACATTTGGCGATTTTACGATATCGGAGATTTGGGACATTTGCCGAGAACCCGAGGAGTTTTTCGTCGTCGTTGGCGAAACGCTTGTGACTGGTTTCGTCTTCGTGCAATTCGATGGTGAGGTCGATACCACTTTCAAGGTCGATGGTGCAATGACTCGATGATTTTGATGGTAGACGCTATTCAGGCTTTCGACGGCTGCACGGGTTTCCACATTTTCTGATGTCGGCCCCACCATTCCTTCTGGATCGTTAGATTCTTCAGTGGTATCTTGCTTGATCGTGATCTGCAACGAGTAATCGCGTTTCGTTAATGACTCTCTCGATAACTGACTAATTTTTGATCCTACGAGATTGTTTCAAGAGACCTTTTTTTTAAAGCAACGAATTTCCTACAAAATTGATTATGAGTAATTTTTTCGTAAGTGCTGCGGTTATTGAGTAAATCCACTGTTTATGTAGAAGCAGTTGACTGTATCGGGATTACCGGAAATTCCGTCTAATAACTCGTTAAAAACACGTCTGACGATATTTTTACAAGAGACCTTTTTTGTAGAGCATAAAATTTCCCACAAAAGTGGTTTCGAACATTTTTTTCCTAAGTGCCAACTTTGACGAGTAAATGATCTAATTTCTGTAGGATGGACCTACTATCGTGTATACAGTGAAACTCCGAATTGTGCGCTTCACTAGAACACATTTTTCGGTCCATTTTCGATTGCTTTTTTTCTCTATCAACGTGACACATAAGTGACTCGCAGATAGAACTTTCAGTTACGTTTTCATTTTCTTAATAATCGTCAAGAAGTTTAGCAACAACCGAGTTTTCACTCTATTCGTGTTTTTGCTCAATAACTCGTTAAAAATTGATCTGTGACGATTTTTACAAGAGACCTTTTTTGTTGCGCATAAAATTTCCTACAAAAATTATTCGAGCCATTTTTTTCCTCGAACCCATGATTTTCAAGTCAAATTGTTTGATTACAAAAAAAATTGATTTGTCAGGAAAAAATTATGTACCTGTTCATTTGTTCTACTAGAACTTGCTTCCACTTCTGCGGTAACTTCTCGCAAAAGGCTTTCGGCGAGTTCTTCGAGTCGCTCGATGTAGTCGTCGCCTTGGAGTTCGCCGAACAGTTCCTCGAGAGGAGGTAGAGAGTCATGATCTTCAGGATTATCGAGGCGTTTGGGCTCAACGTTGTCGGGGACAGTGCCGGCTGGGCTGCCCCACCCTGCGGCAGAGGGTTTAAGGGGGATACGGCTGATCCCAGTGTGGGAGCAGCACAGCCGACACGAACTCGACATGTTGAACAATAACGCTCGTCCGTCGGTATCGCTAAACTTGCTTTAGCTTCGTCTCTCTCTATCCTCAGTCTTTTGGATTCCATCAGCAAACTCTCGTTCTGCGATCTCAGCATCGCGCATTCCTCTGTCAACAGATCATTGCTGTCTCTCAACGCTCTCACTGTGTCCTCCAACTCGTCCAGTTTTGCTTTCTTACGATCCCTCGATGTTTGCGCTGCTACTCGGTTCTTTAGCTTCCTGATAATGACAAAATATAAAATTTAAGATTAGGAAGCCGTCGAAAAATTAAAAAATATTTTTTTTTTACTTTTTTTTTTTTTCTTAAAGCGACTTACTTTCGTTGTAATTTTTCTTCCCACGTAAGATGATCCAATCGGCGTTTCTTTCCTCTTAACCATCCATCAGGTTTCACAAGATCCTCATCCATGGACATCGAATCATCCAACTGCTTCATCATTGGCTTTCTGCATTCAACCATTTTGTTGGTATTTCTTGTGGCTAATATGGACGTTGTAAAATTCAAGTTTGCGTTGTTTGCTCTCAATTCGCAAGTATTCACGCCACCCGGAGCCTTGGTGAGGCTCTTAGGCAATGTTATTATAACGCTCTTCAGAGCACTCATAATATGCCATAGATAGCTTTATCAACTCTTGTTATCACGGGAAATAACGGGCCTTCTTCCTTCGCTCCGTCGACTTCCTTATTTTCCTGGTGAACTCGATTTATCGTAATGCTGATTTACAGCTGTGAATGAAACAGGAAAAAAAACCGTTAGTACACGAGGCGACTTTTTCGATAAATTTGTTGTATTTTTTGAATTTTTTTTCGTTGACAATGAATAATTAAATCAACAAGATTTGGATAAAAGTATTATTTATTATTTATTATTTATTATTTATTATTTATTATTTATTATTTATTATTTATTATTTATTATTTATTATTTATTATTTATTATTTATTATTTATTATTTATTATTTATTATTTATTATTTATTTCGGCGCCATTTTGAATTTTTCGAAAATGTTAAATTTGAAAACCGGAAACACCAATTTATTTTGGTGCGGATTGTTTTCGCAAATGACATCGGGTTTTTATTCATGACCGGCAATTTGAATATTTCTGTTTTTTCGCAATTTCATTGGAACGATTTTAGATAATTATACATTGATACGCGACGGTCTATCCATTTATGGCACGTGCCGATGAATTAGACAAAGCAAGTCCTGCATTATTTATGTTCTGTACGAACACCGTATTGACGAAGTCTCACAAAAATGACGAAAGAAAACAAAAATGACGTCAAAAACACCGCATGAGCACACCGGAAGTTTGAAACGCGTAGCGAGATCGGTCGAAAAATAAAAAAAAAACTGTTTAAATCTTCCCATATGGTGATAATCTATTTTTAAAGTTTGTGTTTACCTGCGTTTCATTCGGTGATCACTCTCGATCCGAGGTTCTTCGAGAAAAATAACGTGCCTCCTGTCACCTCGAATCCTCAGGACCGAATGCGACGAGCTTATTCCTGACGAAATCCTTCCGCGACAATTCTCTCAATAACTTTTTTTTTTCTTTCTTTTGTCCTCTTCTATCCCTACCAGGTCGTCGTTCGCGCGCACTCTATTCACGCCTCGTCGTTGGGCTGATGCAACGTATTTCGCGGCCTGCAGCAGACTGATGGTTCGATAGCGGGTACGACCACACGGTGTGCGCGAACGCGTACGTATAGAACGTTCTAGAATGGCGTTTGTACGCATTCGCACATCGTTGTGTGAGTACAAACCCCCGTGCGTCACGAAACTAGGCGATGTGGTTCGTTCCCATTGGTAGAGAAACGCGAACGATAGTGGGGGATCTCGGGACGCACTCTGTCGAGCTGTGCGCGCGTCGTCGTCGTCATGGTTACCGCTATCGCTTGGTTCACAATAACACGGGTCGGATTTCACCGGACACACGGGGGCACCGATACTATAGCGAAAGTTCATTCGTTCGTATTATTAATTCAAGACCTGTTGATCGACCGGTACCGGGGAGTAATGTCGGTGGGCGGAGAGGTTAATGCCGTTCCGCACTCCATACTAACGTTTTGTTTCCATATACAAACATACGAGGCGTGTACGAGTAATTGAGATTTTGATCGGCATTTATGTAATGTTTTCTTATCGCATTCAGGAAACCACGCAATAAAGACGATACGTTATCACTGGGATTATAAAAATGGTTTCAAAGGAAAAAATAATGATAAACTACCCTTAGGAGCGTAAAAAAAATGATTCCATGAAAAACTTTAAAAAATTATCATTTTAGAATTGTATTCGATTTAATACTATAGTTTTCGAATTGTAGCGCTTTCGTCAATTATAGTTTGCTAAGTTTGTAATTGCGCGCGGTAGAATGCGACGGAAAGTATCGGGAAGCGGCAATTTGCACGAGGAAACTTTTGGTTTTATCGCCGTGTTGATATTAAGTGATGCAATCGCGTAAGCATCGAGAGGCAGTAAAACAAAAACTCACGATATTTTTACAAGAGATTATTGTAGACAATCAAATTTCCTATAAAATTTGTCTAAAGCATATCCTTCCTAAATTCAACGATTACGAGAAAAATTACCGGAAATACAGTAATCCATTTCGACTGTTGCATCAAGAAAATATGCATACGTAACGTGCAGTAGGTACATCGTTATCGAGATCGTTATCCGCCGCGTGCGCAAGTAATGACGCAGAATCCACGTATTATCATAATTATATCATGAAAACCGAAACTCATTACGATATGAATCATCAGCTAGAAATAAATATCTATCCTACTAATAATATTGACGGCTTTTAAAAAAGATGATTCTCATTGACGCAGAAAAAAAGTAACGGCAATACGAATTCATCATATGCGAGCGTTCAATAGCTCTGAATGTATTTTTGTCTCTCGTGACTCGACAAGCGTTATACCATATACGAATGCGTCATCGATCCAGCTGGAGATGGCTGACGAAATATACTTGGAAAATACTTCGTAGCAAAATAGCTAATAATCATGTTTTACTATTGCTATTACTATATACACAGTATATGCAATATATATACGTAAAAATATAGATAGAATATCCGATACCAATATATCCATACAAATAACGTCTATAAACCGTTTCTAATCGATAAACACAACAAACCATATAACTATCGTACATATATATATCAACGGAAAAGAGCGCAACGGCAATTTTTATGTGCGAAGCGGAAAAAGAAAGTTTTCTGCACGTCGCGCGAGCCGGGGGCTTCATCGATTGGCGTTCTTCCAATCAACCGGAAGTAACGGACACTCGGTGTCGAAAAGGTCACACGCCCGGCGCCGCGCAATGCAATTTTCAATGTCATTGTGACAGTACTATCTCTCGATAAAAAAAACCGTCATCTTCCCTTTTTATAAAAATAAAAAAAACGACAAAAATATATTTTTCGGAATACGAAAAAAATTGCGAATTCTTACGCTACCGACGATTGGTAAAATAAATAACGCAGAGTTTTTGCGGGCGCTACGTTAGGAAATCTAAACAAGAATGTGTATTTTTGTTTACGCGGTTGAAAAAAATTTGTTATTGGATCATTGTTGTCATATCGTTCTCGCTTATCTATTTAACCCAAAGATATAATAAATTATCGATGTTTTGTACTTATATTCGTGTACTATAAACTATAAAGAAAAATGTACATAAATATACCTATACATATGAATATATAGATAAATGCAGTAACTTGAATTCGCCGAGAGCCGAACTCTGTACAGTTCCCGATAATAAAAAAGGAAATAATAAAAATAAAAGAATTCCAATTGCAGTTGCGATAGACGGGAAATCGTTGTCGTTGGCTTAGTAATTATACGCGAATATCGAAAGTTCGTTTCTCAATATATACATATTTCGCGTCAAGTGAGCGCTGACACGACACATTAACTTCGCGAGTTGCGCCGAAGAAGACGACAGAGTCTTCGACGCTGTCATTCTCGCGAGAGAAGATAACTTCTCGAACGCCGAGACAGAGCGGTGTGCATTTTTCTGTCGTTGCGGACCTTTGCCGTTGATAATAGTTCTCCGTCTCCCGGATTGGCGTGTGTCTCTTGCAGTTCGAGGAAAAACTCGACGAACGAAGAAAAAGATCAACGTCGAGACAGCTAGCCGGACGGACGGACCCACAAGTGAACGAGCGACGTCGGAGATAACGAATATCATTTGTCTCGTCAGCGTAAAAGAATAATACGAACACTGTGCGTTAGTGTTAGTGCGCGGGTGTGTGCGTTCGAAGTGATATTTCGATACGGTTATCCATTGTTTCATTCGCGTGTGTTGTCACACGAAATTCTTCTGAATGGAGAACAACCTAACCTACAAGTTTATGGTGAACGTTAATGGTCTCATACCGAATAATATATTCGACGACATGGCTTGCGAGGCTTGTTCCATAAAATTTACGCTCTTTAAACGCAAAGTAAGTAAAAAATTAATACGAAAACAAAAAAAAAAAACTTCGAATTGTTTTGTTTTTTCGTTGTTTTTTCGATTGTTTTTTCGATATATTTCGATATACATCCATTGTTTTTATGGAATTTTCAGAAACAATGCCGAGATTGCATGAGATTTTTTTGTACCGACTGTGTCATCAAGAGAGGCGATAGAGTATTGAGTTGCGATAACTGCAGTATGCTGTCCAGAAGGCCGCTAGTCAGATCTCAGGTACTCAAGATGAGAGCCAAAGATCTAAAGCACTATCTCGTTGCCAAGAAAGTTTCACTAAGAGGATGCGTCGGTAAGAGATCACTTTCTGCGTTGTAAAGAATTTCATTGACGCTACTGTAATGATTTCGCAATCTATGAGAACTGTTGAATAGCCATTTTTCATGCGATAAATTGCATAGAATATACTTTGATGATTGTCTTATGTAAACTACAGATTTTTTGTGGTTTTCAAAAAAAAATAAAAATCGAGATTTTCATGTCTAAAACTCAGAATGTTCCAAAGTAAAGATGTAAAAATACTGTTATTTTTATTTCTCGTAAAATTACCGTTAAAATATCGTACTTTTACGACTTTTTCCATTTTATGCAAAATATTAAAAAATCACATTTAAAAAATATTTCCGGAGCTGCTGCCGTAAAAAAGGACGATATTGGCAAATTTACCGCATAATTTTCGTATCGGAGAAATTTTTACGGATAGAAAGAAGTTTTGTTGAAGTTAATTTAAATCTATTAATTTGATTGATATATTTATTTATTTTTTTTTTTTTCAGAAAAAGAAGACTTAGTAAACATAATAATACAATACGCAAATGGAGCGGAAAGTCCGATGGCTAACGAACGAACTCGAGGCAACAATGTTCTGCCAGGTCCTCAGTAAGTCGTTTTTTCCAGTTCTTAACAATTAATTATGGAAGATATAACGATATTCCGAAAAAAAAAAAATCTCTGGGGACTGCGCGGATTATTTAACATTTTCCTTATTTTTTTCTTAAGCAGTTTTCCGCAACGCACCAACGATCCCAGTCCGTCACCGCCGAGAAGATCGAGAAGTCCACCGACGACAACGAGGCAAACAGTCGAACATCCGGAACCGGAGGAACCACAAGAAAGTCCGCCGGTCGCCCCAACGCGATCTCACGATGTTGTAATAGAAGAGGTATTGGGAGAAATATTGGGAGAAGAGATTCCTACGTTAAGCACCAGCGGTCCCGAACCCCTCATAACGGAACAGGAAACCGAAGAAATCGCCGAAGAAGCTTCCAATGATCCACAATCACCGATGTTCACGGAATTACCGTCGGTACGAAATTTCTTTTTTTCCGGTTTGTTTTGGCATCTCTTCGAAAAAAAAATTTAATATTGATTTTCTTTTGTTTTTTTTTTTTTTTACCGAAACAGTGGACGGGTTCGGTGAAACTGGCGGAAATAAGAGAATGCAACGATCTCGAGTTTCTCAGTGTTAAACAATTGAAGACATTGTTGCAAACGAATCGCGTAGATTTCAAAGGTTGCGTCGAGAGAAGCGAATTGCTCGATCGCGCAACGAGACTCTGGGAAGCGGCGAAGAAAAGTGAAGGGAACGGTGGTGAGTAACTTAAGTAAAAAAAAATATGATTAAAAAAATTTCGTCTACGAAAAGCAGCGTTTTCATGAAACAAAAAATAAAAATTATTTTGAAAAATAATATTTTTCGTAAATAAAAATTATTATAAAAAAATAATACTTTTTGTAAATAAAAATTGTTTCTTCGTGCAATTTTTCCGGAAATATAAAAACACCAAGAAAAATGACGGATATCTTTTTTTCAGATGCAGAAGTCGAGGGCCCTTACGACGAGAGTCTTTGCAAAATATGTTGGGATTCGCCGATCGAGTGTGTGATACTGGAATGCGGACATCTCGCGTGTTGCATAGATTGCGGTAAACAAATGTCCGAGTGTCCGATATGCAGACAGTACGTCGTGAGGGTTGTAAGATTTTTCAAAGCTTAAATGCGACCGTGTCGCGTAAAAAATATTGAAAAATTAAATGAAACGGAGATATCTGACGAGAATTTATCGAGAAACGAGAGACTGGCAAATGCATGAAAGAAGAAAAAAAAAGAAAACAAATTCGGGATTTGATTTAATAAGAATAACAGTTACTTTGATTATCAACGTTAAACAAGCGGATCACAATCTGCTAAACAAAAAAAAGAAAGAAAGAAAGAATACCGAGCTGTACTATACTCAATGAGAAAAAAAAGAAGAAAAAGAAGCAAAGAATATAAATATAGATTATTATATAATAATATTATCCTGTTTTTCGGCTGTAAGAACGCGACGTAAATTTATAGAGCGTTATTTAGTTATCTACTAATAACTATTCGACTGTACAGCTTGCGTCACTAAGTTCCTGTTACCTTGAAAAAAAAAAAAAAAAAAGCTCTGCATTCCTCTCAGAGATGTATCGAAATAATTACATTTTTTTGTCGTTACGTAAAATAAAATGAAAAATGTTTTTTTTTTCTTTTGTTTTTATTATCAACGATATCCGTTAAGCTTTGTAGTGATAAAAACTAATAACTTCGATCGCTCGCTGCAGAAATTTCTAACGCAAAACGTCGATAAAGAAAAATTATTCGACGGATTTGTATTCGGCGAGTGAAAAAAAAGAGAAATCTGATAGTCTCTTGAAACGTATTGAGCGATAAAAGTTCGTTCGGAATTTTGAAAATATCTGCTTCTCGATAAATCATTTTTTTTCCATTGCGTAATTATTTTTGCTTTGAAAAAAATTCGAAAATCGGTGAAAAAAAAAAAAAGTTAATAAATCGATAATGAAAATTTCGATTATTTCGATACATATTGAGTCACGAGGATTCGCTTCTATAGAAGAAAAATTATTAGTTGCATTTTTTTTTCGGTTTTTTTTTATATAACTGATTGAAAATCAGACTGGTGGCAGTCCTCGGTGACTCACGCTGTATGCATCCGTAGATACATATATATATATATATATTTTACAAGACAACATTGGCACCCAAATGGTGCAAAAACTCGTGATAAGGGAAATTAGATTATCCCGCGAAGACAAAATGCAAAAGTTTTCTCTCGCATTATTTTGTTTCTGTTTTGTCTCTGTTATCGCTAAACGAACTTCAGCAGTCTAATGCGTCGTATTCGAAAATTTTGTTTTTTTACGCTCTATAAAAAAATGAATTGACTCGATATACGTTTAAAAAAAAATGTCCGTGAAATTTAGTGATCGGTACCAAAAAAAAATTTCGTGCATAAATCGTTCCTTTAATATCGAACACTTTGCACTTTACAATTTTTCTTTACTGAATCTATAATCTCTGATAAAAGAATTTGTAACTTCGGCACAAATGATTTTGTATTCTTAATGTTCGATATGTTAATAATTCAGGGTCGGTACATCACGAATTATCTAAGTACATAAAATTTGAGATTTTTTTCGATAGAAAATTTATATCGTAATGAAAAGTATTTTTTTCCCTCTGTAATTTTTAATTCCGTGTGAAACGTTTGTATGAGGAAAGTGCGTGAATTTTGGTGACGCAACGATATCAAACATTTTTTATTTTTTTTTCATTCCTTCGATAAGAAAATAAACGTACGCTGATACGTTTTCATAGCTGTCCGCCGCTCCAATATTTCGCTAAATGTTTGTGTAACGAGAAAACAAAAAAAAAATGAAAATTTTCAGTCAATTAGAAACTAATCGAGGAATATGCTATGAAGTAAAAATGAAAAGAAAAAAAAAAGGTTGAAATAATCCGTCGTTAAGCTAAGTGCGCGAATCCGCGTGCCTTGTACATTATCTGTATTGTAATAACGTAATTATTACTGTCATCATTAATATTACGATGTGCGTATTTTTGAAAAAAAAAAAAAAAGATTTTTTTTCATTTCATTTCTGTGTTTGTATAACGATTTTACTGAGCCCCACGAATAATATCGCAAAAACCGATGTTCACAAAAAAAAAAAAAATGAGGAAAAAAATTTTAATCAAAAATTTATCCATTGAAGAAATGACTTAACAAAGTCAAATGAGTTATTATTTTGCCTCTGTTACTACTATGTCTGTCAAGAAGGGTAGAGAAGACCCTTCTTTTGTGTAGAAGTGCCGATTTTGTGTTTTTCACACATTTTTTCCATAAAATAAAAAAAAAATTCAAAGTAAATTGAAAAATATAAAGAAATTCATACGTATTCAGAAAAATGAACGAATCATTTTCTAAAAAAAAATTGTTTTCCGGGAATTTTGTTGAGCAATTTATTTTTTCATCAATTTGTTAATAACATTTTGGAATGATTATTATGCAAAATTAATCTTTTCAGTACCTTCAATATGCATGAGAATTTTTTCCGATTTTAATACCGTCGAAAAGTGTTTGCAATTTTCTCTCATTTTTCTCGAATTTACGCGAAATCAACGGGAAACGACAGAACTTTAATTTACCATTAATTTAGCGGTAATTTCCGGAACAAGAAATCTTCTCGTCTTTCGTCTCTCTTCCTCTCCAACACTTCTTTATGATGAGAATCTCTCGCTTTCTCTCTCTCTCTCTCTTCTATTGCCGTCTCAATCTTTTCGATCGGCGATTAGCCATTGCGAACACCTTATCTTTTTCTCTCTCTCTTTCCACTAATCTTTTTCTATACTATTAGTTAATTGAAAGGCTTCCGATACATTATCAACGGATTCCAAGATTTTTATTTACGATAAGTGAATTATATGAATAAAAAAGGATTATTAAAATTGAGAATTCTTCCGGAAGGAAATTTGTCGAGAAAAGTAAGTAAAGGTGGTGAAACACTCAACTTACCGCAGGAATTGGATGAATAATTAGTGAAACTATAGGTGTCGACTGCGTTCTCGTGGAAACCGACTGATCTTTCCCTTCGGAATGTCCTTTGATGATATGAATGGGACGTTTTCTTACAGATATTTTCTTCACATCAAACGCCAGGAATACATTTGGTTCTCATACCGTATCTCCAATTCCCTAATATTTATTATATATTTTTTTGTTTACTATTTTTACGTTACACATCGGATAGTCTTCATCGTCGTCGTCGTCGTTATCGTCGCGAGGACTTACAGGTTTTTTTTTTTGTGACTTTTTATCTTTTAATATATTTTTTTAATACGTTAATTGAGAAATTACGGGAATCGCGACAAAGTTTTCGTACTGAAATAATCATCGGCCACAAGATAAACGTGCGGATGTAAAAATCATCGTATCCTAAAATTTTTTGCAATCCACGAAAAAAAAAAAAAAAACCAATAATAACATAACAATTCGAGAAGAAATTGAGTAGAAGAGAAATGCAATAATTTCCAGTCTCGAATAATTAATGGAATTAATGTATATCGTAAAATTACAATTGTTCATCGAGGCGGATATACAAGAATGAAATTTGTTTTTTCCCCTCGGAATCTCAGGATCGACTAGAGTTTCGTGAAGTTTATGATTCGACAGGAAAAATCTAATTTTCATGAAAGAAAAAAAGAAAAAAAAAAAATCAACAAATTTTAACAATTTTTTACTATACATTAACAGCATTTCTAATCATTTATTTCGATCGAAAAATTAGATTTAACCCATTTTCTGTATGCGCTTTTTTCCCTATCTGAATTTTGATAGAATTTTTTTGTTTTTTTTTTTTTTTTCTCGAAATTTTTCTATATTTTGCGGGCAAAAGTCGATTTTTTTTTCTTTGATCGATATTTGTTTTTTTTTGGCTTTATACAGATTACACACAAACGGAGAAAATCGGTTGTAAGGATAGTCCGCGTTTTTTTTTTTTTTTTACGATCGACAGTGCTTAGGGCGACTTTTTTAAAACTGTGCGAAGCCGTACTTCGACATCCCTCTTAAATTCGTTTCAATTAACGGCGTGTCTTTTGCGTTTGTTTTCTTGGGTTTGTGGAGAGTTTTCTTCGGGGGTATGTTTTGGCGTTTATCAAGAGACGAAACGATTTATCGCTGAACGGGCGGTGCCATCGGCATACCGGATCCCACGTTCGACATCGCCGTATTTGGACCGAGAAGAACTTGTTTTTGTTGGGCGCGTTGCGCCTCTTCCATCTGCGATCTTTCGATCTCGAATATCACCGGAGCGAATAAAATCGCCGAGGAGCTGAAGAACAGCCACGTCGCTGAGCACGAAAATCCGTAGAGCCCTTGACGACAAAACAAGAAAATATAGTTACTTTTTTTTTTGATTTTTAAACCGTAAAAAGAAATGTATCGGTGAACAAAAAAATAATTAAAAAAGTGTTAAAAAAAATAAAAAAATAATGAAATAATCGTCACCTTTGACACAGCGGTACAAACCGGAACCGAAGTTATATCCCAATTTGCGAACCTCTTCCGGAAACATCTCGGTGAGACCGACCAGTCTTTCCGCGAGGGTTTCATCCTATACGACAAAAAAAAAAGGTTTGTTTTACAATAATATTCGTCTTAATTAAAAAGATTTTTTAATTTCGAGAATTTTAGGGCGGAAAGTTTTTTTATGGCCGAATTTTTTTATGTTGCAATTTTCGCGGCTATTTCCTCGTAATAATTAAACGAAATAAATAATGTGATAAAAAGTTCATAAGAAAAGTTGGACTTGTTAAACTTCGAAACTTCGAGTTTTCGACATTCGACTAGTAATACAATTTTTTTTCACTTATAAAACAAAATAAAAAACGAAAAAAAAAAAAATCGAAAACCTAAACAATTTTTTTCGAGAATTCTTTTTATTCGTATTTTTTTGCGTAATAATGTGCTTAATCAATATTGCATTATTATCCTGAATAAACGATATATTATTGTCTTAAATGATTATTTAACGGACAATACGTTTGTTCAGATGCTTAACAGGGGTCTAAAATAAATGTATTCTTTCAGAGAAAATTCCGAATTAATATCGATATTAATTTAGTCTTTTTAAAACTTCTGCCGATTTTGTTATCTTCTAATTAATACGGTGAATTTATTTCACATATGAATCATATTTCCTTTGAACATTTAAAGTTATCATTATCGACGGCGGTATATCGTTTCACGTCAAAGGGGAACACTTGGCTAAATTTTTTTTTAAATACTTTCGCTGGACAAGCGAAACTATGGCAAAAAACATTTTGCAATTATTGAACATAAAAAATTTTTAAAAATTGGTTTTTGCAAAAAAAAAAAACAGTTTGATGATAATTTTGAAAAAATCTTTAAAATGTATGCGTCTCGGCTCTTTTTTTTTTTTTACTGCAACAACATTACTTGCAGAGATTTATGTTTTTAACAATACCACAAGAAAAACAAATATCATTATAAATTTCAAATACTCTTTTGTATGATGCGAGATGATTAAAAAATTGTATTCGTCGGCAAATGTCTGCGGCTTAATGGTACAAAAAAAAAAGTTGTCGTCTCTATGAATTTAAGTGATTCATTATTTCTCGCTATCTCGCTGCGTGCAATGAAAAAAAAAACGAATTTTTTCGAAAAAGTCAATTTTTTTTTTCGATAACTCAAAAAAATGTTCGAAATGTTTTGATGAATAAAATTAGTGTTAAAAAAATGTTTGAATTAAAAACCGAAAATTACGTAAGGCTGCTGGAATATATCATAAAAGAATATAACACGGCGTAGCGAATTCATTTTTTTTTAGGTTACGCCATAACCCCCATTCCGATATCCAATCGTTCGAATAGTTATTATCAACGCAATGTCATTCGGCGAGTCTCGAATCATCGGGGAAATACGAAAAAGACGAAAAATCGTGTAAATTTTCGGAGATCGAAGAGTTGCGTCTTAATTGATGAATTAACGAGTTACGAGTCGATTGATCGTGTAGCGGAACGAGAGGCCGAGAGCGAGAGTGCCTTTGGGGGTTCGCGCGATAGTGGGTTAAGTTCAGCAGAGATTAGAGCGCGATGAATATACACAAGTGGATATTAGCTTACCTCCTCGTCGTCGACATCGTCAGGTGGAAGAATTGATTTTACTTCGGGTGATCGTACGTCGCTGCTTCCCATTCCGCTGTCGAGAGTATCAACTTCTTCAATTGAAGCCATATAAATAACGTTAACACGGGTTTCGCCCGGCCTTTATTTTTTCGGACGTGTGTAAAAATCACCGAAGTGTGCGGGGCCCCTTGTTCGCGGCGACTCGAACTTTGCGGTACGTATGCGGCGGTGCAACGAAGTTATGGCAGCACCAGCAGTTTCTCGAAGCTCTCGAATATACATATCATGTACACCTGTAGTCAAGATCCACTTTTACCCGCAAAATTACGAAAAATAAAAATTGTGTATAACGATTGTGCATAATTTTTTTCAGATTGTTAATCGTACACTGCCGGTGTTTATATATTTGCAGGCCCACTATGTTGAAAAGGATAAGTCAGGAAAAAAAAACATACAGACAAATAATGTTTATTTTCACAGGAACATTCAATACAATATATAATATTTTTCTATTTATATTGGAAATACTATTTCCGAGAGAAAAAGATCGAAGATTTAATTTCATCCACTGTGTTACCTATTATTTAACCGGCAAATTTACAAGGTAACCGGCAGTGTATGAATGGCCAACGAAATAATTCGCAACGTGGTACTCAATGTGGTTCCCAACTTAAATTTTTAAAAATATTTTCGGTACCCTAATATTAAATTTTCTAGTCAAGAACTTCGTAAATACCTGCATTGCAAATTTTTTCGTATTATCAAATTTTATTATTATACAGATAAACAATTATTACATTTCTCTTATGTTCACTGTGATGCCGGCTGCACTTATCAATACTCTAAGGCACTGATCGTCCAAATAGCTTAAAACTTCTCCGATAACAACGTCCGGTATATCGTAAGGAATTAATAATGGAAAGGCTCGTGCGCTTAGAGGTAACAAAGTTGCGCGTTCTCGGGCCATTTTAAATTTCGTTTCAATTCTATCGGAATACACAGATAATTTTTCTTTGTAATCGCCTAATTCTATCAATTCAACGATACTTTCGTTACTGGCGAACGTAGCGACGCGATGTACGCTTTTTGTTAAAATGTCCCGAAATGTAACCCGCGAATCGCCTATTTTTTCGGTTCTCATTAGATCCGCTTGTTGTTTGCATAAATTATAAAAATCTCGTGTTTTCTTCTTATTAAAAACGATCCACGGAATGTTTAGCTTACGAATACCGGGATTCAAGGCTTTCATCGTAATAACGTGTTCTTCGACAATAGTAATAACTTCGTTAGTTGTGGGGACGTATTCGCAATCGTATTTGTAATTCGCTCGAAGTTCCGTAGTTACCGACACTGCTTTATCGTCAATAGTAGCGCCGTATCGTAACAACAAGCGTACAACATCCGCCGAACCGTTCTCAATAGCGCGATGAAGCGGTGTCGATCCATCGGTCGTTTTAACGTTGACTGTAGCCCCATTAAGCAAAAGAAGCTCCGCGCGAACGTAAGATTCGGCGGAAGCGGCATAATGAAGTGGCGTTGTGCCATTCGAATCCAAGCAATTGATATCCGCTCCGAATTCCAACAGAACGTTATCATTATAAATGCCTGGCATTACAGCGGTCCAGTGAAGCGGACTAACGCCTTCGCAAGTTTTAGCATTAACATCAGCGCCGTTCATTATTAACATTCTGCTAATAGCGCCATCGCCAGAAAAGTAAAGTGGTGTCATCCCATTATTATCTTTCGCGTCAACATCCGCTCCAAAATCTAATAGCATTTCGACAATTTTAAAGTACCGCGAAAAAACGGCGCTGTGCAGCGCCGTCTTTCCCTCGAAATTTTTAATGTTAACATCCGCTCCATTTTCTAATATCATCCGAATGATTTTTTCATCGCTGCAATGGAAAAGTACCGTTTCACCATTCCTATTGGTGGCGCTGACGTCGATTCCATATTCCAATAAAACTTTCGCGACTTCGACGCTATTAACTCGATGAAGCAATGTTTCTTCCTCGTCGTTTTTTGCGTTTACATCCGCACCTTTGTGTAAAAGCATTTTGATAATTTTTGCATTACGCGATAGTCGCAATGGCGTCAATCCGTACCGCGTTTTCAGATCAACGCTCGCTCCGTAATTCAGAAGAATTTCTACTAATTCAAAAGATTCCTTTTCGACCGCCAAGTGAAGCGCTGTTCGGTCACTTATATCCACCGCATCGACATTAGCGCCGCGAAACAAAAGGATTGTTACAGATTTTAAAAATCCGCTATTCACCGCCGTATGAAGCGCTGTACTCTCTTCATAATTATCATTCGCATCGATATCGGCTCCGTTAAGCAAAAGAAATTCAATTACTTTTTCGTTGCCACTTTCAGCCGCAACATGAAGCGGTCGTAGCTTTTTGTAACCTGCGAGCGAATTGATCGAAGCTCCGTGGGCTATGAGTTTCTCGACGATAATCGGTGATCTCATCATAGAAGCGATGTGAATTGGCATCATGCCGTATATATCCGTCGCGTTAATGTTATCGTTCGTAATTACATCGTCCCGTAACGCGCGACCATTTATTAAATCTGAATGAAGCGGAGTTGAAATTATATTCGATATAGTATAACCTCTATCGCCCAACATAATTGATTAGTATTGCGAACTAATGATCTATTATTTGTCGGTGTCGATTTTTTTCGGCAGCTGTAGAATTTGACGATTAATAATGGGACGCCGCGCGGAATGTTCTACACGACGCCGTCGGAAGTCCGGATGAACCGGAAGATCTGGGAACGCAACACGATTGGGTGTTCATTTGGTTATTTTTGTATTAATTTACAATGGAAATTCTGTTAATAAGGAAGCCGTGGATTGCCGGTTTTCTGTGAGGTATATACTGAAAAAAAATTATCGGTTGGGCGAACTTGCAGATATCTGAAATATCGATTTTGTAGAATAAAAAAAAAAAAACATTCAAAAATTTTCGATTAAAAAACTAATTTAATGTATAATTTTTGCATTATCGAAAAAAAGTGAACGAACGAATAATTATTTGCGTATTATGATTGGGCGATATATCGTATGTTAATAATTATCTATTGTTAGAATCTTTTTCTAATAAATTGTTTTTCATTATACTCGTTAATAAACGGAAGTTATAAACCACAATACGGAAGTATTATAAACAAATAAATAATAATAAATAATTAATATAACCAAATAAACACTGCAGAATGTTAATTTCTGGACTTTTAAGGTCATACAACACGAGACAACGTTAGACGGAAATATTGTCGACAAAAATCGTGTCGTCATTTCCGGTCTGAAATAAGTAAAAAATTACACCACGAAAAAATGTGGCGATAATTCGATATATTGTAATACGTTTTATGGATAGTTTTTTCGATGTTCTTTATCTCTAAAAGTGAATGCATAATGTTTTTAATTTATCATTACACACTTTATGAATCACAGACAACTAAATTAACATATTTCGTTATGACTTATCAAGTCGTTTCGGCAAAACGCATGGAAACGAAAATGGCAGTTCAGTAAAACACATAACTTCTTTTTTCATCGGGCGGTTGAAAAAAATGGGCTGCAGTAACGAATTATTAATTTTTAAAATAAATTGTTAGTTCTCCCAACTCATTATTTCTTTTCAACGTATATGCCGCATGAAACTCGGAAAAGCATCAGTGAATTCTCCGAGAGAAAAAATTTCGAAAAACTATTCGCAAATTCGTAAATAGCAATTTTTAGTTAAGTAATGAACATTGAAAAAATTCTTGAGATTTATTTATTCAATTAACAAAGTATAATGTTTGCGATCCGGAAATTATTTTTGAAAATCGGTTATAACAACAATGGCGTTAATAATAATAATAATAACATATAGTCATCTTACGTTACTAAAATGTCGGGAAATGCTGCCGGTACTTTGCAAACGTCATTGCTGGATAAAGGATATGCACGCGATGTTTGATCTGAAAGACATTTTCTAATGTCGAATGATATTTCAAATGCATGCAAATGTGGGTATTTTTTGCTCTCCCGTTCGAAGTTTGCGACATACCTGTTGTTCTGAATTTTTCGGCGAGATTTTCGGTTCTATTTACGAATAACGTAACGAGAATTATTGGTGCGCACAGGACTACTGCGTATCGCTAAGCGAAGGATCACTTACGACCGATGAAAATCACTGATTTTAGCAACAATACTGACAATTTCTAGAAATTCTCGCGACAACCTTGTCAAAGACGTTATTCAGAGCGAAATATTATGCACTGGAATATTGCTTGTCGCCCGGATTCTGTTTACTCGTCACATCAGACGAAGATACAATAATACGAAAGTCAATAATCTGATGTTATTGAAAAAGTTTCAGTGTGACAGCACCCTGTTGATCCCTGTGGCGACCGTGAGCCTCCGACTTGTTCATTGGTCACAAGCGTCACGCCGAGCGCCGAGGGAAACGTTATGGCGCGCATGCGTCAGGAATCAAAAAAGTTACCGACAGGGCTGTGGCGAACTTCGCCCAATCTCCGCTTTCAATTATTGACAAAAGTTATTGCGATTGTTCTTAACGTGATGTGAAACACATTCTGAGTAATCACGCTATCTCTTTCGCCTTTATACAAGTTTCACATCACCTTAATGTGGAGTGAAACAATTATCAGTGTCTCTCTCGTTCCGCTGAGAGCGCCGATCACGATATCTTTCTCGCACCTATACAAGTTTCACATCACCTTAAGAGGATGCGGCGCAGCAATGAGAGATGCTCCGATGGTAACAACTCGCCTTCCTCATTTTCTCCAAAATGGTTGATCTGACGATCAAAAGCATATTAGGTTTTCATACGTCTATCTAATGATTACAAAAACCTAATTTGCTTTTCGTCATCAGAGCAAACATTTCGGAGAAAATGCGAAAGGCGTTTTGTTACCGACTGAGTCTGTACCTCATCCTCTTAAGGTGATGTGGAACACCTAAAAGGTGAGAACGTAGCTCTTCAGAATTGTTCCACGGAGGGCATCGTTCTCGTCTTTTATGCATGAATCCATCTTGTGCAGAGCAATTTAGATTACAGTTTTTGTTACCGACCGAGTAATATCACCTCACCTTAAATGATGCGCTCGCTGTTTCCGACGAGATCTATATGGAAAATGGGATGGAACTCTGAGAGTCAACAATTAAAAATGTGTGGAATACCGACATAGCTACTTTGATGGTAACGACTCGCCTTTTGTATTTTCTCCGCAATGGTTGCTCTGTGTCCAAAATCAAATTCGATTTTCATACGTCTATTTAGCGACAACAAGAAAATACTTCTTTTTGGTCGCCTCGGCAACCATTTTCGAAAAAATGGTTCGCAGAAAATCGAACGCAGTTTATTACCGACTGAGTCTGTAATCACATCGAAAAACGGACAGAGCTCCTCCGATGATAACAAATCGCGATGAAAATTTACTTTAAGGTGAGGTGATACTACTCGGTCGGTAACAAAAACTGTAATCCAAATTGCTCAGCCTAGCATGGTTTTATGTGTAAAAGACGAGAACGTTGCGCTCCGAGAAGCAATTCTGAAAAGCTACGTTCTCACCTTTTTTCTTTGATGCATTAATAATGAAGAAATAATAACTCTTATTGGTTCATTAATTGTTCGTGTAATAGTCTTTCTTTTGTCATACATAAAATATGCATTTAAACTATAGTAATAATATATTTTCACGACGATGGCAGACGGATTAAATAATGTGACGAGTTAAAGTCTCGAGAATTGAAAGCCGCGTTAAAGTTTGTCGCTGCGACGTTCTTCTCAATAGAAAAAAAAAATTCCTCGTACAATCAATGCGATCTTTTCGTTGTCGATACCAAATGTGTAAAAAAAATCTTCACGTCGTGCTATTTTTCATTAATAATTCCCTGAAATTTAAATTTTTACTTTGGGGATCGAAATTGAAAAAAATTGCCACTATTTCTGAAAAGAGACTGATAATTCTCCGTTGAGTCACAAGTTTCGGCAACGGAAACGACACCTTCGTTTCCTTCACGTCTTTTTAAATAATCAACGTGTTTTTTTCTCTACAAAACGAATAAATATATATATATAGATTTATAATGAATTGTTGATCTGTATCACACAGTATAGATGCCGTGTACGATTTTTCAGCTCGAAGAAACAAATTTCTAACCGCATTTATATAATTACGAGAATGTTATCAAAAAAATTATTTTTTTTTTGTTTATCATTCGATTAATTGCACATTGCATGATCTATACAGCACGCATTGTTTTAATTTATTTTTTGCTAGGAATTCATCGGAGAAATTGAGAGCATCTGACACTCCGTCGGTAAAACAAAAAAAAATGAATTATTATAGCGGATCATAGACTTCTAAGAAAAACAGGAAGTTTCTTCGGGTTTTTTTGTTGTTATTCTTAAATATCTATGATTTCTGAATGATATTCATTATAGTTTTTGTTACCGACCGGACTGCACTTGACTGGGAGAGGTAAGCTTCGCGTTGTCCCAAATTACGAGTGTATAAAACCGGGTGACGTGCTGTAGGAAAATTTGTGGATGTGACTGTGTGCGTCGATTTGTTGTTGATGCGGAAACGACGATTCCATGAAATCGTCTTCGTCGGTCTCATCTTTTGCACTAAACGACTCCGCGTCGGTAGTATTCGACGTCGTAACGGTTCCTTGATAATGAAGATATATCGGCGCTATGCGATGCTCGCTGCGTTGCAGAACGTAAGGATCGAACGGGAAGAACGTGTCCAGCCACGTGGTGAAACGATTGCTAGTTTGCAAAACCGGCAAATTGCTCCGCGAATTGTGTTCGATTACCGTGTAACAATAAGCCAACTGATAGGAACGCGTAACAGTTGCGAAATGTTGCACCACCGTCGGTAAACATACGCGCAATGGATTCAATCGGCAAGTAACGATTTTCGTAAGGTTCAGACTCTGGAGAAACAGCAAATCTGAAAGAGCAAAAAAAAAATTAACATAAATATTTCATAAATCTCTAATTCTACGATTTTCTTGAAATGAAAAAAAAAAAAAAAAAGAACGGTATAAAGAAAAAAACAATTAAATTAAAAAATTGAACAAAATTTCAGTACATCAATGATACTTTCTTATTATTTACAATTGAATTTAAAAAAAAAATCGAAAAGATCGAAAATCGAAATTTTTTTAACAAAACTTCAAAAGTTATTTTCGACGCTTTCGATTATTCAATTAATGATACTTCTCTGAGAAAAGAGCTTCGCTATTATTTTATGTCAACTGTTGAATATTTGGCAACAAAATGGTATTGGGATTTCTATATCAATAATTCTCATATCGTTTTTAATCATTTTTTCCGATCCGCGGTGACGATTTTTTTTATTCTCGCAGTCGGGAAAAGGTTACCACAAAATATTGATTAATATTGGATAAAATCGAGAAAAAAATTAAGTAAAACTTACTTTTCTTGGTATCGACGAGATCTTTGTGTCGGAATCCAATGATATAAAACATCGCTTGGCAAACGGAGTAGAAAACTGTGTGAACTCTCACGTCGCTGTTCGCACACTCGAGACTATCCTGAGCTGCTATATAGCTGTGGGTCCACGCAACCATTTCGGCGAGTATCCTCGTCAACGTACTGTTATCAAGAGAAACATTAAAAACATTAAAATCGTGAAAAATAGTTACCATGCAACGCGAGAGTACAGTAATAATTCGAAGCACAGCAAAACTTCGATTATTCGACCAATAAATTCATAATGTTTCGATTTTTCTCTTTACTTTTTCAACCGCTCGTAGAGAGTATAGCAATGAAAATTTCACGATCATCGAGCCGACAATATAAAAAAAAATTAATAATAATTCAAAAGAAATTTAATGTCCATCCGACGATTTTGTCAGAAAAAATTTGAACTGAAAAATAAAACGATATCTACCCGAAAACTTCATAACAATTATGCGAATTAAATTTGCACATAAATTTCTTACTTAGTTTTCACCGGCGATTACAAATCTCATCAATAAGTGAATTACTTAATCCGTAAATTTTCGATTTGCGATTTGAGTCTCCTAATCAGACGGACGGAGGATCATACGGCGATCGACGAAGCAATTTTTTTTATTTTTATTCCCATTGTTATCAACTGTATCGACTCAGCAATAGGCGTTATGCCTTCAGATAGCAGAGAATTTTTTTCCATGCGTCGTATACTTTTTTTCGCTTCGTATGACGTAAAACAGAATCTCGTTACGATTATTTCGAATTTTTTACTTATTCGTCGAAATCCCGATATCGTTTGTCTCCAATAATGAAAGCTTTGCTTTTTTCTTTTTTACTAAATCTTTGAAAATATTTACCTAATGGGAACGAAAGTCGCACGCGCCAGAAGACTCGCGATATACGCGACCGCTGACTGTCGGAGAACTGGAGCGACATTTGGATTCGATACTTTTTGCCATAACCAGTTGAGAAACGCTTCGGCTACGTTTGGCCTGAAGCTGCACAAGTAAAACATAACGAATTGCACGTGATGACTCGCCCACGTCGGCAGTATCGTCGTCTCGAATACTTTGATTAAATCGAAATATAGACTCTTCAGCGATTCCATATCGAGAACATCGCGCGGATGACAAACTTTGTGAACGTAAGCGAAAAACATTTCCATACAAACGTCCAACGTGTGTGCCAACGGATGTTCATGCGTTACTTTCGTCTCACTTGGCGCGGTATTCTCGTCCGTTTCCGTTACCGATTCTATCTTGAATATCGCACCGCCGCCCTCGTCGTCCTCCTCCATCTCGTCGTCGCAATAATTATCTATTTCGGATCGCGGCGCGTTAACGTCGAGTACGACGAGTCTGGAAAAATTTTAAAACAATTCAATACACAATTTGGAATCAGCAGCATAAAATTACTATAAAAAATCACATTGATTCGTTGAGCAAATATGGATAATACTAAAATCAAACTTTATTATATTTGATTAAATTGAAGTGAAATTTGATTGAATAAAAAATGTTTTATTGAAGTTAAATGTGTAACTATTCCGTAAACTATTTTTATTCCGATAAAAAATGGTTTGTCACTTTTTTTTTCTACGTAAGAAAAATCACTAAAGTTCTAATGATTGTTGATTAAAAAATATTGTGAAACGCGTCGATATTGCTAATTGGAAAAAAAAATTGACAACGAATGGGATAGAAGATACAAACGTATTTTACTGTATAGCGTTGCAAAAAATGTATTTTTTTTTTTAAGTACTTGGTGTCGCGACACCACTACGTCTCGGGATAACCGACCAATAAAAAAGTGTTGTTATCTACCTATTTATTATCAACGACAAAATATCGGAACGCAATTGCGGCGCGTATTCCAGTATCTGCAGCAACGAGTGCACGTAAATCTCGTGCGCATGAGTGCTGCTCTTGTGATACGGATATCTCGAAGACAATGACTGTAGAAGAAGTTCGCTGCACCTGTGTAACAAATAATTCATTTGAAAAGATGCAATAACAGTAAATTACGACATTAAAAGAAATCGAAGTTATTTATCGATTTTTTTTTTCGTTTGTAGAAAAACTTACATCGGCACAATTTTGAGAAATTTGTATAAAACGTCGTGGACGTGATACAATCTTTGCGAATCCTCATCTCTCGGTTTACCATCTTCCCATTCGCTTTCGTCATCGGACACTGAAATTTCATTGAACAGAAAAATTATTTCAATTATACGGATATAATTTTTTTAATGATATTCGGCTATTTAAATAACGTGATTACAGATTTCCGGTAGATTCGAATTTTTCGACGTCAAATAAAATTCAAAATTGTCTTTGTTTTTTTTGCAAGCATTTCTATACAACGCATTGAACGTAATTATAATTTAAAAAATATAAAAATTATAAAATAATATATAAAATAAAATAATAACAGTTTTTAACGGAAATTGAACGTAATGAAAGTTGTATTGAAAATTCATTAAAAAAAATCGACTATTTCGCTGATATAGATGAGTAGAAAGAAAAAAACACGACTACAAATTTTAACTGCGATTCCCTGAAAACAACATTTTCAATACGTTACGACTTCGAAACCGAATTTATATTTTTTTTTCCGTGTAAAATTTTTTTTTACTGTATAAAATCGCGTTGCAGGTGCATAATACTCCATATGCACACATCAGGTCCCATTTATTGGTGATTGGTACTGTATACAAATTTACTTACGTGGCTTGAATTGTCCAATAAGTTTGTCCAATACGAATTTGCAATGGTATATGTGAACGCAAACGAGATCTTCCAAAAGTCCTTTGTAAGCTGTAGTCGCCTCCGGCGATCTACTCGTCCAATTTATGTTCAGCAGTACTTCGACAAACAATTTGTGAGTCGGTCCAAGTAGCGATATACATTGTCTGACTTCGACGATAAGTTCCAACAGCTCATTGTCCTTAAGTAAAAAATAAAAAAATTTTTATTGCAATAATTTTTTTTCTCGAATTTGAATGCTGCGCTGGAGCTGATAAACTTCGTTAATTTCTTTTAATAAATTTCGTCAATTTTATTCAATGAATTTCGTTAATTTTAATTAGCAAATTTAATAAAATTTCTTCAAAAAATTTAGATAATATTATTTATTAAATTGTTTTACGACGCACCTTTATCTTTGCGTCTCGGAGAGTACAGATGAGATCTTCGTAAACCTTGCGATCGCATCCATTTTCAAAGTTCAAGAGTATCGCTTGAAGATTCTTCGGAAGTTTGAAATTAACTCTATTTTGCTGTCCTACGAGTTTTGCTCTCACGCCGGGACCTTTCAGAATCGACGCTACGCTACTTGCGCGCGAAGATACTACAGACATCTGAGAAGAGATCAGAAAAAAAAAAATGTTAACATTTGACGAATCAAAATGTGATAATCGTCGCTGAAAAGAAAAAAACACATTGTGACGTTCGATAAATTATTTATCAGCATTATTAAAAAAATAACATGGATTTTTGTTCCATTGCAAAAACAGTGGAATTGTTTTTCGACGTAACGAAACGAAACGCAAGAAACGATTTTGTTTGAAAAAAAAAATCTTTATTGTCAAAAAAGTATTTGTTTCTTTACAAATATTGTTACGCCATATTGGAAAACCCGAAAAAAACAATTTTCAATGACAAAATACGTTTTTTTAATCAACTTTCGAAGCAAAAATATGGATAAACGATTCGAAGCACAGGGGACATATGGGTGTACCGATGAGTGACCGCCTCCCGACACATCACACTTTTACGAAAAAGCAAAAAATTCCTAAAAGATTCATACATTTTTTGGAAAATTTATCGATTCTACGTTTCATCGCGCGAACAATGTGCTGTGCGACCAAAGGAGAAAGATTCAAAAAGATTTATCAACATTTCGAAGAATAAAAAAAACTCGAAGCCGTCATTAAGTGGTACAGTCGCTTCGCACACTGCATGTCGCACTTCGAGCGAAGAGGTTAATCGCTCAATCGTCGCAACGATATTCGGAAAGAAAGAAAAAAATAACGAATTGTTTTTATTTATCGATAAATCATCATTTCAAAATAAATGATTACACGGCGAATAACAGGAAACAGTAATGCAACATTCGAGAATAGAATTTGGTGTCGGAACACGAGGTCCGAACACTGGTTTAGTTGAGGTTATCGAGAATTCCAAAAAGACGAAATATCCTACCTTGTTATATCCTGTTGAAAAACTGTTTTATGAATAAAATACTGTACGGTAAACTTTAGAAAATAATTGTCGATTACGAACACTTCACCGCGTAACGCGTATCGTTACACTAAGATACGAATCGCTGTCTCTGATCGACGTAGTGTTAAAGCACATGTGTTTTTAAAGGGTCAAACATAAATTGCAACAAGCCGAGCAATCGTATCGGCTTTCAGGAAAGCGGTTGTAGTGGGGCGTGGAATTTATAATATTATGTGGTGCGCGCGCAGTTTCGATATACCTGCTGCGTACATCGACAATAATCGATACTCAATTATGAGAAACGAATGACGAACGATTAATCGAGAAAATATTATTTTCCCCACGTTTCAAAAAAATGTAAAATAAAAAACCAAAAAAATTTTCACTAAACGTGAAATGTTATTCTTTTGATATATAAGTGGCAATGATATATAAGTGGTAACCCTATGAAACGTTAGCACCTTCTCTTAAAAGGAGGTGAAACACGTTACCGAGTGCCTCTCTCTCGCTACGCCGTAAGCACCCATCACGCTATCTCTCTCGCACTCGATAGTCCTCTTACAAACAGATGAAATACCGCGGTCGGTATCAAAAACTGTAAAAAACTTTTTTCAAGTATAATGGCATTTACACCTTAAAAAAGAGCCACAATCATGGCACTCATGGCAATAATCGCACCGCTACTATATTTTGCGGTGTTTAGATCGGACACGCAAATACCCTCTCCCACACATACTTAATCGGTATTAATCGCCACAAAACTTCCTCCAAATGCAGAGTATTGCAGCGCGTGTGAGTATAGTGCTGCAAATATTGCGGTATCTAAGAAAATTTCTGCCGTCTTTCTATCTTCTGTCTTACCGGATATGGAGCTCTTGCGCAAAATATAATGAACCAAACGGTCGCAAAGATTCGAATTAAATGAAAAAAAAAAAAAAAATATGAAGCCGCCGATCCGATACCGGGCCACTCGTTCCAAAGGGCAATACATGGCATTCGGCCATCCGGAATGCACGGAACTTCAGTATCGCATACTTATTGAACCTTAATCACTGGAAAATTGTCGATTTTTCGAGCGTTTCGCGTCTTTAATTTTTGTAGTGCAGATTCTAGCATTGCAAGAATTAGCCTTTCGACTGCAATTCTTCTGTTATACGTCCGAATGCACTTGAATTCTGTTGCAAGTCGGAACTCATCAAGGTCTTCACCATACGACGTTCAACATTGAACTGACACCCGAATCGTCTATAGATAAAAAAAATACTCAATCGATATCAAACATTATCGCCGGGGCCACCGAACTTTCTTAGGGATGGGAGGGCTAAAGCCTCCGCGGTCTTTACTCACGCGATTACGTGATATCTTCATAAATTGCTGATTACTTTTCGCGGCCCTAGAAGCTTCGCTAAACAAAATCTAAATGTGTCTTTTCTCGAAGGCAGAATTTTTTCGTCGCTCTGTCACTCTTTCGTGCATCTTTGTTGGGGGGATTGAGCAAATCAAGTATTATGCCAGTGAGTTTACGAATTTTTTCTACCGGATCAATAGCAGCCGAGAACGAAGCAATTTCGAACAACTCAAGGAACACCTTATCCATTGAAAAAATTGATTAAAACGAAAAAAAAATTTGTTTTTTAATGGTTATCGTGGGTAATCGTCAGTATACGAAATGTCGAGGACTCGAACACATAATCAAACTTTTTTTCCACTGCAGTTCTTTGAATAAATCATTTTTTTTTTAGATGATTAATTTTTTTTAATTTGTTTTTTTATACAATTTATACAAATTATTTTATTTTTTTACATTTTTTACGATAGATCGGGTGCAATATTCTGCACAGATTTTTTTTTTTTTTGTAACTTATACAAAACTTTCTATAGCTTCGTTCTCCCACCCTCTCGCCTTGTAATTCGAGGCCACGAAATAAAATTGAAGAAAAAAAAAAAAATTCCAGAAGATTTGCGAGACAGCGAAAGACTTTGTTTTCTGGCATAAAAGATTTCTCGATGTCGGTGGTTTATGGCCGCTCGAGGCCCGCGGAATAAAGTTCTACGCGTTCATCACGTATTGCACGGTGCATCTTTCCGCGGCTATCGCGGACTGTACACTCGTATTCGGCCAATTTGATCTGATGGTCGCGAATTTCAGTGAAATCGCTCTTCTCGTAATGGTAATGACGAAAATTCCGGCTCTAAGATATTCGAGTCTGTTGAGAAGTGTGGTGAATGAAATTGTAGCGAGCGACGACGATAATGAAGATAATTACAAAAACGAAGCGGAGAGACAAATTTATATCACTTACAGTACCCGCTCTTTGCGACTTTTTCAATTAGCATTGCGAATGGGTTGGGCGGCTTGTTACGCGTTCTATTTGAAGGCACTGGTGTACTTTTTGATCGGTGGTAAGACATTTTTAAAGATGATTTTGCCTAATAGTTTGTAGGAAAAAAAAATGTAAAAATTTGAAAAAACTAAAAAAAAATTATTAATTTTTTTTTTAAATAATAAAAAAAAAATGTTAAAATTTTTTTTTTTTTTAAATTGTTTAAATTTTTTTTTTGATTATAAAAAAGAACAAGAAAATATGTAATTATACATTTACAGAAATGTTTGGCGCCGGACCAACGATCTACGTGATGCCTTACCGCGTTCATTTTTTCATTAACATCACTAATATACGCGTATATATACTCGTCTATGCTTATCAGGGTCCTATGATCTATGTTTTCATTTGTCACGGACTGATCGCTTGCTTTATGTGGACATTGATAATTCACGTTTGCGGCCAATTGTCCATTTTAGCGCTCAGAATAAAAAATGTCAGAGTAACTGATTCGGAAAAAAGTGATGAACACCTCCAGTATGCGTTTCGTGGGATCATCCAGAAGCATAACAAACTCATTCAGTAAGTAATTGTAAAATAATTATTTTCAAAAAACCGATCGCGTTTGCGAAGATCAACTTGCAACATAGCGCATTATTTCCGAAATTGAATTCTCCGTGCGAAAAAAAAATTTCTTCCTTTCTACGACCGGTTGTATTTGATTGCAACATTGAAAAAAATTCCAAAGATTTCATACGAAAATCTTGATTTGCCGAGCAGAAAAGTGATACATATTTTTTTTTTAGAGGAAAAGAACAATAATAGTTTGTATTACAACTCCCTTCCGATTGCCGATGACTTTAATTTTTTTTTTATTGACTGCTTTACGATTTTTTTCGTAATCATTAACTTCGTAATGAAGAAAACAATTTTTTTTTTTTTGGTTACAATCTAAACATCAATAGAAAAATGTCGAAATTACAATTAGAAAGTACTTAAAGATTTCGTAGTTTTTTAAAATATTATCTCATTTCAGTCTCTTTAATTGTGTAATTTTTTTTCTTTTTATTGTGTTTTTCATGTAAAAAAAAATTTAGCAGTATCGTTTTCTCCACTGCAGGACTTTCCAAGCTCTCGAGAGCATCTATAAACTGTTTCTCTTAGATGAGGTTGTAATATGTACGCTGATTGTCGGATTTTGGCTATACATCGTCCTCGTGATGGTAAGGAAACGCGTCATAAAAAAAAATCAAACTAACTATCCGAAACTCAATTTTCATATTGACGGCAAAGTATCAAAAGAACCCGCAATCAGAGAGATCAGAAAGAATCATAATTCCCGCATTGACCTGTACAGAGTTAAATCCTTTCGATAAAAAAGCATCTAAAAACAAACCCTTCAAAGATTTTTTTCAAATTTCATAACAAATATCGATGATTAAAAATTTAAAAAACTATTTCTTAAAAAAGTGTTTTGCTCCTTGCCGTCGATATGGTTATCAAATTAGTATGAAATTCTTTAACAGTTTCGAATTTCTATGTTTCGATTTTTTTTTCCAACCCTTCCGTCCAAATTTATGTATAATTTTTTTCGCGGAACGCCGATCGTTACGAAAGACACATTTCCTAAACGGTTCAGCGGGTTATAAAGATTTTGCATTTAATTCGGAACCCTTAAGTTGGATTTTTTATTTATCGCAGGGTACTAATTTGGAAGATTCGCTCGCGTTTGTTTGCTTTATCATGTGCATCTCCGTAGTGTTATTGGCAACTTTCGGCTGGTGTCTTGTCGGGGATTTTCTCAAGCATATGGTACGAGACATTTAGCGAAAAACGAATAGCCGTTTTAGCGATGACATACATTAACCTTCCGACGCAACGTCTTAATTCAGAGTTTGAATATTCTCGACGCTTATTACGAATGCGAGTGGTACGACATGCCACTGCGATTTCAAAAACTCATAATTATATGCATGATTCGCGCGCGATCTCCGCTTTGCATTTCCGGCGGTGGTTTTTATATCTATACTTTAACCAGTTTCACCGGCGTGAGTTTGATTTTTTTTTTAAATATATACAATATAAAAAAACTTTGAATAATTCGGCATAAATGTTCTCTCCTTAGATAATCAAATCAGCGACTGCTTATGCTTCGATGCTGCGTCAAGTTAATTAAAGACGAAACTGTAAATAATTGATCTGTGAACCTTACGAAAAAACGCCGGATCTTTTAATTCGGAAATTCTTTCAAAAAAATCTCCAATGCACACTGAATTATCGCTCGAAAAAAAAAAATTCAAAACGGCGATACATTTTTTATTACGATCGGGAGAAACGATTTTTCATGAAGATAAAAATCGGCGATTTCAACTATTCAATGATCTTAAAAATCGTAAAAAAAACTATGTAAATAATTTCATTTGATAATGAAAAAAAATAAATAAAACTCGATGTGATCGTATAATTTTTATTAGCGCGGTGACTTTAAATACTGTAAGCGATTCACCGATCCTATTTATTAAAAAAGGGTACCATTTCGATTTAAATTGTCACAGATTTTCTTTTTTCCACAAAAAATTAAAATTTTCAATCATATCTGCCGGAGGATCCATTTAAATTAGCGTACGCCGTCGAAATAGCCACATGCAGATTTGTGTCGTTGGGTTTCGAAATTAGTGATATTATAATTCCAATTTGAATCGTTCGCGTTGTCGTTTTTGAATATAGAATTTAACGAAAACTGTGATTTCGAACGCGATAACTTCTTTGCACTCCGAATGCGTTTGTATTCTCGATCGTAAGATGCAAGAAAATCGAGATGTTTACTGCAGGAAGTGCAACATTGAACTGACTCCCGAATCGTCTATAGACTGGCAAAAAAATCAATCGATATGAAGTGTTATTCGGAGGACAAAGAAAAGAAAGAATAACCGAGGAAACCGAACTCTGCGGGATAAGGGGACGAGCAGGAAAAAGCTATGGTCTTTACCCACGTGCATAGATAATCTCTTCATTAATTTCTGACCACCTTTCGCGGACCTGTAGTTTCAGAAGTGAAAATCTAAATATTGTTTTTTGGAGAAACAATTTTTGTCGCCTCATCACTCATCCGCAAATCTTTATTGTGGGAATTGGATTAATTCAAGTATTATGCCGGTGAGTTTGACGAAATGGCACCAAAACACAGAAATACTATAGCCGAGAAGCTTCAACCGCGAGCGACAAAGGGATACCTCAATTATTATTATTTTTTTTAATATACAAAATGCCAGCTATTGAATGTTAATGACAATGTGTGAAATGTTCCAACTGAAAAAAAAAATTGGATTTCCAAAAAAAAAAAAAAATAAGGAACCAATTGCCTTTTTAAAAAATTAATGGTAAACGAACAACCGAATCCCAGAAATTACGGCTTTCCGAAGACAATCGGCCCGTTTCTCTATCCACAACTTACCGTTTCAAAACAGCGTTTTTGATAGGTTTTTTTTTTTTTTTTTTTTTTTTACGTTCGAACGCTCGAGCGAAATGGGGGGCTCCCGACTGTAGGGCTCGAGCGCTCGCGACGTCACGCGTTGGTGCGAAATCATTAGTACGGCTGCTTTTTAGTTCATTTGGATGGTCAACTAAATGTTTTTCATTACTAAATTGATTGTTGATTTTATGGAATTTTATGGAATTTTGAGAGTCTCGAGTATCCTATTTTTGTTGGTCTTTTTCCCGAAAACTGCATCCCTTTCAGCTGCCCGGTGGAATAGAAAGACGAGAGAACGGTAAGCGATTTTCCGAGGTAATGCCGAACTGATTACCCGGCGCCCATTGATGTTACAACGCGAAAAGGGAAGCGGTAATAAATTTCAAAAAATTGGGGTATCATTGTATTTGTATGGGAGACTTGCGCAGTGGTAGATCGGGCGTAGACCGGGGCAAATTGGACCACAGTGCAGTTTCGATCGGACTGTATAAAAAAATCAGAATTCGCGCGCAATCTGCTGAACTTTCGATTTTTGTACTTTGTGTGGTCCGTCTTATCTCCTGTTTCAACCATCCCCAGTCTTCGCTAATAATTCGTTTGACTAAAAAATAAAAAAAAAATTTCAGAAAGTCCTCGAGAATACGAAAGATTTTATTTTTTGGCACAAAGGAATGCTCGATGTCGCTGGTTTGTGGCCACTCGAGAAGCGCGGCGCAAAGTTCTACGCGTTTCTCGTATATTCCACTTTGCATCTGTTCGCGGCGTTCGCCGATCTCGCACGTGTCTTCGGTAACTTTGATCTGATGATCGAAAATTTGAGCGAAACCGCACTTATCGTAATGGTAATGGCCAAAGTTCCGGCGCTGAAGTATTCGACTTTGATGGAAAATCTCGTGAGGGACATTACGACGAACGACGATGGTCACGTGGACAATTTTCGAAACGAAACGGAGAGAAAAATCTGTACTTCTTACAGTTCCACATGTTTGCGACTCTTGCAATTAGCATTGCGAATCGGATGGATCGCGACTTGCGTCTTCTATGTCAAGACGCTCGTGTATTTCCTCGTAGCTGGTAAGAAGTTCGCGACAACCATTTTTTTTCGTTGTTTTTAAGGGATATCGGGGCCGGTTGACGCAGAGTTTCAAATCGGAGAGATCATGTAAAAAAATCGGCAAATGTACGCCGTGTATATAGCGATCTAAGGTATCAGAGTAATGTATCAGATGCTACGGTTCCCTTAAATTTCCATATTCGTTACGATAGTCGAAACCACTTGCCCCGGTTTCCCCTTCCGATAGTTCGAAACTATTAAAAAAAAAAAATAAAAAAAAAATTTCAGAAATCTTTGGCGACGGATCCGCGATCTACGTATTGCCGTACCACGTTAATTTTTTCATCAATATCACCGATATACGTCTTTATATACTCGTGTACGCTTATCAGGGTCCGATGATCTATGTTATCACTTGTCATGGAATAATCGCGGGTTTCATGTGGTCGTTGGTGGTCCACGTATGTGGGCAATTGTCCGTTTTGGCGTTCAGAATAAAGAACATTAAGGCAACGCGTACGGAGAAGGGCAATCAACAGCTCGAGGACACTTTTCGTCGAATTATCCAGAAGCACAACCAAATTATTCAGTGAGTAATCGGGATGTAAATTCGGGAACCCAAATATTCGATCGATATATTGTGGGATTTGATTGAGAAATAAAAATAATTGACGAAATTCGATCGAACAACAAAGTTGAAGCTTTTAATTTTAAGGAATCGGCAAATTTTATTTTCTCAAAAGGTTTCGCCTTTCCCTCAATTTGTTAAAAAAAAACTCGTGTGTGAATTTGACTTTTTACGATCTGCTATTTTTGCAAATCCGAATTTACGATTTTTTTTTATTTGAAAGTTATTTTTAATAATATCTTCTTTAATTTGAAATTAAACATTTTGGATAAAAATTTACGAAAAAATTTCGAAAATAATTTCGCGAAATTTATTACTTTTTTGACTTGAAAATAAGCATTGATGAAATTTATTTTTGAAGTGCGAGATTTTTCCGAAAATGTCTATTTCATTAACTGGTTTTTTTTTTATGGTCTGAGTAAACTTTTTTTATCGCCTGTTATATATTTTCGAAAATATCTACAAGGATCGGTGTATCACTGCAGGACTTACCAAACTCTCGAGAGAATCTTTAGAATATTTCTCTTAGACGAGATAGTAATTTGTGCGATTGTCGTGGGGCTCTGCATGTACAGCATACTGATGCTGGTATGTGATTGGCGATAAGAATAATCACATTAATTCTTGGATACGCATAACCATAATCCTCAAAAAATGTGTCTAAAATTATCAAAAAATTGATACGTATATTTAACTTTTTTTTTTATTTACTTCGAACCTTAATACTGAAATCTTTAAATAATATCTCATTTTTTCGCATAGCAAAGGTGTTTGCACAACATCGCAACGACGTGTTACGGAAGAAGTTAAAAGAACAAATTAATCCACAATAAGTAAGCTGATTCGTTTATTTATCACAGAATGCAAATTTGGCGGACTTTCTCGAATTTTTTTGCCTTGTGGTTTGGATCTCCGGAATGTTATTGGCAACATGTGGATGGTGTCTCGTAGGGGACATTCTCAGACAAGAGGTGAAACGGAAATTTTAAAAAATTTCGTAACTTTGTCATCTATAATAATGATTTCAATTAATTACTAATTTATCGCGACAATTCAGAGTTTGAACGTTCACGACGCCTACTACGAGTGCGAATGGTATGACATGCCGTCTCGATACCAAAAACTCATAATTATATGCATGATACGCGCTCGATCTCCACTTTTTATTTCCGGTGGTGGTTTTTATGTCTACACTTTAACGAGTTTCACCGGCGTGAGTTTTTTTCCTTTATATTATACAGCGATCTCAGCAACTTTTAGGATCCCCTTTTCTCCGAGACGTAATTATTTCAAGCACTCCGTACGACCAAAAAATTATATTATCAAAAAAAAAAAAATGTAATCGTTTTAGCATATTTTTCTCGATAAACGCCAAATTTTGTCATAATCGAAGGATAGATTTCCTTAAAAAAAAATTTAAATAAAAAAATTACATTGTCAAAAAAAAAAATGTAATCGATTTAGCATATTTAGCATATTTAGCGTATCGAAGGATAGATTTGCTTTAATTGTGATAAAAATCGGAGTTTATCAAGAAAAATATGCTAAATCGATTTGATTTTTTTTTGACAATGTAATTTTTTTTATACTATGAACTTTAAGCAACGCGATTTGATGAGGTAAATCGAAGAAGCTAATTGAAAAGTATACATCGTACGAAATTCAACAAAATTTAATAAATTGATGATCCAAATTTGCAACCGAATCAAAGGAAAAATTATGCTAAAAAAATAATTTATTTTAAGTTTAAGGGTATTTATATTTTGATTTTTTTGGCAAATGATAGTTTATAAAATATGAGAGATCGAGTCTCGGGACGTCCCGATCATTATACACAGCAGTTTTCGATCGTTTGTAAAATTCCGCGTAAAAATGACTTTCTTTTCCCATTTAGGTAATCAAATCAGCGATGGCTTATGCTTCGATGCTACGGCAAGTCAATTGAAGAAGAAACGGAATATTTATTGATAAAAATTGATTAAGAAATCCTTACGTATTGCATGAAGAAACAATCCAACGTGACGAAATATTTTTATTACGACGAGAAATCGCGTTTTCCAGTAAGGAATGTTGAGATACAATTGTTTTTTTTTTTTACTCTAATAAAAGTTTAACATCGTGGAAAATACATGTATTTTTACTTGAAAAATAATCCAGCAGAATTTTTTAATTCGGTCGCCGTGACGAAAACTGAATTGTGTCTTCAAACGGATTGATAGTAAATTTCGGAGATTAATAAACGGGATTTAGATACACGTTGCGATTTACGCGTCAAAAGCACTTTTTAAGAACAATCGATATTCGGTTATCGTACGTATAAACAACGGACGGAACAACTATCGAGTGAAAAGACTTCTGGATATCGCAACGTCTTAAATATGAATTAAAAAGAGGAAACTTGCAGTGTGTGTTTAAAAATAAAATTTAACGAATGGCATCATTTTTTTTTCAATTAGAACGCAAATATTCTTACGGTCTCAGAGGTGAGCATTTTATAGGTGTTTATTTTTAAATTATGATTTTACGATTTTTATTGATTTTTTTTTTTAGTTTTGTACCATTCGTCGCAAATAAAATTTAAAAACCATTTTTTCTTGAATTGCAAACAAATAAATACATTTGAAAAAATGTTTTGTAACAAAAAAAAATTCACGTTTGGGATTGAAAAAAAAGTATTTTCGATTTTTTCATCAAAATTCTTCAGAGGCGTAATGTTTTCACCGCCCTATTTTAACTCGCGAGCAAAGTCCGAATTAACGAAATAGAAATTTGTCGTAAATTTTTTGTGAACCAAAATTCGTTCGTTTAAAGAGTTATAATTTGGAAGGCAATTACTTCGTTACAATCCGAATGCACTTTTCGTCTCTCTTGTAAGATGAAATAATTCGCGGTCTTTACCGTACCAAGTACTGCACTGAACTGAGACTCGAATCGTCTATAGACTGAAAAAAAAATAATCAATCGATATCAAACATTATTCGTCGTGTAAACGATGCGAAGAATATCACATAGATCAGTGAACTTTGAGCGAAGTGATGAGAACTAAAACCGGTATTTTTTTTACCCACGTGAATACGTGATAACTTCATAAATTTCTAATAAACTTTGCCGCACTAAGAGTTTCTTGAATTAAATTCTTCTAAATGTGTCTTTTTCCGAGGTGAAATTTTTCGTCGCTTCATCCATTTGTTCGTAAATCTTTGTAGTGGGGGAATTGGCTAAATTCGAGGATTATGACGGTGAGCTTACGAATCTCCTCGACAGGAATGATAATTATAGGGATGAGAACGGGAAAATCACGATAGACTATGACAGTCGTTTAGTTATCTGTTCAAAGTGAAATAAAAAAATAACAATATTAATAAAGAATTTCAATAATTTAATTTTTTTAAGAAGGACCCTTTATTACGGGAAATTTCGGATTAACAACAAATTATTGACGTATACAGTAAAAACCTTCGTTATTCAAAGTTTTTTTTCATACCTTAAACAATTGATTTTTTTAAACATTTTTTTTGCGTAAAAATCCTGAAATAAATAAAAAGAGTTGCGTAAACAAAGACATTTGTCACGTGAGATTTTTTTTCTGTTTCATAAGCGATTGATTATTTTTACAAAAAATTTTTATTGCGAAACTTCATAATTTTGTAAATAAAAAATGGTTGCGTAGATAGTGATAAAATCGCATGTTATGCAAACAAATTTTTATTCTATTTATTAACGATTATTTAGTTGTTTGTGTAAAAACGAATGCATTCGAATTGAGATTTAAATAATTTAGAACTACGGATGTCACGTGACAGGGAATGATTATTTCAATCCCAAATTTCGGTGAAAAAAATTACAGAAACTATACGAAAGAAGGACAGATTTTATTTACTGGCATCGAAAATTGCTGGACATCGCTGGTTTATGGCCTCTCGAGCCGCGCGGCATAAGGTTCTACACGTTTCTCATCTATTCCACGGTACATCTATGCGGAGCATTTGCCGATCTCGCGCAGGTTTTCGGACACTTTGGTCTGATGATCGAGAATTTGGGTGAAACCGGTCTTATCATAATGGTAATGGCGAAAATTCCAGCAATGAAGTATTCAAGTTTACTGCGAAGCGTCGTAAGAGAAATTATCGCGAACAACCGCGCTGACGACGAGGACAATTACAAAAACTTGGAGGAGCGAAAAATGTATATTTCTTACAGTTCCAAAAGTTTGCGGCTCTTTAAATTGGCTCTGCGCGTCGGATGGGTGGCTACTGGAGCCTTTTACGTCAAGACAATGGTCTACTTTATCATAGCCGGTAAAAAATTCTCGCAATTATCACATTACTCCGATTGATTCGATTTTTGGTAAATTTTTTTGAAATTCAAAAATGAAACGATATTTCAGAATTTTTTGGCAGCGGAAGAAGAATATACGCGATGCCGTATCACGTCCATTTTTTTATCAACATTACCGACATACGCGTTTACATACTCGTCTACGCTTATCAGAGTCCTATGATCTATGTTATCACTTGCCATGGCATCTTTGCTTGCTTTATGTGGTCATTGATAATGCATGTGTGCGGACAATTGTCCATATTAGCATTCGGTATTAAAAATATTGTGGCAACTTGTTCAGAGAAGAGCGACGAACAGCTTGAATACGCGTTTCGTCGGATTATCCAAAAGCATAACAAACTTATCCGGTGAGTAATGGAGAAGTTAATTAGCAAAGAAAATCCGATTTTCGATAATCGGCTTTTATTTTAAATGTGTCGTTCGAAAAATGTATTTAAAAAAAAAATTTTATCATTATTACGATTATTATTATTATTATTTTTAATAATGGAATAAAATGCTTATAGGGATTTTATTTTTTATTTCTTTAATTATTTGCAATTTTTTAACCCTCTCACATCCATTGTAATATTACTTTTCGTACTAAAAGACTTAGAGTTAAAGACTCATTTAGAGGTTTAAAATAACTAAAGTTATCAATTTTTATCACTGCAGGACTTCCAAAGCACTCGAGAGGATTTTTCGAATATTTCTGTTAGACGAGATCGTTATTTGTGCGGTCGTTGTGGGACTTTGCATGTACAGCATACTCGTGTTGGTACGCGACTCGTCGTCAAAATAATTACCGCCATTAATCAAGTACAATTTTGTCATTAATATCAAATTTGTATAAAAATCATAAAAATTCACGTTTATTCGGAAAAAAATTTCCAATTTTTTATTTTTTTCAAAATCATTTTTTTTTCACGTTTCGAATAAATTGCACTTTTCCTTTTCTGCGATAACGTTCTCTTTGCTTAGTTTCGTAGAAAAAACTTTATTTTCGTAAAAAAAAAAGCTCCGAAATTTTTATAATGACGCGTTGTACTTTACAATTTTTTTTAAATCGTCAAAGTTTTGTTAAACTATAATATTAAATCAAATTAAAATTGAATTAGGATTGAACTTTAATCGAATTGCAAATCAATTGCGTATTTTTTATTTCATTTTCTTTTTATTAAATAATTGAAAAAAAAAAGATCATTATAATTAATTTATTTATTTTCCCACAGAACTCAATCTTGTCAGACGTCCTTTTACTATTTTGCTACATTATGTTTATCTTCGGAATGTTAATGGTAACTTACGGCTGGTGTCTCGTCGGCGACATTCTCAGACAAGAGGTGAGAAATAATTGAAATTAAATTTTAATTTATTCAAAGGATCAAATGTAATGTGAAAATTTATCGCGTCGATCGCAGAGTCTAAACATTTTCGACGCCTGTTACGAATGCAAATGGTACGATATGCCACCGCGATGTCAAAAACTTATAATTATATGTATGATTCGCGCAAAATCTCCGCTTTACATTTCTGGCGGTGGTTTTTATATCTTCACTTTAACGAGTTTCACTGGCGTAAGTCTTCTATTTTTATGCATTTTTGTGGAAAAAAAATGTAGGCGATACTTTGGACGATTACGCATTGTGATAAAAAAAAAAAAAATTATTTTTTTTTTTTAGGTGGTTAAATCAGCGATGACTTACGCATCGATGTTGCGTCAAGTTGGTTGACGATCGACCAATGAATATTCATTGGCGAAGTTTATCAAGAGGCGTAACAGTGATGACGTCAAATTAATAACAAAAGTTTCAAAACCGGTTGAACAATTAAATGGAACATACATTGCCGGATTTTTTTTTTTAAGTGTTCCAGAGGATTAATCGTCAACTGATGTATCTGATGTATCTGACCACCCGAAAAAAAAAAAATGCTGAATGCCTTCAACTTTCAGAAGAAAAATGTGTGTCATTTTTTATCGTTTTTTAATTTTTTTTTTTTTAGCTCGCGGGAATCTCAATCGTCAATTCATGTCTTCTTTCTCTTTAACAAACCTCGCGAGCCACGAAATCGAGAGTTATAGTTCGAAATTCGAGAAATCGAAAGCAATTCCTTCATACAATTGACTGAACTGACTTAATGGTCACTAAGTGTTCCTGTAGACTTTTACGAGAGTTATACTTTCAAATACAATTTTTGCACCTTCAGTCTTTCGTCATACGGGACGAAACAAGTTCTCTACCGTTCGAAGCAGTACAACGAAATGAGTGGCGAATCGTTTGTAAATTGTAAAAAAAATCAATCGATCGAAACGGTACTGTAACACGTAGTGTAAGTGAAATAAGAAATAACGGAGGCTATTGAACTTCGAGGGATCAGAAAGAAGGGAAGAGAAAAAATAAAACGAATGTTCTTTACCCACGCGCATTCGCGAAACCTCTATAAATTTCTAATTACTTTCCGGGATATAGAGCTTTCGCAATATAATTATAAATCCGTTTTTTTTTACCGATGTAGAAATGCAGCAACTTTGATTCACTCGGCGTATATCTTTGTAGTGGGGGTTTGATAAATTCAAGTATTATGGTAAATTTTCCGTATATCTCTATATCTCTATATCTCTATGGATCAATACCTCCCGAGAACGGAGCAATTGCGAATTTTTTTTTAGATTTGATGTAATTCTTGAATGTGCGAAAAAAAATGATTTCTTTAAAAAAAAAATTGTAAATAACTTTATCGGTGTAATACGAGTCACCGATAGATTGTCGGCTTTCGATCAACGGCCACTCGGGAGTGAAAAGACATTGTTTGTCTATAGCAAATAAAATGGTCAAATTGGCATGAAATTGTCAAATTTTCATAAAATTGTCAAATTTACAAAAAAAAAAGTCAAATTTACATAAAATAGTCAAATTTTCATAAAATGGTCAAATTTACATAAAATAATCAAATGTACATAAAATGGTCAAATTTACATAAAATAGTCAAATTTACATAAAATGGTCAAATTTTCACAAAATGGTCAAATTTACATAAAATGGTCAAATTTTCACAAAATGGTCAAAGTAAATTCAATTGCGATTATTTTTGTTCTTATGTGTAAAAAGGCAAAAGTTCTTTCCTCTCCTCGTCCCGTAATGAAAGTTGCGAATGAAAGTATAAAAATGTCACTAAAAAAATTACAGACGTCGTACGTAAAAGCGTCGGATTTTATTTTCTGGCACAAAAAATTGCTCGGCGTCGCTGGTTTGTGGCCCCTCGAGTCTCGTGGCATAAAGTTCTACGTATTTCTCGTCTATTCGACTTTACACCTTTGCGCAGCTCTTGCCGATCTCGGACAAGTTTTCGGTGACTTCAGTCTCATGGTGGAAAATTTGGGCGAAACGGGTCTTCTGATAATGGTAATGGCGAAAATTCCAGCGCTGAAATATTCGAGTACCTTGAGAAATGTCATAAGAGAAATCGCCGCGAGCGACGAGAATGACGATGTCGAGGAAGTTTACGAAAACGAAGAAGAGAGAGAAATTTATGTATCTTACAGTCACAAGAGTTTGAAATTTTTTAAAGGCGCTTGCGGATTCTCGCTTTTTGCGGCTTTTTTCTTTTACTTCAAGACGCTGCTGTACTTTTTTATTGCCGGTGAGATTACTTTTTAATGTTTATTTTCTTCGAATTCAAATAAAAAAAAAAATTGCAGAATTTTTTGGAGACGGACCTACGATCTATATATTGCCTTATCATGTTCGTATTTTCATCAACATCACTGATATTCGTCTTTACATTCTCGTACTCGTTTATCTGTGTCCTATGATTTATGTGTTCGCGTCTCAATGCATAATATCGTGCTTCATGTGGTCACTCGTAATGCACGTCTGCGGACAATTGTCCGTATGGGCTTTTAGGATCAAAAACGTTCAGTCAACTATTTCGAAAAATAACTGTGAGCAGCTCGAGGCAACATTGCGGGAGATTATCCAGAAACACAAAAAAATTATTTCGTGAGTAGAATTGCGTAAAATAAATTTGTTTTTATTGTTTTTATTTGTTTTTATTCACAATTGCTACAGTCGTTACAGTTTTTTTACGATATGATTCTGTTTAAGATCTTTTTTTAATTTTTTTTTTTATACTTTTATTACAAATTCCTAAAAAATCTTTAAAATAATAGATTTATCACTGCAGGACTTCGGAAGCTCTCGACAGGATCTTTAGAATATTTCTCTTAGACGAACTTGTAATCTGTAGTGTCGTTGTGGGACTTTGCATGTACAATGTCCTCGTGTTGGTATGAAACGTTTCAGTCAAATAAAATAAAAAAAAATATTAAATTATTAAAATATTAAATTTTTAACAAAATCCTTAATATTCTATATAATTTTCGAAATGTTTAAAAAATTTTCTTCATTTCATATGTTTTTTTCAACTAATATTTCGTTTTAATTTTCCAAATTTTTCTTTTTTTTTTACCGAAAGAATGTTATTCTACACTTCTTAAAAGTGTAATGCGGCCCCAATAATATGCTATAGAGGAATGAGCGACGAAATAAATAAGCGATAACAATATTAAAAATTTTATTTGCCGCAGAATGCAAATTTATCCGACCTCATCGTATTTTTTTGCCTCGTAATGTTCATCTCCGCGATGTTAATGGTAACGTATGGTTGGTGCCGCGTCGGTGATTTTCTCAGACATGAGGTTTGACGCTAATATTTTTTATAAAAAATAAAACATAATTTACTAAGAAGTTCGATTGACTTTTCGAATTCATTGTCTTTATTTAGAGTTTAAACGTCCTTAACGCCTATTACGAGTGCGAATGGTACGATATGCCTCTACGATGTCAAAAACTCATTATAATATGCATGATACGGGCGCGATCTCCGCTTTACATCAGCGGTGGCGGTTTTTACATTTACACGCTAATGAGTTTCACCGGCGTAAGTAATTTTTTACGCATATAACAAAAAATTAGAAAAATCCATTAAAAAAAATTTTAAAAAGGGTTAATTTCATAGGTTGTTAAATCAGCGATGGCTTATTCTTCGATGCTGCGTCAAGTTATATAAACTTTGTTAAAGGACCTTAAAAAAATCAAACATTCAACGATGATGATCGATGATAACCCGATAAGGCAACGTCGTTTTTTCGTATTTATTTTCTATTTATTTTCAATAACAAACGACAACGATTGTTGCGGGTTATTACCTGAAACCTTCCAATGTCGCCAACGTAAGACATTAGGAAAGTCGAGGAAACATTAGGAAAGTCGAGGAAATGTAAATCATTTCGTAATGAAATAAAGTACTTGAATGTGGACCTCTGCGTCTTTATCGATAACTCCGACGAGCTTCACGCTTCGGGCGCTGAGATTGAACTGAACTGCGATTTGTACGAAAAAAAAAAAAAAATCGATCGATATTTCTATTGTAGCGATAGAAATACGAGAAGGAGAAGGAAGTGGCGAGGAAGAAGAGAAAAAAATAATAACAAATTGTAGCAATGGTCCGTGTGACTCGTAAAATAAAACTTGTGGCGATTTCCCACGCGCATGTCTGATACTTTGATCAATTTTGTATTAGATCGGTGGATAGAACAAACTTTTCACGCTATTAAGTGACAAATATATCTCTCGGGGAGGGGGGAGGAGGAAGAAGATAAAGAAAATGTTATTTTCCGAGAAGTATTGAGAAGCTTTGTCGACAGCGCAGTCACCCGCGAGCATAAATGTAAGATAATAACTTCATCAATTGTCGATAGAACGAAAAAACAAAAAGAATTTTATTGATTTAATTTGGCCGGTCATGTAGAGACGTCGAGGAGACGTCTTCGACGAAATATGCGCGGAAACAATGTGCGCGATCTCCCAGTCTTTCATGATCCTCCGAAGTAGCAACTTTGATGTTTAGTTAGACCGGTGAGATTTTTTGAATAAGCGCGCGAAACTGGAATCGAATGTGCGGATACGGAAAGGCTTTTCACGAAGTTTAGGATGGAATATAAACCTTTATATCTGAACTGCAAAGGCAGCCGCCAGGACGAGATTTTTTTCATTGAATACTTTGTAACGTCAAAACAGCATAGGAATGTCTTTAGTGAACCGGAAACATCACTTTTTCGGCTGCCTATCGACTGATAAGGGCTGCGAATTTGAATCACTTGCGTACGTGAAACTTTTGATTAGCAGCGCTCCAAGCGGCGATCGGATCTACTCGGACCTCAACCGGTCCTCAATTTTGATCGCTGCAACATGTTTCGCAACATACGACGCGTGTGTTCTCGTGTTCGGAATATAAATGTACTGGTGCGTGGAATGTTATTTTCTTATCATTTTTTGTTCGCAGTCACAATAAAATTTCATAGAAATGTTGAATTGCAATGAAATTTACCGCATATCTTTTTCCTCTTCAAAAAATCGATGGCTAACATTTCCCGCATTGTTGATACATGTATTGCTGTCAATTATAAAAGCTCTATGATTGGTTGCAATACGAATCTGACGCTCATACTTTTAGTTACGCATTTTTCTGAACCGTAACGTTTTACATTACAACGTTACGTTACGTTCTAATAAGACGTTGCGAATCAAACAAAAATATACGTTTCTTCAAAACGATATTCTGATCATTTTTCAACTGATAGTTAACCGATTCCTCCGCCAATCCGAAACCAATGACTGCCCAATCGTATCCAACAATCACATGACTGTTGAAAACCTCTCGAGATGAGGTTCTACACCTTTATTACTATCAGAATCGGCGGCGCTGACTCTCCTAAATGAGCGCTTCGCTGGATATGACGCGACGATATCTCTGTGCGTTGAATACGTTTCACGTCTTCAATAAGATATCAATCGCAATTCAATACTCAGTAGAAAGCCAAAAAAACCGTCAAATTCACCGCGAAACCACCGTCACAGCAGATTGGGTTTTCGCAGACGATGGTTTAGCAATGGCTTCGGTGACGCGTTAGAAAACTGTGCTAAGAATCTCAAAAACCGGTAGTTTTGCAGTTCTTTCGACTGCTATACATCATATTGAGATTATTGCGTACAGTGTTTTTGCAGTCATTTTGTCGGTCAATTTCGGTCATTTAACCACCACGTGGTTTTACAGTCATTTGATGCGGACTGTGAATTGATGCGATAGGGCGACTCTATACAATGTAAAATGGTTGCTCGGCCACGATTTCCGAGGCCTATACCCGCGCAATTTTTCCTGTTAACTAAATAGTCGTGTCATTTAAAATATACGCAGAAAGCGAACTAAAAAGAGAACAACGACGAGTTGCTACTGATGTTGCTGCGGTGTGTTGAATCAGCAAAAAAAAAAAAAAATGCGATTGATAGTCGAAAGCGGTGCTGCGCGTGTAGCAACAAAATGAAAAGAGTTACGTGAGCCTCGACCAATCAGGAACTATCTCGGGTCTCACGGTATCTCTCGCTTTTTCTTATTCCACCAATGGCGGTTGCGAACGCTTTAGAAGGCGGTTGTGGTGTTGGTGCGTCTCTTCACAGAGTGAAACCAATAGAATAAGCGAAAAGAAAAAGGCGGACATATTCTCGCCGCATCGCTCCGCAGAGTGAGGGTCTGTTCTAAATTCACTTTTCAGTAACTGTGGCAATACTGCGATAGCGTTTTAGAAATCGCCAGCGCCTCATCTGGGGAACATTCCGAATCAGCGCGGGGCGAATTTTTTCTCTTTATCACGACGAATGAAAGAAAGAGAGATAAGAACGTACTGCTGGTGGTCTGCCATCGCGAAGAAAAAATAAGCAGACTGAGCGCATGCGCTGTGTGCATTTTAGAACGATTGGCAGTCATTTCGGAAGATATCCTGACGTTTCTGAGACTTTGATATACAAAACGCTGATATAAATAAAATATATTTAATACTATAAATGAAGGGAAGCGTAACTAAATGAACCTTAAATAATATATGATGCATCGATTACATAATCATTTAATTGATTATTTAATAAGTAAACTCCCTACTTACCGCGTCATTAATCGATGTTTGATCGGCGCAATCGATGTTATAAATTCTATCGGATATCTTCTCAGTAACAGGTTTGTCACTATCATTTAATGATTATAATGGAAGATTATGTTTGACTTTGTGTACTTTGTGTACTTTGTAGTCTTACAAAATGTCATCGTATACCTCGTAAAATTGGTAATTGACAACGTATTTAATAATAATGAATTCTTTGCAACAGCTTTTGTTTTTTCATGAATTAATTGAAATTTGATACTCGGAGATTGTGAGATGTGCGCAGGTGCACTTGCGTGATGAGTGGAAGGAGGGGAAGGTGAGGGGGTGACGAATCTGAGTCCAAAATTGAGAATGCCGAATCGAAATTAAAAAAAAAGTGTATCGACACAGATGAACATTTAAAAAAATTTTTGGAAGATACTTTGATTTTTTTGGTTCGTTGATTCCGGAACAAAAAAAATTGAAATATATATTACATAAACCATACGCTGTATCTATAAAAAAATCTGATATTCAAAACTTCCATTCCAAAATCAGAGTCACGATCGGCCGATCGTGGGCGATTCTGTTTTTGTTCCGATTGTATCCGATTGCCTTCCGATTGCGAGTGCAAAGTTAGCGATTCTTGACCAGCGGGAGGAAAAGTAACTCAGGGGGATGAAAAGTTGTACTTTTCGCCTACAAGAAAAGTAACCGACAAGTCATTGCGTCGTTGTAGGCATAAAAAAAGATCGGCAATTTTTGGAATAGTCGGTGGAATAACGTATGCTACTCGGGAGGAAACGTAATTTTCCGTAACGTAAATACACGCACTACCCTCCCTCGTAGCATACTATACGATTTTGGAACAAAACATTTTACGCGGACTATTGGGACTAAAAAAATGGTATTTATGATGGATTCGTCAAAATTTTCCAGAAACTTAATCCTATCACTGTCATATTTGCTAACGCGCAAAGCCCGAAGCAATCAAATGGAAAATTGATCGTCAGTTTTTTAAGAAACAAAATTTGTTCTTTTATACAGTCGAAGCTCCGTTTTCTTAACTCCTCTTAACTTAACCGCTCCCTTATTTCAATTCGTTACTATGGCAACGATTTCCCGTAACTGTATTTCCCCTGAGGCCGTTCTCCCCACTCCAAGCGGTATTTACGGCCGCGTATACCCCTCATTACCCCGCAGCAACTGACCGGAAGTAGGGACGATAGGGAAAATGCATAAACGGGAGCGTTCCGGTTCTGATTCTGGTTCCGTCGGGTTAAGAATTCGAAGCTTATACTGTACCATTATTTCAATCAATCGTGCGCACGTCTCTAAATTGTGGCGCAGAATTTTAAAAGACTTATAGTTCGAAAGGCAATTACTTCGTTACAATCCGAATGCACTTGCACTCTCTCTTGTAAGATTACAGAAATTGAGGTCTTTACCGTGTCCAGTGCTGCACTAAACTGACACTCGCATCGTCTACAGACTTGAAAAAAAAAAAAAAAAAAAAAAAAAAAAATCAATCGATATCAAACATTATTCATCGTGTAAACGATGCAAAGAACATTTCTCATAGGTCAGTGAACTTCGAGGGTAGTTGAGGGTATCAGGGAGAGGGACTAAAGCCCGCAATTTTCTTACCCGCGTGAATACGTAATAACTTCATACATATCTGATGAACTTTGCCGAACCGAAACTTTTTAAAATTAAAATCTAAATGTCTTTTTCCGAGGTAAAATTTATCGCCGCTTTCTCCACTCATTCGTAAATCTTTGTAGTGGGGGAATTGGGTAAATTCGCGGATTATGTCGGAGAGTTCACAAATCTCTTCAGCAGAACGTATAATTATTTAAATCCATCATCTCGGTGAAAAAAAAAAAAAAAAAAAATGCAGAAGGTATACGAAAAAACGACAGATTTTATTTACTGGCATCGAAGAATGCTCCACCTCGTTGGTTTGTGGCCTCTCGAGCCTCCGGGCTTAAGGTTCTACACGTTTGTTCTCTATTGCACGATACATCTGTGCGCAACATTTGCCGATCTCGTGAATAGTTTCGGACGCTTTGATCTGATGGTTGAAAATTTGGGTGAAACCGGTCTTATCGTAATGTCAATGGCGAAAATTCCAACAATGAAGTATTCAAGTATACTGAGAAAAGTGACAAGAGAAATTCTCGCGAGCTGCCGCGCTGAAGACGAAGCCGAATACAAAAACTGGGAGGAGCGAAATATCTATGTTTCTTACTGTGGCAAATGTTTGTGGCTCTTTCAAACGGCTCTGCGCATCGGATGGGTGGCTACTGGTTTCTTTTACTTCAAAACACTATTGATATTTATGATCGCCGGTAATAAATGCTTTTGCAGTCATCATATTACGGCTTCGGCAATTGTTTAATGATATTAAAGAAAATAAATTTCAGAATATTTTGGCAGCGGACCACGAGTATACCTGATGCCATATCACGCCTATTTTATGAACATCACTAACATGCGCGATTACATACTCGTCTGCGCTTATCAGTGTCCGATGATCTATGTTTTCACTTCCCATGGCATAATGGCGTGCTTTATGTGGTCATTGATAATGCACGTGTGCGGACAATTGTCCGTATTAGCATTCGCTGTTAAAAACATCGTGGAACATTATTCCGGGAAGAGTAACGACCAGCTTGAGTCTGAGTTGTGCCGAATTATCGAAAAGCATAACGAACTTATCCGGTAAGTAATGGAGAAGTTAATTAGCAAAGAGAATGTAAATTTCGATCATCGTCTTATTTTAAATGTGCCGTTTGGAAAATTTATTTCTCGGCAGAAAAAAAATGTACAATGTTTATTAATAATCATAACAATAATTAATATTATTGATAATAATAATTATTTTCTTTATTTTATTATATTTATTATTATTATCTTTAATAATAATTATTATCTTTTAATAATCGAACAAAATGTTTATAGCGATTTTTTTTTTATTTCTTTAATTATTGGCATTTTTTTTTAACCCTCTCACATCCATTGTGATATACTGCAAATCACTAACGTCGCAATGCCGTTCAGTTTAGAATGCGTATGAGAGGGTTAAAGCCTTATATATGCTGTTCAAAATAACTACAATTATTATTTTTTATCACTGCAGGCTTTCCAACACACTCGAGAAGCTTTTTCGACTATTTCTGTTAGAGGAGATCGCTATCTGTGCGATCGTTGTGGGACTTGTCTTGTACAGCATACTTGTGCTGGTACGCGACTCGTCGTCAAAATAATTGCCGCCATAATTCGAGGCACAATTTTCTCATTTTTTCAAATTTGAATGAAAATCAAAACAATGCGCGTTTATTCGGAAACAATTTTCCAATTTTTTATTTTTCCAACTCCCGAGTGTTTACTCGGGCAAAATGATGGGAGTTTAACGAAGACGCGCCATTTTGTTGTCGGTATGTTCTCGAAAATGGCCAAAAATGACTTAATCAAATTTGATACAGCGATTCTATAACGTAGCGTCAATGTCATTTAAAATAAAAAATATAAATCGCTCGAGTTTTGGTACAGAAAAAATTTTTTACGGAATTTATTTTGATTCATGTCAGTGGTTCATAAGACAGTATATTTCTGTGGGATATAACCTCAAATACACGGAGAGATAGGTCTGTCTTTGCTAAAATTCGTCTTTTTAAAAAATAATGAAATAGAAAATTTTTTTTTTAATTTTAAATTTGCCGGCTGGAAGAGGGGCGTAACGAGGAAATCGTATTAACAACAAAACGCGAATGACAATTAATTATTCACATGTTATAGTCGTGAGATTCCATACACAATGACGAAGAAGTTTTCGACTACTCTCGTGATATCCGCATTCGATGAAACTTTTCGTTAAGCTGTAAATGCCAAAATGCCGGAAAAAAGTTATTTACAGTTTCTATTACCGACCGCGGTATTTCACGATCCCCAAAGAAAAAAATATGCAGTGTTGTACTTCACAATTTTTTTTTAAGTTGTCAAAGTTATGTTCACAACTGCAGCGACATACGTCAAAGCGTTAATCTTTGAAATTTAATTCGGATGAACATTAATCGAACTGCAAATTCAATTGTGTTTTTTTCATTGTATTTTATAATTAAAATAAAATCATTATAATTAATCTATGAATTTCCTCACAGAATTCAGTTACGGAAGACGCCCTCTTATTGTTATGCTATTTCTTGTTTATCCTTGGAATGTTAATGATAACTTATGGCTGGTGTCTCGTCGGGGACATTCTCAGGCAAGAGGTACGAAAGAATTGAAAAAAATAAAATAAAATTTATTCAAATGATCAAATGTAATATTCCGATGTGCCGTATCGATCTCAGAGTCTGAACTTTCTCAACGCCTGTTACGAGTCCCAATGGTACGATATGCCACCGCGATGTCAAAAACTTATAATTATATGCATGATTCGCGCAAAGTCTCCGCTTTACATTTCTGGCGGTGGTTTTTACATCTATACTCTAACGAGTTTCACTACCGTAAGTCTTTTATTTTCCTGCACGTAGGCGATAATTTAGTCGATTATGCATTGTGAAAAAAAAAACTAAAATTATTGTTTTAGGTGGTTAAATCAGCGATGACTTACGCATCAATGCTGCGTCAAGTTATTTGAATATCGAACAATGAATAATCATTAGCAAAGTTTATTAATAGGCGTGACAGTCATGACGTCAAATAAATAACAAAAGTTTAACGACCGGTTGAACTATTAAATGTAACATACCTTTCCGAAATCAGTTTTCTTTTTTAAGAGTTCCAGAGAATTAATCGTCAACTGATGTATCTAATGTATCTGACAACTCGATAAAAAAAATGCTACATACTTTCAACTCTTAGAAGAAAAATGTGTATAATTTTTTTTATCCTTTTCTAATTTACTAAGCCGGAACTTCTCGGAACTTCAATCAGTCAGTTCATGTTTCTGTTCTATAAAATTACGTCGAATTCTGTTTAATAAAATTACGCCGAGTTCCGACATCGTGGACTGATTTGCAATAACTCATTCGCAACCGCTGTTTGCCCTGATGGTTGCCCCGCTGGTTGCCCCGCTATTGTAAGCTCTGATCGCGCTATCTCTCTCGCACTCCAGAGGGTTTTACCTCCTCTTAAGAACAGGTGAAATACCGCAGTCGGTATCAAAAACTGTAAACAACTTTTTTGGCATATATTAGCATTTACAGCTAAATGAAAAGTTTCATCCCCTGCTTTGGGTATGTCCGCAGGGGATGAAACTTTTTTTTCGCCTGCAAAAGCTAATATGCGCCAAAAAAGTTGTTTACAGTTTTTGATACCGACTGAGCCCGGGATGGGCGGGAGGGAAGGGATTGCACCTCCTCTTAACTGAATCTTAGAGACAATGGTTCTGTAGCCCGTGTGTATCGGTAGGCTGTACCCTCTGCCAGCGCAAAATGAGGACAAAGAATAACAATTCGTCTTTGAACACGCAGTTATCTCTATTACCGACGGCGTCATTGCCGAGCGCCGGTATCATATCTCCTACGATTCGTGGACAAAGTTAAATAATACTGTTTCTGAGTTTCTGAGAGGTGTTGTAAAATTCAGTTGTAACAATTAAGAGGAAGTGCATCTTCCTGTGCTGAGCTGTGGTCATGCAACTTGCGTTGCATGTTACAAAATGCACGCAGGGGATTGTCCCCTCTGCAGAAAGCTGCAAAATAAGGTAAAGAAGACATTTTCCGATGGACCCAAAAATGACGATGCTGCCTCTTTGCGACAAAAAAGTAAGTCAATTGGAGATATTATTACTTACAATTGCAATACCTTAAAGATTTTTTCAACGTAAAAAATTATGTTTTCTCGAAACAGATCTCATATTTTTCAATCTTAACCCGTTTTTTTTCAATTATTTTCGTATATATATGTTGATTTTTTTTTTTTTTTTTCAGAATAAGGGACCTATTAACTGTTTTAAATCTGACGGTGTATCACGTTTTATGAAGGATCGTAAAGCGAAAAAATCGTTTGTTGTAAACACTTCTAAAAATCGACATAAGAAGAAAAATACAAATTCGATCAATGATTCACGATTCATGAGGCCGAAAGTTGATTGCCGAACGTAAGATAAGAAATCGTATTAGAGAAATCATTTTGAAAAATTTGATGTAGAAGCAGACTTCCTAAATATGCATGGAAAAGTTAGTCGATACTACATCATCGCGGAACCTTTTCGCGCTTTGGGTTTTCACTTGATATGAAGTTTACTATTATTGGTATTTTTTATTTATTTTATTAATCACAGAATTATCGATAGATCGTTAATGTTGCACTTGGACATGTTTTCTGACGCAACGAAAATGAAAATGATCGTCCTTACCGACCATTTGACGATAATTTGATTTTTGTGAAAAAGTTTAACAAAATCGCAGTTTCAGTTTCCGAATAGTCTCTCTGCTAACGGAGAGAACAAGGGCGATTCACATCACCCTAAGATGAAATTATACGCCTTTACCCTGCATGTCCCGGACTCGGTTGATAATGAAATCTGTAATGCTATTTTTCCAAAAATACTACTACTAGGAATGAAAAGAAAAATCGATGTATTACAATATCACAAAAAATACAATATCAGCGGCAAAATTTGATGCGTTGATAGATAGCCGGTCTTTCGGTACTGTCGAAAAATAAGCAGTACAGTTTTTATTATCGACTGAGCACCTGATGCAAGCGGAAACGGCCTCTCGACTAATAACATTTTTTTTTAGCTTTCGTCGCGTTTATCGCTGGAAAATCACCCATAAGCTCGTTCGTCAGAATGCATTTTGTGGAACGTGGACTACTTATTTTGGCATAGAATAATATTGACAAATTGTGAAGATCTCAGAACATATCCATCATTTTTTTTATTTGCACCTAATTTTTTGCTAACGCGGCACGATAGAGCGATCCATTATTATTTTGTTATCAATATATAACGACCATCATGTCTCCCTTACGTTCGTTAATACTGCACCATTACAAGTAATCTCAAAGTTTTTTGAGAAATTGACAAAAAATGTAGAATTTTCGTTTTTCACCCATTTTAGTTTTTTTTTCGTAATGTTAAGCATTGACATAAGTAACTAAGCATAAGATTGTCTTTTATATGCAAGAATCATGTAATTTGTTTTACTATATATGTAGAGACGCATCAACTAAAAATGGCGCTATATCACGAAAATTGTCATGAAAGTTAAAATAAAATGAAATTGTTCGAATACCAATATATTACGATGAAATCACTTTTCAATTCAATTTCCCTCATTTTGATATTAAAAATGATACCCCTTTTTTATATTCGAACGTTTCAGGATAAGTGTCGTGCTGACGCAATTAATTTTATTTTTGTATTAATGCTTTTATTACATTACCGTTTTTTGTTTTCAACTGCCGCGGTACGTCACTTCACATTATAACGGTTCCATAAACGCGATAATAATGTTTGATCGTTCCTCATAAATGTTTAGAACCATTTAATGAAATTAATGGATTACAGTTGATGTTACAAATCGAACGCGAGACGTTTTTTCCGTGCACCAAAGTTTGCGCGATACTTAGCTTTGCCGAACCAACAGTTTCTTCAATTAAAATCTAAATGTCTTTTTTCGAGGTAAACTTTGTCGTCGCTTTGTCCACTCATTCGTAAATCGTTGTAGTGAGAAAATTGAGTAAATTCGAGGATTATGACGGTGAGTTTACGAATTTCCTCGTCATAAAGGATGAAATATGGACATTTTAGCGTAATCCGGGAAAAAAATATTTTTAATAGTTTCATCAAAATTTTCTAGAGGTTTAATCCTTTTACTCCCATATTTGGTCACAAGCAAAGTCCGAAGCAACAAAATGGAAATGTGAAAAAAAAAAAATTATTATTTTAGGTGATTAAATCAGATTAAATCAGTTTTTTGCGAAACAGAATTCGTTCGTTTATGCAATTATTTCAATCAATCGTGCGCGTCTTTGAAGCATACCGCAGAATTTTAAAAGACGTATAATTTGGAAGGCGATTATCTTGTTACAATCCGAATGCACTTGTACTCTCTCTCGTAAGATTAAATAAATTGAGGTCCTTACCGTGCCCGGTGCTGCACTGAACTGACACCCGAATCGTTGATAGACTTAAAAAAAAAAAACTAATCGATATCAAATATTATTCGTCGTGTAAAAGATACAAAGAATATTTCGCATAGTTCAGTGAACTTCGAGGGAAGAGGGACTAAAGCCCGCAATTTTCTTACCCACGTGAATACGTGATAACCTCATACATTTCTGATTGACTTTGGCGAACCGAAACTTTCCTAAATTAAAATATAAATGTCTTTTTTCCGAGGTAAAATTTATCGTCGCTTTCTCCACTCATTCGTAAATCTTTGTAGTGGGGGAATTGGGTAAATTCGCGGATTATGTCGGTGAGTTCACGAATCTCTTCGACAGAATATATAATTATTCAAATCCATAATTTCGGTGAAAAAAAAATTGCAGAAGGTATACGAGAAAACGACAGATTTTATTTACTGGCACCGAAGATTGCTCGACGTCGCTGGTTTGTGGCCTCTCGAGCGTCCGGGCTTAAGGTTCTACACGTTTGTTCTCTATTGCACGATACATCTGTGCGGAGCATTTGTCGATTTCGCGATTAATTTCGGACACTTTGGTTCGATGGTTGAAAATTTGGGTGAAACCGGTCTTATCGTAATGGTAATGGCGAAAATTCCAACAATGAAGTATTCAAGTTTACTGAGAAAAGTGACAAGAGAAATTCTCGCGAGCTGCCGCGCTGAAGACGAAGCCGATTACAAAAACTGGGCGGAGCGAAAAATCTATATTTCTTACAGTGGCAAATGTTTGTGGCTCTTTCAGACCGCTCTGCGCATAGGATGGGTGGCTACTGGTTTCTTTTACTTCAAAACACTACTGATATTTATGATCGCCGGTAATAAATGCTTTTGCAGTCATCATATTACGGCTTCGGCTATTGTTTAATGATTTTAAAGAAAATACATTTCAGAATGTTATGGCAGCGGACCACGAGTATACCTTATGCCATATCACACCCATTTTTTTATCAACATCACTGACATGCGCGTTTACATACTCGTCTGCGCTTATCAGTGTCCGATGATCTATGTTTTCACTTCCCATGGCATAATGGCGTGCTTTATGTGGGCATTGATAATGCACGTGTGCGGACAAATGTCCGTATTAGCATTCGCTATTAAAAACATTGTGGAACATTATTCTGGGAAGAGTAACGAACAGCTTGAGTACGCGGTTTGTCGAATTATCCAAAAGCATAACGAACTTATTCGGTAAGTAATGGAGAATTTAATTAGTAAACTTAATTAGTAAAGAAAATGCAAATTTGGAAAATGTATTTTTCGGCAAAAAAAGAATTAACTTTATTTATTAATAATCATAATAATAATTAATATTATTGATAATAATAATTCTTTTTTTAATTTAATTATTATTATTATTATTATCTTTTAATAATCGAACAAAATGTTTATAGGGATTTTTTTTTTGTTTCTTTAATTATTTGCATTTTTTTTTAACCCTCTCACATCCATTGTGATATACTGCAGATCACTGACGTCGCCGTGCCGTTCAGTTTCGAATGCGTATGGGAGGGTTAAAGACTCATATATGGTGTTTAAAATAACTACAATTATTATTTTTTATCACTGCAGGATTTCCAAAGTACTCGAGAGGATTTTTCGATTATTTCTGTTAGACGAGATCGCTATCTGTGCGGTCGTTGTGGGACTTGTCTTGTACAGCCTACTCGTGCTGGTACGCGACTCGTCGTCAAAATAATTGCCGCCATGATTCGAGGCACAATTTTCTCATTGTTTCAAATTTGAATGAAAATCAAAACAATGCGCGTTTATTCGGAAACAATTTTCCAATTTTTTCTTTTTCCAACTCCCGAGTGTTTACTCGGACTAAATGATGGGAGTTTAACGAAGACGCGCCATTTTGTTGTCGGTATGTTCTCGAAAATGGCCGAAAATGACTTAATCAAATTTGATACAGCGATTCTATAACGTACCGTCAGTTTCAATTAAAATAAAGAATTTAAATCAGTCGAATATTGATACAGAAAAAACCATTTTACGGAATTTATTTTGACTCATGTCAGTGGCTCACAAGATCTCTGTGGGGTATAACCTCAAATACACGGAGAGAAAGGTCTGTCATTGCTAAAATTCGTCTTTTTCAAAAACAATAAAATGGAAAAATATTACAAAAATTTGAAAATTCCCGGCTGGAAGAGGGGCGTAACGAAGAAATCGTATTAACAAAAAAACGCGAATAACAATTAATTATTCACATGTTATAGTCGTGAGATTTTCATACACAATGACGTAGAAGTTATTAAACACTGTCGTGATATCCGCATTCGATGAAACTTTTCGTTAAGCTATAAATGCCAAAATGTGGGAAAAAAATTATTTGCAGTTTTCATTACCGACCGCGGTATTTCACCATCTCTTAAGAGCAGTTGCAATCCCTTCCTCCCCACCCGCCCCGAGCTCAATCGGTATCAAAAACTGCAAACAACTTTTCTCGCGCATTCTAGCATTTACAGTAAAAAAAAATGTGTTATTAGCTGCTTTAATAATTTCCGCAGCTAATGACACTTTTTTTTGGCTGTAGATGTCAGTATACGCGAAAAAAGTTGTTTACAGTTTTTATTATCGACTGTGATATTTCACCTCGTCTTAAGAAAGAAATATGCAGTGTTGTACTTCACCATTTTTTTTAAGTTGTCAAAATTATGTTAACAATTGCAGCGACATGCGTCAAAGCGATAATCTTTGAAATTCAATTGGAATGAACATTAATCGAACTGCAAATTGAATTGTGTTTTTTTCATTGTACTTTATTTTGATTTAATAATTTGAAAAACATCATTATAATTAATCTATGAATTTCCTCACAGGATTCAGTCACGGAAGACGGTCTCTTATTGTTATGCTATTTCTTGTTTATCCTTGGAATGTTAATGATAACTTATGGCTGGTGTCTCGTCGGCGACGTTCTCAGGCAAGAGGTACGACAGAATTAAAAAAAAAAATTAATTTTATTCAAATGATCAAATGTAATATTCCAATATAACGTATCGATCTTAGAGTATGAACTTTCTCAACGCTTGTTACGAGTCCCAATGGTACGATATGCCACCGCGTTGTCAAAAACTGATAATTATATGCATGATTCGCGCAAAATCTCCGCTTTACATTTCTGCCGGTGGTTTTTACATCTATACTCTGACGAGTTTCACTGCCGTAAGTCTTTTATTTTCATACACGTAGGCGATACTTTCGTCGATTATGCATTGTGAAAAAAAAAAAAACTAAAATTATTGTTTTAGGTGGTTAAATCAGCGATGACTTACGCGTCAATGCTGCGTCAAATTAGTTGAACATCGAACAATGAATATTCATTAGCGAAGTTTATTAATAGGCGTGACAGTCATGACGTCATATAAATAACAAAAGTTTAACGACCGGTTGAACTATTAAATGGAACATACTTTTCCAAAATCCGTTTTCTTTTTTTAAGAGTTCCAGAGGATTAATCGTCAACTGATGTATCTGATGTATCTGACTACTCGATAAAAAAAATTCTAAATACCTTCAACTCTTAGAAGAAAAATGTGTATCACCTCCTCTTAAGAGGAGGTGCAATCCCCTCCCCCTCGCGCCCATCCCGGGGTCAGTCGGTATCAAAAACTGTAAAGAACTTTTTTGGCACATATTAGCATTTGCAGCTAAACGAAAAGTTTCATCCCCTGTTTTGGGTATGTCCGCAGGGGATGAAATTTTTTTTTCGACTGGAAATGCTAATATGCGCCAAAAAAGTTGTTTGCATTTTTTGTTACCGACCGGGGTATTTCACCTCTTCTTAACTAAATAGAGAGAGTTTACCGTTTTTTCATCTCTTACACAACTCTTAGTTTAAAAAAACATAGGCATTCGAACTTCGACAATTCTGTACAAAGATGGAGTACATTTAAGGCATTACCATATAAAGCATTGAAGGCGTCGTACCCGGCCTGTTCCCAGTCGGTAAGAAATGCCTTAATCAATAGTTTTCAAAAATTGTAGACGGTGTCTGAAAGCCCATAATTGCAGTTTTTTCTACCAACAGTCGGTAATTCACTGGACCTTAAGCGAGGACATTTCTTTGTTGTACCTAAATGGTGTAAAAACGGTAGTGACTGGTGACATTTAGTAGGAATCCGTTATCCCTGGAATTTGTATGTTTTTCGATCACATGAATTACCTTTTTCAGGGGGACGAAAAACAGTAGGAACGAATGATCTAATGTCGAAATTCTTGCACGACAGTTTTCACGCATACAATTGGTCGTCTGCTAGTAAATTCGGAGTTCACTAGATTTTTGCTCACTAATGCGCACACGCGGTTTTCAGTATCCAATCCAAGTCCCGGTGAAAACTAGGCAATTTTTTTTCGTTTTGCCTATCGTAAATTTTGTAAACACCATTTCCCCGTTCTAACACTCACATGTGACAATCGGTACCAAACGGACTTTTCCTATTTACGCGATTTATTGTTTAACCTGCAAAATTAACTTTTGCACTTTTGTATGAATGATGATAAACATTCACAATAAAGTTTCGAAATGCGTGTGCAATTGATAAATTGTACTTTTTGCAAAAATAAAATTCCCGTTCGACGTAAGTAGAAAAAATTAGTACATTACGATACAAGTGCGAAGAAACTTTTTCTGACGAGTGTGAGTTTGCGGCACGAGCCAAAGGTGAATGTTGCAATCGCACGAGTTAAGAAACAGTTATTCGCACGAGAATCGTAAAAAATTTTAACTCACAAGGGCTGAAAATTGGGGTTATACGCGCGCGAAGCGCGTGCGTAAAACTGCTGAAACTATGGAAGGTCTAATTTTAGTGCCTAAAAAGTGTAATACATTGTTGTAGCTATACCGGGTTCACATCTTCCTATGCTGAGCTGTGGTCATGCAACTTGCGTTGCATGTAACAAAATGCATGCAGGGGATTGTCCCCTCTGCAGAAAGCTGCAAAATAAGGCAAAGAAAACATTTTCCGATGGACCCAAAAAAGACGATGCTGCCTCTTGCGACAAAAAAGTAAGTCAATTGGAGATATTATTACTTACAATTGCAAACATCTTGAAGATTTTTTCAACGTAAAAAAATATGTTTTCTTGAAACAGACCTCATATTTTTCAATTTTAACCCGTTTTTTCAATTATTTTCGTATATAAATATATATTGATTTTTTTTTTCAGAATAAGGGACCTATTAACTGTTTTAAATCTGACGGTGTGTCGCGTTTTATGAAGGATCGTAAAGCGAAAAAATCGTCTGTTGTAATCACTTCTAAAAATCGACATAAGAAGAAAAATACAAATTCAATCAATGATTCACGATTCAAGAGGCCGAAAGTTGATTGCCGAACGTAAGATTCATATATTAGAGAAATCATATTGAAAAAGTTCATGTAGAAGCAGACTTCTTAAATATGCATGGAAAAGTCAATCGATACTACATCATTGCGGAACCTTTTCGCGCTTTGGGTTTTCACTCGATATAAAGTTTACTATTATTGGAATTTTTTATTTATTTTATTAATCACAGAATTATCGATATATCGTTAATGTTGCACTTGGACATGTTTTCTGACGCAACGAAGATGAAAATGATCGTCCTTACCGACCATTTGACGATAATTTGTAAAAAAGTAAACAAAGAAAGTTGTAAAAAAGTTTAAAAAAAAGTTTGTAAAAAAGTTTAACATAGTTTCAGTTTCCGAATAGTCTCTCTGCTAACGGAGAGAACAAGGGCGATTCACATCACTTTAAGATGAAATTATACGCCTTTACCCTGCATGTCCCGGACTCGGTTGGTAATGAAACCTGTAATGCTATTTTTCCAAAAATACTACGACTCGGAATATAAGAAAAATCGATGTATTACAATATCACAAAAAATCCAATATCAGCGGCAAAATTTGATGCGTTGATAGATAGCTGGCCTTTCGGTACTCTCGAAAAATAAGCAGTACAGTTTTTATTACCGACTGAGCACCCGATGCAAGTGGAAACGGCCTCTTGACTAATAACATTTTTTTTTAGCTTTCGTCGCGTTTATCGCTGGAAAATCACCCATAAGCTCGTTCGTCAGAATGCATTTTGTGGAACGTGGGCTACTTATTTTGGCATAGAATAATATTGACAAATTGTGAAGATCTCCGAACATATCCATCATTTTTTTTATTGGCGGCTGATTTTTTGCTAGCGCGGCACGATAGAGCGATGCATTATTATTTTGTTATCAATATACAACGACCATCATGTCTCCCTTATGCTCGTTAATACTGCAGTATTACACGTAATCTCAAATTTTTTTGAGAAATTGACAAAAAATTTCGAATTTTCGTTTTTCACCCATTTTGGTTTTTTTTTCCGTAATGTTAAGCATTGACATAAGTAGCTAAGCATAAGATTTTCTTTCATATGCAAGAATCATGTAATTTGTTTTACTATATATGTAGAGGTGCAGCAACTAAAAATAGCGCTACATCACGAAAATTGTCATGAAAGTTAAAATAAAATAAAATTGTTCGAATACCAATATATTACAGTGAAATCACTTATTAATTCAATTTCTCCCATTTTGATATTAAAAATGATACCCCTTTTTTATATTCGAATGTTTTAGGATAAATGTCGTGCTGACGCTATTAATTTTATTTTTGTACTAATGATTTTATTACGTTACTACCGTTTTTTGTTGTCAACTGCCGCGGTGTCACTTCACATTATAACGGTTCCATAAACGCGATAATAATGTTTGATCGTTCCTCGTAAATGAACCATTTAAGGAAATTAATGGATTACAGTTGATGTTAGAAATCGAACCCGAGAGGTTTTTTCCGTACACCAAAGTTTGCGCGATAATTAGAACGAAATCACCCACAAAGTACAAATACGCCACAGTCAGCTGTGTTAGCAGTGGTAGTTACCGCGCTGCGCGTGGCCGACGACACATACACGAGCTCCGTTTAACATTCGAGGTTAAAACTTTGACGTTTCGCGACTTTTTACCGGACGTTATTATCGTTTATCTCTAAAAACAGAAAAATGACAAATTCTTTTTTTGTCCCTTTATCTTTATCGTCTACTCACTGAATCAATTTCTTTTTTTTTTTTAAATTACCAGAATCCTTTATCGGAGTATTTTTTTTTTGAGGTTATGTATTTCGAGATTTTCAACAGATTTTTGGTATTCCGAGTGCATTACTCGATAGCAAGACGAGCAAAAACAATTAGCGGGAGTTTATTTAACGCTTAACATTTTCGGATAGACATTTTAGTATTCAATTAATTATATTTCGCTCGTTATTCGTGCGCGACGCACCTGAAATTCTTCGAGATTCGAACGCAGCGAAGGAGTTAGTGATTTACAATGGAAACAGTCAGAGACTGCGGATGCAAAGGCATAAGGACTTGTTTAGTATGCGAAGAGGAATACAATATTGCGAAAGTCGACCCCATCGAAGAATTAAGGGTAATATATTCGTTTTTTTTAAATAATTAATTTTTCTTCGAAAACGTTAATTTTTTTTTTTCAAAAATAAATTTTTTTAATATAATAATTGCTTAAAAATTTTTTTTTTAGTTATTTTTTGATAATTCCTTAGAATTTTGTTTTTTCGCAGAGAGGACCCTGTTACGTCTACTGTCCGGAGTGCGGCAAAGCATGGCCAGGATGGGACGTGGATGTGCGACAAATGCATCCGAATCATACAGGCGATCCCATCGCTTATCCAGGAGTGTACATTAAGGTATCGACGGAGTGATTACCCGGATTATTATGTACAACATAATTCGAAAATCGATCATAAAGATCGCGAATTTTTTTTTTTTTTTTTTTGAAATATCAAAAAAAAAATATGATTTCTTATGCACAAAATAAAATGAGTGTTAAAAAAAAAATGTTATATTATGCTTTATATGTTTCATTAATTTTGTTTCTACGGAATACGGAATACGAAAATAAAATAAACGCAACGCAAAAAAAATAATTTTCGGAAACCCATCAAAATGCCCGAAAAAAATGAAGAAATTTTTATATTTCAGTATAATTTTTTGAAACCCGACGAGGCGAATTATCTACTCGAAGACTTGGATTCTCTGCCCTGGGAACGTTCGCAAAGTGGCAGAAGAAAACAGGTATACATTTCACAAACCTTCGAAAAATTGTGAAAAAAAGAAAAAAAAAAAATGTCTTCAGTTCTGACGATACAAAAATACACGTTTTTAATTTTTAGAACTACGGACCGAAATGCAACTTTAAAAAGCGTCGTCTTCGTGTCGGAAATTTCGATGGGTTTCCAGTAAAAACAAAATACATTCAGGATCGGTTATCAACGTGCGGATTGTTGAAAGATTTTCAAACAATCGAACAGTGTAGTCTCGAGTACACGCCGGAGCGGGGAGCATCGATAGATCCGCATATCGACGATTGCTGGATTTGGGGTGAAAGAATAGTCACTGTCAACGTTGTCGGCGATTCGATTCTCACAATGACGAGATATCGGGGTCCGAAAAAGCGCTACAATCTCGACGACGTCGCGACTTATCCGCCGGTTGTTCGACGCACTTTTGAAAATTACGACGATGACGAACCACTCGCCGAGGCACCGGAAAATGCGGTCGTTCGATTACCGATGCCTGCGAGATCTCTGATCGTTATGTATGGAGCGGCGAGGTAAAAAAAAAAAAGAAAAAGTACCTTTTGGAAGGAATGCGTGTTTTTTTCTTTTGAATAAATGAAATCTTTAACTTCGATCACTGTAAACGCCAAAAAATCGTTATTAAAAATATTTTGTTAGTTCCAAAATAAAAAAATCGATTTCACTCGATTTTGCGACAAATTGAATTATTTTTTTTTTTAATTGGCATTCCGCTCGATAACACAAGACGTTCTGAAATTATGAAGGAAGTCCACAAATTTCAATTTTTTCTTCTCGCACCTAAAAAAGCTTCCGGCATAAAAAAAGAAGTTAAACAGTTTAATTTCAATAAATTTTTTGCTATTACAGGTACGACTGGGAACACGCTGTTCTACGTGAGGACATAGATTCGCGAAGAGTTTGCATTGCTTACAGAGAATTCACACCGCCGTATCTTCCACGAGGCGATAAAAACGACGAGGCAAAGGAAATATTGGAAAAAGCGTTGAACTTCTGGTAAACAAAAAAAAAAAGAAAAACAACGATTTAGTATGAAAACAGCGATTTTCACGCGGACTTAGATAAAATTTACTCTAATTTAGGTATTACAACAACAAATTACGTAAAAACAAAAAAACAGTAATTCGGACTTTGACGTCGAGTTATGAAAAAAATATGAAGGAAAAAAAAACACATTTTATAGGATGTAACAAAAATTAACGACGAAATTACGACAACAAATTTGTACCAAATTGTTAGGACGATTATTATTTAAGATGAGGCCTTTGCGTAATCGACTATTTCATTAAGTTTTGGCCGCTTTCGACGTTAAAAAAGGAAGAAACGCAATTTTTTTTTGTACATATTTAATCGAAGTTGAAAAACACTAACGATTCCGTATATTCCGGATTCCGATCTGAAACGAATCAATTTTTTTTTTATCGATATGACGAATTAGTTATTGAAATTAGGGCTCTGGCAATAGAACTATTATTATACATTAGGAAATGAAAGAAAGAAAAAAAAATGCTGTCGCATATACAATTGTAGAATTAATACAGAAAATTGTAAATGAAATTATTGTTTATTTTTAAGAAATACGTGAAAAATAAATGATTTACCAATCGTGTGACGAAATGGGATTTTCCGAATGGCAAGAATTCATATTCTCGGATTTAGTTTTCCGGGATTAATATTCACGGATATTCTGTTGAACTTTTTTTTTATACACCGATTTTCTAAATTTGGAAATCGTTCGTGAAATAATTAAAGAAAAATAAGAACAAAATTTGCGTAAAATGCAGAAATCATCGAAAATGTAAAAATATTAGAAATAAATACGAAAAAAAATGTATATATTATTTTTTGTTTTCCTGTTACGCGCAAAATCGAAGTCGAATTCGTATATAAAATTCCATTCCAACAGAATAATCAATACAAAAAAAAAATTTCATTATATTTATCGCACGCAAAATATGTAATTGTGAAAATTCCCGTAACATTAGGATTTGCGGAGAATTCGTCTAAAACATTTCGTCTAAAACAATTCGTCTAAAAGACAATTCGTCTAAAAACAATTCGTCTAAGAACAATTCGTCTAAAACAATTCGTCTAATAGCAATTTGTCTAAAACAATTCGTCTAAAACAATTCGTCTAAAAACAATTCGTCTAAAACAATTCGTCTAAAACCAATTCGTCTAAAAACAATTCGTCTAAAACCAATTCGTCTAAAAACAATTCGTCTAATAGCAATTTGTCTAAAACAATTCGTCTAATAAAATAATTTTGCAAAAATTAAAAAACTCCCGACTGAATGAGTAGCCAAATAACGAAAATGTATTAACTGAAAACAGTGAAATAACAATTAAATTATTCGCATATGATAGTCGAGCGATTGCTTCGTCATTAACTTCTTCATATGGAAATCTCCCGACAATCATATGCGAATAATTTAATTGTTATTTCACTCTTTTCAGTTAATACATTTTCGTTATTTAGCTACTCTTTCAGTCGGGAGTTTTTTAATTTTTGCAAAATTATTTTATTAGACGAATTGTTTTAGACAAATTGCTATTAGACGAATTGTTTTTAGACGAATTGGTTTTAGACGAATTGTTTTAGACGAATTGTTTTTAGACGAATTGTTTTAGACGAATTGTTTTAGACAAATTGCTATTAGACGAATTGTTTTTAGACGAATTCTTTTAGACGAATTGTTCTTAGACGAATTGTTTTTAGACGAATTGTCTTTTAGTCGAATTGTTTTAGACGAAATGTTTTAGACGAACTGTTTTAGACGAATTTTCCGCAGACGAACATTAGAGATCTACAGATTTAAAAATGCGAGAAAAAAATGTGATTTTATTTTACATATAATTTATTTTACATAATATATATTTATGATGACAAAACGTATAGTATAATACAATTTATACAATTAATTTTTTTTTTATTGTTATTTTTTTTTAAGTTGAAAACTTATCGAATAAATGTATATTTTCGACGCTTCGCTGACGTCGCGCTGGATAATTAACAGTTCGACGGAGTTTTGAGCGGATGATCTTGTTGCATATAAATAACGGGGAACGTCGTCAATGGATCGGCCTTTCCGAGCGGCTGATACCCGTTCACGAGACTCTCTCGCAGCTCCCAACGCCGGCGTTCTCGTTCCGTCTTTTGGCGTCTTATCGCGCGGCCCAACGTACACGCAAACATTATACCTGTCAACTTTATTTTCGAAAAAAAAAAAAAAAAAAAAAACAATAACGTTTAATATTGTCAATAAAAAAATATGATTCGTCATAATTAATTTTTCTCTTCAAATGCTTAAAAAATTGTCAAAATTATTGTTTTTTGAAGAAAAGCAAACATTGAAACGAATAACGATTTAAGTATCGATGAAAAAAGAATTGAGAAAAATTCTATACTATTGAGAAAATTTTATTCGATTTTTTAAATAAAAATTCGTTAACTTTTGTGGGAAAATAAAAAAAAAAGTGAAACGAAAAAATACTCCGGAATTGACTATCGTTTTTTTTTTTTAATAAAAGAAAAGCATTTAATTTCAAAGAGTTTTTCTCATTTTTTTTTTCATCGATAATAATACATTTTATACGTTTTGTTTTTGGTTTTTTCCAAAAAAAGGGTTACGAATATTTAAAAAAAATTCTTTTTCAATATTCCAATGCTAATACAATACCTGGATAAGCGCTATCGCGATAGCACCAGTGCCGAGATTCAAGGCGCTACGATTGACGATCATTGCGAGTCTGTCGATGCATCCAACGCTGTAAACACCGCCACAAAAACGCTCACTGCTTCCGTCGTTTGACAATTCAGTCCAAGCGCAGCAGGAAGGCGGGAAACTAATATCGTTTAGTCGCGGCTCGCGGATGGTGTTCCAATCGGCTTCGCTTTCGATACCGCAGCATCGGAGCTGCGGAAGAGAAAAAAAAATGAATTAAAGGCCATTGACATGGATTTACATTTTTTTATAATTTCGATCGTTCCGAAAAAAATTCCGAAATTTCAAAATTCCAAAATTCTGAAAATCTGAAATTCCGAAAATTTCGACATTTGCAAAAAAAATTAAATTTTGAAAAACAATACATGTTTTCAATGGTATATATAGCTACAAATTAAATTTATTCGATTTTTCCTAATTTTTTACGGTGCGCTTCACGAAGTTGTGAATTTGTTAGATTTTCATTAAAATCAAAAGGCGTGTTGCGGAGACTTACGATACTTTGACTTAAAAAAAAATCTTTTCATTTTTTGTTTTTTGATCGTTTCATCGGAAATACATGTGAATTGAAAGAAAAAAATTGTTCTTACTCTCGACTGCATAAAGTCCATAGCGTCAGTAGCCTCGTCGTTGATTTCGTACTTATGCATCGTTCCGTTTATCTTGTCGGCGAGAAGATTCTTTATGCCGTCTTGAAGTGCGTAAGCGGATATCGCGGCGGCTATTTCCAAGATGAGAACAACGGAAAGAGAAATTGCAAACTGAAAAAAAAAAGAAAAATTAATAGAACGAAATACATTTTTTTAATTATGGAATTTTACGATGAAAGAAACTCGTATAGATAAATTTTTTTAATATTTTATAGCTTTGATTTTATGTTGAGAATCGCACCACAAACATTTTTTTTGGAAATGAAAAAAAAAAAAAATGTTATCGAATTAACGGAAAAAAAATTTCGCAATATTTCTCAAAAAAGAGTTGACGATATTTTCGCAGTATTTCCAATTCGCAGAAAAATTACCCAGAAACACGCCGGTAATTGCATTATCTTACAGGAATAGCTCTGTACTGCGTATCGTCGACTTTATCGTATTAGCAATAAGTTTACATTGCCATTGCACACACGGTAATGGATCGACAAGGTTTCGTGATAAAAACGCGATGGTTTTTTTTTAAGAATATAAATTTTACTCACCACGAGTACCATGCAGGTACTCTCCTTGAGTGCCCCGCAGCATCCGAAGAATGCGATTATGAACACGAGACCGCCGACAACGATGAGAAGTGTCGCCGGTGAAAAGTAACTTGGATCGAGGAAGTGCGAAAAATCATCGTAAACCGTGTATATCGTTGTTCCAACCGATATTATCATAACACCCGTCAGCTGCAATCATTTTTTCAATTTTTTTTAATAGATGATGCGTTATTTACAAATGAGAAGAGACTTACGAATTAACAAAAAAAAATTCCGAATCGGCCGAAATGCATGATGATGCAAGAAAAAATTGAATGCATTATTGGAAAAAATATGAAAAAATTCTCAAACACTCTTATCGATCCTCGAATGATGGTGTATAAATTTCGCGTTATTTTATCGATAAGTTTTAAAGATACGATGCCGCAAAGAGCGATGTAATATACCGGAACGTTATCGGATGTCGTTAAAAAAAAAAATATCGACACTTTAATAAATTTCGCAAATATCTCGTTTCCACTCGATTTTTCGTCAGAAAAGCTAATTAGCAAAATTGTGAAGAGCGAAATTGTCTACAAACAATGTTTTGAGACATTTTATCGTACAAGCGATAATTTCGAAGCGGCAGTCGTTAAAAGTTGAACAGTAGAATGTTTTGGGAAGTCATTGTTATATCGACACCATTCATTCGTTATCACCCCTTCTTTTCGCTGCTAATTACTTGAAAGTAATTTTTAATTTTCTTTTATTTAAGTATGCGACGTACGACCGTGTAAACATCGGTTCAACGTAACTGAAATATTTTTCAAAGTGTTTAATATATCTTTTTATTAAAAATCAATAAGTTCGTTAGAAATTTTGTAAACGACTCTGTGGGGTACGTTCCGAATCAGCGCCGAACGAACTTTCCTCTCATTCTTTCATTCGCGGTGAGACAGAGAGAAAAGTCGCCCGGCGCTGATTCGGAACGTACCCCTGGTGTTCGTTTTATCTATCCTCGCATCATATATCGACCTCGTGAGCGATAACGGTATCGCTCCGATTACACACAAGAAACGAATGTTACCCGTATATTTTATGTATCGTTCTCGAACGACTTTGACGTATTCTACGAAATCGTCGCGATCTCATTTAGCTTCGTCGCGTACTATAGACCCGTTTTTATCATCAAAATCGATTTTTGGTAAACGGAGGGAATCATCTTTTTACGATTCAACGTGTAAAAGAACGCAAGAAACGTCCTTTCACTTCTCATAAGTCGACATATGTTGCTCCGTTTCTTACAATTTTTCCATTAAAATTTTTCGATCCAATCGATTTCGTATCGTATTTGTCGAATTATCTTCCGCGCTACTAATACGAGACGACTGAAACGAAGAACCGTTTCGAGATAATAGAAACAAACGATTTGACGTTCGGTACAGTGTTTGGTGAAAAAAATGTCTACTATCTCACCGCGACAAACCTCACACGACTTGTAGATAACCGTTATCTATTCGTAACCATGCAATCGACGATAGAGGGACATCGACGTTACAAGTAGTACAGTTCTATGTGAAACATTGTATCACTGCACCGGCTATAGTGGAACATTACGCACATCAAACATTTTTTTGCACGGATACATTTCTTTTTTCAATTGTCTTGAATTTCTGAAAAACAGTATCATTTTTTGAGGGAAAAAACTTCGGTATCGTATTCTCCATTCGAAAATAGGCAAAATATCCCTTTGAAATTTTTTTGCTCGACGCGAAGTTTTCGAGATACAAGTCGTTGAAGTTTTCGACCAATGAGGACTCTCGAAGGAACGTGGCGCCATCTCGCGGAGAGCGCTGATTGGCCGAAATCTTCAAATGCTCATATCTCTAGTTCAGTGCGTTGAAATGAATTTTTGCAAAGGGAAAGTTTTATTTCTAAACAGAGTGTTTATAATTTCGGCGATAATTCTAAATTTTCCGAAATATTTTTAAAACATAAGGATTAAAAAAAAAAAAACAAAAAAAATTGTAATATGTTCCTTGCAATGATTTTTCGATAGTTATATCGGTGCAATTCTGTAATAATTCATAACGAGTAAAAATAGACGAATCTATAGACACGAAGATCGATAAGAAGTAATCGTGTATCGCCGATACGAAACCGAACGAAAGTTCCTGTTGTATGTACAGCAAAATAAAAAAGAAACTACGAATCAATTCGCAACGAAATGCATCGGAGCTCAATGCAAACGTGGGCTCCTCATTATATTGACCGTGCGACCGAGTGCGTGCTTTGTGCATTATTGACCGGCGTCGGCTCCGCCTTTTCTCCGGCCTCGCGGCATATGCCCGCAAAAGCCGCAATACACGTTCAAAGACCCATATCAAACGCGATCCTTCTACTCCCGGTTCATTATAGTACTGACGCGTGTCGTGTATATACACCAGAGGTAAAAACTTATAGGCTGATTTTGTTGAGTGACAACGAAGGGTCATTAAATTTCACGGCGTTCGAAAAGTCCTACACCTGTCCACGTCATCAGCATTGTCGCTTCTTTCGAAGCTATGAAGCAATACATCGATTCAATATTTGGATATCGAAAAAAAAAAATCGATAAATTTACTAATTTACTACCCCTAATTTTATATTTCTTCATTCGAAAATAAAAAAAAAATGAATCGATTAAATAATTCGATCAATCGATATTGATATTAATAATCGTATTATTGAATATTAAAAAAAAATCCGATGATTCTACGATCAAATGATGATAATGAGAAACTATCGGTTGCTAATGGAATATAATTCGTTATTGTTATTATTATTATATCAACAAATAAACGGATAAATAATTAATTATTCTTTGTAATATATGAAAGAAAAAAGAAAAATTTTGTTTCGAAGTTTTTTTTTAATATAACTATTGTTAAGAACGAAGTAAAATTATGTAATCATTTGGGGGTTGTGGGTAGTTATGCATTTGTATTTCCGGTCATTTTTATGAGACAAACAGATTGTCCCTTTTCCCGGGAGAGTTGCGGGCGGATTACGATGATGTCGTGCGACACACTGGTGGAACTCCCCCCGTTTTTGCGATCCCCTATTCGTACGAACTGCACGTACCTTTGGCCGTGCAGAGGGGTGCAAGGAAATTGTATAGCTACGACAGAAATTATACGTCGGGGCAACTTTACTCGTTAATAGTTAATCGACTTCTCTTCCCCCGTCCCTCCTTCGATCCACGGCAGCTCCCCCTTCGTTTTTCCATCGATTGACGACTGTCTCGTCGTAAAAACTTTTAACCGGTCGATCCTTCCATTATTTTCTTTTATACCGCTTCACAATATTTACTGTGACAACTCATAAATTTTTCATCGCTTCGACATTCGCTATTATTTATGAAAAAAAAATTATATTTGTATTTAAATAAAAACATCGAGAAAATTCCGAGAAAATAATTTTGTTATTCAATTTTCCGCACCGATCTATAATAACGTCGTAAATCGGTTTTCAATTATGCATTTTTTCACTATTTGGAGAGAAACCGGAAGAATTAAGACGAATATGAAAAATGATTGTGATTTTGGACCACAGATTCGAAAGGGTCGAAATAAAATTAATAATAACCACAAATTTGAATAAATCGGAAAAATTTGATCACAAAATTATTTTTTTTTAATTCACCGAAAAAGATAAATTCTTTACGATTTCATCGAAGAATAAGCAAAATATTACTTTTTCACATCGTTTTGTTTACAATTTAAACCGGAAATTGTAAATTGCATCAGAATAAAAAAGAATACGAGTTAAGATTGAGAAAAAAGAAAAAAAAAAAACGAAACTAATTATAACAAATACTTCATTAACGTCGTATGAAAGTATTATCAATTCTCAGAACATTGCAATTTATCATGCAATTCTGTGCAATTTTTTTAAACGAAAAAAATGCTCATTTTTTTTAAATTAATTTCAGTATTCCGCGAGTTTTTTTCGTCGCTATTCCACAATTTTACGATCGTTCGCTCGCGATTGTCAAGGACGCTAAAAGGCGGTTGAACGTTTTCGAACGCAGACGTTTTACGCCGAGCTGTGAAAACAATAAAAGAAAAAGAAGAGAGAAATACGTCTCGCATATCGCCTTGTCGAGCGCAGCGAGGAAGTCTCGTTGTCCCAACAACAGCCAACCGCGCGATAACGGCATCGATAACACGATTTCGTTAGAATATTTTTATCGTCGATAATAATTAGAAGTTCCCCGCGATATTGTTGTGTCGGGTCTCATGTGCACTGGACGCAAAATCTGAGGTCTGTTATGATGAAAAAAAAAATAAAAAATAATCACTATCTGACTTCACGTGCCTTTTAAATGCATAGCCGGGGAAAATAGAGTCGATCGAGAATGCAGTTAAACGATTGTCGCCAACTACAGCCGACAGACACGTACGGGACTGGCGGCGAGTAATTCAATGCCAATGTTACGAAGACTATATTTTTTTTTCCTATTCATTTTTTTTTCCTATAAACACGAGGAATCTATGACTCATGTGCGATACGGATAATATCCCGTGGAAAATTGTTCGCGGATAAAATTACGAATACAAATTAACTAAATAATTTTCATTTGAAAAAATTATTTTCAAATGCAAACTATAGATGATAAAACATCGCGAAACGTTTAAAGAAAATTATAATTATTTCAAAAATTCATGTAGTCTCTGAACAGTCTGAAAATTAATTCTGTAATAAAGTAAAATGGGAGAAAATTAAATATAAAGGGTAAAGTGATTGATAAGGTTAATCAATTAAATTTTTTAAAAGATCGAAAGAGTTTCGAATAACGAAGTTATGAATCGGCAAAGAAACATCAATTCGTCGATGGAGAAGCGTCAATCGTAGGATTGAAAAAATTAATCTTGGGAGTTCGATAAGTTCGACAAAGCAAATGCATAACGAGGATTAATCACGCTAAACGTCTTAAAGAAGCGCGAGAGCGTTAGGCTGAAAGGGGGGATAGATGTAGCGGTCCGCGCGGTGCGGTTCGACGGTCTGCGACGGAGATGGCGAAGCGCGATCGTTGGTTGGAAAGTCGTTAGAAAAAGACAAAAATTGAAAATCATCTATAACTCCAAAACTGAAAAAATCTTTGAATCAAAATTTCAGCAAAACTTCTATTGAAATATTTTTTTACGAACACTTTACGCGACAAATATGGAGTTACCTTTAGTTTATTCGGTTGCTAATATCTTCAAAACGGAGTTCGATAAAAATTGAAAATTTTGGAAGTGGGTAACTAATATACATAAGCGGCTTTATGAATGTCTTTATGAATGAAAAAAAAAAAAGATTTTCGAATCGATCGACACTTCTTAAATCCACTAAATGATAAAAGCATTCGATCGTAGTATCGATAATCGTGAAAAATCGACGAAAAAATGAAAAAATCGATAAAAGGGGTTAAGGTGAAAAGTGGATTAAAAAAATTAATTAATGATCGACAATGGCGAAAAATTTACAAACCACGAATAGCGCGTTGACCGCACATAGCAGATACTTAATGCAGCGGAGACCCATGTCGAGGTGAGTCGCTGCCATATTGTTGGCGACGTAGTTGTTTTGTGGTTCTCGCAGTAATAATGTTCAGGTGCAACCACAGCACAGCAGCGGCAGGAGGAAACAATAAATAGGCGTATAACGCGTCGACGCGACGGTGACGGTCTTTTCGTTCGTTACTCGCGAATCGCACTGACTGACGATACGGAGTCGGGCGTAAGTACAGTCGATTCAATGTTCCGGGGGCCCCCCGCCAGGAAGAATCTAAGTTTCAGGCTACAGCGCAGCCTACGGCCTCCAGAGACAGATCAGGTGCGCCACAGCCGCCCCACGCTTTTTTTTGTTCGTATTATCAGCTCGGTTAGCTGATAAGGCCGGCGAAGAAATTGCGACACAGCGTGTAACGATGTTTTACGAAGCATAAAACTTGGAGTCAATTTTTCCTTATCCTTTGGTGGAAGTGGATGACAAACTTTTCGTATTTAGGAAAAGATCAATGCGGTAAAACTAATTAACGCGATTATTTATCAAGAAAACAAATGTCAATGGAAGTTAGAAAGGTAAGAAACGTTTAGTGGCGTTTAAGTCAGCAACGGTTGGCTTAAGGGTATTTTAGGAAGAGACCTTTTTTGTAGAAGGTAACGTTCTGCACAAAAAAGGTTCTAAGGATATTGTTCATAGGAATGAACCGTTTTGAGAAAATCAATGATTACACTTTCTGCGATTGGAAACCATTGGAAGAAACATTGTCGATGGCTTTTCTTTTGAGAAAAACTGAATAACGTTTAGAGTAAACGTTTTAGTGCATAGGACCTTTTTTGTTGAATATCAAATTCTCAACAATAAAGGTCCTTAGCATTTTTTTTCTAAATTTAACCCAATGGGAGGAAATCAGCAGTTTTCTTTGAAACGTCGGAGCATATTGGTAGCGTTCATCATTCACTTGTGATTTTCACCGGTAAAATGGCGTTTGACAATCTAAATTCATATTACCTTATTTGTAGTGCGTAAAATCCTTTACAATAAAGGTCCTGAGGGTTTTTTCGTAAACCTCGCCGATTTCGAGAAAATCGACAATTTTCTTAGAAATGCAATTTTTTATGAAGATTTTTTATCTCTTTCGTTATATAGAGCACTTACCTCTTCTCTGACGCTGTGCATTCATAGGATTTTAATTGTAGGGCGTGTTATCCTCTACAAAAAAGTTCCTAACATCTTTAATCATTCAGTATCCCCGTATTTTTTTTTTTTTTTAATTAAAAACAGAAAAACACCGGAAATTGTATTTTCGAAGTTACGAGAGTTGCGCCACTTTCTTGAATCAAAACATGTATATTGCGGTATTTGTGGTTCAACGATCGCAGTCTTGCGGCTTCCGTGTCGACTATAATAGCCCTTCTATTTTCGTCATGGCAGCCGGTAACGCGTGTTTTTTGTTTTTTTTTTTCCATTTCTTTTCGATACACGAGTCACAATCCAATTGTATTTTGAAGGTTTCCTTCTCCGCCTGTCGATTCTTTCGACCGACTCGGGAATATAAGAATATAAGCGGTCTATTTCGCCGCCGGCTGCGACGCGTTGCAAGTCTCAACGTGCAAAGAACGGCGTCAGATAAGAGGATTCGCGAGACATGAGTCACCACAGCGCTTCGTATCGAAAATGATCGCTGGCGAACGTGTCGGACGCTATTTATCTATTCGTCATTTGAACTTATCTACGAAACAAACATTGAAAAAAAAAACAAAGTTTACGATAAATTTGGAACTTTTCAAACAGAATCCTTTTAATTGTATCTGCAAACCACGAAAATTATGTATAAAAATTGAATTGCCGGAAAAATTAAACGATTAAATGGTAAATTGCTAAAAAATATCGTTGCAAATTTAAGAATTGAGGAAATTTCTTTCAAAATTAAATACGTGACGAATTCCAGTGTATATTTTTTATTCAACGATCATAAATCGTATTTAAACCAAAACTTGAACTACGAAAAAAAATTAACACGATTCAGAAAAAAAAATTCTTATTTCTCCAATAAAAACTTTAAGTAGAATTTCATTTGCAAAACAAAACAGACTATAAAAATTGAATTGGCAGAAAAATTTAACGAGTAAATTATGAATTGCTATCGAAATAATTCATTAAAGATATGAGGATTAAGATAATTCGAAAAAAAAAAAAAAAATGCGTGACGAATGCGAGTGAACATTTTTTATTAAAAATTCATAAATCGTATTTAAACAAAGACAGGAACAGCAATAACGGCAAATCTTAAGTATTTCTTAATTCAAGTACAGGGGTATCCGTGGTTATCGTCTCAAGCGACGAGTAAACGGCCACCGATAGTAGTCAATGAAAAAAAAAACGGAATTTCCAATCAAATTTTTTCGTTTTCGCAAATTTTTGCTCCCTTTCAGTCAATAATGAATGAAAATTTGATTCGAAATGCCGAATTTCTTTTTCCATTGCAGAATAGGTTTGGGAATAATTGAATTAACATTTATACGATATTTAAACATCGGGATTAACGTACACGCCGTGATAGAGAATAAAAATAGCGACGCTACATTATTCGCGTCGACGGGGGGTGTTTTCGATACATATCGATCAAATTAATCGATCGATTAATATAATTATAAAGTTGATGAAACGAAGGACGGCAGCTTTACGGTTGGTCGAGCTGCCTAGTGAATCCTGCGATGAATTTTTTCTTTTTTCTCAGATTCCTCGACGATCTCCTTCGTCAGGTTTGAGCAAATCTTCTCTTAGACTGTCTCGTAGCAGTTCTTTATCGATCTGGCGAGGTAAATTGCAAACCAGATTCCCACACCCTATAAAAACAAAATTTAAGATTTTATTAAAGGTTTCCGAATTCGCTTTAGAAGAATTCTACGCGACAACAGATTTGAAAAATTCGGCGACTGCAAGCAAAAGAGTTTTTTATTTATATATTTTTTTATACAAAAAAAAGATTGTATCACTAAATTCATGCAGTTGTTTCGTATTAATGCAGTTCTGATTATGAAGACAAATTTTGTCGGTTTAAATATAAAATATTGAGGGCGAAAGTTAATTAATGTACAGGAAAAAAAAAAGAACGAAAATTGTACTAATTGTGGTTATGAAACTATTTTTATACCTTTTTTATAGCGAGCTGATGATTTTTTTTACACAATCAGACGACTGACAAGATCAAGAATCAATCGAATGGAATTTGTATGATTTTTTTATCAGTAATAGAGAAGAAGACGAATTTTTTAAGCTGAAATCTCTGAATGGCGTATTTTGTATCAAATGATATACTTAGTATTTCGTTTGTCAGAAATTCATTAAAAATGGTTCCGCGCAATCTTATGCGAGTTTTGTTGGACGCGACACATATAGGAATGCAGTTGTCGCCAAATTACCCAAATTTGTTATTACTTATTACAATATTTGCAGGAATGTCAGGGGGTTAAGGAGGGTGTATCGTTACATTCCCGGCTAAACGTGAGATTTCGAAAGAATTTCAAAGACTTCCCGAAGGGATTAAAATCTGAAAAAATAAATCAATTATCTAAAAAGTACAAAGAACATTAATTTTTCATAATAATTCCAAGTGGTTAACAAATTAGTAAAAATAAAAATGAATTCAAAGAATCTTTGGGACACCTAACTTTTTTTCAGCGAAAGTTGCGTCAATTTTTTCGAATATACATGATTTTTTTTTTCGAATTTTCTCCAATTTTCGATAAATCGGTTTTTGGAAAAATCCATATTTGCAAATATGTTTGATCGATTACCCAGAATTCTTTTTTACGCAAAATTCGTGACTTTTCAACCAAAACTAAGAAATTTGGAAAATTAGAAAAAAAAATAAAAAGAAAGTTGGTTTACGGGATATTTCGTTAAGCAATTTCTTTTCAGAACTCAGCAGTACTTGAAGTACCAGGTACTTAACTGGTACTTCCAGTACAGTAATTGAAGTACACGAGTACTTTTTGCATAAATACTTCATTAGGGAAATCAATTTTATGGTTTTGATTTTTTTCAAATGAAAGGAGAAATTTGCGAGTAAAACTACATCGGCCCAGTTGTCTGCTACGCAAAGGACGTGTGGGACAGCTTTTCACGAACCTACATGTAGAATCGACAGTGGAAAGGAACGAAGAAATTATCAACAGTTGAAAAGTTTAGTAAATAAAATAGAAAAAAAAAATGGGAAGCAGCTAATAGGGTCATTGACCGCATCGACAAACCTCGTGAAACACTTGAGATGTTCTCATCTCGATGAACACACGCAGAATTTTAAGTACAAAGAAATCAAGAAGATACCGTCGATACGATCCGCTTAACCGGACGTGGAAAACGCGCTATCTACAAAGCGTCGACGATAAACCGTAAGTACAACAACTTTCAAGAGAAGTTTCACAATGGCGTTCTGCCACTGAAGCTATTCCGCCTTTTTTGATTGTCAATGTGCCTTTATAAATCTCTTTTCTAATTTTAACATCGCAGTTCCAAGCAGACGCACTTTAACGAGAGATTTTGCCAATGCCGATGGAAAAAGGTACAGTTTGACGAAGCAGGTACTCTCGAAGGCAAATTAAGTGTGTACGACTGCCGATATTTGGTCCGGAAAGCGACGAAGTTTTTCCGGAGTCGCGTACACCATTTTATTTTCCTTTGCGAGCCTTAGAAACGCCCGAAGACGCAATCGACTATTGGAAAAACTTCGAGAGAGTTGTTCTTCTCAAAAGTTATGCCAGAACCGGATATACCTTTGAATAAGACAACTCGATGCGAGGATTTTGGCATTAAACTTTTGTCAAATTAATCTTCTTAGGATCGCTTGTAGTGTTGATTTTCTTCAGGTTTTTCATAATCCATTCGAAATCTCACTATCAGTTGGGATTGTAACGATACACCAGCCTTAACGTAGGGGTACAGTAAGCTAAGTCCGCGTCAACTTACCTGTACGAAGGCAATTCCAATTCCTACACCTCCGAGTTGCACAGCATGGCTTCTGATGAATCCTCCAAATTTGCCAAGACAACCCTCTCCATGGAAATTCTCTGAAGTGGTGTTACACGAAATCTGCCCAAGTACACCATATTGTTTCTCGCAACAGGACATTGGTATCGTATGATTTTTGCTTTCCAACCAATCAGTCGCGTTGTGTACGCCGCAGCATTGGAACTTATAACCATTAAACAAATAATTATTAAATATATAAATAAAGTGTATCTTTTGGAGAACAAAAAGAAACAAACTATCAAAGAAGTATAGATAAAGAATGTGAAAAAAGAAATTTCATCATTACATCTTCCTGAATGGCGTCCCAAGCTTTGCCAATTTCAGTACCGTTTTTGTACATCGGTATCGTATCTTTCATCTTCTGTTCGATAACTTCTCCGGCCTGATTTCTGAGCACATAGCCGGAAATGCCGCCCGACAACTCGAGAATGAAGATCAAAACCATGAGCGATGCAAACTGAAAAACAGTATCCAAAAAAGCGATTAAAAAATGCAATTTTGTGATCGATGTTGTATTGTTTTTTTGCGTGACTTACCGTAACGATCATGCAATAATTTTCCCTTACGGCGCCGCAGCATCCGAAGAACGCGATGAAGAATATTATCGCGCCGATCGCAATCAACAAATTCGGCACCGAGAAGAATTTGTTGTCCAGGAAGTGCTGATAGTTGTGATAGACGGCATGGATCGTCGCACCAATCGACAGAAGTATTATTCCCGTTATCTGCAAAGAAAAGATTTGATGATTCATATGCAAAAACAAGAAATGGAGTCTGCAGATTTAAGCGGCGGCCTCTGAAAAATTTTGATTTTGTATTTTTCATTTTGGAAGCCAATAACTGCGTCATTTTTTTTTTACTTAAAGTTTAGGAACATTAATTGCGCAAAGTTAGTGGAATGTAAAGAATGTATGTTGCGAATTCGGACAAAATTGGCAAATCTTACGCGTTGAATAAACGAAACATTGTAGAAGCAGAGATGCCGATTGCGTTTGGAGGCTAAAAGTTTCGAAGGGTAAAGAATTTTAAGCAACGTAATTGAGACTTTGTCCCGTGTGTTTTACGGCTTCCTTGCAACCCCTGCATCGACATTAGCATGCGCTTCCCCCGTTTCTGTTTGTACGCGAGGGCATACGGTGTGCAACGTGGCGTGGAACTTAACGACTGACAAAGCCAATTATCATTTCCCTGAAAGTAATATTCCAACTCGGTATGTCGAACATTATTGTCGTTTGAGAGATTCAAAGTTATTTTGCAAATTTTATTCAAATTAATGGATCTGAATTGTATTTACGTAATTTTCTATCGAATGACCATTTTCAATCATTTTCGACCATTTCCAACCATTTTCGACCATTTTTAAGAATTTTCGACCATTTCCAACCATTTTCGACCATTTTTAAGAATTTTCGACCATTTTCAACCATTTTCGACCATTTTCAACCATTTCCAACCATTTTCGATCATTTTCAACCATTTCCACATTTACTAATCGTTACTTAGGCAAAATTAGATTCCAGTGATTTCCACGGTGGTTTGGACCGTATAAATTTGGCAAAAATCCGCATTTGCCTTTAGGGTGGTTTCATAGTGGTTTCATGCGGTCGCTTAACCTATTGGTAGAAAAAAAACAACGCGCCTAAAATTCTACATGTATAATGCCATGTAGAACCGTATTCCGTGAAAGTAACTTAAGCGGAACGATTCGGCTAAAATAAATTTACGAAGAAATCTCTGACAAAAAAGTGTTAACAGCCAAAAAACTTCAACAAAAATATCTTCGCAATACAATATCGCCGATGGAAGTCGCTTCACGAAGAAATTACACTACGAAAAAAAAAAAAAAAAATGCGAAAAAATATTATACTCCGAATAAAAAAACAAATCCTAAATGTTGAAAAAATGACGTAGTTATGCGTTTATAATGGTAAACGTTATATTCAGAAAACCGAAGTTAAAATTTGCAGCGGTTTCATTTGTCTTCAAACCCCAAAATCAATTCGCAGATCAATAGGAATGAATTGAAAAATTGACTCCGATAACATTACGACTATTAATGTAGAAAATCATTGTTCGGAAAAATGAAATGAACGATTTTGACGGTCACTGGAAAATCGCGAATATCTGAAAAGCTAAAACCGGCGAAGCGGAACCTTATAAAACGGATCCAAAAAGGTGTTTTACGATCGCAGATCGAACCACTAAAATTAATGATTTGTCTACCATATGTTGCCATTCCCCGAGGCCATTCGTATATCGTGCGTATTACATTTTCCATTTGCGTGAAAAATTCACGATAAATGGCGCGATTGCGATAAGAAGCTTCCTGATTACATAGCTCCGTGCGAAACAAGTGAATCGAATCTGTCGACTTTCGCGTCGCAACTCGTAAGACGGCAATGACTCACGAAGATTATCACGGCGATTCAATAAATCCTCGTAAGCCTCGCAATCAATAATTCCTCAATATTTTATCAAAATCAGCGATGCGGAAAAAATAAATAAATTAATGCAATCGTTTCCAATAATTTATTCGGTGACAAAAGATTCGCCGGAAAGCAAACATAAACGATACGAGACGGTATTTATTTTGGCAGCGCTCTGGGAAAGTCGACAAATATTATCTTCAATAATTGAAGCTCTTTGCAATATTCTCGGTTGATGTCGCTTCAAATAATCGTTGCTTCGCATGTGCTGCGGTGTCCGAGCGGTTAAGGAGATGGACTTGAAATCCATTGGGTTCTACCCGCACAGGTTCGAATCCTGTCCGCAGCGGATTTTTTTTTACTTTCTTTCGTATTTTTTTCGCGATTCAATAAATTTACGAAAAAATCAACAAATCGTGGGGCCGAATTTTTGATAATTTCAATGTCATTTTGACTATTATTTCGTCGTTAAGTTAATAAATAACAATAAAAAAAAAAAAGAAACGACGTTGCAGAGTCGAGCATAGTATATGCTGCGAGGTATGCGCCGAGTCGAACAACAGATGTGTAACAGTGCGCAGACTCGTGCGACGTTACGCCTCGCAAACGAAAAGCCCCCTCTACCCAACACCTCTTAATTATTCTTCGCATTTTCCCTTTTTTTCACCGTCTGCGTCTCACCGGTGAAAGTAAAAAAAAGAAATACATTTTATTGGAAGGCGACGGAAGACTTTAGGGGAATCCTTTCGCGCGGTTCAGTATGTAAGACGCGATGATAACGAAAAAAAAATGATAAATCGGGTTTTCCGAGTTCATTTTTTTTTTACGTCTTATATTTTTAATACTCGTTGTAAGAAATATTTTTTTATGCAATAAATTAATTATGGAAATAATTGAATCCATTGTCCACCACCGCGGGACAACAATGTGCCAATAATGTTTTTAGGACGCGCAGTTGCGCGTATCAAAAATAGGAACGACGATAAGCAATGATCGCTGAGAGTGAATTTGTTTGAACTTCAAATTCTTATCATTACAATAATTTGCCCGAATCGTTTTTCGAATGGCAATTGAAATGTGGAAGTGTAAAGTTATTTTAAATTATTTTAAAAAGTTTAAAGAAAAATATTTCCATAAAAATGTACATTGTTTGCAAAATATAAAATTGTAAATTTTTTTTTAATTCGAAAAAAAAAAAAAAATCGTCGACATTTTTTACTACTTTCTTGCAAGGCTACGCGCGAGCTGCTTGCGGTCGAAATATTGTAATGAATTATTATGTTTTATTGATCGAAAAAGAAAAGTTCCATTTACGCAACGCGTTTGCGGCAAACAAAAGAATGTTAGTATTGCACAATTCATTTAATATTAAAAAATAACGTAAATGTAAAAAAAATATATTTCTTTTTTTTTATTTCCAAATTTTCCGATTTATCATCAATTTTTACAAAATTTTCTCTACTCATATAAAATGGGAGAAAAATTTGTATTATAGGAAATTTTGTGGTCCGCTAATTAAACATTTTTATAAATCATCGCTAATTATGAAAAAGAAAAATTCAAAAAAATAAAAAACTGAATCATTGAAATGGAAAAAAATGCCATTGATATTTATCGAGATCGAAGGTCGTCCGCGATCTCAATACACAGAAAGTGAAAGTATAATGGACCAAACAGGTGACACGAGACAGAAATTTTGACCGCGTGGCTAAAAAATTTTAATTCGAAGTCTTTTATTTAATTAATTTCAAACATTTTAAAATGAAAAAAACGTTCGATAAAATTTAAATACGTTGCTATAAATATGAGTATTTTAATACAATTATTGTTGTTCTAATAACAATGATAATGATGCGTCAGCGACAGTGCAAAAAAATCTCAAAATCATCTAAACTATTGCGCGATTATCGGTAAAAAAATTCCGAAGGAAACTCAATGTATGAAATAGCGTGTCTGACGTAAATCGATGCATTGCCACGTGCCGTTTCATCGCGAAGCGTAATGATACACCACAAAGTGCTGCACTGACAACTGATTCACATCGTAAAAAATAGAAAAAAACGTTCGCCAAAAAAACAATTTTACCCGAAAAATATATCCATAAATCCAAAAAAAAAAATCGCTATAAACCACAGAGGTTAATGATAGCCTAAAATTTTTCATAAAACGTGTAAACCGTATGATTACTTACCACAAAGAGAAGATTAAACACGAACATAAGGTACTTGACGCACCGCGAGCTCGCGGAGAGCTTCAGCGTCGACATCTCGGCGATATGTTAATTTCTTTCCGACACCAATTAAATTCGGAGCACAGATTTAATCTAAAAAAAAAAGGAACAATTTTTCACTTTTACCTTAAAAATGACACGAAAAAAAAAAAAAAAAATTATGAAGCATTTTTATTAATAAAAAAAAAAAAAAAACGACGAATTCACTGTATGTTGCGTACTTAGTGTGTTTTATCCGTGTTGACTGCAGTCGAATCGTAAAACGTGTAAATTGTTCACAAGGAGGTTAAAAAATTTTCGGTATCTTTCGGCGTTTTCCGCGGTACGGCAATGTGCTGCGATCGGTTTCAAGTGTGCTGGCAAACTACCGAACGGAACTGGTCGTCCACGGTGACTCGACCAGCAACAGCCAGCAGCAGCAGCAGCAGCAGCAGCAGTTCGAGGCCTTCGTAGTGACGAGCACACGACGACGACGACCAACAACGACGACGACGTTAATCTTATCAGAACTCTGCGCTCAGTTCTTCTCTGTGTGTATATATCGTATATATTGAAAACGAATAGCGACCGAAGGAAAGCAGTAGCGTCTATAGTTCTTCACTGCCAATTGGCATATTGTAAAAAAAAGATATATATGCGTTCTAACTATAGCACACTGCTAGTTATAGTGTTCTGTTTGTAAGGTTCTGTGCACACAGCTGCGTGTCACACCGGAGGCGCCTTTCGTGTTGAATAAAGTAACCATTGAAGAGTACGCTACTATCACGAGACGATTATAGTTGGTAGCGATTCGTTAAAGATATCGAAGAAAAGCGAACGGACTGATTCCGTTGAATTTGCACGATGTAAAAATACGACGGGGCTATGCCGGCGCCGCCTTCACCTTTGAACAGTTACAAGAAGAGACTGTACTCCGGCGATTCGGGTTTTAAGTTTCAAACGCGGCTGCCGCGTGTAAACCTGATATTCAACAGATGGTAGAGGAGCGCGAGAGTTCGAAGTAAAGTTGGTCGCAGTTTGACGCTTTGCCAGTAGGATTTTTAGCCCCGAAGTGATAAAGTTAAAGAACCGTTTTTTTCGTTGGTAACATTACGCGGATGGTCCATCACCTTCTGCTCGATCTTCTGATCGTTGTATACGGAATTTTTGTCGTCATTGTATTAAGATGCATTCATATTTGCAGGAAAATCTCCGCGGCAGAGTGCAAGCAATTTTGAGAAAAAATTGAAAGACCAATTCGGCAATATATGCTTTTTTGCGTAAAGGAAAAAAACTTACGTACATCTAACGGCAATAATTGAGATGTCGTAATGTGCAATGCGCTGATTTTTTTCTTATTTCCTGATGCAAATTTATCGCAATCTATAGAATTGGAAATGGAGTTCACAATCAGATGCTGTTGTTGACTATTGACTATTGGTGCACTACTGGGCAATAAAGTGGTACTTAAGAGGGCCGTTGGAGAGTCTGATAAAACTGCGGACTTTTATGACAATCAGAAATAAATATTTCCGACGGCATATAAATTACCGGTATCGGAGAAAAATGCAGGACTGCAGGTACCTTATGGTTATTGCCATTTTTCGCAAAACAATAAAATATCGTGTGAGAGTGCGCGATGTTTTTTTTTTTTTGCTTTGTTGAAGAGGAACAACAATAGTCGTATCACCAAAAATCAATCAATTTCTTGCGTTCGGAAAAAATTCTGGATGAGGGCTTTTGTTAGTGACATTTTTCAAATGTGCAGATGAAACGGCGGAAATTGGCATTAAAAAAATTTTCTTTCAACCGGAAACGCTGCCGGGAATAAGTATTTTCAGTTGGCTATTGTTTCATACGCTATCATTTCTGAGAACGAGATAAAGCGCTGCCCACTCGTCGATAGTCTATTTATGTTACAATACAACTTTTGCTCTCAAACTGATCAACACATAATTTTGTCTCACTGTGGAGGATGTTGCAATCGAAATTCCCCAGAAAATCCTTAAAAGATTCAATATTTTATTTAGAATTTAAGGTCAACTATCGGCTTTTTTATGTTATTTTGGAATTCGCGAGCGCTGTGGAAACGCTGTCGAGAAAAGATTAGCGTTTTTGGAAAAAGGTTTTCGGAGTCATTGCAACCAAAAAATTCTCTAAGGACCATTCTCGCGGACAATAGCGAAGAAAACAGCTACAATTTTCGATTAATTTATATCTTTCAAATAAGAGATTTTTCAGGAAGAGACAATACGTAATCGCATCTGAAATCGACAGATACGCGATAAGGCTTTTCGAATGTTCTACGAACTCTAAATGACGTGTATTGCAATTTTTGTTTCCAACGTTGAGAAAAAATGTTCAGATGTTCCGAATTTATCGATATGTTATGTGAGACACGCCATTTTCCGTTTAGTTTTAGATATATAAAAAAAATAGCATTGACCTATAGATCTTATAATTTACCAACGATGAACGCACTTTTCGGCCAATCGATAGATAATCTTATTTTTTAGGGAATTGTAAGTATCCACTGTAAAAGAATTCGACTATAAAGCGACGTAAGGTCCGTATATGCGATAATTTTTTGGAGTTTTACGTGCCTAAAGAACCGCCTAAAATTTCGATCGGAAACCATCAGTTGAATGGATATAATGGAAAGGATCTGTAATCAGCAACTTGAATAATCGGCGTAATAATAGTCACAAAATAATAATGGACCCTCGCAGACACGCAATATGGTGATACATGGATCGAGTTTTAGGAGTCGATATGTATATTGGATGCCTTTGAAGAATGACAGCAATCAAAATTTCCCGCGTCGTTTGGGTATCTCGTAAAGGTGAAATATTACCTACTTACACCGTTCGATTAACGGGTAGAAATATGGAACACTATTGCGTAGACTATAAATATTCCGTTATCCCGAAAAATAAACGTCGCATTTCACATTTCAGTTTCATATTTGTCGGTCTTAACTTTTATCTTTTATGTTGAAGTGAAACATTCTGTTCTTTAGCCCCTAAAAGACTTGCGATCTATAAGCGGCGTTCGTAATGTTGGGACCATTAAAGGTTTATACATCAGCGTATTACCACAATGGAGGTGTTGCTTACATTCTGTTGTATCGATTTGTCTACAATCGATCCACATACTTCGAAGTTATTGTTAAATAGCGCCACCTATATAACGATCGCTCCCGCGATAGTTGGATTCAGTTGTGAAATACCGTCGCCGTCGCCGTGACCATGAGACTAACTCCACTTTTTCAAATTATTCTACCGCTGTAGGGCTTTTTTTGTTTGTATATCGGCTTATCAATGTCTGCCTTTCAATTCAACTTATGATACACTCGATGTGAATGTTTTGGAAAGTTATTTTATAACATTTTTTAGACGATGTAAACTATTTTGTGGACCAACTATTTCATCGGTCTTTTGGCATAAAAGTTTTGAATTATTTATGGAATTAATGGAATTTATGGAATTTCAGCAAAGTAACAAAGTACTTGAAGACATTTTCATTAAAATCAATAAAATTAACAATATTAATGCCACTCATTTGCTTTGACTTTGTCTCGCAGGTTCCCTACTCGACATTTCACCTTTCCCTTCGCCTACGATGGCCGTCAGCACAAAATTACATCAGTGCTCCCGAGTAGGTCGACAACACCGGCTATAGGTTCTCGTCTAACAAGAACGCGATAGACGATGGAGAAAAAGAAATACAACTCTGCAATTCGGCTTAACGGAAGAAAATTGCCATTTTTTTAGAACTTGGAAAAGAAATGCTGACGCGTTTCTTGATATTTTTGTATCTAAAAAAAATTCTTTTTCTTTTTGATCGATTATTTATACTTATACGGTTCATGAATGTTGCATATAGTCAAATGCCACGAATATAACGATGTACCGTTTCGAAATTAATGAATTAAAATGCATTGGCATTGTGACGACATTTTTTCAAATTTCATACTTTCAAAAGCAACAACATTGGCAGAAAGGTATCAACAAATGCGGATGCACTTTGACGGAATAACATCAAAAAGGTTTTGAAGGAGACGCATATTTCTTCAAGTTTTGTTTTCTGGGCAGTTAACACTTTGCCGACGTGGCTACGACAATGTTTCAGCAAAATTTTACTATCCGTATTGCAAATATCGCGGCAATGCGCATGCGCGTTTGTTTACAGGATTTTGTCATTTTTCGGCATCATAATTGGGAACTGTTGAGAGGCCATTTTCTAACAAGTGTCGGCCATTGCGCGTCGAATGATTTTTTGATAACATCGCTTTGTTGCCATTACTTCAATAAGAAAAATCTTCTGTTTCTCTACAATTTCAATTGCCGATATTTCCGATACTTCGCACTTTTACGACGATCGTAGTCTTTTTAAGGGGTTACAGCTAGTTGGTGGCCCAAAAAAAGGCGTGTTTTTGTGATTTTTTTTTGGGAAAATGATTGCAGGTTTCGAACTGTTTTTTTTTTTCATAGTAAAGGGTATATCTTTGACTATGTTTCATAATTTTTTTACTGGAAAAAATTCACAAATGTAGCAGATATAATATATTTCCCGGACCACTGTTAAAAAAAAAACCAAAAATCGGTGACCACGATATCTCAAAAACGAGTGGACCGATTTACTTGAAATTTTGCACAGTTTTTTTTTGTATTAAAAGGCAGTCCTTAATCGAAGGATTTGATAAAATATTAATTTTTGAAAAAATGGTCGGCGATCGAAAGTGAAAGTCTAAGTTTCGGTGAAAAATTCACTTCATTTTCCTTCATATAAAAAAAGTATGCATCGAAAAAAAAATATCTTTAGATTATAGATGAATTTTCTGGCGTGAAAAAAAACGTCTTGGAAGATAGCCGAAGGGCTTCTATTTTTAGATTAAATTGGATTAAATAATAAATTTTAAACTACGGGAATCAATTAATCCTTGTAGAATCGTAAAATAGTTTCGGATCAATGGGTTCAATACGGTTCAAGAAAGAATTGTAACGATGTTCGTAAATGTTCGCCAGGTGCAAGTCTGCCGGCCAAGGCTCCCGGTACTCCAGAATACAACTCCGAGTCTTTACACAGGTTACAAATACAGTTATATGCATCTACCCGGTGTTCCGTATAGGAACGTTAGGTGAAGAGATATATGTAACTTATATCTCTCTCTCGTTATGTATGTTGTATGCAGAGCGAGGTGGGAGTGGCTGCGGTTACCGGTCGGTCGTCTCTGACGTGGCCGCGATGTCACGGACCAACCCGATTCATATATACTGACCATTGCGAATTGCCATCACGTGGTCAACTTCGTCTAAGTTCGCAAAAGAACGTTATGTTTTCAAAGAAAAATAATTTTCCTTCACACTTCGTGACTCTATATATTTACACGTATATTTTATTTAACGTTATAAAAATCACGGAAAAAATGATCTCGGAATTTATTTTTATCAGTTCTAATGAGGTAATTTTTCATTAACGCAAATCTTTAACTACATAGCGTACCATTTGTTTTCGTCAACTGCAAAACAATTTTTGTTCGTAAAAAAAAAAAAAAAATACAAAAATGATTCGCAAAATGCATTCGCGAAATGCTTCGATTATAATAATTAAATTATCTAATTAATAATTCTATCGACGCTAATTATGTATAAAAATACTAATTTTCTTTAATTTTCGACTTTTCGATTAACAATCTTTCGGAATCAAATATATTTCAATCTTTAGATCGATTTTTCGAAGTTTAAAGGAAATGTAAAGAATTCGGTACTTAATTGCAACCGTAGCTTCGAGACACTTGTCGATTTCCATTAACACTAAAGGTGTCACGAAAAATATAGGATGTGTAGGCGAAGGCCTTTTTTCGACTTCATTTGTCTTGAATTGACGCAATTGTTCTGTTATTTATTAAAAATTAAAAATACGCGAAGTATATATACGCACTTCCAGAGGAGCAAACATAGGGCGGGGAGAGAGAGGAGGAGGGATATGGATCTTGTGCATTTACAGTTCGCTCCGAGACCTCAATATTTCCCTTGGGCTTTTAACCAGTGATTTGAATTTTTTATAGGAACGAGAGCTTCGCAAATAGAATTCAATATGGCATGGAACGTATGTTCTCGTCTTATAGCGTGACTCGTTATATGCTGCTATTCTCTACGGGCTATAGCTGTTGTGTGATGAAACATAGCCGTGCTACTTATTTGTTCATCGCGAAGATCGATCGCCAAGACCTACCGTAATATACCGAAGTCTTCAACAATGATGCGAAACATAACGCGTTAACGGATAAATTTGAAAAACGATTTTTGAAAAAAAAAAAAAAAAAAAAAATCATCACCCATCTATCCGTCCATCACCACTGTTAAAAAGTTTATGTGTCACGATATATCTCGAATTTATCTCGAAATTATCGAATTGCGAGTTTTAGTATCGAATTTATCCATTGAGTAATAATTGGTTGAGTCCGACAAAAAAATGTGTTTCGACCGTTCGCCACTTCTTGAAAGTTAGTATTTTACGATATATATCGAAATTATCGAATTGCGAGTGTTGTATCGAATTTATTAATTGCGTAATTGGTTGAGTCCGACAAAAAAAAAAATGTGTTCCGATCTTTCGCTACTTCTTAAAAGTTCGTATTCCACAGTATATATCGAAATTATCGAATTGCGAGTTTTTGTATCGCAAAAAGCCCCTTATTGTCGATTTATTCGTCCTATCAAATTCGTACTATTAAAAAAATGCGAAACAAAAACTAAAAATTCACAGATGTAATTCTACGCATTGTCTCTTTGGTGGAGCAGAAAAAAATTAATAAAAAAAAAGTTGATTGTTGAAGGTAAGAGAATCCAACGTTTTGCTTGCGGCGAATAATCGTCGGTGCGTAAAGTTCAATAGACTCGAACAAAGGCAACAAGAAAAACCTGTAGTCTTCGTTTTAACTTGAGGTATCAGAAAAAAAAGCTTATATCGTATTGAAAGGTTAATTAAAATTTATCGCGTCATCGTTTGAGGATATAATAAAAAATATACTATACACATACGTATACAACGTCATCGCTCGGTAAACAGAACTAAACGAGAGGCTAACTGCGTTAACGACGAATTTGAAAGAAGCATTGAGAAAGTAAGAGAGGGTATGAAAGGGTCAGTGAATCGTATACAACCCACGCGCGACCTCACAATCGAATTAATCTCCACCGAGCCAAATGGCTGAAGCAAAAAGGCCACGTAGTGATCTTTGTGACTTTTTTCATCTTTATAATATATACTCTCTATATAACTCAACAGTTTAGAGGTCCGTTGAGTTATTAAGCGATCGATACATCTATCAATCGAATTAATCGATCTTTGCACTTTGGAATCTCATTAAAACTTATGGCAAAAATTACCATTTACAGAATTTAAAACAGTTAGACTTTTCGTCATAAAACAAAAATGAGATAAAAATAAAAATTGTTAATTCGTAATTAATATTTGTAATTTTTTGATATTCCCGAAAAATTTACGATTTCATTGACTACTTTTAGAATCGAAATAACTGAACGGAGAAAAAAAAAACTTCGCGCCTTTTTTTTTTCCGGGAGTTTCGTCAAGTTTATAGGAATTTCGGCATCGAAGCTGACGGTTTCCTACAAACATTACAATTTCGATAATAGTAATTGAATTTCGCGAAATCATAGTACCGCTATTATCGTAGCGCTGATTCTCGGCATTTCGTTATTGTTGGTCGGGCGGTACGCTTCACCGTCCGGGACTTTCCTGGGACACCACTTTGCCGTGAGTGCCTCTCAGACCGGCATAAATAAACTCGTACCATCGATGCAGTCACGTAATAACGTTAGAAGCGTTTTGTCCTAATGTCGAGCGAACACGCAATTGCTACAGCATCGAGGTACCGACGGTGTGTGTTACTTCGAGGAGCGATAGAGGTAATTGTCCAATTGGTTCATCGATCGACGGTGAAATTAATCGAAGAAATTTTTTATCGAATTCTCGACGATTCATGAACAGGTGCGCACCTTGCATATTGGTTCCGTTTTCAACAAATAAACATCTACTATCCGAAATACATCGAAATAATTGTCGTGTTTAACAAAAAACATGTATTACCCAAAATGCATCGAAATAATCGTCGATTTATTTGTAAAACAAATAATAAAATGACTATTATTTTTCTCGTATTTTTCTATCTTTACTCGTATTTTTCTATTTTTAAGCCGATACGACTCAGTCGGTAACAAAAACCATATTTATTTTTTTATGAAGATATTTGCCATTTTAAAGTAATTGCAAGTTGCAAATTCCGTCATTTAATAGTTGCGGAAACAATAACTTTCCGTTTCTAATGAAAGTTTATGTTCAATAGAAAAAAATTGATTACAGATTTTATTACCGATCGGTAGAGAAAAATTTCAATGAAAAATTTTATTGGTAGCGCTTGATTGCTAAACGAAAAATGGCTCTTGCGCACAATTTTTTCATGGAATTGGTTTTGTAAATGAAAACATTTCTATCAAATAGACGCATTTAATTTTTATATTTTTTTGAAAAAAAATGTTTATCGTTCGCATTAAAAATTTGCGTCAAACTAAAACATAAGATTTTTAAATTTTTGTTCTGTAAATCATAAATGGTAATTGCAATTAATATCAATAACGACTAAATAAACCTAAAAAATAAAAAAAAAATTACAATGTAACATTAAAAAAGAAAATTTTTTTAAATACATACCTTTTTTTTTCCTGTTGAAATAGATGCAAAACTGATCTGTTTATAATTTGTAATGCGAACAAAATTTGCCTAAAATCCAAAATTATCGATGTTCAAGTCGCAAACGTCGATAAAAGGAACATAATAATTTAAAAAATCACCGTCATTGTAAATAAACCGTTCAAAACTAAATAACATGAAACAAAAATCCGGCGCGTTTTCGCAAGCCGTTTACTGAAGAAATAAAATAACTGATGAGGGTTAGGAGTACAAATTTTCTTCGTTGTCTTTTTCTGTTCCATAAAAAAAAAAAAAAACTCACACTATCGGTTCTTCGGTCGCAGAAACTCGTCCAGCCAATAAACGAAAAACGCTTTGATCTTCGTTTGTCGCATCTCGTTGCATCATTATCTCGTTTAAGAGTCTCGGAAGGATGGAATGACGCCGGAAAAGAGGGAAAAAAAACTCATCCGTGTGAATCACACACGACTCGTTCTCGCTCTCGTTGTTGCCCGGCATCCCCGGTCAAACACGCAACAGTATCGGTTATAAAAATGGCGTCCCGAGTGGGGATAAGAAAGAAAGCGGTCGCGACGCGCGAGAGGCGCGCCAAGGGGATATATTCCTCGAGACTGCGCGCGCACGCGCACTTCGCGCGACTCCTGTACGCCACAACAAAAATAATCCCGCGTATGCACTCGAGAGCGGGCCTTCGAAAAGCGCGGACGTGCATTAAATGAACAAATCGCACGATTCATCCTCATTTTTTCACTAAAAATCGACAAACTATAGAAACCTATAAGAAAGAATAAATAAAAGAAAACTACGAAATTCGTAGCTAAAAAAAGAAAACGTGACAGATATAGCACACCGTTGAAGCGCGAAGGGAATAAACGGGTGCAGTGTTGTTCAAACAGTGGATAAACATAGGTTGTCGGTAGCGCCGCGAGAGAGTCGAGCGAAAGGGGAATTATCTTCGCGAAGAAAGGCGGCCCCACCGTCGTGTTCAGTCGGCGTCGTACCGGAGACGGTGAAGGATATCAGACAACAAGACTTTCCAGTGTGTAACACAAATAAACCCACGAAAACAAGTGTATTAAAAGAAATAAGGAGATTACATCGCGAAAATATTAAACTATTGTCGTGTCAAAAATTCGCGTGAATTTTAACTACGATATTCTCTGTGCTGTTGATACTTGAAGAAAAAAAAAAAACAAATCGTCGCAAAAATGGTGTCCGGCGGAATGGCATGCGTCAAATACCTACTTTTCCTTTTCAACCTCATATTCGCCGTAAGTATTATTATATATCATTACGATGTTGGTGACGTTATTATAGAAATTATTTCGATGAAACACGAAAATGTTATGGCGAGCGAATAATTATCGCGAAAAATTGGGTATATTGCGGTACAGAGATTTTTTTCGCCCCATTTGTCTCTATTATTGCTCGAAAAAAATATCAAAATGATCAATAAAAATAATTATTTTCGTATCTTGTGCAATTTTTATTGAAAAAAAAAGAATAAAAAGTCAAACAAATAATTCGACACTCGCATGTTTTTCTTCATTATTTTCGTATATGTTTTGCCGGTATATACGCAAAACATTCGAAGCCAAGAAAAGTCTGTTTTTTTGTTTTTTTCGCGTTCATCGACACTAAAAAAAAAATAAAAAAATAGAACAAAAAAATCAATCAACATTTCTTTCGGTAAATTAAAATTCGGTGAAAAAAAGACGTAATATTTTTTACATACACGAAAACGTTCCTCTTTAGTTTCGAATTTTCTTTCAAACCACGTCATACGCCCTGTGGCACTATATTTTTCTTTTATATTTACCCGCGGACGCGAAAAAATTGTAGACAATACATCGAAACTATTTTCCCGCTCAAGCATATAATCTTCCGAAAAAAAAAAAAAAATTTCTTTCGTAATGTTTTTACGCCGATTTTTCTATTATTCTTTCAACTGTACAGATGGATAAATGGTATAGGCGAAGAATAATAGATCGCGTCCTCGTTTAATAATCGTGCAAAAAAAAAAAGAAAAAAAAAGAGAGAGTCTAAAGAGTGTCGAGGGCTTTGGGGAGGTTTCCGTTATAATCGAAGGTAAAATATAGGATATATACGTATATAACTCGGGTCCGTGTGTACCGAACGTTGAAGGTACCGTCTATCGTATGATGCGTTACCGCAAGTAATAATAAATCGTAAAGCACACCTACGAGAAACGATATATGGTACGAGAGAGTATTAGATATATAGGGACGAGGACAACGACGTGCGTCGTAGAGTCCGGGGCGCGCTGGAGAGCCCCGGCAGGCAGGCGGCGGGCAGCTAAGCTACGCGACCGTGTGCACGGGCGGCGCGAAGCGGCATCGTACTGTAGAGCTTGTGACTCGTATAGAGTGCAGCCTCGCGAAGTCGTAGAAAGCGAAGGAGACCGACAGAGACCGAGTCAGGTCGCTCGATAAACCAACGGTACAATAAAAAAGAAAAAAAGAGAAAAGAAAAGGAAAAAAGAAAGGGGGCGAACAGGAAACTCTCTCATGGGCGAACGAATACTATGTCGATGACAACGACCAGCGGCGGTGGGGAGGAACGAGAACACAACTATTTTCGTACGGTATCCCCCCGTGTTAGGGACTTAACAAAGGTTTTCACGAGTTTCGGCGCGAAATTTACTGCTTTTCGATACTTTTACGATATATTCGATGTTTTTGTTTTGAAATTTTCGACAATCTCGAATCGTCTCGATCTTTTGCACTGCCATTGTGAGAAACAAAAAAAAAATGGAAATTGTACTTTTTGCATATCATAGTTTGATTATTTTTTTATGGAAAAAAGGTACAAATTGAGAGGAATTATGTTCACTGTACGATTATCGAGATTTTTCTCGAAACTCATTGGATAACGTAGGTAATCTGTGACTAAAAAAATTCAGTTATTGATGACGATTTTTTTTTTATAAAAATGTTAGGATAAGCGGAAGGAGCGAAATAGCAGTGTCGAACACAGCTGAAAAATTAATTCCGGACGTAATTTAGATATCTTGATTTGCAATAAGCGAAATTTTCTCAGAATCGTAAATACATCGAACCGTTACCACGTATATCGATATATTAAATACTTATCTTCGATTAATTAATAATTAACAGTACCGCATCGATAAATGATTTTACGAAAAATATGACTTCCGGTTCGATAATTTTTCGATAAATTCCAAACGCACGTCTATGCAATCATTTTGAATGGTCGGCACACTTTTGCAACTTTGGTGTCATGGGACGTATTTGAGGGTTAAATCGTTCACGCAAATTGAAAAATTTGCTTCACAATTTTCTTCGGGTCAATCGACACTAATGGAGCTAAATTTGCAACATCTCGCGTGTCCTCAACACGAGATAAATTAATGAGAATACATTTATGAAATTTTATGGTAAACGCGTTTGCGATCGCGTGCCGAGTACATTTTTTTTCCACACAGCGAAGCACATCGCAACTTTGTATCATTTTAAATACATCTAATTTCGCATCGCCAAGTACAGTGCTTACGAACTCCTATTTGTTATTAAAAAAAAAACCGTTGATTTTGTTCGATTAAACGCGTTACATTAAAATCGACCGCACAACAATCGTTTTTACGATCTTCGATTAATAAAAAAAATGCGCCGTAATGTAAAAAAAAAAATTTAACGCGATTTTATTGAACAATTCTAAAATTTACAAAAAACTGTTTTGTTCACATGAAAACCAAAAAAAAAAAATACACACATTTTTTTTTAAGTATTTTTTTATCTATAAAAAAACAATACTTCGTTTGTACAGATAAGTACATCGCTCGAAATTTCAATATAAAAATTCCGAGTGAATACCGCTATTCGCGTTTTCCATTACTACCGGAAGGAGAATTCGTCAATTGCATTTTTCGTAATTACGTTTAAAAGGAAAAATATTAATTTTTAATTCATAATTTCGTTCACTTTTACTTATTTTTTTTTCCACCACCGGTACTTTACATTTAATTTCATTAGTATATGAGAATTAATTAAAAAAAAAAAAAAAACGACTCCAACGGTGCGGTTTCCGGTGGTGTGACGTATAAAACTACTGAAATCGATACGATAAAACTGCAAAAAACATTACGTAAGTTACTATATTGATATTCTAAGGATTAAAATATTATACGTCGAGAACCGTAAGAATTCCGAATCCGATAACCGGATGTTACCAATAACTGATGCGGGGACCTCATTCCTATTCCGCTCCTCATAGCATCAATAACGAACCGCCATTGATATCCGGACGAAAATCATATTAGCGTTTCACTTTATTCCGACATCAATATCGCGTATTTCGTGTAATTTACCGCCGTACGCCATGACTTCCGGAAGTTTTAACTTCATTCGAATTAAATTAATAGTTTTTCATTTTTTCGAACTAAAGCTCTCGGAAAAAATTTTAATCCCATTTAAATTTTTTTTTAATTTTTGTTTTTTTTTTTTGTTATGTTGAAAAAAATATTTCTTAACGAACGAAAAAATAAGCTTCAATCTTATAAAAATCTAATCGACCTAAAAAAATAATAAAAGGAGTAACTTAAGTTTTACGAAATTATAGTCAACACGGTAAATTAACTTTTTACAAGTCTATTATTATTTGTATAGTCGAAAGTTGGAGTGTTATTACAGCTGTGAAGCTTATGTATGTTATATGTTGTTGTTGTTTGCCTTTAGATAATTGATATAGTCGCAGGTAATCGCCGTGAACTTTGTAGTTATAAATAGTATATTTTTCTTCATTTCTTGACTACTTTTTCAATAAAAAAAAAACCTTTCCGTGACGCGAATGCGTGTCACCGCCTATTACGACGTCAATGTCGGCGATGTGGTTAAGTTATTGTTTTTCATTTTTTTTTGTAATCCAGTAAAAATTTTATTTCCTAAATATTCCGAACGAAATTTTGTTGAATTTCGATCGATTTTTCCAAAATATATGGAGATTTTTTTTCATTTGGATTTTTAGTCGTATTTCCTTAAAATTGGATTAACTTAACGAGAGAACAGTAGAAAAAAATTATCTATTATTAATTATGCGGGAAACATTTTTTTTTTAGGACATACGAATTTTTTTTGGACATTTAACATTTATTATGAAAATAATAAGATTGTTATAATAATTTTTTACAATATAATACAAAAGTTAATGTTGCATTTTCTTACTTCGAAGTTCCGGAAAATAAATTCTCCAATACCGGTTTCCAATTTCTTTTAAAGAAACAAATTAAACGAAGTCTCGCGCCTTTTATACTCCGAGGTTACGGCAGTATACTGTTAGAAATTCGAGATTCAGACGTGAAAAAAAAAATCTTATACTACGTACGCTATAACGATTACAACAGAGTTTCACTGCCAGCGTCGCCGGACGTTGTGAGGTCGACGGCTCGTAACTCTAATCGGCGATCGGTTCCTCGAACGTCTCGCGCACTCTACCCAACTTGGGCTCTTTATTACGCGATTAATAACCACGCGCTTAAAAAAAAAAAAAAAAAAAAAAAAAAAAAAAAAAAAAAAAAAAAATTACATCGCTGCTTCGGAATTTTTCGATATTATTTCCGGAAATATCGTTAGTCATCGTATTTCAAATCAGTATCTCTAACTCTGATTTTGAAGTGTGCGGACCACAATTGTCGATAATTTCATCGATTGTTTTTGCGATTTTATCGATTATAAACACTTTCGATCGAAATTCTTACTGTAGAACTATTTTAATCGCGAAACGCATCGGACAATTTCTAAAAGACAAACTATGTATATCAACTCTTTACTGTCGATCTCCAGGTCTACGATAGTCTATTACTCCATTGGGAGTAATAACAAACAGAACTGCGCATGCGCAGTGGTCATAGTTATAATAAACGATTTGCCGCCCGCGCTGCACGCGCAAAATGTGGTAATTTTCTAGCGAAGTCGAGAAAAAATATTAATTTCGCATTGCCTATAAAATTTAATCGAATATTTAGGATCCTTCGAGTTTCGTCCTAAAATGAGTTAAACATCTATTAGACTATCGAACGCTTATTTCCTAATCTTTGCGCAACGAAATCGTTTATCTTTAATTACAGAATCAGCGTAACGCATTTTCCGCATTTTGCCGCGAATTGTCGCGTCGTTTTATTTTATGTTTTTCGCCATTTTTTCCCCATCAATTCATCTCGAAACCAACGGATACATTACGCGCCAAAATTCCGAAATTTTAATAATCGCAATGTTTCCCATTTTCCATACCTGTCGTTACAGACGATTGGCGCATATTGTCGCAATTATCGGAAAAATTGTCAGAATGTCGAAATATAGTGAAATCGCCACACAACTATAAACATTATTCTCACATTTTTCTCTCCGTGTAATTTTCACTATTTCCAACTTATTTATTTTTTTTTTTAATTTTTATTTAAATTAACGTTCCGCAGAAAATTTTCCTCATTGATAATTCGATGTGAAATCATATGGAAGATATATACATATATTTTTCGTCTCTTTGATATTTTTTTATACGAAGCATACGGCGATAAGAAATATTGTATTGTTATTGTGTTTTTCCTTCGTAACGTTATATTTAACAAAAAAAAATTCCTTACGGATAACGCTAATGGCGCAATATTCCATTTTTTTTTGTTTAGTCTCTTTGCTGCTTATTTATTCGAAAACATATCACTCGCCGAGAGATACTAAAATGAAAAGATGGAGAGAGTGTAGCAAACGACGCGTAGGATGCTACGGAGGCGAGGGAAGTCGGATTATATATATATATATTTTTTTTTACTACTTATTTTTATCTCGGACCGCCGCGCCTTCGATCAGCGGCTACGAATAATTAATGTCGCCGGCTGCACACTACTTATATTACTACCTTCGTAAGATCTTTGTTATTATTTCTATCGGAGCGTTCGCTCCGAGCGTTGATAATCCGACATTAAAAATATTTATATTTAGAATGAAGAAATTTCATACAATAAACAACGCATTTATCAATCTTTTCTTCAGCATTTCATTTATTATAATTTCCGATTGTTTAGTTAAAGATTTCTGTTTAATTATTAACGGTTTTGAATAAACGATAATGCAAATGAAAAAATTGTATAAAATTTTATATATTTTGGAGACCTTTTGGAGATTTTTTTTTTTTATTGAATGTTTTTTTTCGACAAAAATTTTTTTCACGCAATTTTTTTTTTTTTTTGTAAAACGATATTTTTTCATTTTACTTCGAGATATTTTATTATTTTACTCCAATAATGATGTTTCTTTATGAATATCCGCGGCACATGCGAACGCAATGTTATGTTTTTTTTTACCATTTAAAAAAATGGTAAAAAAAAAAATTTAATTTTTGAGTACATAATGTACGCTTTCTTATCTCCGCAGACGGAAAATTATTTATATATATATAGAATAGAATTAATAATAAAAAAAAATCTATTGGTTTTTAAAGTTATACATCGCTAATTGTTCAATTGATATATTTATTAATCAACGTATATCTCTGTCTATAGATCACTGGTGTAGTATTCATAACTGTCGGAGCTATAGTACTCGGACAGTACAATGTATACAGTACCTTTGTCGACAATTGGGTCATCGCAGCGCCGATACTCATGATCATCGTAGGCGTCATTGTCTTCCTGGTATCGTTTTTCGGATGCTGCGGCGCCGTCAAGGAAAATCACTGCATGATTATTACGGTTGGTGTGATTCTCTAAGTAATTCAATAAAAAGAAAAAAAAATTTATCAAAAAAATAAGTCATTCAAATTCATAAATATATCAAAATTTATTGATTTTTTGAAAAATTTCAATTACTCTTTTTATAGTCGTTTTGGTAATATAAATTTTTTTCATATTCAATCGATTTACATTAATTTTGAAGATATTGCAAAATTATTGATTATTGTTAAAAAAAAATTTTTTTTTTGAAACACAAGTTGAATTTTCATTATTTTTGTTTTTTTTTGTTTACGAGAGTTTTTGCGATATTAACGGTTTATTAATTGCAGTTCTCAGTTCTACTGCTGTTGATCTTCGCTCTTGAACTCGGCGCTGGAATTTCTGGCTATATGATGCGCAATCAGATTGGAACAATGCTTCAGGATCGTCTCAACGAAACGATGCCACGTTATAACACCGACTCTACTATTAAGAGATCCTGGGATGCCATGCAGCATGACGTGAGTTATTTAACATTGCTTTTCGTTATTTCAATACCTCATTTTTTTATTTTTTATAGATTAAAAATTAATTTTCATTGCATATAACTTTAGTGTAGAGGAAAAAAATATCTTTTCGTACTTAACTCGTGTGTAACGTAAAAATATTTTTTTTTTTACTTACATTTTTGTTCCAAAACTGAAATGTGAAAATATGGAAACAAAAAATAGTGTTGATTTTTTTGAATTATTGAAAATCATTAATTTTTTGCATTTTTTAAAAAGTTTCGTTCGATTTAAACACTGAAAATTATTTTGAATAATTTAATGTTTTGTCATTTTAATGGGTTTTTGAAAAATTCATTCGATTTATCATTTATAGTTTCTTTTTTTTCCGAGTCTAAAAATTTTCAGTTCTCTGCGAGTCACAAAGTCAAATTTTGTTCAAGAAAATCGTATCTCGAAGTTTACGGAACTTTTTTTTTCCTTTTTCAACAAAACACAAAGCATCGATTTCAAATGTATACGATTTTGTTAATTTTCGAAATATCTATTTATCGACGGATTTGTTCCAATAATATTTTCTTACCAACAGCGCAACAGATTCTCGTCAAACTTAAACAAGTAGTTTACTAATTATTGAATACTTAAAAATTAAAAAAAAAAAAAAAAAACAATACCACAATTCCCTAATATTCAATTAAAAGAGAATCTATTATCGATTTTTTTCTCTAATTCATCGTTGTTTATTGCTCGCGACCCGTTGCACTCTATTTATCCGCGAATGCCGACGCACCTTAATAAAAAAAATTGCTAAATCGCTTGCATAAGATCATCCGCCGATTACGGGTCGTTGCCGCATTATTATGAACTAAAATTTGCTTCTGCACCTTCGGTTATCGGGTTATAGATTAAAAAAAATGTATCTATCTACAAAAATGAAAGTACAATGGGGTTTATCCTCATCCTATTCCTCACCTTTGGCAAAAGCTATTCTATTCGCGTCCCGCCAGGTGTTCGTGCAATTTTAATGGCTCCACTACAACGCCGATGACACGCAGTATATGCAATAAGGAACCTTTTATTTTATATTGCGACACGATGAACGTCGACATCGAAGGCCCTTAAAGGGGCAACTTATGCGTTGTCGTCCGCTCTACCGCTGTAGTTAACTATATATTGTATGTATATATATATGTGTAGTCGTGCGGAGGGATATACAGTGACGAAGAACGCATTCGGGCTTCGCTCGCATATTGTAAATCAATATATCCGACACTCTGCTACCCTCGTACCTCGAGTTCGCTTACCATCGACGTGTATACATTCGTAAAAGTACCGGTGTCTCGGACGCGGACTTCCTGTGCAGTTGTTACACGTTTTCGCTTCGCTACGAACGGCTCAACGTCATACATGCCTAACGCTACTTCCGTGCATACAAATTGGGAAAAAAAAGGTCGACTTTCTTTTCTAATAATAAATCGATCACTTAATTTCATTAATTAACATCCTTTTCATTCAATGAAATTAATTCAGAGAATTTTTTCTAATAATAATAATAATAGGGAAATCATTTTTTATTATACAATTAATTTCTCTTCTGAGAGTAAATTAATAAGATTATTTAAATTATTTTCATTCCTTTAGTTGAAGCGAAATAATCTTGTGTACTTTTTTTTCCTCGTATCGCGATGTTTGGATCTTTTTCGAAAAAATTAGAGGAATTTTTTAGAAATCATTCGAATGCTCGGAAAATTATTCGCAAACGAAGTAAAAAAAATCGGTTTTTGCAAACTTCCGAGCCGCAATATTTCGCAATGTTAGTTTTATATATAAAATCGTCGTTGAGTACTAATTGCCGTTGTCTAAAAAAAATTTTTTATAAAGTTCCGTAATCGTCGAGAAAATGAAAAATTTCTTAGAAAATGAGGAAAAAGTCACGAATTTTTCTTTTTCCGAAATATAGTAACCAGTAATCGTCGATTGGATGCTTCGAATATAAATTTCGCTGTAATCAAAATATACAGAGATGACTACTGGTACACTGGCAATGACTTGGAGATGCAACTTCATTCATAAATTCGATAAAAAAGAAAAAAAAGTTCATAGTTACGACGGAAACTGCGGTTTCTCTACGCCGTTTTTGGAGCATTTAAAGTCTCGAGTTTCCGAATAGCGTTTTTTTTTTTTTTTAGCAAAATAAATGAAATAAAGCGAAAATTAAGGTTCACCGAACCTTATCGTGATGTCATCCGTTATCCACAGAAAAAATCACGAACCGGAAGCTAAGAAACTCTAACGTTCCCGAAGCAACACGCAGACAATGATTTCCGCCGCCGTATGGCCATTTTTTTCGCTATTAAAACGCACGCGTGATTTTTCGTTATGATAACTCGTATATCGCCACATTTCCAAGACATGCGTATGCATCTGATCGTAGAGTTTGGAAAATCGTTCGCAGGATAGTTGCGGTAACTTTGACTACGCGGACAGGTGGCCGATGTATGTCCCCAACGCTCCCCTATTGCCGCTGCCGCTGCTGCTGCATTACATGAAAAAATTAATGAAAGGAGATAAACAACAAAAAAATTGTCTAGACAACGAGGAATTACGGGTATTTAATATCGAAAGGGGGATAATACACGTCGATAAGAGAAAACCCTTCGCCCCCGTAATCCTAATACCTATCAGCAGTCGCGTGTCGCTAACGATTATCGCATGTCTATGCGCAGTTCCGCGTTCGGAAGTTTCTGCGAAACGTTTCTCTGCTCGTTTCCCGCTGCGCTTTGCAGTGTGTTGTGCACCACATTTTTACGTCTGGTTGACGAATCGCCGCGTTCTCTCGTTTGTTCGACAAAAATTGCTTTTTTTTTTCGCCGCAGCCGATCGCGATAAGAAAGCCGTCGATTGATTTTTTCTTTTTTTTGTTCAGAATTGAATACACAGATTGAAAGATTAGGTCTGCTTAGAAATTTACAGACCAAATGCCGTTTTTGCCTTCGCGCGTATTTTTTTTTTACGTTAATATAGTAATTTTGTTTTTCCGGATTCGATTGTACAGGGATATATTTCCGGTTACATAAATTTTTATTACTGATGGGGCAAATTTTGTTGTGGATATATTTTTTTTTTTATTTATACAGCCGATTTTTCTTACGATTTTTAAAATTTATTGCGCATTTTAATGCAAATAAAAATCACGAAACTTTGTATTTAATTGTAGAAATTCGTAAGTACGTTGGACGCGATCCATCGACTGTATGGAATTTTTTAAACAAGTTGTTAATTGTTATTAAAAATCGTACACTGAATACTTTAAAAAAAAAAATCGTGAAGCTAAAGAAATTCGGCAATTCGACGTTTTCGTCTTTTTCTATTCGCGGATAATTCATTCGGCGATTTTTGTTTTTATTCTATATAAAGCTTCACGCGACAAAATAACTTATAAACGCCGCCAAATAAATAGCGCAACGAATGAATAAAAAATAAATTGTCTCGAAGGCTGCATTGCGAGAGGATTTCCTGCAGGAAATAGGCTACCAGTTTCGATCGATATAGATGGATGGCGATAATAAAGAGACGCGGCGCGTTCAGCGGAGCTAACGACCGGTAACGGTGTCTCGAAACAGCGGGGAACAATTTGTTCACCTTTACCGAGTCTAACCATTCAGTTTCGTCTCTGGTTCGATGCTTATAGCTTATCGCAAAAAGGCTCCGCGCGACGACTTGTCCTCCGGCCTCTCGTTACGTTGTCGCAACGTACAATCGAATCGCAAAGCACCTCTCGGCTGCGAAACCTCTTTTTTCTTTCATGCAATCACGCGAAACCGGTGAAAGGAAAAGAAGCTTCGAGTTACCTAATGATTTTTCATTCGATAACATTCGAGAAACACTAACGCGCCGAAGGATGGATTCGCGTCCCGCGAGAACGTTTCCGACTTTATTGCTGAGTCATTCATTCGCTCATTGAAGGTCGGCGACGTTATTTTAATCGTTGTTAGTTCCGCGAGGTTTTCCTACTCTTTGCAATTTAATACCCGTCGCCGATCCTTCCTACTTGCGGAATATTAAATTTCGTTACCACGCTAAAGTTTCTATCGATGTATCGAATTCGCGACACTTTTTGTCGCCTCTGATCTCAATTCGTAATTTAGTTATTAATTTTTTTTATATAAATTGTTTCCTTAAATTATGAGTTATAATCTGTATTTCCAGTCGCATATTTGTCTATAGTTAATAAATCAGTCGATAATTAATTAGCAATGAGATATGCGGAGACGTCGCGTAAAAAGGATTTTTTTGCCGATAGTCGGAATTCAAATCTGAAAAATCGATTGTATCCTAAGGACTCACGTCGTCGATAAGTCGCAATTTTTATTAATAAATTTTTTTTTTTTCATATTTTACTTAACCAACTGTTGCGTTATGTATTAAACATCTCAAAAGTATCGCAAATAATTTTTTTTTTTATTTCCGAACGATTTAAAAATTCAATTTTAATCCATTAGCTACTTGCGATGTGTGCTGACTGAGCGATAAATCGCCGCAAAGTGCCGACATATATTGCGAGGAATCGCGAAAATCTCGTTAAGAGATTTGTTACAGTGAAACAATTTTTTTTTTTGCTTATAGCTGAAATGCTGCGGAATCGACAAATCGGATGACTGGTGGGTATCCGAGTTCACGAATCCTATCCTCCCGGATTCTTGCTGCACCGAACTTGAACCTAATAGCAAATGCGAATTCAACCGAATCCGCGTGAAGACCGAGGGTTGCGTTAAGAAACTCGCAAGTACTATTGTCGACAACGGAGTTATTCTTGGCGCTGTTGGGATAGGAATAGCTCTCGTTCAGGTATGATTTTTTTTTATCTAAACAAAAAAAAATGAAAAAAAAAATTCAAAGTTAAGGAGGCGGCTAATTTTTTTTTAAATACTTGTGATTTTTTTTGAGAATTTTTTCTAATTCTTGAAAATTCGTGTTTTTTTTCTAGATAATAAAAATTAACATTTTTATTTATTATTATTATTATTATTTTCGACAATTAGAAAAGAAAATAAAAAAATTCATAAGTATTTTTAAAAAATTGGCGAATAAATTTCGGCTAAAGAAAAAGTTAGTTACCGATTAATTCGTTAAACAATTATTTTTTTACTAATTTGTTACTTTTTACTAATTAATAACTTTTTATAATTATTATTATGAAAAATTAATCTTCTTAGCGCCTTCTGTGTGATTGCATTTTTAAAATTTTTTTTTCCATTGGAAAGTTGTCGAAATTCGCTTTGATTTTGAAAAAAAAAATTAAAAAATCATTTTGATATTAATGATTTATTGACAATTATTGATTATTTTATTATTTATCAATAAATTTATAAAAATCATAGGAATGAAATTATTAATAAATAAATAAATTGAAAGAAAAAAAAAACAAAAAATAATAAAATAAGATGAATTTAATTAATTTTTTGTTTTACCTGTTTACAGCTGATCGGCGTAATCTTCGCGTGCTGCTTGGCTCGATCAATTCGTCGTGAATACGAGACTGTGTAAGCTGAAAAAAAGAAACAAACAAAAAAAAACAGCAAAGAAATAAGCGTTACTGCTCTATCACTCACTGATATTCTGTCTCATTTTTTTTTCTGCAAAAAACAAAAAACGCGCCTAATGTGCACTTTTTCAAAATCGAAACATAAAAAACTAAAGCAGTAAAAAAAATACACTGCAACTCTATATTTTCTTCACAATTTTTATCTATTTTTTCTTTTTTTCTCTATTATCCGTTAATTGTTTTTCCTTTCTTGTTTGTGTTCATTTATCAACCAACACGAGCTCTGTATTCCGCGCCACGTTATTTATATTTTTTTTATTCGATGTTTTCTACGAAAAAAAAAAAAAAATGTGTGTTATCAATGATTAATTTAATGTTGTGCGCTATCTCTGTCGTGAATGCACACAATGGCACACGAAACACGTACAATATCTTGTCTTCTTAAAAAAAAATTATTTTTTACGTTTATTGTTTTATTAAAATTTTTTTTGTTTCATTACACGAATTGTTTTCACCGCTTTCGCGACACGCTCAACCAGTTCGATGTGTTTTTTTTCTTCTTTAATTGCGAAACGAAAAATCTATAAGCGACAAAAAAAAATACCGTGTGCCAATAACCGTAACGAAAAATTTCAGTGTGAAATATGAAAGCATAGGAACCGCAAAAAAAAAAGGAAAAAAAAAGCTTCAATCGCTAAATTACGTCTGTCGCTGGTGTGCGTAATGTACAAAAATTTCGCATGTTCGTTCTTTTTTTTTACTTCAAAATAATAACGATAATTTCATTTTTTCACACTGGAAACATCGCAGGTTTCCACTTTTGTCAAGAAAGAAAAAAAAGAAATGCGAAAAGTTTATTGAAAAATAATTTTGCTTCTTCTCATTCTCACAATCGCCGATAAATCACGCAGTAAAAATTTACACAAACACGTAAAAAAAAAAAATTAAATAAAAAAAAAATAACAAAATCGTCAGATTTCTTTTCTAATTACTCGAATTTCCATTCTTCAGAATACAAAATTGAGAGAAAAAGAAAATAGGCGATTGCGCGCAATGATGGTGATGGGAGCCTGTGATCGAAAGTAAACAAAGCAAAGCTATAGATGTGTGTTAGCATGTGCTATCCGTCGATGTAACTAACTACCAACGAAGTTCTACTGAAAAAAAAAAAAAAAACAAAAAAAAAAAATGGAAAATAAAAAAAAATTAAAATAGCGAAAACTGAGAAATCTCCAAGTCGAGAGCCTACAGGAAAGAGACGCTGAGGCAAATGCTTTGAGTAAACAAAACTTGAAAAAAAAAAAAAAAAAACGAAACGAAACAACCGACGCGAGTGTCCGTTTGCCTCGAGAAAACTCGACTCGTCAGCTTTAAGAGAAACAAAGAAAGGAATTAAAAAAATGAAAGATATATTACGAAAAAACAAAAAAAAAACAGATCTGCATTTTTCATATAACAAAAAAAAATATATTAAATAAATAAAAACACAAAGCTATCTATTACTGTATCGATGTAACGTAAAAAAAGCAAGAAAAAAAAAGAACGAAAGAAAAGACATGAGAAAAAGAGAAGAACGTTGAACACAAAAGTCCAGCATAGTTTTTAGTTTAAGAATAATCGAACTATTTATCTAGTAATATTATGATTATAATTAACATGAGCGATTTATTATTCTGTTGTTTCATACATTGTAAAGTCTACGTAGCGTTAACGAGAGAACAAAAACAAATAATAACGAAAAATAATAAAAATAAAAGAATAAGAGAGATTGATAGGAAGGAAATATTGTCTCCCGGGCGCGCGCCATGGCTTGTGTTGTGCTATTTTTTTCGTTAGTGTAGCAGTGTCAATTTTACGAAAAATCATAACATAGTTAAAAAATGGAAATGCCTAATTTTCTTCTATTTGATTACTTGAAAAGTTACGTCGAATTTTTATCCGTGCGAACGGTTCAATTTCGGCGTTAAATTTTTTTTCTACGAAAATAGGTGAAATTTTGCGTGAAATTTTTTCCTTTCAAAAACAAAATTTAATAATTGAAGTTAAATTACAAAATTGGTTTTTTGTTCCTTTCACGTCCAATTTTCCATTATTTCGCCCGGAAAGTTCAAATTTTTTAACTGCTCAAAGTTCGAGTATAAATTTGTCGCAAACTTAGATTATCTTTCGCGTCGACACTGGCCGTGAATTTCGTGACCCGAACGTACAATATTTTAATACGGCAATCTCGGAATTTTTTTTTTAAGCACTGAAATATAACTGTAGACGATATACGAGGAAACCCCGCAGTTACAATAATAGTTCGCGCTTTCGCGGGCGATAATTCGAAGGCTCAACTTTGGACAATCGCGAGTTTCGAGTCTTAAAGATATGAAACAAAAAAAAAAGAAAAAGTGATGGAACGATTTAATTTTTTGTTTGCTACCGTCGATTTATTTGCATTATTATTATTGTTCATTGGATCAGTAGTTACGTTATGAAAAAAAAACTACGAGAAAATGTTTTAATTTGTATTTATCGCTTGCCAATCAGTATGCCAATTTGCACTCTGCGTCGCATTATATATATATATATATATTACATATATATGATGATATACCTGTATAACACGTGTCTCTATTATTCTTTCCTTTATTGTCTCTTTGATACGAATTAATCAATGAATTTCATGATTACGAGACGAATATTTTTCAACGATGGAAAAAAAAAAATCTGATTTTATTTGCAGCGAAACCACAGCGCACTGATCGGCCCGCTAGGAGGCATTGTTTCATGATATTATGAATCCATCATGCATTTTCGGTAGATATACAAACGAAAAAAACTAAAAAAAAAATCACTAAAAAAAAAAGATTCTTAAAAAAGAAAATTTATCTATAACTAACGATCTTCATCGCGCGGTTGTAATTATTTTTTCATCAATGTGCTTGAAATTATATATTGAATGTATAGCGAAAAGAAAAAAAAAACAAAGGGGAATGATGTAAAAAAAAAATCATAACTGCCAATTTATGCCAAAAATAAGTCTGAAAAAAAAAAAAAATGAAAAAAGAAATTGTTTTTCCGCGTCAAACGAAAAAAGGATAAAAACGCTTTACTGAAATAAAAACTTGCAAAAAAATAAAACATTTTTTTTTATCATTGAATGAACATAGCGATTAGAAAAACATCATTCCTCTTGAAATTTTACGCTAATCAAACGTGAGAAACAATGAGCTATTTTTTTGCCTAAACTTATTATTCCTCGAGTCGTAATAACGAAAAAAAAATTAAAATAAACTCTTAACGATTAAATCGTCAAACGGTTGTTCGGCAGAGTTGTCTACAAAAATATATATACAAAACTTGCGAAAAAAGAAAAAAAAAACGTGCGCGAGATAATAAACAAACTATAATAAAATGGCTTGTTGCTTCTATCCACGGCGAATTGGCGTTAATCGACAAAGTCGACGCGTCGCACTGACGAATTCAGTCTCAAGATATATAACCCGGGAATCTCTGGTAATAATTCGAAAAAAAAAAAAAAAAAAAAAAAAAAAAAAAAAAAAAAAAATGTCAACATATTTTTTTTATCGTTCATTTAACATTCATTATTATTTACATTGCGCAACAACACGAATATTGACACGTTGTAGCCTTAGAATAAAAATTGGGTACTACAACGTAAAAACGAAAGATTTACCGCTACGGGTTTTAAATTCAGCCTATTCACCAACAAACAAAAACACAAGTCACAGTGTCGTAATTTTCTTTTTTTTTTTATTATTATTTTTTAAAATATTAGAACGTAAAGATTGCAACGAAAAATTCATCATCTTGAGCGTTCCATCGATTTTCGAGGGGAAACAGGAGCGTTCACAGGGGAAGAAAAAAATAGTTCAAGCATACGTGTCCGTACTTATCGATAACGTAGTCAAAGTGGAAGTTTTCTATGACGTCGCAGTCTACTCAATAATAAAGTTCCGTCGTGTCAGTGAACTCTCCATATTGATCCTTCTTCCACGGTGCTTCATTGCGAGTCGAACGTGTGCACCTTGCGCAATGTTGTATTGCCGTATAACGTGCACCAGTATCGTAACGATCGAACATACGTTCTCTGAATACTATCGCGATATTCTAGAGCTGTCGGAAAGTCACGAAAAAAAAAAGAAAAAAAAAACGATAGAATCAAAAGACTTCGGAAACTGGAACAATAAAGTTTTGATGAGAAAAGTAAAACTGTTGATTGCATCGACTATTCAATCTCTATATGGCTATTTTACAATTCAATATGTGACAATTATGCGTCAAAATGCTGGCTATGGACTGCTAAAAGTAGATAATTCGGTGTTAAAAATTGTCTATCAAACGTTGACTAATTAGTCGGCTTCAACAGTTGTCTGTTGCTCGTGGATTTTTGACTTCTAACTTCAATAATATTGTCGTTATTATGCCTCAATACATCTTGGTATTTGTCTTAATAACTATTAGGTGTTGATAATTAACTATTGGATGTCAAGAGTTCATTATTGTGCTTCAATAGATGACTATTATTCAACTGTTGAAAATTTCGCATGTGGAACGTTGACGATTTTCGAGTCAAACAATTCGTCGTTATGCTTCAAAAAATTACTATGTGGTGTTAACAATTGACAATTTAACGTCAACAGTTCATTATAATGCTTAAGTAGATGACTATTGAGTATTAAAATCGGAACGATAGATCTTTGAAGTTGAAAACACTGCTGCAACAACTGTCTAATGACTATTGAAGGTGAAGAATCAACATTTTCGTAACAGATGTCTATTGAGTGTTATAAATTGACTATTCAACGTCAACAGTTAATTGTAATGCTTAAGTAGATTACTGTTGACTATTGAAACCGAAATATTAGGTCTTGCAGTTGATAACAATGCTTCAACAATTGTCTATTAGACGTCAAGAATCAATAATTTCACGACAGTGAACTATCGAGTACCAAAAATTGACTATTCGGCGTCAACACGTAATTGTAATGCTTCAATAGATGACTATTGAGTATTGAATTGAATTACAGATTGTGGCAGTTGATTATAATGCTTCAAAAATTGACTATTGCGTGTTACAAAAGGCCTATCGAACGACAATATTTTGTTACTTAGCGTCAACAGATGATAATTCGACATTGATCATTGATCATAAGATGACAAAAATCAATAATTGCGCAGCAGTTGATTATTGAGTGTTAAAAATTAATTGGCACGTCAACAGTTATATTCTATTCTTCAACAGTTAATTATTGAGCGAGAACAGGCTATTGAGTATTGTAAATTGACTTTTCCTAAATCGAATTGGCATTCGAGGATCTTTAGCGAAGGAAACCAAAGTTCGAATCCGAAAATTCGAGGGAACCTTAAAATGTTGGATTTTTCACGCGATCGATATATTATTAACGACGAACGTAGGTGCGATGTCTAAATAATTTTTTTTTCTCGTCAAACGAATAATTAACGCAAATAGCTTCATTCGGTATATTAATAGTAATAATGAATAATAACTATAGTATAAATATTATATATATATATTTAACGATAACAGTGTAACGCACTTGTCCAAAGTTTCGCTCCTTTGTCATTGACGATTCGGTTTTATATATTATTCTTTTTAGTTTTCTTTATTTTTTTTTATTATCTTTTCATATAATTGGGCTAATCGGTCTATTTGTAATTTACACCGATGAATTACCAGACAACAGAAAAAGACTGAAACGCGAAGTTCTATTATAATCAGTATTAAAAAAAATTGAATGAAAAAACAAAAAGATAGTGATTGAGGGACGGAGTTGGAATATATTGAAACGAAAAAAAAATATATAAAAAAAAATGGAGTAATTGGTATTTTAAATATGAAGTATACAATTTTGTCGACTTTTTACAACCAAAATTTGTCCTTTTTGGCTTCTTACACCCACGAGACATACACAACGTATGAATTAATCGATTGTATACATAGCGATATATCGATATAATATATATAATTGTATCTGAGCGTAAAAATTTGTCGATAGACTCAATTCGTAAATGAAACGAATTGAAAAAAGAAAAAATTTAATATGTCGAAAAAGAAAAAAATTAATTATTTTTTTGTTTATATATATATATATACACACACTGTTTGCTCTACTGTGAAGAGGAGCCAACGAGACTCGTCTATAGCACATACTATTTGTCTAATAGCTTTTATGGTATAACAAATAAATTAAATATACTTACGATGCGTTTATTCATTTTTTCGAAAACCCTCCGCCGTCGATTGCACCACTATTCTTCGAGGATCGAGAAGGTAAAAAATAATCTACGATCAGTATATATATATATTTTTTTCATTGTACCATTATTTTTTATTTCATCCTTATAGGTAATTTCATCGATGACCGACGAATAGCGGACTAACATTGACCATTTAATTGGAGATATCTTTGTTACAGATTTTTGTGGGTTTCTTGTTTCTTTAATTATTTTTTATTTTTTTAAATTTATTTACGACATCGAGCGTACGGTATTCCGCAAACGCCGGCTTGTTATTCCTTTTTTTTGTTTCTTTTGCTTGGCAAAGCAAAAAATGAGGACATTCTCTCATCTCGTCGCAAGGATATGTGGAGATTCGTTTGTCCACTTCGCAAACATTATCCGAGCTCCATGCGCGCACAGATATTTACAGAAGTTGCTGGAGATTACATTATTTATAAGAAAAAAAAAAGTCATTTTTTCGTTTTTTTTCTATTTTTTTCTGCTTCACACGCATTTGCGTCTGTGTGTATTTTTTTTTATTTCATTTTTTTTCTCGTCACCTCGCGTCATTATTTTCTATTTTTCAAGCAAATATCTAATAGGGCGTCGAAGTTTGTGAATTATTTACAAAGTGGGGGTAATGGCCCTCTCGCAGTTCTCGTCTCTCCTTTTAGTCCCAAAGTCTCGAGCCTCAATGAGATACAAAACAAATACAATGATCGTAAGTTGTGTGTTTTTTTTTCTTTCATTTTTCTATATTTATAATGCGTATAAAAAATGGAGAAGGGGAAAGGGGACGTGAAGTTCGAGTCGCGCGATTTATAATGGAGATATTTTGGTTGGATCGATCGTTATCGACAATCGAACGACCCGACGTCCTAAAAAAAATAGTAAACGATAAAACTCCGGGTTTTCTTTTTTTTTATAGTTTGCAGTTGAAAGGGATCGAATCGAAATAAATCATTAATTCTAATCTTCAATATAATACTTTGATTAATTACGCGTATCAATAAAAATTGGTTTTTGTTTAATGCGCCGCAGAGTGGCAATTTCTTTCATTACAACAGAAAAGAATTGTAAATTTTGATTTTTGAATCTTAACTTTTAATTTTTTTCTTTTCTCAACTTTTTGCGAATTCATTTTAATCCATTAAAGAAATGTCCGATTGGCGAATCACCTTAAGATTTTTTTGAATGAAAAACAAAAAGATAATTCACCACACGAAAAATTTGCAAACAAAACTTCAAATTTGAAGAAATTAAATTTTTTAATGCGACGGATTGAACGATATAAACGTTTTTTGATTTTATTTTTTTTCTATTTTTTTTTCCGATCGTTTTGACGAATTATTTCGAAATATGCGGCGGTTTTTTAAGTAAAAGAATTTTTTTTTTCTTTTACTTAAAAAACGCGCCGCGTGAAATTCCTTTTTTTTTAACGTAATGGAATAAAATCCGAATGCACGTAATTTCTAATCGTTAAAAAAAAAATCGATACATTCACCAATATCAAAGGCGTCTCTTCGTTTGTCTTAAAAAAAAATTGCGACGAAAAAAAATTGAAGTAATGAATTAGATAATTCCAAACCAATTACATACTTCAAAAAAGTTTAAGAAGTCAGTTCACGAAGTGGTCGAGAAAAGATGTTTGGCAAAGTGCCTTCGCGCGGAAAATCAATTAAATTTAATTTCTGTTCGTACGAAAGTGGGACGCAATTTTCTTTTTTTTCTTCGACAATTAATTTGAAGATCAGTATTTTTCATTTTTCCATTTGACTCGATCTCTTTGACCGCTTATCAGTCGGGAGTTTATAAAAGAAATTAAAAAATCTCAATGCGGCTGCCACGTTGCAAAAAAAAAAAAAAACAAACGGTTAAATAATTATACTCCTCACAGTTCGATTAATCGCGTCGAATAATCGCAATTATAAACGTATACTCACTCACAGCTAACATTATATCGTTATCGTTACAATTACCATCATACGGTATAATGCATTAAAAAGAAAAATGTATATCGTACGAAAACGAAGAAAAGAAAAATAAGAAGACGTATTGTAAATGATAAATCGTTAGCAAACTTATCGATCTAACAAATAATAATTATTATCATTATAATAATTATGATGATAATCGATAGATGAAAAATCGCGTCTATCTTGAATATACAGAAAAAAAATGATATTTATTTACAAATACAATGATTCAAGCGAATTTTTTGTTTGTCTGTTTTGTTTTTTTGTTTTTTTTTTCTCTCATTCGTATCGTTCATTTTCCCCGTTCATTGAGGAAACTCACCAGCAGGAACAGTGTAGTGTACATTAACTATCTATCATAATATAGTTACTATTTTAATGGAGATGAAGCGCATGTTTTATCTTTTTCTTTTTTTCATTCTGTTTCTCTTTTTCATCGTATTATCTTTTTTTTTCGCGGACTGGAATAATTTTTACGAGCTTTTTTTTGGTTCCTATTTCTTTTTTGCGAGTCTTCTTTATTTTTTTTTTGTTGTAATAATTGATGATAAGAAGATCGCGCGTTTGCGTGCACTGAACTCCGAGTCTTTTTTTTTTTGCCGACAGAAAAATTTGTGATCGAAGCGTTGTTACAAAAATATTCGAAAGACACGAAAGTTATTTTGCTTTTTTTTCTCATTTTTTTCAACATTTCTAGAGCATTTTTTTTTTTTTTCATCGTTTTTGTTTTTTTTTTTGTAAAATCGGCGCGTGAATTATCGAGTCGGGACCCACTCTCTCTTTCTCTCTTTCTCTCTCTCTCTCTCTACATATGTACTCGCAAAAAAAAAGAAAAAAAAAATAGCACACATTCTGTTTATCAATTTTGCTCTTTCGTTTTTTTTTTTTTTCGTGTCCTCTCACACTCGCTTATCGACTAAGTATCTAATTATACTTACAATTTAGAAGTTAAGTTTTTTGCAATTAATTTCATTTCATTGAAATGTCTCTTGTGTCTGTATGTACCTTTTTCTTTTTTTCTTTTTTCAAACCGTACAATCCTTGGATTCATCATTCGTCGTATTCATCCGATTTGTTGATCGTATCATAAATGCGTAAAAAAAAATCAAAGAAGAAATTGAAAAAAGAAAAAAATCTAATTGTAAACTTTTTTCATTTGCCTTTAAGAACAAATAAAAAATCGTCACAATTCCAGTTTTACGTCTGTAGTTGTTTTCTTTTTTTTTTCTATAAATCTCATCATTTTTTATTTGTCTTGTTAAGGTAAAAAAAACGGAGGTTTGTTTGCACTCGACGACTATGAGAAAAAAAAAAAAAAAACAAATGAAAGCTAAAATAAAAAAAAATTATCATTCGTTCGTACATTCATCTTAGGCACATCTTTCACACATCGAAAAACGAAGACTCGAAATTAATCAGCATTGAGCGAGTCGACGAGTTAACAATAAAAATAAAAGAAAAAGAAAAAAATAGTCGAGACTCGACAGAAAAATGGATCACAAAATCAATAACGAACTGTTCTCGCGTTGCTTTTGTTATTTTTTTTCTTCTTTTTTGTTTCTCTTCGGAAGATTATTTTCTAAAAGTTCGATAGTCACAATATTAATATCGCAAAACTGAATTCCTTCCTATTTTTATCTATGCGACACGAGAACAGATCGGCCGTAGACGACATTATTGGCAAAAGGCTTAACAGATGAGTTTATTTTTTGTTTTTTTTTTTTGCTTTTTCGTTTTTTTTTTTTTTCTAGTATTACCAGGAATTATTAGTTTTTTTGTATTGTTGTTGTTGTTTTAAGGATAATCTTATATTTATGTGTGTTGATGATCGCTCATGTGGCATAACGCTTTGTCCACAATCGCGCTATGCGATCGTGTTCCTCGCGATTTTGCAGATATTGCGTTGCTATACTGCCCACCAGTGGGTCGGCTGTAAAAATTTCGACAGAGTTAAGTATCATCGAAAATGTAAATTGTTTCTTACGCATAAACATCGATTGTTATGGATTTTGGGGCTTTTCGTCTGTTCTCTTGTTGAAGAATGTTTGTCACATTTTGTCGTCTTCGCGGTACAACTGTTTGTTTTCATAAAAAAAAAAAAAATGTTAACGACTACACGAGAGCAAAAAATCGGTTGAGAATCTCCGGAATCGAATTCCTCAAAAATCGTTAAAATCGATCGAATGTTAAGAAATGTTCCCTGTGCCTCGTGGAAGTTCAAGGCGGTACATTTTTTAATATTACTATTTTTCATAATCCAGCGACGTTTTTGTATCGCGTATTCGAAGATTTTGAGGAGATTTTTTCAACTCTTGAACACTCACCTGGATTGCAATCCGTAAGTAGGGAACAGATCGACAATAAAACCTTCGAGATCGTTAACGCTGGCGACCAATTGTCTTTCAGTATATCGAGACATATGACTCCCTGACTGTTTATGTTGCAGTGGTAAATACGCGTTCGGAATGTTACCTGAAATAAGAAAGAGAAAAAAAATGATATAAATCCATAAAAAATATCGAAAAAACATGACTATTATTTGCAAACAAATATATTGGGTACAGATATATATTTTGGTGACCGACGATCTGAATTTCATTATTAAAAGAAAAATCCACGATAGCATATCGATTTTTCTAAAGTATTGAATCATTAAACTGCAAACTGCAGAAGTGACGATTAACGATATCTTTACACTGATTTCCGCCTTTATGGAGAGTGTATCGTTACATTTCCAATGAAAAGTGAGATTCGGAGAGAATTTCAAAGACCTGTTGATGAGATAAAAATCTTAAAAAAAAACTGATGAAAAATCTCCGGTAATCTTAACTTTTTTTCTGTTGAACTATGAGAACGCGAGAAATTAACTATCGCGATGAGAATAGGGCGTTAGATTTTCATTTGCGGCGTCGATTAGCACTGGTAAATTAATACAATAGTAATAAACTTCTGAGGTTCCATTCGTAATGCAGACTTTGAAAAATATTTTCAATACCTTTCTATCAAACTAAACGTTCTGTAAATAAATTCATTTGGGTTTTTTCATCGACACAGAATACGCCTTAACCGTTCAATTACGAATACCACTGCCATTCTTAGAGAAAAATTTGATAAGAAGAATAAAATTTTGATAAGATCAGAAGATTAGAAGAAATTGATAAGATGGACGTTGTAATTTCTTCTTACTTTTTTTCGGATTTTTCCCAATTCAAAAAACACTTCGAAGATTCGGATCTCAAAAATTGAAAAACTTAGCATTCGAGGGTTTTGCATAGACGAAGTACATCCCCAATAAATATTTTAAATACTTGATAAGATAGTTTGATTCAATATTTCGGTGGTAAATAGCTACAGATGAAAAAAAATGAAAACTGAAAAGCGTTTCATAGACTGGAGAAACGTTCAAAGATGTAATTTTACGGTTCGAATGTTGAGAACTATGCGAATGAAGCGCATGTTCTTCGGTCTTTGATTGTCGGTTAATGAAATAATGAATTTAAAAAAATCCATCAATGCTTAAAAAAAAAAAATTCTCCTCCGAACGCTCAATTATTTGAAGGAAAGAATTTAATTTTGACGAATGGTAGTTTTGAAAATTTATAAATTTGTTTGTAGGACATTTTGCGAGAAATGTGTTACTAACCTTTGGGGGTTTGAAAGGATATTCGGGTGAAAAGTGGATGTCGAGAAAGAATACACCGCCTTCGTAAACCGAACCGGGAGGTCCCAAGATCGTCGATACCCATTCGTAAAGATTGTCGCCTTTTGGTCCGGCGCTGTAACGGAAACAGAGATTAAAACAAATGTTACAAATTTATCGTCGATCTCCCATTTGTATCATTTTTTTGTTTTTTTTTTTGTATTACTTGCCTGCAATTGGGCGGAGGATCTAAAGTAATCTCCGCCAATTCCTTTTGTATCCTAAAACAAACGGAAAAATCAATAATTAGCAAAAAATTTCTCCGCGCCAAATATTGGATACAAATCCATCAAAACTGTGTATTGGAATACCCTTCAACAGTCGCCCCGTGAAGTGCAGAATCAACGATTTTAACACGAGTCTTTTTTTTTTTAACTCCCACATCGGTTTTTTTTTTTTCGTCGGAATCGTTGCAACGAAAAACTATAAATTTTATTTTTATTTTTGTCTCATTAAAATGCTTATAGAAAAGCGGTGGTTAAGTTTATTTATAAATAATAATTTGTGGAAAACAATTCATTTACAAATACAACACTTTCCTTCGGGAGTAAACAAACGAATAGACGAATTAACAACGAGAGATGTTCATAAATCGATGCAGCTGCTTTTCGTCTGACCTTTTGGCCGAAGTGCCCAGTGCCTTCGACATTTTTGGATTCGGCTTGGCTTCCTTGTTTTCCGGTTTGTTGTCCGCCAACGAAGAACCTCTTCCTCTTCCTGTGCCGCTCGATCCAGCGCCCGATGACATATTTCTAGAAATCGAATTAAAAAAACGTGTATAAACGAACTTGTAGTTACTTTCTTTTTTTTATATATTAACTATATTAGTAATATTATATTAATATTTTATAAATTAACTTTAAAATCACTAAAAATGCATGAGATCGAAAATCGAAACCCGAATAGAAATTTAACTCGATTTGAAAAACGAAAAAATAAAAAAAACACGAAAAGATAAATTTTAAAAGAAAAAAAAAATTCTCTCAATGAATACTTAATAAACAGAATAAAAATCGATTATATCAAAATTCAAAATCGAATGAAAAAATATCCGCATTGCTGCAACAATGTCTGCAGCCTGTTGTCCCAAAATGCTAGTAGACAAAAATAATAAGAAAACAAACAAAAACATTGCAAAGAAAAATGAAGCGTACAAATTATGAATAGACAATCTTAAAGTGTGAAAATGATGAGAAAAAATTGTAACACGTAGCGAAAGAAACAAAAAATTTTTGTAATTTGGTTCTCCAAATCGTAGTTACGTTACGATTGCAATTCATGATAAAAAAAAAATAGAATTGTTAATTCCTCCAAATCGGATGGAAGTTTCCATTGAAGAATTTACAAACTTGTAGAAAAATTGTAAACGATAACAGAAAAAAACATAAAATGTTCATTTCTCCTAATTTCTTGGAAAAACATCTCAACAATGTATCGCAAATGGTGTTGCGCAGCGAAACATTAATTGTTTTCATTCAAACCGATAACTTTCATGGATTGCAAATCTTATCGCTTCTTTGCCGCAAATTTTTTTTTTTTTGGGTGAATAATCGTTGAGACAAACAAATGTTTCAATGCTTTAATAAAAACTCTGCCTATCCGTCAAATTCAATTTCGTCGCATTAGACGGAGGGTCAGGCGTAGCGTTGCGATTTATCATCTTCACACCGACGTTGCGTTTTTGCCACAAGAAGTGCAATCTTTTTTTTCGCCGCAGAAACTCGACAGAACTCGAAAAATTGCAACATTTTAACCACCAAAGAAAAACAAAAAATCAATTCGAAAAAAACTGTAAGACAAAGGTATTTTCACGAAAAAAAAAATTCGGAGCGGAACAAAAAAAAATCGTCAAACTACCGCAAAGCGTCGTCGAGTTCGATGACGAACCTCAAAAATCGCGAACGAAAATGAAAAAAACTCGTAAGAAATGTAGACAATCCCAAAGCGTTTCTTCCGTTTGTTCGACAGAGAAGGTTAGTCCAAATATGCGTCGCCCAAATTTCGAAGGAATTGCGAAAATTCCGAAAAAAAAAAAAACCGACAAACAAAATTCTTTTGAAGAACATCGTTAGATATAACACAAAAACTCACAACAATCTTCCGGTCAAAGAGGTAAAAAAATGTTTGCAAAGTTTTTATGAATATATGTTAAAGTATTTATGTCGTTGATATTTGTTTGTACCTCGTATCTCGTTTTCGCACGCCGTGTTTGCGATCTCTGTGTCGTGGGTCCAGGGCAAGTTGGGATATATGTTTTTTTTTTGCCTTCGCGCACTTCACAAGTTTTGCGCTTTGTTACGATCTTTTTTGTTTATTTTTTTCCTTTCGATAGTTGATACACAGACGTTTTTTATTTTTTATCAAAGATTGAGATCTTTTTTTTTTGTGAAAAAAAAGCGGACGAGACCGAGTAGACGACGTGAGATTATCGAGAAAGCGTGGTGGGATTACGATAAAGTATTTGGGAGTTAAGAATTTTTGATGCTCCGATGGTTTTTGGTTCGCGTAACTGGAGTCGATGGAGATTTATATATCCGTGATAAAGCTTGTGTTTGGCAAACCGGGCGCGTCTTCGCGCCGGGGAATCCGAGCCGCACGACGAAAACGAAACAACGACGGCGACGACGACGACGACGACGGGCAAGCAAACGATGACCGACCACACGACGATGACCAGCCGAGAGACGAGCCTTTGGCTGTACTACTATAATCTTTTTTTTTTTTTATTCGCTTTTTTTTCGTCGTTGTAGTAGTGCCCTCGGTAGATATATACGCGCGACTACCAGGAGGAACGGATCCCAGGAGAAAGGGAAACAGCGGCGAGTTACGGAGAAAGGGAACAACTGCTCGGTCGGAGGGAGACGGTGCGACAATGGACGGTTTGACTATACACACGAGAGGCATCTTCTATCGTAAATCACAAACTATCCCTATCGCCTTCATATTTTGATTTTTGAATATCAACCGCGATATATTTTGTAAAAATTGGAAAAGAATGAATAAAAATACATTATCGACGAGAAACGAAAAGATTTACAATGATTTTTGGTTTTTGAGGAAATTGATTAATTGATGTTTCGAAAAAGTTTGGCGCAAATTTTCTTTACCAAACAGACAATGAAAAATGATAAATTTTGTGTTTGGAGGTTTTTGATGCGAAAGTTAAGATTTTCGAATTAACAGCATACGAAGATGCAGTTCTGGACTATCGCATGAGGCTATAGAAATAATCATCGCCAAAGTTTGTCAAATTATGAAGTTAGATGTAGCAACCGAAGAAAATAGTCACTATACGTCAGAATCTTAAACGTTTATCGATCGAAAATAATTAATCTACTTGCCAGTTATCCATCGTGATTCCTCCAGAGTCGTTTTTCCGGAAAAATTCAACACTAAAATTTTGTTTACGAAAGATTTTTATTGTATTAATTATTTCGAAATAACGCGGTCCATTATTTTACCGGAAGTTGGTTAACCTCTCTCTCGCGTTTTTCTCTAGACGCTAACAATGTTGTCGCACAACCAAAATATTACTAAAGATCATGGAGTCACTTCCGATCCGGTGACTTCACGCGTTATTGTTGGTAATCGTGCGTTTCAGGTTATCTTCGAGTGTTTGACATGTAAATAGACTAGTGGTGGATTAAGAGAAAATATTAATAATTATTCGGTTCTGAGTACAATTACAAAGATTCGAGGGTTTCGATTAATATTGCGACAAACGGGTGAGGAAAATTCAGCAGGATGGGGAAGCGACAGCATCAAAAAGACAAAATGTGAGTTGTTTACGTATTTGTCGTTGCATCAGATTATTTTAAGGTTAGATGTCGATTTATCAATAATTAAACGACTAAGTGTAAACGACCATAAATTGATTCACTGTTGGTAAAATAACGAAAAACAGTCTTTATGGACAAAATTAACAAACGTTAATATATCTATAAAATTAATAATATCTTTCGTAAAAATAGGATATTTCGAGGTTAAAGTCAGTTAATTTGTATTATCTATTAAATCACTACACGCATAAATTGTGCGAACTTTGTAACCATCTAATTTTTTTCCATATCAAAATTTTAAACAAGAAAGTCCATTTGAACATTCTGATGTCGCTATTGATAGAGTTTTTTTTTAATTGGACGTTACATTCCATGATGTTTATAGAATAATTTAAAAACCTGACGGCTTCCCTTGAATTTACTTATTTGTATAATAAAGAAATTTTGATAACGGACAATTGTCAATCGTCAGTTGTATAATTTTTGGCGACTGAAAAATGTTTGCATCCCTAAAATGAACAAAAATAAAAATGTATTGAAACAAGAATCGTTACTTATGATAATAACGGTAAAATTTTTGGTCTAATAAAAAAAAATTGATTTTTAATGAATAGTCAATTTTGCTAATATTCAATTTCAAAATTTCGAAAATTGTATTGAAATTTTTACTTGAATAAATGTTATTCCATTTTGCAGTGAATTTTTTACGATTTAACATAAAAATAATTAAAATTCGGGATAACATTTTTTTTTTAGAATTACCGCATCGGAGAAATAGATTTTTTTCGAAATTAAAAAAATTTCCGAATATTGTGAAGATTAGTCTTTCCATTTCGATGAAATTTCGTCGAAATTTATTGTCGCTATTATCGTTACCGTTTTTTCATTGTTAATTAACAAAAATCATACATTTTCTATAGGTACCTCACGTACACGGAGTGGACGACTCTGTACGGTGGAAAAAAGTCCGGTAATCTCGAGGAGAGCGAAGACACGACGTTCCGACGTTTACCGTACGATCACTGCTGCCTGAGTCTCTTGCCGTTCGAACATCCGTACTGCGATCCGCAGGGCAACGTTTTCGAATTGGAAGCTATACTCGCCTACGTTAAACACTTTAAACACAATCCAGTAACCGGCAAACCTTTCGACGCTAAATCATTGATAAAATTGAATTTCCACAAAAATGCCGAGGGACAGTATCATTGTCCTGTGCTATTCAAGCCGTTCACCAAACATTCGCACATCGTTGCCGTTAAAACCACCGGCAACGTATTCTCTTGGGAGGTATAAGGCCTTTTTTTGTCTAAAACTTTTTTTTTTCGTAAAGAATTAATCATATTTTTGCGAACAGAATTTCGCGAATTTTCGCACGATAATTAAACTTTTTTTTCAACTACCTTAATAAACATACGAAAAATGTAGAAAATTGAAAACTGAAAAATCGTAAAATTGCAAAAAATATACTGATATCGTTATTAATAGTGATAAATGAAATAATTATTTTTTAGGCTGTAGAGCAGTTGAACATTAAGACACGCAATTGGAGAGATCTCGTTAACGATGAACCTTTCGTGAGAAAAGAACTCATCACTATACAGGATCCGACAAACGCTACGAAATTCAATCTCTCGACTTTTCATCACATAAAAAATAACTTGAGGGTTGAGGATGAAGGTAATTTCATAATCCGGCATTTTTCATACACGTTATTAATTCGCTTCAAGAATTTTTGAGAAAAATATCAGCAATTTTACGTCCGGAAAAAAGAGTAAAGAATAAAAAAAAATCTTTTTTTTTTATAATCAAAATATCATAAATATCGCAACTTATGAAACATATTTCGATTAATTTTTTTGGCATTCCAACGAAAATACACGTTTAGTTTGAATTATTTCCTGAAATTTGTATATTTCATATTTTTAAACTAAAAGAATTTTTTTTTCTGAATTATTGTTCGTTCCTTTTGTAGAAACGATCAGAGAACGCAACGATCCAAACGCCAAACTTAAAACTGTTTCGAATCAGACGAAGGAAATCTTAGCGGAGCTCGAAAGAGACTACAAACCTGCGGAGACTAAGGAAGCGGCACCGAGAGAAAAGGCCGACAAATTTAATGCGGTTGGTGACAAATATTTCACTATAAATTTAATCTTTCGTTATGCAAAATCTCATACATCGCTATTGGATTTTTGAAATTATTTATTTATTTTTTTCAATTTTATAGGCACATTATTCCACCGGTGCGGTAGCCGCCGGTTTCACATCGACGGTGATGCCGAGAGAAATGATACATGAAGCCGCAGTCGTCGCCGAGGATTCTGTACGTTATGAGAGGGTAAAGAAAAAAGGTAAACAATTATGTTAAAAATAATTTAACAATTTAATGATTGTTATTATTAATATTTCTTTTTTAATTTTATGTAATTATGAAAAACATAAATTACTTTAAAAATCGTAGATTAGATAATTCATTTATCATTGAAAAACATTTTTCAGGATACGTAAGAATTCTCACGAATTTCGGAGCTCTGAATCTCGAACTTCATTGCGACATTGTGCCGAAGACTTGCGAAAATTTTATGAAACATTGTCAAAACGGTTACTACGACGGAACAAAGTTTCACAGATCCATACGTAACTTTATGGTGAGTTATATGCATAGAATTTGACTTTTTCTACTTTTGCAAAATATTACAGCAATAAAACAAAGTTTAATCTGACAATTTCGTAGATTCAAGGAGGCGATCCGACGAACACCGGAAACGGTGGAAACTCTATTTGGAACAAACCTTTCGAAGACGAATTTAAACCCAATTTGGTTCATCAAGGACGCGGCATTTTGTCGATGGCGAATTCGGGCACCGATACCAACGGATCTCAATTGTATGTTGAATAATTTTTATTTTTCATTAGAAAAGATTTTGCGTTTCTCGTTGACGATATTAAAATGAAAAGTTCCATTTTTTCTTTCGAGATTTGAAACGGAAAGAAAAAAAATTAAAAATTAACAGAATTCTTACAATTTTTTGGTAAAATATTTCGTGTATTTGAAAAAAAAAAAAAATGTTTTCAGTTTCATTACATTTCGTTCCTGTCGTCACTTGGATCGAAAGCACACGATTTTTGGGAAAATAGTCGGCGGTCTGGAAACGCTAAATGCAATCGAGAAGATCGAAGTCGACAACAAGGACCGACCTATAGAGGACATAATTCTTCAAAGAGCTCAAGTATTCGTGGATCCTTATCAGGAAGCTGACGATCAATTGGCTGCAGAAAGAGCCGCGGAAATTGCTAGAGAAGCGGAAGAGGCGAAAAGAAACAGTGTAAACGCGAAACCGGATACAAGTAATGTTTTGAAAGCGTACCGATCGGGACCCGGAAAATATCTTCAAATGTCTAAAGATGGCGACAAGTAAGCGATGAAATTTACGTTTCATTTTTTCACATTTTTAAATCGATATCTAACGAAAATTTAAAAGTATTGTAATAAAATTTTAATATTATTCTAATGAAACTCACAGAATTCTAATAACATTATATAATCATCAAAATGAATGAAAAAAAAAAATTAATCAAATTTTCAGATCCGGAAGCAGCGGATCGACAAGTGGGGAACCACCTGCGAAAAAGAAAAATGCAAAGTCATCGTATTCATTGGATTTTTCATCGGCAAAAGTATTTTAAACAGCACAATAGAATTATTAAAAACAATATGATTTTTGTAATAATAATAAAACGTAAGAATTTCCGACAGAAGATATTAGTTACTTATTGTGACATTTTTTTTATCATCAATCAAATGATAAAAACATTACTACCGTTGCAAAGAACTAATAATAGTGTAACTGAAGTTTATCCGGCGAATGACAATTGTAAAGACGCGAAAGAATAAAATATCTCAAGTTATATTTATTTCGCTGTGTCTACAGTAACGCATGCGTGACTCTTGCGTAGAAATAAAAGTAACGCAAAGCTCACGTGACTCTTGCTATTTTTTTTATAGTCACGCAGTTTTTCTTATTTTGCCGCACTTTGCGTCACTTTCCACTTTTCGTTAAAGTAACGCATGAAAAGTTCTCGTCACTTTTGGATAATTATAAAAGTAACGCAAATTCCAATTATGTCATGGTTTCCGTCCCAAACAACATAAAAGTCACTAGACTCCAACCAGCGTTCGCACTGGGGTACGTTCCGAAAATCAGCGCCGGGCGACTTTTCTCTCTTTCTCACCACGAATGAAAGAAAGAGAGAGAAGTTCGGAACGTACCTCTGGGGTACGTTCCGAATCAGCGCCGAACGAACTTTCCTCTCATTCTTTCATTCGCGGTGAGACAGAGAGAAAAGTCGCCCGGCGCTGATTCGGAACGTACCCCTGATGGTTTCGGTGTCGCCGCACGCAGCGGTTTGCTGTGATGGGGTAGGCAATAAGCCGAAAAAAATAAGACACAAAGAACGGCTATGCAAAGTGGATGCACCATTAAAAATTAATCATTCGATCGCAGGTAACGAGTTTGCAAAACTTTGAATTCTGCAAGCAAGCGATCTCAACATTTTTCAACAACTTTCATTCCTTAAATTTTTGAATGAATTGATAGCTGAGTTGATTGAGTTGTCTCTTTTGTATCCCGAAGATTCCCGGTTCAAATCCACAGAGCGACATTGTTTTTTTTTTCATTACAGCTCGATCGATTTGGAATCGCATGTAATCAGTGCCGCTAGTTGAGAGTTCAATTCTTTATCATTATTATAAAACGATTAAATTGCCAATTGATTAGATTGTAATGGTTTTTAAACTTTCACAAAAATTAAAGTTTTTTTAAAAAGATTTCGTTCGGGACTTCAGACACAGGGATACCACAAAAAATGAGCATACAAGACAAGGACTATGGGAAATAAGTGTCAATAGAATTCAATATATGATATTATTGCGTTTCAGTTAATCTTACGAAAGAACTAAAAATATTAAAATCTTTGAAATTTGTGAACAAATCTTAGAATCAAATATTTATTTATCACAATATTCTTATTTGGTACCGCACTTGTAACCAGTCAGATAAGATTTTTTTTACCAACTGTTTCATCGAATGATTGGTTCTTATTCATGACTCATAGAAATAAAAAATTTGTTTTTCAACTTACCTTGAGGCTGCAATCCACTATCGCAAGTTTTCGCACTTATTTCGTTGCTCGACTCGAACAATGCAACGATATTACCGCCACCATACAACGCAATGTTTACACCGGGGAGGTCTGAACAAGGGATCCGGTTGGATCCCATGTATGCCAATATTTTTTTTATTCAGAGAATGGTCTTAATTACATCGTCAATGAACTTGAATCTCGGTTCGTCGATGTAATTGAATTTTCGACTTTTCGTTTAAATACTGATGAAATATTTTTTTTATCATTAACGTTCGGTTAGGCCACATCCCTGAATACAGAATACAATTAGAAAATAAAATCCTTATTTGAAGAAAGTGCGTCTATTGGTTGTCCCTAGTTGCACCCAATAACTTGCCTTATATTGGATCGCGTAGAATTTTTGCGGGTGAATATTGGCATACATGGGATCCAACCGGATCCCTTGTTCAGAGTTACCCGGGGTACGTTCCGAATCAGCGCCGGGCGACTTTTCTCTCCTTCTCACCGCGAATGAAAGAATGAGAGAGAAGTTCGCTCGGCGCTGATTCGGAACGTACCCCCGGTGTAAAAATTGCGTTGTATGGTGGCGGGAATATCGTTGCATTGTTCGAGTTGAGTAACGACATAAGTGCGAAAACTTGCGATAGTGGATTTCAACCGTCTCAAGGTAAGTTGAAAAACAATTTTTTTTATTTCTATGAGTCATGAATAAGAAGCAATCATTCAATGACACAGTTTGTAAAAAAAATCTCATGTGACTGGTTACAAGCGCGATACCAAATAAGAATATTGTGATAAATAAATATTTGATTCTAAGATTTGTTCAGAAATTTCAAAGATTTGAATATTTTTAGTTCATTCGTAAGATGAACCTGAAACGCAATAAAATCATATATTGAATTCTATTGAGTCTCATTTCCGATAGTCCTTGTCTTGTATGCTCATTTTTTGTGGTTTCCCTGTGTCTGAAGTCCCGAACGAAATCTTTTTTAAAAAATTTTAATTTTTGTTAAAGTTTAAAAACTATTACAATTCAATCGTTTAATAATAATGATGAAAAATTGAACTCTCAACCAGCGACACTGATTACAGCCGATTCCAAATCGATCGAGCTGTAATGAGAAAAAAATAATTGTCGCTATGTGGGTTTGAACCGGGAATTTTCGGGATACAAAAGAAGCAACTCAATCAACTTGGCTATCAATTCATTTAGAAATGTAAAGAATGGAAGTTGATGAAAAATTTTGAGATCGCTTGCTTGCAGAATTTCAAAGTTTTGCAAACTCCTTACCCGCGATAGAATGATTAATTTTTAATGAGAGCATCCACTTTGCATTGCCGTTGTTTGTATCTTATTTTTTTCGACTTATTGCCTTCCTCATCGCAGCAAACCGCTGCGTGCGGCGACACCGAAACCATCAGTGCGAACGCTGGTTGGAATCTAGTGACTTCTATGTTGTTTGGGACGGAAACCATGACATAATTGGAATTTGCGTTACTTTTATAATTATCCAAAAGTGACGAGAACTTTTCATGCGTTACTTTAACGAAAAGTGGAAAGTGACCCAAAGTGCGGCAAAATAAGAAAAACTGCGTGACTATAAAAAAAATAGCAAGAGTCCCGTGAGCTTTGCGTTACTTTTATTTTTACGCAAGAGTCACGCATGCGTTACTGTAGACACAGCGTATTTATTTACACAATTTTATTATTTACAATATTCTAATTTCTTCCGGCACTTTGTTGAATAAAGTGAACGAGACGAAGAACCGCGACGGGCGTAACGCCGGGTATTCTGTTGGCCGCAGCGATCTAAAGAATCACAAAAAAATTAATTCGACAATTTTACATATTGATTTTCGTATCGCAGGGTGGCTACAAAAATTAACATAATTCGAATATTACCAAAAATAAATTAACCAAATTTTACGATTGCGGAAAAAAAAGATATTTCAAATATAAAATTTCTCTTCGATATTACTGTCGATAATTCAGGTTGTTATTGCATGAAATGCTATTACATTTAACATTAAACTTATTGTCTTTAAATTAACAAAAAAAAAACTAAAATTGCATGAGTAAAAGTATTAAAAAATCGTATAATTTAATTTAAACAAAAGTTGGAGCGAAAATACCAAAAGAAAATGAGTGAAATATTTGGCAATGTTCGCAAATAAAAAAATTTCATTATTTTGAATAAAATTTTTTTTACGTTATTCTTTTTAGTTTTATTTTTCAGAATCGAAAAATATTCAATTTTTGCTGATATTTTTTTATTTTTTATTTCTTGATATTTGAAAATTTTCATAGGTTTTCCGGACAGTAGCCACCCTGTTATAAAATAATTAATTAATCAATAAATTACGGTCGATGGTTGAGTGGCTTTTAACTTTTCAACGTCTTCTATCGATAAATTGAGGCTAAAAAAAAAAACAAAACATTTATTCGTAAAGTTAAAGTCGTATCGATGAAACAAACGAAAAAAAGAAAACGTTATATAAAAAATACTCACTTATTATAATCGATATTTGATGGTATCGTCATTTTTTCGTGGCGTCTTACTTCCCGAACTTCGTTCATCTGTTCCTTTATCGAATGTTCATACATACATTCAATCTATAAAAAAATGACCACTTTTTCTAAAGATTTCAAAGAATTATTGCCTGCAATTTATGCAAAGAACTGCCCAAATTTCTCTACTGTCGTATTGCCAGTATTTACATTTATATTTTTACGATAATCGACAGTATAAGATACCTTTAGTCTCGCAGCTAATTTTGCATCGCCACCGAGATGTCCAAAAGTCTGCGGCAGAGCTTCAACGATGTGTTCGAAAGTCACATCGTCGTTCGTTAATTTCAATAAGTCGTAAGCGCTTTTCGCCGCCGCATTTTTCGTTTTGCTCAACGGCAGTATTCGCCGCCAATCTCGTGGCTTCAATTCCACTTTTCTCAACAGTTCGATACCTTCTTCGAGATTTGATTTCATTCTTTTCGTTCTGTTTATCCTTTCGTCGGACACGCAACCAGTTTTGTAGCCTTTCTCCGTGAGACGCAAATCTGCGTTATCCGGTCGTAAGCTTAAGCGAAATTCCGCGCGACTCGTAAACATTCTGTAGGGTTCGGAAGTCCCTTGAGACGTTAGATCGTCGATAAGAACACCGATGTAACCCTCCGTTCGGCTTATCGTCAGCGACGGCTTTCTTAATACCTAAAAGAAATGGAAAATTGCAAAAGTTAACTATTTTAACTAAAAATACGGTAATAAAAAAAAAAAAGAAAAAAAAAATAGTCGCGAATATATATTTCCACATTGCTTTCTCGTATTTTTTCGACTCTTTTACAAAGATCCCTTTCGAGGCGTAGCAATAAAACGAGAAGTTCGAAATTCTCTCGAAATTCCCATTTCGATTTACAAGAAACTATCAGAATTGCGGATCCTGAGGTTTACATGAAAAAACATCTATTGCTAAACTTCTGTCTTTATTTTTATTTTTTTTCGATAATTGCTGGTTTTTCTACGGCTTTGCTTCACTTCGCAATCCGCAGTAGTATATTTATCTGCAACTACAATGACTCACTGTATTACTATAATTACAAAATCGCTTTCAGAAGATCGACAACCGATAATAGGGACATTGCCGTCATAATGGGAACACGCGATGCATAATCAACAGCTATTTGTGGAATTGGCTTCATAGTCGAAACGTCACGTTCGGGTGACTGAGTGAAGTGCTCCCGTTTGCTTCTGTAACTTTTACTACCGGAAATTTAATGGTGTCGATTGGTTTTCGGCGAATTTCGCTCCAAATATCGCTCCGTGTGAATCGATTGAATCGAATTCGAGGTGAATATTCAACTTTAACAAGTATAAGAAGAGAATAACGAGAATGGTATCCAATGAAATGGATTTCCTTAAAATTTAATCGTAGGAAGAGCCGTTTAAAAATTTAGAATATCAGTAAACAAAATCTTTTAATTCCGTTTTAATACCGAAACCAAAATTTCAATTTTCCTCTTGCAAAGAATTTTTCGTGAAAAAGGAAAAAAATCGCCTTAATTAAAAAATAAAAATTAATCATCATAAACATTTTTGTTAACCTTCGCTGCAGCATTAGTTCCGGCGATAATTCCTTGTGCCGCAGCCTCTTCGTATCCCGTAGTTCCGTTTATCTGACCGGCGAGAAATAATCCGGGTATCTTGCGAGTCTCCAGTTCGTTAGTCAATTCTCGCGGATCTATGTAATCGTATTCAACGCCGTAACCCGGTTTCACTGCGTTCGTTACAAAAGAGAATTTGATTATTTTTTTATTACGCTGCACCTGCAGTCGTCGATAATTATAAGGGCATTAATGACAATAAAAAAGGAAGAGCATTGTAGAGAAAGAACGAACAACACGAAGATAAAGTCAATAATGATTACAAAAGCTTTGACACTTTGTTATTGCTATTTCTTTTTTTACTTTTTGATATGCAAACATAATTATTTCCAAAAAATCAAAAAGACAATTTTTATATGAAAGAATCTGTTGTAGGGACCTGAAATAGAAATATTTTGAAACAACGCTGCAACCTTTTTGAAAAAAAAAATGTGAAAAGATGAAAATGTTCTCAAAAAGCGTTACAAAAAGGTCTTCGGGAGGAAAAAAGCTAAAAAATGCAAAATTTTCTTGAAAAGCGTTCGAAGGTTTGGAAATTAAAGTGTTGCAACTCTTTTAAATAAAAATTCCGATTACAATGCTTAAACGAAATATAAATAACGAGATATTTAAGTATTTTTGCATCCAATTTTCCTCACTACACGCGTAAGTACTCATTATTGTTTTTTTTTTTTATTTTTTCATTCGTAACTTTGATGTTATTATTCGAAGTTATTAAGAAACACGTGAGAAATAGCAAAAAAAAAGGTAAAAGAAAAAAGAAGTTTTCAAATAATAAAATTTCTCACCGACTTCAGCATTTTCAAATCCCGGTATACACTGCACAAGCTGAATTTGTTTGTCAGCGGGTAAAGTGCAGGATAAACCAGCGGGATAAATCAATTCCGAGTCGAGACCTTCGGGTTCGACCCAAATTTGATGTCCGGATGTATTAAATCGCAATATTTTGCTCTCTATACTCGGACAATATCGCGGTCCCGTTATTTCCTCCGTAACGTGCAAATTGCAGTGCATATTATCCCGTATAATTTTCGCTACAGCTTCGTTAGTATAGGTGAGATAACAGGGTAATTGCTCGTTCGACGGTATCCACACGCTGTCGTTCATGAAGGAAAAAGGCTCAGGTGTCTCGTCCGCGTTATGAATTTCACAAACGGAAAAATTTATCGTCGATTTTTTTAGACGTGGCGGAGTTCCTGCAAATATCAAATGACATTCTAATTTATAAAGTGTTTCTTTGTAATATTAGTAATCGATAACCGATAATAAATAATTGATAATCGATGATAAATAATCGATAATAAATAATCGATAAATGATGATAAATAATCGATAATCGACGATAAAGGATCAATAATCGACTATAAATAATCGATAATCGATAATTCACAGTCGATGATTAAAAACTGATTTTAAAAACTTAATAAAGCATTAAATCGTTGCGTTTACCAGTTTTTAATCTTCCCATTCTAAAGCCCAAGAGTTCCAAGGTATCCGCCAGTCCTATACTCGGCTCGTCGTCCATTCTTCCTGCCGGACGCTTTTCCAATCCAATATTTATTTGTCCCTTCAGAAATGTTCCGGTCGTAATAACAACTGTATCGCTCAATATTTTCGTCCCATCCTCTGGAAAACATAAAAATAAAACGTAACATTGGGATAAATGTATTTTTCACATATTACATAATTCGTTAATTTGCTTTTGGATTTCTTGGATATGAAAACAGAAAAAAAAAAAAAAACGAAAAATTAGGTCAACAATACGCGTAGACTTACTGAGAATAATACCGCAACAATTTTGCAAATTCCCCCGAAGTATGAGATCCTCGACCGACGATTCGCGAATCTCGAGATTTCGCATGTTGAACAATTCTTCTTGAAGATTTTTTTTGTACAATTTACGATCGATTTGAGCTCTTAAACCCTGCGCTGCCGGTCCCTTTCGGCGATTGATGATTTTGTAGTGAATACCCGAAAGATCGCAGATGCGACAGCATAGACCGTCGAGAGCGTCGACCTCTCGCATAAGGTGACCCTTACCGATGCCACCGAACGACGGATTGCAAGACATTTCGCCTGAAAAAAAAAAAAAAAAATTTATAAGTTTTTTCATATTCTTTTGAAAACTTTTTCGAATTCGCGAATATCTACGTACCAACTGTACTTTTTTTGTGCGTCACAAGCAAAGTTTTTGCTCCCATACGCGCGGCTGCCGCGCAAGCCTCGGTGCCCGCGTGTCCTCCGCCGATGACAATAACGTCGAACTTATTCGCACCATCGTTTTCATTCGCTACAGTCTGTATAGTTCGGTAATAGAAGCGTTTGCATTGCGAATTCAATAAATATCTTTTTATATTTCGAAGAGACATTTTTATATGTTTTTGGAGATAATCGTCTCGATTGCCAATGCCTTAAAATATAAGATTTTTAAGAATTAATCTACGCGATTTTAATATCGTAAAAAAAATCGATTGGTTTTCAGAAAATATTAGCACTGAACTATAGTGAGTTAATAGTTCATAGGAACGTAATTATTATTAAATTAATAATGAAAAATATGTAAAAAAATTATCTATGAACATTAATTCGGAATGATAATAAGTTTAGAAAATTATTAATTTCGCGGTGTAAGAAAATAAAAAACTATGAATACAGAATTAATATCGGAATATCTGCGATTTAAAATTAATATATTACATTCATCAAGGATATTTAATTAATGTATACAATAATAATTTTATATGATAAAAAAAAATTATAGAAATAAAAAATAAAATAATTAAAAATGTATACGTAATATACTTGCGAAATATGAAAAAAAAAAAAAAAATGCATTCTACCAAAATAGTTACTGAAAAATAATTGAAATAACTGGAATAACCGCATCGTTATATAAATTATTTAATCGATAGTAAAAATAATAACAGTATATAATAAATAGCTATAGTATTGATGCAGAAATAATATCATATTTGCAGCATAAAATCAATAAAATTTCTAGTGATCTTCAGTGCGCTAACGAAATATCCAAACTTTTGATAAGCAAAAAAAATATTGATTATTCTACGATATCGTCGATATATCATCCCCTTAAGGGATATAATAATCTTTGCACACGAGATTTCGATAAATCGACACGTATCTCAGTGTTTCTTGTATTTTCGGTAAAACGAATAATTCGCAAAATTCCTCTTTTTTCGTAAATCGTAAATTTGGATATTTGAGTTCTTTGAAAAAATTTATGACGAAATTGAAGCAATTCATGGAATTTTCATTGTAATTTGAAGAGTTCCATTTTTGATCTTTGCACAAATTAAACAGTATGCTGTCCCAGTGACTGTGCCACGACTCCGGAACGGCATTGAAAGTTACGCAGTCAGTCCACATTGAAAAATTATCGACTATTAAGCCACAGGCGTCAAATTCGAATATTCGACCTCCAGAACTGACTATCGCTATGTGCAGATCGTCGCACGGCTCATAATTTTCCAAAAAAATTCCATTGGAAGGTCTTACAGCGATGCTGCAAGGATTTTGCGAAGCATCGCCACACGGATATGGAATTCTAAACGGTTCCAAAGCGTAACTCGTTATCAATGTTTCGCAAAGCGGACATTCTGCCGGAACATTTTTGCAAAATATCGACGAGTTGCAATGCTTGAAACAGATTATTCCCGGATCTCGACTCATCATTTTATGGAACGATAAAATAAAAAAAATTCTGGTTTTACAAAAAAATCGTATTTTTTGAAAAAATAAAAAAAAAAATCAATTTTTTTTTCACGAAAATGAATTCATGGACTATAGTTGATAATAACAATAATGCTGATTTGTTGGTTACTACTGTCCAATCATTTTTATTGCAGAATCGAATTCAGGGATTTCATTTTCTTCGTAAAAAAAAGGAATGATCGGTTTTTCGCGATGAAAATTTGGCGTTCGATTTTTGATATTTTTGCATTGATGAATGAAGAAAATAATATGAAAATGTCAAGATTTTATTTTTTTTCAATTGCGTAAATTTTCTAACCTAAAGGAAAATATGTTTATTCACTATTCCCGTTGTTTTTTTTTACCGTAATTTATGGATTCACTGATCTAATGATCTTTCAGTGTTGATAAACGATCGAAGAAACTTTAATTTACTGGTTGTAACGTTCTCGATATTGAACTTTGAATAGGTTAGGTTTTTTAACCTCGAAGAAAGAAAAAGTTTTAATAGATATTTATATTATTACTTGTTTATTATTAAAAATTAAGTTATTTAATCACGTTGGTCATTGATCACTTTGCGTATCGAAATTATCGAGAAAGGACGAACTTGCCGTTTTGACGTGCACTCGAATCTTCGATAATTCGAACTTATTGTGAAAAAAAAAAAACTGTCAACACCGCAACCAAACTACAACGACTGCCGGCGGCAATTGCGCGATTTCGAACTCTCGTGACCCTCAATTTACCACATTCCGCGTACACCGAACGGACAAAAAACGTAACGGAATAAAAAAATTCTGCATAAAGAAAACAAAATAAAAACGATATAACGTGGTGACGTTGAAGAAAAACTAATGCGTAATGCTAGGCTTTTGAAAATTCACTGAACCACGTCAAGATAATTCGATTGTGTCTTTTAATAAATAACTGGGTATAAATAACTGGCATTAGTAAATGAAAATTAATAATGAGAAGTAGACGGTCACGCCATCAAAAAATTGCAAAATGTTCCGTTCTCGTAAAAAAAGCATTGTTTTTAACGAAATAATTTTTTTATAAATATCTTATTCAATGTGTTTGAGATATTTCAAAATATTTAAAAATTTTGTTTAGAAGAAATGTCGAGTGTGTTATTGCATGAAACAACACACATTCTCCACCCGTTTACGCTCGACGGTGAAAAAACATTGGCGCCCTATCAGTCGTAAATTTACAGTGGTTTAACGGATTTTTTTTGTATTTTGATTTTGAAATGTTGTTATCGGAAACAAAAAATTGCATGTAAGCTTCTCGATATTGAATCTTTCCAGAATTGGTAAAAATATGAAAAAATAACGACAATTTTTTTCATTATTACGATTTTTACGATTTTTATCAATTTTTTAATGTAATATATTTTTTTTCTGATTTGATTCAACGAAAGTTTTATGAAAAAAAGGAGAATTATGAAAAAGCAATGTACACATTTTGGAATTCAGAATATTTATAGAGTTTCTATATGTACTGACGACAAATATATTCGGATCCGAGTCATACATTCCCCCCCTCCACCCTTGCCCGGGCAGTCGATGCCGAAAAAAAATATACAGCTTACAGTTTAAAAAGATTCAACATATCCACATAGTTTCATATTTTACTATCAAACAGGCAGCATATTCAGTTTCAAATCAAACACGTAATGCTCATATCTCTTTACGTTTGTAGGAAAAAAGAAAAATAAAAAAAAATATACAAAGTATCCGCGCAGGCCTGCGCTTGACTCCTACGGTAATTCGGTAGTGCGGCAGGTTCGCGCGGCATCCGCGTCAGCGAGTGGTTGCGCTGTGATAGTAGCAGCTGATCCGCGAAGCGGGGTGGTACTAACAACGGAGCAGTGCGACTGCTGCGTTGCATCCCGGTGGTTATCGTCCAGCGTGCGTTCCGTTTTCGTAGTCGAATACACGTAGTTTCTCTCGTTTTTCCCGGTTGTGTCTCATATTTTATTAACAAACTTTGCCTCGAAGTGTGTTTTTATCTACCGCCGCGCGTGTTCGATCAATTTCGGTCGTATTTCGTTCGCGTTAACCTCGTGTGAAAACGTTGAATCGTCATATAACTCAAGAAACTGTCAGTAGTTCGTCGAGAGACGTCGTAAAGAAAAGAAAAGAAAAAAAAAAAGAAAAATCCCTCGATCTCAATATTCGTCATCCACAAGCTTCACCGACTTTTCGACTTTTTCGGTGAGTAATTTTTTTTTTTTCATAACAAATCGAAAAAGTAATATTTTCAAAAGTTTGACGATCGAAAAAAACAAATAAAATCAACAAAAATATTGGAAAATGTTTAATTGATGAAACGAAATATAGGACAGAAACACAGATAAACATTCGTAAACGTGTTTTGCCTCGTCGAATGAAAATTATCTTCGGTGTTTGCGTCACGCTTTAATAACGTGTGAATGGGGTCGATTTTTGCGTGGTTTGTGCATTCGCTCGTTGATGAGATTATTACGTGGTAAACGAGTTGAAATTGGAAAATTCGCGAGATACGCGATTATTCGGTTGTTGTTAGTGGATTCATAGGAGATCCTGTTGCAGCAACGAGGTGACTGACACCTGATGCGTCAATGACCATGCCACGCATGTGGAAGTCGCGTGCGCTCGGCTTACCTCGGCCTTGCCTCGGTTTAAACTCGGGTCACTAGTTATACACAGAGATCGCACTTTTGTTTGTTTTTTTTATTTACCAACGATGCAATGTGATCATTCCGAACGAAATACTCTCGAAAAATATGAAATTTTTTTTTTCGCGATCTTTTTATTAATTCATAATAACGGATTCAATGTGATGATAAATAAATAAAATAATATCGGATACGTTTTGTTTAATTGCATTATTCGCATATAAATAAAAATATGACACGCGATGATAAATTAATGAAATGTTATTTGATGATTTCCGTTTGTTTTTTTTTTCGATTTTAATTACTTTACTCTTGAGTTTCCGCGAAAAATAAGGAAAATGAAAAATTCAATAATGCAAAAGGTGCTTAGGAAATCGATTTCCCACAATAATCATCCAAAAAAGTTATTAACAAATAATCACAAAAAAAATGTTTAACCAAATCATTCGGTAGGGAACTTTTTTTTAGCAAAAGTTGATTCGTCAATTTTTTTGGAAATTTTTTCTAATTTCCGAAAATCGGTTTTTCGAAAAAAATTGAATCGGTATGTGCGAATCTTCGATCAATTATCCGAAAGCGAAATAAGAGACAATTATTTTTCCATTTTTGTTACAAACTTTTTGGCATAAATTTGGTGCAAAATTAATGGTTTTAGTATCGTCTATATGGTGAATTTTTTTTAGATTTTTATCTTGTAAGCATTTGGAAGAATTCCAAATAACCTTTCCGATAACCTTGACTGTTAGACTCGGATATTTTTTTTCTTTTTTTTTGGCCTTGAAAAATAGTGTTCACCCATTTATCGTGCGATAGGCATTTTATCTCGCAAAGTGCGACAACGGTGCTTCGTCGGACATTTGCTTTCCGGTGTCAGCGGCAAGTTTGACCCATATTCGTACCGGCAGTTATTATCTAAGGTCAAACGTAAATGTTAACACATTAATTGCGGCAGTTATACATCCCCTCCGACTTCATGTAAAAATATAACTTTTTTTCACATTATAATGTACTTTTCCGTGCCGTATAACAATTGCAACCGTAAAGTTATTATTGCATATATTTTCTCGGAAAATTGTATTTCGCAAATTACGAAACATCCAAAAAACAAAAGGGATACATTTTCACATTGTTTACTCATCATTTTTATTTAATTGCAAAACCTCGTTTACGAAAAAAGAGCGAACAATTTACCGCGCATACTTTCTCGCAGCAGGAAGCATTTTTAATAACGGAACATTTTTTTTAATTTAATTTGAAAATGAATAATTTTTTGGTTTTATCGTAATGGAGTTCTCGGAAACATCGAAAAAAAAAAAAAAAAAAAATTCCGACGGAAAAAGGTGGGCGATAAAAAAATGTTATGAAGGAAAAAAACTGAAATAAATAATTATTCGCATATCGTAGTCGGGCAAGTTGATTCTTATTGATTGTTTGAATCCCTCGGCTATAATAGGCCAATAATAATAATGTCTTATTTCGCTATTTTTCGTTGACACAATTTTTTTTTATTACATTTCTTTTTCATTCGGAAGTTTTTTCATATTTGTAAGACTATTTTCATTTCGTTTTTTTTTTCGAAAAAAAAAAAAAAAAAAAAAAAACAGACACATTTTCGTTCCTTAAAATTTTCCATATTTCGAAAATTAGAATTGCCAAAGTCGATACCTTTCATATGAATAGACAGAGATATATTGCGTACATTGCATTGGGAAATTCTTGAAGAAAATTACTTATGAAGGTAATAATAAGGCAAAAAAAAAATATTAATAAAAAATTTGTTTAATAACATATATGAAAAAAGAATTGCGAAAAATTCAGGTTTGCGCGGACACGCGTGTCGCTTTAGGAAACTGGTGGGGTATCGATACTATTTACGGTTGACGAGTGTGCCGACCGGATTGGCGCAACGGTCATTCGTGCCATTCGCTGCTGAGACCTTGTTAAACGAGACTTTTAAAGCTGCGACGCTACGACGTCGTCGTCAACGATCTAACACACGCGTGCAACGATTCCGGCCTCTCAAAGCAAAACGAAGTTATATTAGTGGAGCGCTATGCTGAGACCCAGCGACACGCGTGAAAATCGCGAGAGTAAAACTCTCTCGAGTCTCGCGTATTTCTAATATTTCTATTTAGCATAGCAGACAAATTTGTTTTTTTTTTTTTTTTTTTTTTCATGTCTCCGACGTCTGTGGATAAATATAATCGAAAAGAATTGTATATTTATAGCGGAATGGGGGACAGGTGCACCTTCTTTTATACGCGTTTTCTGGCGTCTTTATGGACCGATTTGCTCGTCACGCTTGATAAACAATTTCTTCTACTGCTAACCGACAATTGTTTATTAATCACTTCCGCTGAAAGAACAATTTTTCATTTCTTTAGAAGAGATAAGAAACAAAAGTAAAAAATTAATAGAATCGTAACGCGATAATGTCGATAGTGCTGACCGTGAAATTTAGTCGGCGAAGTGCCATTATACCGCGAAGTCGGTAATTGGAAATTGAAGAAACAGCATATTGCATAAGCAAAAACGATGTTTTTTTTATTAATCAATCAATTTGGATGAGTTTAACGAAAATAAAAAAAACTCATCATAAAGATCGAAGATCAGATAACTAAATATCCATTTTTTTTTCATATTCTTAAACTCAAAGATATTGACATTTTCTTTTTTGCAAATTTCATATTCTAAAAATATTAGGAGCGATTGCTTTCTAATTTTAATAAGATATTGTTGGCCACTTTTTTTTTTGCGCTCCGCACCATCTTTTTTTATTCGAATACTATTTATTAAAATAAATCAAATAGATAAAAAATTTCCGAAAAAAAAAAAAAAAAAAAAAAATTCCGGGGCGCACTGCTTTTAATCCTTTTTTGCGCTATCTTTTCAAAATCGTTTCGATTTTTTTTATTTCCGGGCGGCCGGCTGTCTCCAGACAACGGTAAAGGACCTTCCGGATTTTCTTAAAAATTGGCAAATCCATTGATATTAATAGTTTTCAAGGCTAAGGGCACCTGTTGCGAAAGACATTACTATTCGTTACAGTGAATAATGCAGTGAATTGATGCATAAGACTTCGTAAAAACGAGTTTAAAAATGTAGGAGTTACTTGACCGGTATACAGCGCGCCAATCTCCGAAAGTATCGATATACACATATCGAAACACATTTTCGTGGAGATCAGGGATTCGAGAAATCATACAAAACCTTAAAAATCCAGAAATCGTAAAATCGATTAATAAAAAAGTGTCAGAAACGCCGAAATTAAAAAATTTTTTAATTTTTCAGAACGATTTTTTTGGGTTTTTCTTTACAATTTTTGAAAATTTTCAACTTAGCAAATTATTCTATTTCCGTTCAAAAGGAAAAATGTCTATTATTCATTTATAATTTCCCGTATTTTAACGACTTTCTGAGACATTCTTTAAGGCAAATCATAATAATCACAATAGCCATTTATCGGCACTTTTACGTCTGTCTACAGCATCGAGTAAAATCAGAATAAAAGATTACGCGGTGCGCAAACGCTGACGAAATGATTTTTCATCTACTCCTCTCGACGTATTAAAAAAAAAAACTAAGTATCGGTCCAACGTAAATTTCGATTTCGTATATCGATATTGGTACAGACAGGTCGACCCAATTTAACGGATCGGTGATAATGAGAAACGCTAATTGCTGACTAAAATAATACGTCAACTATGTGGGAAACACTTGACACCCGTTAGAAAAATACATCGACGACTGTCTGCAAAACGGATTTATCTTTCTTCACAATGCAAATGATTTTTTTGCTCCGAAATTTGAATAAATCTCACGGAGAAATAATTAAAATGGAACGTATGACTGTCCAAAGATTCATATAATAAAAGGAAAAATAATCATTAATCAAAGTACAGAAGTCCCTTAACAACATTCAAAGTATGTATACACAGTCGCAAGTATCACCAGATAAACGCAAGAAACAGCAGCAAAAAGTGAGAGTATTACTGTTAGGCGAACGTAAAACTTTCCCTCGGAGACCAACTTTTCTCATTCACTCTGCGAACCATTCCCAACAGATTTTCCTCTCCGATTTCCTCTCTGATCATATTACGCGATACTCACGATCTTGAGATGTATATTTTCTGATGAAAATTCTTTCTTTATCTTTCGATTCTTTTTTATGATGATATTTCTTGCATTGCTTAAAAAAAAGTCTCACCTCCTCAGATTTTTGTTAGAAATGCAAATTCCGCTTCGTAAAGCAAACATTGCGAAAATTCCTTTGCATATCGAAAAAAAAAAAAAAAAAAAAAAAATCCATCGTTTCTGTACATTATTTTTTTTTATTAATAAAAATTCCAGTCCACGATGCAGCTTTGCGAAAAGCTTAGCACGTAGCCGGCGTTGTTTCGTCGAGCTAACATTCTATTTATGGAGGGTGGGATATCCTCTAAAATCGGTGACGTTGCTGCTGTCGCACGTCGGGAGGATCTTAGGGCGTCAACAGTACAGAGGAGGTGTGCGAGAGGAGGATATCTTGTCTTGGATAAGGAGACTACTACAGTGCCGAATATTTGAAGCACAGTAGGGGATGGGCGCGGTTGGAGGGTTAAACTCCGCGAGTGATAGCTAGATGTCTTCGTTCGCCTGAAGGCTCTCTGGCTTCCTGCAGCTGCGGCAACAGCCTTAGCTACTTGAGAGAGAGAGAGAGAGACGGAGAGAGAGAGAGAGGTAGTACCCTCGGTACACGCTGGTGTCGACTTGAATAATCGTGCAAACACGAGAGGGTACCGCCGTACCCGTCTCGAGATTAACGGTTATAGTAGCCTCGAGGTAATTCCAGAAATCCGTCAGGACGTTCGCGTGTGCAACTGCATCGAGTAATATATTGCGCAACGTCTAATGTACCATTGAAATACTTGTTTCATTCATCAAGCAACTTTACGAAACAAGCTTCCATCATTTTTTTTTCAATTCATTATCGTTGAAGACATGAGTCGCGGAAATACATTTAATGTCGCAATGTACGTCTACATGTTTTGTATAAAATTGTATAAATTTTTTTTTATTTTACGATTTTTTCTATTGAAATTTTTTGAAAAATTTATCTTTCGGAAAAAATGTTGAGATTTTTTAGATAATCAGTTTAAGCTTTGCAAAATTCCTTCTCGTGTACACTACGTTGACTTTTATTGTTTTAATCTTCTGCTTCGTTATTTTTTTAGATCATTTGGTGTGAAGTTGACTTCGTGCAGATTTGGAAACTGTAGAGTCGGTCTCCACCCGAACGAGATATTTTTAAAAACCGCACAAAACTTCGATATCATATTCAAAATAAAAACCCAAACAAAAATTCTCTTTGAAACATTTTTCTAGCGTGTAGGGTTCTCGAGATATGAGCGGCCAAAGTTTTTAACCAATGGGACAGTTCACCGCGCGTGGCGCCATCTGTCGCCTTGCGCCCATTGGCTGAATACTTTAACAGCCCGTAACTCAAAAACTCCGTATCGGACAAAGTTTTTCCAAAGGAAAATTGTCTGCGGTTTGTCCCGAAGAATATCCTCGTACATTTTTTTCAACCAATTATTTTTAACGTCCCATCGGAATCGAAAGGATCAATCGGGAGAACGCAAATTTCTGTATGTCGTAAATAAGAAAGTCGCGAAGCTCAGAATATATCGCTACATCTCCTACCATAATTTTTGTTTCCCGATATAAAGAAATATATACCAACAAGTTTGAGTTAAAACTTCAAAGCGCATCTTTCCTCGTGCCTTCTCCGGAAGATGCATATTTCTTTCTCGGCAGCATGAATCTCGAAAACTGTCTGCTCGTCGAACCGAAACTCTCTCGTTGCGGCCGGTGGAAAAGTGTTGCGCTGGCTGCTTGGTTGTTGGAGACTTGCAAAAAAAAAGAAGAAAAAGTCATAAAGGTTTGGCGTTAGCGAGACGCCGTCAGCAAACTTCCGTGAAATTCTTCGTCGAAGCTGCGGCGGCAAACTTGACTTTTTATCTAACCGAATGCAATGACGACGTCCCGCCTTGTCGTTTTCCTTCGCAACCTTTCCCTACGTAGATAGATATATATGTTTATATATATACATAAATATCGTTGGGATGTTATATTGAATTCATGACCCGTGTCCCGTGGCAGAAGCTTTAGCCCGATCGCTGCGCTTCTCCATTCTCGGATATGACGCGAAGTTACTGCCTTCACATAGTGCTACTATCCCACTGGGGGACATAGACGTATATACAGTAACATACCTATCCTCATATTTATGACTGTATTCTGCTACTGCAAAGTTTCGCTACTCGATTTCGAACGCGCGGTCCGAATTATTCGCTCGAAGATACAGTTCTGCGGGCGAAAGATAACTATTGACGGAAATCCATGTTTTTTCGGCTTTTGTGGAAAGATATGCGAATACCTCATATTGGAGCAAAACTGTACGGAGTTTGATAAGAATAGATAGAAAAAATCATCATTTTGAAATGAAATCCAATTTTAAGCTTTTGATGCCCCAATTATTTATTGACATAAACAAAGTTTTCAGACGCTGCAGGTTAACCCATTTTTGTCGTTTCATTTCGAAAAATTCTCCTTAAAAACGGATGTCCATTACTTCAATCCTATCTTACGAAATTGGAGTCTTAGGGACTCTACGACCGAAAAAAAAAAACATATCAAAGTCGTACTTCAGACAATGCAAAACTTAGAACATTACATAGAAAATTTAAATCGTCAAATATACATCTCTACATAACAATTTGTGTAGATGATGTTGTTGTACGCACAGTGGAAATTATAAAGTGAGGAGAAAAAGATTTAGACCCGTTGTGTCTGGTATAATTGCCGTGACGAGTATCCGCTCGACATGAGCGAAAGTCTTTTTTTTATATCTGTATTCCGCGGCACTAAAGATTCTTTATCTTCGTCCGTTATGTTCCGTACTGTGAAGTCTGTCGTTTTCGCTATTTTCACAAGTGCATGAACACAGGCGTCACAGCAGAGCTGCCGTTGGATTTTTCATGAGATATTATACAACGATTCTGAATGTCGACAAGAAAATTGTACCTTTTTTTACCGTTTTTAATAATAATAATATTTACAGAACGGGGAATCCCTCAATTGCGTAATTGTTACTCATTTTTCTATTATAATTTCTTCTAAAGGTCTATAAGTCGTTTCTCTTCCGAAACTGTCTTGATAAGCAGTTATTGATGATGTTACCATGTTGATACAGAGCTCAATATTATGATTATGTTAAGAATATAAATACATTGCCTCTTTTTTTTTAACTAAATTGAAGATACGGGAAGTGACGCGGTCGGCAATACAGATTGTAATACTATTTTTTCCAGTGTTCTGAATGATTTATGTCTTCAATAAAAGGCAATCAAAAAATAAAAGGCCTTCAATAAAAGTGATAAGATGTGCCCTCAGAACTAATAATCTCAATGGCATTCTATTTTCGTACGAAGCTAAAATGTACGAAAAATGAAGAAAAGATAGCATTACCGATTTTATTATCGACTCACTGCGCGAAGGGCAGAAGGGAGGATATTTCAAATTACCTTAACCCAACTGTCTGCTGCACTTAACTCACTACTATGAAAAGCAATTCCCTTTTGCAATTTTGCCGTCCTTTTTATTGGGCCCTTTCCGTGACTGTGAGTAGTGTTTTCAGTGGCGTGATTGGACTCCATAGCCGAAGATTTTGATGGGCTACTTTTGTAGTTAGTCAATAGTACCCTTTCTATCGTTGCATGACTGCCACATGACCTTAAAGCGAAGAAAAAAACCGACGATGTTACTCCTATGGTAACACAGATTCGTTTTCGCTTCTAGATTAATAGACAAAGCGAAAGCGAATCTGCTTTTGTTCGTAGAGTCAACCATTTTGAAATAAATTTGGATAGCGATTCGTTACCATCAGAGCAGATCTGCCGATTATTCAATCAGCTTTAAAGTAGTCGGTAATATCGTTGTCGGTAATAAAAACGGTAATAAACATTTTTCAAGGTTGCCGCCATTTTTTCTTCCGTATTAAATTAGTAGTGATCACTGCCCTCCACTTAGAGAACGCTGCTTCAGTTGTGAAGAAAAAGTTTCGAAACTCTTAGAAGAAAAGACAATTACAGTTTTGTATTACCGACTGAGTTGTGACTGCCGAAATGATTGTTTAAATAATTAAATTTCAGCGGTAGAAAGAGGTTGCAAAAACCGTGCCGCCGCATTCGGATGAGAACGATACTCCATTTTCATTCGTTCTATTTTTGTTTTTCATTCATTAATCCGACTATATCCAATATAAACCATGAATAATGATAAGCCGCTTTCGTTCCGTTATCTGGTCTCATTTATTCGATTCTTTTTCTCACAACTGCATACAGAGCGTGTGACGATGATGACTTCCGCGAAGAATAAAGCCCGATAGTGAAGCCGTCACGAAGGACCGTGCCTTCTTTTTACCGTTTGCAATACTAATAAGAGAAGCCGGATGTCTACCTGTCCGTTAATAGTCACAGTGTAACTTCACTCTGTGACGCGGGTACGAAAGTACCGAAGGGGAAAATAAACGAGCTCTGGCTTTAGTCCAAGAAAAATCATAATTCTCTTACCGCGAATACAGAATCTCATGAAGAGAGGCCTCCAATAATATAACAAAGAACAAGAAAAAAGAAACTCGGTCTCCTAGAATTATTGATTCAGGAATCGCCATCTTTGATATTCCGTTCTCAGAATAAATTTAACTGCCCTGTGGATAAATTAATATTGATCAGAAATTTGCAAGGCTGTAGAAAGAATAATACCGGGAAAGTAGACGGAGAGTTGGACTCCAACCTAAATACGATTATCCGGGATTCGAGATGTTGAGCTCTGGTCGTAATTCCTGGATGAGGTAAAAAAAAAGCCTGAGTGATCACCCCTTTTTCATCCCTTGTTGAACCACCTTCGGGGGGATTGGAATATCGAGAGGACTTGGTGGGAGAGCTGAAAGAAAAGCTCCCATGGTCGCTGAAAGCTTTCCCAGGGTTTCAGATGTCTTCAATGAGAACTCTTACCCTTTCTTTATACGCTTGATCCCTCTTACGTCTTCCTCTCATCCTTAATCTTCCGTGAATCGATAGTCGATGGAAACCGTCAAATGTTAACAAAAGATTGTCGAAAAAAAAAAATGATCGGTCGTCAATAATAAAGAATCAGAACGAGAGTAGCGCATTAAGCACTAAGCTGCTCCGTCCTCCATTGAAATTTTCCAACGGTCTTCAGGATCATTCGAACCAAATCGATGGTGGCATTTTTACAGGTGATGCAAATTTGATGCTGAGCGCCGAACTACTCTTGATAACCTTTCACGATTCAGTCGTAAAATCTGCAGTTTGTGAGATCAATGGGTAGGAAAAAATATTCGTGGAAAAATAGACTACCGAAATGAAAATCTGAGGAAAATACCATTATTGGAAGAAGTGAATCCGCGGCAAAAATACAGGAATTGAAGTATGTTGAATTTGGACAATAAACCCGATCGATGTAAACCATTCGTCTATTGGTAGCATGAAATGGTTGAGTTTCAATGTTGGGCGATATAAATTTTTTTTTTTTTTAACAATTCGTACGGTTGAAAAAACACTTGAAAAAATTTCTGATTACGAAGGAAATGTTCAGAATCGGCATATCGACCAATTACCATCAGGAAAATAAGTGGATTTGATTGACAATAGAATTAAAACGAATAGAATAACAAGAACGAAATGTCTAGAGAAATGCAATGTCTTGGTCTTCGGTCGGAGTATTGTGTAATTAATGAAAACACTATGGTGGCAAGCGTGGGGAGGAGTGGTGTAAATCTGTATTGCACTCATAGGTACACACAGTTCTCCAGTTCTCGCTTGTCGGTTAATTAAATTCCCGCTTCTCCAATTATGCCATTAAATCACAGCTGGAAACATCGAATTAAGGTGTGCGATTATCGCGACCAAGGCACGAAGGGTTGCCCGTTACGTCTCTGGTTTTTACGAAACGATGCGAAAGGGGATGGAGAGAGAGAGAGAGAGAGAGAGAGAAAAAGAAAGAGGGTGCGAGAAGGAGAAACAGACATGAACGAAAAGAGGTGACGGAGGTTGGTGCCACTCTGGTAATTAGAGTAGCGCCGATATCGCCAGCGACCTGGCCATTAATCCAATCGAAAGTTTCCATTAAGCATTTGCACAAGAGCCGTTCATAGTTGTGCGCCAGTTCCCGGTCACTGTTGGACAGTTTTGGCTAAATCTCTCAAATTCGATAAACCTTCAATCTAATCGAACTAATCGGATTGGAAGAGCCCCTGGAACATTGGTTCGCTGATCATAGGAAGTCCCTTTTCGATCCATTTTGCATATAAAATCATTTAGACCGAACATAAGATTGCAGTCTACGAAATGGAACATCGTGGGCACGAAGTTTAAAGTAAGTTAAGGGCTCAGGAACGTACGATTCGGAGCACAAGAAAAACGTCCGAAAGTTTGCTCCGTGGTTTCTTTTCACTCACGATCCGAGGAGAAAAAAATCCTACGCTTGAAGCCTTCGAGGGTAGAATCTATTACAATGCAGGAAAAACTTTGGTGACCCCAATTCTCGAAGCAAGCATGCTTTCCGGATTCGTACTTATATTTTTCAACGCATGCACTGGCGTAGCTGAATTGGTAATGAAGTCAAATTCACCGGTTTTATACAAGCGATAGCAGGTTATCATATCGCGAGGTCTTCACGCTCTTGCATCTTAATTTTATGCATTTAGATTCTTGCGTTTTCATTTTTTACTTAAGGTGCCAAGGCACGAGCCACAGTAAACTGCTTTGTCAAACTGGCTGAGCAACCTCTCAGAAATGAGTTTTGAAGATACCAAAATTGAGTGCTTTATAAGGGCTAATTATGTACCCAAACCAACATTTTTGGGCCCTTTTCGTTTAGCTGAAAAGTCCATGCGAAACGTGCTCTGCTAGCATGACATCAAGTAAGCTGAGCCTTTGCCCATATTTGCGTTATAATTTGATTACCTTACATCAGAGTTATGAGCTCTTTACGTGCTTAACACGTATGTATTTTTGAACAGTGGTCTTTTTTTTATGGTTAATTAGATGAAATTTCAAAGCCGAAACTCTTCGAACGGTGGCGGCCATGTTCGGTTGTTATCACGAGATATTTACGAATTCGATAATCGTCATTGGGTTATTTCCAAAGCACATAAAAAGCACTTTGATTTCTTGTAATAGAAATTATATCGTTAAAAAATGGTTCTTCCTTCCTTGGTACTTTCCTTTTTTGGTGTTTTTCGACATTTTTTCGTCAAAGTCAAAGTTTCCTCAAAGTGGATATGACGATTGGCCAAAAAATGTCGGCATCAGAAAATGACCCTAAAAAGGTTTGTTGGGGAACTGTCAGTTTGGAAATATACGACTTAGAACGGATGGCGAGGGAAGCCCAGTCCCGAAGATCGATGAAGTGTTAAGCATGAGATGAAAGTGAAAGTTCACCATAGACTTGAACTCAAGTTTAACATAACCGGGAATTCAAAATTGAGCAAAGATTTATGTTCCAAGTTTGACGTAAACTTCAATTCGAAACGTTAAGCACAAACCTTATCTCGAATTTGAGTTTAAACTGAACGGTTGGTTTGAACCTCAATCCATCTTGGACTTGAGCACATGCTCGCGGCTCTTCATTAGATCCATTTGAATGAATTATCGGAAGTTGCGCTTCAACGACCGTGGATCTGTCTACGAGGAAGGAAACCGAATAGATATTCGTTTCGGATTGAAATTCAACGCATTTAACGCCAAATTTAGTCGTTCATCCATGAAAATTCGATCGCAAGCGTATCAAAGACGATGACGACGTGACGACTTCGAGAATTGGCGATGCTGCTGCTGATTCGGCTACCGGTGCACGATGTGTCCCGGGAGGCCTCGTTATCGCGTCCGTTTGCTGAGCTCAACTTCGCCAATCGGTGCACCCGTATAGTATATACACACATACGTGTATGTATATCGAAACGTAGGATAGTCGAGTCAGAAGACTGAGAGACTGGAAGATCGATAACCCACGTGCGTGATACGATATCGAGTTTCCGTTCGGTTTGGTAGGTACAGAACGTTATATATACGGATATAGAGATACGACTTGTATGCATTTCGATATATGCGCGGCCAGTTCTACGTATACTATATACGATAAATGTGAGAGAGTATTCTGAACTTAAGTGCGGGTTGGTATCGCTGCGAATGGCACACATCAGAAAGCGGAAGTAGCTGGCGAAGCACGGCGTTAAAGGTGAACAGCCACTTCGACCTCGAGTCTCAATTCTCAACGCCACTGATACAGCAAAATCGTTCTCGGCGATCTTGTGATAAATGGGCCGAGAAAAGTGGCGGGAATTGGTCTTCAGTCTGTGTCCAATCTTTTCGTTAACCCTGCAACCACTGAATGCACGGTAAGTTTTGTCGTTTTTAAGATTACTGTCTTTAGCAGTGCCTTAAGGATCTTTTCAAGAAAAAATGTTACCACAAAGGTAAGTTCAAAATTAAAGCAAAGTTTAATGGAAATTCAACCACAAATGTAAGCAGAAACTTAACTATTACTTAAATATCAAAATGGCGATGATAACGTCACTTCCCGTAATTATGCAACAATTCTAATTCGACATTTTTCTCTCTAGATTTATATTCTGCGCTACACACAACGATGATTGCAGTGTGAGAACAACCCCCCATTGCGTCTGCATCCTATAGGAGTAGGCAACCTTCGAGGGAGAGATTGTGGCAGAGTTCGGAAGCACCACAGGACGTCCACATAGGAAAGGCTTCACGCGATGTCCAGCGATAGCTAGGAGCTAATGGAAGGATTTGGAACAGCGTTGGGATGCCGGATCCTCTTGCCGGACCGGCAATTACCCTCGTTATCACGTCCACGTGTTCCCCGCGTAATCCAATGCACGTTTACGTTCATCCCTTACCGTTTACAAGTTGCTACCATCCTGCTACACAACTGACACTAGTTTGCTTTGCGTTTAAGTCTAATGCACGTTTAATCGTGTCTCATTGCGCGTTACGCTTGATATATGGCAGAAATAGATGTCCGTAGATTTACTTGCATCGAAAAACAATCGTAAGCTTTTAATTGGCAATATTTTTGTTAATCCGTCACAAACAGATTGCAAGAACACGTTAAATTCAAAGCTCTTTGATCAGTAATTGAATGTGTTCGGTAAATGTGGGAAACAAACTTTTCCAATCATCCAAACATGATATTTGCGTTATGGTACAGGAAGAAATACACCATACGGACTGTTTTGTTGGCAGGAAAACGCGATGATTGGAAGTATAATGTTTCGATCGTTGCGTAGTGTTGCGTTTCGTTCGTATTTGGATACGAACCAACGCAACACTGTTGGTTTTGGTGGCAAAACGATGGAAACCACTATAGGTTAAACTTGCCCGCGAGGTTCTCCACAACAAAGGGCAGGGTGAAACAGCCATTGGCAATTAAAGCAAACGAGATAACTTCCCCCAATACACTACCCAATATGAAGACAATACCTGAGTCTGCGTGGTCGTATCTGTACGCTGATCAGTGAATCGACACTTGCAAAGGTGGTGAAGACAGCAATGATCATTTAGTATAAAATTTAACTCAACTTCATAATTGAATTAAAACTTCTTCTGCAAATTTGACGACACTTCGATGCGCAAGCGAATCCTTTCCAGAACTTAACCACCTGAGTCAAATTTCGAAAGACCTTTAAGTACTCAGAAATTGCAAATGAGGCGTTAATATTTTCCAGCAGTTTATAACAAAAGTTCATAGCTGTGAAAGCAAAAAAAAGTTTCGTCTCATAATTTTTATGCAGAAGTAAAGTGGTTTAGCGGGATTCCCATTGATTCTTTTTGGAAAAGCATTGAGGTTAACTCCAGAATTGCGAGTGTCCAAGCCTACGTTCTTTAATCCTGCCTATCTCTATATTTCCATTTATACAGGGATTCACTGTTCACGGTATAGACTCGACCTGCCAGACTTAGATATTGTGTTCTCGTTGGTTATTCGATCGACAAAGCTCACCCCGTTCGCCCCAGTTACAGTGTCCCGTTCCTCCAGTCCCTGTCTCTGTTTCCACAGAAACCTAAGTCGATTTCAAGCGCGTCCGCTGAATTCTCACAAGGTAGATCATCTTACCTTCGACAATCGGATCTTTAACTGGAAAACAGAGTTACTTGTAAGATTGAGTTCGAATTTTGGTTTCAACCGAAAATGGCAACATTAGTTCAAACTAAGATTCCAACTTAATGTTAATCTATTGTGGAACATTAAGGCCTAACCAGGCTTCACGTTTGAACATGCGCGAAACATATGTTTGAATTTGATTTCGTATTTCGATTTAATACTTAGTCCAAACTTCATCACGTATTGAACAAAATTCATCGTCTATGTACAGGTTCAATTCATTAGTCAGCGCATGCCTAGATTTCCACCATATGGCATAGAATTTTTAATTAAACATATCGAGATCATAAATTTACAACTTCCGCCAACTATCAACGAGATAAATGGCTTCGAACCTTTCTAATTTTCTCATTATCTTAATCCTTTCATTAGCGCGGATGGATAGGATTAATTGCGATCCAATCAGTGGAGTGATGAAGCTGGCAGTGTCGTTAAGCCCAGAAAATCGATGCATCGTTCGGGTAACTTTGTGAGGGATGAAAATGATAGAATATTGTGACTAGCTTCACTGGAAGCATAGACGATATAGGGGATGACTATAGACTGCTTTGTCTGTGCTTCATGATTGTCAAGAAACAGAGGGATGTATCTCACATTATGGAACATGTAAAGCTATGTGGGTTGCGCCCTCCTGCTTGCCAACAGTTGATACGTCTCTATTCTGATGATGCGCTCGATCACATGAGCGTTTGACGCAACTACATCACAGACTGGATCATATACTATATTGGAGGATGGATGAAAACGCCTCGGGGCTTTACGACACAGAGGTGGATGATGATACGCTGAGAAGAGCCACTCAAGCTTGACGGTGAGATATTCACGCTTCGAGCCGTTGTCAACGACATACTAGTTTACTATAGTTTCGTACTATACTATGGGAAGACACAAGGAGGACCCGTCACGCTTGTGTCAATGGCCAAAGTTCCATGGTGATGAAGTTTTGCAGAAATAGAAATTGCTTCGAGGTGAATTCGACGATTCTGAAACTATCAATGAAATTTCCAACTGGAATTGTTAAAATGAGTTTTACAAGGTTTATGGGACTGTCAACATGAATAGAACTTATTTTGAAAGAATTGATATGTTTGTGACAAGAGAAAAATGCATGGAAGTTATATATCAAAAGAGGAAAAACGCCGATCGATTCTGGTGGACAGACGTGGTGAATAGAAATTTCGTTTAAAATCATCTCTCGACTGAGACAGAGATTGATATAGATATTTTTCCATTCATGTGGAACTCTAACAGCTCGGAAGGGGGCGCAGCGGGAGTCCTGTCGCCTTCGGTGTCCGATTAATAATAACTGTCAGATCGAGTTTCGAATAGCATAATCGATAATTCCTTTGTGGTATGGAAACTCAGGACGAGGGTTGACGGGGATGCGAGTTAGTGTTTCTGCAGAATGACCGAATCCGCACACGACGCTTTCCACCCGCTGGTCAAATCAAGTAGGTACACATAGATTTGCACAAATGCTATGTAAGCCATAGACGGGTTTCCGGCACGGGCGGTACTTCCGTATCCGGTTTTCGCGCCCGACGAGCCGTAACGTAATCCTCGCCATCCTTCGCCCCTATACTACAATAACCATATTCTACAGGATCATTCAGAATAAGTTACAAACTTTTCATTGATTTTTATCGAAGGAAATTTCCATTTGGATGGCGAACAGGTGTCCATTTTTGTTCACCTTTTTCCAGATGATGCCATCAAAGATAGATGGATATCGTATAGATAAATTCCGAAAAAAAAACTCTGCTTATGATAAAAAAAGGAAAGAGCGTTCAATAGATGGTTGCGCATCTTTCAACAACTACTCTTAAACATGTTCAGTCGAAATGATTTTCAAGGTGAAGACGTTAAGCTTTTAGGACTGTTGATTGCAAATCATCCCCTAGAAGGTTAGTGTCTTTCACGATATATATCGATAACCCTAAACTGTTGCCGATTTAACGCGGGCTGTGATTGGTCAACGAGATTGAGGTTCGCTGGAACAAGTTTAAGTGGCTTTTCAGTTCATACGACATGCGGTCTGTAATTGTTTATAGCGATGAAACTTTACGAACAAAACAACAAAAAACACCCATTGATAATCAATGAAGTTTAAAACTTATTCTGAATCAACCGGTACATATGTGTACATATGACGAAGTGCTGTAGTCCGTAGTGGAGTGGAGTACCATGTGTGGCACTCACGAATTCATGATCCTCGATGCTATAAATGCAACGATATTCTGAACGAAATTGTTCTCGAGACTGGATAATCCAATGCATGGATCCGGCGGTACAATATTGCAGTTTCACGGTTATAGATGACACTTGATTTGATGGAATACAGCGATTCCATATTGGACGGGATTACTCATGTTGATGATAAAAGTTACTTTAGTAGTGAATTAATATAATATTCACTATATTTATATAGTGAATTAATTGATTTGTAAATCGCTGGAGCATGCAATTTATTTATGATTTTAAGAAAAATTAAAAATTTCAAATGAAACGTAGAAAATTCTAAAACAGCTTTTGCACATTTGTCGATTTCATTTTTAATATTATTCATCTTGAACATTTCCTGGGACAATTTTTCATGCAGATTCGATACATTTGGCATCCTTAAGCTTCGTTTTCATGAACATATTTTTTTAAGATCTTTGTGTAAACGTTCAGAATTTTTCAAAACGTCGAAAAAAAAAACATTTAGAAAAAATCTGTTCGTAAAGTATGTGTGTGTGCGCTCATCATTCGACCTCATAATTTGAGAACGGCTCGAAATGCTATGCTGAATGTTGTACCTCATGCTGAGAACTCACGTCCCCTTCTTTGGTCAAATTTTTAGCAAAATCTATGCATTCGTTCACTTTATACGGCATTTTGAATTTTTTGAAAAAATGGTTGTGGCGCTCTAACTGCCACATTTTTTGAAATATCGGGCTAAAATTTTGTACAAAGTTGGACTATTATAAAATAATGATTGGTATTGAATTTGGGCAAAATCTATGCAGTCGTTCAGTTTTTTCACGTCATTCTGAATTTTTCGAAAAATGTCTGGTGGCGCTTTGCCACGTTGCAATTAAAACAGAATTAAACATTCGCAATTAAAACAGAATACATAAAAGCGATGATTACAAAAATTATCCATCATCGCCGGTTTTCCGCTACTTCTCTATGTTAAACAGTTTATGGTGTTGATAACCTCAGAAACCATACGTAGCAAAGGTGTCGAGGCTTCGCCAACCTCGAAACTTCTGTGGCGTAGTTCTCGTAGACTATGCTATCGGGACGGAAGCACTTTCGGTTGTACCAATATTATACCTACGTAGAGAGAGGGTCAAACAGTCTGTTTCGCAAAGGAAGCGATGTGAAGCCGTAAGGCTTTGCAGACGATCCTTAAGGATCGTAGGCTAACGTCAGCAATTATTTGCGAAAGCTCCGGTTCCCATCGCACGTTGGATCTTTTAGTTTCCTGGGTCTTGGCGGCGGTTTCCGTCGAGAGGATCATGGCACCCTTTGACAGAGTCAGATATAGATGATCCTTTCCAGTAGAGTGCATAGGACAGTCATGTAAGCGCAGACGGAATAATCTCTCCTTCTCGTTCTCTCCCGCCACTGGCTGTACCCCACAAACTACTCGGGCCGCTGTGTTTGCCTTCATTGCCTCACGCAAATTGGCCGCTCATCATCTATTTCGGAGACTCCTGTACCAGGAATATCCCTTACAGAGCTTGGGAAGCTGCAATATTGAGCAAACAGAATCCCACCGGTACCGGAACTTGAAACGTTGCGTCTAAGAAATCATTTCTTCCGGAATATCACTGGAATAATCGCGTCCTTAACCACAGATGTACCTAATTGTCCTGTTTCCTGTATTGCCTAGAAACCGGTTTTCCGTTCGAAAAAAAGTAATCGGGTCCACACAGCAAATAATCATAACATACTACTTAATTTTAAGGTTAGTTTCTGTTAAAATATGAATTAATTACGAGAACAAGTGCTTCTTAACGATGAAATCAATTAGAGTGTTGTAACAGTTCGAAGTAAAAAAAAATAAAATAAAAAAAATAATAATTATAATAACATTGTTATTATTTTTGACAAACGGCAAGAATAGAAACGTTTTTTCTCGGACCTCTCGATTTAACAGACCTATAGTCGGTTGATTGACCGCCATTAAGAAACACGAGTCTCCAACGTGGCACGGTCTATGTCTCAAATTTCCGAGAACCTGCGGGGGACGGAGTAGAGGCTATGTAATAGCGTCTAAGCAACAGTAGAGCAGCATTAGGTGAAGTATTCGCGGTATGGTTTTGCGGTTGCGTGAGCGGCTGGATAGCAGAGTCAACGAGCCATAGCGACGAGGACGACGGCGTTACCAGAGAGCCGTTCAAGAATACCTCCTAACGACTAGGACACTGCCGTCGTCATTGCCCTGGACCTTGCACCGTAGCGTACAACGGCACCGAGAAAGTCTCGTGGGGAGAAATAATACGATAGTCTGTAATGTGCCTCTCACGCTCTCAACGAGAAGACGGTATAACTACCGGCGTGAATCAGCGACTCGGCTAGCCGCAGACTCTCCTCCCAGCGTGTCATTTCAACTGTTTACCTTATAGACCAATTCATTCGTTATAATTATATTCATCATTGGCACAAGACGAGAACAGGTTGTAAGTCGAATGCCTCTCGTACAGCTATTTAAACACGAAGTTATCCGCTAATATCCGTTTGACGCGTTTTTCACATCGTTACTTTGATAGATCGCAAATATTGCTTCCAAAATTAAATAAAAAATAATTAGATCGATAATATCGAAATGAAATATTGATGAATATTGACAATTATTTTTTATTTAATACCTACGAAATACCTAATCTATGGAAACAATTTTATCGCCACGTGCAGTGCGTTTGTTTCGAAATAAACGAAATGAAAATAAATTTACAAAAAAATTTAAAGCCCCGAATTTTGATATTAATCAATCGCGAGACGTTTCAAAAGGTTTTAAAATTCACGCGCCAAAATTCGCAGATTATTGTCCAATGGTGTCATTTTCTCGTTTTATTGGTCCATTTACTCCCGAAAGTTCATCACAATTAAGATGATGGAGTCTCGATTACGCAAATAGGAGTCGCGTTGCGTAAACGCAATGATTGCGACTGGAGGATGCAACGTCGTCGAAGCAAAATGCATCGGTGAACATTAGCCTGTTAGATTCGATCGATTTCCTCGAATACCTCGAGACGCTCTTGTTAATTGATTCGTATAATTGGTTTTGCACCTCTACCTGGTGCCCGGGTACCTCTCGCATTCAACCCCCTTTTCCAGGCACCATTCCGGTGCACCTCGGAATCGTAGAGTGAACCCCGACTCTCGTTAGCGCGGAAATTGCAGAACGTGGCGGGTGTACTATATATCGTCACCCAACCCTCTACCGATAGTCTCTTCCACGCCGCAGAGACTGACTTGCCTTGATGATGTGGCTTTGGCCACCGCACCACCTCCGCTGTCGCGACCCCCTGCGGCACTTCACTTCTTCATTTATTCCTACGGGTACAGACAGCCCTACATTCTCACGGGGCTACACTACGAAAATGGGGGGAAATGGGGGTCGCGGTTTCCACCATTTTAGGTGTTATACCGTCTGGACTGCGTCTGGGTTAAGTGTTTCCTTTGCCTCAGTACACTTTAGGCTGTTCACTTCCATCTGTTTGATGTTCTGTCGGAGTTTTCTAATTATCATTATTATTATCAGGTTATTGTTATCCACCCGCAGGCAATTTAGGCAAAGTTTTTAAACGATATGAATTCGCGATGTATATGAACATTGCCCATGAATATTTATTAAGAAATACAACATTTTTATTGAAATTTTGCAACCGTAAATATATTTGCTATATTTGCGACGTAAAAAAAAAAAACCATTTATATTCTCATTATTGCTGATATGAAAGAAATCGTAAAAAATATATCGCCGAAAAAAAAAAATTCAGTTTTTTTTTTGCAATGGGTTCCTTAATATTTTTTAAAGCATATGACGTAACTGATGCCAAAATCATAACGACAATGATTGAAAATCATTTATGCCCCCATTTTTTTTTTGCTATTTTAACGATCGTCCTTTTTTTTGCAGATTTGAGCGAAAATCCGTCTCCTTTTCGGTAAGTTTGTAGATCACTTTTATAATACTAAATAAATGCTTTGAACGGCGGGAAAGGGTTGAATCGTATTCGAGATGAAAAAAAAAATTATTATTATTATTTTATTAAATTAAAATTAAAATTAAGTGCAACGTGTAAATTTACGAGACATGAATATAATTGTCGAAGTTTTCGACCAATAAGGCAATTTTCGTAGATGTTGACGTTGCATTTCGAAACGGAGCCGAAAGTCGTGATACCATTTTATTTAAAGTGAATTTCAAAATGTGTTGTACATTTATCAATTTATTTTTGTTGTGTCCTGAAACATGGTAAGACGTAAAAAGCGATTGAAGTGTTCGTGGAGCGAAAAAGCTCGAGTTTAAATTGCCAACTGCTGTACCTGCCGATTGCAGTACCTATACGTGAGTACTGAGGTACATGGAACCGTGAAGCAGGAAAGACTCGAGTAGGTCCCCTTGTGCACTTTACTTAAGTGCATATCTATAATTTACGTGGTCCAATGGGATTTCGGCGTCGTCTGAAAGGAGACTTCCACGTATCCACGTACCTCTCCGTATCCGCTATCTCTCTTTTTTTCGTTCTTACACAACCAGAAACTAAAGGATAAAAAGATGGGAAAAACTTTTCTACAACGCCAGCATCTTCTTTTCCTTCTTTCCGTCGTCGTTTTTCTTTGGGTACTTTTGTGTTCTATTTTTATGCCCTTGTATAGCGTCCAAGAAATCGCTTTATTTCCGAGTATCCGTACGAGGGTAGTAGTCACGCGTTTCACACCCCCACAGTTTTCTCCTCTCACCCAATCCCTGTGTCCTTCGGCTTAAGGCTTTGCGAGACACCAGTCCCGACTCTCCAACCCGGACTTCGCCACGTTCTCGCGACTCTCTATCCCATTTCACCCTCTTCTTTACTTTGGCAACGGGGACACCCTCTCCCCTTTCTCTCTCTCTCTCTCTCTCCAGCTTTCTTCCTGAAAGCCCGTAGGCTCAACTGTTGCTCTGTACACAGAGCTGTCTTCGTCGAGTGCGCCGAGAGGTCGAGAGAAAAAAAAATCGTATATTTTGCGCTGCTACATTGATATTTAGAGCTTTTCACAGCATCCGACGTACCTAAAGTTTCCGTGGCGCGATGTTTTTTTGAACGCTGATAACCGGTTATTCCTTTCGGTTGGATGCATTTTTACTAGAAAAGTAATTGTCTAAAATTTTTTATTTTTTTTTTCAACATTACTCGATTTTTCGCATCCGAAATTGACGATTTTCAAGTGCGCAAATCCGACGTATCTAAACTTTCTGTGGCGCGATGATTTTTTGAACGCTGATAACCGGTTATTCCTTTCGGTTGGATGCATTTTTACTGGAAAAGTAATTGCCTACAATTTTTTTTTTTTTTTTAAATTACTCGATTTTTTGCATCCGAAATTGACGATTTTCAAGTGCGCAAATCCGACGTATCTAAACTTTCTGTAGCGCGATGATTTTTTGAACGTTGATAACAGGTTATTCCTTTCGGTTGGATGCATTTTTACTGTAAAAGTAATTTTCTACCATTTTTTTTTTTTTAATACTCGATTTTTCGCATCCGAAATTGACGATTTTCAAGCGCGCAAATAGCCAAATAGCCGATATTTGGTTGCCTCGCGGAAGGAAATATCGGCACTATTTCGACCGCAATGCAGTAGTTTGCATTATAAGACGCATCGTACAGTTGAGACACATGTTGGTTCTAATTATCGTAAACACGACTCTAAAATAGCATCTTCTACTTCCCGATGGACGGCAGCAGTCCCGTAAGACACGTGGAAACTGCTACGGTGATTTGAGTTTCCGTAACGAGACCACTTCGGGATATCTATGGCTCCCCGGTGTATCGTGCTTTGGATACCGCGGTCGTATGTTCGCGGTCTTAGCCTGTAATGCTCCATCGATCGGTAATCCAGATGGCGCGCATTACGTACTTGCGGTGTTTCCTCTATCCGGTTTTCGGCAATTTGCAGTAATCCGCAATAACTTGTAACTCTATGAACAGCATTTTCATTTTTTTTTTTTTACTTCGGCAAATAATATTATTAAAAAAAATTATTATTAATTACGCGCATAAATCGGCAATAAAATAAAATTTGATAAAATTATACATCGGGACATGTAGCGATGAAAATTCATATTTAATAAAACGCTCATTATGCGAAAAAGCGTATCCGAGCGCTAAATTTTCCTTCCATAAAATTTACGCGCGATAGAGTGTAACATCGAGCAATTTACCATATATACGTTGATATTTGCAGTAATTATTTACCCTTCAATCTACGCATGATTGCGTTTTGGATGCAGAAATTCATCCTCAAACATTGTATATTTATTCATGTGTGTTATATGCGTGTCGTCATGAATGTATTGTATTCGATCGGTTCGGCTGTGTATGCCGATTTATCGAAAATTCTGTCGAAAACCTTGGCGCCGCGTAGATACCACAGTGGAAACAGCAGCGCACCGCAGAGGTAAAATCATAATCCGATTTCTATGCATTTTATATTTTTGCCTAAGAAAAAAAAAAAAAAAAAAATACCGGTTTCCGCCATAGATACTCCCCGAAGAATAACGTTAAATCAGCGAATCCATCCGATATCGGGAAACTCTTCGTACCAGAAACGACTTTACCTGTCTGGTTCTTTGCCGTCTTGCGCATTGTTGTCCCCGTTTTATTATTCCTTTGAACCGGAAATAAAATTCGAACAAAATGGAGAAGCACGGAAAATCTCGCTTGGACGAGAGAGATGCATCGTATTTTCATCGATGCTTCTCGCATTCCCGCCGGAGAGTATAAATACGATTCATGATGGACATTGAAGCTGCGAGGTTAAGAAGCTTTCGGTTGGTATGGTGTATCCGATCAACAAATAAATCTCGTTAAACCAACCAAAACGGCCACCAGGATTTCCGAAAATCTCGTTATCAATTCAGGACGGATTCACTGAAAATTCTTTTAAAGAATTTCTATACAGTTTGAGTTCTGCACTTCCGCAATCCTCTTTCGATATGTAATTCAGGCAAATCTCGTATATGTTTATAAATAGTAAAAACATTTTTCTACAAAAATGTAAAAAAAAAGACGCCAAGTGGTTTAAATAATGTTTGCGAAAAAAAAATTCAAAAAATAAAAAATCTTAGAAGCCAAGTAAAAATAAAAATAAAAAACTTTGCTCGTCCTTTCGTTCATTCCTACGACATTTATTTGTGGTCTAAGGACTCGCCAAGTTTTTTTATTTTTATTTTTACTTGGCTTCTAAGATTTTTTATTTTTTGAATTTTTTTTTCGCAAACATTATTTAAACCACTTGGCGTCTTTTTTTTTACATTTTTGTAGAAAAATGTTTTTACTATTTATTTTATTCTTTTTTTTCATTTATTTTATTATTATTAATTTGAATTATTTAATTTTAAAGATTTTTTTTTGTATCACACGCGTAATATTTATTAATTGAAATTACCACTCGCCTGCAATTAGTTAAGATAATTTTTTCACACCGGTATCCCTTTTTTTTACCACGAGAGATTTTTTTTATTAGTACCTTTCGCGATAGGAAAATTATAAATAACCTCTTAGTATTTAACCTCTATTTCGATGACTGAATGCGAGTGCACTATTCGTGGATCGCGGATACGGATATCACAAGTTGCTGTGTTCACGAACTGACACTCGGAATCGGTAACAGCTAACCGTTCGTTCCGCATATACCATTGTATATGCAGGGCGCACGCATGGACACACAGACGCAACACACAGGCATGGTGGGACATCGGACAAACAACGGACAGACGAAAAAATCTCTGAAGAAAAATTTTATCGTGAAAGTGAGGATTTTTTGGGCGACATCGCGATATCTCATCATTTCGAGCACCGATCGGGCTGATTCCAGGCGCATTTTGAAGCTTGTATTCGAATTATATTATGAAAGTGTCTTTGGAATTCAGATCCGATGTCTCGTTTCAGAGAAAAAAAAAGTCAAACTTTAGGGGGCACGATATTAGCGTATAAGTACACGGTAGCGCTCAACGCGCGCGGACTCACCGCGCGGACTTTTTACTTTTTAAACCACTTGGCGTCGAGACGCTACCGCGTCTCTTGATTTCGAACAGTTAAACAGTTTCTCAAAAATGAATCATAAAAATTAGTGAAGAAAAAAAAAAATAAATGGATCGAAATATTTTTCTCTACTTGATTACGCGATAATAATTGAGTTGACTGAAACCCGGCGTTACATTGATTGATCTGATTGATACCCGTTTGATTGATACCTCGGAAAGGCGTTTAGAATTGTTCCTGAAAATTAAGTCGACAAAATCCTCCTTCCGAATTGTACCTTTTAAATATAGTTAATTGCGATCGAAATCGTACTAAATCCTAAATTGTAGTTAAAGATATATGTCACATAGATAAAAATGATTAGGGCTTTTGAATTTTCCACTACTCTTTTTTTTTATGGATTACGAGATATATTTCGGAATTGATGCTCCGCGCCATGCTGCTTGGTGCTTCAAAATTGTTCTCAAAAAAGTAGCAACCATTTTTTGTCTTCATTATACTCTTTTAAGAGCATAATGAAATAAATACAATTTTTTTCGGTTTTTCGGCCGCCATATTTGTTAAAAAAAAAAAAAAAATTTCGATTCCTTCCGACAACATTTCATTTGTAAGATCCTAAATACATGTGCCGTTAAATAAAAAATCAACCATTTTATTTCGTAAAGTTTTTGAAAAAAAAAAAAAAAAAAATTCAAAATTGGACTCTCAAAAAAATAGTTCACACCACAAGCCGGATTTTCAGTAGAAGTAACCAAAGATCAGACGGTTCAGCTATAAGTAAACTGTATAGAATCCTCTCAACCGTTGACCCGTAATCCACCGTGTTGAATAGGGGAATAAACCTCAAGAGAATGAGTCGGGGGTATAGCTGTAGTGAAAGTAGGAGTACCAGATGACTGAGCTGAATCTGTGTCTACCGAGATCCTCGTATAGATTCGGAGCACATAGTGAGCACGCGATTCACTGGACGGCATCAGAGAAAGGAATAGGAACTCACCGAGCATCGTATAAATAGAAAGATGCACACCGATAGTGTGCAAGTCGTGAAGTTCTCTCGTACCCGCCTTTGCCAACTAACCTGAAACTCGAAAAAAAAAAAAAAAAAAAAAAAAATATCCCGTAATGTTGACCATCTTTTTACAATGTCGGCAATCGTCTATGCAATGGAAACTTCTTAACTTGGATCAGCTTCTCTATTTTCCAAGTCCTATGTATATGTACATAAAGAAGAGAGATACATAGAGTCGAGTGAATTCACAAGTGGCTGTGAATGTCGAACGCGCGCATAGTCAGTTCTATGCGATGGTAGGAGGGGTGGGGGAAGAGCGTGGGAATCTGGCAAGCTTCGCCAGCTTCTTCGGGACACCGATGGAAACTCTAGAGCATTGTACACCCTCACTTCTCTTCACCATTCTGCTAGGCTGCAAATGATAAGTCGCTCCATACCAGCAGAAACAAGAGGAGAAGGGAGTTGGATAGAGAAAGTTATATATATATACATATATATGTATATATCTGGCTAACTCTTCGGACAGAGGTACCGAGAGACTGTACCGTCTGTTCATGTTTCGGTAGTCTTTGAGACTGTCTCGAAGGCTTGGACAGAATTGTTTGGGTTGCCGGATCTCCTGGAGTCTTTCCCCAACCCCCACCCCCCACCCCTAACCCCCTTCCTTACCCTCTCTCTGAATTTCGTAGTTTAGGGACTCTCTAATGTGGGAGAAATTCGATGCATGAATACTCTGCATGTGGACTATGCGTAATTACTGTTGTGTAATATTCCGGGGATGCACTAGGACTTCATACAAGATTAGAAGCTTTAGTAAATTTAGGCATGACGCTGAAGCAGGGCTTGTTTGCAAATGGTAATAGCAGTAATGGATCCTCCTGGGAATCCTTACCGCCGCCGGTTTAACAATGTGCAGCGAGTACTCGTATTGATCCAGCGATTTGACTGTCGGATCTAAGCGCTTAAACACTTCTTCTCGAGCTGTTGGTCATTGTTTATTCACGAAATGTAACAGCATTTTTTTGGTGTTTAAATGGGTTGAAAATGTTTCCGGTTCAAAATTTACATTAAAAAAATGATAATTAAAATTTTCAAATGGAGTTCAATGAATTTTGTAACAATGAAAATTTACTTAAAAAATATTGCAAAAGTCGAAAATGAATTTTGAAAATATTGTAATTGTCAAAATCCAATTTCGAAAATATTGGAAATATCGAAATTCAGTTAAGAAAAAAAAATTAATAATTTTGAATTATAATATTTTATGATTCAATAAAATTCTCATAAATTTAAAAATGTTTCATTATTGTAATTTCAAATTTCAAAATTTAATTTAATTAAAAAAAAATCAATCGAAATATTAGAATTCGGTTTGATTTTAACAAATTCGAAATTTTAATTCAGTTTTTCAACATTACCGATATCTGTAGAACGTTTTTATTTTCGTTTGATTAAATAGTTTTTTTTTCTTCAATTTTTATCTGCTGCGATGTTCACTTCGGATATTGTTCATTTGGAAATTTTGGTGGGATTTCGGAAGTTTAAATTTATTTAAATGCATCCAAGATTCAGACGGATAATGTCAATAAACTCAATTTCCATTTCGGTTAAAACGTCTCAGGTTTTGTTTCGTTGTATTATAGGCGTATGACGTCGTCGTAATACCTCTTCCCGCGTTCTATTGCTTCTTTATCAGCACGTACGAGCAAATAAAAAGGCTGAGTTCTTATAGGAAATTCTTCGGAAGCTCGTACAAGAATTCCAAACAGAACTTTTTCCCATTTTCCACTCAATCTTTTTTTTTAAGCACCGAGACCGGCCGTTGATGTAATTGGAAACCGATATCAAAGTAATTGGACTCTCGGTAACGTTCGGTTCGGTCCTCCTGTGTGTTTTTTTTTTTTTTTTTTTTTTTTTCATTTTTTTTCCTTGTTTTTCTTTCTTCCCAGCAATTCGTTTCCTCGAGGCGGGCACGACGACGATATTTTTATTAACGCTATATTTTTTTCGCGCACGTACGTGGCCCATTTCTCTTATCGTCGTACATCCCGCTACGGAAGGAAACGACACCGTATTTTGATGGACTATCGTACATAATACGAATACATTGTGCAGGATACAGAATGTACTTTATAGTGGAGTGTATATATATTTTTTTTCTTCTTTTTATATACGCGATTCCACTTTGAGGGTTATGGGATACGAGATAAAGACGAAAGAAAGAAAGAACGGAGATTTCGTGAATACGCGAGAGGAATACCGATATTGGACCGTACAAACGAATGTAGCGCTTACATGCGTTTGCATAAATCAGTGAGATAAAACTTTACTGTTCGATTATAACTCGAGAGCCTGGAGCTCGTTTTTTAGGTATAACAGAGGTACTACGGCTGTAGATATTTTATGTTTGCACATCTTTTTCAGCGTTCTGTTTCGTGTTCCCACAGCCCCGCGGAGATTAAATCAAATTAAAATGTATAACATATCTTCAAGAATTTATGTATTATCGCATTATTGTTGATAGTCCATATTTCGAATAGTCGCCTGCGGACCATAAGCTTTTACTGCCCTTAAAAAAACTTTTACGGTTTATTAAACTTCTGAAAAGTTAAAAATTCCGAAAAAATCTGAAAAAAATTGCAGATTAACTTTGAAGTGTTTTTTCTTTGATAATTCAGCGAAAAAATGTTCACGGACTTGCGCATTGTCGTTATGCGCAAAAGTAGTAAAGAAAGTATATTTAAAAGAATGTGAGCAGTAAACAAAATCTTAAGGTGATGTAAAATCTCCCGCTCCCGGGTTCTAGCCGTGCTCTGTCGGTAACACAAACTGTAATTACTTTTTATCCAATTACGGCGCATTTACATGGAAAAAAAAACCAAAAAACATCGCAAAATCGAATAAATGTTCACTTCCGGAAGTGAATATACACGTAAATGCCAATAGGTATGCACGCATTCACGTAATAGAGGATCGCAAAAGTATGTGATGATTTAATATTGAGATAAAGCGTCTTTCCACTTTCATGTATATAATTTTATATTTCCGCTCCTCTCCTTTCCTCCTTCCATTACGAAATGAAATCTTCTTATCGGAAGCCACATACGGGTATAGAGTGTCGCGTATGGGAGGCTTCGGGTTGCCTCGCTGATGCTCCTCTTCTGGCCAACGGGGTTTACGCACCGTCGGTATCCCGCATATTTACTGTATATAAAAGCTCGTGTATATGCACCCTATATGCGGGGTAATAGCCTTGGTTTTCCGTGTTACTGTAACGACACTGCCCGTGTGGATTTATTCCATACATACATACGCATGCGCGGCATACATATACATCTGTACATCTATAAGGTTGCGTCGTTTACGATCGCGCGCTTTCGTACACTCGGTAACGCTGTGTATACCGGTACTCATCTATTACGCTGTAGCGAAATTGAATTCCCTTATCGAGGAAAGTGCTGCGTGGCGAACCATGTCTGCACGCATGTACGCAGTCAATGCACCTGTGCAGACCGCACAGTGTAATACAGATATGTCCTCGAATTTCGAACTATAACTACTGAACTATGTTATAGCTGACCCTGCCGCCGCCGCGGCGCCCCCTGGTGTTGTAAAATATTCCGCGTTCTCGTAGATTGTGCACTTTGACGTCGATCGGGCGCTTTAATAGCAATGCCGTTTAAAATTAACTGCCGTCACGATGTGCCGCGTCATCGATGCATGTTGCGACACATTGTCGAAAGTGGATAAATACCGCTTGTCAGATAAAAAGCATGCTTCGTATTCAATTTATAAAAAAAAAAAGTTATGGCCGTTATAGATCGTTGTATTTTGTTTTATTTGCGAATAAATTTAATGAGTGTAACGGTGCGTGTGGCGAGTAAAATTTGTACCGAGTCAATTTGATTGACGATCGATTTATCGATTGGACGATGTCATGGAGACATTATGTTTTTGCTGCAGAAAGGACGATATGTTTTTATTACGAAAATTTGATTTTGGCATTCGTAAAATTGATAAAATTTTACACCTTTTTGTATTTATAGTCTTCTGTTTCTGTAAATTTCACAAACATCGAGAAGTTATTGTGGAAAAACGATTCGCAATGACAATTTGACGACATTTGGGAGACACTGACAATTTTTGGAATTGGCTTTGGCCTCAAATTACCGTTGTCACTTGAACTTGAAAAAATTTTGAAAAAAAAAAAAAAAAAAAAACGGGGCAGGAGTGTGCAAAGTATAGCATACGCATCAGATTTTTGAAAAATCTTTACGCTCACTTAATTCAATTAAACCCTCGAAATCCCGTGAAGCATCTTTGCCGCTTCACATTTTTAATGTCGCGCGATCTCGAAAACACGAATGAATTCATAAAAAAAGTCAACAAGCATTCATTCTTAATTAGAAATGATTTATGTGTGCGCCAAATTGGTACATTGGGTGAAGAAAAAAAAGTATCCTTCAAGGCTAAACTTTTATTAATGAAAAGCGTAAAGAAGTGTCTTCCAACGATTTCACGACATATTATACATTTTTTATCCCATTCGTCCAGAATCATTTCCACTGAATGGTGTAACTTCTCTGTTTTTTTTTTACTTCGAACAACGAACATAATACATACACTGCGTCAGCGTCGAGCTTCAAAGGGGTTGAAAGAATGTTTGCCGACGTCCCCAAAAACATCCAATACAACAGCCGAACCTTGTCGACATGCTCTACGCCCCGTGGTGCTCGTCATTTCAGCAGGAATTAAACGAGACGACTCTCGTTTGCGCTTTAACGACGAAAAAAAAAAAAATTGGGTCGACAGCACTGCGTGCACTCTTGTGTTGCACACGGACTGAGATACGGAGAGTGAGAGAGAGTGATGGATATTCTTGGAGCGGTTGTATTTCGCGCATTTGGATATCCCAGGGGTGGAAAAGTCGAGTAGCAACGGTTGTAGGATCTAAAGTAATACGCCCCCGGAACTCGAAATTGCGTTCGTTCGCTTGGGGGCTTCGTTTCGGCGCTCTCTGCTATATGCGTTTACAGATATATAATGTACACGTATATATTTACTGTCTAGTGTACGAGTGGTATACACGAAGCATACATATCTCGATATTACGGTGTACGATGTGGTGTGGCGGGATGAGGGCAAAGAGAAGGAGGAAGATAGAGTCGTAGACCTGCGAAATAGTAATACGACTATTCTGCCAGTGGGTAAGAAGCGTACGTGGGTATATGTAGCTGTGGAGTTGGTATATGTACTCTGAGTACGTTACGCCAATGTATAATGTTATTATGTAAAGTCCCGAGCGAGCGTGATATCTGGAGTGCTTAGAGTATTCCTCTGTCCGTGGTTCTCGATTTTCTTCAAAGTTTGAACAAAATTAAGATACAGTGGATCCTCGGAGCGACGAGGAGAATTTTTAAGCAGAACTGATGTTTTTTTAATGTATTTTGCTAACCATGTTTACGTTATACGGAAATGGCGGAACGATTCAAAGTAGGTAAGTAATTTAAAGGGCACCGCAAAAATGCTCGATCTCATCCGTAACGACGTTTGGCGCTTGGAACAAAGCAATAAAATGAATCTTGGGCAATAGTTTGGTATGAATATGGAAGAATTCTCCTACTGTCATATGAATCTTCCGAGAATGTCGGCGGAATATGGTATTGTTTTGTTGAGTCGTTAAAAAGATACGCTATATTAATGAGATAGTAAAAGGAGCACTTAACATTAGCTTCAGAACGAAAAAAAAAGGATGTTGGGCAAAAGTTTGGTATCGAGCTGAAAAAATTCACAAGCATTCATATGAACATTTCTAGAATGTCGTGCAAATATTGCAATATTCCGTTGTGTTGCTAAAAAGATACGCTATATAAATGAGATAGTAAAAGGAGCACTTAACATTAGCTTCAGAACGAAAAAAAAGGATGTTGGGCAAAAGTTTGGTATCGAGCTGAAAAAATTCACAAGCATTCATATGAACATTTCAAGAATGTCGTGCAAATATTGCAATTTTCTGTTGTATTGTTAAAAAGATATGGAATTTTAATCAGCTATTAAAAGAACTGTAAAGGTTTATCGTTTAGGTAACAAGCATTATACTGTGCAAACATTTGGTACAAATGATAAGAAATTTTCAAATGGTCATGTGAACCTTCCAAGAATGTCATACATATATAATATGGTTATGTTTTGTCGAGTTGTTAAAAATATATAGCATTTTAATGGTGTATTAAAAGAACTGTAAATGGCTATCGTGACGGTAAAAAATTTAATGTTCTGCACAAGTTTGGTATATGTGTAAAAAAAAATTCCAAAGTGAAAAGACATTGACTGACTTTGGTTTCATTAATTAATTACAAAGATTCAGTACTTTAATGAGTAGTTAACTCTTTCGCTGTGTGGTTTTGTATGGCGTATGCTGTTTTCGCGTGTATGTGCGCCATATACAGAGCAGAGATGCATTTCTTGAAAGGGTTAACTTTCACAAGACGAGATCCTACGGTAGAACTTCAATTATCCGAACACATCCGGAACGAGTCGAGTCGGTTACTAACAAATTTGAAAAGTGCCATTTTTTTCTAATAAGTTTATAAACGATACTTCCGTAGACCCCGTAACATTGTATATGAAATGACTTTCCAATATCGAACTTCTATTAAGGCGGTTTCAAGAAAAGCGTCCATTTTCACATGGCGAATGGTCGCTACGCTGAGGAAGTAGCTACATAAGGCAACATTGTTCTCGCCGTTGGCCCTTCGGCTCTCGAAAGGTCTCTTGAATCATTCGAGAACCCTGTCGACAGCGATAAATGTCTTCGCATTTGCGGATACCTTGAGTTCACCAAAGCTTCCATCGTCCAATGAAATTCAAACACTTTGGCGTTCAAATTTATCTCGGCACGCTGTCAATGACAAATCATTGCTACTTATGAAAGTCAGCATGCGAGCTGTTTAACGACAGAAAAGAAAGAATACCTACTTGTCGACACACTTCAACATACCTGACCCTTGGCATGTCGCCAATGAACAATAATATAAGTATTTTTCGCGCCAACGTTCGGATAGTTGAGAGTTCGGATGATTGACCTTCTTAAATCGCGGGTTTGCTATACTTTAGAAAGAGGTTTAAGAAAAAAATTTGAAAAAATTTTCAAATCAAAATATAAATCGTCTTTTGAAGAGTTTAAGTCTTTTTCCATTTTTTATTATTATTATTGTACATTACTCATCTTTCATTCGATATTAATTCATTTTTATTATTAGATCGATCAATCGTGAATTCGGATGAATTTTCGATTTACATTTAATAACATTGAAGGGGCTCCCGTACTTTTAATAAAATGTTTAATGATTAATGAATGTCTGTGGGGCAGCAGACCGTACATTACATGCGTCAGCGAGCCGTGAGAACAGAATCGCGTAGAATCATATTTCCCACAACGAAAGTGAGACTGTGAACCACTGGACGAGAAAACTATATATGTATGCAAGATCGCTCCGCTAATATAACGGGTGACCCGCATTCCAGACGAACCTCAGTAAAAGAAAAGGGCATCAGACAAAAGGGCGAAGAAAGAAAAGAACGAAAGTAAGTGACTGTTCAACATTGGCGATGCACCGTTGCACATGTCCTATGCAACGCCTCGTGCATATCTAATAATGCGATAACACTGTTACGCGGAAATCGCTGGCACGTGTAGAAAAAGTCTCAGCGTTGAAAAAAAAAAACTTTTCCTCCAATGTTCGCGAATATTGGTTTCTTATGTTTCAAATAATAAAAATTTATTTTAATTTTAATAGATTAATCTTAATTCCAAACGTCAGAATTGAAATTCCAAAAAATTAATAGCGTTTAAAAAATTTTCCTCGTAACTACTTTTTCGTTTAACCTCATCAATAATTAGCAATATTTTCGGCATTACATAAAAACCTGAATCAGGCATCAAACCTAAGAAAAATGTGACGAGAAAAAATGACCCCAATATTACTTCGATTGCATCATTTTCTGATGATATAAAAAAATTAAAATAATTTTATTAAAATAAAAATGTGTAACCCGCTTTTTTGTAGGCTATGTGACGACGATAACAAAATTAAATGTTTTTGAAAAATCTTTATAGAATTATATTCTTTATTTCCGTTTATAAGATAAGTGGCACTCGATGGAATACGCGAGGGTGAGGTATATAAATCGTTTAGTGGCTTTTCGTATATCATATATCAAAAGCGTGTTACCGGATAAACGTTATAATACAACTTGAGACGTGAAGCGGGGGTGACAAGACAGGATAAGGATGGCAGGACGCTATCTCGTTACATATAGTTAAGGTGGACGTGGACGGGGAATCCCGTGTGTGAAACTATCTCTGCTCACTCGCGTGTTCTCTAATTTTCGTCTATCTCAGTACGGAGAAACTGAAATTGGTCGACGGAGAAAAGCGAACCGGCGTGTGTAATATGCATTCGCTTGGCTTAGCCCGCCCGTCGACGCGACTCCGTAACGCTTAACTCGTGTAATGAGTTTATGGCTAAGTGTGTATTCACGGATAAACGGTCGTCATTCTGACTACGCGAGGTTGAAGGCCTCGGGTGTGCGTGTCGTATTATATATACGGTATATGGTATATATATTTCATTATATATGCCTATTACCATATTATATACGTTGTATATCGCCTACTTGCCCCATTAGTCGGTGTATAAGATGTAATTGAGCGAAACAGAACACAACTCACACGAGTTTACTTATCTATCGTGTAGCAATGACGAAATGCAAACTAACGAATGTATTTAGTCGAAAACTTCATACATACACCGAAAAAAAAAATTAGTATATCAATAATTGGGTATTTTTCAGTATTTCGATAGACGGTAAAACGACGAATTTTCGATAGTTGCGCAATTTTAGGAAGTCAATTATACATTTTTTTCTAATACTCTGTACGATGAATGGGTTCAGTTTATGCAAATACAGGTGTGTCTAACACCTTGAGATATTTTTGCAACTGTCTCAATACAGTGGCTTTTTAAGGTTTTTTACCGTTTTTTTTTTTTTTTTTGGTAATACTGTGAAAATATCGCGTATTGTGTGACGTCTTTAAAAATATGTTTTTGTGATAATTGGTTTAATGCGTAAGACAAATATCAATTTATTACAAAAAAAGAGAAATTACCATTTTTTCTTAATTTAATAAATGCTTTGGTAATATATTTATAGTGACGATAACTTCCGATTTTGTAGTTGTTAACGCGGTTACCAGGAGATGATGACCTGGAAAGTGTCTGTAAAAATTACAATTTAAGAATTGAACCCCTAAAAAAAGACGTCATATGACGGCCATTGGGTACTTATTTGATCGATCGAAAAAAAAGGTCGCGATTTCGTATTTTTTGCCAGTAAAATAAAAAACTCGCGTGTGCAAATAATTTTTTTTTTTACATAATTTTTTTTTTACGGCTACATAGGGATTAACTTTTCATACATTTTTTCTGAGAAATTCAGTCGCTCGTTAAATGTGAATTTTGAAGTAAAAATCCCAAAATCCATAATCCGAAAAAACTTCAAAAAAATGCTTTACGCTTAACTTAAAAAAAAAAAAAAAATTCAAAAACCACAGAGCGTAAAATTCTTTTTTACCATCTTTTCGACATGAAAAGCGATGAAAAGTCTTTAACAAAGCCGAGTCCTATTCACGGGCACATTTTATTTCGCGTACGCTGTGCTGCGGTACACAAAATACATAAAATACATGTGTGCACGCGGGTCCCGGCTACAGCCGGATTTGAATCACCCCTCGACACGCGTAATACCTCCAACGTCGCTTTTCCTCGTTTACCCAGATTTTCCGTCCTTCGCTTTGCGACTCGTTTAAACTACGAAATTTTGTTGAACGAGATGTACTATGCCGCCTCTCTGCGGAGATGCTTTAATCGAGACAAAGAGAAGTGTGGTTGGGGCGGCAAAAAATGGTGAATGGGGGGTGGAGGGGGTTGAAGGGCAGACGCAGAGGCAGAGGCAGAGGGGGGCGGGGAGGGGCAGAGGTAAAATTATAATATTTTAGTCGATTACGTCAGATTTGAAAATTATTCTCTTCCCGAAATACATACGTTTTCTTGAATAAATTTTCAAAAAATCCTCAAATTAATTCAATTTTGGGGATACATCGGTTAAATGAAATTCTTGAAAAAAAAAAAAAAAATGCAGTTCTCCTAAATAAATGTTTAACTTTTAGTTACCAAAAAAAAATTTTTTTTTGGTATTTTTTTTTAAACATCTCAATGCGCGAATGAATTGTTTGCGTAGATGGAACTTCTATTGCTAGACAAATCATTGGGATTGGCACCGTTTTTCGTCGGGGGGAAACCCCATGTGACCAGTAAAATTTACTACCACCAAATCTGTCGATATAGTAGTTTATGGGAAAGGGTCAAATCCCTCGGGTCAACTAAATATATATAAAATAAAAAAAATGAAAAAAAATGTATTACGCTGAACACTGTAAATCGGTGACGGTCACAACTCGCCGCTCTCTATGATTCTGCTCTGATGCTTCGGGTTTATCGGACGTGCAGCACGCAACATCGCCACACTGGAATGCGTCATGCTCATCCATTAATCAACGTTAACGGGCTCTGGGGCCGCGGCCACGATAATAAACGCGTCGATGGAATATCGCTGATAATGCGATTTCTCTGTCGATTCACCAATAGATTAATATATGCATACGCGCGTTCAAACTACATATACATCAGTAATGCGTTCGATCGCTAACTAATGCCGTGGAAATTTGAGTACATTATTTTCTTTTCGACTTTTGACTTTCTCGAAGAGAAAGATTTGATTTCTCGAAATAATTTTTTCGCAATTTCAATGAAAGCGCATTTAAAATGTGCCGAAAGATCGGCACCTTCTGTTTAGAAAATTTTTTTAGATGTGTGAAAATCGCAAATAATTTTTTCAAAATTTTTTACTATATTTTTCAAAACTCTTGAAAGGTTATAGACTAATTTTTCGACATAAAAAATGATTTCACTGAAAAAATATGCGCTTTGAAATTTTTTCAAAAAAAAAAAAGTTCGCGATTTATCGAGAAGTAATTTCGAAATTATTTTGGGACGTTTTGGAGTACTTATTTTTTAAAATGTGGATTTTGTGGGCGAAAAAATGTAAGTTTTTTGTTCATAAATAGAAAAAAAAGTCAATTTTTCCATGCAGCGAGCGGAAATAAAGTTTACGCACGAAGCCGAAACGTGATTTCAGCAAAGAGATACGATCCCGAGAAAGATTGATGAAATAATTGAAACGTGAAGGCGAAACGAGACTACAAATTTTCATCGTTCATTCTTGCGATGAATTTGCTGGAGATCAGCGAACGATTGTTTATTCTACTAGCGCACAGTATCGCTGTAGATTGTGATTGTATATAGGGGTTGATGCGCGCGATGAACGCCGAAGTGAGGTATACGAGGAAACTCTGTTGCTATCGTTCATTACGCGAACCGTCGGACCATGGCGTCGATCTATACTACTTCGGCTTCCCGGACGCGCGTCTGCTGTTCGTGAACATTCATTTATCTTTATAGTCTCAATAGCGTTTGCGCTTATATACATCAACAGTTGACGGTGGGATAAGGGATGGATTAAACAATTTACCAGCCGTATCAAACACAAACAATCAAAAAAATTCCTTTCGTTACGCAATAAAAAAGAGAAATCGATGTTAAGGAACAACTTTATCATATATAAATTTTTTTTCTAATCTGATAAGTTATTTCGTCGTTTCAGCAGATGAAGAATTTTTTAATCGCGAATTATTTGTAGAATAAATTTTTTTTTTCACATAAAATAATTTTATTAAATTGAAGAAAATTCCGGATGTGATCGTTCGCCTATTAAATCGAAGAACATTGATATCCAATACGTAAAATTAATTTACGGCTTTTTCGGATTACGAACTTTTCTATAGAGGATATTTTGGAAAAATTTCAAATTACCTTCTTTTTAAAATAATTTGATAGCCTCAGAAAAAGTCTCCGATGCACTCATCTCTCGAACGTATCGCAAATTTTTTCCGCAATATGTAAAATTATTTTGTGGTTATTGCAGATGAGTAGTAGATGATTATCGGTACTTATCTGCAATAATTTCGATCGGACTGCGATTGATAAATGAGTTTCCACTGTATGTTCGGACGGCAGGTATATTCTGTTTGCAGTATTTCGCTATAATGTTTAAATCGCTTTTTCCGATTACCTAATAAATGGGACTTTGAGAAAGGGAATTACTTGAAAATGTATGGCTTCCGGTGTCCATTCAAAGACATCTCTTATTATTCTATGTCTCCCTTCGATGTCCTATCTGGGGACTAATTTTTTAAGTACCCTTCGGAGTACCCTTCACCACAACTTGGATTATTTTAATGTCCCTTTTGGAGACCTTCCGGAAAGCTCTGTTCGTTAAGTCCTTTGAAGATCTTCTTACCGAATCTCTGAGGAAAGACTTAGAAAAACACAATACATTTTCTACACTATGAATAATTCGGACCAAAAAACGAGATTAATATGTATAAGGGCATTATTTTTATTTAATATCAGTTTCAACGATTTATGATTTCGCTGATGCGACTGCGCGAAGCTCGTAATTTACAATAACAGCTTTGTAAACTATATAACTCAGTTTATACCTTATTTTCATGGGTGTAGGAAGGCATCCGACATTAAACTGATAACTTCATAACAATATTAAAGGCATAACGCACTTCCCGCACACGGAGAGAAGGATCTACTAGAAATTACTATGTCAACTGGTAAAATTCGACGGTGGCGCCACCTTTGACGGAAATTCTCGATGTTACGAGAATTTTTACCACATCTATGACGATTTTTACCATATTTCATGGTAAAAATTCGCATAGTTCTCGTAATTTTCAACAGGTGGCGTCATCGATCATAAATTACCAGAAATTTACGATATTTTTTACTAGATATGTGGTAAATTGCAGCAGATTCTTCTCTCCGTGTACAGTCAGTTGCGCAATTAAAATAAAAAATGGAAAATAAATATAACAACGTAATTTCGTGAAATGGAAATAACTACTTGCGCACAGACAATGGTTCACAAAAATGTTCGTTTTCGCGGTTTTATCAAACGGTGAAAGTTTGTTGTTTCGTCAAAGGAGTGACGTCGAGATTCCACAGACAAAGGGTTGGGAAAAGTAAAAGGAGACGTGTTAGTTGCGCAAAAGCTTCGAAGCATCGCGCCGAGTTTTACGTGAGGTCAGCGGTACGGTTGAGGTGTGTTTCTCTGATGCGGGTACGGAAAGTACAAGTTTTCACGAGGACACGAACGATGGAAAGACGACCGCGAAACCGCGTTGAATCCTCAGTATGACCAAATGCTCTTCTCCCATCTTCCTACATCCCTTTGAAAACGTGTACAGCTAAAGTAGTACGATCAAGTGAGTCGGACGAACGGGCTGCGACAGTGTTAGACCAAGTAAAGTCAGACACAGTGACACCCCAACGCGTCCGAACGAAGCATAAAATTAATTATGTAAAACAGCGTTGTAACCGGGAATAAAAAACGGAGCACCCCATTGCTCTGCTGCGAAATGTCTGCAAATATGGCGTTTCCACTTAAAATGCAAAAATATTTTTTCATCGCTTTTTCAATCTTTTTTTTTTTATTAACATAAGTAAATGTCAATGAGCTGCGCCATTTTCTCCAAATTTTTATTCGTCTCTTGAAATTTTCCGCTGTGCATGAAAATTACATTTAGCACCCACGTCTGTGCCAAAATGACGTAAAATAATCAGAAATCCCTAAAAAAGTGTCATTTTTGTTGTTTCCATCATTAAAAATTGATGAAAAAGATACATTCATTTAAATTTTCATTTGAAATAGAATTTCATAATTCAGACTATTTTTCCTGATACTGCTTCGTAAAAAGAACAAAAAGTTACGATAAAGCAAAAATGGATAAGTATTTTTTACGAAAAAAAAAAAAAAATGGCATGTCCTGATATCGGATGCATTATGTACATTTACGGCCCGGACGTTGCTATCGCGGTCGAGCGATACCGGCAGTAACGCAACGAACGAATCCCTTTTCCCAGAAGGGCTTTCGACTGGTATAGGAATTCGTCAGTGCGAGTAGAGAGGACAATCGGATTCCCGAGTCCTCACCGCAACAGCAGGGTAGGGGAGATTTCGAATGGCTTGACGGAAAAAGCGCAAAGGAGCGAATGGAAACTGGAAGCAAAGCCAGAGGCATAGATATAGATCAACAGAGAAAGATACATCTTTCCAACTCCACGTAAACTATGTAGAATATATTGTACCCGTGGTAAAGCGGGTCTACCCGTCCTTTCGAAAGGGGGGATGATGAAAAAGATTCTGTGGAAAGTCTTCCGTGCATAGGAAGCGAGTGTTGTGGTGGCGCTGCGAAACGGCGAGAGCTCGAACTTCTATACACTTTCATTTCTCCACCTTTATTTATTACGGAAGAATGCATTTTCAGGACTTCCTGAAGCCCGACGAAGAACTGCTAAACCGTTGAATATTAATCCTCATACCCTACACCCGTCTCTGTTATTGCTTGGAAAATTTTCATCGCTTCCTCCGTATTCCAGAGATAATACGAGGAACGAAAACTTAACGCTCTAATTATTTTTGAAATGATTCCTTGGACGACAGTCTTTGAAATTCTGGATATCTAGTGTTTTCGCAGCTTTCATTAGTTCTGTACCATCGGCTTTTAGGGATGGTGGTTGATAAACTATTAACTATCGCACCGTTTAGGACGGCTTCGAACAAGTTAGGTTAGGTAGTTTCAAGTGTGGTTATCGTTTGCCACAACCCGCACTTTGTTAGATCCTATGATGGGATCCTAAACACTTTGCCAATTTAGTACTTACAGGTTATAAGCTGTTCTTTTCTGCTAATAATTAAACGGAATTATTAATCTCCGGAGTTCCTCAAGTGCACCCATAATACCGGAATAATCAAGGCTTCAGGATGTGCTCGAAATTCCCTATAGTATACATGAGAATACATTTGCGAGTGGTTGATGCGGCATATACTCGTGTGGTTCCGCAACCGAACCGAGCCCGACCGAGATTTATTAATCAAAAGGAATAGAATTTCCTCGTGAACCTTCTCACTTCGCTATTTCTCCCCGCAGCCGCAAGGTGGAAAGCCTTTAAGCAGCTTTTCGGATGAGGCTAGCGGAAAATTATGAGGCTCACCGTTTGAAAATGTCGAGCTGGAGAAAACCGAAGGAGGTGAGGTGGGAGAGAGCGAAGCAAGGTGAATCTGACGGGTTCATCGGGCGAAGAGGAGCCCATGCCAAGTATATCCGGAAGCGAGTCAGGCACGCTCGGGAGCACAATGTACCATAGGAAAACGTGCTGCCCTGGGGAATATTATTCTTATCCGATAGAACGCATCCTTCTCACTTTTTTTTTTTTCACGCTCAAGATAATCTTTACGGTAAATCGAGGTACTCTGGATAATTAAACGCAGAATTAATTATCTGTTACAACACGTTTTCTTAATTACTCAACCGCGAAATGAGGTTACTGTGCCAAGCATGTTGAGTCGAGAACGAATTTAAAGTGAGGATTTGTTTGACCAAATCGGATCTGAAGGAGGGAACGTCAAGAATATGGGAAATAACTCAGTCGGTAACAGAGACTTAACTCTTCTTTTATCGACAGTATCGAAACTTTTGGGCGAAAACCTAATTTGCTTCTGCTGAGGAACTAATGAAGACCGTGAACGTGTGAAACTGTTCCCTTCAAAATAAAAACTAATAAAATGACAGTGTTTTGTTACCGACCGCGTTCAGCGATACTGATGCAACATCTTCTAGAAGAGACTAAACATTTTAGATAGTGTGCAACTATAGGAAGTAATGGAACTCAAGAAATCATCACATCAGTACGTAATTCTTTAGAAAATGTATTTCTACAAATGTAAGAGACGTCAGCTGTGCAAAACCGTTACCGACCGAGCCAATTAAATTTTCCGCCGAAAAATTAAAATATGCGGTAAAGTTTTGACGCTAAGCACTTAGAAAAAAGTTTATTATGGGGCGTGACGCTACAGTTTAAACGTATGCCGATATGTCGGAAGTGTACCGGAAGTGAAATTTTTGGCCGTTATATCTCAGGAATGGAACATCGGATTAAAATTTGGTGTTTTTTCTAAAATATAACTTGATGTCAATCTTTCGAAAGCGCATCGTTATAACTAAATTGGTTTAGACGATTTTTAAATTCGCCAAAATAATTGCCGCCAGACAGATTTTTTATATGGTATAGAAATTCCGGCAGAATGTGCGTAGAGAGGAACATAGAATAATAGTAGTACAGGAGTCGACGACTTCGTGTTTCTATTCTTACAGATTCACAAGCTTTGTCGTTAAACTTATCTCTTAAGACTCGAAAATTGTCATGGCGTCGAATTGCATCAACGATCTTTTCTACGCGGCGTTGGTTTCCAATAATGAAATCGTAGCCGTCCGTAAATACGATAAGCGAGTTTGGCTTTGGATTGATCGAATTTTCATTCATTCGTTTTAAATCTCGAGCAATATCGAACCATTCTCGTTTTCCAACCGTTGTAATACTGATGTCATTCTCACACGCCAGACGCTATTCTTGCAGGAATATGTGTGCTCAACCCATCGTCGTGAACCACCGGTGTTAACCGACAAACTCCTTCGATTTAATTTGATTTCCATTTTATTCGAGAATTTAATCTATCCTCAAGATTCCTTTGTGCTTTCCAAAAGCTATGTACGTTAGGGTGCAGATTGTCAGGATCAGGACCTCGCTAAGAGCGCTGGTACTGCTTTCCGTGTTTGGCAGCTGGGCAAAACCGTTTGTTCCCCTTCTCCTTTAGCTTCCTGAAACCGCACACGTTCTACCGTTTCGTTGCTTTGGGGAGTGAGCATCCCACTCCCAGTTCAACTGAATTCCAGGGTTTGGCGAGATGCTGGATGGAAGAGGACCAGAATTCGGAAGGTGATTCGCGGCATAAAGAACGCACTTTGGGAAACATTGACTCTGGACCATGGTAGCCCCATTGTCCGGCATAATGTCCTAACTCCGAGCTCTCCTATCCTTCCTTTGTTTTGATATTGCATAGCGCTGATACTGCGCAGTAGACATCCACGCCACTATCCTGTCCTGGGATAAGCGTTCGGATAAACGGCCGTGGGGATTTCCTAGCATCGCAATTCTGGAAGGTCGGGCTTAGTGCGAAAACAGCTGCAGTGGGATTCTAAAGGCAAAAGTGTTGCCACAAGACATTGCGCTCTTATGGGAATTACGTGAAGTCAACAATTGAACATGGGAATGCACTGAACAGCATTTCAACTAAGTTGATCTATTGCAGGATCGTACTTAGGATTTCCGAGGGTCGCTTTTCCCTTCAGAACACTCAGGAGTGTCTATGTGCTCAATTAGGTCCAACTTTCTTGTTTGCTCATTCCTGATCATCGCAAACCATTCCTTCCTCGAGTATCGGGTCGGTAGTGCAGGAGGCATTTTTGTATCATGACTTTTGGAAGATGCTGCACAGATTAAGACGCAACCCCTAGATGCATCCCTTAGAGACTAAGTTGATTGCGTAGTCTCGAATCACGCTGTATGTTGATGTCGATTTGATGGCGTTGATGATGTTGATGGCGTGGTTTTCCTTATTGTACAGTCCGGCGTGTTTTTAGTATCGAGTTTGTGAAATATAAAGATGGCGGAGAAATTCGCAGTGATGCATTTGAAGAAGAAAGCTTATTAGATACTTACTTTCGCTTTTACCGTCGCAAGTCCATAGAAATGAGATTATCAATACAGATGATGTCAGATCAATACAGGTCTGTAGAATCAATAGAGATACCCGGTCTTGTGCTACAATATCTTGCTTATTGAAACCGGTAAGCGTATGCTGTGCTACATGAAAACATATGACGCGATTAATCAGTTCTGCCCCTTTTTTCAACCTCGTGAGCTCATAATTTCTTTTTTGCTATTTTTTAGCTTTTGATTCTCGCCGTTATATAAAAGAAAATGAAAGCGGCGATGAACCGCTGCATGATTAATGGATGTTGGCGTTGTTTGCCAACTTTGTTGATTTATTTGCCATCGAAGGGGGGATCGTGGCTCTGTAATTTGTTAGAGTGCACAATGTCGACCGCAGAATGATAATATTAACGGATCGTCCGATAACCGAAGTGTGGACTCACTATATGTAGAATATACGTAAACTCTGGGAGGTGAACAAGAACAAGTTAAAAGAGATGCAAAGTCAATGATTCACAAATAATGCGTATGCGGATACCTGGTTTAGCTCCGGTTAGAAGGACGATACTTGTCCTCAGGTTGCCACAAAGTCTCATGTATAATGTAAGATGTATAGTAGAGAATCTTCGCGGAAGGATATGAAAACAATCGATGCATTGAATCTGCATATCCTGCGTAATTTTCAGTCTTAGGATATTCATCTTATATCCGAACAGCGGTATAGCCTTCTAAACGCGCCCTACCAACTTGAGTATTAAAACATAAATATCTGATATTGATGCACGATTTCAAAAACACCATTATTAAAAAAAAAAGTTCATTCATTTAATTGATCATTTAAGTATTACAGTTACATTTTAACAGATGTTTCAGACTTCAATGGTCGGATTTCTATGAAAATTGGGTATTAGCGGGTTTAACCCCCGATTTTCAGAATGTAAACATTACAATTTCGAAATCGAACAGTGAAAATTTTACTTTAACTCATAATGACTATGAATCGCATGAAACTTCCGGTTTTTTCAAGAAAAATGAGTGCAGAAAAACGTTCACGATAAACATTATGGTGTTAACATGTATTGGAAAAATGAATGAGATGAACGGATGTAAAGATCAAATCCTCTTTGAAAATCGAGTTCAAGAGTATCAAACGAAATGTGCAAAAAGTACCGACTTCTATATTGCACGGCTGTTTGTAGGCTTGCGACGCGAAGTTTTGCCTTGAGGATCGACTCGCTAGTGGATGCTTGAGGGCGGCCCGAGGATAGTCTGGGAACGTTGGAGGCGGCAGGTCACGCTGAAAGTGTCGTAAAGCAACAGACCCCTCGGCTTCACGACACGTAAACAGAAGCGTCGCCCGGGTGCAACCTCCGGACCGTGGATAAATGCCGCTGTGGGATCCTTCGGCCTCTGCGAACGGGGCGGTGCGCCAAGCTTTTTCCTCCCTTTTTTTTGTCACGTTTGGAGCTTTTTTGGGTCGCCTATCCTCCATCCCTTGGATCTGCGTTTGGCGAGTGGCGATAAAAGGGTCACGCTATTCTCGACTTTGAACTCTCGTCAGTTGCAAATTCCTCGAGCGGCGCTCAAAGAAGTGAAAATCTCTTGATGGCGCGTAGAACTTTGAACTCGATAATTAAAAGCTCTTGCGCATATAGCGAACGAATTTTCTCGTTATTAGGAAGCTGTTTAATATCTCACAATTAACAGGAGGACATTAGAATTTTATAATTCTTATGCTAATCTCATTTCGCTGTTAAAAAAAAGCACATTTTACACGGAACAAAATAGTAAAGAAAAACGTCATTTCCTTCGAATAGCGTTGTTGGTAGTCGTTAGGATTCTATATGGGGCTTCCTGCGCAGTGACGACAAGCTTAGAACTGCCGGATAAAGTTTTAATCGTCGGTCCGCACGTTCTCGCTTGTATAGTGTGTGGTTGAACGCGCCCCGGAGAGAAAGGGAGAGAGGAACCTTGATCCTCCCTTAGCGAGGGTGTGGCGTACCGTTTTACGGGGGTCGCGAAATGGTACTCTCTGCTCGAGCAGAAAGAGCTTGCGATCCTCGTTGGACTCAACGGCAAAAAGCTCACTCGCCAATTAAATCCCGCGTGGGCTAAACGCGAGAAAAGCCGAGTTCTGCGGCATGTAACGAAAGCTGCAAGAACGTGCTCAGCCGCTCAACGCTTGGACGCGATGCATAGATGGTCGTTTTTCTTCTCACCGCTTTCGGCTTTGACCCTCCGACCTTTCCGACGTTTCCATAACGCCGACCTCTGCGAGAATTCTCAACATGCAAGCTTCGAATAAATTCGCAAAAATAGGATTTATACTTGACGTGTCTGGCTTCCGTTGATGTCATGAAGAGATTCCAATTCCGATAGCAACTCCCCGACAAAAAACGGCTAAAGTAGATTAGACTGCCCACTGCGATGAGTATACTTCAAACTTCAGTGATAGATGTGTCAGTGCACAGAAAATATAGACATAGTAGTAGGTTAATGTCGCTCCCCCGCTTCACACCCACACGTCGCGTTTTCAACCATTTTAACGAATGGTCAAGAGTTGTTCTTTACAAATATTCCTGGGCAAGTCTTATTTTCGGAATCCAGAGGCACTGATCTGACTAATCTGAGTCTGTCGAATGGAGTGTTTCTGTCTATCGAGTGTTAGAGTCTGTCGAAGGGAGTGTTAGTCTAAGGGACTTTGACTAAATGAATGTCCGTGAGTGTCTGTATGTCTTTTTTTTTTTTTTTTTTTTTTTTTGGGAGGAGGGGAAATCTTTCATAAGACACCCGAGTATGGGTAGTGTCGGATTCTTACCGACTAAAACCCCTCCTCCCTCACCCCACGCCACATCGGCACCGCTTTCGCATAACTTCTGTATGTGGTGTGTTTTGTAGCCCTCTTCAAGGCTCCCCTATTTTTAATCTTGTGTTGCTGTAGAGCAACACAGGATGTAGCTGCCTCAGTCTACTTCGACGTCAAGCTGCTCTTCAGCCCTATTTCTCTCCTCCATCTCCAGTTCTCTTTTCTTTCTCATCGTTTCCTTGATAAAAAACGACACTGCCGTCCACACTTCTTCCCTACTGAGCATTAATGCGATGAGATTACCCTCGTCGATTATTCTGTTTCCAATTTCGGCTTCAAGGTTTTTCCGCTCCACTTCCGTAGCAGGGCACTCGAAAACTGCGTGTTGTGCGTCGTCGGGACTGAATCCGCAATGGGTGCATGCTTCGCTGTCTCGTTTCTTGAAACGCTTGAGATATTCATTGAAGCAACCGTGTCCTGTTAGCGCCTGTGTCAGCTCATAGTTCATTTGGCCATGGGGCCTTCCAAACCACTCTGCCACGTTAGGGATCAGTCGATGCGTCCATCTTCCTTTGTCGTCTTCATCCCAGCGTACCTGCCACCGTTCGAGTAGCCTCTGTCGTGCACGTACTTTCGCCGCTGCCCTTGCTTCGTCCGTAATCGGAATCACGTTTTTAGAATGGGTCTCCTGGTATACCTCGCTTTTTTCTCGCGCTAGTAGGTCAATCGGTGGCATGCTAGCGAGCACAAGCGCCGCGTTTTCAGATACTGTCCTATACGCCGATATTGTCCGTATAGCGCTGCGTCTCTGCACAGAGGCCAATCGCTGCCGCGCCCCAACTTTATTTGTAGCATCTACCCATATCTCTGCTCCATAAATGTATGTCTGTATGTGTCTGTGAGGGTCCGTGAGTGTCTATGAGGCACTCTGAGTGTCTGTGAGTCACTCTGGGTGTCTATGAGTCACTTTGAGTGTCTATAAGACACTCTGAGTGTCTATGAGTTACTCTGGGTGTCTATGAGTCACCCTGAGTGTCTATGCGTCACCCTGAGTGTCTATGCATCATCCTGAGTGTCTATGAGTCACTCTGAGTGTCTATGAGTCACTCTGAGTTTCTATGAGTCACTCTGAGTGTCTATGAGCGTCGGTGAGAGTGTCTGTGAGTGTCTGTGAGTGACGCAGATGGAAATCAGAGACTCTCGTTTATATCTATACAGATCAGTGGGCACTGAAACACTATAGACAACAAACAAGCCACTGTAGCGGTAATTTGAAATGACAGTGATAGCGGATAAAGTGGTCGGACATATTAGTGGACGTTCGATCATCATAGATAGCAAACAGGACATTGTAAACGATGTATATGTATTGTCAATAGAAAGTAGGACACTAGAAACTACACTACCCTCTGTAGTAACGATTTCTACTGATAATGAAAGCGCGCGGAATATTAGAACAGATCAGCGAACATTGGATCATTGTATAGGTGGTAAATGGGACATAGGAAAGGATGTATAGGTTACTGTAGACAGAAAATGGGACACTGTTGAGAATAAACGGAGGACGGTAGACGCGACATAGTTTGCCTAAAAGGTCACGTGCGTATAGACAATGTGGAATGCCCATTACGACGCAATATCAACCATACAGAGCGCTACGTCATTGTGTACTACATGCATTCCGCTGTGTGAGAAATTGTATTAGAATATTTTAGATTATTTCTCTGTTTGATAATACCGGTCTCGTAATTATCATAACAAACCACGAAACGTTGGAAATAAACAACAAATGTTACGAAGAGATTGTTATATAACATTTATTTGATATTGAAATGGAAAATTTATGCCAATATTATGAATGAGGTTTTTCTTCCACAGACTACAGCATTAATGGCGAGAGGCGTGAAAAATGTTCGTTATAAAAGTGCGGAAGTTATATATATACGAGAGACAGCGTCGCTTAAAATATTCACGATTTCTCATTTTTAATTTAATTTTTTCAATATCGAATGCAAATTTTTTCTATCGTCTCGGGGGGGGGGGGGGGGGGGGGGCGCTAATAAATGTGTGGTTCTGGTTGACGGAAAGTCGCATGGTTGAGCGTGGAAGGGGGCGGGGGGAGGGTTGCTGTGCGTGACTGGTGAACTCGAGTGGTCCACGCTTCAAGGACAGCGTGGAATAACATCAGAGAATGCAGTCGGTTCGAAGTACCACGTGACGTCTTTGACTATACAGTTATAACGTTGCCGTTACGGGGCAAGCAGTAACCACCACAGCGACTAGCGTCGTCGCTCTGAATTTTAATTTTGTCTCGTCTGAATATTCAATTGTTGGGGGGTTTGTGAAGAGAGAAGGGAGACCCGGTGGAAAGACTATTGGGAAACAAGTCGACGAAGTCAGCCTCAGAAACTATCTCGACGTATTCTCTACGGCGACGAGGCACGACGCTTCTCTTTGCCGACAATTGAATTATCTCAGTCGCTCACTTTAACGTTTTTTTTACTCCCCTATATTTCTTTCCCTGCCTCTTTCTTTCATTCTTAACTTCCGATTTTTTTTTATTCCCAGTCATTATTATTCACTGTGTCGCGCAGTCTTCCAGAAACTCTTTTTGAATTATGTATATTCTCGAAGTAGATAAATTTATTTCCGCTTTTACGGATAGTGGAGATACGAATGATTCAATCTTTATTTTTCGCGCGCTCGCGTGGTTGACAAGCTTTTTTGTACATTTTTTTCGGAGTCTGCCGCCACATTCATACGTTTGCTTGCGATCGAATACGATGGGCCATCATTGTCGGGAGGTAATCTCTTATTGGTTGCATCGGGTGAAAATGAGCGGAAATAGGATGTGGGATTAAATAAAGAGCAACGACTATCGAGTTTAAAGTTGCATGCGGTCGGAAGGTATAGTAACGAATCGACTGAGCGCAACCCAGCAGCCGGGCATTGGATGATTTTATTTTTTTGGATTCGATGCTCAATACGTGAATGGGGCGTACGATGTTCTGGATTTTTCCAAGTGTTGCCTTTTAAATATTAAAGTGAGATTGGCACACTGGAAAGTGCTGCGAACGGACTGGTGAGAAATCTTTAAGGCCGTTATGTCAGTATGGAGTTATAGACATCGATAACCAAAACTATACGTAAATATATGCATTATAAGTCGCTTTTTACATCATCAACAAAATTGCTAAAAATAGTTAAGATTTTTCATAAATTGCCATAATTTGATTCTCATTCAAAGCAGCGATTCATTTAATCATCGTAATGGTACAAATCATCATAATGATAACGATAAATGAGCGAACATCTACCAGCGAGCGAGTCGATTTCGACAGCAGCAATGTATGTACAGCAGCATTTCACAAATTGCATTGAAAAAATTTGCGGTCGATCGTCGCTGATGGATCGAAATGCGTAGAAATGGCTTAGTCGATAATTGGGTTATGTTGCAAATTCGACGTTGGCATTTGGATATGTGCAGCAAACAACGCGCATAATCCGAATACATTGTATCGAAAAGTCGTGAAATTGAAGTATAAAGTTTTAAAAAGCGAAGGAAAAATGGCGCGTGAAACAGAATATGTGATGAAATTAATGCATTGGATTAACGATATTGCGAATCCAATTTTGCTGGATAGAAGGGCTGCTCTCAATTCATTACTTGTTTAAAGTGTCTCTGACCGTCACTATCCGTACGATGTTCAAATTTTGTTACCATAGCAACCGTCGCCATAGCAAAACATACTTAGAATATTTCGGGCCGAGCGGCCGCTTTAAGGGAAGAAAAAATATTTTAAGTTCCTCTGAGGAAACTGAGGAACTAAGTCTCTAAAGGGAAGGGATTTAGGGGGAAAGAGGTGGAGGGGGTGGAGAAAGGGAAGGGGAAAGATCCCCTGAGAGGGGCTTAGAATTCTTTCCATTTAGAGAGACTTAGTTTTTTAACTTTCTTTAGAGAAACTTAGAATCTTTTTTTCTGCTCCCCACGACGATGAGACCTTTTTAGAATATAAACACCGTCACCTATGAACCGATCGACCGGTAAGCGCGTAAGCTCAGCGAACCTCTACTACACTACTAATAAACGAAATGAACAAAAATGAAAAATGCCGCCAATGAACTTATTTAACCTCCCAAATTAAATTTAAAGTTAACTTAATGTCAAAATTTAACTTCGTGCTAAAAAAATGTGCGTAATTCGCAAAGCGTTAAAAATAATTTATCTTCCTCATTATTTCTAATGTTAAAATACAGTAAGGTTTTCCCGCCTGTGCGTCGAATGCCCCGTAATCCAAGTATATTCTCTTCGGTAGCCTGGGAAGTTTAACGTCGAATCGTGCAGCGAAGTTTGGTGGGCGCGTTAACGAGATGAAACTTTGACTTCATCTATCATTCTGCGTATAATATATTCTACGCTCGGATGTAGATACTTGTATATATATATCTGTTCGTTCTACATTCTCATCGGCTTCGGTGCATCTTCTGCTTCTCATCTTTCTTTTCCCACGATTCTCCGCTATCCGCGTTCTCTCTACTTACTCGCGCACTTCCAGCCTCTATCTCAGAACCGTCGACTGTTCCACGTAAATTTTCAAGTGCACGTAGCCATTCCCTCACCAAGATCTTCGGAGGCATTTGACTTGGGCAAAGATCGCGAACTCTCGAGGCCTCCCAGTTCACCAAACTCGCAAGAGAGAACTCGCGGAGAGAACTCTCTCCCTTCCCTCCCTCCCCCTTCCCCCTCTCTCTCTCCACTACTCGAAAACTCCGAGCCAATTCTGTTCCTATTCCGTCTCACTTCGCCTCGATAATTTAACCCCCGTGGCACATGGAAATAGGAGGGAAAAAAGAACGAAGAAAGTCGAGTGACGCTCGGGAAAACTAAACGGAATACCTTCTTTCTGCCCACACAATCGATTCCCTGTCTCGCTTTGCTCGCGTTCCAGTCGTGACTCCGACGACTTTTCGAGGACGGGGTTGAGGAACGAAAGAACGAAAGCAATTTAAATCAGGTTCTGGGACAGGCCAAGAGGGGGCATGCGGTCGACAAGGAAAAGAACAAGTACCACCCTCTTGTCCACCCACACATGTTTATTACACTTTACGCGGATTTTTTCCCCCTCGTTCGCGGGGATGCGAAGACATTGCGGAGTGATATCAAGTAATGAAACCTTCGTAATCACAATCGGTCCAAACGACTCGTAGATTGATGTTGCGATTTCATTCCTATAAATGTCTGGTTTACAATTAACTCCATTAACTACGGATAAAAAATGAGGTTACGCTGGGAGGTCTTTCAGTTGTCGAACTAAAAACTTTGGATGTCCTTACAATTTTCAATTTTCGCGCTATATAAGTGGAAATCGACAAGTTTAAATGTCCATAACCTCACTTTTGATCATCCGCTCCCTACCGCGATATTTCGCAAAAGCATCGGAAAAAACCGGAAATAAGCGGAAGCAACTTTCTGGCTCTGGAATCGGAGTCTTTAGCAACAAATAACGTGTTGCAATTAACTTCTCCTATTGATTATATTTAATTTGCTGCATATTATCCCAAAAATCGTTCCGATCGTAAAAATGAAAAACTACATTTTGACGACGTGTTTCGTCATAAATGCAAATTATTAGTAAATGAAAAAAAAAAAAAAAAACAAAGCCATTTTGCAATTCTTGTATTTAAGTGAATTTAAATTAAAGAAAAACTGATTTTTCGTATATTTTTAGATATGTTTTTCAAAATTAATTTTCAAAAAAATTGTTGAAAGTGATTTTTTGATGCACGGATCACTGAAAATGAGATTTTTAGCATTAAATGTAACATTTGCATTTATTTTTAGATGCAATATGAATTTCAAGATTAATTTTTTATATATTCCTTATAGTACATCCGCAAGTTTCGTATTCATATCTGAAAGAATTTTTTAACTTTAGTCGGTGTCTCTCGGAAATTAATAAAAAAAAAGGTAAATAAAAACAGAAGAAAAAGAAACCCGAGTTAAAGTGGAAGGGGGGGGGGGGGGGAGGGGGAGTCAGAAAAATCATGGCAACCTCGCGCAGTGTGCTGTCTTATTTTTCCTCGAGAGTTTGAAATCCGAGCTTTTGTTTCTCGGTCTCGTCGTACCAGTCTCGTCTATTCTCTTTCGTCCCATTATTCCTCGCAGTCGTTGATACAGTGGATGTCACTGTATATATACAAACAGAAGTCCCACCTCATGCACAAGTCCTCGACCTGTCTAATGCAAAGCTTACTCGACGTGAAACTAAAATCTGTGTACCGAACGGAGGATAGCGAAAGCACTTCGCATTCGTGATCAGCTCTTCGTCGCAGAGCTTCGACAAGAACACTTGAGTTTCCCGAGAACTCTTCAACCAAATGCAACGAACAAAAATAAAATTATTAATCAAACGTCATTGCATTATTTACGGATGACGCGGAGGGTGAATCGCCCATTGACTGAACGTCGAATCTTTACGTCTGCATATTGCAAAACGCGTATCGATTGCTCTTCAATAAAGTTCATCAAATTCATCCCTTTTGTTCGTATTGATGATAGTGTTGGAGAGGCATTTTCTTCCAATGAGAACCACAAAAACAACGAAGAATTTTGTAAGCTGCATGGTTAATTTTTTTTAACCAATCAAATGCGTCAATGTCATCATCAACGATCGCGCGATGTTGCGAGCGCCACCATCGATATCTGAATGTCCGTAGCCGAGTATGAAAAATGTGTAATAGAATTCCGATATTCTAAAGTTTGCGATACTCGCGTCAAGTTATTGATTCTCATAAATATATAACTCTACGAGTCTTTGCAGTCTAAATCATTGATATGCCTCATGGAAATCGACGGAAAATTGCATCTATAATGGCAGCAAACGCGCACGCGACATTACTCGACAATCGATAGTATGTGCGCCATGCGTCATTCTTTTTACAACTAAAGTTGCCTTCGTCGTCGTAATTTGTTGGTTCTAAGATTTTTTCTGACAATTATTGAAATAAATAGTATAAAATATTCGTAATACGCGATATCCGAAAGTTGCCGAAATGATCAACTTTTGAATTTATAAAAAGTTAATAATAACAACATATAACGACTTTAATTGATTTGTTAAATTTTCGAAAAAAAATAAATAAAATGAAAAAATTACGAAACTTTCGACGGAAAGAGTGAAATCAAAAATAATTATTCGCGTATTATAGTCGCGCGATTTCTTCGTTACTGAATGTCTCTTTCCCTTTTTTTAATTAATTAAATTTAATTAAATGAAATTTTTAATAATTATTAGTTATTTCACTCTTTCAGTCGGGAGTTTTTAAATTTTTGTACAAATTCTTCATTATTGTTTTTTTCTTGAACTCGAAAAACGATATAAAGACAAAAGAAGTTTTTTCGAGCGAAAGCTCGAGTTTTCGCGTTCTTCTGCGCGACTGCTGTCTCGAGAGATCGCGTCTTCGATCGCTCCATCCAATTTCTCTTCTTTCTCGTGATTCCGAGGCACAAAAGTCTCTCTAAACCCCTCGCGCCATTCCTATCTACGCTTTTTCTCTCGCATCGCTTCTACCTTCGAAGAGAAGCGCCCACACAGCTCGGCGAGCAAGTCACGATACATATAAACCCTCTGTTTTACACACGGGAAATCTTGGTTCGTTTCCCTCGCAAAAAAAAAAAAAAAAAAATCGCATGAAATGAAAAAAATGAAAGAAACGCATGGTATTCGATGGAATCATGTATCAATGTCTACATTTTCTTATGGAAGAAATCTAATATTCAACGCGAAGAATTGGTGCCTTTCCACCTCCGTTCGAACAATTCGACACACGTATAACGCGAGACGATCATTTTACATTTTCCATCGAATTTTATAGTTTCTCTTTCCGCACCTCGACGCTCGACGAATCGAATGCGCAGAATTTTTATTTCATTCTATTCTATTGTAATATACGCATTTCGTCGCGTGCCGATATCACCGTTGAAAATTTCAATATTCCCCCATTGCTGTTATGACTCTTTGTACGATTTTTCGCGTTAAATTGATTTACTTTTATACTTTCAAACGACACGCGAATAGCGTCGATACCTTTTTATTTTTATACGGAACGTGTTTTTTTTTTTTTTTTTTTTTTTTTTCATTCGCAAATTATCGTTTTGTTGACTTTTTTTTTACACTTGATTGACAAATGCAATTTTGTATTATTCGTCGAAAATAAAGTTCCGTCGGTGTTATATATATTTTTTACAGCTGAAGATTGAAAGCCAAACGTATCTATTTGTCATAAAGAATTTTATTAACTTCTTTCTTTCTCTTGTGCGCAAAGTTAGCGACGAATGGCACAGAGTGAGCGTTCAGCGAATTTAAAGTCCGTTTAGCTCGAGAAACTTCAATGGTTCTTGCAAAACTTTTTTGTATAAACTACGAAGGAAGTGGAAACGAAGAGGTAAGTAAAAGAAGTAAAAGACGAAGTGGTCAGGATGAATTATGAAAGAGACGATGATGAAGTGGTGGGGGCTACAACTCCTCTTGTCTGCGGAAGAGACAACTCGCGTGGCTACGTCCTTCCTCTCGAGGTTGCGACTCGCACAATGACGATTAAGTGTCTGCTACTCAGACAACCCTCGCCTTCCCCTTATATATCTCTCATTCTCTCACAGGCGTCTTCAAACTCTCTTGTCACCGTGGCTTCTTCTTCAACACCACAGACTCCTCCTTCGTCTTCATCAGAAGTCTATTATACGTATGTTTTCAGCGTCTTTGGAGCATCGTGAATCTTTGAAATTCCGCAATCTTGAACATGGAAAGAAAAATTAAATCATTCACCTGTCGTACGACGACCTTACTTCTTACTTTATCTCGAGGTTAACTTCAAGGTACGACTGGCGATTTTGACATTTCTTCGCGTACATCAAGTGTTTTTTTTTTTTTTTCAAGTATTTAATGAAAAATGACATTGCGATATATAACGATAACTTCGTAGTACGATCGGCGATTTTGACATTTTTTCGCGCACATCAAGTTTTTTTTTTTTTTTTTTTTCAAGTATTTAATAAAAAATGAGATTGCGATATATATCGATGTTACATCGAAATCGTGAAACCAGTTTTCGTGAAAATAACCTGAAAGCGCTGAAAGAGAAATTGAAATTTACTTGTTAACTCAATTTAACTTGATACTCAATTGCCAAACCAAAACCAAACCAATTAGGTTGAAACTCAAGTCAAAAGTTAGGTTAACTTAAAGCTTAAATATGGGATGACTAATTCAGATTAAGTTTAATTTCAAGTTTATCATCGATTTGACATGAAACCTAAACTCGAATTCATGTTAACTTTGTACTTAACTATCACCTTAAGTTACCTTAAAAGTTAAGTATGAATTTCGGTTAACTTGAAATTCAAGTATAAAATCACTAACTCAATTAAAGTTTCAGCATTAGTTGGTCACCAATTTACCATGAAATCTAAGTTTGGGATTAACTTGAACCCACTTTTGCGATTAATTTAACTTGCAACTTCATTCCAAATTAGAGTTAACTATGAGTTTCCATTCCGCACAATGATCAAACGTAACCCTGTTTATGCATGAGGTTAATTTCATGGCTACAATTATTAATCAGACAATTAGTTTAGGTTTTGACTCAAATGCCCGTAATTTTGCTGAAATGTTATGATTAATAAAGCAAAACTCGATTAAGCAGAAGTGTTGTTTTGAATTTACAAGTTCTTCATTGATGTTTATCGAGAGGTCTTTTCATCAAGGATTACGCTTTGTTTGTTACCCCATCCGTTGTCGCACACCTAATAAAATCGCTCCGATTCCGAAACTTTCAAACATCCAATAAAGACGAGAGAATCGAAGTTGAAATTGGCATTTCCGACTTGATAGAAGAACGCGGAGTCTGATAGCTTCACTTTCTTTTACTCTCGTTTCGGTTCGGGTCGCGTCTCCAGTCTCTTCTTCGTCTTCGCTTCGGATCGTTGAAACTTGTGCTTTACCGAGGCAACGAGGAAACGTCCAAACGTCTTGGAGACACCCCCCATCTGGTCGTCAAAACTTCTGCCATAGACGAGGACGACGACGACGACGACCTGGAAGAGGGGAAAATAGTATAACGATGCCACTACCGCGAAGACATAGAGAAGTATGCTCCGTTCGCCTCAGCCCTTTCGTCGTTCCGTATCCTACATTCGGCACCAAGTCGAGCATAATGGCCCCCGGAGTTTTCGGTAGTTTGTTCTTCCACACTCCGCGAGAACTGGGAACTCGCGGAGACCTCAGGCTGTGCTTTCGTACGGCGTGTCGGGGTAACAAATAATAACGAAAACATAGCCGCGGAGATTACGCAAGGGAAAAGACAAACAAAACAAAATGTAACGAAGATAGAGAAAAAGGTTGTAGGTAGTGGTTGTAAAAAAGAGGGTTGCGGCTTCCCGGTATATTCCCATTGGTGGGACGTTGGGGCTTTTGCGGCATTCTTTTTGCTCACTCGCGGGAGAGCTTTGAGAGCTCTCAATTCTTTTTTTCATTGTATTTTTAGACATTTAGGTTTATTTTTCTTGAGTCTTATCTCAACAAGTTCAAGTGTTGGTTATAACAAGTGATAGGACGCAAGGGAAAAATGGAAGAACAACGTTTCTCACGAACAATTCCACACGGAACAACGCCATTCTTAAGGTTCATTGGATCACAAGAAGTTGGTGACCTCGTTTCGCAATTTCATAGGACGTAATGCCGTATATCGAAATTAGGAAACATTGCAACATTGAATTAAGTGTTTTTATGAAATCTGGAAAATACCTAACCTAAGCTTTGATAAGATCTAAAAATAACAGGGTCAGCGATTGATAAGATCTGTGAAAATCAGATTATGCCATTTTGTGACATTTCGATGTCTATAAATGGAATGCTACGGATGAAAAGCGTCACGTACGCGAGAGGTTAGAATTCCTAGCCGACGCGATCAGTCCATAGCGAGTCGAGAAAGTGAAGTTACCAGTTCACTGAATACATTCTCACGTTTTAACATTACAAACGATTCCACTTCAAGATATCGTCTCAGCAAAAATGCCGTTGCCGTTCGGATATAAACTTTTATATTCTCTTCTGAACTTCGTGAAAGGCCTTTGTATCCGTTCATTCGATTCCGGCTTCGAGAGCTTCGGATACTCTCACCGGTATCGTTAAACTTCAAAGTTACCCTCACGAATGCTCATGAAAGACTGGGAGAACACCGACAACGTTTTCGCGCATTTCGACGCAGACGCTCCTTGACGTCTGTAGGCGATCGGCCAAATTAAATCAATGAAATTCTTTTTTTTTTCGCCGAAGCGAGAATTGATTAAGTTACGTTGTACATTTAGCCTTATTGGTGACTATGCTGTCGATAAACCTTCAGGCGTAACGAAAAATCACACTCACTCTATGTCTCTCCCACTCCCTCCTTCACAGGAGACATATTTGTCATTTATTGGCTCGAAACTTCGTCTTATAGTCCGGACTAATAAAAAATGGACGAACGTATCAAATACTCATATGCGAAATCTAGACAAACGTTATTCATCATTCGAAGTGCCCATTACTACGATTCGGTATTATCATTTTTTCTCTTTGTTGCCGCTTCCTATTTCTGCTCCTCGTTTTATTGTAAGAACAGAAGTATTGATCAATTTTTTTCCGTGCAATTCGCAGTTCAGTTCAATCTCGACGTCCAAAGTACAAAGAGCTTCTTTGACAGAGAGAGTTTAGCTCATCCGTCGATATTCATATGTATAATAATTGATATTCCGAACTAAAGGAACAATGGAATCGACCAATCGACGACTTATCAGTGAATAAAGACCTTACAATCCAATGAATCAATATTCTTGAATGAAGTTCCGTGAATACTAGATGATCGATATCCTGCATAAAGACCCAAAATCGCGAATGGACTGTTCGGAAATGATCATCGTCGGAGCAGTATCCGGAATAGGTGGCACTTCGAACCTTTCATACTGCCAATTGATCGTAATTAATGTATCCAATAATAAGCCTCAAGTTCTGCGATTTCGAAGTTTGGAACGAGGTGAATCTGAATACGGAAGTTTTCCCGTATGTGGTGAATAGGGACGATTCAAGTGAGAGGTTTGCTGTGATAAATCGATAATCGGTAATAAGGGCATCTTACTTTTATGTTATACCGACCGAATTTCCGTTCAATGGTGGGATGGCACATAACCAAGAACCATTTTATTATTCTATTTTTGGATTGTGGGTCTTAATACCGATAGTCAATGCCTATGACCGTATAATTCGGTTCTATGGTCTGTTTTCGCGAGAATGGTGCAAAATCGAAATTGGATATAGGAACCGGGAGGACTTATAGTTTTGGGCAATACATTTCGTGTGCGAGAAACATTTTGCAAGTTGTCCATCTAGCGGCCAAACGGCGAACTTCATCTCAGTTGGATCGTAGCATTCGACGCAGCCGATGGCAGCCGCAAAGATCGTTTTATCATTTTTTTATTTTGGTGCAAAATGGACCCTTAACATTGGTCATTGTAACTACTTTTGGTTTCTGCCAACCATTTTTGGTTTCCGTAAAGAAACCGTTTAAATATGGCCATGTGACCAGCCCCAGTTGGTTGGATAATGGAGCCTTCGATGTTATAAAATACAAAGCTGATTACAATTACTATTACACAGCATACCGTTATCGGGAATGTTCCAATTCGACTTGCTGCAGGCTGAACATTCCCCATTGCTTAAAACTCCTTAATAGAATGGTTCGGACGTCGAGATATCGATACATATTAATCGAATTCCGAAAACTTTTCTCCAACTTTTCCGTCCCTTTACTGACGGAGAAAACTTTTCGTTGGATACTCTGTGGCAGTTCAACATACATTTCGCGAATACAAGGGATGGAAAAATTCCTTGGTACGACTTTTTCTGACTGTTGCCGATACGATGTCCCAATGTCTGTGTATCAACAATGTACAAGAATTTTGTTGTACATATGCATGTACATAGGGCGTACAAGAATAAAGGAATGGAATCGAACTCATCGACTATTCTTCCCTTTCTATGAATGAGGAAACACACCGAAATTGGGTCTACAATATACGCTCCTCTGGAGTATCGAGAGACCTTCGACCCGATCGACGAACCACCAACCTTTTTTTCTCTTTCCCTTTCTCTTGATAGTTTCACATCTTTCTCTGTCCCGAGGGAGTTTGTCCCGAACTATAGAAACGGAAATTTCAACGACCCCTTTCAAACCCTATACCAGTCTCGCATATACCTATATCCACACGATACTGATGTTACTCTATCCAGGTACCGAGTGTATAGGTGTACCTCTTTCCTCCTATACTGTGTGGTTACATTCAGAAGAGTCCCGGTATTGAGAGCAAAACCCTCTTGTTCGGGAGGGTTGCTTTCGCTCGACCAACAGAATAGGATCGCTATGAGAAGAACTAAGGGAAAAAAAACCCTCAACTATGGATTCTTATTAGGTTGCCGAGCCTTGGCTTGTATTCAACTTCATAAGCTTTTCATCATAATTGTTGACAGAATTTCATGGTTTAAGGCGATATAAGTTAATTTTTTAACCTTTCGGTGCAAAGTGCTTTTTCTTTCGACGGAAATAACGACTTAGGGCTCTTTTTCCAACTCCCAACTGTCCGCCACAGCGAAAAATAAGAATTATGCGTTTCAGCTGAGGTCGGTTTCCGGTGTCATGTATGTTTGCCTAAACGGCTTAATCTTCCTTATCTACATTTGGTACATTATTTATGTGAAACATGAAGAGTGTTTTAGACGTTGAATTATGAATGCTACACATGAATTCGTGAAGATAAAGAACTTTCAGGAAACTAACTAAACGTCAGTATTTGATATATCGGATTCCGAATACTCATCCCCATTTTATCGTAGCCTGTGACGCACTTCATACTGCGTATGGCAGACGACACGACCATTTTAGTAACCTACTATATCGCGAACCAACTTAGTTATTGTGTAGTGAGACTTTAAATTCGCGATGTAATATACTGCAGTGTTTTTACATGACGTCATCTAATTATTTATTCGTTTGTAATAATAATCTTCGTTTCATTTTTCAAAAAAATAAAAAAATTTTTTTTTAATTTTACGCAATTTAAAAAACTCCCAACTGGCAAAAGAAAATAACCAAAAAATTTTAACGAAAGTGAAGTAACAAATAATTATTTGCATACTAAAGTGGATAGATTTCGGCACTCAGTGACAAATTAATTTGCTAACTACAATCTGCGATGAATTATTTACTATTGTATTTATTATTGTTAATACTATTTATTAATTTCATTTTTTTTAGTTTCCGTAAAATTATTTTGGATGAATCTAATTGTTGGTGTAAGGTGTTTAGAAATTATTTTTTTATCTCGCGCACTATAATAGAAATAACGATCCCGTAATTGCTTGGATTTTCGGAAAATATCATCAAAACTTTTTTTTTATCTATTGAAACTATTCAATTACATGAGATTCAATTATTAATTAATTAATTAATTAAATCTTCATTATTGAAAAAAATTAATAAAACCGTTTTGGAGATTAACTAAACTAAAAATTGCACAATATAAAGTTTACAACTTTGAATTTTTAAAATGACTGCATCAATTCAATTTCGAAAAATTCAGCTTGAATCTCAGCGTATTTGTTTCGGTAAACATATTTTTTACCACAATTCGGAGACCTGCCTTCGCGAGGAACTAAATAATTAACCGGCGCAATTCGTCGCGGTACAGCGTTGTGAGCGACGTTAAAACTACGCGAGAGGCGACACGAAAATTCATCTGCAGAATTGTTTTTTTTTTTATTTTGATTGTTTTTTTTTTTTTTTTTTTTTTTTTTTTTTAGCAAACTACACGAAGCTTTGGAACGTTGTACGCCAGTAAATTCTCCGACTACATCGTACTCAGTCCACGAGGTGAGTTTATGGAGCCGTGACTCGGTCGTGTACCAATTTACAAGCCTCGTATTTACACAGTGAACTGTATGCGTTGGTAACTGCACTCCAGGTGAGATCGCTCGATGAATTATGGATTCAATTAATTAAATACTCGTGTGAATTGGAGAGGTAGAAAGGGGGCGCGCGGGAGGGAGTTAGAAGCTTTTCTCCCCCTGGGAAATTGAAACTTAGTTCCGATACAATCGTTTACATCGTTTCGGCAAAAGCATTGAATAGATTTTGTACCCAATGTGCAAATTATAATTTTCATATTTTCGTTTCAACCGAAAAATCATCACCATTCGGACCGAAAAGCAATTTCGCAGAAAGCTCGCTGTTCATCGTTGCGCGGTGTATGCCTTCGGGAAATAACAATTTATACATAATTATCATGAAACGATTGTCCATCTATATACGTTCGTATGTACTATATACGATTTCAACGTTGAGGGGAAAATTGAACTGCGAAACGCTCATGCGAACCGCTCGTTCAATTATCCGGGTAAATTTATTGCTCACCAACCAGATGCACCCGCAAGTACTCAATAATGAAAATATCGAACTCGACTCTGACAGTGACGAAATATTTTACGGTATAACACACAAATTGACAGAAATTAAAGTCAACTTAGAAATTCAGAGGGGTGGGTCTATTTGAAGATTCGAAATCGAAGTGAAATTGAAAAAAAAAATTTCAAAAATGATTTCATTATTCCCGATAGTAATTTTTTTTCCCTATCGGGAGTAATGAAATAAATTTTTTCCACTGAAAAGTATTCTATGAAAAAAAAAAAAAAATTAATGCAAGTCACAAATTTAGGGTAAAAAATATAAAAAAAATATTTTGCATTTGATACCAAACATCGTTTATGTTCGATATGAATTTTTGGGACCGTCTAATATTATTATTATTTTATGCAATAATTAATAATAATTTTTAAAATTATGACAAAATTATTTATTAAATAACAAATCATTCGTTTTTTTCTGTGTTTATTTTATTGTTTTGTTCGTTGCGCTATATATCAATATATTTTTTTGGTGAACGTATTTTGTACATAAAATCCTCGATATGTTGTTTAAATGGCATTTGTACGTGTCAACGCCGCGTTAGTTTGTGGCTAAACGTTCTTGTTGTTTGGCCAGTATCGCTTCCGTTCGCGTGAGGTAAAAGCCTCTGGTGGAGCTTGCGAGAGGAAAGGAAAGATAGAAAAAGAAAAACCATACGACTTGAGCGGCGATTGTTTTGGCTGCGTGCCAGTGGAGCATTACTCGGTCACCACGTTTCCTGCTTTCTTATCCTGAAAATTCGGAATATCATTCGTACGCCCTGATATCTCAGCTTCCGATAAAAACCGGAAGGAGGATCGAAATGTCACGATGATTGACTGTCGAATTTTTCAATAAAGAAATTTATTGTTGCGCGGAGAAGGGAAAAAAATAAATTTTTGAGTCGGGAAAAGTTCTTGTAATTCGAATTTCTGCTTCGTTTTGATTAAGCAGCACGTTCATTTATTATCTACGATAAAAGACCGGCGGTAGTAAGAAAAAAAAAAAAAAATCCGTAAGAAAAACTTTTGTCATCACATTGGGATTTTTTAATACCTGACGAATTCATAAAAGTTACGAAAGCAGTTAAGTGACTAGTGGGATTTGCTGCTGCTTTCATACTCGCGAGGTTGAAGCTCTCCTTGTTGAGCTCTGATCCTTTTCTTTCCTTAACTGAACCACTTAGTACTCTTAAGATTTTTTTAAACTTTTTTTTTGCCTCTCCAACTTGCCATCCGTGCGAAGAATCATCATGCTGCTGGCGTATCGTCGTGAAAACGCTCAGAGTGCTCGGACCTACTTTGTCTTAATCTTTCTTCGACTTCCTGTTATTTTATCGATTATCCTTCCTTCCGGTTTTATCAAGGATCGTGAAAAAAAAACGGAAAAGTTAAATAAACTTCGATCCCACAGTAATTGAAAAATGGTGTACGTTGATTTATTAGTGAATGATTTATTGGTAAGACTCTGCGAGAATCTTGTCTGTCTTTTTATCCGAAGGGCTTCTTTAACTGAGGACGACGCTAAGTGATGGAGAGTCGGATTTACTTTAGCCATTATACCCTTGTATTCTCCGTTATCAACTGGACAAACTTCGTCTTTGTCAATTTTCATTACGGCCCTTAGTTTTTGAGTTACGAGCTGATGAATCTCTCAGCCAATGGACCTCTGGTGCGTCTGTGGCGCCATCTGTCGTGACGCGCTCATTGGCCGACAGCTTCAATCGCTCGTAACTCGAAAACTCTGCACTCTACGAAAATCTAGTAAAGGAAAACTTTGCTCGCTTTTCAGTTGCGAATACGATGCCATATTTTTTATTTACGCGAATTTTATCACTCCGCACGGGAAATCTTCGAAAAATGTTCGAGGCGCGGAGTTGACGTAAACGTGTCGCTTCGTCCTTGCGATAATCCGTTTTACAATGCCCATAAATAATGATAAGGTTCGAAAGAGCCGAGAAGTGGTCGCTAAAAAAAATGATAATAAGATTTCTCGTGGAGAAAACACAATCCCTTTTATGTTCAGGAGTACGTTTTTTATGAAGTTCAAGGATGTGAAATTGAGAAGAATAGGAACGACGAAGCGAAGCTGGAGTAGAGGAAGGTAGAGAGGAATGAAGAACCGAGAAATTTGCTAAAGCTTAAATTTATACGAAGCCAAGAAGCCACGCCAAGTAGATTCAGATGGGTTCAGTATATCTGAGAAGGGTACGAGAATCTCTTGTTCGGAGAAAATGAGATATTCCGGGAGAAGAAAGCGAGCGAGAAAGGGGATACTCGGGATTAAGAGATATCTTATGCTTTCTCGCGTAGTGGTGAGCATTAAAACATCCCTTGGACGGTCATTGGCTCCTATTTCAATTTATTTATTCAGGTTTTTTTTTCTTTTTTTTTTTTTTATCTCGGCGACTTGTTCGAATTTCCGCGGATTTGAATAAAAAGTGCCGTAGAAGAATAAATTTTACCATGTCCGGTGCACTCAAATTTTCTTCTCTCGTCGCCAATTTCGGTAAAAAAAAAAAAAAAAAAGCAGTGAGAGGAGAGTAAACGGCTCAGCAGCCCGAGAATTATTGGTATGAGGTTTTTGTAACGGAGGCTTTTCAAAACCTTGGCAATTAATTTCCTGAAGAAGGGTTATCTCGTTGGCTTCTTTATCACCCGTTGGATACTATAGCGGAGTAGGAATTATCACAGCAGTTAGGTTGACGTTATCGTAGCGACAATAGCTCTCTCCCAAAACCCGCGTTCCCAGATATACTATAATTAAACGCGCATAATCTTATACGATGTAATGCCGATTATTCTATTACATTACGTCTATATTTTGTTATATAAAATAAATCGGATCATACGCGCCGATGAATTTAATACGAAGTTGAAATAAAATTATGTAATTCCGGTGCATAGATATTTCTGCGATGTGTGAGATAATCCTTTAAATTGCGTGTTGAAAATCCCGTTAACGATGAGATACTTTTAATTAAAAAATGATTTTTTTTTTGCGACCGTAAATTACTGTTGCACTCGACAATTTTGACAAATTTTTTAATTTTTCAATTATCAAAAATGAAAAATTGGCGCAAATATTTTTGTTGTCTTTTGCATGAAAAAGAAATATTTTCTTTGCGTGGCAAAGTAGTTCGCGGGATCCAATTACAGTGAGTGGCCTCTTGAATCGATGAAAAAAAAAAAAACGATAAAAAAAAAGAGTTCTTTCCTCGACGCTATTGATAATTCGCCGTCTACACGGTAATCCCGAGTCGGATAGTAAACTCGGCGACCAAACGAGGAAGTAGCATCGTCAAGATGCTGGATAATGAAAAAAAAAAAAAAAAAAAAAAAAAAAAAAAACACAAACTCGCGGAAATCTCATCCATCTTCGGTACTTCGAGACATTAATCTTTTTATTTATTTTCTTTCTTTCGCCCCTTTTTTTTCATTCTTTCTTTCTCGTCCTTAGAAACAAAGTCCCTCAGTACATTCGAGAGACTTTCTCTACCCCTTCTTTTGAATGTTTTCTTTTTTTACCCTTTTTTTCTCACACAGAGAAACGGGAATCTCTATACACTGATACATCGATCACCGAGAAACAGAAAATCGTATCCCGAATCGTTTCACGTATAAAACGACTATAGATGTGTCTTTCTGTTTCTTAACCGTCGATCTACTTATATATATCACTTGTGTAGTTCAGTACTGTAACTGAAAGATACAATTGAAGTGAAGGGTAGTTCGACGCTAAGGAAAAATGGAGGCTTTGCCACGCGATAGAGCAGTAGCAGTGGTCCAGACGCGCGGGAGACCGCGGTAGAGTTAAAGTTCGTACAGCGATAACGAGAATCTCCACGCGGCGGTGGGCCCTTTCTCATCTACCGTTATACTTTCGTTCAGCGGTGAACTCGAGAAACTCCAGACCTCGTCTCGGTTGCGCACCTCAAATTCTAAAGAAACCCACTGGGCGATAGACGAGAGAATTCGCAAGAGCTTCGTATACGAACAGCGCAGGGGATGTAGAAAGAATGATAGAGAGTGTAAAGAAAAAAAAAAAAAGATCGAAGTCAATGGGAGTTTTACCGCGGAAAAAATCGACGACTAGAAGAAGAGTTACTCGCCAAAAACGTTTTTTTCAAAAATAATAATAAAAAAAAAAAAAATTAAAATAGTTTTTGGTGCTTAGAGGGGGATGATAGGGGGTGTTATTGTAAGTCCCCTCTTTGGGGGCCTTTTTGGTCTTAAATGTCGAGTGGAGATGTCCAGAGAAAAATCTATGTACCGCTTTGCATGTCGATTCTTACTTTAAACGTTCATTAATCCGGTCCCGAATTAAATTGCCACTGTAGATTTATCGGTGAAGTGAAGCGGAGGAAGAACTAAAATAGACTCGGATTTTCTAGCTGAGAATTACGGATTAAAGGGGTTTTAGTCAAAGGAAGGACTATGCGAGGGTGACTTTGACTTTCAGGGGAAATGGGATGCCCCGGGTTTGAAAAAAAAAAAAAAAGTAACGAAAGAAATGAGAAAGTGGAAGATGGTAAAGTAAAGAAAAAAAAGTATCTCGAAGACCCGTATTTCGTTCCATCAGACTTTTTCATTAGCCGTTAAGCGCATTACTGCGTCGCCCCGTAGCTCCGCCCATCTACTTCCGGTTTTTCACGATCGTAAAAGTCGTCGATTCTTTTCCTACCGACCCTTCCGCTCTCCGGCCCTTCTTTTCATCCTTTGCAGAATCAACCTCACCACCCTCTCAATGCTCTCACTTTCCCGGTGCAAACTCCTCTGTGACTATATTTCCTTCGAGTATCTACGCGTTCTCTACCTTTCCTCCGGTGCATAGAAAGTTCGCTATTTCTCGATTGACATTTCTTTTGAACCAAAAAAAAAAAAATCATCCCCCATTGCCATTTTTTTTTTTCATAAAGTACCTTTGGAATTTCACGACTTCGACCTCTTGAATTTTTGAAACCTTTTTCACTGACTTTTTTTTTCATCCCTTCCGTTTGTTGTCAGTAGATTTTCAACCCTAGCGTGCCACTCTGAGATCTCAGAAATCCCATGACTCGAAATACCACGTAAAAACATATAGGAATAGGAGGTTGAGAATTTATTTATTCGTTTACACATGTAAAATAAAAAATTAAGGTCTCACGACAGCAGACAGAATTACAACAACAGTTTGAATGCTTTGATTATTTTATCGGTGAAAATGAACGGTGGCTCTAGGATTCCCACATAGCAAGAAGGTTAATATATCTACCATTTTTTCTCAAAGCTACTTAACGTTCTCGTGATATACGAAGTATGGAAGATATCTCTCTATATATATAACAAAATTTTGTCGGCGTCGCCGTGTACAAGAAGGCAGTATAGACGATATGCTGAAGTGACGGAGGGGTTGAAATCACGGAGCGTATAAAGCTACAAAGGGGTTAAAATCACGGAGTGGCTTATCTGACGGGGGATGGAAAAATCGCGGATTGTCTAATGTCACGGAGGAGATAAAAACGGAGTGGCTGATGTCGAAAACAAAGAGTGGCTGAAGTCACGAAGTGGCTAAAGTGACGGACGGGCTAATATCACGACATGTCTAAAGTAACGGGGATTGCGATTGCCATAGACGTCGTTATCCTATCAACGGTTGCCATAGTCGGCAGCTTTGAAAAAGGAGTGTCATTCATCAGGACAGGGATCAGGGCGTTGATAATAGGGGGCGCTGTGTCAACAATAGGAATATGCTGATCCCTTTGTAAGGTTCCGTTATTGACAAAAAATTGAAAAAAAATTTCGATTTGTAACAGACATTGCGTTGCGCCACAGTACTCTGTGCTCTCTGCTCTCGAAAGCAACTCTGCTGTCCTACCAATTCCTTCTCCACTATGTATATACGTGTACATATATATATGTTCCTTCCGGTTCCATCGAAGTTTCTACGAGTGTAAAAGTCCGCCCGCAATTATCGGATAATTGTTTTCCGATATCGACTAGCGGCGCGAATCCGAAGCAGAGAGAAAACGGGGAATAGGAAAAATAGAAGGAGAAACAAAATAAGGGATTGTGGCAAAAGGGTACAGAAATCGTAATCTCTCGCTCTCTCTCTTTCATTCTTCCGTCTTTTTTTCTGTCTCTCTAACGTTTTTCCTTCTCTTTACGCGACAACGAGAAGATCGAAACGAGGCGAACTGTAAGAGGAAAAAAAAAACTATCGAAGTAAATGGCCGATTTGATGCTCCGGCACACACGGTCGTGCTTTCTGCTTACACTCGGTAACTCCAATCGGCTGCTGTCCCTACTGCTTCTGACCTTACGAGATTGACCTCTTCAATCTTCTCTTATTTTTTTTTATTTTACTTTTTTCACGCTTTCGAGTAGATTTGCGCGTATACGGGCCGATTAAAGCTGCACAACGAGTTGTACCATTTTTCTCGAAATGCAGAAAAATTGTCTCCAACGGTTCCGGAAGCTACGTAAATACCCTGAAATTTTTCGGGCTAAATAAATATCAAAGTGTTTTTTTAAGGTATTTACCCCAATTAGGCTGCTGGATTAAAAAATTCAGATCGAACTCAACATTGCATATTTACGATCAAATTTCATCCCTTAACTTCGATATTCTGGTTAAACCCGATTTCGATCATTCCGAATAAAGTCGTTATGATTATTCTTTCAACTCCAAGTCATCAATTAAAATTAAATAAAAAAAAATCAATTACAAAAAAAAAAAAAATTTAATTGCCATACATCCGCAATTAATTTTTTTTTTTTTCGCCTGATAAAAAAACACCCCTACTGTTGTCAACCAACGATATTCCTGTTAGCGATATTTTATTTCCTGTTATTGGAGTAATACAATTAATTATTCCGTGCCGACTAATTAAAAAAAAACGGGTCTAATATATCGTGTTGAGAGGATTGGGAATTACGTAGTCAGATAGTCTCTCGATGGTCGGCTCTCGTTAATTTATAATAATCATTTCACGATATTTGTACGATAGAATCGTTTGCTTCATTCGCATACGTTAAAGCGGTTTTAATGAGTTTCGTGATAATTCGCGGGAGGATGATAGACGTTACGGTAAATGTTAGAAACTTTGAAAATGAATGAACCGATAGCGACAAACGTATAGTACATATCCACCTATCTATTTATATATTTAGATATATGGCGAATCCGTTGGGATTAAATATATTGAGCGGTTGAAACGAATCAGCAAACGGACAAATATCGGCATCGCTTTAATTAACGTTGAACTGACCGAGATACGTACGGCGGGTAAAGAAACTCCACAGGGTGTGTCAGAAATGGCGCATCGAAATGAACGCAATTTCGAATTTAATTTAATTGCGAAACGTGCAAAAGAAATTTATCGGGAAGACGGAAATTAACTGAGAGATACTGAAACTTACATTTCCCCAATGATCCCCAATTTAATTCATTAATGCGTTTTTTTTTTATTTTTTTTTTTTTTATAAAAAAAGCTCATACTTTATAAAGCGAAGAGAAATATTGGCGCCATCAAAAAAAAATTTTCTTCGAACGGCGATAAAAAAAAGACGAATCACTGTGCAATTTTTTTGGTCGTTGGTACTTCGAAAAACGTATTTAAATACACACACAGGCATCGAGAACGATGGATGTGCGATTGGCGCGCGACTCCGGTGGTCGCGAAGTCAAGCAGCTTTTTGCGGACAGTACCGGGATGGGTGACCGCTCACCCCGAATTTTCCAACATTTCGAAATCTCGTAAAATCGCAACTCGTTCTTCGTAATTTTGTATTTTTTAATAATCTCAAAACAAAAAAATTTATCAAGTATATCATTTTCCGAAAAAAAAAAAAAAAAAAAAAAAAACGGCCGAACAATAAAATCATCAAAATTGTAAAATATTACGAGAATTTTTTTTTTTCTTTAAGATCGCATTTTAATTTTTTTCTCGTCATAATGCAAGCTATGCAGATATCCTATAAAATGACGCGAGTGTGTTTGTCAGGTAAAAAAAAAAGGTAATACAAATACGTTGCTGTATAGTTCTAACGAGACCATTCGTTTGACGAACAAGCGTAACCGGTAGGTAATCATAGGCAACGCTGGAATGATTGGTTGGTCCGAAAAAAGCGATAAAAAGGATACAACACAGAGGAGGGGAGTAAAGGGGAGGGGGAGAGGGTATCAAGGTGGATTTGATTGTGGAAAGAGGGCTACCGAAAGGGTAAAAAAAAGCGTTACACGATAGCGAATAGACTCGTTGCTGTACCAAGCTGAACCCCAGCTGCAGCGAATTCATCGAGAGTACGAGGCGTGTGAAATAGATAGAGAAAGAATAAATAATAAAACGAAACCCACGAATGTGCGCACACATCGGAGAGAGTTAAAACTGCGTGTGTCATGAGATAAACGAGAGGGATTTCCAATTTTTCGATAATTCCTCTATATCTGCGTCAATGTTTCCGCGCTTTTTCGGTGTTCATTTTTCTTTTATTCTCCTGTATTCTCGCGAACTCCGGGGGTCATGCTTCGCGTAGAAGCAACGAGTTCGTATTAATCTTTCAATTACCGACACGTGAATTAAACGCCGACGCGAAGGGTTGGAAACGCGAAGTCTCGTTAAATTCTTCACGTTTCGCTTTATTTTTCTCGCAATGCTACGGGTGTACTTTCATTTTTCGCATTTGAAATTTTTTTTCTTCCTTTTTTTATCGAGACGAGTTACAAAAAATTTACGAGGGAGTGAAGTACGATTTTGATGCTTAAATTGAGCTGAAAATTATTTTAAGTAGAGGAAAATTGTGGAACACGTTCTTCTCTGCAATTATGAAGAATTGAAAAAAATTCCTGCTGAATGCACTTTGTAGCATTCGTACGATTAAAGCCAACGCTCTGTCTTAATGGCGTTGACAATGAAGGGAAGGGGTAGAAGCAGTTTTTTTTAATAAAAAAGATATTCAAAACATTTAAGGGGATTTATCTACCTGGTCGTTTAAAAACGAAGACAAATTTTCGATCTGTTTTCTCAAAAACTATACTAAACATTTTTTGTTTACTAAAAAATTATATTGTTTTGCGAAAATTACGAATTTTTTTATAGATCATTTTTTTACGAGACTCGTAAGAAAAATGTCGAAGTTTATTGAAAAAAATAAAATTAGAAAATCGGGGACGCCACCTACTCGTCATTTTTATTAATTAAACTGTTCATCGTCAAACTTTAAAAAAAATAGTTAATATTTCGACGGCCACAATTTTTTTTTTCAACGTCTGAGGGCAGCACGATGTTTTTACGATATTAGAATTAATCGTCAGCAAAAAATTTGAAATCAGATGTCAACGTTGTTTTTTCTGGATAAAAAATGGTATAAACCAACATACAGAAGGTACTTTAACCGTTTGTGAAATATCGGCAGTTTCAGTCGCGTCTTTAAAGATTTATGGAAGCTTTTAGCCGCCCATCGGCCAGCCACGTGCAGCCGCCCATTCCTCCGAAAAACTTCTCTAAACTCGATTTTCCGACCATTCCGAGTATCTCAATCCTTTAAAAGTCGCGGATAAAAACTCCGCAACTCGACTTTGGTTACCGTTTTATTTGGTGTGACCCAATAAATTGTTAACCGATGTGGCTTTAGTTTTTTGCCGAAGAAATTGCTTAATCGAAAAGCTCTACTGCCGTACGAAGCGAAAAAAAATAAATTTGAATTTCACTACAATATGTGTTGCAACTGTTGGGTCAACATTTGCGTGGTGCAGGTGGTTCGCGACGAAAACGTTGTATACTGTTCCTTGTACGAAGGAACGGTTGCCCCTCCGTTCGCAGATTGCAATTACAGTGCAGGCGGAGCGTGCAGCAGCGGCGTTGCTTGCTGCCTCTGCGGAAGTGATTCGAAGTTGGAATTTACTCGAGACAGAGGGAGATGTTCCGAGAAGGATATCCAAATAGGACGATGGTATATCTACCACCGGAGCGAAGATACGTTCAAGATTATGCTGTGTAAGCACTTTGAGGAAGAACCGGATATAATACTCGTGCACAGGGCGATAGGGAAACGGATTCTGAGCTTAAATTTGCATGCGCGCAAGTCGAATAATGGAAATAGCCGTTTTTTCAGCGCTTGAGACATCGAAATGTAGGAAATCGAAGAAATTGTATCGTTATTCTCGAAATTTTTTATTTATTTTTTTTTTGTCATTTTTTATTTAATATATATATTGATATACGTGATGTAAATAATTATTGGTGTAAATACCGACGGAATTAATTCTCCGTTATTAATAAACCAAAATTTCCCTTTGGTGAAACTTCGTACGGCGCATAGTTTTCGAGTTACGGACGAATCAATTTTCCATCAACTAAAGTTCTCGGATATTACACGAAACAATTCATCACGCAAAACTAAACAAACTTGCGCTTCGTTAAAGGTCCTTCGTACTTCGTGCGATGCGTTATTTTGAAATTACGACGGTGTAAAGTTTTCAGGTAATATGGTATCTCTCGACAGACGTGCGTACCGAGCGGCCGAGTTTTCCCGATCATTAGTAACTCTTTACATTTAACAACTCGAAGTTCAATTAAAAAAATGTTCGCGAACATTAAAAAAAGTCTCAACTGAAAAAGGGAAAGAGATTAAAAAAAAAATTTAACGAAAAAACAGCGAAATTTCAATTAAATATTCGCATCTCATTGTCGGACGATTTTTTCGTTATTGATTATGGTAATCTCTCGGCTGTAATATGCGAATAATTAATTCTTATTCTATTATTTTTTGGTAACATAATTCCTTCATTGTACTCCCTTTTTAGTCGGAATTTTTAAAATATTTGTACAATTTTTATTTTTTAATTTTTTTTTTAAGAAAATTTTTATATCACCGCGCGTATTCGATATCATATTACACGGAGATCGAGCGTCTGGCAAGCAGTCGGAAGTAGAAAAAATAGATCGTAAAAGTTGGCGAAATCTCTATTTCATACTTTGTTGAGTAATTGTCATAACTCGAAAATTGTATCATCAGTTTGCACGCCAATATTTTTTAAATAATTAAATAAAAAATTACATAAAATAAAAAAAAATATAACTAAAAGCGTTCTCACGTTGCGGAGGTATTATTTTTTCGCGGTTTATATACTCACTTACACACATATGTCCAGATATTTTCTTTAAATAGTATTGTTTTTCGACGTTAAAATAAATAATTAAATTTTTATCAATATTAATTAATTAATTTTAAAACATAAATTAATTAAAATAAATTAAATTAAATTGAAAAATAAATTAATTAATAAATAAAATAATTATTAGATTCAATTTTAATAATTTAATTATCAAAATTATTAAAATTTCAAATAAAAAATAATTTCCACCAAAACAAAGTTTCCTCTGTGACGAAGCAAAACCAACGGCGTCGGCTTAAACGTATGGCGCGCGGGATTTTAGAGAATTTTAACTACGAAGTATTAGACAAAAATTCGTCGTTATTGACTCGCTAATGGGATTTTCATCTATACAGTTAAAATTTATTGCGAAATCTTTACTTGACGCTTTTTGCGTTTCGTGAGTCCGAAGCCCTTTAAGGGCTTTTCAAAGGGTCAAGTGGAGACGTTTTTACTCTACCGGTTACAGAGTTGAATAAACTCTCCTATATGTGTATCCAGCGATTCATGTCGGAAGACATTATTAAGATGGATTAGATAATGGGAATACATAAATGTCGAAATCCGTCGCAGGTACGTATTGTAGAGAGAGGATACAAACCGATCGTAGTGAACGTACACTGCGCAATGAACATTGGATTTCGCGGGACATAACGGCTATCCTCGTTGTTGGAAATGACACGCCAGAAATTGAGGGAAATGGATCTGCCGGTACTGAATGACAGAAGCAGAACCAGCGTGGCGACCTCACCGGCCATAGGGCATTCACGTATATGGGACATTCTATGCATATGACTCGCAAAGCTTCCCGCAAAAATTTCCGTATCGATCATCAAAAAATGCACACATTTTTCCGAGGCACTGCGAAAATTTAAATAATACCATGAAAATTTGTTTTTATTGATTTTTTTGTCATATATTCGGTGCAATATGCATCAAAAGGCGATTATCGAACAAAAAAATGGCACAACATTCGGTAGCCATTCAATGAAATTTTCAATACAATTTTTTTATAAACCGCATGAACGCAATCTGCGTCATTTATCAGCAGAACAAAGTCAATGCCTTCATCAGCTTAAAATTGCTGTCGAAAAAATTTCATTGGAAAAACCATCAATAAATAATATTTCACAACTTCACATTTTTCGCCTAACGTCTGGATTTTTTGAGGTGTATAAATTTAAATCGAAAATAAAAAAAAATAATGAAAAAACCACCTATTCACAAAACGCAAAGGCAAATAATATACGAAATTTTCACCGACCGTTGCGTTTGCAATTAACGAAAATTCTATTGTAAAATCTGCTTTATCGACGGAGTAGTGGTTAACAGATTTTGATTAACGGTTAACAGACTATTCGCGAAACTCTAACGGAAATAATACTCGAAATTTTCACGGACCGTTGCATTTACAATTAACAAAAATTTTACTGTAAAATCTGCGTTACCGACGGAGTAACGGTTAACAGATTTTGATTAACGGTTAACAGACTATTCGCGAAACTCTAACGGAAATAATACTCGAAATTTTCACGGACCGTTGCGTTTACAATTAACAAAAATTTTACTGTAAAATCTGCGTTACCGACGGAGTAACGGTTAACAGATTTTTCGTTAACGGTTAACAGACTATTCACGAGACGCTAACGCAAATAATATTCGAAATTTTCACGGACCGTTGCGTTTGAAATTAACAAAAATTCTACTGTAAAATCTGCGTTACCGACGGAGTAACGGTTAACAGATTTTCCGTTAATGGCTAATAGACTATTCACGAAACGCTAACGCAAATAATATTCGAAATTTTCACGGACCGTTGCGTTTGAAATTAACAAAAATTCTACTGTAAAATCTGCGTTACCGACGGAGTAGCAGTTCACAGATTTTGCGCTAAAACGAACAGCAATTTACGTTGTTATTATACAATCGTGTATAATAACAAACTGAAAAGCTGTAGGCTGTGTCTGTGCTCAGCGCTGTATTACCACAGATCTGGACGATGATGAGGTACGTATGTCGTGCGGGACAGACGGAAATGGAAACGCGAAACGCGCCGGTTCGTTTCCGTAAACGCGGGAGAGAGTTACCGAGACTGTCTGCATGCAGTTAAACCGTAGGAGAGAGAAGAGATAAACGCAGATACTGGTAAAGATGTTTCGTATCCTTGTTGCGCAGTTGCAACTGCCCTGAAACTTCAAATGTTACTTCTCCTTGTTACCTCCGCTGCTGTTGCCATTCGTTCATACTAGAGAAACTAATTAACTGCGACTCCTCCCGAAGGAAATGAAGGATAGGTAGTTGTTGCCGTGCAAATGCGTTGAATAAATGTAGGACGCGTTTCATCGAGAGGGGTTGGCAGATTCTCGCCCCAAAGTTTACATATTTCGTTGTGTATTCGTGTCTCGAAAGTTATCGATTTCAACGCTTGTTACCTTTCGGCGACTTGACAGACATTGTGGAGAAAGTTATCTACTGTAGGTTCACGTTTCAATGTCTATCTCTCGTAATATTCGCAGAGGAAAGTTTTGTTGAAACTTGGAGGATGGATCTGCCGTTTGCCTCTCAGAGTTTCCCGGAACGCGACGACTTGCATGATCAGAGATGATTGCGATTAATCCTGTGTCAAGCTGTTATTATTGATCACATTTTCGATCGTCTTGCCGCGCAATAAGTGGATACCAAGTAGGTAGTCACTTCTTGATGACATCATCAATTTTTGCAGCATGCCGTCAAAACCATTTTCGTAGAGGATCTTTCAGCCCCAATCAATGTCTATTGCATGTAGACGGTTAGGTTAGGATGGATCTAAATGGTCACTAGCGATTTTTGGGAAAGTCTCCATGTCTGGAACTTATGTCTTATGAAACTCGTGTCTAATTACGAATTTCGCACATTCTGTTCGAGTTTCATGCCGCGTAGATTTTTAATTTGATTTCCCTAAGTCGGCACTTCAGCCGAAACCTCTAGAGGACTTATATAATAAACAGGCTTCGGAGGAAGGGCTCCAAAAGAGGACTTGCAATAATCTGAACTTTGAGGAGAAGCTCCGTAGGGTACTTGGAAAATCAGGGGTTTCAAATAGGGCGCCGCCAAGCGGGCTTAGAATAATCAGGAGCGAGTAGCTGCGAGCGTCCGTGCGTTTCCGCGAGTATCTGTGAGTATCCATGAGTGTACGTGTGTTTCGCAGCGTTTGTACTGGGCGCGACGCCTTTAGCTAAACATTGATGTACGCGCCGCAGCGTTCGTCATCATTGCATTACTTGTTCGTGACTTTCCATGCAGCGTAGGTACTCATCTGGGACTGTTTGCGCGTCAATTTGTGAGAGAACGCGTATGGATAAGCGTCTGCATTTATGTGTTAGTGAGTGTCTATGTGTGCATTTTAGACGCGTCTATTTACATACATAATCAAAAGATTACAACTTCTCTAAGGGTTGTTCTCCCCTAAGGGTTGATAAAGTCGGATGCAAGTTCGTACGCAATTTGCGAGCGCATCAAAAACGCTGTAGCGCCATCTAACTTTACGCGGTACAGTCGCAATTGGTTACAAAGTACCCGGAGGACCGAAAATACCGATAAAACTCATTGTTCCCGAAAACCTTCAATTTCCGAAAAAATGACAGAGTTAACGAGAAACATTGTGAAAGCATTTTTCGTAGGCTGCTTGATCCTTTACGAAACAAGTTCTATGCATATATACAATCCAAGGTCGTGCGATCGTTATAAATTACATTAAAGACAAAAAATACCGATAGGACACGACGTGTCGAGGTTAATTGTCTTTTTTCGTTACTATCAGAGTGGCGTTCACATTCAGTATGCTAATAACGTTTCTTGTACAGAATTAACTATTCTGCAAGTAGATCGTATGCATACAGATAATTAGAAGCTCTGATACTGTCATACATCGCATGACGAACGAGAGGTTACGACAGGACACATCGTTCCGGGGGAAAATATAATTTTTACCCAGAAACGCCTACGTGCACAAGCAAAAATGCTTCGAAACTTTATGGCGTTAAAATGGATACTCTGCAAACAATGTTCCCTTACGTGTGCACCATAAAAAACCGCATTATTCTGATGATCATGCAAAAACCGGTGGAGCAGTCGTTTCGAAAGAAAATCGTCCATTTTCTCAGAATCAACTGCGTTCACGAGGAAAATACCGGGAACCTTTTTGATTGAGAATTTTATAACCTACAATTAAGTTCTCAACATACGTCCGTTCGGATGATGCGTTAAGTGATTAGAACTCGTAAATGTCTGAAAATTCCGAACTTAATTCACCATTTCGGCGAAGAGTCGTCCATTTACCGCTTATCGCTTGCATTTACGCAAAAAATACCCGGAACATTTCTCGTAGATAATTTTCTTCTCTACAAATAATGTCATATGCAATTTTGTCATTAAGCGAAGAATTTCCGGTTAATTTGACGAAAACAAGCATTAAGAGTCTTTTGTTTCCAAGTATCTGATAGTTGGTAGTTTGTTCATTGATTTTCTGGAAAACCATCGCCGCCCACGAACTATATACCCTACAAACTTTTTCTGCGGAATCTGATGCTCTACAAAAGTGCTCCTCTACAAAATACTGTACGACCAGCTGTTAACATGTTAATCGCTTATGGAATGAAAGTTTTACTTCAAAGCGGAAACAGGAATTGACAAAATCCGACTATATATCGTAAGGTCTATTCAGAATGCTATCACAGACAAGCTGTTAGCGGGTAGACCGATGCTAGATGCTCATTTAAATAGAATTCAGCGAACACGCGTGAATTTGCGCCTTGGATCGTTTGCTTACCTAATAAGTGTGCAAATATATTACCATTGTGAGGGTCTCGAGGGAATCATTAGAAACACGAAACTCGGTTTATCACTATCGCTCTGTGCAAATGGGTATACCGAAGCGATTACGAAATGCAGTAGACAACAGAGCGACGTTTGGAATTAACAGACAGAGGAAACTCCAAAGGGTTTCGACGAACGACGCACGTACGGACATCGATGATACCCAACTGCACAGAACTTCGATACATTCCTTTGTGGGATTCCAATAGCCACGAATCGAGTTTGGTCCATTGGCAAAGCAAGTACCACCAACAACTCGGTGCGGTATTGATGACTATGTATGTTGGAGACGTAAACGAGAGGACAATTGCCACTTGGTCGCCAATTCGATCATTTGAAAGTCCGACAATCGGTAACGCAACTGCACAAATTTGATCCGCTGGTGAAATTAAACCGATCGGAATACGGTGAAGCAAATAGGACTTTTCCTTCATCAAGAAAAGAGTTTATTTATAGTTACCACATTGATACGAAACAGATATTTAGTTATTCTTGACAAATATCTGCCAAACGAAGTAATATTTAAACAAAGTGAATGAAAGTCGACAATTTTTATTCGTAATTAACAAATCTTTGGCTTAAATGAGATTTGATGATACCAACTGAATCATAAAGATCGCGGGAGCGATTTGCGAGGTATTTACGATTTCAGATAATCGAACCGCAATACATTTTATACAATGTATAAGTAAATGTTTAATACAATAACAGAAATTTGATGTAAATTAAGTGAAAACATGACTTCATAATCATTGCACCCCTAAAAAAAAAAAAAAGAGAAATTTTGCCAAAAATCGATTTTTTCGGAAAATAATCTGAAAAATAGTCCTGAGGCATTTGAACGGATCCTCACAAGTGGAATGTTGTAAAAATTAGTTTACAGCAGAAAAATGATTTTCATTAAAAAAAAATCATTCGTAATCAAGCAGAAAAAATATTTCGAGGAAAGTGATTTTGAAATTAATTAAAAAAGATTCATGTCTTGTTTTTTAAGGATGAATTTTTTTACGAAAAAAAAAAAAAAAAATTTTGACAAGTACTTATTTTACTTTATCCTTTACTTTAATTATACATTTGGTAACTATAAATAATCGCTTTTCTCAGTACGTAACTTGCGAAGCGTTCCGTAACAATTTCCTCAGTGTTATCTCTCGCCTTTGTAATTGCAATAGCAAGACGTAAAAGCCTGTCAGTCCCTTCTGCAGATTTCAACAAAGAAACTGATGCCTATTTGCATCAGAAAAGACACAATAGACCCGGTGGTTCTGGAAACGACGTTATCAACTAACGTTCTACGGGAATTAATCTGAATGAATGAGCACTCTGTGGTTACGTAATCCGAATCAAAACTATTTCCAAAATGGACAAATGTAGAACAGTAAATGACAATAATGACGAAAAAGTCGTTTTGAAACGAGTCGATTAGTCGTTTTTCGTCAACAGGAAAAACATTCCGAAACTTGCGTAACTTGACGATAACATCGTAAATGACCTTGAAAAGTCCGATTGCACCTTTCGTATGACGTCGTTGTTGACGTGAAAATCCAGTTTAGTTATCGCTGAAAATCAATACTCGCAGCGCGGAAAAAGCGTCATCCCCAATCAGAACCCCAATAACAGCAATTGGTGATGTCCCCTTTTACCATCTCGTGCGTGAATTATGCCTTTTCTGTCATTGCCTCTGATTGCATAGAGATTTTGGTTAATTATGCGGGAATTTTCGCAATCTTTATATATAAAAACAAATGTCCCAAAAAAACAAAAGATGACGTAAATTTTGCATTAGTCCGGAAATTTCGTACTTCGATCGAAATAAGCGGTCTTTGAATTCGCTCCGAATTCGTTGAATGAATATTAATTAGAGTCTGAATAGGCGTGACGGCGGTGCATGAAACGATTCTCTGTACTTCTGGTACATAGGGTTGCGGCAAAGAACGCGTGAGGTTCGCAAAATTGCGTCCCCACACCCCCGCAAGTGTACATATTCGCGGGATCTCGAAAGCGAGAGCGCGAAGTGAGAAGCATGTTCGGTCAGGCAAACGGATAGAAAGGGAAATAGAGAGAAACGTCGACGGGAATAGCGAGATGGGAAAACCGGGACGCGAGCTTTCAGCGAGATTTTAATGGAAGTTCGGCTAGTATAGAGCCCGGAGTTGTAGCAAACGCGAACAAGGATCTCTCACTCCTACTGTACCCCGTTGAAAATGGAATTCCCTTGGTCCCCACCGCCCGATTCAACTGGACACACACGGGATCCCTCGCCAATCCCATCGCTCATATAACCCCCAGCCTCCTGCAGAAACTACAACCCATGGGTCCATCACTCAAAGAGCTATCGTTTTTTTTTTTCTTTTTTCATCTTTTTCATTCGATGTTTTTACTTTCGTAAAAAAAAAAAAAAAAAAAAAGAATATTTTCGCCAGTATTCCACATTGATTATCGGGGAGAATTCGGTACGGGATGAAAAGAGCCATATTCCAAATCATCGTATATCTTTCGAACAGAGCGGATAAAGCGGATAAACTAGGATTTTGTTTGAGAGACGAAAAACGGAAGTTGGAAATCCGTTCCGTATATTATAACATGGATTTTCTTCTTTTCGTCTGAAAAGACGTGGAAGAAATTTAATTCATTATTTAGGTCATCTTTTATTTTGCTTTCTTTCCCAACTCCATTACGAAACGGGGTGCCATTTTCATTTTGCCAACTGCGCTCGACACTTTTGCGTCATTCTAAAAGTGAACATTTTGCTTCCGGAAAGGAAGGCGGTTAGTCAAATCGTATCGTCTTTCGAGATCTTAAATTATCCCTTCGTCTAATTTGGTCTCTTTATTCGTGCCTTTTAATAGCCCTTAAAAGCGAATTATTCTGGTGACATTTTTTCATTCATCCCTTAAATTGCAGACATTTGTAGATCTTCTCACAGATTGTGTTACGACTACTCACGGACCCTCACGTGCATTGATAATTCAAATTGATAGCCTTTTATAAGCGTTAAATCAAATGATAATTTTTTATGAGATATTTACGAGAGTCTGAATGATTTTATTTTCGTGAAAAAATTGGGATCTAAATATAGAAAAAATATCAATATCCTCCCCTCATCCCCCAATTGTAATTTTTTTCTCAAATGGTCCATCTTGGCAGCTGATAAAATACCTGAGAATAGATCGAATGCCAAGCTAAATACGGAGCTCTCGAACGAAAGGGATGAATTTTGCCATTTTTTAACCCTTCTTATCGAATTGCCATAAACATATACAGCTCACGAGGCAAAGGAACTATCGTCTGGGATACGAAAAATCTCGTATTTTTTTTTCATTTATCCGAAAGTCTAATGTTATCAATGTTTTCCACCAGTTCGATGATCCTATGCACACAACACCTCCACCTACTCGTAACTTTTTTTATACGTACGCGTATATCGTACAGTATATACAAAGCTGCAGTAGCGACAGTAGCTTCACATTACCGTCCTTAACTTAGGATTCCGAGCGCCGACAGCTGTACACTGCGAAAGAAACGTTTGCTCAATTCCCACGCGTGGCGGAGGGCCCTCAAGTTGCCGTAGTCTTTTCCACTGTGTTTCTTTCGCGAAACCTTCACCTCTATTTCCCACTTGATTGGCCCCTCTAACCGGCGTATCCCAGAGTTCGTTTCCAGCTACCTTCGGCCTCGAAGTCTCGAATTTTTTTTTTTTTTTTTTTTCATCCCTATCGAGACCTCCCCTGTATGAGACACTTATTGTCTCTAGTTCTTGCGAAAGCGGCACACCTGGACAAACGTTTATCTTGGACTCGGAGTCCTTTTACTTCAGCTTCCCTTCCCTATCAACATCTTTCGGCTTTACCTCTTTGCCGTTTATTCTGTTTATTCGTACAAAACATTATTTCAACGTGAAATAAGCTTTTGTGAGTTATCCGACGGGGTGGAGAAGTAATTTAAAAAAACTTTAGCAACGGCAAAAAAAATGAATGCCAAAATCCTAATCACGTGCAGATAATGTTCAATAATATTTCGAAAAATTATTTTTGAATTTTTTTTTTTTTTTTCTTCAATTTTTTCCTTTTTTTAGATCGATTTTAGTCGAGATATTTGTTGTTGAAATATGTACACCCAATTTTTTTACTCACCGGAAACATTTTTTTTTTTAATTATCCTGCGGCATACTGTAAATTGCGTTTCACCAATGCCGCTGGAAAAAGTTTCACATATTCGTCCGCGTGTTCCCTTTATCGTCAGTGGAACGATTCCCGGTAGACCACAGTCGATTGATCGGTATTTGCAAAATTTTGACATGACGTACACGACCCGCATGCAATATTTGTTGCCCCGTAGTTTCTCCGAACTGTTACTCTATACATTCTGTAAAGTCACCGCCACGCAACACGCGCGGACTAAGGAAATTTTGGTTTATCACATTATCGTCCCATTTTTTTTTTTTGGTCATTGTAGACTTCCGATTTTTTTTTTTTTTGATATCTCGCAGACAAGAGCTTAATTCCGTTTATAAACAAAACTCGAAAAAAAAAACAAAAATTTTTATTATATAAACGCTCGTCAATCGGAGTTGCAACTTACAAAAGTTGAGCGAAAGCCTTAAAAATGGATTTAGGAAATTAAAAAATATTAGCTGCTCTTTGTATAGTGTTCACGTTTAGTTCTCCACGTTACTCGTCATGTTATCTCATTTTTCTCCAGAATTCTCAATTCTATAAATTCGCTTTTCCACACATTTCGAATTCTCACAAAGTCGCAATTATGGAACGTTAGTCCGATTACATAGCAACAATGAAGAATTCTGATGCCGGGGTTATCGCGATTCTGCTAACGCGCTAAAACCAACGGACCGTAGGAATTTCTTGCTCGTCGGATTCGCAAAGATTCGGTTTCATATCAAAAAAATGCTTAGTTCCCCAATTAACAGGAGCGAAGAAAGATCGTTCTTGATAATTCTACAACTTTATTTGCAACATTGAAATTTGTTCACCGGTCATAAAGTGACAAACTCGTCGCGCTAAAGTGTTAAAGTTTATTTTGCTATAACTATCGTTCGTAATAAGGAGTGAAAAAAAAAAAAGAAAAATGAATTAAAAACTAAAGAATTCTAAAATTGTAAAGTGACGCAGCGATGTACGTGGTGCGAATATTATTCGTGCCGATAACTCGAACTGAAGTTTTGCATAGCGAGGTTCTTGTAGCCGCCCTCCGTTCGCGTTGCGCGAGCGATGCTAAGGTTTCAAGTAGCTCTACATCTCGACGGGACCATAATCTCATGGTGAAGTCTACGTACGAGATTCTATATTCCACCTCGTAGAGAGTCTATAGCCCGAGGGATTCACGTCAGCCTTGTTATAGAAATGCACGAACCATGTGAAGCTCTACAACATTTATTACTATGTAGTCATTCAGTTTAATTCCCATAAAAGGCCGTCGTTATTGTTGAGAAATATTCGATATATTCGATATATTCGATATATTCGATATATTCGATATATTCGATATATTCGATATATTCGATATATTCGATATATTCGATATATTCGATATATTCGATATATTCGATATATTCGATATATTCGATATATTCGATATATTCGATATATTCGATATATTCGATATATTCGATATATTCGATATATTCGAAATATTCGATATATTCGAAATATTCGATATATTCGATATATACGATATATTCGATATATTCGATATATTCGATATATTCGATATATTCGATATATTCGATATATTCGATATATTCGATATATTCGATACATTCGATATATTTGATCGCCTAATTCTTGTAGGAGATATCCCCTTGTGGCTGCTAAAGTGGCCGCTAAAGGGAGGACAGCATTCTTTGAGTTAAAAGGTGAAAAGTAGAATAATTTATCCCCATCCCTTGTCGTTCCCTCCCGCAAGTCTTACCTCCCGCTCTGAAGGGGACTTGAAATATTTTGGATCAAGAGATCACTTTAAAGGAGGGATTTAGCATATTTCGATTCCCCTCTTAAAAAGGATCAAAAGGCCACGAAACCTAGACGAGTACGGCAGGGGAGGACGGGGGGTGAGGGGAGAAGGCTTAAAATATTTTCTTCATCCTCCCCTCGTCCGAAATATTCTAAAAAATATTGTAAGCCCTTCTAAGGGAATTTAGAATATCTTTGTTCGACGAACAGCTCAAGAGGGGATGATGCAAAAAATATTCCCACCCCTGGATTTTCGAACACGGCGGCGGCGGCGCCGGCGCCGGCGAAATATTTGTATCATATAGAGTGATAAAAAAAAAGTTTGAATAGAATCCTTCGGTGTATAACGGATAGTGCAAAAAAATCTATCGTCGTGGCTATGCGTGAATTTGTAAAGAATCGAGATATATATGAGTCGAAAGGTTCGACAATTCCACAACCGAATTGAGCGTAGAGTCCTCGCACACCCCCTGGACACTATATTCCCCTGAGGATCGAAATGGAGGATATACGTGCCAGAATAGACATGGCACGGATTTGCATCTTTATCGAACGCACATTGGATTACCGACGTTTCATTGCCATGCGGAAACGGCTATGCGACGGAACACGTACATTCCTCAACGGCCGCACTTCCACTTCATCGTTTCCCTCTCTATTTCGCGTTATTTTGCTCTTGTTCCGCCCAAAGTTTCGTTCTTTTAATTTTTTTTCTGTTTTTTTTTTTTTTTTTTTTTGAGTTTTACGATGTGCAGTTTTTCGCGCGGAATATCGGAGTTTGTGTTGTCATTTTTTTTTTTTTTTAACGCAAATAGTTGCTGACGATACGACGCGTGTTTTCTCGGTTGTTTGCGTCACCCTCGAGTCTTTTCTGTACGCGAGAGATAGGAATGTTTCGGTATAATACTTTTACGAGAATTCCATAGTCTGCCGAGCCCTCTCCCCCCCCCCCTCCCCTACCCCCTCCCGCATCAATTCTGCATCGAGAAACTCGAATTTCACTGCAGTAGGGGTTGGTGAGATTGTGCACGTACTTCCCCTCGGTTCGCCGAGAGGACGACGGATTTATGGCGTATTATCGGGCGCGAATAGAACGAGATGAAGAAAGGACAAGTACAAAAAAAAAAAGGTATAATTAATGCAAATTGCATTACTCGAGTGAGGAAAATCTTCGCTAACTTCCTTGTATTCGCGTGTTTAAGAGCGAAATAAAAGCGAAAGTATTTCCCACGAGAACTCGACATCCCTAAAGCTTTCCGTGCGGATAGAGATTCTTTTCATCTTTTTTTTTTAAGGTAATAAAAATTAAATCACGTAACTAATTTGTATATTAATACAAGTTGCGGAATCGTGTCGATTGGTGGTATGAAATTTTTATGCGTATTTTGATGCGTATGGTGATCTTTAAATAAGTAAGGAAACAAAATGGCTGCGTATCGTGCGAATATACAGTGCGCTTTCACCTGATTTCCTCGAGCCCTTCGCATCCCTAGGGAAATATGGAATTGAATAGTTAACGCTGAATAATAGCACACCCCCTATAAGTCCACTCCACCCCCCCCCCCCCCCGCGTTATTATCGAAAAGCGATAATACCCAAGGCGACTCTGCAGCCTGCGTGCAGTCTCACCCTCAGGCTGGCCATTTTTTTTTTTTTTAATTACTCCATTCGTGTTCACAATTATAACAGTTATTTATCTATTAATTTATTCATTTAGCAAAACTATAATAAAAAAATTGGCGATTTTAAAGTAAACGCATTTAGAGGGGACGTTCGGCGATTTCGCGCAACATTTTTTTTTTTCGCGCTGGTGGCGCCTCAATCGGTGAACCAGAGGCTCATTTTTTTGAAACTTTGGTGTTCGCTGCACTTTTCGCAGGTGTTAAAAAAATGCATTTGGAGAGGACGTTCAGCGATTTCGCGCAAATTTTTTTTTTCCGCGCTGGTGGCGCCCCAATCGTTGAGTCGGAGACACTTTTTTTTTGAGACTTTGGTGTTCGCTGCACTTTTTGCAGGTGCTAAAAAAATGGCCAACCCAATTGTTCATCCAGTTCGTCGTAAAGTCTGTTGAATTTTATTCGTTTAAAAATGTGTATCGTAAGGAAAACGTTACAGCGCGCAATAAAATCGGTGAACCATTTCTGATCCATTCACGGTCGTGTGATCATGCATTCTCCCACCCATTCTACATTATAACTCTTCATGATGACACGCGAGCATTGTAAAAGGAACTGGCTACCATCTCACCCCCTCCCCACAGAGGAGCTTCCGAGAAACCGAAACTTTATGACATTTTGCCGCACGTTAACGACGTCTCGCGTTACCGAACACGTTATAGTATCCACTATACTTCCATAGTCAGCTTTCACGTGTTATTATCGGTACGCGGTTACATTCTCTCGCAAGACCGAAAGTTGAGCTTTTCCCCGCCTTGGTCCAGCGAACTCTTCCCTCAAGTTTTACGATCGCGAACGACCGGTACGATAAAAGAAAATTGACGCGAAAGCACTATGATAACCGTGTCCTCGGTTATGCGTTATTATATAACACGATTTATGGACGATCGATTTTTTTTTCTAATGATACGTGTCACGTATACTTTTAGAAATTGTAATAAAAAGGAGAAAAAAAAAATCGCTATAAATATTACATCACGACATTTTTTTTTTTTTTGTAAAAATTTTTGAAGCGTTCAAATAGTAATAATTATTAAATAAAAATTAAAATAATAAAAAATTACAATTTGAATTTTTTTTTGATTACAGATTTGCTTTTTTTATGCAATCAACGAAGCTTCACCACTTTTCGGTAAGAATTCTAAAGATATATTTAATAATTTCATTTTTACGTAAATTCGAGAAAAATTAAGTATTTATGAAAAATGTTCGTCTTAATAAATAAATGTCATAATTGTACTATTGTGATAGTTATCGAAAGCAAAAATTATTCGTTGCTATCATAATGAACATTTTTACGAAAAAACGTAAAATCAAATTGCACAATTGCGAAAGATGGATAAAAAGTTATGGAAAATTTTTTATTTTTCGTTATAAAAATCAATAATTTATCGGAAAAAAATAAAGTATAAAATTAAATGAATTTCCGCAGTGAATTTTTTTGTCATTTTGAGATTAACGACGATGTTCGCGATCGCAGGTCGATTTTAAAATTCTTATAAATTCCACTGCGAAATCAGGTGAATTTATCCATTGACTCGAATCGATACTACGCGAATGAACGTCCATAGGAACGGGCAGGCGAACCAAAACGCACCGTTCTATCGACGTCGTAACGCGTCTTATCGATTCAGCGGTTTGCATGCTAACGATAACAAAAACGGTTCGAGGTGAGTTACCGCGAGCAGAGCGTCGCAATTATGGAGAACGAAAGTACGAGCATTTTTTTTTTTTTTTTTTTAATTCATACTATACGACTCAACGTAATCCCGATTAACTGTAACGTACTATTGTACTATCATACTGATATGCTAATTATACGGTAAAAAACGGACAAAACGTACGTTCGGAAATTGCCAAAGAAGATAAGCGCGTAACGTTACGGATTAACGTGTCTCGAAAATTTCTGCTGCGCTCGATTATGCAAAAGCTAAATAACTGCCTCTATCGTTAACCGAAATGAATTCTTTGAAGTTTTACACTCCAACAGCCGAAAGCCCTTTTCTCGTTGAAACACAATATATGTTTTCCAATATTCCGACACTTTTCCGGTATAAAAATTTTTTTAAGTATTTCATTTTAGAAAAAATGTTGTATTAACAAATAAAAATTAAATCCCAATTAATCATAATAATAATAATAGTTATTATTATTATAGCAATTAATTACTAATAATTAATAATTATTCGAGTGTTCACTTTTTTGTCTTAACACAATTTTTTTTTTTCATTGATCTTCTATTCCGTGTACGATATTTCGCCAACAATATTTATGCTGTTAATTAAAAAAAAAAAAAAAAAGGTGTCCCATTATATAATTCTTGTCGCCATTTTATTTTACACTTTTCGTATTAATCGGCAGATATGGAATTTTTTAATCTTTCTACTTCGCAATTTTGTGGGATGTGCAGTAATCATCGGGTGGGTCGAACGAAAAGTTTTACGTTGCTGCAAATTTGGTCGTCCACGTCCTCTGTGACCGTCGTAAAGCTCTCGTGACAACAAAAAGAAAAGTTTTGGCGGAAAGTTAATTGTCCAATTGCCAAACGAGAGAATCGCAGAAGCGCACGGACACAACTTATGTATACTACTCTATGTATTTACGGCATATATAAACGCGTACATGGAATATATATATATATACGTATATATGTGTGAAGCATGCATGCACCGCCGAGTCTATGTATTATTCGGAATGAAAACGAGAGGATTCGAAGAGGCGGAGTGTGGAGGACCTTAATTTATCACGTGTCCAAAGTTCGCCGCGGCCGTCGATTGCGAAAGACGGAGACAGAGAGATGGGATAACCAGGAACGATCGTAATTTCGTTTTAGCACGACGGGACAATTCCCTAACTGTGATTTCACGATTTATTTGCTTTTCCATACCCATCGCTTAATCGGAAACGGAAAAAAAAAGAATTTAAATGATTAACGATGGTCTACTTAAGTTATTTTGTTTTGCGGTAAAGCGTTGACTACCCCTTCGGCTTTTATCTGGAGGTTCTATACTCGATATGTACTGTTCTTGAAAGTGTAGTAATGCTTCCATGAAAATGCAGACTGAATTGAAATTGTTCTGAAACTGTATCTAAGCGTGAAGTTAGCAGCGATCTGAAGTTAACAATAGTCCGAAGTTAGCAGCGGTCTGAACTTGACAACAGTCTGAAGTTAGCCGCGATCTAAAGTTAACAACAGTCTGAAGTTAGCAGTGATCTGAAGTTGATAACAGTTTCAAGTTAGCAGCAATCTCAAGTTGACAACAGTCTGAAGTTAGCAGCGATCTGAAGTTGACAACAGTCTGAAGTTAGCAGCGATCTGAAGTTGACAACAGTTTCAAGTTAGCAGCGGTCTGAAGTTGACAACAGTTTCAAGTTAGCAGCGGTCTGAAGTTGACAACAGTCTGAAGTTAACAGCAGTCTGAAGTTGACAACAGTCTGAAGTTAACAGCAGTCTGAAGTTGACAACAGTCTGAAGTTAGCAGCGGTCTGAACTTAACAACAGTGTGAATCCAGCCACTTTTCGATTCTGGTACATGGCGGTGCGATCTTTTCATAATATAAAGAGTTTGATTGATATATTCAATATATTAAATTTAATAGAAATATTAAATTCAGAAAAAATCACATAATTTGTATTTAATATATTAAATAATAAATGCAAACAATTTTTCATATTTTACGAACTTACACGAGGTAAGCCTTCGAACGAAAGATGTAAAGTCACGTTTCCCTGTTTCGTCTGCGTCAGGTTTTGCCGAACGTTTATATATTTCCGAACCTCTCGAGTCATACTGTGGTTTTCTTCTTTTCTTCTTCTTCATACACAGGTCTAACACAATTGTAAAAAAAGCCGTACATCCTCCAGTTTTTCCGCATCTTTTCAACAAGTCTGCTCTCGTACGAAAGAAAATGCCTATGAGTGCATGTGCATATAGGTAGAAAGAACCAAAGTATCGATACGTGACACTGGTTGTATTCCATTCCCGCTGCGGCGAGAGGCGCGAAGGGGTAACGGGGCGGGGATGGGGTGGGGGGGAGGCGTCGGAATCCATAAGCCAACGGAAATGGAAAAGCATAGACGATAGAGAGAAACTTTCTTACACCTCTGGCAAATCCTCTCTCCTTACGGATACAGAAGTAGTGCAGTTCTTTCGTTACACAGGAAAAAACAACAGTTTTATAAAAAAAAATGTTTCTTTCACAAAAATGATTTTGTTTAAACAATTTCCGTAATACCTGGAATGCAATAAGCAAATATCAGGAGGGAAAGAATTTGAAATTTTTTTTTCCGGCAATTAATAAATAACTAATTAATAAATTGACGCCGTTTCAAACTACCCGCGGATCTATAGCGCTCTCGATTTTTGTAAGGAGTCAAAGGTCGAAAGTTCGCCAACTAATTAAGCTGAACCACCGAACAAGTTGCGGAAGATTACAACCCGTTGAGGTGAGTGGGGAGGACGCGGTTGCGAAGAGGAGGGGGGGGGGCGGTTGGCAAGGGCTTTAATTATAATTAGTTACAGCCTGAAGCTCTTAATCCAAAACTTTACACGTTTCGCATGAAATAATAACAAATTTTTGGGATAAAATTTATTTTTTTACAAACAAATGGCCGCAAACGGATTAGCGCGTCGCTTTTTTATCATGTACTCATCATTCACGCGGCACGGTTTTTTTTTTATCGATTGAAAAGTAAATCTCGTTTAGTGTCCCATGCAATTAATTGATCATATGCATGTGTTAAAAATGTAAAAAAAAAATCTTGTACGCGAATATAAAAAAGGTATGGGGTGTCATTTATTTCAATATAATTTTGAAAAAAAACATTTTTGATAAGAATTTTTTGGAAATGTAAAAAATGTCTCTATAAACGTTTTTTTAATCACAATTTTCAAATTTTTCTGGGAATGTCGCGAAATGTTTAATTTTTTTTGCGGGATGAAAGGTTTCTCTACGTGAAAGCATATTGGCAAAGTTTTCAATCAATGGATTTCAATTAAATGGGAAATACATTTTTTAAAATGTTTTATATAATTTTATTTTAATGAAAACATCGAGGATATTTTTTTCCGATTTTTTTAAATGGCGAAACTTCTACGACAAAGCGGAGAAATACGATAACAAAATAAATCTGTCGTATAATCGATAAAATATATTAATTAACACCATCGTTGTGATTAAATTAAATGAATTGAAACCCATCGCGATAATTGTTAATCTCAATAATTAAATGGACTCTGCAAAGTGTCGAATAAATGGAAAATTAATTTAATTTCCTATCGTTGTGTCAAAAGGAAAGTCGGAACGTATTTAATTTCATTATCTCCAAGTGTCTCGCCAATGGCATTAATTAATTATTAATTCTCCAACGGAGTATTACTGTCGTTTGCTGTTACGGATTTCTAATTTACGGAGCTCGTTGAATCATTGAAAAAATTCGGTCGAAACGCTCGTGGCGATGCCACTGACCGATACACAATTCCACAAAGGGTTAGAGAACGTTTGTTACGGCCAAAGTGGTTTCCTCTCCTCGAATTCTCCACTCCGGTCAGTAACTCTCAGTGAACCAACGAGAGAATACGAGCAGATGGTTTCGTTGCGAGTTTCGAGTGTTTTTAATCACGCGGAATGGGCGTAACGCAACCTAATCACGAGTATAGATATATATAACAATACAAAACGCGAATAAAGACCAAAATTGTTACGACTTATATCATCTGCTAAATTTTCGATGCTTTAGCTCGCCATCGAGCCACAAAAAAATCGTCATATATACATTTTTTTTTTCTCTGAAATAAATTCACCAATTTCAATATCTATATTTTTCTACAGATGACGTTAGTATTTAAGTACTAAAAAAATCATATTTTCGATAAATTTTTTTTTTTTTTTTCAAATAATTTATTATAATCGTATATTCGATAATTAATTCACCCGGCCGATGGTCTTTGAAGAACTCGGAGTTCGGTATATTACGTATTCAAGGGACGTAGATACGCAACGAACGACGAGAAGCAGCGTAACGTCGGTCTTGTTTGCCTCGCATGTTTGCATGAAGTGCATAGCAGGGAATGTATACAATAGCACAGCATTGCCTCCCCCTCCCCCCCCCCCCATCCTCCGCTACCATCGAAAGAGCGAGCTGTTGATCGAACTTCGGTCCAATCAACTGTGTCAAACGTTTGCTCTGTTACAATTATTATAGTCTGTCTATATACACGCGAATCTAGGGGCGTCAACTGCATGCCTAATATCTCGGTAATGTGTACACCGGATCGTTTCAGCTTAGACGCAATCAAGAGTACCGTATTTGTTGCATGTATATTTACTTACGCGCAACGTTAATTGCGTACTAATTAAACAAATCATTTCATAATAATTTTATTTAATTACAATAAATAATGGTATCTTACGAAATTTTATTTCACGCGTTGTTTTAAATTTATTAATTTTTTTGATTAATTTTATTCAATTTTTCATTTTTTTTTTCGGACGCTTCGCTCCGCGTGTGAGAAATCGCATTTTTCGCACCGAGTGGCATAAAATTGATAATTTCATGTTAAGTAATTTTAGACGATCGCATGGTGTTTTGAAAGCTTCATTAATTGTCCTTACGATATAATACGTTCAAATATACGTTTTTTATAAAAATTGTATGAATAACCGGGTGAACGGAGAATTTGCGATGTAATCGTCTAATTGTAAACAAATTTTAGATACTGATTCTTTTATCAAACCTTTTCTTTTAATTAATTTGTTAATAAGTTTTTGGCATTATGATTATGTAAGATGAATGTTCTTAGGACCTTCGGTATGGTGGATTTTTTTTTTTTTTTAAGATTTCCCGCGCATTGAGAAGTATTCAAAATTTGCTCGGCACCTAACCTGTGGCTGACATGTAACGAGACACATTTTTTAAGAAATTGTATTACCAAAAAAGAGTTACATCGGAAGCAATGAATTGCATTTCTCTCGATTATAAAACGCGAATTACTACTTATTAATTTAATTTTTTTTTTTGTTGACTTTGATGCTTTAGTGCGTAAAAGGGGCTTTTTGCGCACAGGTTAGTGAGGTTACAGCGCTCAAAGTCGAACTTTTTACGCAGTCTTCAAATTTTTGCAGAATTTCCTCCCTTTTGCGCTCTTATCATGCAAATAACTATTATTACACTCCTCTTTCAGTGGTGGGTTTTTAAATTTTCGTAATATTTTTTTAGTTCACGGTATATTGAAGGCTTCGTTACAGCGGAAATGTAGAAATGAAAGTTTAACAATATGCATACACAATTACCTCGCGTGTTTGCCGTTCGCAAACATGTAACGGAAGCTCGTGTTCCAAGGGTAACGGAGATGGGGGTGAAGTTTGCAATTTTCGTGTACTCCCGGCGGTAGCCGCGTATTAGATATTGCATTGAACAAACAGCCCAACGATCATTAAAATACGCAGTATACACGATCAACAGTGAGAGAATTTGAAGCTTTCCGAAATGTATAAAATATTCAACAGATCGCGATTTGCGCGATTGTTACGCATTTCAACCAATTCGTTTGGTGCACAATATATCGTGAATCCGTTAGCGAGGAAATTCTATCCGGACATTATGATGTGATTTTCGTAATACACACACCGCGTAGCGGAGTTATGTTTTCGAAAGCTCGAAGCCCCTGAGAGGTGTATCGTCGTTCTGCGCGCGCAGCGCCGTCGAAGCTTCGAAGCAGCCTACCGAAATGATATTATATATGTTGAATATGGGAAGGGCTGCGCACAGAGAGAGAGAGAGAGAGACAGAGAGAGAGAGAGAGAGAGAGAATGCCGTGGAATTTCGAATATGCGAACACGCGCTGGAACATGCGAGGTTTCGGGCTAAATTTTCGTACTCGGAAATTATGCGCGGAAAATTTTGACAAAATAAGAGAACGGGTATGGAATATTATGCCAGCAACGGCTGTATAATCTATGCTTGGTATTCAATGTAACGATGAATATTCATGAACATTTTGTGATTCGTGGAAAATTAACTGATTTTTTAGAATTCTTGCCACGGAGCATGCGCGCAGCGCGCCCGTAACATCTTCGTAAGTCTCAACCAATCGCGGGACGAATAAACCGAAATCATTGGACCATAATACAAAAACTTGCAATTCGATAATTTCGAGATAAATTTCAAATATATCGTGAAGTACCAAATTTTCAAGAATGCGATTTTTGAAAGTTTCGGAAAAATATAACATTTTTAAAATCATAATCAACTTAATCACAGAGAAATCATTGATCAAATTTACTTCAATACCGCATAAAACTCATTCAATAATAACAATAATAATAATAATATCATAAACGGATATTTCGCATACTTGGCTCATCTTTGTTTTACGCATATTACACTTGTACGCAATTATACGAGAGCTATCTTCCGGAAAATCTTGGCACCTGTTGAGCTCATTAAAAGCGGTGGACGCGAATCCGCTGGGAGGACACCTTCGTCTAACTCTCGGCAAGCCGCTTCAGCATTAAAGTTTCGTAATATATGTCACTCGTTACTTTTTCCACTTGTGTACAAGCGTTACAACTAGATGCTCCCAAGAGTCGAGTTGTTTTTGAAACTTCGTTGACAGCAAAATGTAGAACCATTTCACATCCGGAAAACTCAACCAATTGCTGGTGATCAAATTTGCAGATTGTTTCGCCCGGTCTATTCCATCGTTCATAAAGCTTCTTGTATGTGGTCTATCGATTGACCGTATTATATGAGAGCGTTTACTTTCCAAGGACAGTTGTTTGCGTACCACCTCTTCATAACTTAAGGCTCTTCATAAGCTAAAAGGTGAAGCTGACCGTCTTTGAAGCCCCTTTCCAAACCAAGTCTGAGTGTCTGTTTGCTTGTCTATCTGTTCGTCTGTACCTTTGTTTGTCTGTCTGTCTGTTGGTCTGGCTACTTATCTGTCGGTCTATTTGGCGGTCCATCTGTTTGTTTCCTAAACTGAGTCCCATGCTGAAGTTGAACCCATGCCCCCTGAATGAAGCAATGTTTGCTGCAAGGCGAAGCTGACCTCTCCGTCTGATAACTCAAGCTTTAGAGTGCTGATGAGGTCTCAGAACATTTCCCCAAGGTCCCGATAAACCTAAGTCGATAATAGGGAGAGGGATATCAATGATAGGAACCGTAGGGCCAATGATCAATACGACACCAAATTGGGTGGAACAACTAGGTCAATGTCAGGAATTACATGTTGCGTAACCGACTGCAATGTCGATAGAAACTGTACACGAGAAAGACTGAGGAGCCAAAAACCTACCCCTTCGAGAAATAATTAGGCGTCTTACTCACGCGCCCCTTTTGCTCATAAGTACTGCACGTGCTACTTTCACCATGACAAACTTCATCTGGACTGAACGCATGTCTAAACCCTTAGGGGCACATGGTCACATCTCATCACATATCGGTAACCCTCACAGCTTATACTATATGCTATAACCCCGACCTGGAAATGGCACCGAAACCTTCATCAATCTCAACACCAACCTAAAAATTCTTGCGACAGCCATCCTGGGTCCGTCAGATATCTTTGGGGACTTCTATTTTTTAACAAAAAGAGTCGCTAGTAAACCATCAAAAACCATAAAAAACCAACCAACAACCACCATATATAGCCACCATACCAACCAACAACCACCATATAGAGCCACCATGCCAACCAACAATCACCATATATAGCCACCAAACCAACCAACAACCACCATATATAGCCACCATACCAACCAATAACCACCATATACAGCCACCATGCCAACCACCAACCACCATAAATAGCCACCATGCCAACCACCAACCACCATAAACAGCCACCATACCAACCACCAACCATATATGGTTATGGCCAACCACCATATATGTTGGTCATAGATTGTGGTTATGGTGGTAGTGGCCAATCACCATATATGGTAATGTTGTAACCAACAATAACCATATATTCTAAACCAACAAAAACTCTCTGACTTTATTCCTGCATGCTTCGCGATCGCGTCCCGACACTATCGGTTTCGAATATCCACTCAGATAGACTGCATTGTCTGTCCGAGACGGTGTAAAGCAATGTCTCCGAAGGCAAAGTCTCCTTGATGTAAAATTCCAACGGCTTGACTCGAAAGTAGAGACAGACGTTACATGTATTCATGGAATGTGTCTTGAAGTTGTATGTCTACATACATGCATTGTGTACATACGAATCGGCAACAGCACATCGCCACGTAACGGAGAGCACTCAAAAGGGATTGCCATATCTATTACCAACATTCAACATTCTTCAGTTTGCATCACAGAGCTAACAATCGCAAAATACGGCCACATGATAGCCATGTCGGGTGCGTTTTTCATCTTAAATGCATTTAGCTTTCGTATGATTGTTTTACACTTTCAATTATCGTTTTGATCTGATAAATGTGTTGATAACACATTTGATACATTTGATAATAAATTGACTACAATTGCTAATGAACCTCATCATTAAAGCAGATACTACCTGTTAACATTCATCAATCAATAAAATCAAATTACCGCAAACAATGCGCAATACGAAAAACATGAAATGATGAAATCCGTTAACAGTTTTCGCCGCGATATAAAGCAATCGCTTCGTAGTCCGATTTAACTGGACCAATGAGAAACGCGTCCATCATAAACCGATTTCAAGGGCTGATAGGATAATGGAGAAAAAGATTCTTGATATGCAAACTGACGTTAGAGGGGATGGACCGTTGGGTATTGAGCGGCTCTATTGAGGGCTGTACTCGGTGCACTCGAAGCCAATTAAGTAATTGATTGATTCTCAATAATTGTTTATGTTCCAACTATTTATATTGACGCGCATCTCAATGAAAACTTATTTCCGCTATTGAAGTCGCATTTTTTTTTTGTTTTTTGAATCGATTGCGCATTGATAATCACGTGATGGAGAAAAAGTATCACTGTATGTTAGATAGTGAAGAATTCCGATGTTGACGGTATGAAGGCGGAAGGCTATACAGTGAAAAGCTACTACTGGGACAGTTTATCGACAGGGTCACGACGAGGGGCTGACACCCCTTGTCGTCTCGAGTATTTACGTAATTACGTTTGCACGCGTACAGTATACCAACCCACGTACTACTAACACTCGCTTTCTCCATGTCTGTCTATTTATGTTGTTCGCTGTATAAACATATATACTATACATGTATATAGGTATGTACAGCGCGTGTGTTCACTTGTACATGTCTATATGTACATACTGTACATATATGTATATATACGTCTACATGTGCGGTAACGCGAACGCGATGCACTCTACTCGTACGTGATCAGTTTTCCGAACAAGTCTTCCCCGTGTTGTTTCTCTCAGCCGTGGTCCACGTGAGTGAGTGCCACGTAGAATCGAGACTGATTCTCTCCCTCTCTCTCTCTCTCTTGCTCTCTCTGTGACAGGAGAAAAAAGCTTTATCGTCTATCGGTAAAGGATTTTTTCCAATTTTTTTTATCTCCCCGTCAAACCGTCAATCCTCTTTACATGAGAAAGACATTTTCTTTCGTTTCAATCAGTTAAAGTCTCGTCCAACGTATCACTTCGTATTCGAGGCTTTTCTTCGTTGTCGATATTGATTCCATATTTTTTTTATATCGTCGAACGGATAATCCTGATACTGATCCTTGTGATCATTCTGCGAATTATTGAAATTCGCAACGTCTGCTCTGTATACTGAGCCCCCTGATCTGGTAATTGGAAATGTTGTTTGTTCGTTTCAATTTTTTTTTTCATTTTTGAAAAAAAAAAAGATGAATATCGGAAACTTTATTCATATAACCTTTGTATCCCTTTATTGTAAACATATTATATGTTGAATTTATTGTATATTTTGAAGTGATCAGTTAATAAGAAACTTGTGTCAGGACTACAACTCACGTCCTTCTTAGCGTTAGTATTGCTTTTTAAGATACCCCTCTCTGAAAAACTCAAATACTTTTATACGAACCAATGTAGTAGTTAAAATTCTTCATCTTTTTGCTGCCTGATCGACGAAGATCAGTTTTGGCAAAAAAAAAAAATTTTCGCGATATTAATGAAAACTTATTCAGGACATTTGGAAACGCCGATAATTCAGGTTACAAGACGTGGTGCGTGGTACGCACCACGTGGTACGTGGTACGTGGTGCGTGTGTACAGGTATCGGACGCGAAAAATTCAAATTCCTGCATCTTGAGAATTTGTTGATATGTCAAACTGAAATATGTTACATATTTTGAAGTTAAATACTAAGTGTCTTACGTTCTGATATATATAGTCCCGTTAAAGTGTAAACATCGACGCTCACCCCCTCCGCCCCCTATCAACCTTCTTTTTTCGAACTTTAACCAACTCTCCAACACCGTGAATGTATATTATAAAAATGAATACGTTATACCTATTTAGACATCGTATTGTTCGTCTGGTCTCATGTCGCAATCAGTCTGTTTCACTGTCCTGAAGCCCTCTTTTGGGAGGTCGTATTTTCTAAAAAATTTTGCGACTTTGTCCACAACGATTTTCGCGGGATGCTGCTCCCTAGTCATTAGGTATGCGTGCACTTCGCTGAAATAACAGAGTTTACAACGTTATTGAAGAGTAAGTAATGATTAATCATTACAAATTAATCATAAAACGGTTATTATATTAAGTTACAACTCACTGATCCACTCCCACGTTATCGCATCCGTACATCAAGGCGTAAGATTTGTAATCGGTTTGCAAAACCTGTTCGTTAAGCTCTGCTCTGGATCCCGTGGCTTTCCACATAAATTTTCCGGGGTCTGCGGGATTAGGAACGCGATACGTAAAAAGTTTCATCATTTTCCAGCCTTTCCTGAAAATCAATGCGTCATTGAATTCACAATCATATCCCGATACTCAATCCTTTTCACATATGCAATTTTTTTATCAAACGCAAACGGTCGCTATGTCTTAATTATGATAATGCATGCAAGTAATCGTAATATATTTTGAAGTTCGCTCGATCAATTTAAGATGTGTTGACTCAGTCGGTAATGCACCCTGTAATCTAATTTTTGGCAAAGATTCCGAATATCAGGCAATAAATAAAATTCATTGGCGCCTTCACGCACAAAGTACGATATTACCGTAAAATCGCACGAAAAACGCCAAAAAAAAATGGCGTAATCAGACCATTTTTGATTATTCTTTGATTTATGATTCCATAAACTTGACGACATCTTCCAAAATGTTTGACATTTACTCCATAACTGTTTTGTCCCAATTGCACGGAAGGTCTTCACATTGTAACAACATAAATATGATTAATCGGACAAATTAAAAAAAAAAGAAAAAAACAGTAATTTCTACGAAGTCTTAAAAAAATGGGACATCAAATGTGTGAAGTTAAAGGGACAATTTCGATGTGCAATCCTAGTTTCGGACACTTAATATTCGACTTTTGTTCCGAAACTGCGATTTGCTTCCGAAATCAGACGTTTACCTTAAATAGGAGAATTAAGGATACATTAATCGAAGTCTGTATTTTGTCCTAAATTTGTTCCGATCATTTGGATCGTTCAAAAGTTCCTAAGCGTTAAAAACCTACGAAAACCTTAAGGAAAAAAAATTGACGATCTTTCTTAATACAACTTACTTCCTATCAATAACAGTTTCTATTTCTTGGAAGGTATTGTTGTCAAAAATAGTGAATTCGCTCATCACGCATTTTTCCGCGATGAACCTATTCGGCACGTTGAGTTTTGAATGCGCGTACCACTTTCCCCTAAACTAAAAAAATAATGTCGATTAAATATCGTCGAATTGATGGATAAAAATAATTCATTATAACAACAAATTTGGATTACCCAATTTTCATCCCCATCCTAATTTCGCGATCAAAAATATCCTCATCCCCCTCACCCTCCCCCTCCCTTTCACGACAAACCATACATATTGTAACGGATTTGCGGAGAATTCGTCTAAAACAGTTCGTCTAAAACATTTCGTCTAAAACAATTCGTCTAAAAGACAATTCGTCTAAAAACAATTCGTCTAAAACAATTCGTCTAAAACAATTCGTCTAAAAACAATTCGTCTAAAACAATTCGTCTAAAACCAATTCGTCTAAAAACAATTCGTCTAATAGCAATTTGTCTAAAACAATTCGTCTAATAAAATAATTTTGTAAAAATTAAAAAACTCCCGACTGAAAGAGTAGCCAAATAACGAAAATGTATTAACTGAAAACAGTGAAATAACAATTAAATTATTCGCATATGATAGTCGAGCGATTTCTTCGTCATTAACTTCTTCATATGGAAATCTCCCGACAATCATATGCGAATAATTTAATTGTTATTTCACTCTTTTCAGTTAATACATTTTCGTTATTTAGCTACTCTTTCAGTCGGGAGTTTTTTAATTTTTGCAAAATTATTTTATTAGACGAATTGTTTTAGACAAATTGCTATTAGACGAATTGTTTTTAGACGAATTGGTTTTAGACGAATCGTTTTAGACGAATTGTTTTTAGACGAATTGTTTTAGACAAATTGCTATTAGACGAATTGTTTTTAGACGAATTGTTTTAGACGAATTGTTCTTAGACGAATTGTTTTTAGACGAATTGTCTTTTAGACGAATTGTTTTAGACGAAATGTTTTAGACGAACTGTTTTAGACGAATTTTCCGCAGACGATTGTAACGATATGTTGTAACAAAAATGCATGTATACATATATGTATATATTTTTACATTTTTAATCCCTTTTCAACGTATATCACCGTACTTCCCCCTTCCCACCCTCCCGTATTTTTCGTGCGATCGGGGGCCTCAAGGTACATTTTTTTGCGTTGGAGAAATATTTCAACGGGGATATTGTGATTGGCATATTTTTTAATGGAAAATTCAAATAATATGGGAACAATTTTTGTTGGAAACAATTACAAGAGATTTTTTTTTTTCATCCCCCGAGGGGTTGAATTAAAAAAAATTGCTACCTCGAGATTGGATTTCGTTGAATCAAAAATCAGTGAGGATTTTTTTTCGATATATGACAACGTATGTAGAAATTTTACCTTTCGGATATCGAAATCTTCCATTGAATCATAGTTCGGGCATTTCCCCGGTTGCATCATATAAGCAAAAGTCTTTCCCGATATGCAAAGAACTAACAATGCGTAGAATATCGACATAATGGACGCAAATATGAACTTTTTTGTAACACTTTGTACGATCTATTCACATGGGATTCGATTTATCAAATAACGCGACTTCTTCTATCACCGAATGAACTGTAAAACGATTCGATGAGACGGAAACGGTCGCTTTTATATACTCTACGAACGGATGAAGGACATGTCGAGGATGTTTACGATTGCATGTCGGTAACTCTTATCGTTTCCATCGTCATGGGATTGTTCCGCCGCGAAAAATAGACGGTGTATATCGATAAACAACAAATCAAACATCGATGTACGCGGGTAACGTCATCCGGAACATTCTCGTGACTTCCTTTGACAAAGTTTGACGTAACTGTTCGTGTCGGCAATCCATAAAGCTTTGTTAAAGCAATCGCGAGGCTTCCGGATTATGATCAAACGACACTGTGACCGCAATTATTTCCATAAATATTCAGTGTTTGTTTACTCGCAATAGGATTTGTTTCGATGGGAATACAATTTTTTAAAATTTTACACGACTCGCGAATATAGAGTCAAATTTTCGGAACACAGCCGGCGAATTTCCGAACGAAAATGCGTTACAATTGTGAGGCGGAACTTAATATTTCGGCTATCTGCGGCTCCAAAATAAATCGAAAAAGAATTCAAATGAAATTTACACACCCCGGAAAAATGTATTAATATACATATTTCACGATATAAAATTGGATGTAAATTTTTCATATTGTTATATGAAATTAAATACCGAGTTATATACAATTTTATACGATTACAGATAATTATTTAAAATATTGAATTCGGAGACTCCGAAATTCGTAATTAATTTTCTTGAGTAAAAAAAATTCCAATGTCAGAAAACTGTCGATAAAACAGATTTTCCTTTTTTTTTATCGATGTAAATAATTACGAAACGGTAAAGAGAAACTTTGAGTCAAGAAAAACGATGATAAATTATTACACGGACGTCAAAGGGGTCAAATCGATGTTCGTTCATCTCCCATCGATCCTTCGTCGCTAACCTACTTTATTTTTTTGCTTTTTTCGCGCAATAACCTCGAAAGAAAGTACACACCGCAGTCTTCGGCGCCGGAAAGGCTGAGTCGCGCATAATGCCAATGAGAGTAAAAAAAAATGTAAAATAAAAAGTAGAAATATAACGTCGAAGAGGAAAAGTAGGAAAACTAGAGTCTTCCACGAGAGTTGCAGAGTGAGATCCTTTGAGGTACGAAATTACATCTGCTTTCTTACGAACGACGTCGTTACTGTGAACTTCTCGTTAAACGCTCGGTAGAGCAAAAGGGAAAAGGGGAAGACGAAGGGTTTGAAGGATCGGCAACGGGGGTTGGGAGCGACCGAAGGAGGACGAGAGGGCGAGAGAACGGTAAGAGTGAAATGAGAGAAAGCGTCGCGCGAAAAACGCCCGCAGTTTCTCGCAAGTCTTCGGCTTCTCCGGTAAGCTAAAGAAAGGGAGCTAAAGCCGAGGAAAGAGTAAAAAATGTAGGAAACGCAGAGAGAAATGAATTTTTTTTTTTTTTATAAAAAGTGGCAAAAATTACGTGCCGACCAAGTCGCCGGTGTTCGGATGCTGTGTAGCCGCACTCTCCCGCACCGAGATGAAACTCATCTGTCCCATCCTCACCCCTCCTCTGCTCATCTTCCATTCGAATCTCTCCTGTTTTTTTATTCGGCAAATTTTTTCTTAATTAAATTGGCGACTCGATTACCCCTCGCAATTTCGTTACGGCACCCAATAGCCTCGAGCGCGTGCACTTCTTCGTATAATACAGTGCCGAGAAGATGAAAAAAAAAAATGTTGCTTCCGGGGGATTATTTAATATTGTTATTTTTATCCGCTGTTTTCGAAAAATTAAATTTCTTTTTACTCATATCGCACACTCAACGTGAAATTCTTGAAATAGTTGAATTAATTTCGATATTCGTCAAGTTACGCTGAAATAAATAAAATTTCAATTATTCTTTTTAAAAACGAGAAATTTATTTCGCAACCATTAATCATAAATGAAAAACACGACGAAAAAAAAAATATCAAATATATTTTTGTATGAATTCCAAAAATCTATAGATATCAAGAAAAAAATTAAAAATTAATATTTGATATTATTAAATAGTAATAAATATTAATACGTATAATTTATTAATGAATATTAATTTATTTCAATATATATTAATAATTAATATTAAATATTGATAAATTTTTATGGGTATTAACTTAAATTTTGGTACCTTTTTTGATTTTTTTCGATATACAAATTTCCGATACTCGTCGATACTTCGATAGACATCGAAAGTGCTTCTTTTTTTTTTTAAGTGACTGGCATTATTCCAATATTATACAGTAATCCACCGATGTAGCGTGTGGCTTGAATGTTGTGGACTTACTGCAGGAGGGAGGGGGGGAGGGATACCGATGGTACGATTTGCGTTGCTGTTTCAACTTCAGTGAAACTAGAAGACCACTCGAGAGGACGATTATCCGATTGGAAAGCTCAAGAGCTTTTGATGGAAATGAACGTAATTGCGGGGGTGTGGGAGGTGGAGTTGGAAACAGTTCTCTTGTAAGCTGAAGAGGGTTGGAGGGGGAGTAGTCGATGGAGATTATTGGGTACTGCATTGAGTCCTATGACTGATCATCTGTCAACTCTCGCAAGCTTTTAACAAAACTACTTCCAATCCTCTTTCAACTTTTTTTATACACCATCATCAATTTCATTCGTCGAATATCGAACATTTTTCACCCTAAAAAGATATATTTGAATTTTACCAAAGTGTGAAACTTTAGTCGATTTTTTTCTGAACCTTTCTGCGGCGTCGGAGTAACTTTTTCGATTTGTTTCATCCCCTTCGCGGGTGGGAATAAAAAAAAATTAATTTTTTTTTATGAACTTTCAACCCCATTGGTGTCCGCTGCAGACATTTTTTCATTGATTTATAATGATTGTCATTATCGATCAATAAAGAATTTCTAAAGAGAACTTTGATCAGATTCGAAACTCCGGGAGAAATAAATCGAAAAGGTGAGTCGGAAGCTGCGACGTAGGAATTTTTTTTTTTTTTCATGATTTCCGTGCAATTTTCTCGAGACTCAAAAACGCGCGATCTATCGGTATAGAGAGTTGAGGGCTTACGTATGGGAGTGCAAATAAGCTATTTATGCCAAAATCTAGCGAAGGCTCATTTTTGAGTGAAACTTCAAATAGACGCAGCATCCGCTGCTAAGCCCCCCCTGCATCCCCCTGCTAAGCATCCCCTGCTGTTGTAATATTTAATTACAACGCTCCAAAATTTAACGTTGGATCAATTTAACCCGAATAAACAACGAAGTATTTAAGGATTCACCGATTGATGCGGTGAAAAGGGGTTTAAGGTAATGCGAGGACCGTTACTAATGAAGTTTAATATTGTTTCGTCTAATGAGCGAACGATTGCGGCGCATCCTAGAAACAGAGACATAGCAGTCGAAGCACTCACTGTCCGTTGCCATTTCATTATGCATGTTGTGTCCTGTGGGGAGGTTGAAAGCTGCGGTTACCCTACGTTTCCCAACTAGAAACACAGTACAGCTACCCGCTAACTTGTGGCTTCGAGACTTTAATCGAAAACGACCTCCATCACTGACGGTCACCTACAATGTTCCCGCCGTCATTCCAATACAGTTTCATTGTTTCGCGACAAAGTTAACCCTAATCTGTCCCGACGATCGATCCTTCGAGACAATCTAAGTTATAAACAGTTCAGCGATCACTAACCCCTTTCCCACCCTCCGTCTCTCTCCGAAGATAATCAGTCGTAAACAAATCCGAAAATTTCGTATTCCGGCCTTACATCCCGGAAGTTGCGGAATAATTAGAATGCAACGAGTCATTTTGTCCAAAGAAATTGCATTAAAAAAAAACAACAGGTATTTGTATTATTTTCTAAAAAGACGATATTAATAATTGTAAATTATTATTATCATTTTATTATTATTTTTTTCGGGGGTTTTATTTTAGAAAAAAAAAATTCATTTTAAGGGTAGTTTTTCAACGAAAGGTTCGACAAAATACAAACATCGCGTGGAAATGCAAATTCAGAGGTCAACGCTCCATTCGCGATTATTTTCATCCCATTAATTTCAATAGCAATAAGAACAATCGTCGAATATTTCTTTCACATTAATTATCATTACGAGATCAGTTATTCTGGAACGGATGATAACATTTTCTTTATTCGTCAAAAAAAAATACTGAATTTCTTATCTATTTAATGCGAGAATAAAAAAAAAAAAAACGTCTCGTTATTATTCTCGTTCGTTGAAAAGGAATAAAGGAAGAAACTCTCGAGCAACCGGGCGAAAGCTCTCCTTCTTTTTCTCTCCCTCACGAAATCCTTCAGTGAAATAAGAATTCGTTCGTTTATTTCGCACGAGTCTCGATCGATTTTTATTTTTTTTTTTTTATTGTATTTAATTAAAATAATAACAGCGTGTATACCGCCGTATTTAGATGCACACAACTTGCCGAGAATTTCAATTTCATTTCGTGACAAAAGTGTGTCAAGTGACTATTGGATTGCCGGTGTAGTATCAGCTGTGAAGTATCTTGCGTAATGCTAAAACGAGCGGAAGATGAAAAGAAATTGAAGGATCAAGAATCTGGAAAATATAAAACTCGGATAAACCACCCGACGACGCTACAATAAAGATACAGCGTCGTATATTTCCTCAATCCACCGGAACTTTATCACAGAAATGCATTGCTTTACTTTTTTATTAAAATGTTGTTCGCCATTCTGATAACGATATTGTAAAAAATCCATAAACTTTCTTTGAAAATTTTTATTGAACAATTGATTTCTATTTTTTTTTATCATTTTTCATCATTATTATCATTAACATTTTTCAAAATTAATATCTATTTACGATTCTCAAAACTGACGATGTTTTCCATTTGCCAAAATTTTATTGGCTGTATAGTTCTCAAGAAACGAAGATTAACATTTTTCAGCCAATGAGAAGTCTCGCTGTACGACTTGAACATCGTCTCGGGCGTCTCATTGGCTGAATTTCATCAGTTCGTAATTCGTAAAAAATGCGTTCAAAAAATAATTCACCGGAGACAAAATTTGCACAATTTGTCACTCCGACTATGATTCTACACTTTTTGTGGACGAATTTTTTCAACAGCTCTCACATGGCACCCTTTACGTATAAAAAAAAAAAAAAAAAAAAAAAAAAAAAAAAAAAAAAAAAAACGAAACCGCAAAGAAAATGTTAGTGTGAATTTATATCAAGTTTCGCGTCCTAATTATATAAATCAGCGGACGCTGTGGCCAAAAAAAGGTTGTAATCGTTCTCGTCCACAGTGGACGCGGCGTTTGAAAGAACAATTTTTTTTACCCCTACAAAAAGGGAAAGGGATACGGCGAGGTTTTTTTCTGTTTAGTTTCTGCAGCTGCAACTACAGTGGCAGACGAAAGCTGCAGATATCCGCGAGTGTACAGCTCTTTTGCCTGGTCAAAAAAACTTTTTATTTTCACTCGTAAATCTGTGCGTACCGCGACTGTCCCCGGGTCGTCGCGTGCGTGTGAATGTGTATGTGTGTAAGAGGGAGGCGGGGGTGCAGGTCGAATGCGGAGAACGGAAGGGAAACGAATAGAAGGTGAACAAAAATAAAAAAAAAAAAAATCTCGCGGAAAGCTCTGCACTTTCACATCACCCATCCACCAGTTTGTAGTTTTATACCCGACCACTGGTACGTGTTACCAAAGTTGTAACTCAATCACGTACGTTCTGCATTTCGCGATCGCAACGCACACTCTGCAACGCATTCGGCGGCGGTTTCTCTCGGCGATATTACCCTGGCTTCACGCAAATCCAACGAGAGCTCTCATTACTCTAATTACGATAAATTTCCATTACGCTTGGATATGTCCGATAGTTTCACTTCGTCGCAAATAAAATTTTAAAAAAGCTTATCGCGCTTTTTATAACGAAATTTGTTGGTTACATTTGATTCAAACTTAATGAATTTGGAAATTATCGGGCGCCATTGGGATTTTTATAATAATGCAACACGTTATTAGTAGTGGTACTTTTACCACGGATTACAGTTCGTGATAAAAAAAAAATATAATTAAAGCTCTGATGATTTAACATGCCTTGATTACTGTAACCCACTAAAAGGATCCTTTTACCCACATTCCCAAGTCCTGATCATTCTACATCCTCATAGAAAGCTTCCTAGAATATCATGAACTATGATAACAGTCCCAGAAAAATTCTAATCCCCTTAAGAGCCTCTAAATTCTGATGATTCTAAACCCCATTAAGAGTCTCCTAATCATCCGGACCTATGCCATTAAGAGTCTCCTAATCATCCGGTCTCATGCCATTAAGAATCTCCGAATCTTCCGGTCCCATGCCATTAAGAGTTTCCTAATCATCTGGTCCCATGCCGTTAAGAATCTCCTAATTATCCGGTCCCATGCCATTAAGAATCTCCTAATCATTCGGTCCCACGCAATTAAGAGTCTCCTAATCATCCGGCCCCATGCCATTAAGAGTTTCCTAGTCATCCGGTCACATGCCATTAAAAATCTCCTAATCATCCGGTCCCATGCCATTAAGAGTTTCCTAATCATCCGATCCCATGCCATTAAAAATCTCCTAATCATCCGGTCCCATGCCATTGAAAATCCTCTAATCATCCGGTCCCATGCCATTAAAAAGCTCCTAATAATCCCATGCCAACCTATTAAGAACCTCGTAATAATTCTAAGTCCCAATTGAAGGCTCCTGGAATACCGCCGGTTTGGGCCGAAATTCCCAGCCTTATACCAGCCGCCCGAAAGGTCCACTGAAGCTTGATGATTCTAAGTCCCTCTAAAAAGCCTTCTAATCATTGTGAGTCCCAATAGGAAGCTTCTGAACAGTCATAGCCTATGGACCATCCCGTAGGATTATTCCAACCGCTCCAACGAATCCCCCAGAGGTTGATCTCTCTGAATTCCTCAGAAAATCCCTAAGCACCTAACAATCAAAAGACCTTTTAAGAATTCTAACTTATTCTAAGTCCCCCAAGAAACCGACTGAACCCCGATTATTGCGTCACCCTAGAAGTACTTCGATCCTAATTGATTCATTAGGAGACTTTTTGCTGCTTCTCAAAGGATATATCTAATTACGCGATGTAAAAGTGCGGATATGAGTTTCTGTATGAGCTTCTCGACAGTCTATGGCAGTGTCTGGACGACTGCCTGTGTGTGTTCCTCGACACCCCCACCCCCAACTCAGTAGTCTCTATGCAACGAACACAATCGAGACAACAGCAAACTGGACGAAAAAAAAAAAACGAAACTTTTCCAATTAATTCGACGCTGCATACAACGAAATTTTCCCGGCGCATACCGCAGCAAGAGTCGCCAGTATTTCGAGTTTCAAGATTTTTCTGCAACGTCGCCTGGTTACAGTGTAATATTCCTTGCTACCGGGGGCGCAAGCTTATCTACCCCCGCATACTCCACTCGCAAATTCATTCGCGCTCACCTCCGCAGAAATCTCGAAGGTTCCTTAAAGCTTTCGAGTAAACTCCGCGATGCGCACACCGCTGGGCATTTCACTTCGGAAGGGAATACAAGAAGAGTTGCTACGGGGAAGAGGACCCGAACCAACGAGGAAAACTTCTCCCAGGTTTTCCGTTACTGCAACTTGCATACTATATACTCCCCTCTTCCCTTCACTTTCTCGCTCTCTCTCTCTCTCTCTCTCTCTCTCTCTCTCTTTCTCTCTCCCCTCTGTATCCCACGCAGTTTTCTCGATTTACGAGTGTAAACGCCGACGCCCACAGTATCCTAAGAAAATATGAGAGACCGCGGCGGCACCCGGAGTGCCGTGCTGGTTGCAGCGTAAGCAACATCCCACAGAATTTATTTCAAAGTACAATACGATAAATTTACGAGGACTGCGAAGAAAACAAGCTTTTCAATTTCACACTCGTTATTTTTTTTTTTTTTTCTTCTTTGCCTACCGTCGCTCCCCTCGACGAAGAAAAAAATTCTTATTACAAGAGAACAAATGGTAATGCGATACAATTTTACTAAGCTTCCGCGTCTCTTGAATGAAAATAATGTAAATTGTGTTTTGTCGCAACATTTGCCGAGGATAAGAATTTTTATTGTTGCTATTATTTTGATTGTAAGTGTAGCGTAACAAAGCGCTTTGTTGATTTCCGGAAGGAAAATATTTGTGCTGAAAAAATATTTTTTTTTGACATTATAAAAATGGTATAAATACTTTTTTTTTTAATTAATAAAAATATTTATCATTAATTAACTTGCAATTTAACGATCTGACGGAATCTTGAAAAGGAGGCGACAAGTGCGTTGCGAGAGTCCCGAATCGGAATTTTATGAGTCAAAATCATAATTTACGAAGACCGGAAGTGCTGAAATCGTTAATTAGGATTTTCAACGTTTACGAAGGGTTAAGCGACAGCTATGAATCGGAATTATGCGAATTGAAAGGAACGGTGAAGGTTCGGAGTGCCAAAAACAGTAACTATGATTTTTAATCTGTGCAAATGTTCGAAAAACAGATTCATAATAGACATTTATAGGGAAAAATGAATCGTTTCTTCAATCAATTGATTGGTTAAATACCCTCCAATCAAAACCGACATCAGTGGATGTGCGGTCGGTATTCGGTTTTGACGGTCGTAACAGTTCAGCAGTCACTGGTGCACTCAGTGCTTCGGTAGAGTAGCAAATCGATTTGTATTTGGCAACCAATTTATTGGTCGTCCAATGAGTACGCAATCGCTGGTTGGGTGGTCAGTTTTTATTGGCAATCAACTAAATATACATATTTTTGCACCTCTCGAATGTCATGCTGCAGATTCTGAAGTTCCGATGTTTTCGTCATTACAGAACTTCGTAAACAACTAATATTTTTAGGTTAAGTTATAGTGAAATTGAAGCGTCAGGCTGCAGGGAAAACCCCTCTCGACGCGCAGTGTTGGTATTAAAAAAAAATTAAGCGAAACGGGTCCAAGAGACCCATTTGCGCCGTTTTAGGGTTTAATGTAATCTTTCAGTCGATTGCAACGTTTCCACCATTCCGTTTCCGAACTCTGCACAAAATTTAAAAGCTGCTTTTGAAATTTCGAAAGCAGCATATTACTTTATCGCGCCAAACGTCCACCAGAATACCAACATCCATTCATATATTTCGATCAAAAGCCCGAAGTATTAAAAACGATAATTGCAATTTCCAATTTCCAAATTTCATAGAATCGTCTATTTTACAAATAACGATAGTAAAACCGGAAACGGAATACAGTTTCGCAATAATAAAAAAAAATGAAAGCTTTTTCGAATTCCATAAACGAAACGGGACAAAAAAATTGTTGATAAGAGTAGAGAAAAAAAAAGGATTTCTTTCGATATCAGTAAGAGTCACGAAGCTCCGATTTCTGCGGGTGGCAACCCGGTCTCTTGCAATCCGCACACGTATCTAATATCCCCAATGGTTGGCGACGCTGGTCGAGTGGAGACAGTGGGAAAATAGCGTTTCCAATACGATCGAAGAAAACTCGAATGAAAGAATCCCGAATGGCCCCAAACGGCTGGGATTCGGCCGACCGAACGACCGAAAAATTTTATATCCCAGATATTGAATGCACTTCTCTGCCCGTTCAATATCGCATGGTGAAACTCCCTTTTTTGTGATTTATACTCGACCATTCGTCTCACTAATTTTCGCCTTCGATATTCAAATTTCTTCATTTTTTTTTTATTTCGACGTAAATTCGACAGGACCGCAGATCGAGTGATATAGTCCCCACCCCTCGCCATCGTGTTGATTAGTAATCAATAATAATGATGCTGCAAAACTTGTGGATAGAACTTTTTTTTTTTTTTTTCGATAAATCATTTTACCAATTCGGACGACATCGTCCAATAAGAGTACTGTCCATTAATCTCGATAATTCGCTGCGGTACGAGACACCTGGCGAATCATGCCAATCACACTTATACGTTTTTCTCTCCATTTAAATTCGAGTTATTTGCACGCGAGCAATGGAAATGACAGCTCGAAAGAGGTTTGAAGGTATAAAAAAATTGCTCTCTGCGCTGCACTCGCGAAAAAACAAATCGCGGCGAGGCATCATTGATCGTAACCGAACGAATGGGAAATAAATCGGAGACGGTACAATGCATTTTTCTGTTTTCGACGGCATAACCAAAAAAATTTTCGCTCAATTTCGTTGGATTACAGTTTTACTTCGTTATTGCAAATAAGCATTCCGATGGACGTAAAAAATCGTAGCAATATCGAATAACTGCGCATTGAAAAAAAAAAGAAATGGATAGATGAGTTTTTCGAAATTTTAGACCCTTTTTTTTTTATAATTGTTGCGAACGTTTTTTGCAGATTAATTTAGAACCTTTCATTTTTAATATTTCAGACAGAAATATGTGAATTTTTTTTTTTTCAGTCAATTACGAAATGCATGAATTTGAAAATTGGAAAACGCAATTGTACGAATGACGAAAGAATCTTTAATAAAATTTTCGATGAAAAAAAAAAATTCCATCACATATTTTTTAATTATATTTTTTTTCATTATTCATAGATGAAAAACAGCGCGAATTCGATGGCGAAGTGCTTCGAATTTTTAAAAAATTCATCGACGTTTTTCGCGTACATTCATCGCGCGTAAATTATTCATATTTCATCAACACCGACACTCAGAGTATCGTATAATTGTACCAAATTATATTTCGAGTGGCGCCGTTGAAACGCATTTCGAATAATCCTTAAGCGTAAAAAAAAAAGAAATAAAAAAAGTATTCCTCTACGGAATATAGGAAATAAAAGTAAGGATAATGGGAGCTCTCGCATCGGCTTCGGCATTATACTCTCGTTGGAGTTTACCACGAAAACTTAATGCCTACGGCTGCGCATAGTGCAAACGCTTATGGACGCGTCAGTAGCAATAGCAGTAGTAATACTAAATCGATTGCCAAATCGGGAAAAATTTCCGTTATCGCTCATATGCACATAGCGTATTATATAGGTATTCCGAGTGGACTCCGGGATAAGCGTCAGTTGAGATAAAAATGTAGTATACGTATAAAATCTCAATGTAGCGAGAGTTTCGGTAGCGTTAGTGTGGAGTAGTAGGTTTTTCCTCGTTTCGCGCTTTATCGTTGCGGAATAATCGTTCTGAACGAGAGAACAAAAACCTTCGAAAAAAAAAAAAAAAAAACACCCAGCAGTGGGCACGAACCCTCGAGCTGTAACTTGTTTCCCAATCGGCCGTGAAATTAAGAAAAAATACTTTTTTTTTTTAATTTCTATTCGTATATATTTCTTTAAAAACGAATGCCGCGCGTGAGCACCAAAGTCCCAATTAGCGCCGATCGTGGGTCGCGGGTAAAAAAAAAATGGTAGAAAAAGGATTCGTGTAAAACGTCAGCACATTAACCACGAAACAGAACACAAAGTCAACAAGTCTGCCGCGAAATGTTTACAGCATTGCCAGTTTACTCTACGAGAGCAAACGCTGCTGATAACTCTACCGTAAGCAACTCTAACAATCAACAGTGTCGAAAAAATGCTTACCACGTTGTAATGACGCTAACAAGCAATGGTACTAACTGTAATGCGCACAACGCAACCAAATACCGAGTCTACGAGATCGTAACTCTACGATAGCGAACGCTTTTGATAATTATACGATAGCGAACTCTGTCGATAACTCTACGATAGCGAACGCTGTCGATAACTCTACGATAGCGATAGCTGTCGATAATTACCAACAACTTTATTTGCAAATCTACCAGCAAATTTCTACTATATACCAAATGTGCCGAATAATAATTCTATAAGATCGAAATCCCGTGTTTCTCGTGCCACCGAGAAGTTTACAATTTAACAAGTTTCACCAGCAAATGTTTACCATATTGTAAGTTCGCTACTTACTAATTACGATGCAAATTACTCGTAATAATCTCTACAATGTAATAACTTTAACGGAATACATTGTTGAAGAAATCTCGACGACTATGTATAATAATTCGACAGAGTAAATTTCCGGTACACACTGACGCGAATCTGCTTCAGCGTATCGTCACGTCGACCATTTTGAGTTATTGGACACAAAAATAAAAAAAAAAAAATAATTGAATAAATAAAATTGTAATGAAGAAAAAAAAAATGATTTTCGTCGGCAATAGTTAGTGGAATTTAAAAAAAAAAAAAAAGTGCGATGAACGCAAAGAAAATGTGACCTCCGACCGCAATTCGTCAGCAGAACGAAAATTGCCTATGAAAAATGAAAATAGACGTCACACTGGAGAAAAGGAAATGTCGTGTTGACGAAGAATACGGAGGAATAGTGCAGCGAAAAAATAAATAACTTGTCAGTGACTCGCAGTTTAACGCTTTATATTTCACGAAAAGCACCGGGTGAAGGAAAGAGACAGTTCATGCGCATCGAATAATGCAGGACGAAAATGATAAAGCAATTTGCATAGTGACTACGTGGGAAGATTAGATAAAACGAGAGACGGGAGAAAAAAAACACGGCAAGGGTTGTTTAAAAATTCAACGAGCCGACTGCGGTGCCTCTTTGCGGCGAAAGAGCAACAGGGATAATAATCTCGACTACATGCGATGTGTTTCCTTGAACACCGCGTGTTATATGTATACTGAAAGGTAAGCTTCACCAGTGTATAGCGAAGGAAATAAATAATAAATTAACTTTTGCGGTTAAGACGACGCAGAAAAGCTATTAAAGAAAATTCATTAACCATTTACGGCTCGAAATTTAAAAAATGTATGCAATCTAAAAGTAGTGCAGATTTTTCTATTTTTTTTTTTTTTTTTCATTTATTTATTTTTGCACGTGCGGAAATAAATACATATTAACAAAAAGCGATAAATAACTGAAAAAAAAATCGATTTTCTTTAATTACGATTTTTTTTTTTTCGTCCTATAATACGAGAAAATAATTTTATTTTATACTTTTATATGAAATTTTGTATACCAGTGCATAAAAACGTTATATTTTGGATATGAATTTTTTCAGCCATTTTTTTTTGGCTAAAAGAAACGATTTTTCGATGCAAACTGAGAAAAATTGTTGATAAACATCGATATATCGAAATTCGTAAAGTTTCCGCCATCTTGAATGTTTAAATCGGCGCGTATATATTGTTGGTAATCTTCCCATTTATTTGAAAGAAAAAATAATGATGAATAAAGAACGATCGCAGACGGAAGCCACGAATGAGTAAAGTCACTCGATATAGGAGTCGGAAAGGTTACGAGATGGAGATTGGTAGGTAATTCGAATCCTTCGTATATTATGGAAACCTGGCGTGGTCGCCCTCAACGAGGTGCGTAACGGTCAGGTTATACAACCCGTTTATATGTGCCCATTACCAGTGTTTACGGCATCTATAGGAATAGAGAGCGCGAACTCACATGGGAAATTGTACACCAGGGAAAATATTTTAATTAAACCGCCCGAATAGAGCGCGTCGTGAATACACCGCCGAAATTCTCGTCGAAGCTTCATCGTCACGGACTTCATAATTTGCAAAATAAATGCGAAACGATGCTTTAGATTTATGACAAAAAGAATATGAAATTACATTCGTTTGCAAGTTCTCACGAATTTCGCTGAAAACCCGTAATCCTTTGAAGGATTGTTTACATCGAAATTTTTTCTATATTTTAAATATTGTTAGTATCCGCTGTGTGACTTATCAGTCCTTTTTTTTCGCTTCTCGTAGTGATCGATGTCTTATAGAGAAAAATATGTATTTCCAAAAAAAAAAATGCGTTTTTCTTTCCGTATAAATACGCATTTGGGGGTTAAAAATAATAAAAATGAAAAAAAAAAATTATTCATAATTTAATTTAAGATTCTTGAAAAATCAAGGGCTCATGAGATTTTTAATTTTTCGAGCGAAATTTTTGAAATGACACCGAAAAATTTTGAAAAAAATAAAAATTGCGATGTTTCACAATATTTTTTAATTTTGAAAATATTGTTATGAAAACGGCTGCATATTTGTCACATCGTTTTAGGTGCTGTGCACTATATATGGTATATACTGTGCGATGGTATGCAAACAACGATATGTATTACTGCACAACGCGGTATATAATCAACGGCATTCATTCAAAGGCGAGAGATCCGATACACACATATGCTATACGCCCTCTCGTTGACTGTGTCCCGTCCCATCGGGCCAAAGAAAAAAAAAGAAAGATAGGAAAAGAAGCGAAGCTTTCATTTGCCTGATGCTGGCGATAGGTATATCCCCGACGGTATACATAGGTACACGACGAATGATACATATGTATACATATACATAGTCTCTCACATTACTCTTTGCGGCTACACGATTCACGCTTATTTTTCTTCTTCTTCTATCCAACGAGAAATTGTGAGGGATAGCGGCGGCACTAGGATAGGACAAAAGTGTGTCATTTCCAGGGCTCGTGAATCGCCGCAGGGAATTCGAAATGCGACGAGGCCGACACTCTGACATCATACTCTCATTTTCACGTCTCGACATCTTCGTGACAAATGACAATCGAGGTTTTCTTTTTGTTTTTTTTTTTTTTTTCATCTTCTGTGCATTTGGTAGCATTGCACGTAGTCGCGCGAACGAAATATTTCGAAAATAAATTTCGAAAAAAAATAAATTTTAAAAATTACAAATGAAACTTACAATGATACTTCCATTTTTGTCAATTTTGCAAATGAATTATTTTGATTATTTATCATAATTTTTTTTTTTTTTCACTCATGGTGCTGCGATAATAAATTCCGAGAGAGCGATTTCGCAATGCATTTAAATTACAATTAATTTCAACGAGTTAACGAAGAAAAAAAATGCATCTTATTTTCTCGTAGAAATAAAAATTTTGTTCTGGTAAAATAATTTGGTTTCGAGATTTTTTGTAGAAATATTCAATGTGATTGAAAACATCGAGAAAAGGGGTTGAGAGCACTTTGAATAAAGTTGAAAATTTAATTTTGAGTGCATCCGTTGAGGGGTTAAAAATTTCTGGAAGTTTCATTTTGTTTTAGTATTTTTTTGCGCTTTAAGTTTCCTAAATTTCGAGATAAAAGTTTGACATTTTTTTTACGGACGTCGACTGTTGTTGATTCCGAATGGACAAATATCAAACGAATAAATGACGAATCAAGAAAATTAAATTATCAAAAAAGCTATTGGAAAAATATTCGAAATATATAAAATTCGGCGTTTTCGTATAATTAATGAATTAATCATTTAATTTTTAATACGTTTAGTGGAACACATTTGCAGAAATATATTTCTAAATATATCCGTAAAATACTGTTATTCGTGGAAAATTTACAGAATACATTGGATAAATATGTTTTACAATATATTTTATTCCGATAAAAAAATTCCGATGAGCCTTCTTCACAATTTCGATATTTTCGGTAATATAATCTCGAATATCGACATTTTCGTGATTTCGACTTGTCGTATATTATCCTAAGAAAGAAGGAGTCCAATATTCCAAAAAAAATTTTACCTTGAGAGTAATAATTGCCAATTATCGAATACATCGCGAATATCGAAAGAGTAAACAAAACGCTCGTATAACTGAAAGCTATATCTGCTGAATATATGAATATATATATAGACATCGTAAAAAAGATACACAGACGCGCAAAATACCCGCGAAATAAAAAAATTCAACATCGACGAAGAGCAAAATTACAAAAAAGAAATAATAATAAAAAGAAAAGAATAATGAACAAGAATCTCGCGTATGAATGTAAAAAAATGTTAAAACGAAACGTATGCAAGAATTTGAGATCTAATAAAATAGAATTTCTAAAAAATGTGCAAAATATATGGTGCCTCGAGGGGGTGCTTGGGGTTCAGTCGGTGAACATTGGAACGTGTGATTCTCTTTTTCGTTATCGAGCTTTACTATCTGCCTCTCCCCCTCCCCCCCCCCCCCCCCTTTCTCCTCGTTCTTCTGTCTACGAGAGGTGAATGAATGCATGCCGAGGGGCTAACGATGTCGCGGTGCACCGAATCACGCGAGTTTCCACCGGACTAATTGGAACAAATGGATGAAACGAAACCGCGCGATGCAGACAACTGTATTGGCTGTATCGAATTGTTGGGGAACGATCCTAGTTCGGCGGCAATACCTGATCGTGAAGTTCCGCAGAAATGGAGAGAACGCGATAGAGAAGAGGGGGGGGGAGAGAGTGTGGATCGAAGTAGCGGCAGACAATGGTTCCTGGGCTCCGATCTCAATTGTTCGAGTGAATTTTGCCCGAAAATCTTTCGGTATTCTTTTTGTTGCCGATTCGGACGGCTCTTTTTTCGCAACGATTTTTATACGAAATTCTAACCACAAAAGTGTGACGAATTTTTTTTTAATAAAAAAAAAAAAATTCTTTACAATTGGTGAAAATTAAAAAAAAAAGGAATAATTAATAAAGAATTATTATAGAGTTTGATGAGACTGGATGAAAAATTGTTGGAAAATATCGAGTTTCGATCGATCGGAATAAAAATGTTCCCATTTACAGAACAATAACGTTAACTAATTTTTTAAAACTATCCAGATCCGCGATCTAACGTAAAAGTCAACACCTTGCGTCATAATTCATAATGATATCTCATGCTAGTAAATCGAAAATATCTCAAGCGAAAAATAAACACCATCTTTATATTGGGACGTGAATTTTTTTTAGACGATCGGATCATGAATAATGAATTATGGAAAATTTTTACGACGATTTTTTTTTTCTCCGAGAAAATATGAATTTCGATCGAAATCCGCAGATTCCTCCTGGAAACCTATCAAACGATTTGCCGATTTTTCTGACACTATATTTTTACTCTATTCCCATTCCGATACTTTTCGATTTTATTTTATCACCGTCTTTGGTATCGCGATTTCGCTTCGATACAATATTCCTCGACTTTTTTTTTTCGTTGTTTTTCCCTCTCTCCGCCAACACAACTTACCGCCGGTTTTCTATCTTCCAACTTTCCTCCCTTCCCTATTTTCTCGACGAGGATCCGTCGTCGTCGACGACGTCGACGAGATGCCCTCCCATCGTTGAGGATCCGGATAACGAGAAAATTTTCCCGAGAAAATCTTGCCACCGGATGAGTGGGCGAACGTGCGAGAGCTGTTGGCAAAAGTTGCTCGAGTTAAAGCTTTTTTTTTTAAGCCGTGAATATCGGAAGGGAAACGAGCTTAGCGCGCGCGCGTTCGGCAAGAGGAGCAACGAATAAGGGAGGCGGCAATCTTGTGACAAGTACGTCGACAGTCGACGTTTAAAATTGCCTGCGGGGTTACGTAATTTCGTTTCTTTATCTTGCATTTTCTTTTTCTTTTTTATAAAAAAAAAAAGTCACGTTTTTCTCAACTACGAAACCGGTTACAAAGTTTTCCGTGTAGATTCGCGAACGACAACAAAATTCAGCTTTACTAAAGTTGAAATAATGATAACCGTAAGCATTTATTATTATTTAATCGCTTTGTTATTGTTGGAGTATAGAGGATGAAATTGTAAGTAAAACACAAAAGAAATAAAAACAGTCTGAATGCGACGATTAGCGGTGGTTGACAGAGTGGAACGAGAGAGAAAGGAACGGTAAAGTTTGCGGATGACAAGTGTCCGGAGCTTCGGCAAGATTCTCGGAGCCGGTGAGCTCGGGGCAATAATTAATTCACGAATAGCGTTCATGATTAATTCATGGTCGGCTCGGTCGCGTTCAGTCGTTTGGTCGACTGTGGCGGGGTGGAACTGTTCGGGGATGGCCTACGACCGCTCGCTGAGATTAATTGGCTCACCCTGCGCCACCAACTCCACATTCTCACGAATTAGCGAACTTCTCCCTTTCGGCTATTCGCGCCCTTCTCTCGCTTACCATTTCCCATCTATAAACTGTTAACGATTTTTCGATAAATAATAGATGTATCGTATTTCATTGTCGAAATTGAAAAAAATTTCTCTTTGGAAAAATGCCGTACGATGTGTAGTTTTCAAGTTAGGCGCAGTTAAAATTGAGCCCAATGGGGACGGCCGTTAGATGGCGTACCGGAGAGTTTCTGTTAGCGGCTCGTAAGTGGAAAGATAAACATTTTATAAACGTACTATGAAGGGGAAAGTTGTTTAGTTTTTAAAGGAGAACATTTTTTACGAAATTTTTGTGAACTATATATAAATTTGAAAAACAGGATAAGGGAGGGGGGGGAATAGAGAACTCGAGACTGAATAAACTTTCTCTTGAGAAAAATTTCGTACAGTACAAACTTTTCGAATTAGGAGTATTTAACATCTGACCAATTGGAACGCTCTACAGATGGCGTGCGCGTCGTTGACCGGCCTCAACGGCTCAGGGGGTAGGATAGAGAACTCGACACTGAATAAACTTTCTCTTGAGAAAAATTTCGTACAGCGCAAACTTTTGGAATTAGGAGTATTTAACGTCTGACCAATGGGAACGCTCAACAGATGGCGTGCGCGTCGCTGAGCGGCCTGATTGTCTCAAAACTTTGCCTGCTTGTATCTGGAGAACTGTGCACCCTATAAAAAATTTTCAAAGGCAAAACATTTGCCGTATTGAACCAATAATTCATCTGAAACTTTTTTTTCGAATTTTCAAGCACCATTCATATTTTTTCGTGAAAAAACCGACTAGGTCATCAAATCTCTAAGGTATTGAAAATAAGAAATTGTGAAACGCGTTTCCGTAACCAATCAGAGTATTCCAATGCATCAGTAAAATCATTACATCCAATTCCGCGGTATTTCGCACTCACCTCGAAAAAACCTATAATCCAATAACCAATAACTTAATAAAGCAATCAGTTCAGTCTAATTAAGCTATAATTAACCGTAAACGCATTTCGAAAAGTGCATTAAAATTGTACCGTAAAAAAAATCATGCGAATCTTTTTAAAAAATCCTTTCGTTTAAATATCAAACATCTTTTTGGTAAAAAAAAAAAAAAGAAAAATTGCAAAAGTTTTTCCAATTAAAAAAGAACGTAATTTGAGAAGTTTTGATTCCGAAAAAAATATAGTGATTGATTGGTCGATGAATGGATATATAGATATTCGTCTCGTCAGTATACATGCGAGTGGTCTGATGCAGACAGGCAACGTACGTTGGAGGTGGGGAGGGGGGGGGGGGGGGGGCATTCTGCTCGCCATTGTCCGTAGCATAATTAAATCTCGAATAGTCCGGTTGAAAAGGGGGAGATTCGGACGGTGAGTTTTCCGGATCTCTAAAGAATTTTCCGCCAAGCTCTGGGGAACGGTTGAAAACGTCGGTCCGACTTCCGGCGCATGTATGCTCCTCTCTCCCTCTCTCGGTCGAGTAGTGCTGCGAGCATCGCGCACCTTTGTTTTTTTTTGTTTTACGAAATGCAATTTCATATTTTTCCTCCTCGCCGTTGCGAGGTGCTGGTCTCGCTGCTTTGTCCACACAACTTTGATCTCGGAACATGTGCACAGATATACGTACGCGGAATACAATGCAAACGTGAGTCAGGGGAGACGGAAAAAATCACGTAGGTGATCTCTCCTCCACTGACGATTTTTAAAAGCCCGGAGGTGAAAATTCTCGACTATCCGAACGAATAATTGTTCCACAAACTACCAATCCTTCTGACTAAGTTGATATAATACGAACGTTTTCGTAAAAAAAAAAACAAAAAAAGAAAAAAGAGTTCGGATGGAAGACAACTTATAATGAGGTTAATGAGCCGAGGCAATGGGTAATGTTGGGGAAAACAAACGCTTAAAAATATATTATTCTTTTTAAATTTTAACTTTTAGCACACAATTATATAAAAAATATTGTTGGCAATACTAACTCATTTGGAATATTTATCTATTTTTTGTCAAATTTCCGTTAAGTAATAACGAACTAAAACTTATCAGTAGAAAAAAAATCGATAATTATTGAAATTAAATTGATGCAAAAATGTACATATCGGAAAAAAAAATTCACAAATTTGTAGTGAAAATGAGTTATTTTTAGGATAAATTTATTCACATCGTTGTATGTTGAAAATAGAAATTCATTTAATTGTGATTAAAATTAAAACAGTAGCAAAGTACTTGAGCTTAAAAAGCTCCTGGAAACTCTTATAAAAGGTCGAAACATTGTGTTGGTCGGCTATAAAACTTTACACTTTATACTTTTCACATTCCAACCTTTTAATCGGATGCTCGTTGATTTTTTTGTTTCGAACGTAAATGCTGTATTCAAAGAAGAAAAGGTTGAATCTCTGCCTCGTGTTTCAAACTGTGCTTTCTCGTTGCTCAGCTTGTACCGTTTATAATAAGCTCTCCAAAATTAGACATTTTACGAGGAGTGAGACGTGAAGGGCGATGAGAGCGAATAGAGGGCACGAGTCGTTACGAAAAGCCACTCGACGTTGCATTCTCTCGTTACCCCTCGTTCTCGACATCGGGCTTTCACCTCACACAACCTCGAAACACTCGAAGGGACGCAGGTGGAGCGAATCCGGAAGTGCTCTGTACCCCATGGATTTAAAGGCCAATAAACTGCACGTGACTACGTACCCCCTTTCATATCCCTCTGCCCTTCGCGCGCCCTATCTTTATCTCTCCCTCTTCCTCTCTTCGACTCACTCAACCAGGCCTGTTCAAGCTTCCACTCTCGGGACTCGGCGCGAACTTCGACCCGTTCGACTGGTACCGCAGCTTCCACGAACCACGTTAAATTTTCGTCATTACCAAACTTTGAGAGGGCCACGCAAAACCCGGTGGTCTACGTGCCGGCCACTCGGTAATTGAAGTGCCTTCGCGCTCCGACGCTCGCAAAATTTATCATGAAAAAAAAAAAAAAAAAAAAAAAAATTAATAAAAAGTTATCTCGGAAACAAACTCGTAGCAAACCTCTGTCAGAGAGAACAGCGCAAGTGCAACGTTGTACTTTATTTTCCTTTTAAATAAACGATGCTTTGTAACGATCGCAAGATTTTTTTTTATGAACTTTCTTAAGCGGATGCTTCGGTAATTAATTCCGGCCGAAAAATTATAACTTATGGAGACCCATTTCAATGCTATAGGAATTCGAAGTTCGAAATTCGGATTTTATGCAAATTTGAATCTAAGTTTCCATTTAATTTTAAACTGAAGTTTAAACTTAAATTGAAACGTTACCTTAGACGCTGACACTTTAAATTCTGTCCCCAATTGGTCACTCTTAAGCCATTCGCGACACATGTACTGTCGGACCGCTATGTGGACATTTCAGCGCCGCAATTTTTTTCGTCGAGTTTGTTAAACGTGAGGATCCTTTTTTTTGCAGTTGTTCAGCGTCGCTTGTTTCGTGTTTTCTCTTTTGGGAAACTTCCGTTCTTAGGTCATACGAAGTGCGTTGATGGTTAATTGCAATTACCGTAAAAACTTCTGGTGGAAAGTTCGGAACGTGTGACACCGTCAAGTGAAAAAAACCTTATGAAGTTAGAGGAGGTCGTCTTGAGGCCACTAATCGACTAGACAGGAGCACCACAAAAAAGTTGTACTTTAAACTTGATGGCATCTCGCAACGGACAGTAGTATAGCGGAAAATACAATCATAAGTTTCTTCCTCGTCATCCATATAACGTTATCTACAATCCGCGCACGTATGGGTCGATAACAATTTTTTCTTAATACGAAAATATCTATGCGTTTCAATGTTCAGCCGAATTTGATCTGAAATCCTTTAACAACCCTCTCATTAGTGCGAACCGGCATATTTAGATATATGATATGACGTTTATTTTAATATTCTGATAACAAACAACTCGTTATCAAGTGATAAATGCGCAGGCATTTTCGCCACATAGTTACGAAAAAAGCACGTCGCACTTTTGTAACATGTCGAGGATATGCCGTCAGTTCACGGGTGAACTGCTTCATTGATAGCCATTGGAACTGTATATAAAGACAATGTCCAAGCTAAAGGATTCAGAGAGCGAAGTTCGTCAGAACAAGAGAGTTTGAGATCAAATCCGGGGGCTTCGGTTCTTTAACGGTCCATCGATCGTTATCGTTGTGTATGTGATTGCTAAACATGTACACGAAGATTCTTTATCTGGCGCTTTTAAGCGTCACCATCATTCAGGTATGTGTGCTTTGACTTTAAACTTATTTAAACTTCTTGTATTTGTGATGCATTCTTGTGTTCTTCTTGTGTTCTTGATGCATTTTTTTACATGTCGGTAACAACTACACTGTCAAGTTCCTTTCTGATGTGATTTTTGTCGATTTTATCGACGACACTTTTTCTACCAAGCAAAGATGATGTTAAGTTGTAGTCCGTACTTGGAGAATGAACGAAGGAAATAAAACGATTTAATGACTTTTCAGGTGACATCGCAATCGTACAATTATCCAGTACCGAGTTTGCACGAATGGCGTAGAGGGTACCATGGCCGAGGGACCTCTTCAGGAAGAGATTCACCCTCAGAATCACCTGCGGGAGTTATCCCACTCTTACAAACATCCTATGTAAAACACCATTACGCAGAATCATCCGAAGGAGCACAGCCCGCTTCAGAAACATCCCATAACGACCAGTGTTCCACGGGATATTCTTGTGGGGGACACTCCTCCGGCGCGTCAAACCATGAAAATCCGTCTTCCGGACAGTTGATTCCTGTGAACTCCTCAGGGCCGATACACGAAGAGAAATCACCGGCATTACAACTACTGCATGTAGGACTTCCTATTGCAAGATACTTAGGTGAGCAAGCATCCAGGAATTACGTAGGATACGACGGACACGGACCATACAGAGAAGACGGAGGGTATGGAAGATACGGTGGATACGGTGGATACGACGGACACGGACCATACAGAGAAGACGGAGGGTATGGAAGATACGGTGGATACGGTGGATACGACGGACACGGACCATACAGAGAAGACGGAGGGTATGGAAGATACAGTGGATACGGTGGATACGACGGACACGGACCATACAAAGAAGACGGAGGGTATGGAAGATACGGTGGATACGGTGGATACGACGGCCACGGACCATACAGAGAAGACGGAGGGTATGGAAGATACGGTGGATACGGTGGATACGACGGGCACGGACCATACAGAGAAGACAGAGGGTTTGGAAGATACGGTGGATACGGAGGACAGGGAGGATTTAGAGGTCCAAGTGGATACGAAGGATACAGACGGAACCCATTTGCACAACATGTATATAGCAGACAGGGAATATACAGAGGACTGGGTGGATATGGCAGACCTGAAGAATTCGAAGGTCAGGATGGCCACGGAAGCGACGGAGAATACGGACAACACGAAGAATATGCCAGCTATGTAAGACATGAAAAAGATGGAGGGTCGGTACAACACAGTGGGAACGTAGGACAAGAAGAATACGGAAGTCATAATGAATACGGGAGTTACGAAGGGCATGACGGATACGGCGGGCACGGAGGGCATGAAGGATACGGCGAGCATGGAGGCCATGAAGGATATGGCGGGCACGGAGGCCATGACGGATACAGCGAGCACAGAGGGCATGACGGATACGGCGGGCAGGGTGGTCATGAAGAATACAGCGGGTACGGGCAAGAAGGATACGGCGGCCACGTAGGCCATGAAGGGTACAACGGGTACGGAGAGCGTGAAGGATATGGCGAACACGGACGACATGAAGGATACGATAGGTACGGAGGGCATGAAGGATACGGCGAGCATGGAGGACATGAAGGATATGGCGGGCACGGACGCCATGAAGGATACAGCGAGTACAGAGGGCATGAAGGATACGGCGGGCAGGGAGGCCATGAAGGATCCAGCGGCTACGGGCATGAAGGATACGGCGGGCACGGAGGCCATGAAGGGTACAGCGGGCACGGAGAGCATGAAGGATACGGCGAGCACGGAGGACATGAAGGATACCGTGGGTACAGAGGATATAAGGGATACAGCGGGCAAGGAAAACCTGAAGAATACAGCCAGCAAGGAGAACGTGGAGGATACGGCGGGTACGGAGGCCATGAAGGGTATGGCGGGCACGGAGGGCATGAAGGATACGGTGGGTACGGTGGATATAGGAGATACAGCGGGCAAGGAAAACCTGGAGAATACAGCGAACAAGAAGAACATGGAGGATACGGCGGGCACGGAGGGCATGAAGGATATGGCGAGCACGGAGGCCATGAAGTGTATGGCGGGCACGGAGGGCGTGAAGGATATGGTAGGTACGGAGGATATAAGGGAAACAGCTGGCAAGGAAAACCCGGAGAATACAGTGAGCAAGAAAAACCTGCAGAATACAGCGAGCAAGGAGAACATGAAGGATACGGCGAGCACGGAGGATATGAAGGATATGGTAGGAACGGAGGATATAAGGGATACAGCTGGCAAGGAAAACCTGGAGAATACAGCGAGCCAGAAAAACCTGGAGAATACAGCGAGCAAGGAGAACATGAAGGATACGGCGAGCACGGAGGATATGAAGGATATGGTAGGAACGGAGGATATAAGGGATACAGCTGGCAAGGAAAACCTGGAGAATACAGCTGGCAAGGAAAACCTGGAGAAAGCAGCAAGCAAGGAAAACCTGGAGAAAGCAGCGAGCAAGGAGAACATGGAGGATCCGGCGGGCAAGGCAAACGTAAAGGACACGGCGGATACGGACGTGGAGCATTTTGGAAACGCTTTGGTTCATTTAAACATGAAACCACCTCAGAAGGATCTGAAGGAACCACTACAATAACACCGTATACCGGAGATCCACCAGAAACCAACGAATATTACCATCATCACAAAGAAAAAGCTGCAGAGAATAAGAAAAAGAAATCAGATAAGTCCTCCTCGTCCTCGTCATCGTCTTCTTCATCGTCATCGTCGTCGTCTTCTTCGGAATCGCATGAACGTGACCCTAACAAGCCTCATAAGAACCATAAGATCCATAAGATTCACATACACCGACGACCACGCGACGCGATGAATAAAAAATATAAGGTAGCATTAAAATCATAACACCGAAGTCTCTTTTCAAACTACACTGCTTTTCACGTCATTGGCCTGTCAAAAACTCGCGTATAAAAATATCGATCGTATAAATATGTAAAAAGACGAAAAAAAAATTGAATTATTACTTACGACATTGCCGTCAACAGGAACTGAAAAAATAGATCATCGAAGACATCGGCAGCAAATTTCGATAACTTTTCGCAAGCAAATTGGACCCGTTTTGTTAATCAACCATTTTTTATAATGCAGGCACGAAATAAAAATATAAATAAAAATATTATGCCTATTGACATCGGTTCATAAGAATAGATAACTATCTATTCATAAGAATAGATAGATAATAGATTCATAAGAATAGAGACTTAGTATTTCGACGATATAGAAAGTTTGTATTGTTGGTTGTAGTCGTTGTGTATATAGGTGAATAAATCAGTCTATAAACGCTGCATGAATTTTCATTGGCATAACGAAAGTTTTACCTGTGAATCATGATCCTGATTATTTTCTCTTCTCGAAGTAAAGTAATGAATTTAAATGCGTTACATCGGGTTTAGTAATACTCTTCGAACTTCAATGTATACTTCACAATAGTGATTTTCATTCTAAAGTTTATGATTATCTCTTATGACTGGTGCTTTTAAAACTGCAGAAAAACTTCAATGGTTCACTCAGAATTGAGGAAAAGATATGCACTTTCCCATCTGCTTGAAACCCCTTTAAAATAAATCATTCACATGTAAAAAATGTCTACGTTTCAAGATTCATTTTCACCTGTACACTTTCCGCACCTGACACGTGAGTTATGACCAGCACGCGTGGATGAAAAAGATGGTTGAAAAAGAGCATAGGAAAGGAAGAGAATCTTGAAGGCTGTATATATCAAGGCAAACCTTATACATATATATTTACAGCGTGAAACTTGCCTGGACAGTGATATGCCGGTGTATCATAGATATTCTACATCGAAGCGTGAGAGCATTATGCAGTCTCTAGGAATATAGCTGAAAGGCTCTGCACCCCTCTCTCATCCGCCCGCAGTCCACTCTGCACAATCACTCTCTATCTCTATCTCTTCGGTGAATGGAACCGATGGACGCTTGGCCACGCATTAGCCAACGTTAAATTGGTACGTGTCCCATTATCGCGAGAGTTTCAGTGAGGTCCAACACAGTACAGAGGGGCGGGGGGGGGGGGGGGGGGCGGCAACGCAGAAGTGAACTGGAAGGTTGGACGTCGGGGGCCGGGGTTTGGTGAAGCTTTTGCTAGAAGGGAGGATCGAAAGCCTCTGGCCCATCAACCTCTATCCTCTACCTACACCAGCCACATCCTCGCTATCGCTTCCCAACCGTTTCTGCCTGTATTATCCTTTATCCAGAGACCACAGCCAGCTTTACTCCTGTAAACTCTCCGTTGGCCAACGTCATACCCACGGAGCTTCCCATTCACTTTCCTCCATTAACCTTTATCCAATTCTCCGGTCTCGAACGATCACTTTAAATGGCCGCTATCGTATTTACTCGAAACTTTCGGACCAATACCTGCAGGATAACGGATGAAAGTTGTACTGAGTTTCACTAAAATTCAGCAATGCTGAATGGTTTAAATCGTAATTGGAAAATTTGTTTTGCCTATTACCACGAACATTATAACTTACATACAAAGAACTCAATAAGGTCTGAACGAGGAAGAAACACGAATTTCCACACTCGTTTAAGACGCCGTGAAACCCACTTTCGTTCTACTCGGTCGGTAAAGAAAACTGTCATTATACATTTCGACAGTACTGAAGTTATGAGAAAAATCAAATTATTAAAGTCTAAGAAATTGTGAAGTTGAAGAGTCTAATCATTTACTTTTACACTAAAATACGTAAGATCCTTGGAAATATCAGTTTAAATTTTTCATTTCCGACTGATCTTTTTCACGACGTCTTAAATAGATTTCATCGTCAAAACTTAACGTTGCTGATAAAAATTGGATACCTTCGTCTCTTTTGATACCATTACATCCCATAAGGATACCCTGGTTGTCATCTGCCGATGAGAAATACTGTAGATAAACTTGACTTTACATGATGATACGGATGAGAACAGTTGGAAAGTGAAGTTTATCTATTCTTGGAACTTTCACATTTGAAGCATAAAGCAGAAGCAGTAAAAGCACTAGCAGTGACGCCAAACAGCGCAAAGAGTTGCGAAAGGAAGCTCCGTTAGCCTCTCCGGACTTCCATCCTCCTCGACCGTCCCATCCCGCGATGAAAGATGAGGACAATCACCACATATTGCCACCCCTCGTCTTTCCTCTCCCTCACGCTCCTCTATCTTTTCTTGGCCCATCTGCGCGACCAGCAGCAGCACATAGCTGTCGCGACGTCATCCCTTCGCACTTCGCCTCCTTGCTTCCTCCCGCTTTCCCCCTTTTCATCCCCGAACCCGTTGCTCACCTCCATTACTCCGAGTCTCGTACTCTTTTTCTTCTTTCTTTGCTTCTCTGTGCTCCGCTTCCTTTTCCTCTCTGCTCAGTTTCTCGCAAGATGTTCTTTTTTTAATCTTTTAGCCACTTCTGCTTTTTCTTCTTTTTGCTCGAGGGCCCTTAGATGATGCCTTCCTCGTTCATTCCTTTCACAGACTTCGTCCGTCGTTTTATTTTTTCCGTATCTTCACTCCGTTGAGTGACCTGTTCTCGGGACGAAGAGAGAACAAGGGCGGTGTTGTCAACTCCTCGTCGTGATGTCGCGACACATCGCGATGAACTTGCTACCTTTATTCTTCGTTTACGCCCTTTTTCCCCACCCCTGTTTTTCTGTCTGTCCGGCCGTGGGCTTTCCTTTCTGGTGCGTACTGTTGCGGAGAACAGAATCACGAAAATCCCTTGATGTCTGTTGCGTTACATTCTTCCGGTAACGCTTCAGGTGGGAAAAAAGTAACCCTGCTATGTCGGCGCCATTTTTTCTTTTTATCTTTCGCGCACTCAGCACTGTTTCATTCTGTGGCAAAAATTTTTGCGCGTTTTAGTAATTAACGGCACAAAGACTCTCCTGATGAGCGAGGAAAGCTGAGTTCGGGAAAAGGATGAAAATCAGGACGAACGCGGATTAAGCAAACTTCATTCCTTGATTAACATACAAGATGAATAAATGTCCCTTCATACGCGCAAAAAATGTCGGGTCATTTTTATGATTAAACATGAGACGAACTTTTCCGTCAGTGCATTTACCTGAAAAATATAGTTTTTGCGATATGAGATGGTGAAGTTTTCGGTCAGATGGCTACAGCGCTCATGCGCGTACCTGTCGATCAATCTCATGGATTGAAAGCTTCAACCACTAACACCCCAAAACCTATCGACCGTCGAAAGTTTTTCTAAAGGAAAAGTTTACACAGTTTAAAGTCCGAATGAAGTCCTATAGTTATTTTTTTCCAATTTTCACGAAACCATTGGCTCATATTTACGACCGCCAATAACGCTAAAACTATCGATTCTACAGAGTTTCGAGACAAGAAAACTTTGCACAGTTTGTAGAAGAGAAAAGGGCCCTAAACTTGTTTTTCACGATCTGCACGCACCTTCATCAGTAAGAGGCGTCAACAGCTAATAACTCTAAATCTAACGATTTTACAAAATTTTGACAGAGGAAAAAATTATTCAGTTTTTAAGCGCGAACAAAGTCCTACCTGTGTTTTTCAAAAATCCGCAAATACACTTATTGGCAGAAAGTGTCAACAGTTAATAACTCTAAATCTAACGATTTTACAAAGTTTTGACAGAGGAAAAAAATATTCAGTTTTTAAGCGCGAACAAAGTCCTAACTGTGTTTTTCAAAAATCCGCAAATACACTTATTGGCAGAAAGTGTCAACAGTTAATAACTCTAAATCTAACGATTTTACAAAGTTTTGACAGAGGAAAAAATTATTCAGTTTTTAAGCGCGAACAAAGTCCTAACCGTGTTTTTCAAAAATCAGCAAAAACCCTTATTGGCAGAAAGTGTCAACAGTTGATAACCCTAAAACTAACGACTGTACTTACAAAGTTTTGTTACAGGGAAAGTTTGCTCAGTTTTAAACCACAAATATGATTATAAACTTTTTGTGACAATTGAGACATTCTACTCCCTCGTTTAGTATTGTCGCCCTAATGTGAAGGATACCAAGAAAATTGGTTCCGTATTGGTAACCTATAGACGCCTTAATATGTCGTCTACCTGAGGAAAAAAATGGGTAATCCTCGTGTTAATTTCATCGGTGTTGGTTCGATAATTGCGAGCGGACATTAATCGTACGATTATCGGATGCTTTCGCGTCACGTTGACAGGAACAACGTTTCCCACTTGTGATTCTCCAACGACCGGGGTAGGTCACCCGTGGGATCAACCAGATCGGAGGATACAAACTGTTTGTCACTGCCAACGTAGACTAGCGGCTTTCCGTCGTCCTCTAGGTGTCGGATGGCCAGTCACGTTTCCCGTTCCACGTTTCCAACCTTTGAAACAAGGCGGCGTGCTGAGGGGAAGGGCCGCAGGGGGTGGAAACGTCCACGTTCCTCCAGCACACATCTCGTAATCGGATCCATCTGATCTATCACTCGCAGTTTACACCCTCTCGCCCTGCAATATTCGCAACTACGATTTATACGACCCGTCCGACGTGTGCCGACCGAGGCTTTTGCAAGCGAAGGGCTTGCCGCGCAGAAACTTCATGTATGACTATGATTTGCGACTGATGTCTGGCGACTCTGACAGCGCGTGGCCGTTACGGATAATGCGTTCGGACGGGCAGTAGTAAATAAACGAAAATCCTCCCTTATTTTTTTGCACAGAGATTAAAAATCTGCTATTACGTTGTTAAATGATGACGGAAGCAGTTTATCACGGTTTTTTATGCTGTGTTGGAGACAAAAATGGAGAGTTACTCCGAAATGTGTTAAAGAACGACTGTGCCGATTTTTGCATCATACGCATTTTTTCGTAATTTTTAAAAAATGTTTATAATAAAATTTTTTGGTGTTGAAGAAACTGCACTTTATCTTGCGAAATCCAAGGCTATTTTTCCATTGTGGAATTTTTTTTTTTTTTTTATCATTTGACACGGCATTTCGGTAGTTTTCCTGTGTCTCCGGCAAATGCGGTACAGTGTAGCTAAGTCGACTGCGGACGCACAGGAAAGGGGTGGTAGATTAGCTGAGTGAGGGTAGGGAGTGTTAAGAGGGGGAAAACCGTAAAAACCCGGAAGGGTATACGGCGGAATAAGGGGAACGCTACCTAACCTAACCTAAAAATTTTTCTTCGATAACCTTCGAGAAGCTGTTAAATACATTTTCATAAAAGTTATTTTAATCGAAATATTCGCGAAGCATATTTCCAAAATGCTGTAAAATTATGCAATTTCTGAAATTTTCGAAATAATGTTTTTTTATTTTTAAAAAATGTAAATATTATCAATATCGGTGGTATTGGCAATGAAATGAAATACGAAAAGTCTTAAAGCGAAATTTTGTAAAAATTGCGTTTAAAGAATTTCCGAATGAGGAGAAACGTTTTGTACGAAAGCAGTCGTTCGTCTGTGTTACAGGAGTGATGACTTAGTCGAAGTTTCCGTGCCGAGGCCAACGAACCGCCCGAGGCCTTAATAGAGCATACGGACCCGACGAAGCCTTCGGATCTTTCTTGGAAGATCTTCGTCGACGAGTCGTCGTGCCGCCAGCAAGATGTCGCTTTTGTTGAGTCGTGGAGGTCGCAGGGGTCCAGTTATCTGTTTCGTCGCTCTCCTATTTCTTTTCGCGCTGTATCAACTTGGTATTATATGCGGCAGCGGTAAAGATGGACCAACTTCGATGATGGTCGCGAAAGAGGTAAGAAAATATATATCGATCTTTTTGCCCTTTGATTAAAATTACTAATTTTTTTTTAATTAATTTTTATAACAATCGAACTTAAGTTAAAACTAAGTTTTCAATAAAGTTTCGTCGAATTTAGGTTGGCAATGCGAGCATTTTATTTCCGTTAAAAAAAAAAAAAAAAATCCCGTTACAACAGTAATAATTTTGTCGACTCTATGTGTCGTGTGAGATATACTGTAGCTAACAATTTCAATGTCCGGTTCTCGTGGCCAGTTGGGTCCCGATTATTCGTCATCTTCCACATTTTATACGATATCACCGAGCGGGTTGACGATAAATTCGTGAGTGCGCTGGGCGATGCAGGACCACTGGGACCGATCTAAAGAAATAGATAAAATGAGAAAAAAGAACGAAAAAAAAAAAAAAAAAAAAAACCGAGACGAATGGAGTCGTTTTCGCGAGAAGAATCGTCTCTCGACCATCCCTTATCTCGTGAAGCAAGAAAAATAAATAAAATAAAGAGCCTTCGCGAAGATATTATTCCGATCGATCGCACACACAGACCATTCAATAGTTCTTCCGCGTGTATATATATATATATACTATACATTACATACTTTGAGAGTCTCGAGTTTCTAGCGGTAGACAGGAATAAGAAAAGAAAAGAAACGAATGAAAAGTAGTGCATCGCACATATCTATGTTGTTCGTATACTACATATATATAGATATAGATGTTCCTATTAGAATGAAGTAGAAACGTTCGCGGAGGGAAGAACACATTCTTTCCGCAAAACGCTTCTACACTGGTGGTGCCGCGTGAATTCAACCAATCGATCGGAACCGCAAGCGATTGATATCCACCAATTACGAGATCTTTCTCGCCATACTGTGCTCACCTCGCAAACTTTCTCTCTTTCACTTTTTTACATCCGCGGCTTCGTAATCTCGGAAGGAATAAAAATTACGAAATAAAGATGGCAATCCCATTCGTCGATTAAAGCTGAAGCGCGAGATGCGCAGAGGTTTACTTTTTATTATTTTTAACGTATACTATTATTTTCTATGCGCATGCGCAGTATTTTTTCGAATCGTAAAAATAGATTTTTCGATCTATTATTTCGATTAGAAAGAATGCGATCCCATTCGTCGATTAACGCTGAAGTAAGAGATGCGCGGAGATTTATTTTTTTTTTTTTTTTAGAGTATTATTATTATTTTCCATGCGCAGTGTTTATCGACTCGTAGAAATAGATATTTCGATTATACAAAAAAAAATCGATCATCACGGAATAAACATCGATGAAACAGCGGTTAGGATTAATTGCTTTGTATAAGTAACAGACAGCCGGAGCCCTTGGAATGTTATAAAGCTTCCGCTTGGACCGATTTAGCGCGGAGTAATGCAGATTTTTCCGTAGTATAATTCTTTTCTCCGATTTTTGCAACGCCCTCTATGTATATAGCGATCTATAACGCGACGATAAATCGCGAGAGGTTGTCCCGTTTCTTCAGTACTGAAGTACATTTTTTTTTTCTTGCATTTTTTTTTCTTTTTTTCTATTTCGTCGCGACGAGAACACCGAGTCGCGCGAAGATTCGCGAAGGCAATTAAGCCGGTCACACGAGCGTAAAGTGTCCCGGTGTCTGGCAAACTCCCGAACGAGTTCGGTAGGTCGCTTTTTAGCAAAAGTTCGAAGTCTCCCTTATACAAGTCGGACTTAATTAGCGAGGCGAGGACTCCCGGTGTCCCGGTCTACCAACCCACACCCCCTCCCTCCCCCTCTCCCTTCGTCCCCTGGGGTATTACAACGTCGATCAAACTTCTCGAGAATACTTATCGCCATCCGTCCGATAAAGTACCTCTCTCCCATCGTGGAAATACCTTCGATATATTATTAACGACGATTAAATCACAAGTTCCTCGGAAAGTTTCGACATTTTTATTTTCTACTCGGACTTTCGAAATTTATCAGAGTTATAATAAAAAATGAATACAATTAATGTTAATAAAAAAAATGAGTACTATATATAATATATGCATATTACCATTTTCATCGATCTCCAAGTTTTTTTTTTTTTGTACTTTTTATTTTTTATTCGTAAAAATTGCGAAATTCGTCGTGGAATGAAAATGGATACATTTGTTTTGGTTTTTTTTTTTTTTTTTTTTTTTTCGAGGATTTATACCGACAGTGTTAACAAGTTTGAAAAATTTAGCTTTGGTCTGACCAATAACGGTTCGTTACTACTGTCATTGGACGTATAACGCAATCGTCGAAATGAACGTGTTCGCGTTCGATTGGGGAAAACGGGGGAATTGCAGGTGGAATGAGTGCATTGATCCGCTCTGACTTCTCTTGATTGAACCGAATCCCCCTTCGGTACGAGCGAACTAACTCTCTGGCCTATTCTATCGGGCGATTCGTCGTGATCGCGATTCTTCCAGGCCACGTGATTTTTACTATATCCCTGCCTCTTGTTCCCATTGTCGCGCGAAAACATATATATCCTTCATTCTTATCGAAGCCAATTGGGAATTCTCGAGGATTAGCGAGAAAGCCATTTCACTCGACAAAGGTAGAGTTTCGATGCGTCGAACGATGACGACGCGCGATCGTCGTCACTTTAACTTTTCAATTATTCAGTTGTTATTTCTTTGCGTAATATGCATTTTGTTTAAACTTTAAACGCTTAAACTTTAAATTTTTAAACTTTAACTTTAAGTTACTTTTGAGGTCAATTGCCACATGAATACGAATATAACCTCAAAACTCGAAGTCAAACAAAGTTTTATCTTAATAACAAAAAATCGGGTTGAACTTTAAATTATAAAATTAAAGTTCAAACTTATATTTCTGTTTAGAAAATATCGATTTTTTGCGGCCATTCGGATTACTTGTGATTTTTCGTTCGATACATATCGAATCTCGAAGTCGTATTCTTAGTTCGATCTATCAACGAATACTTTCAAACGCATTCACGGCTAATAAAAATGTTATCGAAAAAATCAATCGATTCCTTCCGATTTTTTTTCCCCACTGGTAATTGTCGTAGAAAATTTTATGAATACGGGACAAATTACAAAAAAACATCGCCATTTTTCATACTCACGCAAAACGTATTACACTCTATTGTTCGCGTCTCTTTTGTGCCGAAAAAAAAAAATCTCAACCGGAAGTTGTATCTGCGCGGTATATTCGATACTGCAGTGTGAAGTGGGAGAAAATTTAACGCTTCCGAAGCGCGAGGCTTTGAAAGGTGTAAAACGAAATAAAGGAGGCTGCGAGTGCGAAAGCCAACTCTCACCTCGTATCGCTTTTCAAAGCGGCGAAGCGAGATACCGGTACAATGCCAAACGCGCTGCGATAGAAAATAAATAAATAAAAAATGTCCCGTGAAAAAAAAAAAATGATAAGCTTTTCCATGTCGTCCTCTTATCTCGGAGCCACGGAAGTGCATGTCGAAGTTCTCCGACGTGCAATAACTACGATGCGCGCAAGCAGCAGAGATACGAAAACAACAAACCTATCGGTTTCAAAGCGTTGCCTCTCTTGGCGATCGGAGCTTCGTATCGCGCAACCAAAATTGGTATGGCGAATTTTGTATATATTTATACATGGAAAACACACCCTTTCATTGTATAGTCACGCGCTATCTCTACGCCCGTAAAAAAAAATGCCCAAAGCACAAGAGACGAACTCACATACAGAATTTTTTTTCTTCGAGTCACAATTTTACTGGGAAAAAAAAATACGCGCAGCGTTTTTTTTTTACACGACAACATCGATTTAAGAGATGAAAAAAAAAGTCCTGTCGTTGAAAAAAGAAATGAAAAATATTGTAAAAAATGTATGTTCTTGAAAGTTTCGAAATATTAACAAAAAATAATCATAATAATTAATGATTTATTATAATTAATTTTTTTTTTTTCACTTTTTTTTTACCGACATTGATAATATTTTTGTCGTTGTAGTATTTTAGTATAATGCTTTTTCATATCCGCTAATTTTTTTTCCCCCGTTCCTCTCCCTAATTTTTTTTTTTTTTTTTTTATCCAAACGCTCGCGAACGTGCGAGGATAAATCGCTGGTTTCACGCGCAGTTTTTCCAGCACGGTGAGGCAGCAGTGCGAGCGGAAAATAAACGACGGTAAAAAAGGGGAGGGGGTAGGTAGGAAAAAATAAAGCAAAGAGTAAAATAAAAATAGTGGGACAAGCAGCAGCCACACGGGTACGGGACGAGGGGAAGAAGCTGCGGCCGAGCGGGTACGTCGACGAGAACGAGAACGCAACGACTATACTGCACTGCGGTGCACACTCGATGCACACGACGACTCGGTGTATATACTCGACAAGCGAAAAAAAAAAAGATAATTGTAATAAATTTTTTTCTCATCACCTCAACGGTATTTCATCGTTTTAGTAGACCTATTTTTGCCCGAAAAAAAAAGCTTCCGAGTCGTAAAATTTAGCGGGAAAAAAAAAAGTTTTCACATTTTTTCCATACGATTGTAAATTTTAATGCACCCTGCTGCACAGCATCTGACGGAGAAATTTTATCATCATTGCCCTTCATTTAACTCTTTTGTGGAAATAGGCAACTTATATGACACGTTAACGACGAGTGAAAAGATACCTTACCGCTAAATTACAATTTTAATAAATTTACACCGCCGATTTTCTTTTTTAATACGAATTTCTTGCATTCTTTTGAATTTCGAGAATAGGATTTTATGAATTTACAAAAATTATTATCTTTTCGTAAAAAATCGATATTAACCGTCAGAAAAAATTGTCAATCGCGATCGTTAAAGAGTTTAAGGAGAAATTTTATTTAAGGATATAATTTTTTTTTTCATTACGAAGAATGTTGATTTTCGAAAAAATTAATAATGAACGAAAAAAAAAACAGTAATCCACAAATAAAGACATACAATCAGTAAAAAAAATCGATCAGAAAAATGACTTGAAAAAAAATGGATTTTTTTTTAATTGTATGAATTTTTCTTTGTACGTAATTAAATTAATACAAAAAAATTAAATAAATATGAAGGATGAAGGAACGCTAAAATACTTATTGCGAACGACAAACCCGAAGTCAATAGGTGCCATTTTTCTGACTATCGAAAATGAAGCTTTACGATATATTTTTGAAAAGTCTCAATTTCACCGTAGGTGACAAATCGTTTCGCGGAGATTTCGCAGTGGCGAAAGAGCCAATTTAATACGTTATAGATAGAGGAGAGAAAACGTGCCTCGGTAGTTCACGGAATGGGAAGACTGTGTGCGAAGACTAAGGGAAAGAGCCCGTGAAATCGCGTCTCTTAACCGACCCTCCGGAGATAACGTCGGATCGAAAACGATTTTTTTTTCAACTCCCTCGTTTTTCGTTTTAACTCGTCCAACGCCTTTCCGGCTCTCGTTGATACACGCGTGTACACGAGAGGTAAAAGAGTAAAACTTATTGCTAACATTTTTCAAGCTGTTGCCCTTTTGAAACTTCGTGATTGTCGAAGAAAAATCCTCGCCTCGTTCAATTCTTTCCTTCTTTTCTTTATTTGATACAAAAATAAGAGAGAAACTATCGACAATCGGTAGCAACTTCGATGACAAAAAAGAAATCAACGATACTTCGTTCAATTCGTTGATATATATGTCAAATTATATCCACTGCCGGAAGAATCAGAAGATTATTTTCGTAATTTTTTTTTTCATTTTCTACTAACATTTTTACAATTATTTCCGATTTTAATTAAGTCACAGATCGTTTTCTTCGTCATAAGACGCAAAATCACCGAAGTAACGCGTATTCGGCGGCGCGCGTAGGTCGATCGCAATTAAATGTGAAAATTGCATTTTTTTTCTCTGCAGAAACGTCGTCAGTACCGTCGATCGTAAAATTAATTGATAAAAAATTGATTATTATTAATTAAAAAAAAAAAAAAATGAAAATTGAGGATTATTTTCATACTATTCAATAAATAGATCGATAGATCGATATTTCAGCGTAAAAATTCCATTTTTTTTTCTTTGCAGAAATACGTCGTCGCCGCCATCGCCTATAAAATTAATTGATAAAAAATTGATTACTATTAATTGAAAAAAAAAATAATAATTGACCATTGTTTTCATACCATTCAATAAATACATCGATCGATCGATATTTCAACGTAAAAATGGCATTTTTTGTTTTCTTTGCAGAAATATGTTGTCGGCGCCGTCGACCATAAAACTTATCCTTACGATCGTAACATGCCGCTGATATTCATCGGGGGTGTGCCGCGTTCAGGTACAACTTTGATGAGAGCTATGCTCGACGCTCATCCAGATGTGAGGTATGTTGAGTAGTTATTCAAACGAGAAAATTCGTTTTCTTGCCTTCGTGAAACGCTCTTCTCTATATTATATCGTATATATGTATATACGCAGTTATTATTAACGCAAAGAATAGCAGTGACTCTCCGTTAGGTAGTCACCTGACTGGGAATAAAATAGCCAAGACAAAAACTCAACTCCGAATAAAAGGAAACCCGGGGAAAAAGAAGCGAACAAAAAGAAATACCGAGTCATTGTTCTGCGTTTCTAAAGAATCGGAACTTTTGCGAACAAAATTATTATTTTTTCCATCCGTATTTCAGACTGAATATAGATACCAAAAACTTTACGGAATAATGTAACGAAAAAAAAAAAAAATTCTCGGATTCGGAGTAATTTTTTCAATGATTAAATCATTTTCGATTAATCGCAAAGAAAATTTTTTTTTTACACCGATCGCGTAAATAATGTAATGAAAAAAAATTTGAGAGGGTAGTTATTATCTTTCACAATTAAATTATTCTCGTTAAATTATTGAAAACATTTTTTTTTTTATAAAAATACATAATTTTCGACTAAGAAAATTAATTACATAGTTATTATTTGCAAGAATTAAATTATTTTCGTCTAATTAAACAAAAAAAATTGTTATTAAAATAGTGAAGACACTTTTTCGAATTTTTTTTCGATCTTTGCTTTCGCAGATGTGGCCAAGAGACGAGGGTCATTCCGAGGATCCTTCAGATGCGAACTCACTGGCAAAAATCCAACAGGGAATCGGTGAGACTCGAAGAGGCTGGAATATCCAAAGAAGTAAGAAATAAACGCTAATCAATTTTTGCATTTGCATGTACATCATTTTTTTTATGAAAAAAAAAAAATATCAAAAATATTTTTTTTGTAATTACATAAATAAATATTTGAAAATTTAATAAATAAATAATAATTATTTTATTTTATTTTATTAATATTTTAATATTTGTTTATTTTTTTTTTTATTTTTTTATAGGTGATGGATAGCGCTATAGCGGCTTTCTGTCTCGAAATAATAGCTCGACACGGCGAACCCGCGCCGAGATTGTGCAACAAAGATCCGTTAACATTGAAAATGGGTTCATATGTTCTCGAATTATTTCCCAATGCAAAGTTTCTCTTTATGGTACGGGACGGTCGAGCGACAGTTCACTCCATTATCTCCAGAAAGGTACGAATTTTAACCCTTTTATCGTCAATTATTTGGCTCTTCAATGCCTATAGTCGCGCGTGCGTACGACATCATTGGCGAAATAACTATTTTTAAATACCTTTTTCAATTTTGACGTAAATATTTCGAGAAAAATTCAAAAAATTATATTTTATTTTACAAAATATTTTCGAACGAAATATCGCAAAACCCAATATTTCAAAAGTGACGTTTTTGAAAATATTTCGATGTTAAAAAGTATCGAGTAGTTGAGATTTTTTTTTTTTTTTTCAATAAAAAAAAGATTTCAATTTTAATTCTTCAACAAATATTGAATCGAAAAAAAAATGGACGATATCTGTTTTTATTTTCTATTCAATAGACTATAAATATCGAAATAATGTTTACTACAGTAATTTTTTTTAACAATAAAATGATTTTTCGTTCATTAAAAAACAGAATTTTCTTTTCCTTCGGAATTTTTTTCAACGTCCGATACTCTCGGAAAAAAAAAAAAACTTTGCGCAGTTTCACCGGATACCTCGACGCGTATACTTTTTCTCGTCCAGCGGCGATAGACTCTGACGAGCAGAACAACGAAATCGATTAATCGATGTGTCTTTTTTCGTGCCGCAGGTTACGATAACGGGATTCGATCTGACGTCGTACCGGCAATGTCTGACGAAGTGGAATCACGCGATATCGACGATGCACGAGCAGTGCAAAGACGTCGGTTTCGATAGATGTCTGATGGTACCATACGAACAGCTCGTATTACATCCGCGCGACTGGATGAAAAAGATTTTACGATTTCTCGAAGTACCGTGGAACGAGTCGGTTCTTCATCACGAGGAATTCATAAACAAACCGGGAGGTGTACCCCTCAGCAAGTAAGCAGAATACATCAATCACTCGATCATTAAAATTACGCGACATTACGAATGATAAAAAAAAAAATAAGTCGCGGCGTTGACTCCAATAATTAAAAACATCGAACGCCATATTTATTATCAGTTGTTATGGTAATTAATAATTGTTTAATTATTTCATGAAAATTTAATAAAGTAAAATGTATCATAAATCATAATATTAATTATTATTTTTATAAAAATAATTGTTATTATTATTATATAAATTGCAGTAATTTATTATTTTTGAAAGTCTTACGCCATCAGTGACGCGGATAACTTCGTATATTATTAATTATTAATAATTTTTTTTTTACAAACTTTGGATAAATAATATTTCGTGTTTAATTGTTTACAGAGTGGAAAGATCGTCGGATCAAGTGATAAAACCGGTAAATCTTGAAGCGTTAACCAAGTGGGCGGGTCACATACCGGAAGACGTTGTGAAGGATATGCCGGACATTGCGCCGATGCTTTCTGTATTGGGTTACGATCCCTATGCCAATCCACCGGTTTACGGCGCGCCGGACAGTGTCGTTAGTGACAATACCAGAAGGTTCGTAACCAGAAAAAAAAAATTTTTTTAAAGTTCACATTTTTTTTTTTTCATAAAAAAAAATCGAAATTTTTTTCTTTCTTTTAAATTAAAAAAAAATCGAAATTTTTTTCTTTCTTTTAAATTTAATAAAAATCGATATTTTTTTGTTCTTTCCAATTAAAAAAAAAATCGAAATTTTTTTCATTCTTTTAAATAAAAAAAAAAATTCAAATTTTTTTTTTGTTTAAAATTGAAAAAAAAAAATAACTCCATTTTTTTTCCAGAGTAATCGCTGACGGCGAAATGTGGGCAGAAAAAGCTCGTCAACTCGCATTACTCGATCGAACGTTGCAAGACAAACCGGCGGTGGTGACGAGCACCGAAAACGAAGCTACTAACGCGTGGTGGGCAAACGCGTGACCCCCACGAACTCACGTTCTTCTAGGAATGCACAATGGAAACGTGTACAATTATAATTACGTATAATGTCGCGGCGAACGAAAAACCATCGACGAAAGCGGTGAAAAAAAAAAAAAAAGCAAAGTGACGAGAATCTGACGAATTGTTTTGGGACTTTGCGAAGCTTCGAGAAAAAAACGAAAAACGCTTCAAACCGCATGACGAATGAACGATTGTTTTTTTTTTTTGAGTTTTATCGATTGGTAGACTCGATTGACGAATGACATTTTGACCGTTCGTGTCGTCGAAGATTTTTCCGACGCGAATTCCTTTTTATTAAACGATAAGAGTGACGAGAGCCGATGGCCAGTGAGAAAGAATAATCCAATATTATATTCGGAGATAAACGAAAATTGAACATTTGTAAATTCAGATTTTAATGATCTATCGATCGAAAATTTCATTCGGAGTTATCAATGATCAATTCAAATTTGGGATTTTATTTAATGAGTTTCGATAGAATGGCAAGAATTTTATCGCAATTTTGATCAGAAAAAAAGTTGAGTTGAAAAATTACTTGGAAAATTTTTTTTTGAAATTGAATTATTTTTTTTTTCTCTCAATTAACGTTCATCTCCGTTACGGTGATTCTGTGAAAGAGCCAAAGGATATTGAGAATCGATGCTGAACTGTACTTATTTTGCGCAAAGCGAAAATCGGCAGAAAAAATAATAACGAAAGCGAAGGAAAAAATAAAATAAAGAACGTTAATTAACTTCTCAGGTCAAACGACTGAGTCAATCGCTGTGAGCTGTGTATGTGTTTGTTATATGTGTTGCCATATATGTATTTCCAGTTAATTTTTATTACCTTAGCAATAGCGATGAGGAAAAAAAAAACAACAAAAAATTAACGATTTCGCAATTCAACCTGCGAGTAGAAGACGATCGGGTGGCAAATTTCGTGTTCCCGGAAAAACATTTTTTTCATAAGTTTCATCATAAAGGAAGAAGAATTCATGTGTCTAATTTTTTTACGTAAATGAAAAACATAATTGTGTTCAAGTATCGATTTATTGATAAACCGCCAGTTTTCCGAAAAAAAAAAAAAAAAAATTGTAAAAATGGTATTCCATCGCAAAATTTATGCTTTTTTTTTAGGTCCCTCCGGAGAGGTACTGCATTTTTTATTCCATTGTTTTCATTTTTTGCAATAGGCATTTCATTTTTTATGGTCAATTTTTTTAAAAATCCATTATTGCGCCTTTGTAACATATCGTAATAATGTTACATTCATAACTTCAGTTTTTTTTTTTTCCAATGGAGAAACATTTTTTTTTTGAAATTAAAAGTCCGTCGTTATAAATTTCAGATTTTCGAATTGTTTTCAATAATTGATATTAGATTTTTTTTTTTTCGTGAATTGATGGTTGGAATTTTATGCATTGACTTCATCGCTGCTTGAACCCGAATACTATACTGTGAAACGAAAAAGTAGGCTAATCATTTTTTTATTTTTACTTATAACGCCGAGAAAAAAAATTCTCGGCGTAAACTTCCCCTTGATGCGTTGTGGAAGCCGACAGCGTCCACCTGTCGCTGTCGTCAATAAAAACTGTAATTTGTTAAAATATTAAAGGTATCAACCAAATCTCTCCAAAAGTAAATTTGCAAAGAGTGCCGCATATCAATTTCACACACGAATTTGCTTTTTGTCGGATTTCGTAGACATTCCGAAAAAAAAAAAATTAAAAGATTTACAGTTTTTATTACCGACCGCGATATTCCACATCGGTTTAATCGATTGAGAGAGCAAAAAAAAATGATGCTGCTGGTTGTACAGTAAAAGAAAAAAAGAAAAATAATTGACGAAAAGAAAAAAGGAAAAAATCGAAATAAAAGTAAAAAGAGAAGAATTTCATATTTATAAGCTGTAAGTGTGAAAGTGAAGAGCGCTGTAATAATAATTAAGGCTGACGAAACTGTATCGCTCTGTGGCATCTGCCTAATCGAATATGTGAAAAAAAAAAGAAAAATCACAATTTTAATTGAATCTCTTCGCGTCGTATCAAACGAAAAACGTGGCAATTGATGTATACGTCGCTTTGAATTTGCCGAAGAGACAAATCGATTTCCGTCAACGGAATACGTCAGACATGAGCCGAATTCTCGTTAACGAAATATTCAAGGTCTCCGTGTGGCGTTATATACATGTCAGCAGTGTTATTGTCTATCGTATTACGAAAATAAATTATTTTAATATTAAAAAAAAATATAATAATAGTATTGAACGTTTATTTGTTTCCTCCTATGAAATCCTTTAAATTATAGGATAATAAGATAATATTTTTGATAACAATACTTAAAAAATAAAATCTTATTAATTAGTCATTAAATAAAAAATTTCATACAAATTTTTGGAGTATTAAACATTTTTTTTTTTTTTTTTCGAAAAATTTCAAGAATATTTAGATATTGCGAAATACTATTGTAAATTCCTATATTACCGACGGTTGATAGAAACTATTGATTTTTCGATAATTGAGTTTTCCTTCCGAGTAACAGACGCAAAAAAAAATCTTAAATGTTTATGATTTCGAAATGCCTTCATGAAAGTTTTTGGAAAAATCCACGAATTTATTTGATTTTAGTAAAAGTCTCGTTAATCCCGTCGTGAAATTATCAATATAATCCAAAAATATAGTAACCAATTTTTCAAAAATTTAGTCTGCGATACTTCGAATTAACTGTTTTCTTAGTCTATTTGTGTTTACGTGATACGTGAAATGTATCCGTTTATTAATTTGAGTATTACGCGAAAAATGCGGATATCCGCTGTTCGTCATCGATTGTCGTCGGGAAGATAATGATGTATATGGATACCTACGAAAAATACGAAATATACACCCAAAAATATTGAGAAGCGTTGCGGCTGCTCGTTGACGAGAAAAAGAGAGTCGGTGGATCGATTACGAAGCTGATATTTTTCGAACGTTCAAAGTTATTCCATTTTCCGGTGTAACAAACACCGAACGCTTGCTAACGGCGTTATGGTAGTTCGGGTTTATCGAGACCTCGTGCTCCCGTAGTATCGTTATCAGACCCACTGCCGTTTGTAGCATACCGACGCGAAGACCTTGACAGAGAAAACAACAAAACGCAATCATAAATAAAAATGATTAATGGAAAACAGTTTTCTGCCAAATGCCCGCAAAAGCCGTAGCGAACGTTGAAATTCTCCGATTTACGAGCAGAAAATAGCAAAGTTGTGCGAATTGAACGATTTGTGTCGTCATATTTTCTCACCAATGCAAATTCTCGGTCCCTCTCCGAACGGCATGAAGGTACAATGCTTTATATCGTTCTTTCGCTCCTCGCTGAATCTGTCGGGATCGTAGACTTCCGGTTCCGGATGATACTTCGGATCCATATGAATACCCGTAAGTGGTGCGTAGACGACAGTTCCTTTTTCCAGAACAATTTCAGTTCCGGGAATCTTGTAATCTCGATTGGCTACGCGATCGATCAACGGCGCCGGAGGATAGAGTCTCAGTGTCTCGTTTATCGCTGCCATAAGATATTTCATTTCTTGTACCGACTCGTAAGTCAATCCTTTCGTTTCATCGTAATTATCGAGAATTTCGCATCTAACGCGATCTTGGATTTCCGGTTGTTTCGCCAATTCCCACAATGTAAATGCCATCGTCGTGGAACTCGTCTCGAGACCCGCGACGAAAAATATTGCCGACTGCGCTACCAACGTGTCGTCATGAATTTCTACAGAATTAAAACAATAGTTTGATTGTTGATTCTTCAATGAAAAAAAAAAAAAAAATCGCGTAATAATGATTTTTTATTTGGAAGAATAATGGAGAAATACAGTAAAACGTGTTTTGCGTAATCGCTAACATGAACTATGGTGAGAAAATTGGAACGAGAAACTCTTACCAACACCTTCCTCGGGTTTTTCATTCTTCAGCTTTAGCAGCGCGTCGATAACATCGCCGCGTTCGTATTTGCCGGCTTCGCGACTGTTCATTGAACTCCAGAATACCCTGCGGAAGTAATCAGTTTGCTCGCCGAGCATCGAACTGCCGACATGTTTCGCAAGTGAAGGAAAGAAAAAGACCGCGAAGAGTCGAGCCGCGCGGAGAAGATTCGGTGTAAATGGGAAACGACCTATATATCGAAGCGAACGAAAAGAGATACGCAACCGTTCAATATATATAATGTTGAAAAAAATACCCTATTTTTTAGCATCAGCGCAGTCGATAGACGAATAAATAACTTCCGCGCGTCAATATTTTCCGCAATAAAAAAAAAATTAGTTACAGTTTCTGTTGCCGACCGAGTTAATTCCACGTTATCGACAACACAAATGAAAAAAAATCTACCAACTTCTTTTGTAGAATTCCGGTGGTGGATCCTCGAAGGAATTAGTGCGAATTCCAAAAGCCAGCGAGGATATTACATCGGTCGTGAATCTCGTGCTCGTGTCTTTGAACTCCATTGGGATATTTTTTTCACCGCTGTCCCCCAATTTCGCGTTCATATAGCCGTTCAACGATTCGGCGGATTCGACCATAAGCCCAAAAAGACTCTTCAATTTGCCACTCGTAAAAACCGGCGACAAATTCGTCCTCAAATATCGCCATTCGGGATTTTTTATCGAGAATAAACCCAAACTACCAATCGGATCGTTCGAGTTGTTCGGTGCGGCAAAGTAACGATCGGTAAAAACGGCAAAATCTTTTACGAATATTTGCTTCATTATTTCCGGCGATCTTAGCACCAAAAATGGATTGTGCATTATGTAGACACCGACGAAGGGCGCATCGTCATCAGCTTCCTTGTATAAACGACCCAAAAGATAACCCGGTGACATTTTTATCAACAGCGAGTCCTTGAAATTTCCGAAAAATAGATTGGTCGGTAAGCTAGGAACTCCTCTTCTTTGCCAGTAGCTGTGTTTCCATTTCGCCCAAAGATAAAAAATGGCAAATAAACCCGCGAACAACGCGAGTAATGTTGACGGCCACCAACCGATCAACATTTTCGTTGATTCGTAACTTTACGCGGCAATAAAACTCCCGAGAGTTCCAACTTCGGCGAATATTGATTGCCAACTGACGCGGTGCTCGATGAAACGTCGTGAGAAAATGATAGATTGCAATATCTCGTTAAGATTCAGCGATGACTACTGGAAAAATATTACCTCGGGGTGTGACGAAAGATGACTCGCCTCGTATGAGATTTGTTTTACTGCGCATAACGATAAGAGGATAAAAGGAGCATTCAAACTTTGCATATATTCGAATCGATCATAATTATCATCTTCTATAGATATTTCTGACGAAATTTCTCACGAAAAAAATCATCGTGTTTACGAGAATCAATATCGTTTATGGATCGACGGCAATTAAGATAAAAATCAATTTTAATCAATGAAAAGTCAACGGGGTTAATTGCGATTGTTTTAGGAATTATTGTAACAATGTTTTCTCTATATTAAGAAGAGGGTTTATCTACAGTTAAAAATCGTAGACTTTCATATAGTAAAATTAAAATTAATCGTAATTTTTTTTTTTTTTTTTTTGCAAAAAGTCTCAAATTTTTTTTTATTAATATTATTATTTTTTTTACATGTTTCGCTAACTATAATCCCAAAATTGTTAATGTGATGCTAAAATATAGTTACCGATTTTTTTATTTTAGTCAACAAAATTTCGAGATTCCGTTTTTTTTTACAAATTTTTTATTTATTTTCTTAGTCTAATTGTGTTTGCGGAATAAATTCAATGGATCTCTACAATTATTCAATGCAATCGATGTTTATTATTCGTACACTGCCCGCCATCGATACCTGCACTGGAAGATAATGATGTACACACTTACGAAAAAAAACGATATATACACACAAAGATAATGAGTACTGATGCCGCTGCTCGTTGACGAGAAAAAGACGGTCAGCGAAGTGTTCACGAAGCTGAGATCTTTCGAGCGTTCAGAGTTATTCCATTCTCCGGTGCGACGAAGACGGAACGTTTGCTAACGGCGTTATGGTAATTCGGATTTATTGAGACTTCGTGATCCCGCAGTATCGTTATTAAACCCACCGCCGTTTGTAGCATACCGACGCGGAGACCTTGACAGAGAAAATAATGAGATGCAATCATTAATAACGATGATTCATATAATATACGTTTCTGTCAGCATCTCCGCAACAACCGTAGCTACTGTTGAAATTCTCTGATTTACGAGTTGAACACTATAAATATTGTATGTTTCGAAGATTTTTTTATCTTCGCGTCGTTTTCTTTTCTTAATTATCCTTTGAAGAACACATTAGCACATTATAAATCAAAAACAAAGTGACGTAAAGGCAGAAATTTACGTAAGTGTAATCGATGTAATGTCCGAAAAGACATACCGATCGGTATGCAGATATTACGCTCACAAGAAGCATCGATTACAATTATTTTGCGATAAATCGTAATGAGGATAAAGATGAGGTTACGATACGATTAAAAAAACATTAATCTTCGTGTCTGCAATATGCGAATAAATAATATTACAAATGTGGAACATCCATATCGGGTTGAGAAGATATGCGGTATCTTCAGTTCTTTGTCAACCTATCGCTGGATGCGACAGTGGATGACAAGATTTTGCGGTTGAGTGGCCAGGCGCCGTCGTAGAACACAGAAAACAGTTGATACGATCGGTCGTAAGACTCTTAGAATGATGTATTCTACAACCCCAATGTCCATAAAACATCGCGCAATCATAAAAATCTATTTCCGTTCCCACCAATTTGAAAACTCCTAAAAATTCATCGAAAACAAATTTCAACTCAAAAATCGAAAGCGTTGATGCGAATTACGTACAGTAAAGTTCCCGAAAAGTGATCGCAAATTTTTTTCAGAAGTTAAAGAACTTAATGCGATTACATTCATAGGCACCTTATCGAGAGAATTAGAGTAATCGGAGTAGAAATCGAAATGTATGATGATCAAAGATCGGGACAAACACTTCAGAAGAAGAATTTCAAAAAACTCGCATCTACTTGCAGTTTTTTAAATAGTTACGGTTTGGAATACGGATTTTTTCGAAATTTTTTTAGGGGATTTTTTCGAAACTTTTTATAGGGGATTTTTTCGAAACTTTTTTTAGGGGATTTTTTCGAAATTTTTTTTAGGAGATTTTTTTTAGACATTTTTAGGGTGGATGGTCCACATTTGGAAACTTAGGATATTGAGGTACGGAACGCGTAAAACCAATTTTTCGTTTATGAGAAAGCGAAGTTGTCAGCGTCATCGTGAATATCAGGGAGCGAGAAGGGAGAGAATGAGGGGAGAGGGTAGTCTTATCGTCAGTGGGTCTCTGCTTTAGCTACATATCTACATACGGCGCCAGTTTATTCCATATATGGATGAATTAGGAATCATTTTTTTGTGAATAGGATAATGCGATTGCGCGATGTTGCGAAGTAATTGATAATAATTGAACGATTTTTATCGGCATATTTTCTTACCAATGCAAATTCTGGGTCCCTCTCCGAACGGCATGAAGGTACACGGCTTCATATCGTTCTTTCGTTCCTCGCTGAATCTGTCGGGATCGTAGACTTCCGGTTCCGGATGATACTTCGGATCCATGTGAATACCCGGAAGTGCGGCATAGACGACGGTTCCTTTTTCCAGAACAATTTCAGTGCCGGGAATTTTGTAATCTCGATTGGCTACACGATCGATCAACGGCGCCGGAGGATAGAGTCTCAGTGTCTCGTTTATCGCTGCCATAAGATATTTCATTTCTTGTACAGACTCGTAAGTCAATCCTTTCGTTTCATCGTAATTATCGAGAATCTCGCGTCTAACGCGATTTTGGATTTCCGGTTGTTTAGCCAATTCCCACAGTGTAAATGCCATCGTCGTGGAACTCGTCTCGAGACCCGCGACGAAAAATATTGCCGATTGTGCTACCAACGTGTCGTCATGAATTTCTACAGAATTAAAACAATAATTTGGTTGTTGATTCTTCAATGAAAAAAAAAAAAAATCGCGTAATAATGATTTTTTATTTGAAAGAATAATGGAGAAATATAGTAAAACTTGTTTTGCGTAATCGCTAACATGAATTACGGTGCGAAAATTGACCTTATTAGAACAATAAACTCTTACCGACACCTTCCTCGGGTTTTTCGTTCTTCAGCTTCAGCAGCGCGTCGATAACATCGCCGCGTTCGTATTTGCCGCCCTCACGACTGTTCATCGAACTCCAGAATACCCTGCGGAAGTAATCAGTATGCTCGCCAAGCATCGAACCACCGATATAATTCGCGAGTGAGGGGAAAAAAAAGACCGTGAAGAGTTGAAGCGCACGGTAAATGGTCATTGAGAATGGGAAACGACCTGTATATCAAAGAGAAGAAAAAGATAAACACACGTTGAGAATATATATATAATGTTGGATTTAATTTTTTTTAAGTGGCAACGCTGTCGGGTTTGTTGATAAATTCCAGAGATAAAAACTGTTATAAGTACACTTGGATCATCGATCCCTTGAGGCAAATAAGCGGTCTTGAAAAACGATTAGATTAGCTCCTCGACTCAGTCAGTAAAAGAAACTGTAATTTAATAAATAAAAGATAAATGCTCACTTCCTGTGGAATTATTAAGCAAAGAAGCTAACAAAGAGCGCATATCCAAGCGATCAATGGCCTTTAGGCAAAATAATTACAGTTAACTTTACCGATCGGTCAAAAATGATTAGTTCAGTCGGTAACAGAAACTGTAATCCATTTTCTTCTAGGATGCTGATCCTTTCAGAGAAAATCCTAATTCTTAGCATCTGCGCGGTCGATGGACGAAGAGATAAAGAAAAATAAATTACAGTTTTCGTTACCGACCGAGTTTATCTTACTTTATTTAAAACCTTCCCAAAAAAACTACCAACTTCGTTTGTAAAATTCCGGTGGTGGATCCTCGAAAGAATTCGTCCGAATTCCAAAAGCCAGCGACGATATTACGTCAGTCGTGAATCTCGTACTCGTGTCTTTAAATTCCAATGCAACGCTTTTTTTACCGCTGTCCCCCAATCTGGCGTTCATATAGCCGTTCAACGATTCAGCGGATTCGAGCATAAGCCCGAAAAGACTCTTCAATTTGCCACTCGTGAAAGCCGGCGACAATTTTGTCCTCAAATAGCGCCATTCGGGATTTTTTATCGAGAATAAACCCAAACTACCGACCGGGTCGTTTGAGTTGCTCGGGGCCGCGAAGTAACGATCCGTAAAAACGGCAAAATCTTTCACAAATATTTGCTTCATTATTTCCGGCGATCTTAGCAATAAAAACGGATCGTGCATTATGTAGACACCGACGAAGGGCGCATCGTCGTCAGCCTCCCTATACAAACGACCGAGAAGATAACCCGGTGACAATTTCATCAACAGCGAATCCTTGAAATTTCCGAAAAATAGATTCGTCGGTAAGCTAGGAATTCCTCTCCTTTGCCAGTAGCTGTGTTTCCATTTCGCCCAAAGATAAAAAATAGCAAAAAGACCCGCGAATAACGCGAGTAACGTCGACGACCACGAACCCATCAACATTTTTGTTGTTTCGTAACTTTGCGCGCCAAAAAACACTCGCGGGAGTTCCAACTTCGGCGAATGCGGAATCGCGACTGCCGCAATGCTCGGATGAACGTTCGCACAAGTTAAATAACAAGTTAAATTGGCACTCCGTTTGTCCGGCAGAAATGACAGATAACACAATCTTTTTAAGAGTTAATGACGCTGCTGGAAACAGATTGCCTCGGGTTGCGACGAATGATGACTCGGCTTATTAGAGATTTTTTTCTGCGCATTGAAAAAACGCTTATTGAGTGGTAACGTTATGAGACCATTCGTCATACACATGCGAATAGATCATTATCTGTTTTTTTTCTAAAGATTATCTGACGAAATTTCGTACGCAGAATATCATCATTTTTACGAGAATTTCTATTTTAAAGGCATCGCGATAAAAATCAATTTTAATCAGTGACGGGGGTCAATAGGGTTAATTTTGATAGTTTCAATAAGTATTATAACAATATATTATCTAAGTTGAGAAGAGAGTTTATTTATAGTTGAAAAACGGAAAATTCTGAGTCGTCAAAGATTCTGAATTTTGATATTAATAATGATTATTATTCTGCACGAAAAAAATGGTAATTTCTACTCTAATTATTATTATTATTATTATTATTGTTGCATCAATTTTTAATATTTTTTTATCATTTTCCAAAATCGTACAAAAAATCCCTCTAAAACGGTTGAAATTATAAAAAAAAATTAAATCTTGTGTGCAAACGATGCATCGATTGATCAGCCGCTTTCTGTTCCCTCTTTCGCGCCTTTGACATTAAAAATGTGTTATCGAAGTTATTAGATCGCGACGCGGTATTGTCCTCTTTATCTACCGACGCGTTATTAAAATACTTTTGATAGACGTGTCGTGTTCAGGACTATCCGTTGCCTGAGGGACTCGCATACTCCCGCGAGTCGTGATTCTCGTATGCAATTTGCAATATTACGGAGGAGAGTTTCTCATCAAAGAGGTGCATCGACTGTGCATCGATTGTTGGTGTCGCGCAGAGCGCGAATACTACAGCAATTTCCTCGGCTATACGTTTCGTCGTTTGCCTCCTTTTGTTTCACTTGCGCAACGTTCACTCCGGCATTCAATCCAACGTATCTAATGTCCGTAGGATTTTGCATAATAGTCGTACGTTAAATCGTTACTCTGACACATTGGTGATAGAAGCTCTCGGAAGCTTTTCCGCACGTACTGAGGGCGCATTGGAAACCAATACGCAGTTGTTTGCGAAAGGCTCTTTGTGACAGCAGAAAAATATTATTGTTTCTCTGACCTACTCTCTCAGAACGATGGACAATGACGTAGATACGTTTTTTCTTTCATTTTTTTTATTACGAATAAATTTAAGATTCATTCGTCCATTAATTCAGCGATAGGGCGGTGTAGAAAACAAACCGGAGCACTGCGATCTATTGCGAGATATAAAATGGCTTTGATCTGAAATTATATGTATTCATCCTGATTTTTTTATTGAATTACATTTTTTTAGTAATGAAGAAAAAAAATTAAATCGATAAAATAATTAATTACTCAATGTAATTTAATTACTGCCGATCTGCTTTACCGACCCGACGACCCTCGACCCATTCGACTAAAAATCGTTTCACTGTTTTCGACTTCGTGACTTTATAGAACTAATTGTCTCTCATCGTGCTTCTCGTCACTGTTAATTACCGACCCGTCGGTAAAGCAGATTACTTTACATATCGAAAGGTCGATTTCAACGCTGCGACGCGATTTATTCGGACGGAGAACCTCGCAATCTGCAATAGAACGGAGAAGCTTAACACAATAATGAAAATAATAATTATCGTCGATTAATAATTTTTTTTTTTATCAAATTAAATAAAAAGACACGTATCAGGAGAGAGCTTAAGCGGCCGAATCGTTACGGAATAATAATACGACGCGGATGACTTCGATAGTAGTAATTTCGTAGTTATTTATTTTTTTATTTAAAGGAATTTTTTTTTTATCCAATTCTCATAATATTCAATGTACTTTCTATTTTTATTGATATTTCCAGGAAAATTTTAGTAAACAAGCTGTCAACTTCTATGTATTGTTTTGATGACAGGATTATAATTTCTTATCGAAACTTTTTTCACTCGAAGCTGTTTACCATTTTTTCCACTATTTTTCGCATCGTGTGTTTTCATCGTGTATATCGTATTTTCCGTTGCGTTTCATAGCGCAATATTTCACCTGTAACACGAGAAAACTATTTACATATTAGCAGAACCGTATAAACATCGAGAACGACGAAATAGTTTATAATAAAAAATCGTCTAATTTTTTTTCCCAATTTTATGTCGATAAAATCGGTGCCGATGTATATAATAATCGCTGCCGATAAATATCAACTTCCAATCGACACGTTATCACGATTTTTTTTCCGCGTTATCCTTTATTATCGACACCAAAGTATTTTTTTTTTTTTTTAAATATAATAAAAGTACAAAGGGGTACTTAATAACTGTACTGTAACATCGGACGGATTAAACGAGCGGCGATAGGCTACTCAGAAAGTGCAAACCTCTTTTCCGTACAATGGCTATCTCATGACGAAAACATTATCATTCACCTCATACACATCGCACCGACGTCGGTACACATGTCATTTATATATGCGACATGCACGATCGCGCAAGATTAATCGTATTGGCCGCCGCGCGGAAACAACCCTCGACCCATCCGACTAACAATCGCTTCAGTCTGTTTTCGACTTCGTGACTTTATAGAACTAATTGTCTCTCATCGTGCTTCTCGTGTACACTGTTAATTTATTAAGCGGCCAATGCGATGTAACGATACGAAAAAAAAAAAAAAATAAAAAAAAATAAAAATTAATTAAATATTTAAAAATGTAACGAAGTAGGACAGCCGATAGTTCCTAAGACTGATAATCGCAAAGTAAAAAAGAACAAAATTTTGTATAAATTAAAAAAAAATTTCGAAATTCTCTCCACTTTTTTGTATAATTTTTTCAGAACTTCCGAATAGCGACATTTAAGACGTAAAATTTTTTTTTCGTTTTCAAAAATTAAAGTAAAAAAAAAGTGACACGTGAAAAGTGAAAAGTTATGTAGTTCGATAAAAAATTTCGTGATGAAATCGTTTATCAGTTCGCCGTCCGGAAAGAGACGAATTACAACGATTGGATGGACGCTCTTCAAAGATCGTTCATCCGCGGCGTCTCAAGTGAAGTGAGTATCGATAGCAATTTATAAAAATGTATTTTTCATTTCAAATTATTATTATTATTATTATTATTATTATCGTTGTTGTTGTTGCTGTTATTGTTATTTTTATTATTAATGCCGATCGGTTAGAACTACGAAACTAATTCGATAACTATGAATCACCCCTTTCCCAGTTCCCGAGACCGAGTTTTTCCGCGTATATATAGGATAGTAACAAGTATGGAATAGTTCGATACCAAAGAAATGATCGACAGTGCGCGTGGAAAAGAAAGTACACAGACAAGGACTTTTACTTATAACTGAAGGCGGACGGACGACAATAGTGCATATTGAACTTTCCGTGTTTGTAAAGCATTCTTCAGCCCTCTTCTATTTTCCTTGTTCGTTCTTTCGTTCCTCCTTCACCCAGTCTGCATAGAGCGTATGCTTTCGCCCGGAGTTTCGATAATAGGAGCTTCGTACTTTAGAATAACGACGAGTTTGTTCAACGCTATCAAAGCAAGCAATCCGCCCTCAGGATACGTGCAGTTTCATGGTGGCGCTACGCCCGGGCAGACTGTTGCCTTTTCACGATAACAACCCTTTTTTGGCGACTCGCAATACGTATTTTCGCGTCAACTTTGATTCTTTTTTTTAACACCTTTTTTCGGCAAACTTTCATTCTTTTCTTTATTTAACACTATTTTTCGTCGAACTGAACATTTTTTTTTTTTTTCAAACGATATATTTTTATTTAAGTCTGATTTTTTTTTTTTCGATATATTTTTTTAATCGAAGTTTTATTATTTTTTTTTTATAATATATTTTTTTTTATATCCATGAGTACTTATGGCATACGCGCGCGTCTACGTGAGTGAAAAACGAAGGTAGGCGGTGTTTTTTAATTTGCCCAAAATTTTCGAAATATGCTGAATTTTGTGATTTCTTTAAGCTGAGCAATTTCACTTTAATTTGTTTTAAACTGATGTAACGGTCTGGGAATGCAATTTGGGACCTAAAGATTTATTAAAATTTATCTATCCGACAACTCTAAACCATATAAACGATAATAGAACGCGCAAAAAAAAAAAATTAGAAAAAATACCTCAATGTACGTATTCAATGTAAACACCTATTTCGAAAAAGTATATATATGTTTAATTAAAAATTTAAAAATTACAAAAAAAAACCCTTTCAAAAAAAATGCAAAAAATTTTAATACAAAATTGTATAAAATCTCGTGAATACCTTAAAGTATATATTAAAATTCGATATTCGCGTCACATTTATTATATTTCACTATGTAACGAGTAAATAAAAAAAAATGTTTTCCGAGTAAATAGCTTCCGAAATTGAGGAATTGACAATTAATTTTCTGTAATTGTAATAAAAATACAAGTAAACAATGTTCCGATACACGATTTATCATGTTTGATGTAAATTTGTTCAGAGAATTCAAACCCGATTTACCGTTCGGAAGATACGATACATTGCAAACGGAAGCCGCAGGGACTGAGAGTGAGTCGACATTTGTGTTATCAAATTAATTTAGTTAATTGGATTTATCTAACATTCAGCAATCGAATAATTATATTAACTGCACGTGGTAATTAACGTGCAATTCGTCCAGTGACGACTCCGGTGATTGCGACAACCGGAAATTTCGTGCAAACCACGGACAGTCTGCACGCGGCATTGAAGCCGATAATCACATTGGCACAGTGTTTCGCTGTCTTTCCGGTGAGCGGAGTAAACAAACCAGACGCCTCGTATCTCAAGTAAGAACATTACATTACGCATTACATTACGCATTCAATTACGCATTACAGCACGCATTACATTATGCATTACATTACGCATTGCATTACGCATTGCATTAAACATTACATTAAACATTACATTAAACATTACATTAAACATTACATTAAACATTACATTAAACATTACATTAAACATTACATTAAACATTACATTAAACATTACATTAAACATTACATTAAACATTACATTAAACATTACATTAAACATTACATTAAACATTACATTAAACATTACATTAAACATTACATTAAACATTACATTGCACATTACATTAAACATTACATTAAACATTACATTAAACATTAATAATGTTTACATCATTAATTTTCATTAACTTAAAAAAACGCACGTGCATTTTTTTGCAGTCGCGGAGAGTTAAATGATTTTCAATAAAAAAAGGAATTTGTTTCCAATCGAAAGCCCGTAATTTCTCCACTTTTCAATATATCAGCATAAGAGTTTGAATAAATTTGACGATTACAGCGGAATAAAAACGTATTTCACAGATTCACTTGGCGAAGCTTCAAGATCCTCTACCTTGTCCTGTTCTTAATCAGCGAAATAATTCTCGCAACATGCAGCGCAATGCGCCTTATATCAACGGGAATATCATCGACAAAAATGAGTGAGAATTTCGTTTTCTTCGATACGCAGAATTCCGTGTTGAGTGGATAGTTAATTTATATGTGATTTTCAAACGTATTAAAAGATCGAAAAATTGAAATTAATGAAAAAAAAAAATAGTTTTACATTAATTTTAATAAAATTGAATTACAATTCTGAAAAAAAATCAATTATATCGATAATATAACGATTAATCAACGATACATAGTTTTTTTTTGGCTCTCTGATTTTTTAAAATTTGTTATAAATTTGTTTAAATTTTCTTATAAAAATCGATTATAATGCATCGAAAAAAATGGCACATTTTATTTAGCTACATTCGTCTTCTTGGGAGTGTGCTGCATTGCGAATCTTCTGTTTCTTCGTCTCGCGATCGATTGGCCGAGTTTCGCAATGTCGTGGGACAAAGTTGAACGAGAATTGGCGCCTCGACATCGGCGAGTCTCGAGGTTCAGTTTAGCCACGAGATTCAAATTCATGACGGCGGTGATAATGACTCTCGCGTTGAGTGAGTATTTGTCAATATGCTCGATACATCGATCGTTCGAATTCGACTTACTGTCGACGTCTCGTACGCGTATTCGCCGCATGCGAATTGATTTTTTTTCTCTTCTTCTTCACAGTAGAACATGCCTTGTCGCTGCTATCGGGATACGAAAGCGCTTTGAATTGCGCTACACTTCGCGGCGACACCGATGTCGTAGCCACGTACTTTCAATCACAATTTCCGCAGGTATTTAATTTCCACAAAATCATATCGGCATATGTCTTTTTAGATATTAAAACACGTTGATCTTTTAGGATTTTACGATATTATAGTACCAAAAGATTTTTTCTCAACTCCTTGTTACCGACCGAAAAAAAAAAAACAATACGATATCGACGAAACGGCGATAACATGTTATTTTCTTTTTTGCACTGCAGTTGTAACGTTCGTAGATAAATATTAAAAAAGTCATTTGAATAATCGAATTATTGAATTCATTAATCAATAATTAATATAAACGAAGAAAAAGAATGAACGCGCGAATGGTGATTTACAGGTATTTAACAGAACGTCGTACAGCCTTTGGAAAGGTATAATTATTCAATCGAGCGGTGTTCTCAGCACTTTTACGTGGAACTTTATGGATCTCTTTCTTATCCTCATAAGCACCGCATTGACAGATCAATTTCGTCAACTAAACAATCGCCTTTACTCGATAAGAGAAAAGGTAAACGACTTATATTCCCCAAGTATATAAAATTTCGTCGCTTTTTATTAAATTTTAAAAAGTCCGATACATTCTGCACGTACTATAGTACAAGAAAACCGCGAATTTCAAATGAAATTTCGTGTTTAATTCAACTCCAATACATTAAAAAAAAATTGATTTGTATTTATTAATCTTTTGTAATTACATTTTTTATCTAAAAATAACGAAAAATAATAATACAATAAAAATAAATAATGATAATAGTAATATCATTATTATTATTTAATAATAATAATAATAAATAAATATTATATTTATATTTATTATTATAATATTATTTAATAATAATAATATAAATTATTAATATTTGATATTTAAAAATGGAATATTAAAATATTGAATTTTTTTTTTTACTGTTTTACACTTTTTTTTTTTCATTTTATTTCTTTACGCATGAAGCATTTTCCTTCTTTTTCGTTACGGTATTATTGAGTGTTCTTTTAAGTTCTTTGACTTTCGAACGCATCCGGCGGTTTAGCATTGTCTCCTTGTGACTAAGGCAATGCCGGAGTGGTGGTGGGCTGAGGCGAGAACTGACTTCAATCGTCTCGCATCCCTGACGAGACGTGTCGATACCTACATATCCGGTATTGTTCTCGTATCCTTCGGCACGAATCTCTGGTTCATCTGCATACAGCTTCTCAACTCGTTCAAGTATTTGTCGAAGAAAGTTGTATAAATTACTACTTGTAGTCAAATCATAGTTCAAATTCGTTTAAAAAAAAAAAAAAAAAAAAAATGAAAGAAAAGACCGTAAGGTATTTACAGTGTTTACGAATTGAATTAATAGTTGACTAGTGTAGTTTAGCAATTATCGATAGATAAGTATCACGACTGTTGAAATATTCTAATTATTCCCCAATCAGTCCGCTGCCGAACATCATAAAGTCGATATACTTTTGCTTCTCACTTGGATTTTTACTTCTGAGAGCATCGGCTGTATCATTATGCGCCGCAGCTGTTCACGACGAGTCTTTGCTTCCTGCGCCGATTTTATATGGCGTTTCCGGTTCCAGTTACTCCAACGAGGTATGCAAACTTCATTTTTAATAAAACGTTATAATTACCCAATTTAATATTAATAAAAAAAATGTTGATGTAATATGCGTAAAATCGATTTTACGCACTGTTTTTGATGCGTACAATGAATTTTCACGCATGAATTTTGGAATACTATATAAAAGGATATCGTATGGACACGTGCGTTAAATACGATTTACGCACTCGTAGCGATCGATCTTTTTTACGCACTTGTGGCTAATATACTACATGAATTTAATTTATATTTAATCATTCTGATATTAATATTAATTTAATTTAGATTTAATTTAATTTAGAAGTCAATCTTTTTTTTTCCTTCGAAAAATGTACGCGGAAAAACATTTTTTTTTTTTCGAGTTTTTTTTTTCAATTTTTCTATAATTCAAACGTTACGCGATCCCAATTATTTCGGATAATCGAAGCTCTACTGCACTTCAAATTAACAAATTAATTTTAGTATTAAGTAAAAAAGTGTTATAGATCGATAACTATAACCTATCGATTATTTTACCAGGTCGTGAGATTCCTAATGCAGGTCACCACCGATAACATCGGTTTAACGGGAATGAAATTTTTTTCCATCACGAGAAGTCTCGTTCTCACGGTAAGTACTTTTGTAAGTATATACTGACAGCCAAACACGTCACGAAAATCAATTCAATTGTAAAATTATTAAAAAATAAATTCCGAAAATTTCAATCATTCGAATCTCAAAAAAAAAATTATTTTTCGAAAGTTTGAATTTTTACGAAAAACTGCGTAATCTTTTTATATATATAGAAAAAATGATGTAAGAAGAAAAAATTTATATGCATAAAATTTTTTTTTTAATATATAGAAATTACATTTTTTTATATATATAGACATTCATATAAAAAAAAATTTCTCCGCTACCGCCGCCGTCTCTTACACACGACGACGACGGTGGAGATTATTATTATTATCAGAATTTACAGAAAGAAAGTATATCTGCATATTTTTTTCATTATAATAGTAATAATTATTATAATGATAATAATAAAATTTATGAATGTTCAGGTCGCCGGTACGATCGTCACCTACGAATTAGTTCTCGTGCAATTCAACGGTCTTCAGCCAACCAATCCATCGAACATAACTCACGCTTGCGAGGTGAAGTAAAATGCGTGTGAAAAAAAAATCCCTCACCACCGAACGCGCACGCCGAGTGCTTCACACGCTATATATCTTTTGCGCACATAATTACTTATGCTTTTCTACGATTTTACCAAAAACTCTATAGTTACGTGAAGAAGAAACGTCCATTCTTCCAAATTCAGTCAAAAGACTTTATTTCGCATTTTCCAAATCAAAAGCAACGCGTCGCGGATGATAGATAGAGTAGTGACGATAGATATAGCAGTTACAGCGATAACGATAACTTCCGTCCACCGTAACGTATCATAATTACGATTTTTTCCCTCAATTTTTTTTATTTTTTATCCCTTTGAAAAAATTTGATTATTGGATTTTTCGATTATATATTAATATATAATATAATATTATTAAAAAGAAAAATTCATTCATTCTTTTCGAGTCGAAATTTTCGGAAAGCGATATCCGATTTTTTTTGGTGCGTAAATTAAAGAAATTATTGAAAAATTGCAACGAAAAAAAAAAGTTCATTACGATTTTCGACGTTAAATTTACCCTTTTTTTTCTTTCACTTCTAGTAATTTCTGTTTCCGTCGAAAAAAAAAAATTAGTTTTTTCGAAAGTTCTCTTTATAATTTATATGCGTGAAGTATAATTTTAATTCTGAATTATTTAAAAAATATGCTTTATAGACAACGCGACGAGCTTTTTACAACGTTTCCTCGACTTTTGCCTTATTTACTATGTTACAGCGGGACGTGGGAAAAACAGCCTAATCTTTCTCTGTCTGTTGTGTGTCCTTTCTATCTATCTGTGTGCTCTTTTAAATCGGCACGAGGCAAATACTTATCTGAATCGATAAAATTACATTATTATGGATCCGAAGCTTCGATATACTATATACATAAAAATTAATTATATTATTAATTAATGACATACAAACGATAACTATTAATAATCGATTTTTTTTCTCTATTCATTTTTTTTTACTTTTTTTTTAATTTCAATAGCGAAACTAAGAAGAATTATTAGGATTAAAGTATTTCACGGAAAATGCGACGATGGTCATCGGGTGTACGAACTTCTGCCCAATTATCTTCGTAATCAGATTATTATATATATATATATTTCTTTTAATTTTTTTTTATATACATTATCGATATTTTGTTACAAAATCAGTAAATAAATACACTAAGATTAATACGATGATATCAATGATGTTGAAAATTGATAATAAACGATCTTTCGATATTAAAAAAAAAAAAAAACAATAAATGTATCGATGAAACTTCGTTTTTGTTTTCATTGGTATTATTATATATAAATTTCTTTTAATTTTTTTTTTTGATATACATTATCGATATTTAGTTACAAAATTAACAAATAAATACAATAAGATAAATACGATGATATCGATGATATTGAAAATTGATAATAAACGATCTTTCGATAGTAAAAAAAAAAAAAAAAAACAATAAATGAATCGATGAAACTTCGTTTTTTTTTCATTGGTATTCCTTATTTGTTCATTGCGACGTTGAATTGCAATAATACGACTTCGTAAGTAACGATGGCACCGGCAACCTAATGGGAGACAACATAAAATCCACGGGGTGAGTAAACAGTTGTAAAACGAATTATTGAACGGTAAAAAAAATTGCATAGTAACTTTTTGTTTGGACAACGATGCAAATAATAAAAAAAAATCAATAAATTACAAAGTCATTTTTCCATAATGTAAAAAACATTTCTGTAACACTTTGCGAACTTGAAAATTCGCTCGAAATTATTTTTGCCATTCGAATAGAAGAGAAAATTAATATCTACGAATATTCGAATAATTAGCAATTTACGAATATTCAAATAATTCGAAATTTCCAAATATTCGAATAATTGGAAATTTACGAATATTCGAATAAATAAAAATTCACGAATATTCAAATAATTAGAAATTTACGAATATTTGAATAATTCGAAATTTACGAATATTCGAATAATTAGAAATTTACGAATATTCGAATAATTCGAAATTTACGAATATTCGAATTATTAGAAATTTACGAATATTCATAAGTATTCGAAAGGAAATAAACATATATCGAATATTATCGAAGGAGAGACTCACTGCTAACATAAAGTTTCTTGTTATCGAAAAAAATCGCATTCCTGTAAGACAAACGTCGTCGGTGCTGAGTTGCTGCAGAAGTCTCTGCGTCTAAATAGCACAATAATTAGTAGGATATTTTTAAAAAAAGAAAAAATCGTGTTAAGGAGATAAACAAACAAATACCTCGACATCGTACGCCGGACTCGGACAATTGTACAAAGCAGGAAGTGCCAATCTGCTTTGATCGTTTATCCTCGCGGCAAGTAGCGTAACTGCGATCGTTCTGCCGACGAGAAATCCAAAAGAACCGAAGAAGTATATGGTACTTAAAATGCTCATTTCTCCCGGTCTTTTTTATGGAACAGACGAAAAAAATTGACTCTAAAAAAAGTATTACGCGATTTAAAAAAAAAATATCATGAAAATAAAAAAAAATTATTTCGCGATTTCAGACCGAAAAAAAATCGATTAATCGATTATATATCGATAATATAGACAAAAAAATTATATATTATTACTTAACAGTTCAGTTTCGAGAAAAAAAAAATTCCATAGTACAATAAACGAAAAAAATTTCTTTCGTGTGTCAAAGTCTATTAGTTTTTTAGTAAAAAAAAAAATGGTTTCAAAAAATGCGGTGTGCGATATCTACTCACGAAAGTCCATTGAGCAATTGGAGACATATGAAGTACAAGTTGTTAGCGAATGACAGTAGAATAATCGGCGAAATATCGTGATCGACTCTTTTAACGAGAGAACTGAGAATCGCATAGGCTTCGCGAACTTCGCGCCAATCGACGTTTCTACGATACAGAGGCACAGGTCCTACGAGTCTCTGATTCAGCGTTTTGTATCTTTCAGCTAAACCTGTGGAAACCTTAAAAAAAAAATCGAAAAAAATGCAAAAAATCTACGATTCGTTGCTGCAGCGATAAATCGAAACTTGAAGTACATAAAATACGTAGAATTCTTTCGTTACCATCATTACGAATACATCGGTAAAATTCCACGTGAAAGTACTGATTTTGCTGATGATAAATATAAAAATTCCTATCGCGAGATTGTAATCACCTGAAAGTGGAATTAGCGAATTATTTATTGATATTTCGATATTAATTATTAATTAATTACCAAATATTTTTTATTATTATTATAAGTGTATTCATTTTAAAAAAAAGATTGAAATTAATTACTGTTAATATTATATAATTGAGTGGAAGATTTTTTTTTTTTTTCGATTTGACGAGGAAACTGAAGCGCAAAATACGGATATCGAGCGGATAATGAGAAATACTTACAAATTGATAAAATAAATGCGTGAGACCTCTCGGCATAGAGCTGAAGAAAATTTTCAAAAGTTGAATTTTCATTTGACGTCCATATATCCGAAGGTACATTGTTGACAATTGACAAAAGATGTTCAACGAGAGCGAAGATCATTACGCCACCGATAATCATCGAAAATTTCCATCGTAATCGCGGCGCTTGATATTTGTTACTGCAGAGTAAAATAATTCGATATAATTGATATTTTTTTATCCGTAATATAAAAAGCCGAAAGTAAGTATTCGGAATAACGAAAATAAAAGATGATAAATTGATTTGTGTTAAAAAAAAAATTATTATTACAAAAAAAAAATCGTAAATGGTAAATTTTTTTTTAACAAATAACATTTATAAACAAAAGATTTTTCGATTTTCGGTTTCTGCTTATTTATTATATTTAATAATATTTTTATAATTAACGATTACGATTTTTATAATTAACGATTTACGATTTTTGGTATCTGGTAAATGACGATTTGCTTATCAACCTGTCGATAACTCGTTCCATTGATCTCCAGTCCTGTTGCAACGACGGCCATCGGGGTGCGAGCCACATGAACAACAATGCGCCCAAAAGACCATTTCCGTAGAAAATTGCACCCGCTGTTGCTGCGGCAATACCACCTGCCGATAATTTTTTTTTTAATATACATTGCATTACAATTTTCACGTTTTATCGAAATTTTCACGCGTTTTTTCTTATCATTCAACACATCGTAATGATTATCACTCCCGATAAAAAATTTTACATAAACAAATTTTTAATAAAAAATTTGAAAAAAAAAAAATATCGAATTTTTTTTTACAGTTTAAATTTTTTTTTCATACCACTAACGCCAAATGTATCCGCATTCAGAGTTTTTATCATGTGAATCACTGATATGATTTCCATAAACAACGCCATCGCTATAATCGCCACAGCGTAAAGGGTTCTGATTGAAAATTTGGTGAATTTCAAATTTCTCGGAGAAGCAGTGCGAATGCCGGCGACCGGTAAAAGACCGAAACATCCAGCTACTCCCATAATTGCGCTGATCGCGCAGTGGAAACTTTCGGGATTCTGAAAATAAAATTATAAAGAAATTACGAGCAATAAATTTAATTTTTAAAAAATCGATTCAAGAATTTTGCAAATTTCGTATTGGCAAATATCGATTTTATAGGAATTATAGTGAAAATTTGAACATTCGATATTATTGCCGAAAAATATATTATTTCCAATATTATTCTTCGTTCTTACGTCGTTATCTATCGATTGTTGACTGTCGGCGAGTCCATTGGGCCGCAAAAGATTTCGCGATCTCGGAGCTCCGGGACGAATAATCATTTGCTGAAGACAAGTCTCTCGGGACCATTCCTCCTGATCTCGAACGCCCGGCAGTGGCCAAATTTTTCGGCTGACCGACATATTCGACTTGCCGTTTGTTACATCACCGTTGTGCAGAATCTCTTTTGTCTTTAGCATCATTTCGTTATTACGCGGCGTGAACTTTGATCAGTTCAGTGCGACAGTCTTTGACGATTTCTGGGGCCATTTATAAGAAAAATATGCATACGATTATTATAGCATTTTAAGTGTCAAATAACTTAAAGTCAAATACATCGAAGCGCACTAATTTTCCGATTTTATTGTTTTTATTAGTTAACATATTTTAATAAATATATGTTACGAATATATTTCTGCATATATATGTTACCGATTTTCCGATATTCCTAATCAATTTTTTGCATATCCTTTTTTTTTAATCGTTTTAATTGATTCGTCACGTTGCTTACAATTTTTGTTTTTCTCTTTAACAGTGAAATCGATACGAGAGAATGCAAATAATATAATAAATAAATGTCATTGTCGTCACAAACTAATACCGCGTAATGCTTTCACTAATATCTACGAATTTTATTAATTTTTTTTGCAGTACTTTCATAAGTGGGAGTTATTTTGATCGAAAAATACAATTCCCAAAAATGAATATAGAAGCGAAAAAATTAATAATATTCAATAAGCGCGTAAAAAAAAAATATCCGATTTTACGATACGATATACAATTTTTTTGTTGTTTTTCCTATTATCCAAGTAAAGAATTAATAACGTAAAGATATTCAGTACGCCGTCGATAAGAACGACAGGTGATAAATGCATGTCAGCCGACTGGGAAACGTTAATAAATCGTATGTACCATAGTATGCGTATAGGTCTTATTTCCCGTGTTAAACAATTAATTACTGCGGTCGTCAGTGTTTCGTTACTCCTCCGCTGTTATACGATCTTAATAAATAATCATCGGGAAGTCTCGGGATATAATCACCGTATTTTTTATAAACGACGAGTAAAACAATGAATAAAAAAAAAACAATGTTCAGTAAACTCACGCAATAGATCGATACTGTGATTGGCGGGTCATCCGTTAACGACGAATTGATGTAAAAAAAATGTATGAAACAAATAAATTCCGAAAAAAAAATCGATTTTTCTTTATTTGATTTTACTTTAATAGAAAAATTGGGATTTAGAATATAAAAAAAAAAAAAAACATAAAAATAAGATATTCATAAAATATTGTAGCAAAATTTTTGGCGAAATTTTTTTTTTATTTCTTTTTTTTGCTTCTCAATAATTTTCGCCAAGAATTGAGCGAAGTAACATTTACGGCGGAATTACTTATTCGGCGGTAAGCAACCGTTCGCATTAGTATGTTGAAATAAAAAAAAAACAGCTGTCGTCTCAGCTCCACACATACTTCACGTCTTCGAGGGCTGTTAATGCGAATCCGTCCACAAGACAATAGATAAACGCTGAGCGCTTATGCTTTTTTGTTTTGTCAATCGATCGCTGCTTCGCAACCGAAGCATATGTAATTTTCTTACGATTACTTCGGCTTCGGTGACGAGCCGTTTTCTCCTCTGAATCTCCCGACTGAAGCAACGAGTGAAACCGAAAGTGAAAGACACTAATATTCAATTCGCGATTACGCCAACTCATCGATAATAATTGAGAATTCAATTTAAAGCAATTTTGCCACACGATTCTTGGTAAGTCGACAGCTTAATAGAAATGTATAATTTTTATGTTTTTTTGCAAAAAAAAAAATTCTCGCGCCTATTTTTTTTACCGATAATCATTATGATTGGGATAACATATAAAAGAATACTTTCCAATTTCTATTATTTTTAGCCAAATTATTTCATTATAAAAAAAAATACATATTAATAATCATTTTAAAAAATGTCTTATAAAAATAATTTTTAATAAAAAAATAAAAGAATAAATATTTAATACAATATTATTAACGTCAATTATTGACCACCAATTAGTTTAATTATAAAAAAATGTATTAAATTGAATTTTATTTTTTTTGTCTTTTAATTATAAATTAATCGATGTATCGATCATTTTTGCAGAAACATCTTTTTTGACTGACTGCGACACCGAATTCATAATGGACTCTGGGAAATATGCGCTCTACAGCAGCAGGATGTACGCCAATAAATCGTACACCACTTTTAAGTGGTGTTTGGAAGATTACAGCACGCTGTACAAGTATTATGCAAGTACCGTAACGTCGCCGCCATTCAAGATTGTTCAAACGGAAAAAGAATGTATATTAAAATTTCAACATTCGAACGCATCCGCATCCGTAGTGATATCTGTACCCACCGATGTCAAGCTTCTCACGGTTAAGGTGGACGTTTCGATAGTCGATGAATGGGATCGAAAAATGATAACTAAATCTGACATCGAGACTGGGCCTCTCATTCCGAACGGTATGAAAAATGTCCACTCATTTTATCTCACGCTGATACCCGGATCCGATTTATTGACGAAAAAGGAATACTTGCCTAACGACACTCTTACGATACTTTGCGAAATTACGATAATCGAAAGTGTAAACAATTCATCGATCGATACCGCTACGCAGGTACGATGTTTGGATAATAACGTTCGTGAAAAATTCGAAGAATTTTTCGGAGACGAATGTTTTTCCGACGTTACAATCTCTGTTGGGAATACGAAATTTCGAGCTCACAAAGTGATTCTCGCCGCGTCGAGTCCGGTTTACGAAGCGATGTTCAAAACATCGATGACCGAGCAAACGAACAATGAGGTTATAGTAAACGACGTAAAACCTGCGGACTTTGGGGCTTTTCTGAAATCCGTGTACACCGGTAGTATCGCTTCGGTGGAAAAGCACGTCGACTCGATTTTAATAGTCGCCGACAAATATCAAGTTACGGCGATAAAAAAATTGTGCGAAAAGTACATAATCGATCATCTCGATAGCGCCAACGCGATCCGATATCTTTCTTTGGGGCATTTTCATGGTTTCAAGAATTTGAAAAAATGCGCTCTCGCGGTGTTAATAAATTGGCGCACAGATCTCAGCGGTCGTCTGGATTTACAGACGTTATGCGAGTATCCCGAACTCGTTTCGGAGATATTTCAAAAAATGTCCGAATGCAACGCAATAACTATCGCAGGCAAGGAAATCCAAAAAAATTAGTTCATTGTCGGGCGATCCATAATTTATGAATACTGATAGTAATAATAACAATATATTATGATTATTGTTATATATTATTCATTATTATAATAATCGAGTTATTATTATTTTTCTTTCTCCTACTTTCGAGTTAAAAAAAATGAACTTAACATTGTTAATTTAATTTTTACTAACAACGTAACGTTGTTGCAACAAAAGCGAAACTTTGTTTAATTATGAGTTATAATGGTAATAAATGAAAAAAAAAATGCAACTCACGTATATACTGGTTGCTTCATTTTTGGCCCGAAACCTCGTTTTTCGTTAAAATTTTTCCAGGGATGAGAAAAAAAAAAATTCACCGCTTTTGCAGCGAATGCCACGCGTTTCCGTTAGGTTTTCGGAGAAAAAATCTCGATGAACTTCACACGATCGTGGGGTTGTCACTGAAACTGTTGGCGCGTCGCGGTGCTTACAACATGCGAACGGCACCTGCGCGTCTTTATGCGCTGCCAATGCCGACTACGCGGGTGAGGTACGCACGGCTAGCAGAATACATATTAATTAATACGAAAATTCAACTATCAATCGGAATTTTTTGTTCTTTTATTCTGAATTATCTCGATCGATTCTCGATAAAAAAATGTATTTTCCCGAGTTGCCGAAATAAAAAAAAATGCATCGTACAGTATTTACCAATTATCGAACACTAAATAATTAACAAAATGAATAAAAATTGAATAAATTTTTTAATAAATTTTTAAATATATAATTATTTAAATTTTAAATAATATATTATGAAAAAAAAATAATAATAACGAGTTTAAGTCCATTTTATATTTTTGTAAACGATTATTAAGGGAAAAGCCACGAAAAATTATGAAGTAATAATAATATTAATAAAAATTTACTTACGAATATGATGATTATTATTATTCAAATAAATCAATCGAATCAACAACTAAAAAAAAATTACAACTGTCGAATGAATTAATAACTATTATTCATTTTGAAGGAAGATTCCCTGACAACGTGGTTGTCAAGATGTTGTTGATAAATAAAAGAGGAGAACAGAGTTTGACAGAATCGGAGAAAGCTAAGACGTAATCCGTGCAAACATTTTTGAAATATATATATATTGTTTCTCAAAGAGTCTCGAATTTATTTAAGCCGAACGGATAAAAAGTTGCGACAATTTTTTTTAAATATTTTTTCGTGGATTATTAATCCATTAACTTCCCAAATCTTTTTATTCCTTTAATAATTAATGAAAAGTAAATACAGTTTTCCTGGTTTACTAACCGAAGGGCTAACGAAACGCTACGTAACTCAGGCGTGCAGCCGTTGCTTATCTGATTCGGATGGTTACGGCGATTATTTGGAGAAAACTATGTTAACGAACGAAATGAACGAAAAATATGTTAACATTGGATACGTATTTTTTATGGATTTTTTTTGGCTCGAGACTCAGACCCCTTCGACTGACAAGAAAACTATCGATTTCCCAGTGGAAACGCGAATGAGTTGTTATCATTATTGAATTTGGGGTTTTTATTTTTTTTTTATAATTTCGAACGATTTTTTTTTATTATTTATATTTGATTATTATTTGTATATGTCGTCCGGTATGATGGCGGTAAGTTATTATATGAATAATTTCATGTTTTCGCGCCTCGCGCGAGAGAGCGATCTATACGCGAAGCGTGTAGCGCGGGAGAGCATTGTTTTCGTCGAGGATTTTCGGCATCGCTACCGTCGACGAGTCATCGTCGACAGGAATTCTCTCGCGCGACAAAAATCCTCCGAACGAAGCTTTCGTCCGCGAAGCCTGAATCGCTATTGAGACAAAATGGTTCATCGAGGAAAACGAACATCATTTTTTCCGGCTGCGCCGTCTTTGATAATGTAATTACCGCGATAATGAGTAACGAGCAAAAAAATCATCTTCTCGGTTCTCGTAATACTCGGGGGCTGAGTACCGCTGAGAGACCCCATCACCAGTGGCGCTCGCGCGCGTCAATCAGCGTTGCGACGTTGCGCGACATTTTGAGCAGAGATTAGTAGGCAGATGCACAACGCTCGGCTTTTGGCCGTCCCCATTTGAGTGGCGCTAAATCTCTGTTTTGAGAAATAACCAAATTCCAAAAACGCTGAACATTCGCGAATTTCGCTAAAGAGAGAGTAAGGGACACGTTACTCGACACTTTCCGTTTAGTTTTCGAGCGAATTACATGTGAGATTCTCGATCGATTATCAACGCCTACGATTACAAATCGTAGACAATCGGTGAGTTATTTCGTCTGAGAGATTTAATAATATCGTTAGTTTAACTTGTTAAATCGTAAATTAATTCGAGTGTTTCATTTTTCGTGAATGTGTTACTGTCGCGGAAATAAAATGGTACTTTTGTTCGCGTCTTCTGAGTTCTATTATCTCCGTGAGAACGTTTCCGTTCTCGAAGTGGGGATTATATATATATATATTTTTTTTCGTAGACAGAGCCGCGGAACGTGTCATCTCGCCGAATGGTCGTATTTAGTGTATTCCAAGTGGCGAATTATTTTTCTGGTAATTTTTTTTTTATCCTTTTAATTTATGTCAGTAATAATTTTTTTTCTTTCAAATATTTTTGCTGATTATTTTTACTTTAGTTTTTATGGGACAAAAATATCAGCTAATAGTAATAAAATTAAAATTTTTTTGTTTCATTTTCGCAATTTTTTTTTTCGTTACGCACATTTTTTTTTGTGATAATAATTGCGATTGTACAAAAAAAAAAAAGAATTTTCAGTTGCTATTATTTTTTGCTGAATTTTCGGTTAACATGATCGATATATTAACGATTTGTACAGAAATATATTTCCGGACTGCGATATTGAATTAATTATGGAAACCGAGCACCGTGCGGTCTACAGCAGCAGGATGTACGCCGAGAAATCGTACACGAGTTTCAAGTGGTGTTTCGAAGATTACAGTACACTGCAAAATTTTTATGCAAAATCCGTAGACTCGCCGCATTTTAACATTTCTCAAACGGACCAAAAATGTTTATTGAAATTTCGACATTTAAATGGAATCGCATTTGTAACCGTATATATACCCAGCGACATCAAAAAATTTCACACGCTTAAGGTGAACGTTTCGATAATCGATGAAAGGGATCGAAAAATAGCAACTAAATCTTCCATCACGACTGGCCCTCTGGAGCCGAACGATCAAAGCTCGAATTACCAATCGTTTTCTTATGAACTGATATCCACGTATGATTTATTGACGAAAAAGGAATACTTGCCTAACGACACTCTTACGATACTTTGCGAAATTACGATAATCGAAAGTGTAAAAACATCATCGATCGATACCGCTACGCAGGTACGATGTTTGGATAATAACGTTCGTGAAAAATTCGAAGAATTTTTCGGAGACGAATGTTTTTCCGACGTTACAATCTCCGTCGGGGATACGAAATTTCGAGCTCACAAAGTGATTCTCGCCGCGTCGAGTCCGGTTTACGAAGCGATGTTCAAAACATCGATGACCGAGCAAACGAACAATGAGGTTATAATAAACGACGTAAAACCTGCGGACTTTGGGGCTTTTCTGAAATCCGTGTACACCGGTAGTATCGCTTCGGTGGAAAAGCACGTCGACTCGATTTTAATAATCGCCGACAAATATCAAGTTACGGCGATAAAAAATTTGTGCGAAAAGTACATAATCGATCATCTCGATAGCGCCAACGCGATCGGATATCTTTCTTTGGGGCATTTTCATGGTTTCAAGAATTTGAAAAAATGGGCTCTCGCGATGGTAATAAATTTTCGCAAAGATCTCAGCGGTCGGCCGGATTTTCAAACGTTATGCGCGTATCCCGAACTCGTTTCGGAGATATTCAAAAAAATTACCGAATACGACAAATAATCTATCGTAGTCAGTGAAGTAAAAAAAAAAAAACGCACGACGAGTTGAAGCGGTATAATCGCTGTATTATTATATTCTTCTTATTTTATTTTATACTTTCGAGTTGAAAAAAATTAACTTAATATTGTTTATTTTATTTATACTAACAACGTAACGTTTTTGCAGCAAAAGAGACATTTTGTTTAATTACGAATTATAATGGTAATTGAAGATAAAAAAAATTGCAACTCACGTGTACACCGGTTGCTTCATTTTTGTTCCGAAACATCGTGTTCGGTTAAAATTTTTCCAGGGATGAGAAAAAAAAATTCGTCGCTTTTGCAGCGAATCCCACGCGCTTCCGTTTAGTTTTCAGAGCAAAAATTGGGAATAACTTCACACGGTCGTGGGATTGTCATTGAAACTGTTGGCGCATCGCGGTGCGTAGAACACGCGAACGGCACCACTTTTCGCGCTGCCAATGCCGACGACGCGGGTGGGGTACGCACGGCTTGCAAAATACGTTTTAATTAATACAGAGATTTTCCTATCAAACGCAATTTTTTTTTTTTCGTTTTTTTTCGGTATCGTTAACGAAGTTTGCACAATGTTATCAGAATAGTGTTTTTTTTTTCTGTTCCGAAAAATACTCCATAAAAAATATGTATTTTTCGAATTATAGTAATTATTAAAAACTGAACGGTAACACCGAATTCGAGATATATAAAAAAAATGTGTAGAAATCAATTTATTTTCCCAACTGATCGAAAAAAAAAAAAAAAATAAACCGTTCAGTTTTTAAAAATTATTGAAAAATTAATAATCAAGCAAATTGATAATGCAATTTAATTAATTAGTAAAAAAATACGAATTATATGTAAAACGGAATAATAATAAATTTAAACCCTTTTTTTATCTTTATAATCGATATTTAAGCCAAGAAAACCCAAGAAAAATTATAAAATAATAATAATAAATTAATTATTAAATAACAATAATAATTATCACAATTTATTTTTTTACAATTTAATAAATAACTATCATTACTATATTTTTTCTATAATTTTTCGCGGATCCTCCATTGGGTTTCCTAATCCTCTTAATCCCCCAATAATCGTCCAAAAATAAATACTTTTATAAAAATGCTTTACAAACAGATGGATTATCGAAGCGCTATGAAACCCGTTCTCTGGATAATATTAGTGCGAAAGAATAAAAAAAAAATTCGTTTTCGCGTGATTCCCGAGTGCAGCTCGCGATAACGTACATTCGGTGATGCGTCCGACGATATTTGACCGATTGCCTCAATGGGAAAAAAAAAAGAAAAAACAGCTTAACGGAAAAATCCTCACGCTATTTCTCACGAAGCGCGATCTTTACTCGCGCGATCACTAAATTGCACTGGTCAAGTGGATCTCTCGACAACACGTCGGTCTCAGGAGGGATGAGAAACCCGACGGTGTGTTATCTTTTCATAGCTGCATGTGCGATCTGATACGCGGCGCCTCTATCACTTACACGACACCCTCCATCCCCTGGAAAAACCCGTAGTGCTTCGGTTTTGATGGATTTACTACTCTGCAAAGAGATTATTTATTGCTATATATCTATCTAAAGGAAAACTAAATTTATCAACGGCTCGTCCTCATTTTTCGTTGCGTCGCGTCAACTTCGCCGCGTTGTTAAGAAAAAAAAAAAAAAATAGAAAAAAAATAGTCACAGGTCGTGCGAACTTCGTAAATTGCGAGAGATAACATCTTTAAAATTAAGTTGCGTTGCTTTGCTTTAATTTTTTTTTTTTTGCTTACCTTTCGTTAAATGCATTTTTTCGACGTATATTATGATGGAAATGTTGCCGTTACGGTGTTATTGTTTCCGATGCTCCCGTCGAATAATAACAACGCGTTGCGTGATTCTTCGAATGGCGCATCACTGATATTATAGTGCAATGAGAGTTATAAAATATTCAAGACGTGGAATTAGCAATGTTTTGCCGGCAAACAACTTTGGCGCTCGGATAGAAAAAAATAACAGTCCCCATGCGTCCCATCCAATCCGTTGTCGCGGCTATTTTTGCGATTATTAAAAAAAAGCTCCACTTTTGCAAATGTTTTGTTTTTCGTTAATTTTTTTCTTTTTTATCTTTATTATTATTGATTTTGAGGGGAAATTCTTTTCTATAGAACGAGAAATACAATTTGAATTGTTGCCATTCAATTGTTATCGTTAAAATTTTTTATTTTTTATTTTTTTTGTTTTTCTCGGAAAAATATCATTTTCTACCACATAGCGCGTTGGACACCGGCGAGTTTGTTGTAATCCGCGAGATCGCGGAATATTATACGCGACAATCGCCAACGCACTACGGTTCCGTGTCCACGTGAGGTAATAGTGCAACGAGGTGTGAGTTGCCGCAACGCCGCTTGCCGCGGAATTTTATCCATTTCTTGGCACGCGAGTTCCTGCAAATGAAATTTCAAAATTAATCGAAAATTCTGTTACAACGAATTTTTTCAAAAAAATTATTCAGAACATTGACGTAGGAAAATTAATTTCATTATACAGAATTATGAAAATCATTATTATTATTTTATTATAAGAATTCTTGTAAAAAATTGTTTTCTTTAAGATTCTTAATAAATATACGAATTATAAATATCGAAAATTAGTAAAAATTGGAATATCTAATTTTTCATTTTTTTCAATTTATTATCAAATGCGTAATTTTAAAAGATGACATTTAATAAAAATGACGAAATGCATAAATGAATGAATTTAGCGCATAAGCAATTTCTACGATCGACCGAAATACAATTGCGTTTGGTAATGACTAATTGACGGAAGACATTTTTTTGATATTTTTTTATTTTTATTTTAATGGAACAAAAAAAATTCTTTTTTACGAAACAAGAGTCCGAAACTCACCCTAATTTCAGGAGGAAGTATATTATTTCTTTTCATCGATATGAGACGAACTCTCATCGTCGCATGTTCTTTGGCCATCCGTCGACGTTTTACATCGCGAACCATCCAATGGTTTACCCATTTGTTCGGATCCATTCCCGAAAGTACCTTCTTCGGTTTTTCCTCCACTGCGACAGCCTTCGTAGTTGCGTTTCTCACCTGCGTAATTTTATCAAATTTTATCAATTACGTTCCCGAATTTTGAGGTTAGGCTGTCGTAAAAATTGATCCGAATAGATTTTGCGAAGAGGACAGCGTGAGATTTTTCTCTCGATAACAAGAAAAATGCGTGTATTATCGTTTAAAGATTATTCAGTTACCGTGATCGATGCATTTGTAGAGTTTCGACACAACAACTTCGAAAGACCGGAGGATACGCGACCGAGAAACGCCATTTTTGTTGACGAACTGCCGACAGCTCCGAGAAAATTTGTTATTTCACGTAATATTCGATGTGTTCGCAATTAATTACGCAATGATAACTCTAATTTTTATTCTATATAGATGAAGAAACGTTTTTCGTCATCTTAAATGTATCGGAATCTTTGACATGAACTTTTCCAAATTTAAAATAAATCCGGCGTATTTTATTATCGAAATATCGATCGCTGGGACAGAAGGGCAGATTGCATTTGATTTAACGAGAAAAACAATAAGTTTTTAAACGAATTTCGGATGAAAAATAAACGATCGGTCAATTGTCATTCCGACAAACGTTTAGTCTTATATTTTTTTTATTTTCGTACGTAAAAGCTGTCATAAAACTTTATGAGACGAGCGTAAACTCGTTTTCGACTAAAATGTCAATAAACATCGAAAATAAAATATTAATATTCGTATACTACTCCGATTTTTACTCCGAAACAAACTTTCGAGGAAACATTATATTATCGAATTTGATGCCAAATTGAACTTCACGTTTCACGTGCAGCAGAAAAGAAGCGGTCGCCCCAGCAATTTCGTAATTATCGAAGCACTATCAATGTAATTACAAAACTAAGTAGATATTGATCCTCTTGACGATTTGCAACGTTTTTGCATATCGTACCTTTAAATCGCGATATCGAATATAAGCTAATCGTTTGGCCATTTGCTCCAATCAAATTTAATCGATATGGCAATGTAAAATACCCATTTTTGCGAAATTATCGTTGTCATTAACGTGCATATCTGAGATTTTAGATTATTTTACCCCCTCGTAGATCGCGAAAAAACCGAATCGTAAGACTACTCGTCTAGAAAAAAAAAATGATCAAAAGCACAAACGACGTGAAAATTAATTGTCAAACTAATTAAAAACGTAAAAAAACAATAAAAGAATCAACGAAAAAGCTACCAGAATTCCAAAAGGATAAAACACGATGTGGCATTAGTCGGATCGTCAAGCAATTTATGAAATCGTAAAATTCAAAATCGTTTCCACTGGTACTTTTTATTTGCCTTTCAATCGTTATAATCACTATGTATACGTAAATTATGTACAGTAAACTGTTGTTGCTGCAAAAAAAACCGATCGATGTAAGCGCTGTTTCATGAGAATCACGAAATTGCTATAAAAAAAAGAAAAAAAAAAAGAAATAACCACCGCAGTCGAGTAGAGAATATCCAAGTAACGAGGAGAAGTATTTTATCGTAGAAAATTAAAAAATTCCTTTTTTTCTCATAGTTCGTTAGTCTCCAATGATGTGGGCTATTGACGAGTTAAAAAAAAAAAAATAGCACCAGTTGTGTTTCCGATTGAAGATTCCGCGAGTAAAATTTTTTATTTTTTTTTTCAAGCCATCGTAACTTATCGCAGATATCGACGAAAAATCGATACCAATTGAGTTTCCATTCGAAAAATGCATGCATCGCGATAATTATGTAGAATTTTTTTTTTTTTCGAAGCTATCGAAGCTTTTTTTTTTAATTGCAAAGATCGACGAAAAGAAATCGGCGATACAGCGGACGATGAGCGAACGACAATAAATGTGTTCCATTAACGAATAAAAAATGGAAACACAGACGCAAAAAAAAAATACGAGACAATAATAATGAGATGTTTAATCGAGTATCGCAGATATAGGATTTATTATTTCCGTATAATAATTAGAAAATATAATTAAGCCGAGCTAAATTATGATGTTGTTGTTGTTGTTTTGTTGTTGTTGTTGTTGATGTACTTGTGAAACAGGTGTATATAATAGCTCGCGTATTTTGAGTCCTTTCTTCGTGCCGTTCGGAGGGAAAGTGTTAAAAAGTCGTATTTCTCAAAATTGGGAACAAAAAAGATGGAATTTTTTTGTCAATTTTTTTTTTTAAGATTTATTCCGCCTTTTTAAGTTATTCTTTCCTGCGAAATTCTTTGCGATGGAAAAAGTGTCGCAACAAACGTTTCGACAGATGCAACATACGAGTGATGAGGAAAAACGCGTTATCGTTGTATTCCCTACGCGTACGGATAACGATACGACGTTCTTCCTCGTCGGCCTCGTGTCGTCCGCCGCTATCGAACGATCGTTTCGTTTGTCGTTGCTGTAACCTCGTCGTAGAAATTGTACAGCTCGTTGTTGTTGTTGTTGTTGTGGTACAACGACACGACGATTGCGATGTCGTATCGTCGAGTATTGTATTTCGCTTTGGGTCCGTATGGCCAGAAGATAGAATACAAATTACATTCGCTACTATATGCCGGCTGCGTCCATCCGGCGTCGTCGGCGGCGGCTCGTCGATTGCGCGAAAACTGATTTTATTTCTTTTTCTGTGCCTTTTCGGCCGCCTTGGTAACCTTTCCGGACGCGTCCTTGAAGTTGACCGCCTTAATGACACCGACGGCAACGGTTTGACGCATGTCACGCACGGCGAAACGTCCGAGAGGTGGGAACTCCTGGAAAGCCTCGACGCACATAGGTTTGCTGGGCACCAAATTTACGATTGCAGCGTCACCAGATTTGATCGCCTTCGGGTTCTCCTCAGTCGTTTTTCCCGTACGACGGTCACACTTTTCTTTGATCTCCGCGAATTTGCAAGCGATGTGAGCCGTGTGGCAATCCAACACTGGCGTGTAGCCGTTGCTGATCTGACCCGGATGGTTCAGCACGATTACCTGTGGATAAACAATAACAAATATTTTTAGATATTTTTTCTTTCTTTTTCAGTTTATTTTTTTTTATTTTTTTTAATACTTGAAACTCAGACACCTTCGACCGTCAATGAATCTTTCGATTCTCCGGTGGAAACCGCGAATGAAGTTGAGTCGTTATCATCATCGAATCAAGATATTTTTTTTTTCTGTACAATTTCGATCAATTTTTTTAATAATTTAATTCGATATGCATTTTTTTTTTTTAATATCATACCAGACGATTGGGTATGAAATTTCGATGAAAAAAGTTTAATATTTGACTTTTTTGTGTATAAAAAAAAAATTATCGAAAATTATAATATTTGTTAATAAAAATTAATTTGATTTTTCTTTTTTTGCGTTCGCGAAATATACGATTGTAAATTCAACGAATTTGGAGAGAATTTTGAAAATTAAGTGGTATTTTTTTTTTAATTTTTATTTTGCTGACCTGAGCAGTGAAGTCAGCAGCGCCCTTCGGCGGGTTGTTCTTGGAGTCTCCAGCTACGTAACCACGACGCAATTCCTTGACGGAGACGTTCTTAACGTTGAAACCAACGTTGTCTCCGGGAACAGCCTCGACGAGAGCTTCGTGGTGCATCTCGACGGACTTAACTTCAGTGGTCAGACCAGCGGGTGCGAAGGTCACTACCATACCGGGCTTAAGGACACCGGTCTCGACACGGCCAACGGGTACCGTTCCAATACCGCCAATCTTGTATACGTCCTGTAAAAATTTTAATAATTGCAAAAAAATATTAATAAAATATTACGAAAAAATTATCGATTCAAAATTATATTTATCTCGTTGACGAATCAGACACCTTCTGCCGTCACAGAATCCAAAGATTCTCCGGTGGAAACCGCGAATGAAGTTTAAGTGGTATCATCATGTAATGTTTTTTTTGTGTTAATTCATTCAAATAATTGCAATTGCTACCAATATTGAGATAATTTCAGTTATTGCATATTCGAAAAAAAAAAATTATTCATATTTATTGCGATGTAAATCGTTAAAAATTTTTTTTTTTCAATTTTATACATTTTGCCCGAAGTTATTTCTTATATTCTCTATTTCCTCCAAAAAAAGTTAATAAATTATTCCTCGAAATATTAATCTCCGATCTAAAAAATTGTAAAGCAATTTTTTTAATTTTCTGTTTTTCCCGAAAAAAATTAATAAACCGTTCATATAGCCTATATAATTATTTTTAAAAAATTTTTTAAAGTTTGAAAAGGGTTTTTTTTGGAATTTTTAATACCTGGAGGGGAAGACGAAGGGCCTTGTCGGTGGGCCTGGAGGGTGGTAGGATAGCATCGAGGGCTTCGATGAGGCATTTGCCGTCGGCTTTGCCTTCTTTGCGCTCAACGGCCCATCCCTTGAACCACGGCATTTTGGAGGACGGCTCCAACATGTTGTCGCCGTGCCATCCGGAGATTGGTACGAACGCAACGGCTGCCGGATTGTAACCGATCTTCTTGATGTACGAAGATACTTCCTTCTTGATTTCCTCGAAACGAGACTCGGAGTATGGAGGTTCGGTGGAATCCATCTTGTTGACTCCGACGATGAGCTGTTTGACTCCAAGAGTGAAAGCGAGAAGCGCGTGTTCGCGGGTTTGTCCGTTCTTCGAGATACCAGCTTCGAATTCTCCGGTACCGGCGGCTACGATCAACACAGCGCAATCGGCCTGCGACGTTCCGGTAATCATGTTTTTGATGAAATCTCTGTGTCCCGGTGCGTCGATGATCGTTACGTAGTATTTCGCGGTCTCGAATTTCCACAGTGCGATATCGATGGTGATACCACGTTCACGTTCGGCCTTCAGCTTGTCCAATACCCACGCGTACTTGAAGGAACCTTTGCCCATCTAAATTCAAAAAATTCACATATTATTACCATTTATTCCCATTATTTTTTATTCCTCAACATTATTTTGTCGAAATAACAGCTGTTTTTGTGAGTGACAAAATTTCGAGTTTCGATTTTCGGGAAATTTTTTTTTTTAACATTAATAAAAATATTTTTCTATTTTTTTTTTCATAACTTTTGAAAATTGTTATGAAAAAATTGAAATTTGTAATTTTAATGACTGTTGATAATTGAAGAAAATTGTAAATCTCATTTTAAAATCAGTTATTTTTTTTTTGTTTTTTTTGTAAACAAAGTATCAAATTTGAATTAAATTTGAAGATTTTTTTTGTTAAGACACTCAGACGCATTCAACTGTCAATAGGCGTAGGCCTTCCAGTGGAAACCGCGAATGAAAAAAAATTTTATCATCATAGTGTCGACTTGTCGGGACGTTGGAAAAAAATTTACAAAAATTTTCTTTTTTACGAAATTTATAATTTTTTTTTTTTTTTTTTTTACTGACCTCCTGGGCTTCCTTCTCGAACTTCTCGATGGTACGTTTGTCGATACCACCGCATTTGTAGATCAAATGTCCGGTAGTGGTGGACTTGCCGGAGTCGACGTGTCCAATGACGACAATGTTAATATGAACCTTTTCCTTAGCCATGTTGTTTTTTTTGTTATATCAGTCTGGTTAAAAAACTGCAGAAATGAAAGATAAATTAATGAACAATTTTAAAAACAAACAAAAAAAAAAACGATAAAAACATCGAGGTGAGTCGATCGGCAAAATTTTGAGGTTAAGAAACGCGTGTCGAATTTTTTAAGTTTATTCAGGTTTTTTTTAAATTAAATTCATTCATTTACGCGGATTAATTCTCCATAATCGACGATTTATCAAAAATATTTTTCATTATTCCGATTTTTTTAGGTTAGGAATCGCGAGTTCAATTAATTCGCGAAATGCATTTTTTTTTAATCGTTTTTCCTGTCACTATCCTTCGTCACGATATTATTTCGAATTTTCGACAAATGAGATAATTATATCATTTTGATTGCGACGATATATCGTCTTTGTTCGTCGTCCACGTGGCGCGTTCACTTCGAACTTTCGAGAACGTTAGCCAGGGGCGGACGGCCGCCATTTTGTATGCCGAGAGGTTCACGGACGACCGAGCGACGACGAGACCCCTTGTTATATCCATGACGCTGCCCCGCGAGCAATACAAGATTTCGCGAGATATAAAAGATCGCACGACTTCGCGTTAGTATCGTTTCGCGATAAGCCGCTTACGCAACGGAAATTCATGAAGTATTTTTTTCAATAAGTTCATCGTCGTCGTCGTCGCGAATGAACTACGGTCGCGCATGTCGGCGTTTCATTCGGCGAAGCCGATGGATCGAACGAAATTGCGGCTTCCCGGAACCGCGGGGCGGGGAAGAAAGGACAAGATGCGGCATTTCCGTTTTTTCTTTTTTTTTTCCAATAAAAAAATGTACGAAAACTCTCGAGATAAAAAAAAAGAATTATCGAGAGAGTTAAAAAAAAAAACAATTTTTACGAATTCCGAAACTCCGATCCGTTATGCATTTGTTATTATCGAAATAATGAAGTTTGAAAAAAAAAAAAGACTGAAATCATCGGATGACGTATTGTTGCATCAATGTATGATTTTTATCATTGCGCGATATCGTGTAAAAAACCAATGAACGACTCATCCATACGGAACCACGTAGCGGTGATGCACTCGTTCGGAAGAATTTCGTTTATTAGCAGCCCGCGGACAATGAAAAAAAACCCGTGACGATAAAAAAGAATGAAATTTATTCGCACTGGTTTGGATTTTTGGTTATTTTTTCGTATTCGCGAAATGTTATCTCGACTAAAGATGGATCGAAGAGAGCTTTGTGGGAGGTGGAAGAGCAGTGGCCCGGAGGGACCGGTGTACATTATCGAGCGGCCCCTCGCGTTCACCCGCTTGCTTCGATAAAAGCCACGATTTTTTTAACCCCAAAAAAATTATTCGTTTTTTTACGAAGCGAAGCACAGATCTTTTTTATTCGAGCACAATTATGATTAATTTCCGATTAATTCACGCGAACTTTAATTCTCCCGAAGACTTTTAATCGCGTAATTTTTTTTTAAGGCCGATTAATTTATTTAAAATATCTTTTATAATTGTTTTTAATCACTTTTAGGATATTTCGAGGTAAACTTTTCACGACTTTGGTTTATAATAATCACGGAGGACTCTGACAACCGTGCCGAGTCGGCCATACTGCATCCGGTTGGTCGAAGTTTCGTTCGCCCGGACACAGCCTGCTACGAACATCGATAAAAATCCATTATCGAGAGAGCTCCGTCATTCGTTTATTCTCCCGTTAAACAAAGAAAAAAAAATCGAAAATCTTTATCCAATTTTGAAGAATGAAAAAAAAAAACAGTGTCGAAGAATAACCGTAGTTTCTCGCGAACCTCGTGCCCGATACGTTTTAACACACGAAAAGTCCAGCCGGCTGAACCATGCGTTGAACTTTTTTCTACGTCGATTTAACACCGTTAAATTGAATATTATCGTAAAACTTTTGTCACAGCACAATTCCTCGTATTTAGCGTAACTTTATTTTCGATACCTGACAGCCGATGGAATCACCTCGATAGTTTAATATTTGGATTATTCTTCCTTGCGCGAGTAGCACGCACAACCACTCACCTCCAGATGCCACGACAGAAAGAGATCGCCCAAATGAAGTGACATGCGCATACGGCTTCCCGGCTGTAGCCTCGAACCCAGCGACTTTCCTATATCGATCATTCGCACCTCCGTCGGCATACTCGCTTCAATAACGTGCAAAACAATTGCAGCAATGTCGAAAATTATACGAAACAAAACTAGCAATGACAATGAATCGTTAATGTGTTTGTCAAAAAAATTTTATTGCGAAACAATATGTAGAAACGTTGTTGCAGTTGAAGTCTTCGGGTGACAACGTCTGGGTTCGAGACTAGAGTTACGCAGCAACACAGGAGTGCCTGTCCTCGTATATATATAACATATAGCGGTAGTTCCATGTGCACTCGGCGGCAGCACACTTATATGTGTGTTTTCACAGTCGTCTGCCAAGAGGCAGCGTTTTACATCCCGAGAGGAGAGTGAGAAAGATCTTCTCTCGGGATCGGCCACATCGAGTTCAATGGTATGACCCTGAAATTATCGAATTGCTTGAAAGAATAAACATACGAAAAAAATGTATCGCTTTTTCCGAATAAATGAGATTTCAATTGTCGCATATATTTATTTAAATGTTCATCCGCGTTGAATGGAACGAGAGAATTTTGGAGGCGAGGGCTGCACCTGTCTGGCTGTCTGACATGAATATTCGATTTGTTGAAATAACCAAAGACTAGCCGCCCCTCGCGCAATATAACAATTAGCGAAGCTCGCCAACGTAGACTCGTCGTTGTTTGATGTCTCACACGATCGGGGAGAATCCCCCCACTACCCCCTCTCCCTATCTAGCGAGCTTTGTCACTGATTTCCTATGTATTTTAATCTCTATTCTTGGGGTACTCGGAGGAATGTAGCGTGTAGGTACTGTGCACCCACGTTATATATCGCGTACACGATAGACGAGCGGTGCGATGGTGCATTGCCCGGGCACTTTTTGGCCATGAATAATGTTTCTATTAAAGGCGTGCGTTTTTTTTCATTCATAACCTACAAAGTACGAAATAAAATACGAAAATAATACCCATGAAAAAAATGTTTAATAAATTAACCTTCGTATCGTTTATTTCCCGCGATGATTAATCAAATCACTGGAAAAAACCCCTTTTTCCCCATAAATTATAAAAATAATTCGCGTAAAAAAAAAGTTTTGTAAATTTCATATTTCGTAAAATAATTTATTAAATGAATGAAAAAACACAAATTAAGATAATATACGTCCACATAGCTGCAGATTGATCGAAAGTTTCATCATTTTTTTATCTTTTTGTATTTCGATAAACATTATTTTTTTACCCATTAATTAACGATCATAAAATTTATCTCATTACCACAAATATTAAAAGGCGACTTTTTTTTTATGGTGCATTGACCTCTTAACATTGAATAAAATTTTCTCGAAAGCGATCGTAAGGAAGATAATTCGAGTTTCGGAAGAGCGAAGAATTTTCTTTGGTGTCGAAAAACGCTTCGAGTTTTTTTCGAAGGATCTCTATATCTATCCGTTGTTCGAGTGCTTTCTCTATGCTCTCTCTACTCTGCTACGGTTCGCGAGACCGAAGAATGCAGGTATTTAATGGAGTATAGAGCAGAGGCGGACGGTGGAAACACGAAATTGGTTTAAGGCCTTTGGGGGCTTAACGGTACCCCGTACGGCTCTGCCCTTCTAACTAACCATGAGATTTCTTGCTTCTCCCGTGTGCTACAGAGGCTTACGCCGGCCTATCTGCTTGCGAGTAACAATAGCTTCGTCATAGGAAGGGTAGTAAAAGATCGCGGCAATACTACGAGATATTTCTGAGAAACACAACGGATCGATACTGTAGCATTGATCGTCGGCAACTCTAATATATATGCCGCATTTCATAAAAAAAAGTAAAACATCTTACGAAATATTCCGAAAGCATTTTTTATTGGTTATGTGACATCGTGTGTTCCCCGCGATCGTTCGAATGTTGAAAAATTCAAATATCACGATGAATGTAAAAAAATATAATCGAAATGTATGTAAAAACACGAAAAAATCCGAATTTACACAAATGCACATCGGATAATGTACGATAAATGACGATATCGCAATATTATTTCACGATGTTTCGCAACATGGAAGTTTTAATGCTTTTTCAGAAGGGTTTCTGTTTTGCATGTTCCGAATGGATTTAATTGATTTGCACTTGTTGCGTTTGCGACTCGGGTGACAAAGCCTGTTATGAATGTGACGCAAACAGTGGGAGGGGGAAAGGGGTTCACACGATTGGCTTCGTCATCTTAAGATGCTTAACGATACGACGATTTACGTATTATGTCGTCACATTCTCGGGGATTCTAAGCTTCGCGTAGATCGGTGAATGTGACTGAGTTGGCGCTTTACTCTCTCCGATCGTTCGCGTTATGGCTGACTGCTGACACGTACCACGGAAATGAATTTTAATTCATGGATTCACCCCATTAGTATTAATACGGAGCGACGAGCGTTGAAAAATGGCAACGCTGCTTTCGATGGCATTTCGCGATGTTCCGCAATATCTCTTGGTATCCCATTACAACCAGGAAGTTCGTTACTATCCTCGCTATTGATCAATCCTCTTATAGCCTCTAAGACACTTTACAAAATCGGCGTCGAAATGTTGCGCAAGCGAAACGACGAAATATCGTTAATAATTTAAATAAGAAAACTAATTGTATTTGTCATTCATAACTTTGCCGATATTATTGTTATTACGTTTCGTAAAAATTCTATCGAACGTTGATAGTTCTCTGCCGTTTTATCGCTCGTAGATGGCGCTCGCTGCTCGATACGATGAAAGAATTCACCGGTCTACGCGGCCGATTAAAAGACGTTCTATTTTATGTTCTGTCGATTATATACGAGTTGTCGTGACAAAAACTGATAATCTCATTGATTATTTTGTAATAATGATAATGATAATAAATATTTGAATTTAATAAATAATACGAGTTTTTTGGCGGATTTTATATGACCAATTTGTGGTGATAACTTTATCCGGTTAATTCGGGATTTTCGAGTGCAATTAACGAAATAATCTGTAAATAGAATAGTATAAACATTTATGTAATCAGCGGTTAAGTGACGTATATAATCCTATAAACGTATTATATAAATGTAGCAATTATTTTTTTGCAATTATTGTTGAAATAAAACCTTTTCCGTGCTTCGCAACGGTTGAATGTTTTTTTTTACTTCTTTGTTTTCGAATTGTATATTTTCGAAATGATGCTTCTTTTTTTACGCCGATCAGCGAAACAAAACGCGAATCAGAAAAAATAAAAATCTCGATACTCAATGACATTATTATTATCGTAAAAAAATTCATTATTCACTACTTTTTTATAACAGCGACCGGATGACGAATTTCGTGTATTGTTATTATTATATGGCATAATAATAATGACATTATTATTAGCAAGAGAAACGCAATTTTTTTTCGCTTATTTCTTCGGTACGATGCCGGTACCTCTTTTGAATAATGGTAAATTAAAACTCTGAAAAAATTTACGAACAAATAATGAACGCAAATCCTATCAATTTAAAAAGACTTACTGTATAACGGTGCTGCGGCAAATCCGGGCGTAGAGTGGCTAAAAATTAATTAACGAACAACAAATATTTTTTTTTTTTAATTACACAACATTATAGACTTTATATTAAAATTTTTTTATCGGGGAAAACTTTTACCGGGTATACAGTACCTTCGTGTAGAGGGCATTAGCAAGTTTTTCCTCTTTTTTTTTTTTTAGGGTAAATCATGCAATTATTCATCAGATGGTTTGTTTTTTATATATTTGTATTATCATTCATATTTACAAAAGGTCGTTCATTAATCGTTAATATTCATTATCCATAATCGTTAATATATTATAACTTTATTCCTGAGTGACCATTCATCATAAGACTCTATTATTTTTTTTTCTTCTTCTTTTCTTCGACTTTGTCACGTCGCACACGAGGTATGCAGAAATGAGAAAGTACATCGAGTTTATTCAAGAATCTTCGTATCTTTTTTTTTTCACGTTTCCTGATTTTTTTTTTTTTTTTTACGATCAGCAGAATCGATGCTGGCAGCAGGAAGATGGGGACTCGAGGTAACATGAAAAAATTAACACTAATTGAATAACAATTAAAAAAAAATAAAAATAAAAAAATTATCCCAAGTCGATTATAGTACGTCAGCGATACATCGAATATCGCGAAATAACTAAATTTCTCAATTACGTTGCCTATTATTTATCTCTTTTTTCTCCTAATTCGTCTCGCCGATATTCTATATTTCTCGTTTTTTTCCCGTGTTCTGGTCGATTAAAAATCATCTAATCGAACAATCTCGTGTAAAGGTCACAGTTAAACGTTACGCAAAGATGGCCGTTCGCGGGTTATTATTTCCGCACCTTCGATCTTATCGTTTTATTAAAGATGCTTTTGTCATGTTATATCGTCAAAATGAATAAGTATCACAAGTACATGAGCTTATTTTTCGTTTTTTTTTTAAATAAAAATTTTCTTCACGAGTATACAAGGTACATAATAATTTTTTTAATAAATCGTATTTTGTTTGTCATGTATCGGTTTTCTTTTTGTTTTTTAATTTTTTTTTGTTCGTCTTCTCTTTCATTTTTTTTCTTTTCATCTCATCTGACGTTAATAATCGTATGATAAAACTATAGGTATAATAATAGTCGTTTACAGGTATTGGTAGTGATGACCAAAATGCCTACGCGCCTATCTACGTCTTGATATGGAATGCGGTAGTGTTGTTATAACGAATACTTAACGACAATCTCTACAACGACCATAATTCGATGGCGATGATAAGAATATAAGTTTTCTTACTTTTTTTCTTTCTCCGTTAATTTTTTTTTTTTTTCGTCATACAACGCACACGCCACGTCCTGATATGGGAAAATTCGTATCTCAACGATTACTTTTCAAAAATGAATAATTCAATATAAAAAAAATATTTTTTTTTCTTCGTATAATGTACGACAAAATTCGGGGAGAAAAATTATTAAAATAATAATAATGATATTATTAATAATTTACTATTGTTATTATGTAATTTTATTTTATTTTCTCAAATTTCGTCGTAAATTTGCAAAACAGCTGTCGAATTTTTAGAGACGGAAAAAAAATCGAATTTTCGAAGAGTAATTATAGAAATATTTATTTTCCCATTTAAAAAATGATCTTTCGATGAATCGGCTTTCGTCGTATTTATTGGTACACCTCTTCGTCTCGTTTCTCGTGAATTTTTATCTCACTTTCGTTTTGTTTGTTCATTTTTCGAGCTGTAATTCGAAATAATTGTTGTATTTTTTTTTTTTTTTTTCGAAAATGGCCGAAATTTTTTGAGATTTTTTTATCGCACGATTACTTAAATGAAAGTTGAAACATTTATGCGCCACCCTGTTAATTGCGGCTATTGCCGCTCTTTCGCTTTTTCAATTAATAAGGAAGACATTGAAACTTCTATCGTTGGCACGGTGGCTGCGTTTATCGATGAATTTTTTTTTTTTAATTTTTGGCAATCTTTTTAATGAACGATGTTTAATGAATTTGAAAAAATGACAATAAAAAAATGCTGCTGCTGACACACCGGTGGGCATCGAATGCACATTGCGTCTTTATATTTGACAATTACGGATTTTTTTTTTTTTTTTCGTCATCGTCGAGAGATTTTTTTCGAGCCAATCGAAGTTATGATTAGGCATATGCATCTATATATATATTTTGTATATATATATATCGATTGAGACACATTCAAACCACGCGTTTCGTAAATAGAAAAAAAAATGAGATGAATTATTCGCACTATTAATCGCTCTCTGCAATAATTATTTACAAAATTCTCGTAATCCATTATTTTTTTTTTTTTCGAGTGTACATCGCGCGTAATACAATATACGGTGTCGTGTGTTTTTGTGTGTTGTCGATTTTTTTTCTCTCTCATTTTTTCACGTTTTTTAACATTAATAAACTTTTCTCAATAAAATCAATATCACATAATTAATATATATTAATAATTATAATTTAGATTGGAAATATCGTTTTTTTTTCTTTTTTTTTTTTGGTGCAACATACACCGAAGATTTCGATGAGTCCCATTCGCGGTTTTATTTCGCAGGCAACGATAAAATTTCGCAATTTTTTTCATTTTTTTATTAATAAATTTTTTGACTCATCAGCATTTTAATACCACCGGAAATAATCATAATATACACTATAAGAAGGGTGGACATGTCTTTGTTTTGTTTTTTCTTTTTCTGCGACGTGAAATTTTACATTTTTTATTTCGTGATTTTTAGCGTCGTTAGTTCGTCGAGTTACAAAACGATCTCTCATGGGGCACAGTGGTTTTTCGCGCCGTGCAATCGTCTTTATTTTTTTTTACTTCTTTCTTTTCATTTCGTCTTATTTCTCCTATACGCGCGTTGCATATTTTTTTCCTCAGCGTCAAATGATCTTTCGTGATCTTAATTTTTTGTTTTTATATCGATTTTTTTTTCCTTAGCAAATTTTTGTCTATCTAATATTTTTTCGTCAATCTAACAATCGAACATTGAGGGAAATTTTTTTTTTTTTCTTTTTTTTTTTCACTAAATTCAATTTTACAACGAAGAAGAGTTATGGAGAGAAAAGAAAAAATTAATTATTCATAACGTTTACGGTTAGGTGTGTCTCTCGCACGGTCGGCACGTTACTCTCGCGCACTTCGAAGTATTCTCGCCGGTAATTGCAAGTTTTTTTTTTTTTCATTTTTTTTTCCATCATTTTTACGTCGATAATTTTTACATACAAGTACAATGACCATTCACGTTATTTTTTGTGGTTTTTTTTTTCGTTATCTATTAAAAATCCGATCTGTGCTATACGCAGACAGATTTCGCTACGTAAGGCTTATTAATCACATACACACTCACGCGAAACGAAAAACGAAAAATACACACACAGTTTTTTGTTTTTTTTTTTTTTTCTTTCTTTTTTATACCATCTATACGCGCGAATCATATCGCGTAAAATTATTAATCTCATCGTTGAATCTTCGTGATTGGTGTTAAACGAGTTTGTCTCGTTTTTTTTTTTTTTTTTTTTTTTTTTACGTGTACGCGAATCCTCCAGTGGAACAATGAATATTTGTATTAAGCGATCTTTGTTTTTTTTTTCTTCTCGTTCGCGATGAAAAAAATGTTCCGTTATTTGGCGCACTGGTTGTCTTTTATTCCGTCGAGTGATTACGAGAGACCGGAAATATGACGTATATTCCAATGGATTAACAATTCGTTTTATTTTTATAAATTCTAAGTGTTTACACGAGGGAATCCTAAATTAAGATGGCAGTAGAGTAATGTTTGTGGTACCTTAATGTTAAAGCGTAATGACTTCCACAATGGTTCGTTACACATTATAAAAAAAAAAAAAAAAATTAGATTTTTTCAAAAGCAAAATAAATATTCTTATTTAATATTTCCTTTACGCACTTCCCAGTGAAATTTTAATCATTTTTATTTGTTGAAAACATTGAAAAAGCAAATTAGTTGCAAGTACTGTGTTTTTATTGTTTATCGATCGAATGAAATACGATAGGCAATCGAAATAATGGGAAAGCAGCAATAATGTTTTTTTACGTATTTTTTTTTATCTCAGATCGATTATACAAATAAATAAATACAACAACAACAATAATAATAACAATAATAAATCGTTTTTAATTATTATTTAATTTATTGATTCATCTGTGCTTTCAGAATAATAAAATTTTATCGGAATTTTCAGTCGAAATTCATTAAAAAATCGGTGGAATTATTAAAAAAAAAAAATTTTAATTGACAAAGATGAATCCTTGTTAAGTCGTTACGCGATCCCACTGAGGTAGAACCGTTCACCGTAAATCGGTGTTTTCACTTAAATATATTTCTTAAAATTTAAAAACTCCCCAATTGTCATCGTTGCAAAGTTCGTGAAAATTTGCATGAATATCATGCAAAAAGGTATGCAGACGCATGAAAATTGTATTCCGGAACTTGTCTCAAGTATCGTAAATCGTTCAAATCACTCGACAATTTTTAATATACCGTCTATAGTCTAATATCGGTAAATTATTCCCCCACTCCTCCCTTTTTTTATTTTTTTCATTCTAAATTCTTTACGAAAATTCAAACCTATTTTCTTCAAATAAATTAACTTTTTTGTGATGTTTTTTTTTAATAATTAAAATGCAGTTATGACGATTTAAGGGAAAAGCGCGGGGCGGCAGCAATGGATTATCCGATAGAAAATCGATTTATGTTTTTATGGATACGACAAATGTTGGGAAAGATTTTTGGGTCGAAAAATCATTGGATTGTGCTGTGAAAACCCGTTTTCGAAGTATTTTTTTAATTTTTTTTTTCTCATCATGGATTTTATTTTTTTTCGCGCAAAGTTACTTTTACGACACGACATTATAAAGAACAATCGGATTTTTCGATAGTTCCTTCGACTTCTCGAATATAAATTTCTCTTTCACCCCCTCTCCTCCCCCCTTCCGTCGTGTTTATAATAATTATTATTATTATCAAGCGATTATTTATCGTTAATCGCGAAGCACGTTTAAAATTACCGTTCGAAGTTTTGGTGCGGGTAGTGCGTTGTGTGTGAGTGAGTGGTGTGTGTGAAGCGAAGAGTCGGAAGCAGCAATGTCGGATGGTAGTTTAACTTGGTCCCGAGCCATGAGTGAGAGTCGCGTCTTATTCAATTCTTTTTTTCATTTTTTTTCTTTTTCATCGTTCTATAATAATTTTTTTTCACTTCAATATCTCAATCTTCCCTTTTCATTTTTTCCGACTGGAACGCTGTCACAGATTTTATTCTTTTTAACATTTGTTTTTTTTTTTTTCGATTTATTTTTTAAAATGTTTGTCTTTCCGTTTTCTCTCCGTCTCATCTATATTCTTCACGTTAATAAATTCCCTCATCGAATTATTCATCTTTGCTAACTACTAAAAACTACGACGTTGTTATTTTTTTTTTTACTTATTTTCGTTTATATAACTATTTATATTCGTGCGAAACATTGGGATTTTTTTTGTTCTTTTTTTTTCCTTTCTTCTGGCAGTATTTACAGTGTGCGGAAGTTCCTCGCCCCGGCATCGAGTTTTTTTTTTCGGATACGAAACGATCATTTTGGCATCACGAGGAAATCGTTTTGACGATCTCTTTTTTTTTCTTTTTACTCGATTTTTTTTTAGAAGACAACTGATACGCGAATTCGGGGGGAAAACAATATCGCGATCGCCGGCCGTTGGCTCGTTCAATCCTATACACCTAAGCGCTATATTCCGTCAATTATCGTTGAGTTTATGTTTTGCTATTACTAATATATTTACATTACAAGCACAATAATTGTAATTGAGATAACTAGAGAGCGGTTTGTCCGTCGATCTTCGAAAAATTCTTCTTTGATGTTTGCGTTTTCGTGTTATTTTTTTATCGACAACGATACAGTTTTATTCTTTCGTATCCGTTGGCGAGAAATTTACCGAGAAACGCTGCGCGAAATTTTGTTACACCGATTTTTTTTTTTTATGAAAGATATTTTTTTATAAGAAATTCTTTCGTAAAAAAAAACATCGTTGGCTATTTTTTGTTTCGAAATACGTTTTACTTTTTAGAAATGTGTTTCGTTACATTTCCGGCCAAAAGTGCGATTGCGAGAAAATTTCGAAGAATTCCCAATGGGATAAAATTTTTTTAAAAGGGTCAAATATACGAAAAATGCTGCGAACTTTAGTTTTGTGTAATAAAAACGCCAAAAAACTATTAACAAATCCGAAGAAACGTTAATTGTTCAACGAATCAAACGGTAACTTAACTTTTTTTCAGCCGAAATTAATTCGTTTCTGAATAATTCGGTAAATTTTTTTTTTTAATTATTTGTTAATCTCTTTTTGGAATTATTATTATGGAAAAACAATGTTCTTAAGACCTTTTATACGGCAGAAATTTTTCAGATTCTTATTCCATTGGGAAGTATTCACAATTCTCTTGGGATCGCATTTTAGGCAGAGAATTTAACGATACGCTGTCCTTAAGACTTAATTTTCTTGATTTTTTCCGCTGCGTTCATCGGTAAAAAAAATCTCTTAAATACGCTTCGAAATACACTTCGATAATCGTATTTACAGAAGAAGAACAATCATGTAATTGAGATATTTCGTTCGCGGCTGTCCGTTGATCTTCGTTCCATTTTCATCGCCATTCTCGCTGGCAGTGTCGTTCTTAGCTTCGACAATAGTTGCGAGACGATCGACCGATCCGGCGCCGGCATCGCCGCTATCGCGATTGTTCGACGGATCGCTATCGATCGTGTCGTCGGAATCGACGTCGATGGAGCGATTGTTAACGTGAATCTTCACCACAGCGTCGACGGGATATTTCGTTCCTTCACTCGACGATGAGGTCGTTTGGCACGAACCGTTCGTACCGAATCTCGCGGCAAAATTATTCTCGCACTTCGCACAGACCGAACCTTCGACGCTCGTCGTTTCCTCCTCGGCGGACATCTGACATCGGAAACATATCAGATCGCCGTCATCCTGATCGCTGGACAAGTTGCAATGAGCGCAACGCTGCGACAGACCGTTGCTGCCGTTGCACAGTGCACACGGAGGACTATCCTCCGATTCCTCCAGATAATCCGGATCCTCGGATGCATCCTCGTCTTGTTCCTGACAAGTGACTTCGTGGCATCTCGGCGAACGATCAGCCACTTGAACGGGACTCCTGTAAAGAATTTCCATTTGAAAAAAGAAATTTTGAAGCAAATTTACGAGTCGTCTTTAAAGTATAAGGTGTAAGGTGTAAAGTGTACGGTGTAAGGTGTAAGGTGTAAGGTGTAAGGTGTAAGGTGTAAGGTGTAAAGTGTACGGTGTAAGGTGTAAGGTGTAAGGTGTAAGGTGTAAGGTGTAAGGTGTAAGGTGTAAGGTGTAAGGTGTAAGGTGTAAGGTGTAAGGTGTAAGGTGTAAGGTGTAAGGTGTAAGGTGTAAGGTGTAAGGTGTAAGGTGTAAGGTGTAAGGTGTTAGGTGTAAAGTGCAAAGTGTAAAGTGTAAAGTATAAAGTATAAAATATAAAGTATAAAATATAAAATATACGGAAATTTTGGATTACCTCGCCTCGTGAAGTCGTTCCTGAGGCCTCTTCCCGCTTTTCGCATCCTGTCCCTCATCCTCGCGTTCCCTTCTGCACCAACTTCGTTGATCGACGTCGTGATATCTCGGGGATCGATCTCCTTGCACAGGACTCTTGTAAGGGATTCCAGGGCTCCTTGTGTCGTGATGCCTCTGCTCCTGATCCTGTCGACTTCCGGTACCAACGACCAGAGTCGTCGGTATACTTTTCGATCTTTTCTCCCGATGATCGCCACCCTCGTCTCTGAAATAACGCGGCGAACCTTCCATCTTCATAGGGCTCTTCAGAACGGAAGTGATAACGCTGCCTCGTCGTTCTTGTTGTTGCTGTTGTCTCATTCCGCCGCTACCGGTTTTGTTATCCCGATCGATTCTTTCCTCGACAAATCGGCCGTAATGACTCGGCGTCTGAGGTCTGTAAGTACACGTCTTCGATCTCAGATCGCACTCGTTGCAGAGCAACAAATTCGATTTGCTTCCCGGTTGCGAACTGTAACCGTTGCAAGTGCCGTAATATTTTTCATCCTCGGCGTCGTCGCTTTCGAACAAATGTTGACTGAGGCTACCGATCGATTTCGTATCGCTCGATCGGCCGTCAACTCTGCCGGATCCCAAATAGCTTCGCGTCTCGACGATCTCGTCGTCGTTACCGATTTGTTCCTCGTCACCGGCCGCTAAACCCGACGTCGTTGCCACCGAATCGTCCAAAGGATAAGAAACCGATTCGTCGTCGAGATATCGGCGGACGTGTTCCATTTTACTCTTGCCGCGCTCCACGCGCGGCCTTATTTCTCGTTAAATGAAGCTTTCGCGATTTCTCTCGTTGTCCTCGATACTCGATGTCGAACTTGCGCCGCATATCTGCATCTCGATTTCCGCCAATCTGTGCTCAACGTCCCACTGTTGCTGATTAAGCTTTACGCTCATCGCGGCATTTTCGGTCTCGAGACCGACGAGACGTTCGCGGAGACGCTTTATCTCTGCTAACAGAGCCTCGTGAGTCCCAAGAAGTGGAGTCGCACCCTCCGATACCAGTTGCGTCATACTGTTGCACGTCATACCTGAAAAATTAAGGAACAAAATTTATATTGATATAAAAAAAAAATTAATCAGTTGGGTGATTAATTGGTTGACTAATAAAAATTTAACCTGAAATGGAGCGGATAAGGTAAAAAAAAAATAAAGGTAATAATAATAATAATAATATTTTATTTTTATGATAAAAAAAATAATCATAATTATAAAAATGTTTAATTATATTAATAGTATGTAATGATTGAAGTTGTTAAAAAAAAACAAATGAATTATTCCAAGAAACCAAGAAACAAAAAAAAAAGAATCCGAAGTTAAGGATTCTTCAAGTATTTTTCTCAACTTTTGATGACGCAATTTTTTTTTTTTCATTGCGTAAAATAAAATCGTGTTATGGCCGATTTTTTATTATCGGCGATTTTCATTTATCGATGGGCATCGCGCAGCCGTTTATTGCGGATTATTAAACAGGTACTGTACACAAAAATTGATAAAATGCCGCGTATAGAGAGATTAAACGATTTTTTAACGATTTTCGTAACGGGGAGTTCGTGCAAATATTCGGGAATTAACGATTTCTAGAGGCGCCAAATTATGCTGTAACAATCGAATCTTTTATCGGAGGGAACCTTCGATCGTTTGTATCCGATCGGGTTTTACTGCGACGTTTGCCCTTTGTTATCTGCCTTTAACGATGCACCGACGAGAAACACTCGATTTCGTTTAATCAACAGAGAAACCGGTAGATCAGGTGCCTTGAACTATGGGGAGGAAGCAATAGGGCCACCAATCGCACCCGCGGGACCATTAATAGTCCACAAGGGCACCCGGGCACATGCTTCCTCCAAGATTAAGGAGACAGCTATAGTCGTTACTTCTCGACGAATCGATACAATCCCCCCCTCCCTTTTCCTTGTACACTGGTTGCAGAAAACATCGCGTATAAATTTTCTTCGTAAAAATAAATATAAATCGACAGGCAGACAACCACACTGCAGATATATTTTTCTCAGATAATACTGGAAGCTCTTAAATATCGGCTGTTTACGATACCAGGTGATGACATTGCAGTCCTTTACGCTACGAGAAGATTCCTCTAATGAGATTCCAATCACCAGAAGATCACCTATTTTTCCGTTTCAGAACCTAATTTTCGCGTATTGTAGCCATCGGCTGGAGACGTAAGACATGTCTTCGGTATGTTTGGTTGCCTTCTGGAGCACTTAAAGTGCTTTGATTAGCTGTGAATCTGATGTCTTAAGCCGTTTTTGCCATTTTTGTTTTCCGATTGCGTGCTGAGATCATTGGTTGCGATAGGTTTGCAATACTCAGGGAGCTATTCGACGAAAAGCGGATTGACGCCTACATGGGTTGACATGAGTGATCCAAACTGTAGAACGCCTAATTATCGGTCCCAATCCTAGAAACGCAGCCCGTATCTGCTCAGAAACAAACACTGGAGGCACTGCTGATCACGAGGGATCAAACAGTGTGCTTTACAGACGGCAGGCATTTGAAACCGACGCCTCGAAAGAGGCGCCCAAATAGCGCCCTATAAAGACCAATTCCGGTATCTTTGCATTGGAGGATTTCCTCAATAACAGTGTTTCGGACGTCGTGGTTAGCATCGACCCAAAGCGCACCCTTAAGCGTTCGCTTATGTCTGATTGAGGATCCGCAACACTGCAACGAGTATCGTCTTTACCTCGAAAGCCGAATTCGGCATAAAGCTCGAGGAGCTCATAATTTTGGAAAAAAAGGGTCCAATCCTCACTTCGATGGCGTTACGCAACGACTATCGTCTTTATTTGGAAAGCCGAATTCGGCATAAAGTACGAGGATCTCATCATTTTGGGAAAAAAAGGGTCCAATCCTCACTTCGATGGCGTTACGCAACGAACACCGTCTTTACTTGGAAAGCCGAATTCGGCATAAGACGCGAGAATCCCATAATTTTGAAAAAAAAAAAGGATCCAATCCTCACTTCAATGGTGTTACGCAACGAGCACCGTCTTTACTTGGAAAGCCGAATTCGGCATAAGGCGCGAGAATCCCATAATTTTGAAAAAAAAAGGATCCAATCCTCACTTCGATGGCGTTACGCAACGAGTGTCGTCTTTACTTGGAAAGCCGAATTCGGCATAAGCCACGAGGACCTCATAATTTTAGAAAAAAAAAGCTCTGATCCTCTCTTTGGCGCCTTTTTGGGCTGCAAAAGCATCGTTTTTCGAAATTACTTTTACTTTTTCACAGCCCTCGGAGCTACTCTTCTGTTACATTAGTTTTAACCCCAAAAAATGTAACTTCGGAGCTAAAAATCGATGAATATCGGTTCACGGAGCCTGAAATTAATGTTTCCCGTTGGTCATTGCCTATTTTCCATCTCGCGTAACGATAAAATAGAAATATTATCGACATTAAGGGCGAATCATCGGGTTCACTTCACTTGTTCTGTAACGAGTGGTTCAAGACTCGAGAGGGTGGCGAGGCGCAACGAGATCAGAGAAGACGGAGAAAGTAAAAGAAGAACGTTTTCTATTGGCGGTTAAAGGGAACGGGAACGGAGTCGACGAGAACACCGGATACGAAGCGTCTTTCATGCCTCAGTCTTCCCGCCCGTCATTAACCAGTGCCACTCCCGTCGTCTTCGTTCCCTTCCTTTCGTCAATTGAGATCTATTCTACGCTTCTTGAATACTTTATCGGCGCCTCCTTTCTTTCTCGTTTTCTTCCCTTCTTCGAGACTCTACCGCATTCATAGTTTCGCTCTCGTGTCCCCTTGTCTTACAGATCCGCGATCATCCGACGGCGACTTCGAAAGCAAACTCAGTAATTATCTCATTTCCTTCGTTCGCCAAAGCCATAGAACTTCTGACAAGCGTCGCAAGTCTTCGATGAAAAGATTAAGAAACTTCGTATTTTTTTACGTCAGATATGCAAAGATTTATGGAACAGGAATTTGCCGCGTATCGTGGAAATACTATAATCTTTTTTCTCGAGTCTCGATCGAGAAACCGGAAAAGCGATATCGATCGTCTTGCGACAGAAAAGCAGATTTATCGATCGGTTACTCTTCCGACGATCATAAATTATTTTTTTTTTCAATACGTTGAACTTTTCATAAAAAAATCATTTTATTTTGTTCTTTTTATTTATTAAGAAAAAAAAAAATTGTTTTCGAAATTAATTTTACAGATCGATCTTTTCGACGCATCGTCTCGACGCATAGCAATTTCTTGACGAATCGTCTCGGATAGCGGTCAATCGGTATAGGTGGCTATTAATCAATTCGTTTCATCAGTCTAATCGCGAATTCCTTCGCTCTTTTTCATCGTTCCTTTTCTTTTATCGGTCTTTTTCTTCGCTCAGATCAATACCTTTAATTTGCCAATCAGTTCTGCTCAGCTTACTTCGGTCCCTCGTTCTCATTTCACTCCGTTTGCCTTGTGGCTCGATTTTCAAGAGCTCTTCGCTACGATCAATTAACCACCGCCAAGTGTTGATGATTGCACCAGATTAACCCCCAAGAGGGGGTTTCGGAGGTGTAAAACCGGTCGACTTTACACCCCAATAAAAAAAAAAAATGTCTCGTGCATTATTATTCTTTTAACCTTTTTTTTCATCGATTTATCGGACGGGAATCGAGTATAAAAAATATAATAAAAAAATTTCGATATCAATCACATTTTTCGATACGGTAAAATTAATTTAAAAAAACGAAAATTTATTTTAAAAAATAAAAACTTATTTTGAAAAATAAAAATTTATTTAAAAAAATGAAAACTTATTTTGAAAAATAAAAATTTATTTAAAAAAATGAAAATTTATTTAGCATCGAAATAAGTTATTAAAAAATTAAGAAAAATAATTCTCATAAGCTTTTTCGATCGATTCAATAAACAGCAAATTTTTGGAACTCCGTTTTTTTTTCTGCGCAACGAGAGATAATGTTGAATCGCTGTTTACGAGCTCCGCGCCAGAGATTTCGTTGGCTATTATCCGAGTTATGTGTCGTTGCATTCGCGGTCACGTTTGTTAAGGTATCTTTTTTTTTGTCGACCGCAGCGCGGCTGATAAAAATGATGAATGTTTCGTTTATCCGCATCGCATTTTTTCCCCGGTTCTCGTTTTATCGCAACGTTGCGCGCGTGTATCACCGGCATTCCTACGTGCAGTATCTTTCGGTGAGATCGCGCGATGGCAAAGGCTCTGAGGATCTATTCGCTAATTTACGGAAGCGATGAACCCGTTGATATGCCGACGATGTTTTGTTTTTTTTTTTTTTTATCAAAACGATAAAATCTAAACAACCAAACGATCGTTCGTAACATTTCCCAAATCGCTAATCAATTTTTTTTATGATTAAAAAGTATATCTCCACAGACATAATTATTAATAAGATAAAACGGATTTAACAGTACGAAAAATCGTGTCGCGCGCATGCAACATCGTTGCAAAATAAAAAAAGCTATGAAATATATATAAAAAAAGGATTAACAGATTAAAATTTCAAAAAAAAAAATAAAAATTTCGATTTTCGTGCACCGAAAAAAAAAATATATATATTATAGGTTGGAAAAATTAATTATTAGTTGAGACAAAAATAAAAAAAAAATTAAACCGATTATACGGAGAATAAACTAATTATTAGCTCTCTAAACTCATTATTAATGCTCCCAACTTATAATTTTTTGCAGTTTCATTGCTAACTACACACTAACTACAATTACTACAGAGATCGATTAAAAAAATGTGTATATATAGTACATAAAAAGTAGAAGAGGGTTGTTAGTGGTGTTGAGGGGTAGTACGGTGACTAATAAGGGTTTTTCGGGGAAAAAATGATAACAACATTAGATAGGGGTGGCAGTAGGCGAGGGTGGCGAAGCGGGTTTTCAAGACACGGATTGGGGGTGTCTACGCTTACCGGAGTGGGTGGATTGTCGGCCGGTCGAGGGTTGCGTTGCAGCGGACTGTGCGGCTCTTGCGGTCGGATCTTCGCTGCTCTGACCGCTACTCGTTGCGCTCATCGGGCTGTCCGCGCTTCGTCCCGTGTTGTTGTTAACGTTGTTCGCGTTGTTGTTGTTAATACCTGAGACTTGATGATGATGAAGACCACTGAGAGCCCGAGACGTTACCGGACTCGGACTCGGCGAGAATAGCGAGTGACCAGCGGAATATGGATGAGCGGCGCGCAGATCGATCGGCGAGATCCACATATCTTCTAACGGCACACGACCTCGCGACTCGACCAGACCGGGGGTACTTTGACACCTCCCCATTGCCGCTGCGAATTTAATTTTTCCAATTTTTGTCTATTTTTTTTTTAATATGTACATTTTTTTTTTTTTTTTTTTTTTTTTAATGAGGATATTATGGATTAAAGACCCCGCCACCACCCTCGCGTTACACTGTGCCAGGAATAGATATATATTCATTTGGATAACAATATATCATGAAAAATGTGTTAAAAAAAATCGGGGAAATTGGAACGGCGATCTATTTGGGATTTTTCGAAGTATTTAAATTAAACAAAAGTTATGACTTCGAGTTTCTGCGATAAAAATTGCGAATTAAGTTCATGATTATTGTAGGGGTTTTTTGCTGCTGTGAATTGGATTTTCGTATTTTTGTCTACGAATTTCGTTTTTTTTTTATTTATATATGTGTTTTTTTATGCAGTGTTTTTCTGAGATTTTTGAGAATCGTAGAGTTTCTCGGAATGTTTCGAAGTATTAAAAATTAAAAAAAAATTTCGCGGTTTTTTTTTTTCGATGATAAAAATTGCGAATTCGGTATGTTTATTCAATTTTTTTATTTTATGTAAAATCGAATCGCCGTATTCATCACCATTAATCGCATTCAATGCTCACGTTATATATATATCAATACACGTTATCGAGGAACGAAGCGGTTCCTCCTATGTGTACGCGAAGAAAAATGTCGCAAGAAGAAACGTCGTGAAATTCCGTCAATGTTTAGAAAGATCGATGAGAAAATTCAATCAACGATTCGATGTGTCTACGAACGCGAAAACGCTATCGTATTATAGCGGGGCGCGAATGAAATAAAGCTTCGGGTTTAAGAGTTATAGTACGGGTCACCGCGTCGTCGTACTCGACGTGGGTGATGTACCCACCTACGCGCTCTCGACCATCGCTCGCGTTCTCGTAAACGGTTTACAGGTTCCCCTCCCTTACGTACGTGTGTCGTTCAACGAATATCGAATCGGCAGAGGACCGAACCTTATTTCTTTCCACGACAAACCCCTCGTTTTCCTATACAAACTGATGCACGTCGATATTTGCAGAACCTTCGAAAAATGTCGTCCGAGTAAAATGAATGACAAAAAAAAAAAAAAAATTTATAATAGTCAGTGCAATGCGACGCGCGAAGATAAAAGACCGAAAAAAATTGAGGTTGTGGTGAAAGTCGCGTTAAAAAAAAGAAAATAAAAATAATCGTGTGGTTTTAATTAAAAAAGAATTTTTTCAATTAACGACTCTTTTTTTTTGTATTCAATTTCATGATTACTGAAACTAACTAAAAAAATAGAGAATAATAAAAAATTTAATGTTCCTGAATTTTTTTTTCATACGATGATTTTGATTTTTTTAAATTCATTTTTATGATCACTGAAACTAATTTTAAAAAATAGAGATTACGAAAGAATTTAATGTTCGTGATATATTTTTTTTTTCGTACGATAATTTTTTTTTTTTTTATAAAATATACGCTTTTCCTTTCGACTGATTTGCTTAACACGACTCCGAGAAATAACAGTTCGAATAACAATTTTGTTCCATTATTTTTCAAGATTTATCTTTGACTAGAAAATGATCGACAGCAATCGCTACTCAATCCTCACGGAGATCCCTTTTCCCGCCGATCTATTCAAATCGCTTGTGCGGGTGTAATTGTGTTGGGAATTGTAAGCGGCGTAGCTTTGGGAATTCGATAAGCGCTTGTTATTGTGAGTCTAAGGGACAGAAAAGTTCCCTTCGTTGGAGTATCGGTTATCCCCTTTTGTCTCTTCTTCGCACTCGTTTGTGCTTTCGCCCCATCGCTCATTTAAGTCGAATTTAATTGATTTAATCGCCATCTTTTTCTTATGTTCGAGACTCGGATATCCTTATCTATAATAAAAACCCAATCGCGGTTGATATTATCGTAAAAAATCGAAATTACCAATTTTTTAAAATGCGTCGTTGAAAAAATCGTATTATTTTGAAAATCTGTAAATTTTGTAATTTTTTTTTTTTTTCGAAAAAAAAAATTATTTTCGAAGTTTTTTTTATTGAAATGAATAACGCGTAAGGATTATTGAGTCTCCGACAGAGTTATACAAATTCCGAAACTTTTAATCGATCTTTTAATGAATCGTTAAAAGGGTGGGATTACGTTAACGATGTCGTAGATTAATAACACCGTATCTCAAAGGGTTAAAAGCCTTACAGTTCGATGAAAGGAAGTCGTATGTCTCGATAGGATCACCAAAATTGCACGAAAGGGCAAACTTAGCATTGGAATTAATTTCCGGGACTATAAGGAGAGCCTTTGGAGAACTATCGTCAATACGAACGTTTCGCTATTCAACCGCATCTATACTATATATACGGATCTATACAGCGTATATCCCCATTGCTGTACCCTATACACATTAATATACGATGTCGACGTTGTCGAAACTCCGTAATTGGAATATCGATCGATCGATTCACATGCGAAACTAATTTCCTTAATTAATCAAAATTCGACGATTCATTATTTGATTACCGATTTTCGCATTTTTTTCGACGGTTCTATACAGCGAAAAATTCTTTCGTGAAAACGTTAAACTGAACACTTTTTTTATATCGATACATTGAGAAATGTAAAAAAAATACCGATTTTTTAAAATTATTTCGACGATTCTACACAGCGCAAAGTACTTTCGTAAAAACGCTAAACTGACGATTTTTTTTTGTAAATCGATCCCATTATAAAATTGACCAAAAAAAATCGATTTTCTTGGATAAAAAGTTTTTTTTTTTATTTCCGATTTCTACTTTACCATTTACAATTTAACGATTTTTTTTTCTCAATTTAATTCGAAGGTCAAATTTTCATGCAGACGTTCGGTGTTACGTCATCCCGCGTGAATTTAATTTCACCATAAAACTTTAACTCGTACAGTCGAGCTGAAAGTTTCTCGAGGCAATGTAAATTCGCCGGGGTGCACTCGTGAGCTCAAAGGATAAGATGAAAAAAAAAAAAAAAAAAAAAAATTATAATACGAAGGATAAGCTGAACAAATTGAGACGTAGAAGTTAAGTAAGAATATTTATAATGAGACACGAATGAATATACAATTCTCGAGACACAGCCAAGCATAGTGGGGGTTAAGACACATTTCTGCACAGAATACAAAGTATAATGAAAGAAAAAAAAAAAAAAAATTGATAAAAAATGCAAAAGATTGAACGTGAAGAATGTATTTTTCATAGTAAATGGAAATAACCATATTTATGACGTAAATTGAAAAGTTTATGGGAGGTATATATTTATAGAGGAGATGCGTACTTTCGAGAGTTCAAAAGGGGTATATAACGCCGATAGAACGTATGTATACATATATATATAGTCATTATATAGACGTGCGCATGTCACTACAATAGAATTGAGTCTGTTGCGCGCGCGGCGCTTCGTCGTTTCCTCCTCAATTTAAACGTACAAACACCCTTTGCGGATCTATGAAGCACCGGGAAATCGACTTTACCAGTTGCCCGTTTGCTAGCGGAGAGCCTAAATAGACATCGGCATTATATAGGTATCACTTGCGTCCCGCTTTCACGGCAATAACAGTCGCGGTTGTTCGCATGAGTTTCCTTGGGAATACGGGACTAATTAATTCGGCTTCGTAAAGGGACGCGGATAGCTCGAGTAAAGTTCAACAGTCGAAGTTCGCCGACGAGTCTAACCAGTGGATACCAGAGGCTTCCGCTGCTCGGGTGACGAGTCGCGGAAATTTTAAATTGTCGACGATTTTACGAATATTACGGGAAATAATCGTTTATACTTTTTTTACGATTTAAATGGCCGTCCGAAAGTAATTGACGCAAATTTTCGGAACATTTTTGAAAATCAAACATTCAAAGATTTTTTTTTTGGAAAATCTAAAAAAAAATTGAAAAATTTGCGAAAATATTTTTAAAAAATGAAAATTTTTTTGAATACCTACAATTTTTTGAAAAATCTTAAATTTTTGGGTCGGATGAGGAAAAGAACGATACTTTGACGAACATCGCCATAATTCGATTTCCGTAAGCAAAACGAAAGTTTCTGTAAAAAAAAAAAAAAATCCGAAACGCTTTTACGGCGGTCTTCAGTCTTCAGATATGCAGAGAAGACAAAGCGCTCGTGGGTACAGGGAAAGTGCGAAAGCTTGCTGACCATTTCACTTCCGTTTAAAATGGAAATTGGGTCCTCTGAACGAAAGATATAGCTATCGTAGTCGAGAGAGGGGGTCGCTGTTTCGACGGAAAACCGATCTTCAGGCACCTAAACTGCTTCAAAGAGATCGTTAATGTCCGCCATTACCCTATCCAGATACGCTTTGCAGATCGTCGGTCACGTACAGCCGTAAGAGTCACTATTAACTTTCGACGATACACAACGCAAGCATTGGCTCTTCCGGTTTGCACTCTACTGGACCACTTGCCGCTTTACGCTTCGAACGATAAGTACCGCTACGTCACCGTTTATTTTTGTTCTTTTCCACTATATACACTTTTACAGTGCGAAATGAGGAGTCAAACGTAAAAACAGGTGGTTTGTTGTATTTTAATTATTGATCGATTTCCGCTTGCAAAAAAATGGTGAAAAATGGTGAATGGTGAACTTCTCAACTCCGAAATTCTTTATAAGTAAAAAATGTATTTTTATGACAAAAAGATGCATTTATTTTATTTTATTTTATTTTATTTTATTTTATTTTATTGTATTTTATTTTATTTATTTTATTTATTTTATTTATTTTATTTATTTTATTTATTTTATTTATTTTATTTATTTTATTTTAACAAATATACTAATAATTATCAATATTTTTTCAGCTTACCGATACTCGCGATTACGGATATTTCCGGTGTGGAATATCAGTTTAATTTAATTCATCTTTTCAATTCATATCGATCGTCTCGTTATTCGATATAAATAATATAATACCCATTAAATGTCCTGTCAATCCGTTTATCTATTTTCGTACAAAATTATAACGATGGAGCGTATAATAATAATACATATCGCGAACCGCACTTGCGTGTTTAATTAGATAGCATGTTATACAGCCGGAAGGTTTAGAATCTTTCGAATCGATTTCGTCGATATCACAGATACTGAGAACAAAGGATAGTGGAAACAGAATGGTAGTTGCGAAAGGGGGTGGGAAGGGGTGGGAGGGGGTGAGAGTAGAGGATGTGGTGGCAATTACTGATTGACTGTTTCGCATACGGTTCGGCTTAATGGTACTGGCGGTTCGACGGCGCGAAACGAGCGATCGAACTATCTACGCGGCTTATATTATACAACGACGCGCTTGGATTAAATCAAACCCGACGGAGGGAGAGTGGAGAAGAGGGATTATACCACCCGAAATGCTCGACTAGCGTCCCACAACTCTGCGGCTTTACCCTTCGCTATATCTACCAATGAGATTTACGCACTTCACTTCGGTGTATTAGTGAACGCGACGAGAGCCGCGATACGAAATTTCAGTTTCCAAAGATCGATGTACACAATAATGTGTAACGCGATCGAAGTTTTAAAGAAAAACATCGATACTGTGATATAAATGGTGAAAAAAAAAATTATAAAAATGTATCAAAAAATATAAATTTTTTATGAAAAAACAAAAAAAAAATGTAACTATTGCCAATTTTCGATGTTTCGGGAAAAAGTGTGTACCAATGACGTAATGTGTGTTCAAGAAAAAAAAAAGCGAACTGATGAAAAAAAGTCATTAAACACGTTTTTTCTGATTTTTTTTTTTTTTCGTATTTTAAGACGGTGAATGTTCAATGATTTTTTTTTTTCGTCACTTCACTTCGATATACGAAAAAAAAAAAATGTTCGCTGGTCCTTTACTGGGTTACTGAGGCTCACCTTTTTCCAGCGGCGCGCGTTTGTACTTCTCGAGTCTCTTGACAGCGATCGCCTCCAGACGAACCCTCGCAGCCGGATACTCCTTCAGTACGTCCCACATGTCCTTCTTGCTGAGTACGAATAGGTCAGAGTAGCCGACCGACCTTACGCTCGCTGTTCGCCGGTTACCTGCGTCGATGTAGCCATTTATTGGTTATCGGAGTGCATCATTCTCAATCTCACATCCGTACCTTACATTATATGATATTTAGTCAGACTTTTTTTTTTTTTTTTAAACCCCCCGTTTTCTCGTTTGGTCGATGACAATAATGAATCAGTCCAACGTTCACGATTTTGTAAATAAATAACGAAATACCGATAAATTGAAAAGAAAACGAAAAAAAAAAAAAAAATCGTTATATTGAAAAGCAATGATTCGCAAATTAATGAATATGGAACGAGTTTACGATGTATTCATTCTGATTTTATCTCCGTTCGGTGGAGAGAAAGAGAGTCGAAAGCGATTCAACGGATACAGTGATTGCGGTTATCTCTTCGAAAACTCGTATATTACAAATCAAATTTAAAGTGTTGATTATCCGATGGAATACGCAATCTGCGCGACCGTTTTTGCATTGCCTCCCGTTTCGATCAATGCGCGTTCGGTCGCTGATGAAAAACTCTTTTTTCTCTCATTGACGAACGTGTTACGATTTTCATTAACTTTGAAAACACTTTAAGTTCGGAATGAGATTTCGCATTTGCAATAAACATTTCTATAAAAAAAAAAAATGAAAAAAAAAAAAAAAAATTATAAACTAAATTTTTATAATATAAAAAGAAAATCGATGATTTTTTTTAATCACAATTACGAAATAATAAATAATCAAATCGGAAACAAAAGTTATGGAATTCGCGAATTTTTTTTGCACTACTGCTTGTCGAAGAATTTTTTTAAAAGTTTTTCACGACAATTCTCCCCGACGATTCTTTTTCGCGAATAAATTTACCAGAAAGTGTCGAGCAGCGAAATAAATGGCCGATAAATGATTGTCCGCGCGGGAGGTTGCGCTTTAAAAAGGAAATATTGATTTTGAAATTGAACTTTTATAGAAGTCGCGATTAATATCACACCAATAAGGTGGGCGATGAAAAAAAAATCTGTAGATATTACTGGCGATGTGCTTTAAAGGCCGTTTGAGATTTCTCATTTTCTCGCGTCACGTAACCGGAAATGAGTTCACGATATTCCGATAGCGATAATTATCGATTATATCCTATGCCGGTTTATTTAAACGCGCGGCACGACCTATTCAACCCCTGTCGCGCATTAAGGTGGCACGTGCTATAATGAGCTTCGCGCGAAATCCCGCTGTATCGCACTTATACAGGATGCATCAAAAAACGCATTTTACCAATTGCAAATCGGCGAAAAATGTGTCGAAGTAAAAAAAAAAAATTACGCAAATGAAAATTTTGCTCTCGAAAACAATTTTTAATGAAAAGTCTCTCGATTTTTCGTAAATTTAAAGTAAATAAATTGAAATATACGAAAAATAAATATTGTCATCGAATAAAAATATTGAAAAATGATTTTTTTTCTCCCATTGCATATTTGTATTTCGTATTTATTATTATAATTTTTTTTTTCAAATAAATTGAAAAATTTAATAAAAATCGTAAAGTAAATAAACGGCATATACCGAAAATTGATATTTTGATCGAATAAAATATTAACAAGTAAATTTTTCATTGAATATCTTTTATTTCGCATTAAATTATATTTTTTCTTCTCGAATTGATCGCATTTTTAAATTATTTTAAGCATCAGCTCCGTAAATAAAAAAAATTAGAAATTTTTTTTGTAAATTTGAGAATTTTATTTACGAGTAGAAATCGATTCTGATACATCCTGTATCTGCGTAGAGCAGCGAAAATACATTGGAAATAGTTTTGTATATATTTAAAAATTTTCGAACGCTCGCGAAACCCGTTGAATTTTAGTTCCGTTTTTGCCTCCCGCTTTCGCAAATCTTTTTAAATTTCATAATTTAATTTCAATTGCTACCATACGATGCAAAGAGGTCGTCTCTAGTAATACAGCAGTACGAGAGGATATATATAGATATATATATATATATATATTTAATATAGTAGTAGCAGCAGTATAGCAATAATAATTAACGTAATTGACGGAAAATACATTACCAAAAAAGATTTGCAAGTAACGTACCAATAAACAGCGAAATAAAAAAAAAAAGTAAAAGAAGAAGAGAAAAATAGACGCATTATCTACGTGAATAACGAGCGAATCAGTTCAGTCCGGTAGGAGAGAGAAGATAATGTTATGATAACGATATATGGTAGAAATTGATAATGAATATTTTATGATAATGGAGGCGATTATGGTAATAATGGAGAAATAGGTACGCATCACAGCAATCATCAGTACAATAGTAGTTATAGTTGTAGAATAAATTAATGCTGATTACGAGAGTTTCCTATATAGAGGCCATTTGTGTCGTCTATAAGTTATAGTATATACAGTCAAAAAATTGCCAAAAAAAAAAAAAAAATCAAAACCTTGCGGTGCAATATGTTATTTTGAATAATTAAAATGTTTGCGTCGTCGGAGGTTTTTGGAGCATTCATCGGATATTAGTGCCAAAACGTGTCGACACTGTTGGGTAATCATTGAAACGAACATATTTTCATGAAAAAAAAAAAAAAAATAGATAAAAAATAATTTATAGAAAATTCGATAAGATTTTTTTTTAGCCACAAATGAAATAAAATTAAATTTTTTCGATACTAAAATTTTTTTTCGAAATAATAAAAGAAATATTTGAATAAATAAAATTGAACTGGCGGCGATTTGAAAAAATTCGCTGCAAATTTAAAAAAATTTTGATTTTTTTTTGAATTTGTGAAATTATTTATTTTTAAAATTTTTTTAAATAATGTTCATTACCATTTTACCGAACATTGCACACGAATTTGCTCCGAGCAATCAACGGTGAAATTGCATGCTGGCAATTAAGGATTAGCGCGGGTAATGAGATCCTTTACTACGAATTCTATTCTGTTCTCTTGTTGCTATGTCTCAAAATTAAGCGTGTATTGCAGCACTGATTGTGGAGCATTGAGAGAAGGCTAACCGCACAGTATCACCTCAACGAAGTGTTTGAATTTTTAACACATTTTTCTCAAAAACGATTCGATCGAATGAAAAACCAGAAAAATCTCTCTTTTTGATATTTATCCGATGAAAACGTTTTCGAAAAAAATATATTGAAAATTCAAAAATATTCTTGAGGTTAGATTCACCTTTAACCTCGTCTCACGAACCGTGCAGTACAAGAATTTCAGTATCAGTGATAAATAATTTCTTTTTAATATAGCGAAAAAAAAAAAAAATTTGAAAATTTTTGATAAATGTGAAATTTTTTGAAAAATTCAAAATCGGTCTAAATTATTGTAAAAACTCGCAGATTCTACAATGTGGCGATAGATAAAATACTACGGAAGCGGGAAATAGTGTATCGGAAGGGCGAAGAGAGAGCGAGTTGTTTTTTTTTGTGTTTCACAAAAATCAAATCATCTTTCGCCATTTAATGAAAAAGTAGCAATTTATTGATTTTTGGAATTTCGGAAATTCGATTTTCGAAAATTTCGCATAATTTTTTTTTTTCGAAGGATAAATTGATTTTTGGAAATGAAGCGTCGAGATAATTTTTTTTTAAATAATTCAAATAGTGAGAATGAACGTGAAAAGTACTATAGAGGGAAAAGCACGTCACCGACTTCATTATAAAAGTCGACGCTTCTACGTTCACGAAACAACGATAGTGACGGATAAACCATTTATAAGTCACGGAAATGCCTTCAGTCTAAAGTTTTACCATTAACATTTCATCCCTTCCAGTCGACTCATCGTCAGCCCTTTCTTTGTACAGTTTCCGGCAGCGTGACTTATAAAGGGTTAAGACAACTTTTGCGTCGAAAAAAAAAAGAAAAAAAATCGTAATAATAAATTAACAATTCCAAAATATTCGGTGTTGGATTTTTTGATATTGTAATATGATTAATTAATTTTTTTGTCAATAAAGTCGATATGTTTAAAAAAAAAGAATTAGTAGATTGTCATTTTCGGAATGACAGAAAGTCGTCTTCTATCGCGATAAAGTTGACGTTACTAATGTTTTTAATAAATATTTCAAGAAATTAATAAAAAAAAATTCTTTTAAAAAAAAAAAAAAAATTTTGATAATAATTTCTAAAATGTTCGATCTATTTTCGTTTTTTTTTTTTTTTGTGAAAAAAGAAGTGTTTGCGTCATCGTCGTTGCGTGAACAGCGAAACGTCTCATATAAGTATCTACGATAGTATAGAATTATAAAGGTGAAATAGAATATTGTAGTCATTTGAAGGACGTGTACGTGTTTTACTATAGTGAGGATCGGTAGATCGGCTCATACCGGCTCGACGACTTGCGCTCACACAGTGTAGGAACGTGAAACGTGAAACGTGATCGTGAAAAACACGAGGGGGGTACACAGCTCTGACGGGCCCCTGGTCTGCTTGGAATATTTACCGCACTCTTTACCTGCGGTCCCCATATTGAGAATGCTGATTTCCCCGAAGTAGGAACCGGCCTTCAGTGTCGCCAGTACAGTCTTTCCGTTGTCCGCTACGACTTGAAGTCGACCCCTATTCACTATGTACATCTCCTTTCCCACCTCACCTGTAATCACACGTGATAAAAACATTCAAAAAACGAATCTTTCCACCGTCAATGGATCTTTTTTAAATTTCAACTTTTTTTTTTTCAAATTAGAATTTTTAAAAAAATTTTTATAAAAAAAAAATAAAAAAATTTTTAAATGTATTAATTTTTTTTAATTCATTAATAGAATTATTTCTTAGTAAAATATTTAAAAAAAAATTTTTCGAATTTTTACATTTACTTCATTGTATTTAAAATTTTTCAAATTTACGATTTTAAAAAATTTACCAAATTAAAAAAAAAATTTTTTCTATATCAACGTTAAACTAAGAAATATTGATTTTTGACAAAGTTTCGTGACTATAAAGACACCGGATGTTTCAAACCGGTGTGTGGCGTTAAAAAAATACAAAATTATGCGTGTTGCGTTATATGATTAAAAAAAAACAATTTCCAAGGTGATATTTAGCTTTTCACTTTGCATGTGCGAAAGAGCACATTGTTTTATCAAAGGGTTAAAGTATTGCGGCATCGTTATTGCAACGTTATTTCTCTGGAAAAAAATAAAAGGTAAAAGTGTTTGAACTATAACTCTCCTATTGCCCTATGGTATTCGCGTCTGACCAGTGACGAGCCTTAACTACTGTGTCGATTGAACCCTACGAAAGTGCACGCGAGCGGATATATCGGACGCGTATCTACCGGCTATGGCAATGAGGTGTATGGATATCGACTAACCGTGTGTTACGTAACACATGTTAGCTATATACTTCCTATATACACAGACAGTACGTACGTAGTAACGTGAATAGCATAAGGACCGCAGAATATCGGATACACAATTTACACATTCGGTCGATTGCTCGGTTTGTAAAACGACCGGGAGAATCGCTTGTTTTCAATATTCGTTTCGTACTGTTCGGTGCGACACGACCGAAGGGAGACGCAACAAACTCTGTTTCTCGTTCCTCTCATTCTTTTTCCTTTCGCAAGAGATGGATTTCGCGCACCGCGTCAATGCAAGTCGAATGGATTGACTGCTGTCTGACTGTAACAGGAATATTCTACTGGCGCTACGACAGACTTTTATTTCAGAGGCGGAAAACACGTTAATCTTTTACCGCTGATGTATTCATTCTACAGAAATGATTCACGCAACAGTATTAATGTTTAATTCACTTTTTTTATTATCGTTAATGGACTTCGCGTTGAACCTCTTTGCGAATATAAATTATTCAACAAATTGAGTGCACCATCGACTCAATGTTTTATATTAAAAATGTTTCTTTTCATTATTAGTGCCATTAAATTCTTTTGCATCGTTTATTTTGTTAATTTTCGATATAATTTTAATTTTTTTTCGATGTTTTTTTTATTTATTTGGAATTTAATTTTTTTTTTCGAAAACGGCGTAAGAGAACATTTTCGTTACGTTTATATTTATTCAAATAAATTTATCAAGTGATTTTTATTTTAATAAAATCGTTTGCATGATAAATTTTCTGATTGTGTTGGTTAACTTTAATTGGTACTTTAATCAGTTCGTAAATAAATTTGTTTGGATTTCCGGTCGTATTATCATTTTTTTCCTCGGGAATGTCGGACGAACGGACCGAAAAAAGGAGACCGCAGAGTCAAAGTTACGCCGCGCGACGAGCGGAGAAATACGTGGCGAAGGATATACATAGGTGTAGAGGAGGGTGTGCTATAGGGATGATATGGGTAGTGTGAGGTATGTAGACGCGGTTTGCAGAGATGCAAAGGCGATGAGGGCGAACGGGATACTACATTCAATTACCATTAAATTAACGTCCCGTGAAATCAAATTTCACAAGGAGAGGGAGAAGGCGGCGGGGGTGAAGGGTTGAGGGTTGGGGGTGGCGGAGGGGAGGGGGGTGGAGTACGTGAAATTTATGCGTACGCGAGATTTCAGAAGCAGCGAATGTGCCCATTATTCGGTGAGTACATCGACTACTTACTCTGTCTACGAACTTCTGGCGGTACTCCGGCGATTTCACTGACTTTATTCCCCTTTTACATTTATTTTTCGTTTTTTCTGTGCTTTGCGTTCGTTCCGTTTTTTTATCTCTGCTGTCGCGTTAGTGTCCGTACAACTGGCAATGAATAATTTAAGCGACACGTTTATTGCTTTTAAATAAAAAAAAATACTGATGCGGATTGTCCCGTCGGATTCAACACGTTTTGTAATGCTACCGTTCGTGTCTCGTCGACACTTTTCGTGTTGAGATTAACGAAAATCTTTGTTAATTTCGACAATTTCATTCATTTTTATTGAAAATTTAAAATATCAATTTCAATTTTTTTTCGAATTTTTCGATTTATTTGCTACTTAATTTTACAAACTTGATTTTTTTTTTCAATTTTTTTTTTTTTTTTTGAAGAGGAATCTTATCTTTAAAAAAATCTTTTCATATCCTTCTTTTGTTTATACAATTTTTTTATCGCATAGCTTATCGAGATTACTGAATTCTTTCGCGAATAATCAACGATCGAAACTCCGAACGGTCGCAGAAATAAAAATACCAATTTTTGAAAATGCGGATATTCGGGTAAAAATGGAGTTATCTACTTGCCATTCATAAAACACGAGATGCAGCGACAATAGTGTTTCCCGTGAAGCTATATCGGGTCGATAAAGAAACGCAGTGAAACGACATAAAACGGAACGGAGAGAGTCGAGGGAGACGTTGGGTTCGAAGCGCGTCAGTGGAAACAGGCGAATGCGGTCAGACACCGCAGAATTGTATAGTCAGAGAGATGAGTCGATGGGGTCGTATATGTGATACGGTATGCGATCTATCGTCGGCATGGGAACCGAGAAGCATCTCCTACGGGGTTATAAAATTATAGAAACAGTTTTGATCTAATGGAACATCGATTTTACGATCGGCAGACGCGGGCAATTATGCCAAATTCTGCATCGAATGTACGCGAAGACTTTTCGATTGCTATTACCGATTTCTCGTATCACCGGACGTTCGTAACTTCCGTTTCGACGAACAGGCGAACTGCTCGATTCCAATAGCCAGAAAATAATTCAACTCACACATTGCGGAGAAACACTAACGATCGACAATTTATAATCGGCAAGATTTATTCTCGTAGGTCACGGAGCGAAGATAGATCGCTTGGAAGAACGCCAAATTTTTCATGCAATCGCCGATACGAGACTATGCTGGGGATACATTTTTCAATTTAATTCAATACCTTCAAACGAGAAATCAATAACGTTGTTGTAGTTTCTCTTGAAGAGATAATGTAATCAATATTTTTTGAAGGCGTAATTTTCTGTATCGTTATCGGCGATCTTGTCGTTGCAATGGTTTTGGGAACATTTTTTACGTTTAATCACGCGATTGATGGATAAATACTTCAATAACTATCTAAAAATCCCAAAATTCACATATTTTGAATATTCTTTTCGATCAATTTTTTTTTTATTGATTGGTGTTACGTCCTGACCCTTAATATACATGTATTTCAGATTCTCATATCTTTATTTAAAAATTAAATGATTTATTTCTATTTTACTCGCAAAGGAAGTAGTCCAGACGCTAGACCATCCGACCGGAAAATTAATATCAAATTTCGCCAATACGTATCCGCTCGCGACAATTCGCGAGCGCTCGCGATTTTACCTGAGAATTGCATATTTCTATTCTCTTTCTCGGAACACCCACTCTTCCGTCTTATATTCAAATCAGCATTTCGAGGTTTCCCTCATGCTGGATTTTACCTCTTGCTTAGCGACAGCGCGTGTCGCGCACTGTCAGCATTTTCGGCCGCTTCGCGACGGCCAGTTTTCTTCATTCACAAAATCAGTCTTACTTCAATCTTCAAACCGATCGGTCGGACTCATCCTAGAGCGGACACCTTCCTCCGCGATTAAGTTAGATTATAATTTAGAGTCATTCATTCACACACATATACTCTCGCGAATTATAATTGTATCAATCGTAGCTTCGTTTGAACGAAATAAAACGCGAAGTTGTTACTCTCGAAACGGGATCTTTCGATCTTATTCGAGGAACCGAACCCCTTAAATCTTTAATATTCCTGAATTGCGTTATCAAGTTAAACGCGCGCGCGACCGCTGCGACTATCGTGTCCAAGTCGACGCGCTTGCTAGTAAACCTCTGAGACGTAACAGAGAAATTTTTGGTGTCAGAAGTGGGATTCCTTCCTCGAGTTTCCAGTGTAACGTGTGCAAAAGTGAGTGCGCGACGTTTAAGAAGAAGCAACATCAAAAAGAAAATCGAAGAAAATAATCGACATCCACGGAAAAGCAGAAAGACGCGCGGTGCCCATCCTGAACCGATAAGCAGATCGACCGGAAATCGACAAAATGCTGATATCCAGTTTGATGATTTTGCTGCTTCTACCGATTTTCACGTAAGTACCATCAACTTACTTTAATACGATCATTGATCGTTCGACGAAAAACATCTCGTCAACCGAAAATTTCATTTTCGAGAATATACTCGCCTAAATTGGCGAAAATCCCCAATATTCGGATCGTACGAGTTTCGACAGTTGGAGAATTACAATACTAAAACTTGTCGATATTCTGAAATTTAACAACTTTCGAATATTAAACTTTTACTATTCAATTTTTTTTTTTTTGAATTTCTAAATTTTTCAAGTATCAAAATTTTTTTGATTTTAATAATAAAAAATTTTCATCTTTTCCAAATATCTAAATTTACCAATTTTCAATAATTTAAATATTTAATTTTCCAAATGATTTAAATTTTCAATATAAAAATTTTAATTTTCTGTATTGTTAAATTTTCAAATTTTTTCGAATTTTTCGAATATTTAAGCTTTTCAGTTTGCAAATTCTAAATTTCAAATTTTTTCGCATTTTTAAATTTTTCAATTATCCGAAAATTATAAATTTCGTAATTCTGAATTTTTTGATTATTAAGCTAGCTACAACTGACAATTTTCGCAAAATTCTTATTGTTGGACGATCTAATTGTGTAAAATTTATTATTTCCGAAACTCTTGATTTTTCAATTTTTCAATTATTTGAAAATTATAATTTCCGAAATTTTTGATTTTTCGATTTTTCAGCTATTGCAGATTGATCATTTTCGAAATTGCAAATTTTTCGATTCATTGAGTGCTACTCGAAATTTCTAATCGCCGAAATTTATAATTTTGCAAATCTAAAATTATTCGAAATTTATAATCTCCAAAATTCTTAATTTTTGCAACTATTTGAAATTTCCATTTTTCGTAAATTTTAATTTTTCGATTATTCAATTATTTGAAGTTTAACATCCTTTCGAGTTTTCAACGCTACTGCCAATTATTTGCAGCGATTATCAATATTGATCCATGATTTAAAAAAAAAAAAAAAAAAAAAAAAATCGTTCTCGATTTTCATATCCGAAATGAGTGTTCTATTCGTCTAGACGTACTAGACCAATATTAAAACTCAAACATGTCGGATCGAACAAATTATTACCATAATCGAACGTCGAAAACCAACAGACGAGATCACGACTGTTGCAATATGCACAATGACAATACCCATAAAAATTCACAAGAAAATGCGCGAGTTCACTTCAACGGAAGTTTTGGAACGGGCGATCCCGATCAACAAAACATAAGAATAAATCTCTGTAACGGTCCCGCTCCACCTCCGATGAGAGATGTCGAGATGGTTTCGAACTTCCATCGAATGAATATACGCAGCGATAACGATTGGCTAACGACAGTGCTTTCCCCAATCCCTTGCTTCGACGGAAAAAATATACCGATCGAAGAATTCATATCCGATGTACAGTACGCCATGTCCACTCTGGACGTTAGCGATTTTGTCAAATTTCGCTACTTGTTGTTTAATAAACTGACGGGCGACGCACATAATCAAATCCACCCGAAACGTCATATATATACCTCCGTACAAGAGATTCTGGACGATCTAGAAAGACTGTACTCGCAAGAAAAAGACGAACGTAAAAGCAGACACAGATGGCACTCGCGCGACGAGCCTGAGTATAGAGACTATCCGCGTTCATCCTCGAATCATCATACGCGACACGAAAACGTATCTCAATTGCGACACGACAAATTAGATTCCGATTTAGACCGTAGTCATTACGAGTCTTTAAACTATCACGAGACTCAGCACGACAGCGCGACGTTGAGTCAGTCTCAAAAAGCGCTCCTTTCGATGAAACAAAAATTATCCACGCTAGTATCAAAATTAGCAGTCGGCTGCCTCAGTCGCAAAGCTTTATAGATTTCAGTAATTCCGAAATTCGGAAAATCATAACGCTGTACGTCATAAATTACTCTACAGAAATTAACATCATTAAACAAAGCTACGTACCGCCGAATTTACACATCAATCGCAATATAATTTGCGAGATCGATACTGGCGCATCTGATTGCGAATATTCTCTAGGAGCGGTTGCGATGTCCGTCAACGGAATTCACGCAATTTTTCACGTTGTAACTGATGAATTTCCAATCAAGGAAGACGGCCTTATAGGAGTCCTATACCTTGAGAGTTGGATAGCCATGTACGGCGAAACCTATCCTCCTAACCATCTTGAAATCGTTACGGTGCCGGCCAACACCCGGAAACCCATGTGTATTCGCGTTCTTAACGAAATTTCCGCGGGCTACGTCCCATTAAAAACAATCACGCAGGGCGTGTATTACGGAGACGCTGTTGTCAAAAATCGGAACGGAATTGCATACCTCTATATTACTAACACCACAAAAGAACTCGTAGATGTAGTCATACCGTTTGTAGAATTAATTCCACTCGTACCTCTGAATAAGCCACCGAGGCGTAATACTCTAAACTCACTAAAATTAAATCCTCGTTGTCTACCGCTCTCAGAAAACACTTCGGACAAATACCAAATATCCGAACTTACTGACTCGAGTATCGCTCTATCATCATCCGAAAGTCTAGCATTCGGCGCATTCAAAAACGATAATAATAAGATGCTGCATCGATATAAGAACTGCACGTGTTCGTACAACGAATTGTGTGATTATTTCTATCACTCAGCGCTAGAAAAAATGCGCGAAGAAACAACTATCACGCGAACACACGACGTCGACCGCCCGCCACTGGAATTCGCTGACATCACAAAACAGCAGCCTCTGCCTAACACAGTGCAACTACTGATACGAGACGACCGTGTTGTGGATTCCGAGCCGAACAAATCGACTCCGTCTACGGAAGGGAAATCGACACATCTGCAATCGACTGCAACGGAAAAGAATATTCAAAAACAATCAACTCCCTCAACCGGGGAGGCGATTACAAAATCGATTACTTCCAAAGAAGGATCGTCATCAGCACCATGTATCTCGAATGAGAGATTGTGGGAATCTGGAATCATCGCGAACGAAGAATCCGATAAGTCGATACAAAACGACGTTGGGGAACCATCACCTCAACCGACATCGTCAAGCAGTTCGTTACCTAACTACGACACAATAATCGATAAAGATTTAGACATCGAAAATTCGTGCCGTCAACGATCTTTCTCGGACACAGCTGATCATCTCAAACGGCCTCACCGAGTAAAATCGTGCGAGTTGTTGACACACGAAGTTGAGAACCACGAAGCATCGCCATCTGATCCAAAAGCTAATCAGAGCTACGCACGAATCAGCGCTTCCATATCTGCAACCAACGTTTCCAACGAATCTCGGAAAAATTCACACAACATTCGCCGATTGTCCGTTAAAAAGACATTCAAAAGCTATGCTTCAAAGGTCACTGCAGTAATCGACCTCGCGAAGGTGCACTTGGCCCCCTATGCAACAACTGGGGAGGCGATAGATAAAATATCTATCGCTGCTAACAACAGCAAGAACGAATTCGTCGTAGAAAATTCGTACTACCGACACTTCTTCACGGATACAACCGACCACCTCAAACGGCCTACACGATTAAAATCGCACGTGCCGGTGACAAACAGAGTTCACGACAGGGAAGCAACGTCACTTGATCCGAACGCCAATCAGTGCAAGATACTAGCGGATCCTTCCCAGTCTACGGTCAATGAACATGGCAATGGTCAATCATATGAACACGAGACAAACATGCTTCCTATCACACTATCTGAAGACGCCAAAACAATAGAAACGAATCGTTATCCATAGGAAGAAAAGGTCGAGATAGAACTTACGAAATAACAATCGGTATTGCGGACGCAAACATCATCCCCCATGCAATAACCGGGGAGGCGATCGATCGAAGATCTATCGCATCAAAGTGCAATTATCCGCCGTGGCTAACGAATTAATGATATAGTTTTATAAAATCTTCTACACCGTGCTGAACACATTTCCCACAGACAAATCTGTAAAATTGTATCGTAACTGTCAACGGGGTCCGTTTATACGACGAGCAGGCGCAACCCGAAAAGGGAATAGGATAGATCGAATTTTTTTTTCAATATTTTATGTTTCTTTTTCTCTTTCTGTCTCAATCATAGCATCGCACAATTAACACTAGTAGAATAAAAATCAGGCAACACAAAAGCGATTTTCGAACACAGAATCTCCAACCACACGCTCGCTGATTCCTCCTGATACCTTTCTATGCTCACCCGAATGACTATCCAACAGTTACCATCAAATAAAATTATCCGCGATTTGCGATACAACGCATAAAAAAGCGACGAACCGCTCCTGGAAAGTATACCAACTCGGAGCGTTCAAAAAAAAAAAAAAAAAAAAAAAGAGATGTGTAACCTACTATCGGAATTCGACGGTTAACGAGATTAACCAACCTTTTTTTTGCGCCCTTACACGTGGTAAGCGCCCAAAAGAAAGGGGGAGGGTTCTCTCTCTCGTTACCGGCTCAAAACGCATTCTTTCACAATTGACGGTTCACGAGTAAATTTAGTCCAGTCAAAGTCTGGTAAATAGACATACATGAAACAAAAAAAAAAAAAAATTAACTCAACTCCGAACTAAGGAAGTGGATAACGCTTTTCTAATTAGATAAACTCAGTACAGATTTTTATGCAAATTCCGGACTATATTCGATTCGAACACATTTGACACAAAATTCACTACGAGACTGAAAAGTATTCTTAAACTGCCAAATACACTAAATCATTATGATTTTACGCATAAAACGATAAAATACCTACCTAAATTAAAGTGGATTTATCGATAAACTATTAAAGTGGAATTTCGATAAACTATAAATCTTGCTGGTCGCAAGATCAGCTCTCTAATCCGAAATAAGATCAGTTTCAGCAAAATCTTTGGAGGAACCTGCACATCAAACTATTAAACGTTAATGTACCACAAGGACCAAAGTAAAGGACTATACTATGCCAACTAGGTAAAAATATCCTAACAACCTGTTTCCCCCGGAATACAAGGTAAATTACGAATAATAAGCACTATCACCATCGTATCTTCTCTTCTTTCTCCTCGAAAATAACTTCAATTCGAGCAGTTTTCTCGAAAAACTCCAAGTTAAATTCAATGATCGTTCAAATCCTATACTCCCTATTATAATCAATTTTCGATAGTTTCAGATTCGAAACCATACGCAAAAAAAAAGAAAATATATTTTTTTTATTGGGTCAACAACCCATCAACATATTCACCAACCAGCTACTCAACATTATTTTCACACCATCAAGGACCTCTCTACCGACAATAAGCCAAAATGAATCGGGATATTCGCACAACAGGAAAACACCAAGGGATTTTCAACCCAACGACCCACCATCCGGAAGAAGACTCCCAACCCACCCGCGACTTGAAATACCCCAAATAAAATACTTAAGCTCGTAATTACGGAGCTATTCTCCAAACACTTTTAACGGGTTAACTATAAGTACACACTACATTACACGAATAAACACAATCACGTCAGGACGCGCTACGCCGTATTGCCTTCACCATAGCCGAGGCATTGCGTTGCCTCGACTATCTCTTTAGGCGGGGAGGTGTTACGTCCTGACCCTTAATATACATGTATTTCAGATTCTCATATCTTTATTTAAAAATTAAATGATTTATTTCTATTTTACTCGCAAAGGAAGTAGTCCAGACGCTAGACCATCCGACCGGAAAATTAATATCAAATTTCGCCAATACGTATCCGCTCGCGACAATTCGCGAGCGCTCGCGATTTTACCTGAGAATTGCATATTTCTATTCTCTTTCTCGGAACACCCACTCTTCCGTCTTATATTCAAATCAGCATTTCGAGGTTTCCCTCATGCTGGATTTTACCTCTTGCTTAGCGACAGCGCGTGTCGCGCACTGTCAGCATTTTCGGCCGCTTCGCGACGGCCAGTTTTCTTCATTCACAAAATCAGTCTTACTTCAATCTTCAAACCGATCGGTCGGACTCATCCTAGAGCGGACACCTTCCTCCGCGATTAAGTTAGATTATAATTTAGAGTCATTCATTCACACACATATACTCTCGCGAATTATAATTGTATCAATCGTAGCTTCGTTTGAACGAAATAAAACGCGAAGTTGTTACTCTCGAAACGGGATCTTTCGATCTTATTCGAGGAACCGAACCCCTTAAATCTTTAATATTCCTGAATTGCGTTATCAAGTTAAACGCGCGCGCGACCGCTGCGACTATCGTGTCCAAGTCGACGCGCTTGCTAGTAAACCTCTGAGACGTAACAAATAATAATTATATAATAAATATAAATAATAATAATATAAATTGAATAATCATAAATTGAATACGAATAATTGAATACGAATAATTATAAATTGAAAATCGGTATATTAACGATTATCAATGATCCATAATTGCCGAAAACTGCGGATATCTGATTTAATTGGTATTTTTAACTGCTAAGAAAACAATTCGCTGGGGGCACGTGAAGCACTGCGGTAGTTTAAACTTTTGTCGAAACTCTCGCGTCAGTGAATTTAACGGTTCGTCTCTATAGTTCTTATAAACGATGTATAGGTAGATAAAAATTGTAGAAACGACGACTTTTTCGATCGTTCGTTCCTCACGTTCTCGTGCAGTTGAAATAGTTCTTTTTTATCGGGCACCGTGTGCTCTGCTGGAGGTTCTTTGGCACGAATCCAGTCGCACCTACGGTATCGTTTCATCGCGAAAGTTAAGGCTACCGAAGGCCCCTACTGCGCTCATGGGACGGAAGTGGTGTTCTTTGCTTTAAGCTTTGGCGCTTTTTTGGCACGTATATCGTTAACTTATATACTATACTTACTTCTATATATTTGTGCATTTGTGTGAATGAAAATTTCGAGTTTATTTACCTTTTCGACAAATGTAGTCACCGGGTGAGAAGAGCACCGGTCGTAGCCTTAGTACGAGTTCGCAGAGGAAACCGGCTTCGGTGTTCTGGAATATCTCGACTCTCCTAAGAGTATCCAGATGAACGTTTATCGCTATCTCGGCTTTCAGCTTATCTGAAAAACAGAACATACAACTCGAAAAACATTTTTTTTTAATAATTTTTCATATTTTTACAAATTCTATAATTCGTCTATAAAATTTTATGGATGAAAATTGCAAAAAAAAAGATCGATTATTAATCCGACGACTAATATATGTTTTGTTATGATAGAAAAATGTATCTTATTGTCTATAACTTTTCAGCAAATTCTGAAAAAGTAAAAATAATGAAACTTACAGGGTTTTGAATGAATCCTGAAAAGGAAAATCAAAATTTTGAAGAAATTAAAAATTTCAACGTTTTTAACAAACAAACAATTCGGAAATTTTTCAAAATTATAGAATTACTAAAAGTAAATAATCATCGAAATTCACGATTAATTTTTTTTATATCTGCAAAAAAATCAAAAAATTATATCGAAAGATACCTTTTTTTTATCGAAACTATCGAAACCATAGTTCTACGGTAAAGCAAGTCTTACAGCAAGAAATAGTGTTGCAAAAGGCGTTAAATCCGACGGATTTGGGTAAAAATTCATGAGAAATATAGGAAAGAAGGATATTTTGCTTCAACAAAAAGGTTTTGACAGAATACGCGATCAGATCGTTTAAATTTCGAAGTATTGGCTTTTGACTCGTAGCTGAAAAACTGCAACAAAACGATCTAACAGCCTAAATAGACTCGAGTTACATGGCAGACCGCCGCAGATGAACGGAAGTTTGTCTTGGAAACGAGCGAACGAGAAACGAGACGTCAGGGAAATTGAGTCTGAACATTATTCATTATAGCCGCGCATCCGCCGTGATTAATGTTACCAATTTGTAAACTCGAAGACTCCATCATCGTCGGAAAGTCTAACTGTGCGATGAGTTATCGATTTTCGTTGTTCTCGGCGAATATTCCATTTCTTCTTATACGTCTCTTGTTCGAGTCTCTTGAGAAGCAAACGTAATTGAAGCTGAAGCCGGTTTTTCGTAATTCCCGATTGTCTCGTATTCCCGACTACGATACCTATCGATTATCGATAACGTTCAACACTTTAGCCGATGCCGATACCGATGTCGAGACGATGATGACATTTATAAAAGGCGCTGCAGAAACTCATGTCGATACTACTTTCGTAAAAATAGTCATTCAAAAATGTTTGTTAAAAAAAAAAAATTTTGAAAATTATACACTAAAAAAAAAGGAAAAAAAAAAAAAATAATAATAATAAATGGAAATGCAGCATTAAAAAAAAAGTTGTTACTCCGTTTTAGACGCCAAATTTTTTTGGTCGACGGTCTATTTCACAAATGAAACACATTTTTTCATTTTTTTCCATTGTGAATTGAAGAAATGAAAAAAAAAAAAAAAAAACGTATATCCATTTTAAAATTTGTTTTTTACGTTCGACAAACACGAAGTTTATTCGCGATTTAATTTGTTCGTGAACATCCATACGGATATGCAGATATTTTCCACTGTTCCGCGTATAAAAAAAAATGGATTCTGCTGATAAACCAAACATTTTTTTCGCGAATCCTCGGTACAACGCACGTTGCAGCGATGTAGAGAGAGGGTCGGTCCAGAAGGAAGGATCGTGGTAAACCCAGCAGCGGAATATGTGCTCAAACACGTACCGACCATTACACACGGAGTGATTCAGCAAGATATTGTATTCCCGGAGAATTTACCGAAGTTTTGTAGCCACGTAGTACCTCCGGTGGCCGAGGAAAAAGTTTTCCGGTTCTAGCGTTCTGCTCTCCGCGGTAAAGCCCGCGGGGTACGATGCTTGCGGAATTGCTTTTGCCGCGTCGTCGACATTGGCGGCAAAGACTTTTCGTTATTTCTTCTTTCTCTTGTACCGATATCATAGTTACCTTTTTTTTTTTCAAAAAAACCGAAGTACTATAGTTCGTTATACGATCGTTGTACGAATTGAGTCAAATTTGATAATATGGTATATATATAGCTTTTTCTTCGGCAATATGTATTTCTGATTGCAATTTAAAAAAAATCAATAAACATAATTTTTTTTTTATTTCAAAATTGTAGACTTGCGGCAAAAGCACTGCTGTTAAGTTTCATTCGGTTTCACATCCCCATCGATCTTATTTATTTATTTTTTTTTTAAGAACGTCAATATCCATAGAAAAGGTATTACAAAAATTGCGTTTTTTTTACGAGTCTAAAGATAGAAAAAAAATTCCAGACGATTGAATATTTCGAGAAAAAGAAGGATGCGGCATTATTCGTCGTCATCTTTAAAGTTAAAATATGTAGATGAGACTTAAGACCGATGAATCAGAATTAAAGTTGAATGAATGCCGAAGCGAAATTCACGAGCGATTGCATTTTGTTCGCGTAAATTCGAGGCTTTCCAGGGATAGTAGTCAGAGACTCAAAGAGATCGGAGACTCGAATGATGGAACATGACGGATGAAAGAAGAAAGAAAAGTGAACCGATCGATATCGCAAAGGCTCGCGAATATCGAATAAAAGTCGATCGCATCTTCGCGAAGTGATGCGAGAGGCACGGATTTTATTGAAATATTCTGTCCGGTACGTCGTTTCTTCTTTTCGGAGTTCGTACTATCGTACAAATACATGTATTTATGTATAGATATATATGTATATGCGGCCGGTAAGCTACCTGCTTCGGCACTCAATTGGAAATGCCTTATTCTCTCTTTCTCCCTCGTGAATTTTTTCCCCGGCATTTCAAACGGCGCTCTGTTCGCGACTATGCGGAATCTTTTTTTTTTTTTTTTTTTTCGGGGAGCTTTTTCACTGTATTCCTTGTGAAACTGTAGGACATCAGTATCCTCAATTCCTTTTTACCCCCTCTTACGCTCGTATTCATACGCCATACATTGCCGTCTCGTATTATTTAAAAAAAATTTTTATCCGTTCGCGCGAATAAATTTATGCGTATTTACGGATATAAAAAAAAATCGCAGTAATATTGGTGTAAACGCGTTTGGAAGATTTGAATTTGTTTTTTTTTTGGTTTATGTATATTTACTATTTTTATTGACACGTTGCTATTTTTTTGAATTTTTTAATCGATTTTTTTTTTCATTCGCGAACTCTGTTTTGGTTTTATACTATTTAAGTGGTGCAATTTTTTTTTTTTTGCGAATGAATCGATTTTTATTAAATATAATAATTTTTTGTTTTTTTTTTTATGTTTTTTTTTTTTTTTTCAAACTAAATTGAAGTTGCGATACATACGAATGAAAACAAAATTTAATAGATTTTTTCCCAATTAAACTTCGTCTTTTTTTTATTGCTTTTCCGACGTCGAGACATATTTTCGTGTTTCGTAAATAATTTTTTGTCGCATTTCGCGTAAAATATCTGAATTTAACGTTATCTAGTAAGGGGATTTCACGATCGACGAATTTTCATTGGTACAGAAGCGCAGAGAAATTTGCCGTGATTTACGATGAGAAGTTTATGCTGCGAACGATGATAGAAACGCTTCACACGACGCACTCTAACTCTCCCCCCTCTGAACCATTACCCTGCGAAAACGTTTTCTGCTTATAGATTTTCTTTTATAGCTGCGCATAGCTCCGGTACCTCGAGGTGCTTCGACATTACCCGAGAGTCCGGGGGTCGTAAGATTCTTCGTCAAGTGTACACAGTGTCGCAAAAATTGTCGATTATGACGCGGAAATAAAAATGTAAATAATTCTTCTTCTCGAGATTTTTTTTAACACTGATAACATTAAAAAACAATTGCATCCTAACCATTCTGATTTATTTCGCGGAGTATAGAAAAAAATGTTTTCGTACAATTTTTGCTCTAATCGATTTTTACGGAACTTCGAATCGTTCGAAAAAAAAAAAAAAAATGCAAATAGTAAACGACAACAAAATTTAAATTTGTTAATTTTGTTAAAAATATTAAAATATTCAAAAGTATTAATATTAATATAATAATATTCAAATTTTTTAATAGTTTATTTAATATTAACGTTAATATTTATATTTGAAATACGAGAAAATATGTGAATATTTGAAAAGTGAATAACATTTTTATAATTTTTTTTTTTTGCGAATATTTATTGCAACGAAGAAATATTTGCAAAATTTTTTTTAGTGTAAAATATTATTACTGTGTGCGTTAGTAGCGCTGTAGTATGATCCATTCCCGTGGCAGTCGATATGCTATTGAACTTCTGAGTGCAACGAGATTTTCTCGAGGATTATGTACCTCTCTGAGGTTCTAACATAAGCCTACAGACCACCGGAGCGCTTCTTTGCTCTCTATACCCTCGTAGCGCTTTGTACGCTTTCGCTATAAAAGCATAAAGCTCACCGTCTCTCGTGAGTTCTATTCGCAAAGAGTAAACAGCTTTAAGTATCGAATACATAGAAAAATATTCTTGTAATTCCAGTGACCACAAAGCAAGTCAGAGTTTTCGGTAAACCCTTTGTGTCGCGTAAACTTTGCATATTTTTTTTTGTCTTCGGATTGAATGACGAGAAAATATTGAACTTTAGAAGGAAACTTAACGTGCATAAAAAAATCGTAAGGTAAAAACGACTGGTAATATTTACGATTTTTTCGTAATTTTTCCAACCATTTTTTTTTATTTTGCAATTAATTCATAAAAAATAAAATTTTGATTTTAATATTTTTTTTTTAATATTCGTATTTCCAAATTAAATCAATAATTAATGATCAATGTTATAATTTTTTTTTTATTATAAAATTTTTTTCCAATATTTTTATCAATAATCAATTTTTCGAAAAAAAGTTGTCTCCGGGACAATACCTTCGGATTTTTTTCGTCGGCACGTAAATGACGAAATAGCGAGTGTGTTATAAAAAAAAAGGTGGAGACGATATTAAAAGCCGACATGAAAACGGGGCTAATAAATTTTAAAGTGTTCCCGGCAATTGCCCATATCCAACGGGTGGGGGGAGAGAAAAAAAGGAAAAGGACTATAATAGCGAAGGCATCTGTCTTGTAGCGTTAGCAAGAGCTTTCATGGCGGCACGTATTCCGAGCTCTTTGGCCGGTTTACGGTCACTGTTCTCGTAAGAAGTCATATCATCTCGCGCCGCGTATGCGACGCGACCCGCCTCCCTGCATATCATCTTTATTCCTTTTTCCCGTCGACGCTCCCGCCACTGATGCGTAACGACATAAAGATCCCCGAGTAATGCCCCTCACCCCCTTACCCCCTCCCTCTCCTCCCTCTCCCTGCTTCTCCCCTGCCAATGATCTTGCAGGAGTAAGAAAAAACGGATGGGAATCTTTAGGAAGTCTGCGCGATACAACTCAGTTTTACTCTCGTCTGACTATCCGACTGAGAAATTTCACTTTTAACGATCCATTTTGAAAAAATTGTTGTTACTATGATCGGTATGCATTTTATACGATAACAACGAAAACGTACAATTCTCGTCTCGAAAATCGATCTTTTGCGAGATATCGAAAAACTTCGCTAATAAGTTATCGAAGATAAATTTTTAATCGGAAATTTTGAAAATTTTATCGATTGAATATTTTGGTTAATTTTGAAGGGTTTTTTTGGAAATTTCGGTAATAAAAAGTTCAACAGTCACGGATAATAAAATTTAAAAAAAAATTATAATTAATAAATAATTTACATTGTAATATGGATACATTTTTTTAAGCTTTTTTAAAGTTTATTTGATAAACGATTTAAATTATGAAATGGATATATTTTTTTTAATTCTGCGATTTATAAAAAAATCACGATGTATATAATTTATAGATATTTTGAAAATCAAAATTCCTATCGGTAAATACATGAAATATTTTTGTATCAAATTCGTGACGATTGCAATATATTTTCATTGAAACTTTAACGCATCGGGCAGTTTTGTGAAAACAGTATTTTCAGTTCGGGAAAAAGTTTGATTGGAAAACTTACCGGGTAGACAGCTGACGGCTTTTTCCTCGTCGGAACATTTCTGCGTTAGCCATAGATAGTCGAACCACTTGATGACCTTTACTTGGAGATGATTCGGCACCCGTCTCATTCGCATGTACGTCTTTACTCCGTCGAGTTTAGCTGAAATCACAAAATTTAATGCAATTGCTGTTATATTTTTTCGAATTATACATTTTTTTTTATTTAATTTTCCCGTTTTGTTGGTAATTTTTTTTATTGATAACACATTTTTTTTCGATCGGTAAATATTTGAAAAATTTTCGATCGTAAAGTACGAATTTTTTTTTTTTTTTTTTTTTTTTTCACGTCTCTTATCGTATTATCCGGTAAATATTTGCCGTTGGTTGTCGCGGACGAAGGCGCCGAGTGCATTAGAGTCGAAGTGAACGTATAAAAAAAGACGTCATTTTTTTTTTATAAATCTATCAGATTAACTGTTTAACTCGAAAAAAAAAAAAAAAACGCTATGGTATAATATGCCATTATTTAGCGATAATTTAAGTGACGCAGCCCCCTTAATTGGCATTAACGCGTATTTTACGGTGCTACGGAAATATAAAACAAAGTCTACAGATGCCAAAAGTTTTGATGAAAAAAAAAAAAAATCATCTATTGCGTTCGAATGAATCGTCGTATATATTCATCGACTATGAATGGAAGCGCGAGCTTTCGCTTTTGATAGATCAAAGTATAGCCGCTGTTACGCTGATATGGTGAACTTTCCAACGTAACGTCAATGCAGAGGCTTAAAGGTATCTACGGAACTCGCAGCGTGTTCAACATTAAAGCTCACGGAAGCCACGAATACGCGAGCGATGAATGTCCGATAAAAGTGACTGGTGATTTTTACATTTTTCGTCCAGTCTTTGTCCCTTCAAAATAGCATCTTTGGAATTTTATCCAACATTTACTCACGTGAAACAAAGGGTTGAATATATTTTTTTATAGTTGCAATATTCAAATTTGTTTATTAATAAAATTTCTTGAAAAATAACGAGAATTTTACAAAAAATTTTGACACAATGGAAATAAAAAAAAAAAAAATCGGCTGAAAAAAATGGCGAACATCGATGCGAATTAAACTGACGAAGTGATTTTTTTTTTTTTTACGATAAATATTACGAATTTATAAAATCCACAAATTGAAGACTTTAATGAGAAAGAAAACAATAAACTCGATAATGAAGTCGCAGTTTCTTTAAGACGTCAGCAAAGGCGAATCCTTTAGCAACAAATGTGTGAAAAAAATTAATTTTCTCGGAGCAAAATAGATTTTTAGAATATAATTAAAATCGGGGTTTGCGGGACGGACGGCAGGCCGGCAGTCTTTGGTCACAGGGCCCCGCTGATTATTTCCTTTCTCTTGCAGACGGAGTTTTATTAAAAATTTTAATTAATTTTCACTCTAAATTTTCTATTTTTCTCATTATTCTACGCTTCGGTCTAACGGTTGAAAAAAAAAATATATATACTTAAAAAAAAAAAAAAAAAATCGAACTATTTCGTATCGGAAGTTATAGTGACATTGGAAGGGTACGGATTTCATTCGTTCTCAAAAAGCTTCGAGGGCTTGTCGAACGCAATAGAATTTTATGCTTTTTCTCTCCTATACTTTGATACGCGAATAAACGTTTGTGCGTATGCGTCATTCAGTAACCCCCGACGCCGCATGGAAACAAGTATACGCGCCTCGAGGTACAAACTTTTTCACGAGCAAAGAGATTTTTTCTTCAATTTTATATATATACATATATATATATATATATATCTTTTTTTTTCTCATCGTTCACCGGTACCGAACGCTGCTCGCCGGTTAGTCGTGAAAATGTCGAGCGTCGTTGTGGAAAAAGGAAATTCAACGTGTACACAGTTTCTCATATAGTTGCGCGGCTCGATGTTTCTGACGGAAATTTAACTACGCACTCCGGCGATACCGTGTTTGTTACTCGCGCCGAACTGGCTTTTTGCATTTCATTTAGTTCCGAACGAGAAGAAAAAAAAAAAAAAAGCCTGCAGCGCTCGGGTACGATGTTCCGTCGCTAAAAACCAGAAAGTAAATGGTCCAAATGTAAACAAACTTTTCGCCATTAGAAAAGGAAACATCGAAAAAAAAAAAAGAAAACGTAAAACCATTGGTCTTAATACAGTAGAATCGGCGTTCTTAGGTATCGTTTCTTCCGAACGGTTTCGAGGTGAAAGTGGAAGAACGTTGTTACCGCTTGTCGGTCTGAGAAGGTTATTGATGACACCGGACTCCGCGGCGATGACGCAGAAGAAAATAACTGGTAATGGCAAAAATAAAAGATCGAAGCTCCCGGTTCTTCCGTCTATGAGCTGTGATGGTGCAGACGTATACTGAGGCGACAACGACTTATCGTAAGATCGGAGCAACGAACACGTCGTCTAATAGTTTTTTTTCTACCTATATATTGCGCGATGTATATAACTCGTAGTTTGCGGGATAATAAAAATCAATTACTGCCTCGAGTCTCGACGCAACTTAATTAAAAATCACTTTTTTCTTTTGTGAGTTACTTTTTTTTAACGCAAAAAACAATTTCTAGAAGGGAAGATTTTTAATAAATAATCGGATGCAATGTAACGACGAGGAAAATTATTTAGGCACTGAACTATGAATTTTTTTTTTATAATTTTTTATCATTTTTTCAAACGAATACGATAAAACGGCGAAAAAAAGAATTTATAGAAAAAATGATCATTTATTTATTTATCAATTAATACTTTTATAGAATTGTTTCCAATTGTATTGGAATGCAGAAAAATTCGAAAAAATATCTGCTCTAAACGACAGAAATACGAAAAAAAAAATTGTCATTTTTTAAACGATTAATATTTTATCCACCTTTTCCATTTACATTTATAATCGCTAATCGATTATTTTAGCAAATAGAATAAAAATCCGCGGGTCCTAAGCGATGAAGAACACCTTCGAAGCGCATTATGACATCGGAGATACACGTATTTTTAATTAGTTTTCGAATTTCCCTAAGGGGAGTAACGTGTATAAGTTTCTACGCCCTCTTTGAAGCATACAAGTTTTTAATTGAGTTTAGTTTTACTGTTATTTTAGTTTTTAACCCCCGTTGGCTAACGAGAAACTCGCCGTTTGTTCGCGAGTGTACTTTCCGTTCTCGAGACAAGGATTGAACTGTTGAAGCTTATCGATGTTCTTTTCCGAGATACTTTACAACGCGGAGAGAGAGCAGATCGGATTTATATTAATGATCAGTGAAGAAAGTATCGAGAATTGATGTGTTTGGTGGAATGTTCGTCCGACGTTCCTTCCAAGAAAGTTGGATGTGACTCAGGCGAGAAAAAGAGATGTTTTTTTTGCCCGACTGCTTTCAATCGCGTATCACAGACTTCTCTTGCGACGTTCGCTATATTATGTGACGTAATATCATTATCGATCACTGATCGTGACTCTCCGAGTTTGTCACTCAAAGCTCCTTACTCTCTGCCCTATGCTTACGTACACTGTGTAACATTCTATGATATCAACTGTCTTCACGTTTCAACGTCTTATCTAACGCTATCTTCGTGACGTTCTTGTTCTCGTTTTATCGCACGTTGAAGAACCAACGAAGCGTTCCTCTCGAGTCGCGGCAGTTAAGTGTGACTCAAGTAAAACGGAAAAGTTTAAATTACAACGTTCGAGTAAACGTACCCGAGCCTCAGACTTGTTCTCGAACAATTACCGGAATCGGTTTCTCATGCTCGACGTTTCTGCACCTACAGACCTTTTTCTGTAACTTTTCTTTCATCGTTTCGTTGGGTTTACCAACTACACATTCGATTGAAACGTTTTTTTGTTCAACAGAACGATGTATTTCATTAGTGTTCAGTGGCAGTATTTATTTAGTTGTTCAGTCATTCAGTCATTCAGTCATTCAGTCATTCAGTCATTCAGTCATTCAGTCATTCAGTCATTCAGTCATTCAGTCATTCAGTCATTCAGTCATTCAGTCATTCAGTCATTCAGTCATTCAGTCATTCAGTCATTCAGTCATTCAGTCATTCAGTCATTCAGTCATTCAGTCATTCAGTCAATCAGTCAATCAGTCAATCAGTCAATCAGTCAATCAGTCAATCAGTCAATCAGTCAATCAGTCAATCAGTCAATCAGTCAATCAGTCAATCAGTCAATCAGTCAACCAGTCAATCAGTCAATCAGTCAATCAGTCAATCAGTCATTCAGTCATTCAGTCATTCAGTCATTCAGTCATTCAGTCATTCACTCATTCACTCATTCACTCATTCAGTCATTCAGTCATTCAATCATTCACTCATTCACTCATTCACTCATTCACTCATTCACTCATTCAGTCATTCAATCATTCAGTCATTCAGTCATTCGGTCATTCAATCATTCAGTCGCTCGGTTGCTCCGTCGCCCAGTGGCTCAGTTGCCCTGTGGCTCAGTTGTCTTTTTTTTTAAATTTTTTAATTATTTCTTGAAGGAGTAAAAATACAATAGAAAATTGAAGTGAAGGTCGCGCGTCAGCTGGAACATAGTTGCACATCATTGTTTAGACTGATCAGACGACAACAATCCCATGAGAACGAACGGCAGGATATTCTCTCGAAAGATAGTCCACGGTACCCATGTATACTTTGATGCATTTTTGTAAAGTATTCAATCGATAGTAGCACTGCAGTTCATTTTCCGTCTATATTCTGCTGCATTCCCACGATGACCTCTGCTTCTTGGCACAGTTCAATGCGAAACGCCTCCCCCCTCCCCCCCCGCCCTTTATAAGTTTTTTCGGACGAATCGAATGGGAACACTATTCTACGAATACGTCGCCATTCACTTTATTATTTGAGTGAATTGAATAACTGTAGAATATTTATTTTTGCTTCAAACAGTTCTTTCGTCTAAAAGCACAGAATGGTAAACAAAAGAAAAAAAAATTTCGAAACGCAACATTCATGTGTTGTGTTATATAACACACATTTGATTTTTTTTCACGATTCTCGAGGCCGCCGTCGACGGAAAAGTTGTGCACAAAACCGCATTTAATCCCGCATGGGCTCTCGTACTTTTGCGGTTCCGCTTGCATATATTTGAATACTTTGAGATCGCGCAATTTCGACGTCTGGCTGCGACACCCAGAAGCGAAAGTGGCTGTGTACCGTGGTACCTTATGGTATATCACTCCCACACTGTTGTAAACCTGCTGCACACATTGCAACTCATGAATGCTATTATTGCCGCGGTTTCGATGCTCTCACAGCACCGAGAGTGCGAGTCAAGTGTGTCGTACTTTGCTTCTCGGAATATAACTTATTAAATTTACATTATTTTAATAATTCCGCCGCCGGATGTCGCTCTCGAAAAAAACTTTATTATTTATTAAAGGAAAAGGTTCCGAGAGCCACTTGGGAGACGCAAGTTTATTAATCAACGTTATTTGTCAATTGAATTATTATTATTTTAATAATGAAGTTCGCAATTTTTTTTTTTTAGTTATTTTTGTACATCAATGATATTAGAATTAAAAAAAAAAAAATTGCATCTAAGGGAGTGTCCTCGCGAAGGAACATTATTAAGGCAGCACCTCGTCGCCGCTTTTCCGCAGTTCTCTTATCATTCCTTTTACGATATTTTTTTCTTCCATTATTTATCCACTAGCTGTTTTTTTTTTTTTTTTTTTCGTTCCTTTGCCTTTCTCCTCCCCTCTGCCAGTCTTCGATCTCGACGATTCTCGTACCAACGTTAATATTTATAGCCCCGACGAATTGGCTCGACGCGAAGTGATTTAGCACCCCCGTACGGTTATTCAAAGCCAGACTCTCTTATTCACGCTCTCGTCGTTCGGTAACAGCCGCTCACTTGCTCAGCTATCGAGGCGAGCGACCGGGGATGAGAGTGAACAAAGAAAGGGAAGAAAAAAAAAAAAAAAGAAAAGAAAAAACGATAGCGAAAAGTAGTAAAAAAGATGAATAAATATACGGCTGTATCGCTGAAGCAATTTGTTATTCTCGCGATATAATGGCCACCCAAATAATAACCTGATGAAAATTTATACGCACACTGTCTGTATGTTTGGAATAGCTGGCGCGCAGCGAAAAGCTTTTCTGTGACGGATTGCCAAAGTGGCGGGAAACATTCATTTCGGCATTATTAACAAAGGAGTTTCACAAACGAGCCAATAAATATTGTACCGCACTGGCCTCGGATTTCTCGAGACGGTCTACAAATGCCTGCCGCGATTTAAGTAGTCGAGGCACAGTTGTGGTCAGACGAAAAAAATAAATCGCTTTTAACGATCAGTATCAATCGAGGCCACTGAAGATAAGGCAATCAGTTCGACAAAACAGATTTGCAGTCATACATCGCGAGGTTAAAGGCCGTTGGGTGGTTTCGTTTCGGAAATGACGTAATTGACGATCGTTATGCAAAGTTCGGCGATATACTCGCCAAACCCGCATTAAAAGAGTTGGAATTATTACATTCAAATTTTATCATTTTTTTCAACTTTTATCCCATTTTATTACTTCAAATTTTATTCCATTTTTTTTTTTTCAAATTTCATCTTATTTTTTTTCGTATTTCACTAAATGATTCAATTTTTCTTCAATTTTTTCATTTTTATTTAATTTTTTTTCAACTATTCCTGTTTCGATGTGTACATTCGCCCCTCTCTCCTCTGTATTTCTCTTTCACGCGGTGCCGGTGAACAATACAGCAATTAACCTTCTAATGCCCTTGGATCATTAGAAACATTAAATGCATCAGTGCAAAGCGTATTGACGAAGCGGTTTCCGCAACTCTACTGCAGGAAGAACGGATGATTTGGAGATCATTGATCTCGAAGCATTGGAACCGGCGTTGTAACACAATCCCGCTATTACATCCTCTATTGACAGGCCGTCCCGAAAGATACATGGGAATTAGGCACACGTGTATTGCGTGCAAACCGATTTCCGTCACGACTGTGTGGGTCCTTAACAGCGCAGTTGGTAGGATTAGAACTCAATGCGACAATCAGTATCCGGACAAATCCGCATTCGGACAGAACACTCTGATCTGTTCATCAATGCGTGTTACAGTAGCCTTATCGCCATTCACCATTTCAAATCCGACCTTTCCGAGAGTTTCGAACATTTGCTTATGCGCATTTTAACCAAAAACCGCACCTTGGCCATTTCCATTTTTACAATGATGTTACTCAGGAAAAATTCAATAACTGGAAGCCTCGAATTCTTGAGAAAAACATCATTATTCCATTCAGGATAAAGCCAGCTGTCGAGAGATAATTTCCGTTCCAAAAGTGGACAGATCAGAGGAAAATGGTACCGGTCTGGTAGACGTGCGAAGCGGGATATTTCTTTGCGGAATAAATATGAAAAAAAGGGGGTCAACGCTGGAGTGTTGGTTATTGAAGCTTTGGAGTGTACTTTGAAGGCACCAACGCCAGCTGAGCACAGAACGAGCGGCGTGCCCAGTGCTCGTATTATAAATAGAAACGTTGATCCTTAACCGTGTCAACATGCTTCCAAGGACTCGGGTGTTAATTAAATTTCCAAGGCTCGGTCAGAGTTGCCTTTCTCAGGAAAGAGTAAATTACAAGTTCACTTCTAAGGAAGTGGAAGAACTTTGTGAACTTTGGGGGCCTAAAGAAGAAGAAACAGCGTGGAACAATTTCCTGATTCAATGATGACGAAGGGCTGCCGTAGAACAATCAAAACGAAGATGGGTCTCGAGGGGTAGAATAAGATATGATAGGATACTTTTATTGTCTTTGCCGTTGGTTTGAATATCACAACCCCTACATATGGGCATTGTCAGCCAAGCGTACATGGCGAAGAGCAACAACTGCGAACATGCAGTTTCTGCTCTTTATCTGCGCGCAGTGCCTTTTGTCTTCGGAAGTGGGAGTAGTTGAAAAGAAGAGCGGCGGAAGATGAAAGAAAGTGTTAAAAGAGAATGAGTGAAGTCGCTAAGTGATGATGAATTTTGAAGCGATGTAGGAAGGGCTACACGCAGAAAACGCAAGTGGCAACCCTCTGGTCTGATGTACTTGGTGGATGGTCCGTAATGCTGCTTACTGCTCGTAGGATGTCGGCGAGCCTTTGAAGTACGCAAAAACGTTTTAGAGTTCTGCGACGCAAGACCCTGTAATCCTGAACGCGGCGTCAGAGAGACGAGCTGGTGCTTATATTGTGGAGAAGTAGAGAGGCGCGTGAAGATGAGGAACTTTTCACAGATGCCGGATGAAAGAAAATGCGCTAAAACGCGGACGCGATTCTCGACAAGGTGCGATTCTGCTTGACTGATCTCCACTTCATTTCATCCAAAAACCTCTCAAATGTTCCACTTAATGCAGTAAATTTCTTTGGTATATCGCCAAAAATGATACGGTTCCATCCAAAGATGTTTGAATAACCAATCAATCGAAAAACGTCAAACGTTCTAATGGTACCAGTATGATTCGTAAGTCCCGCGTCTAGCGTTACGATAGATTTCAAAGGATTACTCGTGGAATAGAAATCGTTGCCAAGTGTGTAAAAGCTACAGGGCACTTTGGGCAAACAACCATATCGATGACGCAGATCAGTGAATGAGATGAACTGTCGTACTGCAACGCGGTTGTTCTGCTTCTCTTTCCTTCTATCCACTTCCGTTTGGGTGTGGAGCTGGAGGAGGGTCTCTGATGTACTCCACTCCTCTCGGCACTACTGTGTTCATCTGCTCTGTTTTTACTCAACTCGGTTACGTGTCCGTTTCGTGGTCTCGCTTGCTCACACACGCCCAACTCTCGCTATCTCGAACCCTCCAGTTCGTTCCTGTCCGCAGCTGATGCACGACCAACGAAATCGCCGTATGAATTATTCAGATCTTGATTTTGCCGCGCTCCCTATGCTTTCCTCTTCACTAGCTAGAAGGCAGAGGTCGGGCATTAAACATTGAGGATCACAGAAATCTGGCGAGGAAACTCTCGTTGAGAGGCAGTAAACGATAGATGCATGTGCTTGGTACTTCATACTGGAATTAGAGACAAATGCTGTGGGCCAACTTTGGATGTCAACGGGACCTTAATAATACCCGTTAATCGTGTTAGGCAGCCAATTGACGTTGGAGGGCAGAACATTTTCATCTTGGGTATGAATGGCCATGTGGTTTACCTTTAAAGCGTATGATTTCTAGAGTCCGTCATTGATGTAAAATTGCTTACATCATAATGGCACTTCCAAAGACATACTCTCTATATCCCATTTTGTTGATTTCACTATCAGTGGGTTAAAAAAGAAATTGATTGAAGGCATTTCAACGCAACGATGATGACAATCGTGAGGAAACTATGTGGGTTTTTCTAGGATTAAGCCATCGATAAGTTAAGTAGAAAAGCATGTCTTTGCAAGCCAATCTGATCGAGTCAACGAACAGAAAAGTCGAAGTAAAGCAATGATTAGCGGACCCCCGAGGTCAGAGAAAAGTGAAGGGAAAGGGACGAGGTGGACGATTGCACAGCTGACTCGGATTAGGAAAGTCTTTGTGGCGGATAGCCAGCTGGAAGCTGGATTACTGAGATGATTGACTATTCTACTTTTTGTTTGCTGCAGAGTTCAAGCCTCCCACAGCCTCACCGGTTATGAATAGCACAAGAAAATCACAGAAAAACGACGAAAACAAAGAGAAGTATACCGGAAATTAAAGAGAAGAAGTCGAAAGGGACGAAAAAGGTAACTCGGTCATGGACCGGCCTGTGACGAGCTAAAAACGGGATTATTGGACGACTGATCCTTATTCGTATTATCCACGTCACGGGCGTACAGGTTGACACTTCTTGATATATCCGTAAAAATAGTTGCCAGTCGAAGGAGCCGCAAAGAAAATCGAACGAAACGGAAGAAACATGGCGGCGGGAACAAAAGGAAAGAACAACGTCGGTGAGTCCGATGAGGGATGATGGGTAGTCCAGCTGGATGCTGATGCCTTGCGGCGGCCGCGTCTTCTAGTTCAATAGAACATCAACGTCACATCCGTACTTGCAGTTGAACATGACCACTGCTATACCTGCTGGTTGCACCGCTGCCGTGGGTGCTGCAGCACCACGTGTTATTAATGCAGCGGAGCATTCGTGGCTGACGTTCCGTTCTGCACACTCGTAGGTCAATAAATTTCTCGCCGACTCCGCGCAAGAGCCGTTGGTAGCTTCGTTTCCCGGGCTTCCCCTCGCATTCCCAGGGACGAATTAGTTTTGTCCACCTCCTTCCCCCACCCCGTCGACGCAGCGACAACAGATCGATGACGTCAGTGGATCCGTTCTATTTTTAGCCGTGCCGCCAGGGCGCGGGACGGGGTGAGAGGAATGAGACGGGCGAGACGACAGACGAGGGTAGGAAAGGGGTTGCGCGCACTGGGCAGTTGGGGAGGCAACGGGGGCGGGGGAAGGTTGAGGGAGGATCGAGCGAAAGAGGGTCGTTCGGGGTTGGCGCGACGAGCTTCCTCTCTCAGACAGAGAAAAATATAGAGATTGAAGTGGAAGATGAGGAAAGAGAGGAGGTTGAAAAAGGGGTATGAAGAAAACTGCGGAACACCAAGAAGGGTGACGTTCACCGCTCGAGAAAATGCCACTTGTCTCATTCATCCTACTGATCAGTGAGAAACAGAGTGATGTTAGAAGAGCTCAAAGAGAACATGTTATAGATTTTTCATTTATCAACCGATTTATGGACAGATTTTTGTCGCATCATTTTTTTTTAAATAGATTTATAGTCGAATAGACGATACGAAGTATTTTGAAGGATAAACCAACCCTGTAGAATGTTACTATTTATTCATATTGCATCGTAAACCAATTACTCGCAAACCTAATATGCGTTTTAAACCCAACTGATCGCATGAATAAATCGAATGGTTCATATTTCGCATTTAGCTGTCTAATACCTTTACACTGAATTCAAACGGAGCGTTGGAGAATAATCATTTGAAGATTCTCGATTAACGGAAAATCGATAAACCCCTGTGATCCGCTGTTTGGATAGTTGCAGCCAATGTGACGGCATGATCCGCTTTTAATGCGGGAAGTAGAATGCGGGTTCAACGACCATGGCTAGTGGAGTATGTCGAGAAGATAGAGAATGAGACGTGAGACAGGCGGCATTATCAACGAGGGATCAGCGTCACCGACGACTCGAGAGCATCACTCAGAACTCCATTTATATCTCCGTTCACACATTATGGCTTTGCGGATGACGTTTTTTTTTTCTATTTTCAGAACAATAATTATTCACGATCGGATGTCATAATATCGTCAACGTGGAGCATTTACCGATAACGTGAAATATTTTATCACCCAATTTTTATACACTTGTTTTTCATTTGATTGAAATAAAAAGAATCAAAAACTCATTACGGACGAAAATAGAGACCCAAATTTACGGAATATTTTTGGCGCTTTTACATCATAATGCAAGAAGAACATCCGCGTCCTTTAGGACGGTAACAGAACGGCTGAAATCTTCGGTGGACTGATGGTAGACGATGATGTGACGGTAGAATCAGAAATAAATGATAGAAAATATGGTAACCCCGGGATTCCGGAAATACGTTGATCAGTCACTGATTAAGAGCGCTAACCACTGCGCTATAGTCACCCATATGTTTCGACCATTCGTGTTGTCTACTTATATGCAAAGATGGATCCGTCCGTCACACACCGTCACAGGACGTAGCAAAACCTTTGAAATGAATAAATTTCCAGCCAAAGCGAAATTTTCATAAATGAATACCAAGAGAAATTCTGCTCGTTAGAAATACTCTGCGTTGTTTGTCATAGTGATGAAGACTGAAAACACGGAAAATGCTTCGGATTGTAGAATAAAGAAGGTCTAAGTATGCATTATGAAACAACAGTTTCACATTTCTCTGGTGTCATGTTTTGGCGGAACATACCTTTCGTGGTACGTATCTGTGTATCAGCATTTGGTACCCCCATCTCGACTTTGACGTCAAGACGTATCTACGGGAAGACCGGCATCAGCTTTCAGTCGAGACAAATATTTGATGACAAAAGGGTACGTGATGCGGTTGAAATACTGATAAAAATACGTCATAAATAAGAATGGAAAAGTGAAATAAGTAAGTTGACGAATGAGAGATGATCCGATAAAACTGATGACATTCTGAGCACAGCTCACGCTTTCGAGAACGTAAAGCAGCAGATACGAAGTCAGATACCTACTTTATGGTGGAACAGAATCCGTTTGCGATGCACATACTACAGACGAGAGCATTGATCCGATAGAGTGTATCTACCTACGAGTACCGAAAGCGAATGAGACGGCGGATGTCGTACGAGCCGTGTAGACGATTGACGATGAGTTCCCCTCAACTAGTCTTGTATCCACATGATGTCGAAACGCTTCAATCGCCACTTCACGAAATGTTTGATACTGTTTGACTCACGGTGAGCTCGACAAACGAATTCTCGTGTACACGTAGCGACGTTTCCAGTTGACTGGACCTCTACGCGCGACATTACACGCACTGGAAGTTCCGTCGGTTGATCAAAAACGATCTATTCGGATGTGTATTCAACCGGAAACGCGATCTATGAACGACTATTGGAAACTGTTGCAAGTTTGAAGGTAGGAACTACTTATCGGTGAATTCCAAATTTGGATATAAAATTTGATGGGTTTTTTTTTCTTCGAAATGTGGCGCAATCTACAAATGGCTTGAAATACGACATCGAGAAGCCACCGGGAGCTCTAGAATATCTCCCGGTGAATGGATGTCTGTCGATCGATAGTCTTGGACTCTATTTCCAACGGCATCAAAATAGAAACGGGATGAATCTTGAATAATTTCGAGTAATGGAAATTATGAAGTCTGAATAACGAACGCTTTAACCATCTGGAAATGAGCGAAGAACCAGCAGAACTCCGTTCAATCAACAACTAGTTGATCGGTAGTTCGATCGGTAATTGGTTAGTTGGTTATAGTTGACTGGTTAGTTGTTTGATGGTTAGTTAGTTGTTTATAGTTGACTGATTGGTTGTTTGGTGGTTAGTTGATTGGTTGGTTGCCATTTTCTCGGTAAAAAATAGGTGTCCTAACCAACAATTAGTTCGCCCAACTCGTCATTTTTCTTGATGCCCAAGAACACGGTCATTATAGAACGGGTGCCCCAAGCGTTGAAATTGATGCCGGGAACTTAGCATCGTAGTAACTTCTGAACGGCAGCTTGCATTTCTCGTTTCCCCGCAGAATACATAATACATCAGCCATTTTGATTAAAATTTACTCGCAACGGAGATAGCTTAAACGTACGTGTTTGACGTCGTCTTGTATAGCTAAGCGGTGCAGTTTCCCGTCAGTGTACCCAAATATGTCTCATTTGGTGTTTGAGATTAAAGGCTCAACATACCATTTTCTTCACTAATTAAATTATCAACGTTATGTAGTCCCTTCCATGCCGAGCTTTAGGAACGTCGAAGCCACATCTGCACTTTCGGCGAGAGAGGAAATCTTTGAGGGGTTCACGTTACCATCTATCTTTCCCGCCCTTTGGTCCCTATGGCTCCTTTGCTTACGACATCGTGCTATTTTCTCCTCGAGGCTCTAGAATCTCGAGATGCCAGCGTCAATACCAGAGTGCCGGAGGGCCAAAATGCCGACGCACAACTTCACGATCCCGTCGTGGTGCATCAGAATTTCACCCCTCCGACGCGCCTCGAACGTTAACGCCTAACCTCCAAGAACGAGGCGCTGACGACGAGTTTCCGTCGCCGCCATCATCTTCCTTTCGCATCTTCGCAGATTTTTTTTTTTTCGTCTTTTCAGAGATCTTTTCGAAAAGCTTTAGCTTTGCCACCTCTTCACATTGGTTCTTTCACTTTCTCGACGCCTTCAGTATCATTATTACGGAAATTCTATAAAATGCGAGTTCTCCCTTTTCTAATGTCTGTAAAATCTGCTTATGAATGCGTATTACGTCATAAGTATTTATTGCATCATATTTTCACTGTTTATATTTCTATTATCTAATAAACAATCGACTGAATGTGCATAGTAATAAAATTTGTATTTATTTTTTTCGAATGAAATTCAATTCAATGAATCGAATTTTATAAGGTTTTCGACTTCTGATTTTTATTTCGGAGACACTTTATATTAAAAAAGAAAAAGTTTTGCGGACTTTGAGAATTTTTCAATTATTTCCCGTTCTGTGGTGTCTCTTGCAGAGCCGTTCGTTCGATCTCTACTACTTGGGAGTTTTCCCTTTATATTATATTACACATATAGTAACGCGGAGGATTCTCTCCGTCGTCTATGTCAATGTGCTCGGAGCCTCTTACACACAGACACACACCACGCATTTGTATTCACGAACGAGCGTACTATTACTTGAGAGTCGCCGGAAAGTACGGAAGTATTGAAATAGTTCGCAAAAGCGAAGGGTGACTTTGGTTGTGTGTCGGGAGCCGCCGACGTGCGGGAGGGGTGGTTCGGCAACGCGAACGAAGGTATGGCGAGTTTGCTGCTTCCTTCCTTGGATTTCGTAGGGTTTCTGGTTGCAATGTAATAGTGGCCTCTCGCGCGCGGATGCAAAGGGAAGCGAACGAACGGGGCGGCGACAAAAAGCATCTGAGGCGAGAATCTATTACGTGGAATTGAAGGAATATGATACCTATCGCCACAGCGGTACCATTCAAATTTACTCACATTCTCGTTCTATTTCACGATTTCTCTTGCTATTTCATATTATGAAAGAACTCGCGATGCTTGATGAAAAAAGTTTTAAATATTGAAAAAAATCGAGACAACCGATATAAACTTTATAAATTAATCTTTATATTATTATTTTTTAAATCGATGAAAAAATAGGATTCACGAGATAAAATTCGCAATAAAAAAAAATTGGTTCATTTTTTGTTATATTGTTGAAATTTTTATTAATTTTTCGTATTTTTCATTTGTATTTTTGTTTTATAAATCAATTTAATATTTTTGTTTTTTTTTTTTTTTTTAATTTTGAATTTAATTATAATTATATTCGTTTATTGCTTAAAAAATGATATTGTAATATAAATTTTCTATGTAAATTTCTCTCGACGGTGATTTTGATAAATTGGCAAAAATGAAAAATAATTCATCATAAATCCTCGTAATATTTTCGATACCAAACTGAAGTTCGAAAGATTAAAAATCGGAACAGATAAATAATTCTCTTTCCGTTTCGGAGAAACGAGAGACGTTGAAAGATTCAGTAGAGAGAAAATCCGGCAGATTTTTTCGGAGACGAAACTGTGAAGAGGAATCGTCGAAAGCTACACGTAAGGAGATACATGAAAGTGGACTTTTCTGTTACGACATATTTCGACATATTCACGGATATGTATACATCGCTATAGGCTGAACTTTTCAAGCGTTTATATAGTATTATAGGCAACCTGTTCCTTCCCTTTGAAACGTTTCGAGATTTCGTCGTGTTGGTAACACAGAGTGTAGAATGCTACGGTGAAAGAGCCCGAGGGACCCTGTGAAACTCTTCTGGTGGATTTTTCTCTTTTTTTTCTCTTTACGCCCCATACATCACTGCACTTCGTCGACTTGTTTTCCCTCAGACCCTTCGATATACACAGGTAACGCGGGGCTTACTACGTTATTTTCTTCGTCGTTCTTCGATACACGCAAAGTTTTCCGGGCGGTACAAAGCTGTGAAACTGTTCGAACACAGCGTCAAGGGATTACGCGGCAGAGCGCAGGTGCTACATAACAGGTTTGGCTCTTATTTTACGCTACAGGGGATCCGCGTGCCAAAGCAACGCTAGAATATAGATGAGTACATTGATGTACCGACAGAGTCGCGGACGACGAAAAGATTAAGATATCTAAAAATACCTATAAAACCATTTTTCGTAGTCGTCCTATTCTTCATTTTTTTTTACTATTAGAGTTAAATTATTGCTGTATTTAACTATATTTGAGACAGCAAAGTCAAAAAGTGTTTAAAAAACGAAGTAATAGACGAAGAGAAGGTTAGGATACAATTTACCATATATCTAGTAAAAAACATCGTAAATTTCTGGTAGTGTGGAGCTAATGTCGCCACCTGTCGAAAAAAGCGGGAACTACGGAAACTTCTACCGCAAAATATGGTAAAAATCCCTATAAATGTGGTAAAATGCTCATGATATCGAGCATTTTCGCGATCGGTGGCGCCACAGTCGAATTTTACCAGACGGCATAGTAATTTCTGGTAGATCGTCGTCTCCGTATAGAAAAAAAAAAATTTAAGAAAAATTTTCGCTCTTTTTTGCGGCGGTATAAAGGAATGTATACGGCTAGAGGAATTTATAAGTGCGATGCAATGCAGATATGCAAACAGTCGATGGGTATATAAAGCATCAGAGTTTATCGATCGACTCTAATTAGCCGATTCATTTTCCGGCTGCGCGTTCGCATTGACCTTTTTCATCGCTCCATTATTTTCCATAGGTGCTGCAAACTCGGAGCAAACGCGAGAGTTGGAGTATCAACAAGCAGCGACTTCCGAGAGGAAAAAAACACGATGGATTTTACCGGTTCCCAGATCTCGACTGCATCCGCAATAATAGCTCCAGTTCGCTTACTACTCCGCGGTACGCACAATACCCGGAAAATTGCAGTGATTGCCAGCTTTGTTGAGAATCTCTGCACCCCTTTCCCTCCCCCCCCCCCCCCCCTTTTCCTTTCACATACCGAATGAAGCGAATGAACGAAAAATAGCACAGACGCAAAAAACAAACACTGACACGCGTGGACGGTAAAAAGGAAAAGTACAAATGCGCCGCGGAGTATATTACAGTGTCTCGCGCCACAACTGTATGATAAATGAGGAAAATTAAAAAAAGTTCCTTCTACAGAATAAAAATTTATAAAATTCGAGTCAATATTATAAATTAAAAAAAAAAAGAAATATATATATTAAAAATAGAAAATACAACGAAATTTTTTTATTAAAAAAATATTTATACGATTATAATTTTAATAGTAAAAAAAAAAAAAAAAAAATTTCAAGAAAATTGTATGAAAAAATATCGTGACAAGAAATTACGTAGACTATTCGGTTCGAAAAAAAGTTAGCGGAAGATAATTGAGGGATTACGGACTTTGGGAAACACTCCTCTTCAATATTATTATTCTCAGAAAAATTCCCCCGATGAGTTTATTCGGATGCTGCACGCGTCTCGTAGCCGTCCGCATTGATCGTAACGAATCACAGAAATATCTGTATTAGATTTATCCGTACGAAAAAGCTTCGCGGTGGTGAATCAAATTGAGAAAACCGCGCGACTGGAATTTTTACGGCGTCTCATGCATATGCCGCTTCGGTCTCTATTTATATTTTATTCCTTTTTTCTTTATTCCTGTGTATTTTATTTTATATACTTCGGATACGAATTGCGTGACGACTGTATGGTACGTGACGAGGAGACGAGATTCCGGAGGCAACGGCAATACCACAGATGCACGGAAGACCATTTTTTTTTTTTTTTTTTTTTCGAGAAAAGTGAGTAATATTTGAGCAAAGATAGCATGAATTTTCAGATCTTATCCCCGAAAGCTTAAAATTTTTATAAAAATGCGGATACTCGAGAATTACAAGTTTTTTTCCGAAATTTTGATTTTTAAAAATCGTACATATTTTCCACACCTTATTATCATCTATACGTTATTTCGGCTGAAATACATTGAATATTTATTTCATTTTTATTAATCGATACATTTTCCTTTTTGAAAAAAAAAAAACATTATTCGAAAAAAATTATGTAAAAATCTCTAAATCAGATTTTTTTATCTCGTAATTTTATTAATTATAGTGCGCAGATCTATTTTTTAAATAATTTTTTTTCTCATTTCCAAAGTCTCATCGCCGATGAAAATATATATTTTGGCATAGAAATGAAATTATTCTATCGGAGATACTAGAACTTTCCCAAGTTAACGAAAACTATCCCGTCATTCCCTTCCAATTAGCGCAGTCGATTCACGAGGGAGAAACTCGCCGAAGGGATGAATGAACCAAAGTCTCGTCTATTTTTTTTTTCCTGTTGCAAACAAGCAAATTGCCTTCAATTATTCAGCATAAGTACGGCATTGAGCCGCAAAATAGAGGCAGCAAAAGCTTGAAATGCCGCAAGAAAGATCCCTCATTTAGTCGGCTATCCAGCTGACGCAAAATTCACTTTCGCTATAAGCTTTTTGGCTAATCAGGCCGACTCCACGCGCTCTGAGGGCAGTTAAAACAACAGCTCGTCCCTTTCCCCGTCGCGAGCGTCTGACACTTTTTATTCAGTTTGAAATAATTCGGCACGTTTCCTTCAATTATTCAAATGAGGGAAGGAGGTGTACCCTTCTCCGGTATGCGCCGAACTTTAGCGCTAACCGAGAGCGCTGTGCAAACAACGGGCCGCAGAAATGAGGGTTTTGCCACATAAGAAATATCTCTCTCTCTCCTTATCCCCTAAACTTTTCCTTTTTTTTTTTCTTCCCATTTCTCCCATTTCTCTTTTTTACTCTCCGGGACGTGATGGAAAATTTACCCCCTAAAATTTTCATGTCAGCACGCAGCATCTCGTACGCAGTTACCGATTTTCATCCCTCTCGAGTCCAATGTCGAATTTAGCTTCGCACTTTTGTTACCTTTTTTTTTTTCCTTCTTTTTTTCGATTCCCCGAACTCCCAAAACGTCTGGAGACCGTTTTCACGAACGTTCAATTTTTTTATCCATTAAATATTCGATTCACGAAGCCTCAGGGTCAGTCGTCGGGAGAAGCGTTATTCGATTCTCGTTATATAGAGGTTGCGGCACCTTCTCATCCCTGTTTCCCCGTCGACAGCGCTGCTACCTTTTCTTTTTTTTGTAAGCCCTTTGGGACCAGGAAAATCCTTTATTCGTTAACGTTCATTTTAGTGCTCTTAATGTCTTTTCCGTGAGAAACTATCCAGACACTTGGGGGATGAAGGGAGTCGGGAAAAGCGAACGAACGAGAGAATGGACGGGGGACGCAAAGAATGGAAAACTTTAAGTACGTTTTAAAGACTCGTTTGGTCGACATTTTGTTTTGTTTTCCGCAAAAAAGTCGAATGACCCTTTTCACGTTCGTTTTTTTTTTTTTTTTTGACTTTCTCTCGGGTCGCGAGTTGGTTATACTTTCGCAGGTATTTCTTAATAGTCGCCTCGGCAGCAGCGAGATGAACAATTTAGTGACATTCTACGACTTGGCTTTAGGTAGCTGCCAAGACGCCAGGTTAGCTTTTATCGCACGGTCGTTACGCCGCGATCGTAAAGCTTTTCCGCTAAGTTGTTTAAGAGCCCCGGCGTCAATGCGGGCATTTCTCGCGTTTTTACTCCCCCTCCGTCCCTTCCTACCGCTCGAGAGTATTGCAATTCCAGTCACGAAAAATCGGTTTTCCGAGTCGAAGTATTCATTCTTGTAGTTCCCATCGCTTTTTGCGGAAAAACATTTTTTTTTTTTTTTTTTTTGCGATAGGATAAGGGTGCGCGGGGCTTTTGTCATTTCGAAGATTAAATTCGAAGCTTTCAGTCCGCAGTCAGGATTTCGATGTAAGTAGACATTTAATTGAATAATTGAGCGAATTGTTTGCGCATCCGAAATTAATGACGATGAATTGCACCTCCGAAAAAAAAAAAAAAAAAAAAAAGAATTTGCAATTTCAACGAGGGATCGACTTAACGAGGCTGCGAGACGAATCTCCATTTACATAATGCTACATATGTGGATCGTCTCTCCTTCGGAAGCTGCGCTCCGGTTAAATTGTGCGTTCAACGCGCGGAACGTTTTGATAACTGTCTACAAACATCAACTTCCGGTTACAGTAGCGGCGGTCTATAGCAATTTCGTTTACCCTTCAAAGTGAAGCGGAGAATTTGACTATCGTTTCTGATGGACGTTCAGAGTGAACTAACGATGCATGTGTAACGCGGCATAACGGCAAACAGGTGGAAGCGCTCGTGCGACGGATGAAGAAATTGATGTAAATACAAGTTGCGCGATGGATAGAAGTTTGATAGAATTATCAATCCTTTCGTTTGCAAATATTTGCTTACCGTCAGTAGAAAATCGGAATTTCGAAAAAATAAATCCTTCGACGGACGTAAAGGGATCCAATTTCTGCAAACCTATGCGCAACGCGCGTCTAATGTTCTCATATGTGGTTTTCGATATTCGCGAAAAAAAAAAATAAAGTAGTGTTTCTCTACTAAAAAAACATAAATATATGATTTTCGGCCATTTTATACCATTAATTTATCATTTATATAAATTTTTATACGTTTTAAAAAATGTATTAAAAAATATATCCGTAATATACTATTTTTACGATTTATTTTCGACATTTCGCGATATATATTTTTTTTTTTCGCTTTGCCGTCGAAAATAACGTTGACGGAAGCCTCGGGCATTGCAACATTTTTCGTTTACTATTTTAATTACTAAATAATAACAGTTCGAGGAAAAATCGACGATGAACTCTGTATTTTTCGGTCGTTTTAAGCTTCGCGTTGCCGCGCTAATCCAATAGACAAACAAACTATACGTCCACTTACCCCTCACTTCCCTCCCGAATTCGTACTATACAACGAACCTCTTCACAACTGAACGTCGGACAAAACTTTATTTCCCATTTTCGAATACGTCCACTTGCAAATATTTGTATGGCTCACCAGTTGGTTGAGGGATTCGGGAAACGGGTGCGGAGAGGCCGCGGGTTATGGTGGCTTTCCAGGTAAAGTTTTGTTTGCCGCTGGTACCTGAGGGTGGAATATGCGGCAAGGGGTGCGAACTCACCTCCCACATGAGAACAACCCTCTCCCGGAGCTATATGTATGGTATCCACGTATGTATTGAGATAAAGTTCGGGTAGCAGCTTTCCAGACTTTGATGCCTGCGAGTTGCGAAGGTAAGTAGCGAGAGGCGGCGATTGGGGGGTGGCGACGGGGTGAATTCTCGATTTGTTCGGTTGCGGAGTGGTAAGCATCGCCTCGAGTGAAACGAGGTTTGTATGCGTCGGTATTCCGGTAAATGTGCCGTTATGCGAAGAGATTGCTAGAGGTCTTCCTGCACCCCTTTCTACTGCGCGCCTTCCTATCTATTCCTCTCCTCTCCCCCCGTCCCTCACCGTCCTATTTCTTCCTCTCTCTCGTCTCTTATCATCCCTCGTCGCCTGTCTCTCTTTGCTACTTCACTCCGCAGGTGGTAACTCAATAATCCTGAACGCTACGATAGTAGCCAAGCTGAACCCTGAGTACGAAACGGCAGAAGCGCAGTACTACGCTCCGCAGCAACATCAGCTTCCGCCAGAGATTGAAATTTAACACAATCTGTCCAAACGTCTGAGTGGTAATTTCGAATCTTAATATCAAGTTTACTCTGATATTTCTACATCCAGATTTACATTCTCTCATTATTTTCTCGATGTTATAAACATTTTTGAAAATTTACGAAAAAAAAAGGGGTGTTTTTCGGAGAAATTTCATTTGCGATTAGAAACACGAAATTTCGAAAATTTAAATGCGATTTGAAGATTAGATTTTTTTTTCGATTCACATTTTTGAAAAGACTTTTTTCGATCTTAAGATTTTTTTGGTTTTAAAAAAAAATCATTTTGATAAAAAATTTTCGAAAAATATTTTCAAAAATTCTCGATTTTTTTTTTTTTTTCGTGAAAAGATCCGTTTTTTTTAAATTTTTTATTAATATACTGCTCTCTATTCTCCTTTCTGGTTATCTCTGTATCTTTCCCTTTTTTATTACAATTCAAACGCCAGTAGTAGAGAAAAACAGGATATAGGTAAATGCAAAACGACTGGCGCCCTGTTCCTCGCCGGCCTATTTCTGTTCACGACAGTTCGAAGTACCGACCTTATGTAGGTACTGCTTCTGCTGCTGCCGGGTGCCAACGCGGAGTTTCCTAATTTAGTGACTACTACTACCGGCCCTCCCGCCTTTCACCCTCTCACCGTTTCTCTCTCAACCACTGCATTTGTCCCCCGTTTTCGCTCGTTCAATTTTAATGTTTTATTCGTCCGACTCTTTTGTTCAGAAACACTATATTCGCGTGAAATTTTCTTCAATAGAAATCTTTATCTAGAAATATCTTAGTTTTTACGATAATTCGTAAAAATAATATAATGATATTAAATCGATGTTTTATAGCATTATTATTATAAAAAAAAAATTTTTTTCGTTGTAATTTTTTTTAATCTTATGATTTCGAATTTTCAACATCGATTCAATTGATATTTTATATCATTATTATTATTGTTAAATTTAAAAAAATAAACGGTTCAAATTTTTTTGAAGTTCACGCGTTCAATTTTATTTATTTGTTGAATTTATCATTGCTAAAAGTAATTCAAGTAATATTATCTATTTTGAGAAATATACATTTCAATAATGTTTTTTTTTCTCGCAATTTGTGACGAAGACAATTGTAGAAACAGAAAGAACGGTTCCTTAGAACTCAGTAAAAAAAAAGTCTCTGAGAGTATCATGGGAAATGAGATTTCGAGACGATAGATTGTACCGACAGAGCTGCGGTACATCGCGAAATTGAAGTGTGCAGTAGCGTGATGGCAAAAAGCTCTTGTAACGTATCAAAACGAAGGGCGTACCATTGTATCGTAAATGTTTGTTACATATACGAAAAAAAAAAAAAAACATCGAAGAAAAAGTAATGTTACGAGGGAAAACTGGCAACGAAAGAGCATAGGGCAGCATCCATTGTCTCACGGAGATGTTTGTTTTTCAAAAGAAGAATTCGCTTCTTTGGTATATTCCGCGATGTATTGCAGGGCGAAGAAAAGCGTAGTAAAGGAGATAGAAGGATAAAACGATGTGTATGTTGTGCATCATGAGAAACCGGAAGTAAAATTCTCTGTTTTAAAACGAAAGAAGAAGAAAACCCTTGGATAGCATTCACGAAGAATAAAACGGTAAAACATTGAGTTATCCAACTGCAGAGTGAATGAAAGATAATTCCGGGAACTTGAAAAATCTTTTTGTTGAAATGCGGTCGGAATTCAGAAAAACTGTTCATCTTTTCGAGTTTTCTGTGCGTCGTCTCAATACGTTAGAACTCGAGATAAAAATCGCACGAGTAAACATTTTTATCTATTTATATACAATGAAGTCCGATGAATTTGTTTATTCGCGTTTAGGGTTATGTAACGTTATTTTAGTTATTATTTCAAAAACCGGGCCCCCAAGCAGTGGCGTCAGTTGCCCGCGACGCACGTGCGCCGCGCGATAGTTAACGTCAGTTTAATCGACTCGTCGAATTTTTCAGGGAATATACATCTCGTGAATTAAATCCAGTAGTGTCAATTTAGTGTCGCGTGTGCGTGTGTGGAGATGTTTAGATGAAAGTTAGCAATTGTTTTCGAGTCATTCAACTGTGATAAGCGACAATCTTTCTCGACGCGGAGTGTCGTATCATGGAACGTTCGACTTTTTTTACACGACACAAATCGTAAGTACCTATCGTAAAACATTTGTTTTTATTAGTTTTAACCAGTGTTCCAGTGCATTTGGTGACCAAATTTCGATTTTATTTTATAATCGACCGTTCGGAGAAAACATCGAACTCGTATATTTATTTTCTTATTTTTGCGTAATCTTCCGCCAAACTTTTCGCGAGTCGAACGTGAATACGTGCATTCGTCGAAAAAACGAATTTTTTGGGGTTTAGAATTCATTGTTCTCCATGTCGGAATCATCGTTGTCCGAGATATCGAAAAAGCGATTATTTTTTACATCGTTCGCTCCCCGTTGCGTTGATTTTTTTTCCAGTGTCGCCTGTGAGTCCATTACGCGCGCGTTCGAACCTTTGCGGTCGAAAAAACATTTACAGGGAGCGCTGGAATCGGATTTACGCAGAGGCGAACTACTGTTGTACGGGAATGAGTATTACACGCGAATATCTATATATATATGTGCGTGTAGCGTATGCTTTGAGGACATTTTAAACTAAAAAGTGGCTACTTCGAGGTCTTACGGCTGTTTTGAGGACTGGCCTCATAATTTTTTACATGCAATGTATGCTTTGAGGCCAGTCCTCAAAGAAGCCACCCTAAGCGGAAAGTATAGTTTGAGGACATACCGAAAACCCGATGTTACTTTGAGGCCAGTCCTCAAAGTAACACACATATTTTTCGTATAGTTTGAGGACATCCGTTAAACTCTTAATTTTTCGTGTAGTTTGAGGACATTCGTTAAATTCATAATTTTTCGTATGATTTAAGGGCAGTATAGATATAAGCAATGCATACTGTCCTTGGCAATAATGCAAATGGTTATCATAGTTATAATTATGAATTTGCGTTATGTTGAAAATGATCGATTATTCTAAGAACGGAATTGTCGATAACATATTTTTCAGAACAATCAATAAATACGATTCAGTTCAATCGTATCTCCGGTCGTAATTTAGGTAGAAGTAAATCTTTAACTTATATTAATGATACCGTGATGCGATGATAATTTTTCAATTATTAAATCTATTCGTCCCAAATTTCTATCTTTATAATCTTTTAGGTTAGGGACCCATCGGTAAACTGAATCCGCAATACTAGGCTGACAATTTATTCTGATGAAAGTTTGAAATTGAATTAATAAATAAAGAAAAAAGACAGACGAAATAACATCGGCAATTTAAATCTACGCTTCTAATATCTATGAATTTGAGGTTGTGTAGCTGTGAAACAGCTACATAACCTCCAATTACAGAAATCGTCGCATATGAGGCCGTATAAACTAAAAGAACGTATACTTTGAGGCCATATGTTCGAGTCCTGGAACTGGCCAATACATCGGTTCAAAAACTAATGCATCGTTTAGTTTGAGGACCATATCTTGAATATAATGTATATTTTGAGGACAGTAACCCATGTCTTAGTTCGCATTCCTATGAGAGGAAAAGATTTTATTCTTCAGTGATATAATCTCTGCCCGAATAATCAAACAATTGGAGACCTTATAAAACATTTTCGCTTTTTTCATGTGTAATATATTATTTTTGCACGTAAAAATAAATTGGATCACAGGAATTGGAAATATTTTTCTCGCACTCGACTACTCTTAAGACTTCATTCGGTAGGCAATATAATAGCGTCGACACTATTAGTGTCATTGCCAAATGCATTTATAACGATATCATTTTTTCTTTTTTTTTACATGATCGTATTTAGCAATGACGTTGATAGTGTCGACGCCATTATGTTGCCTACTGAATGAAACCTTAACAGTAGTCGAGTGCGAGAAAAATATTTCCTATTCCCGTGATCCAATTTATTTTTACGTGCAAGAATAATATATGACACATGGAAAAAGCGAAAATGTATTAGAAGGTCTCCAATTGTTTGATTATTCGGGCAGAGATTATATCACTGAGGAATAAAATCTTTTTCTCTCATAGGAATGCGAACTAAGACATGGGTTACCGTCCTCAAAATATACATTATATTCAAGATATGGTCCTCAAACTAAACGATACATTAGTTTTTAAACCGATGTATTGGCCAGTTCCAGGACTCGAAATCTATGGCCTTAAAGTATACATTCTTTTAGTTTATACGGCCTCATATGCGACGATTTCTGTAATTGGAGGTTATGTAGCCGTTTCACAGCTGCACAACCTCCAATTCATAGATATTAGAAGCGTACTATTGTCCAAGGTACTATTGCAAGGTTTGCGCGCAAGGTACTATTGTCTTTGTATCAGACACTATATAAGAACGCATCAAAGCTAAACCGCTACAATCCATAATTTGTTGTGGTGTTCATCTTAAACATCGATACCTCCGATAGGCACGCTTTTCGAAGAAGCGCTCTCACAACTGCTTAAATGTATCCATATCCCGTTTTGATAGTTAATATTATAAAAAAAAATGTAAAAATAAAAAAAATTTCCCATTTTCAGTCACGCACTCTAAGCAATGTTATAAGGGTCAACGTGATGGCTATGGCAATGGTCAAATCTTATTTGAGTAACTTTTTCGAGGACATAGATTTCGAGTCCTGAAACTGGCCGATACATCGGTTGAAAAACTAATGTATCGTTTAGTTTGAGGACCATATCTTCAATATATAGTACATTTTGAGGACGGTAACCCATATCTCAATTAGCGCTCGTTTGAGAGGAAGAGAACGTTGTACCTCAGTCATGCGATCTATGTCCAGATATTTAAACAATCAGAGACATTATAAATTAACTTCGCTATTTGCACATACCATCATTGTTCATGCACATGAAAATAAATTCTATCTCAATACTAGGAAATATTTTTCTCACTCGACTGCTGCTAAGGCTTCATTCAGAAGGCAACATAATGGCGTCAACTCTACTTATCAATGTCATTGCTTAGTACAATCATGTAAAAAAGCAAACATGATGTCATCATAAATGCATTTGGTAATTACGCTGATAGTGTCGACATTATTATATTGCGTTTTGAATGAAGTCTTAACAGTAGTCGAGAAAGAGAAAAGTATTTCCTAGTATCGTGATACAATTTATTTTCATGTGCATGAATAATATATGATATATGCAAATAGCGAAATTAATCTATAATGTTTCTGATTGTTTGAATATCTGGACATAGATCGCATGACTGAGGTACAACGTTCTCTTCCTCTCAAACGAGCGCTAATTGAGATATGGGTTACCGTCCTCAAAATGTACTATATATTCAAGATATGGTCCTCAAACTAATCGATATATTAGTTTTTCAACCGATATATCGGCCAGTTTCGGGACTCGAATCTATGTCTTCAAAAAAGTTGCTCAAATAAGAGTTGACCATTGCCATAGCCATCACGGTGACCCTTATAGCATTGCTTAGAATGCGTGACTGAAAATGGGAAAATTTTATTATTTTTACATTTTAACACATACCTACAAGAGGCATTCTTCCACTTGAAACGTTCTCGCTACTATTTCAATGTATGCCTGTCCCGTTTTGATAGACAAATTGCAATAAAAAGAAATTGTGGAATTTTTCCTGTTTTCTGTCACGCAGTTCAGAAAACGTTGAAGTTAACAACCAAACGATTATTGCGTATATAAATAATAGCCCAGTGGCCCATACTAAGAACGCAGTTTCGCGATTAATGGTTATTGAGAATACCCATACGATTCGTTTATCGATCGTCACTAAAATTTGGGGTCCAACATAGGACTAACACGCATATTTAAAGAAGAGAATAGTAAAACGATATTATTTTTACACTGATGTAAGTGGCATGTCAAGTTCCTTAAACAGTTTGTTCTCAAAGTGCGTCTACATTCAAATAAACTTTTGTCGAACAAAATTGCAAAAAAGTTATTCTAGAATGTTCACGGTATCAACAAATGGTTGCTAGTGTTTTGAAAAGCTTAAATAATGAAATTTAACCAAATGCAACACGTTTTACATTTTGTATATATGTCCTCATAGCTATCGATACGTCGTTTTAAATGGCCTCATATATGCCATTCTGCAAACCGAGTCTCATAGCAGCCACTTTTTAGAAAATGATCGATAAATTGTAAACAAATGTATAGTTTCGATCGGGGTTAGTTGCATATAGTTCCAAATGGGTTCAGGCTTCAAACTATACTAACGGTTATTAATGTATATTTGTGTCCTCAAAGAATACGCTACGCAAATATATATATATAGTATATATCTCGTGGGATAATCGTAGCGAATACTCGACTCGATTTCTAAATAAATAAATAAAAAACAGAAGTTCAGTGTACAAATTGAGAACTCGCGAGAAAACAAGCGTTCAAAGGGATTCATTTCCGGTTCTAAGTTTAATTTCTCTTTCTCACCCTTTTATTTCTTTCGCCAACGTGAGAATCGTGTTTTCATCGCGTGATACGATTCGTTGAAAAATTTCTGAAGATCCGCGCGAACCGCAGAAGGGGTCGGTGAGATAATCGAGAACCGCACGGGACCGAAACGAACTTCCCGTTTCGAGTTATATGATTTTTTTTAATGGCACAAGAGAACAAATACACTTGAAAAAATCTTGAATTTTTTTTTTTTTTTTTGTTTCTCATAATTTTCATAGCTTCGCTGCAATGCAGGAATTTTCTTTCGCATTGCGGTTCGCATATTTCCGGATCTCAATATTAAATTTCGATTTATATAACATATATGTAAACGCGTATTCGTTGAATGTCTCGTATAATTATTGATATTTTTATGACGTGAGAATTTTCGATTAAAATTTGCATCGCAAATGTAACGCAATTTCGTTACAGTAAACAGTTGTATGCAAATTAATCAATGATATATGTATATATATACATATTGCTTTTTTCGGGAGATACAAAAATGAATTATTGCGTAAATTAAATCGTTCGGTTAATCAGGAAGGACTGAGAACTACGCGTCGCCCGCACGTTGAAAAATAACAAAATACAAAAAAAAAATTTTAACGAACGAATAAATTATTTTTATAAATTTTTACGCGATGTTTTTTAGGTTATGAAAAAAAAAAATTAATAAACGGATAATTTATTACTATTTAAATTTTTAAGCGGCACTTCGTGATTTTAGGCAATGCCCTTTATCAATTGGTGTTATCTTTATGAAGGTCGTGAAAATTAATCGTTACGTCAAGTCAACTGAACGATAAACTCGAATCAGTATATCCGCTACGATCTTCCGTCGTATATTTTTCGTTATAGCGTAGTAATACGAAGCTATATATATATGTATATACTATATATACGTATATCCATATATATAAATAATAATAATAAACGAATGAAGCCATAACACACCCTTAACGAAGTCGCCGCGAGGTTCAGCGTCAGTGGGGGTGTCGTAGGTACACCCCGTTAATTTCGTTCTTCAGAGTTAATTGGCTCGCCGTGTCGACGCTCAGCTGGTAAATAATAAAAGTTTTCGAGACGAAAAACGAGAAGAGAGACGGAGATAAAAGTGGAGTAGCAAAGAAAAACGAGAGACGAGAGCGTAAAAAAAAACGCGACAACGGTCGTCAAAATTAAATTTCTTTCGCTGCGAGAAAATTTTGTATGTTATTGAGATTATAAAAAAAAAAAAACAAAAAATTAATAGTAAACAACTCGCGGTACTGTAGTTTACTTTGTTCCAACGAGAGATACATTTTTGCACAGTGAAATTTTTTACACTTTTTTTTTCGTCAGAGATTATTAATATTTCGAAGACAATAAAAAATTTTGAATTTTTCGTCGTAATTGAGATACGCGAAGTATAAAGATTTTTTAATGAAATACAAGGCGAAAAAAAATTAATTGCGGATTTTTCGCGTTTCGTGAAACGTGGAATTCCGAGAGAATTTACATATCGGGATGTACGGATCTGTGAATTTTCACGTCGCCCGTCTGTTTATTAGACACGTTGCAAAGAGATTTTCGTGATTTTTAACTGCCGACTGCCCTTCCGGAAAAAAAGGGAATTATGCGTTGCAGTGAAGTCTCGTAATTTTTACCGTTTTCGACGTTACGCGATGTTTGCGAAAACAGCTGTTTTTACGTCTCAACCAAATAAGGAAAAAAAAATACTGTTAAGATATATCGAATAATAATCATTATTTTTTTTTCGAAAAACTCGATTTTTATCGTAAACAATCATAAAAAACACGACGATTCTGAAAGAATGGAATAAAAAAAAATGTTTTGCATATTATAGACGAGCAATTTTTTCGTCATTGAATTTCTCTCTCTCTCTCTCTTTTTTTCACTTTCGCATACTATTATGCGAATAATTTTTTGTTATTTCACTTTTTCAGTCGAAAGTTTTTTAATTTTGGTGAAATTTTATTATTATCGATAGTACATTGCATTGTAGCATTGTGTCGGTAAGGAAGGGAGGGGGGAAGTAAGAATGCAGAAAGATCGCGGAGCCGAAAAGGATTTACTTGAGTCGCAGGAGTCCGCATTCTCGAGAGAAATAAAAAGCATTTTTCTGGCTCCTTTCCAGCAGCGAACAATCGTCGAAACCCTACAAAACGACGATTTTTATTTTGTCTATTATCAATCTCTATTTCGGACCTTCGCGATCGTAAAGTTCAATGGTACTGCAGTTTTCTTGCTGTAGTTAACAATAGCTTCGCCGTTGAACAGATATTCTCTTGTTTTTTGCGCTATTTTATTTTTCATGCAATCGAAATTCTATTTCTTCGGAAATGTAACGTTTTTTTTTTTGCGATCACTGCTTACAAATTGCGTCGAGTCGACGGTCCCGAAAAATCCATTTACGAAGGAAATTAATAACTCGTTTTTTTTATGTGTAAATTAAAATGAAGATATTAATCGATTTATTTTGAAATAATTCAGTATAAATAGATCGATCGAAAAAGTTAATTGTCTGCAATTTTTATCTCTTCCCAAAAATTTTTTTCCCAGAATTTAACTATTATACGTTTCTTCGATTAATTGATTGTTTCATGTAAATTAAAAAAAATCGTTAATATTAATGAAAAAAAAAAAAAATCGATATTGATCGAAAAAAAAAAAAAAATCGTTCAATATTTGAAAAAGAAAAAAAAATCCCCGCGATGTTGATTTTTCGATCAAATATTTCATTTTTTCACGAATCCGAAAAATTAAGTTTTTCGTCGTAAAATTGATCGTTTCATCGATACCGTTATTATTTATTTCACCATTAGAGAAGTATTTGATACAATTAAAGGTTTATATATCATAACTGCATACATCGATACACGGTGATTCGGTCAAAGTGTATACGATGCACGCGTATACGAGAAGAACACCGACGACGGCTTTGAGGGTGAAAACTGCCCTTTCAAATTCTGCCGAAAAAAATATATAAATGAGAGTTTTAATATACGAAATTTTTATTCCGACGTACGAAAATCGATTAGGAATGATTTTTTTTTTTTTTTTTTCGAGAAAAAGCCCACAAAGCTTACGCTCGCTATTTTCGCTGCTGGCAACGTTTTCCTCGCTGTCTTCGCTCAGCAATTCACTTGCCGAATTTTGGCTGAGATTTGGCTCCGTTTGCGGATCTCTTTCCGCTCCGAAGGCTTCTCGGACCTTCTTAGAGTTCTCTGTACGTCGTTGTTCTGCACGAAAACATTGAAGGGATGGGATGGGCGATTGAAGGGATGATCGGTAAATAAGAGCGATCAGGGAATTCGAGTCGCGTAAAGGCGATTTCTCTCGTTTTCTACCGATCGATCAGAAGAATACAAATAATAACGCAAATCGAAAAATTAAAAAACACGAAACATATTTAAAACTCAACTGATGTTTGTTAACAATAAATAAAAAATATAAAAAATATCTCCCTCCACTGCAAATAATAATAATATTATCGTAAATAATGAATTTACATCGCAGAATCTCTCGTAAATGAAATTGAATAATTTAATACGGAAAAAATTCGGAAAAATAAAAAATGCAAAAAAGGGATCGCGAATGTAAAATACAGAGAAAAAAAAATGGAAAACGTTATTTCATAGCCTTCTTTTATCCTTTGTACAAAGTACTCGCAGCGGATGACCAACGAATCCGAGCGGCGAGAGAATTCCCGTCACGTAATCGCAATTGAAATATTTTTCCTCGATGCGGTAAAAAAAAAGGAAAAAAAATTAATAATAAGAAAAATGAAAATACGTGGAAAATTCGAAAGAAAACTATAAACGTAGAAATGAAGATATTTTTCTGTTTGATAGTCTTTCATTTTTCGCGGCTTGTTGCTTAATTAGAAAAGAAACTATAAAACATATTTATTACTTAAATTAACGTTTTAGTCTTTAAAATTGGAAGTATTCAATTTTTTTCCAGTGATATGTTACTATACATTACGCAGCGCATTTCCGATATTAACTCCAATATTTTCGAAATTTTTTATGCGATTTCTTAATACATTTTTTTTTTTTAATATTCGCGATATAAATGTAATTCTTCGTCGCGGATAGATATTTCATCGACTACGTGATTTCAACGGGTAAAATTAAATCGACTAGCAAAATAATAATAATAATAATAATTTTAAAAAAATGTAAAATAATTTTATCGATGAAAATTTCATGATTCGGCGAATAATTTATCATTTTTTTTTTTTTTTCATTTTTTTTCTCTTCGAATAATACGAAATATTGGTAATACCTTCGTGAGTCTCGTCCCCCATCGCTTCCCGTTATTTCGATATCCCTTCTCGCGAAAATGGCTGCGCGATTGAAAAGATGTTTTCGTCAAAGTTTCGACTGGAACGCTAATTGAATTTCTCGCGTTAATACGATTTCGCTTCTCGTCGAAGCTGTTTCGTTCATTGTCGCTGTGATAGTTGGTCGTTCGAGTATTCGTTGTGGTAGTCGGTTCGATAATAGAACGAACGCGCTGGCGTACCTAAGAAACTTGGGTTGGATCTCTATCTCGTGAGAGAAGAGCCTCCGTGGAGTTTCGATATCGAAACTCAAACTGGCTGTAGTTTAGCCTCCCTGAAGCTTCGGGTGCCTGTAATTACCCGCGGGAACCCCTGTAGTTCTCTCACTCCGAACGCTCCGCATCCTTCACGAAGTTTGTATTGTACTCGATTGAGTCTGCATTTCTTTCGAGACTTTCCTTCGCGAGTTCGTATAATGGACTCGAAGTGAGAAATCAATCGGCACCGATGGGAATATTCTCTCGCTATACAAGCAATTTTTTTCCTATTCAGGAGGTTAAGTATATCGTTAGATTTTCAACCAATCGTCAAATTTCGAGACGATTTTAAATATCGGAGAATGGGATGAAAATTCGAAAAAATGTTATTGTATGGAAGGGGTTAAAAATATTAATTTTGCATAATAATAATGTCAAAAAATTATCAACAAAATAAAAAAAATTCTTTAACAAATTATCCGGCAGTCTAATTTTTTTTAGCAGAAATCGATCTGTTAATTTTTTTTTTTTCATTTTTTTTATTTATAAGATTTTTTCATTTTTTTTTTTCTACAGTAGAGAGGTACTATTTTTAGTCAATTATTTCGTATGAAAAAAAAGACTACCTTAGAATTTTTTTTTTTTTTTTCGTAATAATGAAGTTGTCTTCTGGAGAATCGTTTCCGATGCTTTCGGAGGATCAATTTGTTAATTTTTTGTTACTCAACTCATCTATTCGAAATCTGAATTTTTTTGGTCATCGGGGATTGCGAAGTACGATTACTGTTGGTTTTCATGAACCAATCAATCTTTCGTGAGACGCGTCACGGAAGATCAACTTTACTACCAGTCGCAGAGTTTGGCGCCGAAGCAGTAAATGCGGAATGGATAAGGGACTCGTTCGTCGCTTCTATTCCCGAAGCCGTTGGAACTCCCGCAGGTGCTGATCCCGTTGGATCAACTTCCGGAGTTACTGCTGCCGCAGCACTAACGCCACTCGCGACCGCCTTCCTGCTGCTGTTGCTGCTGCTTTCCTCCTGTTCTCTTTTCGCTATAAATGTAACCAGTTCCATATATACTTTGGCTTAACTGCCTGCGTTATTTTGTGTTGCAAGTTCTCGGTACAGAGTTAACGCCGACGAGTTACTCGTTAGCGAAAATTGGCTCGCGAGGCGATGAAACTCCAGTTGACTCAATGGTAAATTATATATGTCTCCAAAACTAAATTCACATATATTTTTCATTAATTAATGAATTATTAAATGCATTATTAAAAACTTTCAAAAGTTTCGAAAATTTCGAAAAATTTCGAAAATTCTGAAATATTCCGGGAATTTTGAAAAATTTCGAAAATTTTGAAAAATTTCGAAAATTTTGAAATATTTCGAGAATTTTGAAAAATTTCGAAAATTTTGAAATATTTCGAGAATTTTGAAAAATTTCGAAAATTTTGAAATATTTCGAAAATTTTGAGATATTTCGGAGGTTCTCGACAATTTTGAAATATTTCGAGAATTTTGAAAAATTTCGAAAATTTTGAGATATTTCGGAAGTTCTCGAAAATTTTGAAAAATTTCCTTAAAAAATCGTATTCATAACCCAATACTTTCTTTGCCTCGAAAAGATTGTCTTTTTCACCCGTTGTCTCGACTCGTTTCGTCTGTCATCTTTCAACCGTATTTTTTTTTTGCGATCTCGAAAACCCGATGTTATTTGTCCCGTCGTCAGAAAAAATTCATCCAGTTCGCGGCTCAAAAACCTTCATTTTCTCAAACGGCGCGAGAAGATCGTCGCCTAAAAGCAAACGCCGAGGCGTTATGAATTTATCATCGATTCTCGCGTTATTATCTTTCGGGTATTCGTTCGCTTCACCGAACGACGAATGATGAACGATCGTCGTCTACACGTCTCGCGAGGGATTTTTCTGATTTATGTGTACTATCTGTAAATAGGAAATTTTCACGAAAGGATAAAAAGGTATCGTCTTATCCTATCGCGTCATAGTCTTGAAAAAAAAATCGCACAAAAATATGTCTCATGGATTATTAGCGCAGTTTCAATTTTTTTTTCGTCTTTAACGTTTTTTCGATAAATGAAAAAAAAAAAATTATCATTAATTTTTTTTTAATTATATTTATTTAAAAAAAAATTCATTAGTTATGAAAAAAAAAAGAAAACGTAACATGTAACAATGACTTTGGTTTCGCGTAAAAACGTTATCCACATTTCGGAGATATTGCTAAAGAGAGCGGAGAGCTGGAAGAAAGAGTGAAGGGTGTAACGCGAAGCATCAACGAAGTCTGGGGATCGATATGCGCGAGAAAAGCTCGTAGATAAATCATCCGGTTGTCGAGCGAACGAAAAGGAGGGTTGCAAGAAGAACAGAAAGGGATTAAAGTGGATACGTAAAAGACGGAGGATCGTGTTTGGCAAATTTACGGAGGATGCACTGGAGAATAAATGTAACTTTTGAGGGGTCGCTTTGCCGTTGTACACTACGCTTCGTGTATCTATAGCCGCGTTGTGATGATTCTGCGAACCTTCTATCGTGTATTGTTACCGATGGGGATGAAGTAGCATAATGGAGTGAACTATTTGTTGTTTTTCGATGTTTTTCGAATGGAAAACAAAAGTAGAGAACAAAAAAAGATCAAACAAAAAAAAAAGCAATTAGTCGCGGAATAAAAGAGGAAAAATAAAAAAATAAAATAAAAAATATTGCAATTAATATACTAAGAAAATTTCAGTCGAGAAATCAAAAACCCTTCGAATAAGAACAGAAGATTAATTTTAATAAAAGCGATAAAAAAATACTGAAAAAATTTCGGGGGTTCGAAAGATTAGTCTGCGCAGTATATTAAATTTTTTTTAAGCCGAAAAGAGTCGAAATGTTTATTAACGCAACAGGAAAGATATTGACAATCCTTTAGAGGCGAATATATTAAAAATTAACATAAAATGGAAATATATTTCGTCAAACCTTTTTCGCGTTTTTGGGCCCTTAGATAAGCGTCTTTTCGGCAATTATTTTCCTTGGTACATCCAATTACAGGCATATCGTTAACTCGGCAGAATTTAAGTGCAATTTATCGGTATACTGGAATGAAAATAATAGAACGATAAGGAAAAAAAAAAGAATTTTTCAAAAATAATAAAACAATTTTTTTTAAATAACAAAATTATAAATCGACGAATGAAAAATAATAATAATAATTTTTTTTTGTCATTAAGGTCGTTGACTCGCCGCACAAAACATTAATCATTTTTTAAAATTATTTTCGCGGAATTAATAGCACTATTCGATTGTTCGAAATTTTCGATTTTAAAAAACAAATCGATAATGCAATTTTTTTTTTTTTCAAATTCACAATTTTTTATACACTTATTAAAAGGTACAAAAGTTCTGTTTAAAGGTAATAACGAGTTGGTAAACGCACTGCTGTATTTCAAAGATAACAGAAAGGAATTAAAAAAATTTAAACTCGTGTTTCGAAATCCTGCATCGTTATATGTTTTTTCTTCGCAAATCCGCAAATCATCAAGTCGCAACAAGCTGCCAATTTGGAACTAACAAACGCGTCGGGCATTAATCGATTTTCGTTGGTTACAGTTACGCGCTGTTGGCGAATGAATGAACGATTTTTCGGTACAACGATTCGTTAAACTTTCAATCGCCCGTTAGAAATATATTCCTCTTGGAGGATTTGTTATATTCGTATTATAAATAAAAATAAATGAATGATGAAAAAGACGAAAAAACGAGATACGTAACGATCGATTACGGAGTAAATATCGATTAACTCGAATTTTTTTTTTAAATTAATAAAATAATAATATTAATTTTGTCAGTAGAAAAAAAATTGCCGGAAAATTAGTATTTAACGAGAGTCGATGCGTTAGCGATTTTTATGTTGCATTCTCAACAAATATAGTATAATAATAATAATATTTTATTTATTGAACCGGAGAACTGTACACAGATTTTCCGAAGTATCATTAAATATGAAAATCTATAATTTTGATAATAATTTTTTTTATCGTTTGCTGTACTCTATTTTGCCGAAAAACATCGTATACTCGGTATAAACGATACTTTGTAAATCCATTCACGAATATGCTTTCCAATAAATAACATACCACGCAGCCTGCGGCCGTACGAAATGTAAAGAGAAAACGATTAATGCGAAAATTCTCGTTACAAACCGCAGCTACAGTGTACCTATATATCAGAATGATATTTTCCCGGGAAGAGTTGTAATTTTCTCCAAATATTCAACAGAAAAATGAAAACTATAACCGAATTTCGTAAAAATCGATGTAAGCATAAAATTTTATGGGCTTTCAAATTTTTTTTTTAAATTACTGAGTTTTTTTTTTTTTTTTTTCATATCCGCTGCGATCTTAATTGATTTTTTAAAAATATTTTTTATGAAATAAAATTTATTTTTTAAAATATTTTTCATCGCGAAAATCTATTAAGCTGCTCGTGAATTTAATATTTATAATTTTTTTTTATTATTGAGTTGAAAAAAAAAAAATTATTATTGAGTAAAAAAAAAACATAAAAATAAAATTTACTCTTTGCTAATTTTCCAAGAATATAAAAATGGTGTCTTGCGATTTTTCCCTCGTATTTCGAGAGAATATTTGATTCTTTCTTTTTCCAATTAGCGCGGCGCGTAAGGTAAACTACTGTGTTTAAATAAATTAAATCTCTTCGTCGACTTTATCGTCGTCTTCGTAGAAAACGGAAGTAGAAGAAGAAGTTAAATAGCATGCATAACATTCTCAATACTTTCGAGGCGACGTCTCTTTGTTGATTTCGTCGTCTGCGTCCTCGTCAGTGTCGTCCCACCTGAGAAAAACACCGGGAGCTCTGTTTCGAGATCGGAAACAAAGTCCGGCAAAAGCGACAAAGCGGAGCCCTCGTCCTCTTGTTACGTCCAGAGGGAGAGCTCGTGGCAATCGCGGCTTCGGCCAACTGCGTTCCGGTGAACGACCCGGTGACGACGACGGGGACGACGACGGGGAAGTAAACACCGTCGGACGCTAACACCCGACGAAAACGACAAAAGGGATAACTTTTTCTTTTTTTTTTTCTTCTATCAACCATCAGATATTATATTTGACTGTTATATAATAGTTATAAAAACTTTTTAACGTTTTCAATCGAATTTTTTTCGTATTTTTAAATTTTTTTATTTCAAAATTATATCAATATAACGCCTCGAGAAATATATTTTCTTATAAACCTGACGTTCCGTTTTCATGAGAATTATTCTTTAATATATTGATAAACGATGAAAATAATAAATAAAAATTAGAATAATATTTATTTCATCATTTTATATTATTTATAAAATAATTTTCAATTTTTTTTTTATTTTGATAAATTTCGAAAAATTTATTACTAACCCTATTTGGCACTCGTCTGACTCGCTAATTCGCGTGAAGTGTCTATACGAAGTTTGTGCGAAATATAACCAAAATCGGGATCGGTAATATTACCGGTATTATTACGTACGATTTTTATGAATTCTCCAAATCGAATGAAAACCTTGAAATACGCTGACCATTTAAGAAATTTTTACGCTTCAAGAAAATCGAAAATAAATTTACTCACAATTTTGAACGAAAGGCAATTTGTCAATGAGAAACTAAATTCACGATTCACTTTTGTTTTTTTTTTTGCTGCTGCGCCATTCACTCGACGGGCGTTTTTTTTTTTTTTTTTTTTTTTTTTTTTTTTACGATATGTACTCTGAAGACCTACACAATTCATACGATAACGCATTACAATACGTATATATAGTTATTGCCTGTGCGCTGTGTGCGTAAAATAGAATTTCTTTTTTCTTTTTTGTAAAAACGTTTTGACGCAAACTTTTATCGCCCTAATGCTGTTACCTCGTTAGCGTTAAGCCGATGCTGATCCGATGGCTCGACAAACGGGTGAATATTATTTAACCCCATCGATGCCTCGGGGCCTCGCGATAGAGAACACGATGGCAAAGTGAGTTTACGAAAAGTAACGCTTCCTTGGATTACACGGAGAGTTAATTACTCGTTAATACACCGAGTTAAGGGGGAAACTGTGTCGAAAGATTAAAATTCGATTATAGTTGCATTTAACTTTCTGTACGATCGATTAAACCAAATTAAAAAAAAATCATATGTATACGAAAAAATTAACGCATCAATTTCTCCAAAAAAAAAAAAAAAAATTTTACCGCTTGATTTGTTAAAAAAAATGTTTCAATCCATTTGATAATCACTTTTTAGCTATTATCGTGCAAAATTAATTTTCTTACCACCGTCGGTACATTTGATTTTTTTTTTTTTTCGAATTTTTATTCGATCGAAAGATATTCGAAATTTTCTCTGAATTTGACTTTTTGCTAATGTTGAACGATATACTTTTTCTGCAAGTATCGAAGGTAACCGGAAATGGTGCATTCGAATAATTAAAATCGTTAGTAATCTCGAGAGCAATTTCCGGCACGTTTTTTGCACATACGGTCACTGCGCACACGACTACAATGGCTCTTTGGAGACTTCCTACTGTACCGTTAACCCTTTCGCGCTGACGTTGGGTTAACGATGCAGCGTTCAACGCTACGATAACTGTGACCGAGGAGAGGTCAGCGAAATTATCGTTACCCGTGGCTAATTGTAATTCGCTTAGTGAAATATCAATTGAGTCTTGTTGCGCGCACCGTCAACGCGAAACGACCTATATATACGTATACGTCCGATCCTCGGAACTGTTAGCATTTACGTTAGTCGCTACTAACACCGGAAGCAACGTTACCTAATATTGTGTTACCTAAAGCACAGCCTCCACGTCGATTAGTATCCCATTTGCCCTTTCGAAGTTGCCGTCGGAAACTAATGTTTCGTAAATTATATTTCCCAATTGAATTAAAAATCGCAAACGCGAGGCAGTAGTTTCATCAGCTTTTCGATTGGATATCGTTGACCTCCGCGTATTTAATCGAATCTTCGATTAAATTACGAACAACAACTATTCCATAACTCATTATTCCGCGGATATTAAAGTGATGAAAATTTAATTACGTATTTTCAGTCTTTTTTTTATCGTACATTCGATCGCTGTATTTACTACTTTTGCCTCAATTGCTAATCAACGTTTTTCGTACTTTCATCAAATTGGTAGTTCGGAAGAAGTTTTTTTTTATTTCAACGGATAGACATTTTTTGGGGAAAAAAATCGACAGAAAAGGTGTGCGAAAAAAATAATTTAAATACACAAGAAAAATCTTCAGCTTCCGGTTTTCAATTTTTATCATAAACTTAATACCGAAAAAAAAAAATTGAATTTTTCTTCACACTAAATTTTTTCTCCACTTCCGATTATTTCGAAAACGATTTTTTTTTTCGTAGACAATATTGTACGGTTTTGAATTTTTTTTTTATTTTTTCGAAATCAGTGTCTCGGCTTGAAATCCCCGGATTATCGCGTCGACACTTATTCACGACTCCCGCGCGTAATAATTAAAATTTTCTAAATTATAATTAACGCAACTAATAAGTATGTAGTATGATGTTCGCCTGATTCGGGGATGAATACCGTTTGGGGGTTGCAGTCAGACTCTGGAAAATCGTTCGAATCGGCGCGTGATAGTGGAACGGAGAGTTTTGCTCAGTGGTAGTGGTTGAGGAGTAACTTTCACAGTTGGGGGTTGTGCACACCGTTTCCGTCGGTATAATAATGACACTGCGCCAGGGTGAGTGTCGCAGAACGGCAATGCACTGCGGCTCCCATATATTATTCAGAGGGCTTAGGTGCGCGGCTCGCCTGGGTTCCTCGCTCCATGAAGTACGCCCGCTACAATGACAACGCTTGTTCTATCTCTCCGGTTTCAACCACCCGACCGCTCTCGCATCCTTTGGCTTCCACATCTCTCCATTCCCTTCTCCCACTTTCCGCGCGATTTTGTACTCGTAAAACTCGCGTACATATTATTTTTTTTATTTTTTTTTATTTTTTCCGCTTTGTCCGAACGTAAAAGAACGCGCCGCCGTTTGTCTTTGGCGCATTTGCAACACTAGCAGACGAGAGTTTCTACTTCTCATTCGTGAATAATGCGTCTTACGATTATTCCGCTCGAAAAGATTGGCACAGCTAAGTCGCTTAAAAAAAAAAAAAAAAAAAATGCGCAAAAGTTGCATACGGCGGTGGATGCTGCGAGAAAACAAACATTAATCCGTCGGAAGCAACGAAGATAAATTTTTTATAAATTTTATTTTTTCCGACATCCGGGAAAAATGTTTTTCATATTTTTTTAACATTAAAATGGTATTTCGTTCACGAAACACATCAAAGGGATAGATACGAATTTATTACTGAAATTTCATGCGTTCGACGCGTCTCCGATGCTCCGCGAAACCGGGCAAATAATTATTCCACGCATTTGTTTGTGAAACTATATCCCAATGAAATTATATTACATTTTTTTTTTTTTTTTTAACAGAAAATTAATGCAATTCATTCTCAAAGCCACAGTTATCGGAAAATTGAAAGTACGACGCGTCTAGCATAATCGCGAATGGTTCATTCCCTCGTCAACGGCAGACAAAAATTCATGCGCCCGATGCGTCGATAATTGCATGAAAAATGCATACCGCGGAGGCGACGACAGCGTCGCCGGTATTGCGCAAAAAAACGCGCAACTAGAGAAAGAATGTGAAATATACCGTAACCTCTAGAAAAAATATTTGCCGTGACTGGGAGCATTGAAGAAACGATAATAAATTTTCGTGCGGTACTCAGCGGAAAAACAATAATATGATTCAATTTTTTTTTTTTTTTTTTTTTTTTTCGAGTAAAATAAGAAGGCGACGACTTTTTTCGATATGCACGTCAATGCTCTTATTTTTACGCGAAGTTTATTCTTAGTTTCGAAAAAATTTTCGTACGCATTTTGCGTTCGAAAAAAAAAAAAAAATTACGCTATTCGCACGCGAGGCAACGCTACACATATCAACTGCTTTATGCACATAATATGTAAAATATTTCACAATTTCCCCACCGGCTTTATTATATGGACGCTCACGAAACGTGCCGAACATAAAACTGCAAGCTTTCAAATAAAAACTAAAAAAAAAAAAATGAAAAAAGTAAATGTAAAAATAAAACAAATGAAATGCTCGAGACAAAGGTAGAATATTCGCATGTCGTTTATTCCATCGCGCAAGATAAAAGAAAAAGCATAAAAAGATTCACGGCGAGGGGTAGCGATTTAAAAAATGTTAATTCGCGGAATATTGCGTTCCCACGTGTAAACCCGAAACGCTGCCTTCGCGGTTCGCGTAAACCAAAATGCTGCAAGGTGTCGGATTTTCACATAAAATACGCGCCTCGAACTCCATTTTTATTTTTGTCACGTGTTTAACTTTCTTCAAATTTTCCGCTTCGGTTAGACAGTTTTAATTACTTCCGGGGACAAAATTTTTTTACGCAGATGAATTTTCTATCTAATTATGTGCAGAGCTCGCGGCAGTTTTTCAAAGACGAAAAAAAAAAAAATTATTGGGGTTAAAAAAAAATTGCGCAGTCAGAAGATAGGGGTTTGCGCGAAATTCCGAGAGAATTTCGGGAATTCGTGACTGCCGAAGCGCGACTCGGTAACGACCGGAAACACGTATATATATATTTTTAACATCATTTGGCAAGTTAATTTAATACGAAATCGGCTCATCACGTGATCCAGAATAAGTGAGGTTTGCCTGATGCATCAGGCCGGAAGCTTGTGCGGTCGAAGCTATCCAATTACCCTAAGTAATCTCGCAGGGGGTTGCAGCACGGACCGGGCATAGCAGAGCCACAGCAGCCGAGTAATTTACAGTAATACCCTGTTCGTCCGTAGCTCGTACCTACGTTGCTGTGGCTGGACGGTAGAGTCAACCCTTCCATCTATGGGCAACTCGAATGCCCTACAAACATATTGTGCATACATACGCGTTCCACGAGTACGTAGACGTACATCGTATGCAAGTATGTAGTTAGGGGTGCATACGGAAATCTCGGATTGTCCCGAAATGCAAGCCGCACTTTTTCATTCAAAAGATCGGTCTTTTTGATAGTCAATTTTTTTTTTTTACAACATTTTTTGAAAGCTTTCTTCTGAGCGCCGCGGAAAAGGGGTAATGCAAAAAATATATTAAAATTAATTAATTTTGGGGTCTGATAACGTTGGATGCGCGGCTCCAGTGGTCAACTGAGTCAAGCAGCTTTGTTCGCGGACAGTACTTGGATGGGTGACCGCTTAGCCGCGCGCCGGCTGGCGCTGTAATCGAGGAGCGGGAGATTCATTTTATTGCGACTTTAGTGTTCTCTACACTTTACGTGGGCGCAAAAAATATGGTTATACGGTTATATGGTTATATGGTTCGGAGTTTCTGTATAATTAATATATTAATTATACTTTATATGATTATATAAAGCATATTATATTAATTATGTGATTTTTTATATATAAAAAAAAAATCGAAAATATATATTTTTTTCGTTTAAAAATGGCGATGATGTAACGAATCGTCAGAAAAAATCATTTGCATTGCTTTACGTTCGAATTTCTCAAATTACCAAACATTTCCGATACTGTTAAAGACTTCGGAACATCGTTGACAGTGGATAGATGCTAATTTCAACTTCGCATTCAACTAATTTATAATCCCAGCGCATTGTAACTGTTAGAACTTAGAAGGAGATGCAGGTATCGTCTAATAGTAACTACTAACTATCCCCATTCTCCTTATGTAAAGTGCTGTATGGATTATCCGTGTGCCGACTTACTCTTGTGATCGTAATGATGGATAATCTCAGTGGATTAGCGCACCTTCTCAGTCCTGTTTCGCGGCAGATAGCGGCCGTTAAACTATAACGCTTGATATTAGTACATAGATATTGCTAATATAATCGTATTATACCCCGCGCTATCCCCCGTACTTATGCTTAGACTCAGTTCGGCCATCAAATTCTGCGTTAGTCATAAACCTGTTAATCTCACCTGAAATCTGCTTAAATAAATAAATTTAAATATGAAATTTAAAATTCCGAAGACAGAAATAACGATGAATGCGACGGAACACTGTCACTTTGATGAAAAATAATATTGTGCATTTTTTTTGCAATTAACTCTTTTTATAATGAAAGTTTGTATGAAAACTGACGCTAAACCTTAATTAACGAATTTGGATAACGAGTTCATGGATAGAGAAATTTTTAATTGGTATTTTTCCGCTTGTAGCCAAAGAACTTTGAAATAAAAGATGAATGAAAGTGATAAATGCAGTTTTTGATGTAAGTAACATCGCTTTTTTTATTGTAAATACATCGCGATTGATCCGTAAAATGTTAGTTTGTAGTATGATATTTTAGACGACTTCGATCGAAAATGTTGACTGGCGGATGAGGAAAAGAATGAAAGAAAATCGAGCAATAGAAACGGACAAAAGTTTCGAAAAGTTTTTGATGTCTGCGCTATATCCGCGCGGTCAGTGGCCCCAGTAAATCACATTCTCGGAAGTATGAACGCATAGACCCTCATCAACTATTTTTATTGTCAGCCATTTTTTTCCACGCACCATTTTCTCCACCGGCCATTTTTTTTCATCAATTATTTCTTTTCCCAAGAGTTTATTTTCGTTTTGTCGGGCATTTTTCGAAAAATCTGTATACCATACCGGACATTGTACAGCTTAGTGTTGTAACAGATGAATCAATTTTTCGACCCGCTATGCTTTTGAATTTATGATTTTTTTGAATTGCAAAACGAACATTTTTCCGCGCATCAATTATTACATTGTCATGCAGATTCAATTTTTCCAAATTTTCGAATTTATTCGAAAATTGAATGAAATTTGATCAAAATCAAAATTGTGAATTTTATTTCAATAAAAATCGTAATATTGATTTTATATAAAATATTTTTTTGATCATTTTTGATATGAAAAAAAGAAGATTTTATATAAAAATTATCATTTTTATTTTATTTCAAAAGGAAAATTACGATTCTGTTTTGATTTGAAGCAAAGAAAACAGTGATAAATATTAAATCTTAATTGTGATTTTGATTTGATATTTTACAATCTTTTTTGTGTTTTCTGAAGCATTCGGAAAAAAGCTGATCGAAATGACCTCATAATAGATCCATTATACCTGAGTGAAGGACCCCGGCGGAGGACGAAGGCGGAAAAACACAAAGAAAAATAGCCAGAGGCGAACAGATAATCGAGAAAATAGCGTTCCCGTTCTGTCTCCAGTGAACCGTAAAAACCCGAGCCAGACATTGATCTCCGGCCTCCGGTGGTGCTCTACCTTGAATTTACCCTTTCGAATGAATTGTACAGTTCGAATTTTAACCCCATAAGTTTCTGCGAACGCAACGCGAATTTTAATGCCCTTTGGCGATAACAGCAGCTGCTGCGGATAGCCATTTCTCCAGATAAACCGGCAATTTCACGTGATGTATGAATTTATAAATCAAATTACTTGAAGATCCTAATCGCGTTCTAATGTCCTCTTTATTTAACCATTTTGTTTTTGGCTTTTTCGATTTAATATAAATCCGAAAAAAATTAAATAAAAAAATTGCAAAAAGCTCAACTTAAAATTACAAATTTAGGTTATCAATCGAAACTCAATTATTGTTCCGAAAATTGATAGTTTTGCTTTTTGTTCATTATTACGTATACCTTTTTAAGTTCGCATGGACCTTCTTTTACGTCAGTTTTCCGTAGAAAGGGCGAACAAAAAAAGTTTACCTCTCGATTGAACTTTTTTGCCAAAGAATGCTTTTTCCAAAGGCCAATTCTCGTTTATAAAGTACCCATATGGCAACAAAAAGGTTAGAAGCTCAACTCCGAACTCTTATATTCGACTTTTTTCATAAACGACTGGATGCTGTATATCCAAAAGATTGCAACTCGACGAGGCATCAAAAAGCAGAATAAAAAGTTTCACAAGCATCGGGTACATTTATATATGTCTGTAGATAGTATAGCCAGTGCTCTGGGGTGGCTATGGAGGGTTAACTATAGAAGTGTAATCACGGAAGATGCTGTTTTTATTTAGCCTCAGACCATTTCAGCATCTCACGAAGGTTTCTCTCTCTCTGTGAGGGGCATTGCGCACTGGATCTCCAGGGAGAACGTGAATACAGCAACGGGAAACCAAACGTTGTTGTTAGTAGCGTGCTATGTTTCAGCCAAAGAATTAAAGAGAAAACCTCGCGTTGAGGCTTCCACATTTGCTTCTGTGTAGTCCGTGAGCTCTGGTGAAATTAAACGAACTCCAATGCAGCTTCCTTTGGATGGTATCCCACTGTATAGCTTGCGTGTTCGCTTTCGATGCGATACTCTAGTATACAATTAGTCGATGTGTATGTGTGAGAGTAATAGACATTGCGAACGCACCAAGTGCCTATTCGCTGGTCTGGAGTTAATTGAAAATGAAATTATTTATCGTCCCAGATGCCCCAGGCAAGGCGTATACGACTCAGAGTTATTGTAACCTCTATACCTATAGTTCGTTCGCTTCGCTTCAGGATAAAAGGAAAATCCGATAGAGTTAAAAAGAACGTTCAAATTTACAAGAAGAACAAATTTCAGCTCTTCAGGTATTCATGTGTGAAATATATATGAAAAATAGTATACATATAGATCGAATTTACATTTTTATTTCAAGTTATTTCGAGTTGAATGATGAAAAGAGAAAATTCAGACAAAATCTCTCCAGAAATGTCAGAAATCAGACCAACCAAGAATTTTCAGAAATCAGAATTTTCTAAAGATTTCAACAATCACAATTTCCCAGGTAATTCAGAGATCACAATTTCCCAGAGATTTCAGAAATCAGAAATTCCCAGAATTTTCTGAAATCAGAATTTCCTAGAGATTTCAACAATCACGATTTCCCAGGAATTGTAGAAATCACAAATTTTCAGAAATTTCAGAAATCATAGATTCCCAGAAATTTCAGAAATCATAGATTCCCAGAAATTTCAGAAATTAGAAATTCCCAGAAATTTCTGAAATCAGAATTTCCTAGAGATTTCAACAATCACGATTTCCTAGAGATTTCAACAATCACGATTTCCCAGGAATTTTAGAAATCACAATTTTTCAGAGATTTCAGAAATCATAGATTCCCAGAAATTTCAGAAATCATAGATTCCCAGAAATTTCAGAAATCATAGATTCCCAGAAATTTCAGAAATCAGAGATTCCCAGAAATTTCAGGTATCACAATTTTTCAGAAATTTTACTGGGGATTTTCTGTCCCAGATTTTTGTCACGAAATCATTCTTGATTGGTGTTATTAAGAGTCCATGACGCAAGTATGATGTTAATGGCATCAGCGCAAAGGTACTTGGTCTAATCCGTATGAAGTACATGCGTAAGTTGTTCGAACCACTTCCAATCTCGTTTCATTCAGACGAGGGTTTGAAGTTGACGAGAATAAGGACGCGTTGCCGAGGACGCGAAGAGCTTTCGTAGTTCGTCAACAAAAGCCAAGCCATCCCTCGAAGGTGGGAAACCCGTCAGGGACGAAGCCAAGTCCGGAAACTTGGTACAAGTGAACCCGAGAAGATGCAATGAGGGAAGGTATGTTCGGGATCCTTGTCACATCGCTTCGTCCTTCGTCCACCCCTTCCTTTCCCTTACCTAACAACCATCGTAGACACAAGAGCTTTGCTTTGTCCTGCGTTGATTAACAACGGCTTTGCTGAATTTGTTCGGGCTAATTACAACACAGCGATACTATGGAGAATAGAGGTTTCACGGAAAGGGAAAGTAACCTCGGGAATATATATACAAACATCCGTATACACATATATGCACCCGTATATCTATGTAGAACCGTTTTTGAGATTTGTAAGGTTGGTTGCGGTCACCCATACCTAAAGCTTTATTTACCAGACACAACCAAGCTTCCGTCAGTCCTAACACAGCTCTCGTCAGCGTCTGTTAACCACTAGAATCGCATCCTCTGAGTTCTCCGCATCACTCAGAACTCGTTGGAGCCCTTAAACTTCGTCCGTATCACTCAAACTCTCTTCAAAAGTTGACACGGAATCTTTTAGCGAAATTCATCAAGAATTTGAGGAATGTTTCTCGTCTCTCTGATGTAAGGGAGGTAAACGGGTTTCTGAATGTTTGTGGATTATACAGTACCAGAGCCTTTGACAAACTCAGTACTATTATTACTAACGCACTGTACTTTTTTACTTACCTGCTGGTCTGGTTAGTGAGTCAAACAAACTTATTAACCATTTGTTTCCCTCTTTTTTGAAGCTTATGCGACACTTGTTCTAATTATTACGAATATGAATGCGTCAGAAAGAGTACCAATTAGTCTGAAACGACCTTTGTTTTTCTACATTGTTACCATAGTAACATAAGTAGAGTTGATGCACCCGTTGTTGTTACTGCCAGTTGTGGCCATTTTCATTCAAAATTGCTAAGGTATTGTCCATTGCTTACATGTTGATGCCAATATGTTGAATGTATTGATTCAAATGTATTGAGTGATCAACCGGCCATCAACTTGATTTGATTGTATCCAGAATTTTATACTTTCAAAAAAGGTGTCCAAAAATGGACCAAAAGCTGCCAAATCCGGTACTTCAACGCGACCGACCGCTTTTGCAAAAGATATGGTGGCGTATCATGACAATCAATACGATTGCTTTTGAATTAATTCCGGGTATTCTTTTCAATGCCACATTTAGATTGCTATTCTTGATTCTTAAGAAGGCACTTAGAATTATTAAAGTTAATTAGGTTTACGTTTATAGCGGAGTTCACTGTACAGACCAGTTAGATGAATTTGGTGATACGACTGCTTTCTGCACTCGAGTTTGCGATAACGATAAAGAAACAATTCAATTGAAAGCTCCGCCTTTACTGCTCTTTGCTTCCTTTGTTTTATTTGTTCGATTGTTATGAGAGGAAAGAAGGGGATGAGACGAGACGGAGCTTTTCATTGTTATAGAGTCAGTGATAGTACTCACCCTGAAACTCCTTTCGTGCTGCGCTCACCGAAGTAACGATATTGGCCACATGACCGAGTACCGTCGCGAACAGAAGAAGACCGAACAGCAACTGCGCTATCACGTACAAGTACTCGCCTTTGCTTCTCGGTCTGAAAGCACATATGAATGATCGAACGTTTAAAGATGTTGATGACGTTTCGATTTCGGAAGAAATGACACAACATTAAACGATGCACTCAGTTCATTTTGATAATTTTTACCATGAAAAATCTACCATTTACGATTGTTTAATTATGTGCTATTTGGTCTGAAAGCACATATGAATGATCGAACGCTTTCAGATGTTGATGACGTTTCGATTTCGGAAGAAATGACACAACACTAAATGATGCGACTCAGTTACTTTCGATAATTGTTACCATGAAAAATGTACGATTAACGATTGTTTAATTACGTGCTTTTTGGTCTGAAAGCACATATGAATGATCGAACGCTTTCAGATGTTGATGACGTTTCGATTTCGGAAGGAATGACACCATACTAAATGATGTGACTCAGTTACTTTCGATAATTGTTACCATGAAAAATGTACGATTAACGATTGTTTAGTTATGTGCTTTTTGGTCTGAAAGCACAAATGAACGATCGAACCATTTCAGATGTTGATGACGTTTCGATTTCGGAAGAAACGGCGCAACACTAAATATGGCATTTCAGTCTACTATGAAAATTGTTACCATGAAAAATGTACTGTTTTCAATTGCTTAATTACTTAACTAATAATTTGATCTGAAATTGATGTGAAAAAATCAACTCAAAAATCGAATTTAGTAAGAATTTGTTGATATAATAATTGTACGAACCTTGGTAAGTCCCCGATGGTCGTCAATGCCAGTGTGCACCAGTAGTAACTCTGCAAATACTGTTTGACAACGTCCGCTGTTTCCGAATCGTTGAAAACCCAATTTTTGCTCCCGAAACCATTGTTCTTATATATAATATGATAGACACAACCGTTCCAGTGGAATATCACCAACAAGTAGTGTATCAATGACGTCGATCTAAACAAATTCGGATAATTCGTGTGTCGCTCGGTTCTGTCCATAAACGCCCAAAACCTGTTGTCGAAACAAAAAATAATTTTTAAAAATTATTATCCTTTTTTATTTGTGAAAAACGAAATTCGTCAAGTAATTAACTACATAGTCTATAATAACAATAATAATAATAATAATAAATAATATTATTGTTAATATTATAATAAATTATGAATAATTAATAATAATTAATTATTAATTTAAGTTAATTAATTCGCTAATTAACTAATTCGTTCATTTTTTCTTATGATTAAAAAATAATATCGATTGTCAGGCTCACCGATATATTTTAACGAGCCTAAAACTTCGAAGTATACTGTTGAATCCTATAGATAAGTATAAAAAGTCGAGGGGCAGCAGGCACAGGCAGTCTATGTAAAACGTGGTGCTGTTCATGTAGTGATTGCGCAACTTTGTCGCGTCGGTCTGTAACACACCATCCTCGAGGTAACCCGTACGAAAGTGAAATACTATGTCCACCAGGTACAGCAGGTCCGACAGATAGTCCAGGCAAAACCACACCACGAGGGTTTCACCTTTAACGACAAAAAAAAATTAAAAATACAAAATTGTGAAAATAAAAATCAAAAATGTTCGATAACTTTTTTATTTTGACGTTATAATTCAACTCGTATAGAAGTTAATTTTTTTTATAACAATGTTTATCAATTAATAAACAATTAAAAGTTTAAAAAATGGTATTCCGAATTTATTATTTTTTTTTTAAAGGAAATAAGAAAAAAGACCAAAGTAGTCGAAGGATTACTAACCGTTGATCTCCTGGAAGGCAAACCTATAAATGATGACCCAAAAATTGTAGAGGAAGGCGAGGGACACGACCATCGACCAGTAGTAACAGAGTCGTCCCGCCGGGTCGAAAACGAACGACCAATTAGGTGCTCCCGTGCGAAATCCACGGGTTCCCGGTTGTCCGGGGAATCCCCTGCTTCCGCGTTGCTGCTGCTGTTGTTGGGCCGTATATCTCCTGAAAGTCACGGGGGACGTGGTCACGAAACATATTTTCTATCCGGTCATAGCCGCGTCTAGCTATAATATTTTCATAATCACGCTTTACCGTCATTTGAGAGATTAATGGCAAATTTATCGCGCATCCAAGTTATTCGATATTATGCGATACTTTTACTATACAATAACCGTAAATAACAGATTTTTTGAAAAGTATTGCGTGGATTTCTCGTAAACGAGATGAGACGTTGAAGGCTGAAATTTTTTTTACAGCCAAATAAAAAAAAAAAAAAAAATAAGAAAAAAAAATGTAAATGTAAAGTGTAATAATCTTAATCTCTCGCAATAACTATCTTTAGCGATAGATACATATAGCGCACAAAAGAAAAACGCATTTTTTGGTTTTTTTTTTTTTTGCAAAAAGAAGATAACTAAAAAAAATCACGTTTTTGCTCCGAACTCACGTTTCAGTCCCGTTGCAGCTGCTCGTACTGTTCAGATGATTCGTCGATACAGGACCGTGGAGATGAGACGGTTCACGCGAGGAGGTTAGAGCTACCGCATTCGGAAGCTTAAACCTACCTCGCAGGTGGTCCTTTCGTCTCGGTTTTCGACTGAGATCAAGTTCGCTCGCTCCTCGATTCACGTATGCCGCGTGAAGCGAGTCACGTGACGAGCTGAAGTATCGCTGCGACACCGAGTAAACCTGTACGAAAGCCCGTCTATGATTTTACCAGTGTGACAGCAATATTTTTTTTCTTTTTTTTTTAAATGAATCAATAATTGATTTGAAAAATAGGTACCGATTTCGGCGATAGTGCCGATTTCTCCCGAGTGTCGCGTTTCTACGTATTTTTTTTTTTTCGCGACGATTTTCATCGTTTTTGGTCATTTTCAGAGCCAATATTTCGGAGAAAACTTAATTCGGTAAATAAAATAATTACAAAGAAGCAATTTGTTCTCAAATTTTTTTTCAAATTTAATGTAAATAGCAAAAAACAAGTAGCAAATCCGAAAAAAATTATGCGTGACCATGCGTGTACCGACGTGAATTAATAGGATCCGGATACCGTGTAGCGCGGGCGGTCGAATATCTCTCCTCATTTTCCATATTTCCCCTTTTCGAACGTTTTTCTCCTGCCCCCGGATTATAAGCGTTTAAACCTCTCAGTCGAAATAATATCGAGTAAAATATGGCGTAAGAGGATTGGGGGTTTAAATAAACGTTGAAGAGCAAAATAATGTTACCAAATGAACATAGACAAGAGATTAAAATGGTAAAAAAAAAAAAAATGAAGAGGATGTAAAATAGACAAAAATGGGAAACCAATATTTAGTTGTACAACCTGCGATGCAGAATGTATTTTTCGCTGCAAAAAAATGAAAAAAAGAAGCCAAAATAAAAATAAAAAACCATAGAACGACGAACAAAGCAATCCAAAAATAACTGGCAAACCTGCTGTTGCTGGTGGGGATGGTAGTAGTGATGGGTTGGTGTGTGTCTGCTAAATTTGTTGCCGACGAGGTCCAGGAGGCTCTGTCTCGATGGTAATAACTCTCTAGACATGTTCTCCACGCTCTTTGAGTCGTCCTCTCTTCCGTTTCTCGTTGTTCTCGCATCGCTCCCGTGTCTCGTGCCGCTTAAAGCTGCAGCGGCTGTTCTATCCCGAATTTTATCAACAGCGCAGCCGAGTGCTGAGGCGGAACCACCGCTCAGGCGATCGTGGATTACACTCGCTCCACCGCCGCCCACCGCTGAACCCGTCGGGCCTGTAACACATCAAAGAGAATGTTGATTAATTCAGTGAGCTTCAATGCTTCCCCGGTTGGCACACAATTTCGCATTGGTGAGAATTGCCGGTCTGTGCTCTGCGTTGTATGGGCTGAATAACAGTTGGATTGTATGATTTAGCATAGTAGTGATGCTTATATAAGACATCGCAAAATTCTTAAGGCGTTCTGCATTAAGCATAATGCGTTATAATGACAAAACTTTCATTGAAAACATCTTTTAAAGTGTTAAGAAATCCAATTCTATACGTTTCAAAAGAACGCATCAATAGGCAGTTGATGTTTGAACGTTACATTGGATGTTACGAAAGTACAGTCCACGCTCCGTATTCTTAACTCCTCTTAACTTAACCGCTCTTTTATTTTAACTCGTTACCATGGCAACCATTTCCCTTAACTGTATTTCCCCTGAGTCCGTTCTCCAGACTCCAAGCGCCATCTACGAACGCGTATATCCCTCAATACCCCTAATCGCAGCAACTCACCGAGAGTCGGGACGATAGAGGAAATGCAGAAAGGGAAGCGTGTCCGGTCCCGTTGAGTTAAGAATACGAAGCTTCTACTGTGCACTGCTAGTTTGCTAGTATTTGTCAATATGCTCTTTAATTGCTGCAAAATCAGCAGGCAAAGGACGCGATTCATGATTACTGGTAATCTGACGATGACTGAGACTTCCACCTCAACACGGGTGAGGAACCACTTCCACATTGGGATAAGCTTGGAGCCAAACGTCGTGGTAATATCTCGTTCGGTCAGCACGTCTAGCACCACCTTGTCTATCCACTCCACTTTGCTGGTATCCTATTTGTAAGAACATCCGTAACTGCGCCAGACTATTATCCTGCTCTTTCCGTTGATGTCCTACTCTGTCTTACGCGGTTCTATTCTGCCTTTTGCTTCGCAACGTCCAGTTCCAATTAATCAGAAGAGAGTTCTTTGTACTTTCTTTGTCCAGGGTCTTTTTTCAAGAGCGCGCCTGGGTTGTCACGCCGAAATGACCAGTTCTAGCAGCACGATACAGAGCCTTCGAGAGACATCATTGTTTGACCATTAGTGACCATTACACCCGGAATAGCTGTTGCCAAGTAACAAGTATTTTTGCCAATGGCAACAGTTGTTGAAGTCCTTTCTCTCATTGAATCCAAATACAGACTAAGACTGGGGAACCCTCCAAACTCTATTGAAACAGCGCATTTCTTTGTCCAATGTTACCACAGCGTGATACCATCCTCAACCCTGTCTCACTATGCAGTTTCGTGTTCTGCACTTTGCTATCTCGGTCTTCGAGGATCCTAGTCAATGTTATCGCATTTCCAACTACTTCCGGAAGCAACGTCTTATGATCGATCAATACAGTTACAGCTACAGCGGTGTTTTGATTCAGTCCATGTTAATGTACTTCGTAATCCGCCTTGCACGTTGGACCCGTTCCAACGTACTACACTCCATGTTGTTGCCCTAAGCGGACTTGCTATGTTTTAGTCCGCTGTATAGCAATGTTCTACAGGATGTTGGTCTATACATCCGCACTTCCTACTCATATCATAAGCTGCATCTTATGATTGGTCATTGTAATTTGAACCATAGTGCGGTAGCCTGACCCATGTACAATGTAATCTGCCCTGCAGGTTGATCCCATTCCAAAGTACTGGACATTGTGTAGCCCTAAGCGACCCTGCCATGTTTTACTCTGCTATACGTTACTTGGTCAGCGCTGTAAGCTAACCATGGTTACATCGATGCTTCAGATTTCTTGTTCATCCTTGTACATACGAAGTATGTACGTTGTCCTTGCCAGTAATTATCGCAACGCTAGTCGTGGCTTGAGAACTCCGTGTCTTCCTTCCGTCCTTTTACCACCCCCAAGAGCATTCCTACCTCCGGGGAAACACGGCTTGAACGAGAATGACGAAGACGGAGAAGATTCGCTCTCGCGCTAGTTCACGTGAAGAGCACCCCCGAGAATGGTTAGTGATTTCTCAACCTCCCTCCTGACATCAGTCTCCGAGTCGGGTATTAACCCTGCAGGGCCTGTACGAGCTTTCAGACTCTGATGTTCTCGATTTCCTGGTCTGTTTCGTCGGCCTGCGCCGGGACCGAAACGTCCATCGATTCTCCAGAGAGTCACCCTCCAGTGTCACTCCTTGCTAGTCATACAGAGACACGGTGGCTTACCGAAGATGAAGAGCGAAGCGTGAACGAGCTTTTGGAGACCGGTTGTTTTATGGTGTAGAGTTTCTTGTTTTATCGTCGTAGGCGCACTATAATATATATATATATATTGCAAAATACGACTGGAACTCCTCGCTCGTGGATATTTATGAACGAGGAAAATCATTTGATCAGATATATATTTTTTTTGCGGAGGACTAGAAATAAAGATGACGTGCATAAATCTTTTGCGTTAACCCAGATACGTGGAATCTTAAATAAATGATGAATTAAAGTTAAAATTCTTATCCGCCTCTAAATCTCGATGTCCGTGGGACGTTAGGAAAACAAATAAATGAAAAGGTTCCTTTATCTTTAACTCGCCCTATATTGTGGTTCCATCTTCGACATTTCGTACTCAAACAAAAGACCTTGATTACACACTTTCGTGCTCATTTTAGGCTTCGAAGTGGAAAACGTTAATACTTGACAACGGGGACTAAATCACAGGGGTATTCACTGCGCCCGGAAGTGAAAGACGTTTAAAGACAGAGATAGCGAGGGAGACAAAAGTGAAGCTTTGAAGTAAGGGCAGCGGGGTAAAGAAGGAAAACGAACAAGAAACTCAGCTGGATGATGGCCTAGAATTCTCAAAAGCTTTGAATTTTTGTCAAAGAGAGGGAATGACGAGAAACTAGCTGAAATGGGTCTTTTTGTCGTACAAATAGATATACTTTCGTTTCGTTCTTGGTTCGTGTATCTTCGGAAAAGTTATTGCGAATGTTGAATTATAAGAAAAAAATGGAGAACGCTTAACCTTTGTGGAAACTATGTTGGCTTTTCGTTACTTAGACACGATTTCGAAACATTTTTAGAGAAAAAGACACTTTTGAATGCTGAAAAATTTGTCTAAAATCAAAAAACAATCACCTAAACGGCTTTAACTAATTGTAACTAAAATCCTAACCTTTCCTAATCCTTAACTAATTCTACTTTCCAATCAGATCCTTAGTTCCTAATCTGAAAACTAACGTAGCGAATCATAACTAATATCCTAACCTACCTAACCACAACCAATTCTTGACTAATCCCGTCTCCTAATCCCATCCTTAGTTCCAAGGAACTGATCCTTATTTAAATGGTATCCAGAACCATGGTATGGTATGGTATGGTATGGTATGGTATGGTATGGTATGGTATGGTATGGTATGGTATGGTATGGTATGGTATGGTATGGTATGGTATGGTATGGTATGGTATGGTATGGTATGGTATGGTATGGTATGGTATGGTATGGTATGGTATGGTATGGTATGGTATGGTATGGTATGGTATGGTATGGTATGGTATGGTATGGTATGGTATGGTATGGTATGGTATGGTATGGTATGGTATGGTATGGTATGGTATGGTATGGTATGGTATGGTATGGTATGGTATGGTATGGTATGGTATGGTATGGTATGGTATGGTATGGTATGGTATGGTATGGTATGGTATGGTATGGTATGGTATGGTATGGTATGGTATGGTATGGTATGGTATGGTATGGTATGGTATGGTATGGTATGGTATGGTATGGTATGGTATGGTATGGTATGGTATGGTATGGTATGGTATGGTATGGTATGGTATGGTATGGTATGGTATGGTATGGTATGGTATGGTATGGTATGGTATGGTATGGTATGGTATGGTATGGTATGGTATGGTATGGTATGGTATGGTATGGTATGGTATGGTATGGTATGGTATGGTATGGTATGGTATGGTATGGTATGGTATGGTATGGTATGGTATGGTATGGTATGGTATGGTTTTAATGGTGGATTACAGGTGGTGGTAATTGGAAATGAAAATTGATATACATCAGTTATGCTGTTTTTGATCGAATAGCGAATGATTGATTCGATGAAAATCATCTATCAAACAGGTACGCTTCCGGTTATTTTCGTTTGAACAGACTGATGATAACGCTTCTCGAAATCAGTCAGCTTGTTAATAGCTGTCGCGTTCGTTAATGATCAAGAAATTATTGACGCGTCTACGCGCGTTTGCGAGTTGCCACACTGGCAACGACGATGGACCGAATGGGCAGAGTGCGCGAGATCGGAAAACCAAACTCAACGCGAATTGCACGTACATTGCGGCTTTCATCGTGATCAGGTAATAACGAAACTGGTATATCGACTGGAAATGGTAAATTTACGATCGCGCTCAACCCCACGTAGCAACGAATCGTCCTCTATTCCATCATCCCGTCATCCTACTCAAGCGCTACAAAATTGCAATTCTCTCAAATTGCGATGATATGATCCCTATTCCTACTTCGCGATGATGCGATGATTCCAACTCAACTGAAACCTATCGATTGCATGTCAATTGAATGACATTTTGGGAAAAGTGCATTAACTTTCAAAACTTTTTAAAGTTAACTGAATTTTTCCAATGTAATGAAAATTTGATGAAAAATAATTACATTTTTTTTTTTAATTTTCGATTTTTGCCTCGAAAAACGCGAATTTACGAAAAACTGAATGATTTAACTGCAGACACATTCGGCGACCCAAAATAAAATTTGATATTTATTTCGTAACTTTCATCATTATACTAGAATTTTGTAAACAATATTTATCCAAAGTGCAGTGTAAAATATTGTCAAAAATACTTCATAAGAAGAGAAAAACCGTCGTCTTCAGCCAGTTTGACGGTACAATTTTCAACGAGAAAAACAGAATGAATGTACAGTGGGGAAACAGAAAACAGAAAAGTGGGGGGAAAAAAGAATGAATGTAAAGACGGGTGGGTTGTGCGCTTCCTTCGTAAATCACACCCCACCAAGAGATTTATTCACGGGGACAAAGCCCGACCGCATCTGAGTCTATCTTCCACGTCTGTTTTGTCAGAGACGCCAGTCATCGCGGCTCCGCGCCGACCCTCTTCCGTTTCGTTCAAACGACGTATTTACGATGAAAAGTATGTTCGCATTACGAATACTCAAACGCTACGTTATACGCGGAATACAGAAGATGGCAAGTGTTTTTCAAGCGTAAACATGCGAAGCAAAGGCCCTCGGCAATAAAGACAAAACGGGGATAACGTCGCAATTCCTGAAAAAGGGTCGTTTACGCTGTCGCATATTACGAATGAACATTTCGTCAAAAATCATCATCAAAAAATTATGACCACTATCAAATTTTTCATCAATTTAATAAACCTCAGGTAACTGATCACTGAAAAATTTCAAAATTATTCAATCGTCATTTTGGAAATTTGAAATTTTTTTGAATTTTTTGAATACCCAATTTTTTGAATTTGAAGAAAAAACAATAAAAAAAAATTTACGAAATCAATATTTTTTCCGAAAAATAAGACGTTTGCGAAGTTTCTGGATTTCTTATCGTCGTGTATAAAGACTTCGCGCGAGATTTCGCGATGCTTCATCGTCATCGGGATACAGAAACACCTCAAGTTTTCTCTTCCTCTCGCACTTCCGATTACCATACAGCAAACACTCAACAAGGTAAAGCGGGTAATTGCTTCGAAAGTACTTAGAACACTAGTGTCTGTGAGTGCTGCAGCTGCTTCGTCAGTGACGCGGGAATCTATATCGTTTCGCGAACTGAATCGAGGCGACGGTGAGGTGAAACGTGGCGTAGACCTCGTTATTTCTCCGCAACGTCTTCTTCTCTTTTTATTAGAAGCGACGTAGAAACATTTAACCGGACAACCATTAAAGTTGAAACAATAATCTCAAAGTTTTCAACGTTTCTCGACGATTTTCCGACTTCCTCGGGGAACATACTTAGTACAGAAGTGCGGCGGAACGTATGAGCAAATTCGATGCGACCGACCGCTATTCCCTCGGCGAATCGGTTACCTTCGACGTGTATATACGCTGCGGGCAAACTTGTCGGAAAGCGAATTGGAACTTTCTACTTTTACCGAAACCGTACGCGCCCCTGAATTAGAACGCAACAGTTGTTCAGCACGAATCAACCAAACTATCAACGCCAACGACTCTGTGTCTATCGTAAAGATTCCGCTAAAAAAAAAAATTCGCCGTTTCGATAATTTTTTCAAAATTTTTTTTTTTCATTAACTAGTTACCATTTTTTTCGAAATATTTTTATGATAAACCAATGCTCTTAACATTTTCTATATGCTAAAAAAAATTCAGATTTTTATGCGATCGCGAAGTATGCGAAATTTTCTCTAAATGTTGATTGAGAATATGACGATACGCTGTCCTATGGCTCCTGCAACTTTCAGTATCGATTGTTCTAACGAATTTTAAGACTCGTAATGAATTAATGCGGTGGATGGACTACGGTGATGCAAAATGATTATTGCACGAAGATGCAAACGTTCAATGAGCCTTAGAATAGCTGTTGCAATTTATAAATTGTTTAATGCATCGTACATTTAGCCTTTTCTCCGGCGCCTTTCCATCTGCGCGAAGTAACCAACCGCTGTTTATAGCTGCAGTTTATAACCGTCCATGCAGTCTGAAACGAGCGCTGAAATTTCTCTTAGGACTTGAACTTTAGTGATGAACCCCGCGTGTGCATTGAATCGCAAACTACCGCTGGTCAGCCACGAGGGAACGAGAGTACCTCATGCATCGAAGTAGTTATAGCGGCGATTGCCATAGGACAATCGCCCTTTTGAGTCAACTATACGTTCAACGCGGAATCGCGTGTAATGGCGAAATGGTGCGCATTGAAACGTAAATGTAAGCTTATCAGTTCCAAAGGACTTTACAAGGATTAATTAACGGTGTGAAAATCGAACTTTGCACCCCCTCGTCATATGTTAAGGTGGATTAAGGGACGTCGTTTATGTAGGAAACGGATGATACGATCAATCAATTCGATCATTTAGTAATTTGTTCTACTGGTTTATCTCCGAAAATTTCCGAATATCCCAGAATATCGATGACGAAAATTAAGGATTTGTAATTTTTGATCATTAAGGGGACTAAAATTATGACTTGAAAACACGAAAAAAAAAAAAAAATGCTAACAGCTCGATATTATTCGACATTTTTCGTAAAATATGGAACCGAATCATCTGGAAGATAAATTTAAAGTTGAAGATGAGAAGAAGCTATTTAGACCGTAATATTTATTGAAAGAGTTGACTCGGCAGTCTTCTTCTTCTACTTCTTCATTATTTCTTTCTTTCTTTCTTTCGATTCGTCCTCTTTTATTCTTCTCTTCCTGTGAATCCCCGTTACTCCGAGTTTCCGCCGGAAGTGATTTTTATGATAGAAAAGCCCGATAGGTACGAAAATGATTGAGGAATCATAATATTCCTGTGAGATTCGGATAATCGATATTTCATGTCGAACAGTTGTCGCGATTTATTCGTCTCTATTCCCGTAAATTAAAAAAGTATTGTACGGTGGCCCCGGGATTCATCATTATTTCGGGCGAAAAAAAAAAAATTTAATTCGACTCAATGTTTGAAAAAGTTTCGTTGAAAACGACTAACGCTTCGTAACTTTCTCCGCCTTTCTCCTTCCTTTGTAAACATTTTCTGCACCTCAGCTATAAGTTTCCTATATTCATCATCCAGTTTCCGGAAGTTTTTTTTTTTTTTTCTATTTTTAATGCACAAAAAAAATAGTTTACATTAATTATTTCCCCGAGACATGCCAATTTCGTGGGGTTGCGCTACGGATACGGGTAGTATAACGGGGGATACTTGAGGCGAGACGGGAGAACGCGTCTCTTTCTTGATATAGTAAGTGTGTGCTGAAGCAATTCGTCTCCGCTGAAGCGTACAGAGAAGGCGGGCCGAGTTTCTTGAAAATAACAACCCCTCGCGCAATGCCCCCGGGGGTTTTATTCCCTCAAGATTTTCATACTTTATTCTGAAAATCGAGCTGAAAACGACAACAGACCCGTAATATTTCTTAGACGATGAAAATTTAACTGCAACGTTATACAAGTTAAACATCATAACTATTGTACCCTTAAAGATGAATAAGTGCGTCAGCAACGACGGCGTATTATAATGAATAATATAAAAATAATATCAAAATGTATAAAAAAGAGTGTATCGTTAAATTTTCCGGCGCAAATGTGCTTCCGAGAGAATTTTGAATATTGAACTTTGAATTTAGCATTTTGAATTTTTTTTTTGCATTTTTTGGATGTTAAATTTTTTTGATATTTTGAATTTCGATTTTTTTTATCTATAGGATAAAAATTTCACAAAAATTGGCCATTTATAAGGTGCTATGAAAATTAATTTTCCATTTAAAAAAATGCCACATAACCAAGAAAATTGGGACTTCCGGTTCATTTACCCTATTGTACTTTTTTTTCATATTGCCGAAAATGCTCCACAATCCTATCTGGTAGAATGAAAAATTCTTCAAAGTCTCGAAGGACGAATCTTTCACTACGTATTCGTATTTACACAATGTCAGGTACCACTCTTCTCCCCCCTCCCTTCCCAAGAGAACAATTTACCGCAAGTATAAATCGATTTTTCAAAAAAGTTTGTCAACGAAAAATACGATCCTAAAGATGTTGGATGCAACGTCGAGTGTTCTTCAACTCTCCTATACGCGTCTAAAGGCAAAAACTTTCTATGTGCCGTTCACCCACAGCGCAACCTGTGGAACAAGAATTTTAGTGCCCGTTAGCTGCGAAAAACTTTCGAATAAATGTGGAAGTCGTTGTGGATGTGAAAGGGATAAAAAAAAAAGAGGTGCAACTCGGGAAGAGGCAAAACTCGGAAGATTTAGGGTCGACAGATTCGCGGCTTCTTCATTTCGGAGAAGAGAAGGTGAGAGAGAAGGGATTCGCGAAGTTGCTTATTGGTTGAGCATAAAACGGAAGAAGAAAGATGTGGGTTAGAAAAGGACCTGGACGATGAGACGATCGACGTGGAAATAAAAGGCTCCGGGGGTCACGAATCTCACAATCTCCCGTAACGCCTCTCTTCCCCGACCGCCCCCTCCCACCCTATATCTCTCATCATCCAAGAAGCGACCGCACAAGCGGCAAAAGGCAATCCCGTTTCTCCTTTACGATGAACCAGTCATTTTTCACATTGTGGGTGGTGCGGCACGTTCTTTCCTCGATTTACCCCCACTACATAGTCATCCTCTACTGCTTCTGGTACTTTTGCCACCATCACCGATACATAGGGCCTTTCAGATCAATTCTTAATTAATCTTAAAGTAAAAAAAAAAATTGTTTGCAATTTCTAAACAGTTTATAGTTAATACCCAAAGCAGTTTTTAACTATTAAAAAAATCCATAAATAATTGAACATTCTTAATTAATTCGATCGTAAAAAAAAAAAATTGCGTTCGAAGTTTTTAAGCTGTAAATACTTAAAGGTACTTTTTAACTACAAAAAAAGAACCATTCGTAATTAAAAGAATACTTTTTTACTATTAACTTCGCTATTTTCAATTAATATAATGTAATATGTAACTAAATTTTTTTATTATTTTTAAAACTTAAAAAGTGCAAAAATTCCGTGACAACATTTATTTTCGTCTTATCATAACATAACATCCGAAGCAAAGGCCCTCGGCAATAAAGACAAAACGGGGATAACGTCGCAATTCCTGAAAAAGGGTCGTTTACACTGTCGCATATTATGAATGAACATTTCGTCAAAAATCATCATCAAAAAATTATGACGACTATCAAATTTTTCATCAATTTAATAATCCTCAGCTAACTGATCACTGAAAAATTCCAAAATTATTCAATCGTCATTTTGGAAATTTGAAATTTTTGCCACCATCACCGATACATAGGGCCTTTCAGGTCAATTCTTAATTAATCTTAAAGTAAAAAAAAAAATTGTTTGAAATTTTTAAACAGTTTATAGTTAATACTCAAAGCAGTTGTTAACTATTAAAAAAATCCATTAATAATTGAACATTCTTAATTAATTCGATCGTAAAAAAAAAAAATTGGGTTCGAAGATTTTAAGCTGTAAATACTTAAAGGTACTTTTTAACTACAAAAAAAGAACCATTCGTAATTAAAAGAATACTTTTTTACTATTAACTTCGCTATTTTCAATTAATATAATATAATATGCAACTAAATTTTTTAATTATTTTTAAAACTTAAAAAGTGCAAAAATTCCGTGATAACATTTATTTTCGCCTTATCATACTTTTTCAAATAATGTCTTCTTTTTTTTTTGTGCATTTATCATTATTTATTTTAGACAAACCGCAAGAAAGTCTGTTTTTTTTTTAAATGGTCTGAAAAATTGAAGATATCGTAACCAAGTACTCTATTCTCGTAATGTAACAAGCATTTTTTTTGCGGGTCTCAGCGTTATCGACAGGTAAAATTTACGTGAGTCGCCCCATACATAAAACCAGAAGCGAGAAACCTTTAGACGGAACACCAGTTTTTTCCCGGTCGTCTTTGCCGCCGGCGGATGTTACGTGAGGAATTATTTTCGCTCTGTGCTCACGGGGATATCAAGGAAGAAAAAGACAAATGTCGGACGGTTCCGCGTTTACGCCCGAGTGCATAGCGTCCTTACGACAAGCATTTCTCAAAATCACACCCTCGTCTCTCTATCCGGCTTCGATCACGTTTCTCTTGCTTTTCCTACCGTATCTCATCCCGAGTTCCTATGTTTTCTTATTTCCCCTCCGGTGTCTGTCTTATCCTGGCGACGGCGGTGGAGACACACCACTCGAAACTACGGGCGTAAAGTTCCTCTCGAGATAAATACGTTTGAGATATAGGGATGAAACGAAATTGCCGCTGAATATATATAGGGACACTTTGTAGTTTGGACACCACATGAATCACAGTTGAAAATTTATTCGAGCAAAAATTTAAATTATAACCGGCAACGGTGTCTGCGCGATCGGCGCGCCGCTGCGGCGATCACCCGAGTCAAGGAGGCTTTGTTCGCGGACAGTACTTGGATGGGTGACCGCTTAGCGGCGCGCTGGTTGGCGCGTTAATCGTTGCGCGGGAAACCCATTCTTCTAAGACTTTGGTGATTTCTACACTTTACGCAGATACAAAAATGCGGTGTTGCTAATTCGGCATTGAACGCACGGGAAAGGTTAGGTAGATTAGGTGAGTGAGGGTAGAAAATTTTAGGAGGGGGGAACCGTAAAATACCCGAAGGGTTTATGGCAGAAAACGCGGAATGCTACCTAACCTAACCTAATTAAAATTACTGTTATTATTTTTAGAATAATAATAATAATAACAACAATTTTTTAAATTGAATTATTATAATAAATAAAAATCGTTCGATACATCGACGACTATTAATATTGAATTATTAATAAGACAAACAAATGAATGGAGATTATCGAGAAGTTCATCAATCCGTTCGCAACGGCAGCAAGATCGCTGCAATACGAACAAATATTTTCATACGGATGACTACTAATAAATTGAATGAACGTTGGCGCTTTAAAAATCGAACGGTACACGACGACGTTATCAAACAGCGCATTCATTATACGAAATATCGCTGAAAGCGGGGAAACTCGATATCGGTTGTGTTAGCGAATAATAATGGAATGATCGACCACGAAAATACGAACAGTATGACCATTGGCTGATCACAGTCGTTCGATGTCCTTGTTGTTTACCGATAGGCCTCCCGTAATTCGAGAGCATTGAAGGATTCTATTGAAGGATTCTCGATTCCCATCCATCATTTCGTTGGAATTCATCGGTAAATTCATAGTTCCCGTATCTTCGGCCGAACGCATCACTGTCTCTCCAATTACTGTTGTTTCACATTATCGCAAACAGTATCGGGATATTCGAGAGAACAGACTTATTGTTTCTCGAAAAGTAGTGTTCGGGAATAATAACGATAAATATGAATCATCTTACAAGTAATAAAATAATTTTTGAAAAATTTTACCGCTATCGAATCGTCGATACGTAAAATGATGAATTTTTCAAAATAATAATAATGTTATACATTTTTAATCGTTTATAAATATTTACTCCGAAAATGTCACTAATCACGAAAATGATTTTCAAGAATCATTATAAATGATCGGCAAATCAACTAAAAGCTTGATACATCTATTCGTAAAATTTTCAAGAAATTTGCGATTTTTAAAATTTATACGTTTTAGGATATTCATAAAATTCGACTGTTAAATTAATTTATTTAACTATTTTTTTTTATTTTCTATTGTATATTTTTAATTTAATTAATTTGAATTTAATTTTTTTAATTTTAAGAAATAATAAAATTTTTTCAAATACGGAAACAGATCGGAACTGTAATCACCTAAAATTTTAATGATTTAACCGATTAAAAATACAAAATGACATTTTTTACTATAATTTTGACTGAAACTCTTACCGAACGGAATTGCCATAACTTCGCATCTAAGTAAAGTCCATAAATGACGAAACTCTTCGGTTTTCCAAACGTGGGAATGTTAAAGAAGAAAAGATAACAAGTTTGTGGCAATAGCGATCAAGCGAGTCGCCAGACGATGAGTCAAGAGGTCTGTCGGTGATATGAAACGACGCTATATAACGTTCTAAGTCGATGAAGTCTGAGAAAGATAAGTAAGGTAGCGAGAGAAAATGGACGAAAATCGTGACTAAACTAAATCATAAGTCTCAGGGTCAAGGATATCGAACAAAAGAAAAAGGGGGCAAAATATAGACAGCGAAGGTAAAGGCAAATACCTCGAAGGTCAGTGTCAAGTGCTAATAATTTTCCGTCCGTTTTGCGATAAACACCGAAGAAACCCGAAGAATTTACCCTTCGTCTTAGACCAACCCTCGCAGCGGGTCGGTGGCTTCTTCAGCCTCCAGTCGCGCGCCTCACAAAACTCTTATCCGCCACAGAAGTTTCTTACCCACCGTTGCTTTCAACTTTTTTTTAGTCTCTTTCGCCATTCAATATCGTGAAAAGGCTTCAATTACCTTCGTGACAATGTTTTCTGCCCCTTTAACCGCCGACGATTAGAGTAAACGAGACGCCATAGCGATAACTCACGATGTATACGGTGCGCCCTTCGTAAAAAGAACAATTGGAGAATTACTTGCCGATAAGATAGTGAGTTCTTCAATGGGTTCTAACGCGCAAAAAATCGTTTTTTTTTTAATTGCATACTTTTATAGCTAAGAATCTTATCTTAAATTTGGAGCAATGATTTTGTAAATAATAAAAAAAATTACCGAATTATTACGATTTTTGTGAATAATATATTATTATTATTATTTGACAATAATTATTTAATCAAAGAGCCGCCGTCATTATACTAATAATATTTTTAATATTTTTATAATTTTATTGATGATTATTATCACAGTTTATCCATTTTTTTTAAGGGAGAAAAATCGTATTTACCGAAACTATGTATTAATTGTCTGAAAATTCCCCATTTAGTAATTCTAATACTCTCGTGAACATTTTTTTTTTTGAAAATCGACCGGTTTTTTGGATCTCAAGATTATGCAGAGCTCTCAATAAAAATGAATAAAAATGAAAATGTAAAATCGCAGAATTCGATTTCTTCGTAAATTTATGATCATCTGTATGGGAGTCAATAAAGGAGACCGGGGTGATACGACCCCTACGGGATAACACGTTTTGCGTTACCGCAATGGGATTTCAACGAACGGTAATGCAAATCCCTGAAGAGTGGCCAACGACTGGTCTGTTTACTATCCGGTACATTAATTTATGGCAAATATTCATATACAAAGGGTTCACACACGAGAGAGAAGTATATCTACTCCGTAGTAAATGTATGCAAACGCGCAACAGACGAATAAATGGTTACTATTAAAGCTTTCACTTTGCAATTAACTAGCGGCTAATTGTTCCCGTACACTAACGCATGTTGTATATTGCAACGCAGGCGAATTGGAATGAATAATGTGAATCAATTTGAATACAATTTGAATTCAATATTATGGCAAATGCGTATCTAATTTTCTCGTACAAATTGTAAGCTAATTTACAAATGTTTATAAAATATTGAATCACCTTAAAAAAATGAAGAAATTTTTCCTTTAAACATTTTGTCTATCGTTTGTCGTTTTCAAATTGCAAGCGGATGAAATTTAACCAATGAGATCGCGAAGATGATTGCGCGCGCCATCTATGAAGGAATCCCATTGGATGAACTTTAACAGCTTGTAACTCGGGAACTATGCATTGTATGCAATTTTACCAAAGGAAAAATCTTCGTAGTTTTTTAAACTTAATACGATTCTAAGCTTTTTTTGTTGATTGGGAATTTCAATTTTTTTTTAAGTTACAGTAGTATATAAACAATCAATATATTGCAAACTGCGTCGTATGTACCGAAGAAATAGAGCTGTAGAAGCTGCGAGACCTCTATTTCGTCTTCGTAGCAGTCCTATCCTCGCAACAACCCCATTCATCTTATAGTTTGCATACATTTCCATTGCTCATGCAAGCTTCCTGCTTCGCTCTACTATATGAGAAAACGTATTTTCCTACGAGTTCTACTTTCGCGATTGTATCTACTGTGCGCGCTGCTGCTTCATCCTCTTCGTTTTATCCTCCGCGTTCCTTCAAATACGACGGATTGAATAAGCTAATGGTGGAATGAAAAATTCGTGGAGATATATTTGCTTGCGAGAACGCCGTTCATTCATTATTATGTTCTTGTATATCGTGAAATATTACGACAATTTTGCATTGGGAATGAGGGGATTCGAATGTTTCCGTAATGTGAATAAGCGAACAGAAGTTTCTGTTTGTTCGGCAATGTTTTACGCAGTCCAGTTGAAAAATGATAAGAAAACGGTCACGAGGATAAGTTCCATAAAAAAATATTTTGCCCATGAAAGGATTATTAAAGAGGGTGCATTTTAACATTTCCAGCCACAATTGACATTTAATCAAAAACAATTTTATAAAATGTAAAAAAAAAATTTTAACGAAAATTTGGAAATTAACAAAAAAAATCCTAAAATTAAAAAAAAAATGTAATAATTTCTAATTTCGTAACATATTAATAATTTTAAATTTTCTAGAATTCTAATAATTTCAAATTTCCTAAAAAAAAAACAACTTTTAGCTGGAAACCTAACGATCCACTTTCATACGGGATCGATAACTAAATCGTTCCTATGATAGTCGAAAACCTCCATATTCTGCCGCTGTTGATAAATCGTAACTCTCACAACCGCGAAATTCGGTTCGAAATTTCTCGATTAAAATAAAATCAATTCACGAGTTTGAAATGACATTGTCAACGCTTGTACCGCATGAAATTCTGTGCGACTTGTTGATTAGCTTAGTTTCAACTTCGGACACGAGTTTCCAGTCGTCTTCCATCTTTTTCTTCTCATCTTAGACGCTATCGTTTCGATTCTCCTTCTTGCGACCCGCGTTCACGTCATCGTTGTCGACAGTTTCACCGCTATCCGATGGATGTCTCCCCCGAGTGTCGCTTCATCACTCTATTAGATTCGGTCGCGTATCCCTGCGCGCTTCACTCGGTGCATTATAATTTCGTATCATCTCCAACTCACCCCTTCCGCTTTACTCACGTTTCCGTTTCCCTCGGGCCGAATAGCTCATCGCTTCCTATATAATCACTGGTCTCCCATCGATATTCTTCGTAAAATTCAATCATCGAACTCGTCCGATTGTCATTTCACGACACACAGCTGGATATTAATCGTGATATTTTAATCATTCCGATATTTTTGGATAAAAGCCATCGATCGATTTTTTTTAGTCATTTGTACCCTATTTTCATGAAAATAAAATATTTGTCGTATGGAAACCATTAATATAAAAAAAATTATATGGAAATCATTTTGTCTTCACAAAAAAAAAATAACAATAAAATGCAATTCAATTATATTATTATTCAATTATTCAGTATTTCAATTATTTTTAGGTTTCAATTTTTGTCATATTTTATTATTGTTGTATATTACTATGGAATTAATATACAATAATAATTATTTAATTAAACTTTGACGAAGATTCTAATTTTTTTTTTAAATACATCTTTCGCTCGAATTTATAAAAAAAAGAATATTATTTTTTTTTCATTCGATTTACCATATTTATTTTTGCTACAAACGATATTACGAAATCGTCACCATCGAAAGAAAAAAATCTGCATTAACTCCGATATTTTTCCTACTTCGGTGAAATCCTCATCGCGTCAGTTTTTTTGCATCGGTCGTTTTTTTTACGCTTCCTCTTCGCTTGGCATGTTACACTCCGCGTTTACCGGGATTATACATAAATTTAAGCGGCAAGAGAAATTGCAACCTAATCGGCTTTCGAGGGTGAATTCGCGGTACGAAGTGTCGGGGGGACGAGCGGAAAGATGGACGAAGAAACGTTGGAAGGGACGTAGGGAATAGGGAAAACGGAAGAGGGCAAAATTCCAGCGCATAAATAGAATTACGACTCATGAGACAGAGAAGACGGAGTTCCTTCGGCGCTGACCTGGTTCTCGCGCTACTGGAGATAACCGCACTCTTTCCTTTTTTTTCGTGCATTTTTTACATAAGTTATTGGCGCGGGAATCTCTTCGTCTCAATTTACACAAAGTGTTATTCGTCATTTACCGTATTTTTCGTATATGTATATATTGTTCGTTTTTTTTTATTTACTTTTAATTTTATTTAAATTATATTTTCATTATTGGTTATCAATATTAATCAGTAAATTAAATCAATGACTTAATTGAAACCTGAAGAATGGAAAATTAAATTTAATTAATAATTAATAAAATTCTCAATTTACGCGAATTCCTACATTACCATCGAAATTAAGAAGAATTTGTAAATTACATAATTTCATCGAAATTAATAAAATATGTGCCGATAAAATGAGTCGAAAAAAAAACATTATAACAATTGGTTATAATATCAAATATATTCAATAGAAATTTAATTATCACTCCTATCGTATTATTATCGTTCTTTCCAATAATTAAAACGCCGCCGCGTGACCGATTCATTGAAACAAAATATTGGTTTATTTATACATACATTTCATCTTTGATTCGACAACATATTTTTTTTTAGTTAAAAACAATTTGAAAATTTACGCCAATTATTTTGAAAATAGAACATTTTTCAAATTTTACAAAATGTCCAATTGATTAAAAGTCCAAAAATAAAGATTATTTATGAATCGATTTACTTCGTTTGCATTCGACATCGCAATGATTTTGAAAATTTTTTCGACATATTCGAAAAAAAAAAAAAAAAAACATACGACGATCATTTCTGTAGGGAGTTCGGTGCCGTATTGTTGGCGCGAACAATGGCCCCCAGCAAGACAATAGATCGTTACGGTGAATAATGAGTGTACAAAAGTGATTAGCTAAAAGCGTTTCGTTGCAGTATCGAACTCTACGCTCCCGCGTGGATAAAGACCGATAAATAAAGAAAATATATATACATATATATATACGTTCTATCGGAAAGTGCCTTTAATTAAAACGTTGAAAATTATTTATCGATGAAATTTCTACGGAGACATTTTTTTTTTTCATCACATTCATCGCGCCATTCGATAAATAAAACAATTGAATGCCATTGATAAATGCGTTCATAACCGTTCGTATTATTTAACGAAAGAGAGTTGAATATGACGTTCTAATAAAAGATTTACCGATAGTTGTTTGCCCTTCTGATCGACCGAATTTTACGCGACAATTCATTTACTTATCGACCAAACGACGAACGACGAACGACTGAAATGGTCGGATAAATAAAACTGTACGATTAATCAGGATACGCGTCTAATGGAATAAGTTGAATAAGTTGACGGAGAGCGGTAAATCTCGATGGCTGACTTTCAGAACCGTGTAACTGGAATAAACGTCACCGGTCACGCGAATTAGCGGGACAGAGAAGCGGAATGAACGATGCCTTTGGGGATCGATTAGAAACCCTAAATTAATCACACATGCCGCCTTAGCGTACACCGGTACGGTTCATCCGCGTCTTAAAGACCCGCGGGAACAATCCCGACTACTTAGACGAGATTAGCCCCTCAGACACCGTTACGCGTTCGCGCGGACGATAAAATTAAATGCATATACGTTCGGATACATTGTATTATCACGAGGGATGCGATAATCTTTATTGTACTACACGCGCGGTAGGGATACGCGTGTTTAATGCGTCAATTAAATTTGGGGAAATTTTTCTCGCTTCGTTATGTTTACCCGACAATGAGAGAAGAGTCAGTGGATCAATGAGACGAGAGCCAAAAAGGAAACGCTGACGGCGACGTGATTATAATCTCCCTGCGGCTCTGTTATCCTTCCATCAGTTCTGACAATTTCGGACGGAGCGCAATGCACCAAACCGCAACGTTCCTACGACCGCAACGATTCCCCGAGTTATCTCACTGTCCCTCTGACGTATCGTTGCAGAATCGAAGCACAAATCGCTGATTTCTGGAAATTACTTTTACGCAAAAATTGCGCGGAAATTGCAAACAAATTAAAAAAATTTTGCCGAAATAATGATTTTTGTTTTATTTTGTTGGGTAACTATGAAATTGCGATATTTTACTTAATGAACAAAAATTTAGTGAGAAATCGAAAAAAAAAAAAAAAAAATTACGAATATTTAATTTATAGATAAATACGTTTAGTCGCATAAAGATATAGATCCTCGGAACATATTTGAACCTAACGAATGCGACAATACACGCCTTTCACGTGACGCCCTCTTTTGTATTATTTCTCATAATCTCCCTGACCCTCCGCCTGTATTTCCCTTTGTCAACGAAAACTTCGTTCCCTGTTCTCTCTCGTCCTCGTTAGTCTCTTTTAAGCACGAAGATTCGATAACTCCTTTTGATTTCCGCAAATTCTCGGATCTATAGCAATTTCACTTGAATTTTCTTTCAAGAGGCTTCGAGGCTATGATAAAACATCGAAGAAATTTTTTGATCGTATCTTTTTTATTCTTTTTTTTCGTCTCAACCCCGTTACGGTTTCATACGAATTGATAAAAAAGTAATGACGACTAAATTTCGTCGTTGGATATTTATAAAAAATAATTTTTTAATTATTAATTTTTATTTCTAAAAATAATATTATACAACTAATAATATATTTTTTTTTTTAATAGTAGATTATATTTTTTATTTACATGGAACCCTTAAAAAATCGAAAGAATTATCGTCCTTGGCGATCGATAGCTTTGCAATTGAACAATTTGTCACCCCAATTAATTTTCATTGAAGCTATCGAAGGCCGCCGCAAAGTTCTTTCGATGAGCGAACTTTGCGCGATATATTCATCCGAATAGGCGATCGAAGAAAATCAAGACATATACAAAAGCACTGCGCCATCTCCTCTACTGGCGCCCCTGTCGTCTCATTCTCAACGCCCTCCCACCCTCTCGTCTCTCTCACTGTCAAGCAATTTATTGCTTCTTCTGAATTATTTACGAGGCATGATTCGACAATTTGACTATCGACCTTCCCGCTCCAGAGATTTTCAACGATAAAAGAAAATAAAGAAGTGGAAAGGGGTGCAGAAAAAAGAGATTTCCCAACGGGTTACTACTCCTTCACCCCCTCATGAGTCATCGCGCCCACATACTCTTTTTTGCTTACTCCGGGTTGCGCAATTTTTAACCCATTATGTTCGCAAATTCGGAAAGAAGGAACTCCATTATCAAGAAAACGTGCGATTATTTTTCTTAACTTTCAAAAAAAAAAAAAATTACTCCCTTAATTACAATGAACGAAATTATTTGGTGGAATAATTAATAATTCGGAGAACTATTTTGTAAAAAAAAAATTTTTTCCACCAACTTAAATTTTTTTGTACAAATTATTGGTTTTTTTTTTAAACGAATTATAAGTTTTTCAATTTTTCATTTAACGATTAATCTTTTCAGCTAACTATTAGTTTTTGTTTAATTAATACATTTTTTCAGCGTTGGCAATAATCGATGTGATAAAAGAATGAAAATGGCGTTGAGGCTGTCGTTTGAAGAGATCGTAAGTCGAATTTCAAATTTAATTAAATAAATTGCAATTTCTTTTCACTGTAATCGATACAGGATTTTTCAGCGTATGAACTTTGCGTTATCAGTGATATCTACGTCCGCTTACTCAATGTTTGCCGTTTATCTTCTATGTTCATTGTGTAGGCGGACGTGAATGTACGCGTTGAGTTATTTTACATTAGAGTAAAGTAGACGTCAAAGGTAAAGTGGTGCATCGCTCATCGTAACAGCATTTGCCGTTGCAGCATGGAGTTTACCCGTTTCTCCCTGTAATACTCGACGTTCTACTGCTCTACGTTACTTGCTCTCTCCCTCCCCCCCCCCCCCCCCCCTCCTTCTCTCCCTTTATACATACTACATATGTATATTACACATGTTAAATTGAAGTCATAGATCACAAGGATGTGTAAAGCTTCTTTACCCAGTAGATGATAAGATAAATCACAAATGATTCTTTAAACCGTTTTAGCATTAGATACTTTTTGCGAATATCGAACTATCCCCGTAATACGTTAATACATTTTAATGGTATTAAATGGTAAATAAGAAAAAAAAAGTTTTTGCTGATAACATTTTTAATAACGATTTTGATCGGCCGGTTACCTTTATATTGTTGTGTTTAATACCTTTTTTCGACAAATTCAAGTTAAGGGCTCTGCATAAGCTTGACATTTCGAAAAATCAATTATTTTTTCGCACAGTTTTATAGATCAGATTCTTAACTTTAATTTGCACCAAACATTGTGCAGAAATTCCAAGAATGTACGGAGTTATGACTATTTTCGCGAAAAATGAGATCACCTCCGTGGCGGAGTGCTACACTTTTTTTATTTTGCTTTTTTTTTTTCTCAAAATTGTCTATTTTTTTTTGTTGTCATTTTCGGAATTTTCAAAATTTCAAAAAAGTATTGGTATTGGTAAAAGTCATCCAAAAGTTTTATGATTACACTAAAAGTCATTTTTTTATTTCGTTGTCCGATCATCTTAGTTTCCAAATGAACCATTTGCATCGATAGGTCACGCAGCGCAACTCAATTATTTATCAATATTCTCGAATAAAAAAAAAACTCAAACTTGCCAAGACTATGTATCAACTATCTGCAAAATTTCAACTTCGTCGTCCCAAAATTTCCTTCAGAAAAAAATATTTTCAAACTATCGATTTTTCGGGTCCTAAATTTAGGAAGCTTTTTACCGATTTTGAAAAATCCTCGCTTCTGCAACGTTGGATTTTCGGTTAACCTGTCTTTAAAGTGTAAACATCGGCTAACTCTTCCTGGCATCCATCGACAAAGGATCCCGAATTTATATCGACGCTCACCACCTATGAGTTGATCGTACGTGCATCGCGTCTCGTATTATTGTATCGGTTGTGAAGGGTGGCATCCGAATACATTGTGTGCTGTAAAGTTTACAAGCGTAAGCCCTGGGCGCTCGGTATGTAAACTGTAAAGACCACAAAGGACGAGCGAGGAAAGGGATTTTGGTCGTCGACGTCCAAGTTAACAAGTGACCTGATTCTGGGTGCAAAGGGTCGAACGTGAGAGCGTTGTATCGCTTGCGTTGTAAATCTTTGCATCGTCGGTATACACAGTCATACAATGTCGTACAGGGGATGCCGAGAGTACGTGGACGGGGTATTGCAAACGATGCGCCAAACTTTACAGCTACCCGACGCATCTCTATAGCATGCGGTGTCGATGGAGTCCATCCGATAGTTCCGTCATGTGCAATATTGACTATCGTAGATCGCGGTTAACTATACAAAGAGATACGTATCTGTCCTATTCAAATATCAACGACGATACACGCCGATAGTTGATGCGAGGAGCATTGCGCATCCTGATATAAACTGTACGTCAGACTATTTGCGCAGTATGAATGCATAATTTCATGCAGAAAGTTGTTTTGCTTGAAAATGGCACGGATAAGAGTCAAAATCGGTTGTCTTTGGAAACTTTGGATGTCGACGCTTTTCGAACGCGCAGTTTACCCAGAAATCGCGACGTTTTCATCGATCGTATTATGAATATTCATTGCTAAAGAGAACCACATAGACAATGGAAATGACGATTACGGATTCGGTTGTTTTATCGGTCGGCAATGCGGTTGATGACGACTTTACTTGATGCGCGCGTCACTGAAGACGCTGCCGATTGAATGGCGTTTGCTTACGAGTGCATTTTGCAGTGACGTTAGAAAAATCGTTTACTTGCGGCGTTTATAATTGAATGGTATGCCTTTTAATTCCGTAAAGTACGGTACTCGTTGGGTGGAATCTTTAATTTTTTTATTACGATTTTTCCGACTTCCGGTGTGCTGCAATTAGCTCCGATCGCCTCTCTCCTTGTTGCTGGTAATCGCAATAAAAATTAACATTTTGTTTTTTAAAGTACGTAACTGTGTTGGATAACAATTATTGAAGTTTGCTAATTATTTTCAACGAAAATTGCAATCATTCGGCGCATGATAATTGCCCGTAATTGCCGATTCGTCAGACTCTGCCAATTATTTATAATTTATTCGAAAACATGTCAATCGTATCATTAATTGAAGATTTTCAAATGTTTACCAGTGGAATTTAAATACAAAATGATCCGAAACTCGTCATTTGTGAATTACAGCTATTAAAAGTGTATTTAAACTGCTAATTCGGGATTTATTGCATTTTCGAGTTCAAAGGATACAGATGATCCATTGCCTGTATGGTTAACTGTAATTATTGCCCTTTCTAAAACCGAACGCGCGAGTCGTAGTGAAAAAAAAAATTGGAGAAAATAAAATCGATGTAATATATATATGCGATGGTATGGTGGACAACAGATCGCGACGCTAAAAAAAAAAAAAAAATAACCCATTTGTGGGCGCAAAGACAAAAAGTTATACGCGCGAATGACCGAGAAACATAGAGAGCCGTATGGGAAACGCGCCGGTCATATTCACACCACCGTATGACATTGAAACGCACCTACTATAATAGGTATGTACGCATTGCTGCCACAAATATGTAGTTCTCGCGTTCCAATTCACACTCAAACGTTCGCCGATGCGCGTTCATGTCTACTCCCCGAAGTGATACGGTTCATTGACTCCCAGAACCGGGTGCTGCATGATTTTCCGTCTCTCATGCGTCATACACAGTGTCCCAAGAATTAAACGCTTCGTAACGATTGCGGTAAATTTCGGAACTTATACATTTTATTCTTCATGTCCTCCCATACCAATAATTGTCTGCGATTGGCGCTATGAATTTTCGGCCCTTAAATATATATTTCCAACCGATTAATACCGCAGACCGGGGCTATTTGACACATCCGATGTTACAATATCGAAAGTGGCGAAATAAAGCTGATATATCGGAATTTTTTTATTCTCAATGGTCCACCATCCAAATGACGGGCATTATGCTGATTGCGAATATGTGACTTTGCGGATTATCATACTTTTTTTTAAACGTGAATTTTTGAATTTTCAGAAATTTATTTTTATTTCGATCTTTTTATTTCGAAAACAGTCGTTTAAAAAACGATAAAAATTTTGATTAACTATAACGATATTTGTACTGAACTTGAAAAAAAATGTATTCAATACTCTTAAAATTGTTGATGGCACAAAGTGTGAGTTTTATTCTTTCATCGGGAAATTTCGTTGACAATCGGCGATTTGACGTTATGAATTTCGAGACACCCGATGTACAAATCGATCTCTCGCTGCGTGGCTTTATGTTACCATCGCGATATTCCGAATGAGATTGTGTCAACATTGGTATAGCAGATATGCGGCTTCCAGGGGGTGAAAACGGGAGAAATAGATGATACACGATGGTCAATCTCTGTAGATTTCGTCGATATAAATCGTATTTGCCAATCCACATTCGCAAGATACTAAACATACTTATTGTGCGACTGTCGGCTACGAGATTCGTCGTCCGGTAGCTACCGAAATAAAAATCTTGTTGCAAGTCGTATTATCTTCGTAAATCCAATTGGAAATATCTTTACCGACTTCAAAACTATCGTTTTGAATGCAATTGAAGAAAATATTGAAGAACAACAATTTTCAGTATTATTGAAAGAGTTATTGACGTCAACGAAAGTTTTCAAGAATTTCATTTAAGGAGATTAAAATCATCTAAACTATGACGATGTTGACTAAAGTATTTTCTTCATTTTCATCATTTTCTTCGGATTCATCATTTTATACATCTATATGAATAATTTTGAAGCATAAACATCGAAATACGGAAAAACAACAATTCGCTAATCATTTATAGTGAAAATCGCGATAAAAAGTCCATTTACCTTACGATGAATTTTATCGCTCGTATTTACATACGAGTAGAAAAATACCTGTTTAATGTGCAAACGCAGTTCAGTTAAAGGTAATATGAAAATACCGTTCGTAGGAAATTGCGGATACGCAATACATTCCGTTTCTCGTATAACGTTTTTTCCTTCTGATTCACCTAATCCCATTTCGCTGTTCCAAATGTTCGCGTAATAATGATTTATTACCCGTTCCCGAGTCGCGTTTATAATGTCCGAAATTACCGTTTATACGAATTCCAACTCAGTCAACATACAGTTCTATTTAAAATCCGAAAAAAAAAGTCAATCAGATTTACCAGTAATTATTAATAGAACGCGAATAACTCCTTTTTTTCTCGTAAAAACATGTTGTTTACCAGAATTTTAAATGTTTCTATCGCCTACAAAGAGTTAACCGTAAAAAAAGAGACAGCCATTATCGAGCCGAAAAAAAGAGCTCCGAATTCAATATTCGACAATTAAACGGTTTTTTAATTGCATCGTTGACGCGTGACAGTGGGGGAGTTTGAAGAGCTTTTCCATTTTTTTTTATTTTCGCGTAGCGTGCGAATGACCTCTTGTACTCGACGCCTGCATTTCAAAAATGTAATTTCGTATGTGTGCAAATTGACGAACGCTATTGATAGTGGAGAAGCGCACGTTGAGTTGCGCGTTAATAAATTGAACGCCCGAAAAAAAGCGTATATCGAAACCGCACAGTTCAATATAACCTGTGATACCACAAATAGACGATGGCTGCGCCTCGAATTAATAAAATTGCACGAAGGTACAGCTCATGACTATTAAGGGCATCGCGTTAGCTGAATTATAGTGATGTTTGCTAAAACTGTGGTTTTGTCTACAGACGAAACAAAAATTTTTTGAAATTTTATTATGTCGGAAAATGTTTGAAAAATTTTCGTAGCGATCCAAAAAAAAAAAAAAAAATTGGACGCAAATTTGGTAATTTCAGTCGATATAACCGGTAATTCCTTGTATTTCCATCGATGTTAAACAAAATATACATATAAATAACGCCACATCTCTATGATTGGTTTTATATCCATTTTTTGTACTGTCAATAGGAAACGCATCTACGGCCGTAGAGTAAAATTTCCAAGACATAAAAATGAAAATTTACCATCGCCAGTCGTTCGGCATTAATTGAACTTTTTTGCTCATCTACGCTTCGCGACAGACTCCCTGAACTACGAAACTATTTACATGTACGCGATAAAAATATGTCAGTCGTGTGTCGTTGGCGCCGTTAGCTGGCCGCAATGTTGGAAAGTTTTAAAAAATGTATTTTTGCAACTATCTACTAATAAATGAATATTAATTAACTCTTTGACATTCACCGACGCAACGACATTCATTCATATTCGTAAAATCTTTTATTAAATTTCGCGCGTCTATTTTCATTTTGTATTTTTTCGTTTTTGTACGCGCTGACGAGACATCAAAGAGCGAAGGGCATTAAAATTCTGTCGTTGAATAGTATTGAATATTCATGAATCCGTCGTTGAAAAGAATTTTCCGAGATATATCAATGCATTCGCGATATTCGCACGAAAAAAACGTATCCGGCCAAAATCTCGGTTACGACACTGCGGATTTTTTTTTTTTTTTTCGAATTTCTTTCACGTCATATAAATAATACGATGTACATCCGTTTCTCTTGCAAATCGAAGAAAAACATTTGTTACTTCGTTCGATCTTTCATATTTGTAGGAAACAATCATGTTGAGCGAATTCTCAGGCCGCTTCGTTGAAATTTTATTGCGTCATAACGTATGCAACGATGTATAAACAACTGGGACGCCAAGGTTTTGAACTGAAATTGAAGCGTACTTTTTCTTGATTTTTTAAAAATAATCCTACTTGGCTTTTTTTATTCAAATATTTTTTTTTAACAAACCACATTCATGGTACTTGGCGACGTTTTTTTTACTTTTTTTCGCAAGAAAAATGTTTTAATTTTTTATTTAACTCTTTTTTTGAATTTCTATTATTTCGACTAATCAGTCGGGAATTTCTAAAAAAAAAAAAATCGAAAAAAATTTTTGCAGAAAAAAAAAATGTTCAAAAAAACAAATTATCTAATTAATGAATTCTTTACTAATAAATTCTTCCAAGTCCGTCCTATGTATATAGGTAAACGCTGCTCCATCTATCGCTTCGATCTATTTGATATGATAATATAATTCTGCCCTCCGTAGTAAGAATAAAATTACTCACTACAATCGACGCCCACAAATATCTTCTTGCGATTTTCCTGAGCAAACTATTCCAAGTGCGCGTGCTTCCACCGTTAGTATCGTATTTTGTCGAAGTCAAGATTATTGGATCTTCCTTCATGTTCACCATATTCTCACACGAAATACTTCAGCTCATGTGCTTATTTCGTTAATTAAGCGAGGGTGACCAGTAGTCTTTATAGTTACACGTTTAGAATAAATGATAAGCAAAATACAATGGTACATGTTATTTTAATCTCTGACCAATTTTATTTCTATTAAAATTAAGCATGTAGCACATTTTTATACGAACATATGCATTATAATAATAAGACGACAATGATCGTCGTCAATGATGTCGTCTTAATAATTTTAAGATGACATATACTATTTAAAATTAAAATCTATCCTACCAAAATCATATTTTTTGTTTAATTAGTAAAATGTACATATTCATCGTTTATACAAATATTAATTACCTAACCCGTTTTTGTTTATTTGTGAAGAAAAAACATTTTTTTACAACGAAAAGTAATTCACTTGGTTAAATTTTGTCAATGCTTTCATAACTTTTACCTGTTATGCTTTACTTCTAACTTTTGCCGCGAAAACGTTTACCAATGAAGGTCGATTTTCGTTCTTCTGTCATACGACTAATCATTGAGCGAAGTTTTCTTAAAAATTGAATCAAATTTCATTACCGTATTTGGCACTATATTGTATCATATTCTAACGAATATAGCTGACTGGCTAACGAATGTTAGCTGACTATTTATTAAGACCCACGATATTATGTGTTATTCATTCGCTCGATCGTTACAATATGTATGGCGTTATCTTGTGGCATAATAAGACTAGGACTTCGATTTGTCAGCTATCGATTCTCTCAGCCGTCCCCACTGCCGGGCGCATATTCAGCTGGGCGCCCCACAGCGGGGGAAGTGATCTGGTGACCCGGGAAGTTCCGCAAGTCAATGCGATATTTTTCAGTGTTTACAAACATTTATTATACAAGAAATTATTCGAATGACGGTGCGCTCAGGGTACGCGACATGACACTAACCACGACTGTCAAACTGCGCACAGTCGGTATGGGCGGGATCTGCGTTATCGCGAATTTCGCAAGTGCGATGCAGAGCCGGTCCCGCCGCTGTGAAAGAAATCAAGATTCTAGCGTAATAAAATACAGTGTCTGGGGAATAAGGTACGGTGTGTAGAAGCATAACACAATTGGCCAATCACTGATATTTATAACATTTTGTCAATAAAAGTGTGATATACACATTTTTCAAATAATTAAGATATTTAAGATGTACGAAATTTTCCTACTCAGCTTCTGCCCCATCATCAGCTGATTTCGCGCGGCTGCAATTTTTTCAACAAATTTCGACGTACCTTGTCGCGATACATACATATATGCAACTCATGAGTTGTTGAATTTTGTCAGAACATATAGTCGCACTTCTGGCCGACCAGATGTTATTTTGCATACGACGCAAATTGTATAAAAATAATTGAAATTCCGAAGTACTTTTCAAACTTAAGCCTGATATATTCGGGTCAATTTAGAATGATTACTCGCGTTGTCGTCACTCTGTGATGATATCGATAAATCATTATTTCAGCAATAAAAGTTATAATAGCACATCCCAGACCGATTACATAAATGGTGAAAGCAAAGGTTAAATTGCGTAAAGTCATGACCACAGGATCTACGGGTATGTCCTCAGATTCGGATTCGTGAGTTCTCACTTCATATACAAACGCCTCGAAGTCCATCAAAATATTACCGCCTATAACGATTAGTAAAAAATTCTTAAGTCTCTCTTCTAAGGGCCATTTCCATGGGAGAATGTTAACAATGTACGCGCTAGCAATACAATTGGGACTTATATATAAATTGGATCGCATAGCTAACGTTTTTTGGTCAGCGGACCAGGCTACACAAGCACCTAAGTCGTCGCGTTCAACTTTATGCATGCAATCGTCGTTCTCTAACATCACAACGACACGATCTTTAAAGACAGAATCCTCAAAGAGATTGTAATAGGCCTTCGGGGTATAAACAGTGTAACCGAGATCCACCAGGTCCACTATTGAATTTACTTGTCTAACAGGAATATCGTGTGTTAATAAAGCAGCTAAATTACCAGTAAAAATACCCTGCATTGTTATTACAAAAAATAGAAGATAACCCAGATAAATGCGGGATGGTAAGGTAAAAGACCCAGTTAGTGACACTTCTAGGCAACCCTCTCACTTTACAAGTGCAACATTCTAAGGATAAACAAGGAGAACCGAGTGTCCCAGATGATGACACCCCGAACGCGCGCTACCCATTGGCTGCATATTGAATGGTGGGGGAAGCCGACTATGCCCGAGGTACCGGGGTCAAGAACTGGGACAGTGTCAGTAACTAGGTCCTTTACCTTATATCCGACGGTTCTCCTGTAATACCATAATTACACAATAGACGATAAACATTCATTATTCCTACGATCAGCTGCTGGCCCAGGAAATATTTAAAGATTATCACGGTAATAAAACAAACAATACAAATACCAATCCACGAATAGCTATCTATCACCGAAGTTATCTTTTTCAATTGAGCCTTGTTACCGCGAAACTGGGATATCAAGAATACGCATTCTTTTCCGTGTACGGGGGTATGAGTCGTAGCATCTACCATTCCTACCATATGAAATGGTCTGCACACAATACCTTCCGGTTGATCTGATTGCGTCTCACCTTTTACAGCGTTGACCCACACATATCTTCTAGTTGCATTTACGTAACTAATGAAATTACTAATAAAATCGAAACGTTTTTTCTCTTGAAGCCATTGAATACTTTTGTTCCTTTGCAATTTCGGTTTTCCCGAACAACCAAATCCAACACACGTTTCCACCGTTGTTATCGTCAAGCCACCCAAATCGTGCGTTGTGCCGAAATAAAGATTTTTACATATTTCGTCATATTCGGAATATTGACGCACGAAATATGACAGCTCATGTTCCGATTCAAATCGTTTTCTAGACGCCACAAGCCGCCACGGTTCGGGTGCCCATTTTGTAAAGGAATTGAAACCATATAGCACTATTCCCTTTGAACGATCGCGACACATCACGTTCGTATTTAGTAAACCATTAACATTAGCCATGTACAACAACATAAAAATCGCGAATGGCCGGTTGCAGAGTGCGTAGTTATTTTTGGGAGACCAGCCGAGTATAAGAACGTAAGCTTCAGCACTACTGTATGGGGATTTTCGGAACGCCGTTATCATTTGTAACAACCGTCGATAGTCTGTGACCATTGTTACGACTATATGAACATTACGCTTTCTATTTATATTTCTTTTATTCCACTCCGCATTCCCATCGTCATACCAATGATCACAATAAGTATCCGTCCTTCTCGTGCCATCCAGCAGCACTAATGAAAAGAACGTGTGTGAAGATAGTTTCTTAATAAAATTTCCACCGTCATCGCCAAGGATTAGGATCGTTTTGTCGTAGCTTGCGTAGCAAGTTGTTATGATTTGAACCTGCGACGAATTGAATTGTCAAAAAGCTTAATTTCATTTGCGAAGAAAAGATTTGTGTGGAAAGAATAAACTTACAGCTGCGTTCTCGAGTGGTAATAATCCGTTCGGGTCAATTGAAGTGATCAGCATAGGGTAGAGGTACCGTTTTTGGCCACTTTAGTTCCGAATGTGGCCATCACATTCGAAGCAATAAAACAATATGTAATCGAATTAAAAAAAAAAACTTCGAATAGATCATTTGGTGAATTTATATGCGAACTTTTGAAGAATCAATATGCAGTTTTGAATAAAAAATTATTCGATGAGTATAATAATAAAAATGGCCACAAATGGTACAGTGGCCACTAACGGTACGTCTACCCTATCAGCACTACAAATTTCTCTAGCCAGAGTCACAAGTACAAGGAAGAGTTTGGTGAGCGGCATGTCTAATGTTTTTGCATACGACCGAAGGTATTATAGTCAATTGTCAGCTACTACGATGCGGCGACTGCAAACTTCGGGAACCAAGTGCTTGTAGATATCGTATGAATGCACTCCTATAAAATTCCTATACACGATACTACTGTAAAGCGTAATTGAATCGTGATAAGTTATCGGTACTGTTCGATGCATAATTCGCCACGTGTTCATATATTGATTTACTGTTACGAGACCTTCGACATATTTTTATATCACACGCAAATGACAACACAATAACGATATGCTTCTGTAGTATTAGTTTTGTGAGTACAGAAGTGACGGCGAATCTTTTTCCGAAAGACTACTTATATTGTTGTCCCACGAATTGCCCCACTAGACAAAGTTTTGTTGGAGATAAAAAAGTTGCATTAAAATTACTAGTATATCTTAAACAGAAACGTAAAAATTGCATCCCTAACTATTTTTGCACTATAAATTACATGAAATTGTAGTACATGATGTTTATTGATATTGAATAGATACATTAAAAAAAGGTAAACTTGCACACAAGCGCGACAAAAAGTGCCATAAAAATTATAATACAATAACATAAGCGCATCAGCACATGTTATTTTGTATTCTCAGTCTATAAAATGGTATCCAGTGAACGACACTTATCACGAAAAATAATTCACGGTTTAAAATAATGCAAATGCACTGACTCTGCTAATTACTCGCGTTGATGTGACTCTTTCATGAAATAGATAAATTATTATTTCGGCAATGAGAGTTACATAAGCACATCTTACACCAAATCCAAGAATACCGAACGCGAAGTCCGAATTGGGTCATTATCACTGCATTTGAACTGAGTCCCTTAGATTGGTTTGCCAGAAATCTTTTCTCATACAGTCGAAGTTCCGTATTCTTAACTCGACGGGACCGGACCCGATCCCTATTCTGTATTTCCCCTATCGTCCCTACTCTCGGTCCGTTGCTGCGAATAGGGGTAACGAGGGGTATACCTTCGTACCTGCGGACGCAGGTACGAAGCCACCTTGTAACTGTTGCGCGTGCGCAGTTTACATTTTTTGAAATAGGCACCAAGCCGAGAAGGCCGGCCGGTGAATAACACAACCTAGAAATGGAAAAAATATTTACGCTTTCTTGAATCTTGAATCTCGTGCGCAACAAATATAAATAATAATAAATAAACAAATAATAATAACAAAGAAAAATAAATATATCGTGTAATCGAAAGGTATGTAATGTACATATACGTATTTTATTATTTACGAAAATTGAGTGACTGAAAATTCGTAAAATTTTTTTTTCAGTATTTACAGTTATAACTAAACAATCAATCTTAGAAAATATACTTTCTATCTTGTTGCTAAGAGACATAGTGAAACTGTTTTCATTTGTCGCAACTCTTCGACCGAAGGATTGCTTATCCTTCGACAAACGATAACTGAAAACTGAGTTTGACTGCTTTCTCAGCAACAAGATACAGTGTATGACTCTGAAAAAATGTAGAATAATAATTAATTATTCTATTTTAATAATAATAATTATTATTATTTTATTATTAATTTACAAACCATATTTCATGCAGTTAAGATTGATGTTTCATTTACAACCATAAATATAAAATTGTTCTTTTCTTTTTTTCGATTTTTTAAATGGCTGTTCGTCACATTCCTAGAGTTGAGACATATTTCAAACATTTCAAACGGAGAGGTTATAGGTGCGCAGAATGACTGTTAGCATAGATGCCGCGCAGCGTTTGTAGCGCACGTAGCGCTCGGAGTGGGGAAAAGGAGCTGAGGAGAAATACAGTTAGTGGAACTCGTTACCATGGTAACGAGTTAAAGTAAGGGAACGGTTAAGTTAAGGGGACTTAAGAATACGGAACTTCGACTGTACTATGTTGTACTGCCGAAACCCGGTTGATCACTCCGTGCTCGAAGGTTGGGATTTTAACCCGAAATAATAAAAGGGCTTGTACCAGATAGGAGTTGGAACTCCAGTAAGAACCACTGAACGTAGACAAAAATGATATTTATTAATGAAGAAAAACAACAGAACAGTTTGACAATCAAATACAATTCGTCTGAACAGTATTTCCCAGAATATTTTTTTCAAAAAAAAAGAAGGTACGCCAAGTACTGAAGAATCCGATTTGCAAATATTATTTTTAAAAAATGAATAAAATTTTATGAGGCATGTATAACAGAAAAAAAGGATACTATATGACAAAAAATATTGTTTTTTTTTGCAAAAAAATTGCTGTAAAAAATTGGCATTCCGGTGTTTGCAAGCGTCACAATCAACCACTAGCATTGGCGACGAGCGCGCCACCGCGCGAATTTCTCGCTGAACTGATATAAACGTAGACATATATATAGGGGACAGGACACTTTATAATCGTTTGGACCCGGTGGAATTTCCGACCTCGATATTTCAAAATAGGCTAAACCAATTGAATGATAACTACGCTCTTTCGAAAGATCGACTCAAAATTACATTATAAAAGTGTCCATGAAAATTCGATTCGTTGTATTATTGCGAAGATATATCAATCAAAAGTTGAAGGCACTATACACTTCCGGTATATTGGCGTAGATATACGCAGTAGCGGCACGCCTTATACTGTTTTTTCAGTAGTTGGCGTCGAGGCGCTACCGCGCCTCTTAATAATAGGCTACTGGGTTTGATAGGGTTGATAGCATTGCAGATTTAAGCTCACAGAGCAATTCTGGGTAATAGGATTTTCCTCTTGCGTAGATCAGAACCGTGATATGGAGCCAATAGGATGCAAAGAGGCCGCTTGGAAGTCCTAATGCTAATACAGGGTCGTAGAAAGGGAACACAATTCCCGAAAAAAAAAGAAATCGCATCTCTTCTCGATGTTCCTCCCCTCTCGGTCCTGACGTACGGATAGCTATGAAAGATTGTCTGATAAATATTTAGTAGGGTCTGCGATACAAGTATCGTAAATCCCAGAGATATATATAGGGCTATGTACGCCAAATCAAAAAGTGCAGAGGTTTGCTTGAATAAATATATATTTCTATTGATATACTATTGACCGACAACGGTGGATGCGCGGTAGGCGCGCGGCTCCGGTGATCACGCAAGTCAAGTAGTTTTGTTCGCAGGCAGTTATTTTTTACTTCAATTTTTTACACAGCAGATCAAGTAATTCTTCATTATTTTAACCGTTACACCCATTTCTTTATTACAAAATATAAATTAAAAAAAAATAAAAAAGAAGTTATGTTAATAATATTCGAAACAATATATAATTCCTATTACTTCATGTTATACCCCAAAAAAATACGGTGTAAACAGTGTTTAGCGAAATGCGCGTAAGGCTTACACGGGAAAATGCAAACATTTACCTATGCAGATGCAAATATACCGAAATAACACGCCCCGACCGTGTCGGGTGAGATTCTGACGAGATTCTGAACGAGGGATTCGAGAAACTTTTAGTTTTGCTTTCAAACCATTTAAAAACTTTTAAAAAGTTTTTGTTTTTTTGAATTTTTCAATTTTCTCGTTCCATAGAAATTCGCGGGAAAGTGGAGGGAGGGGGTGGGGGAGTGGGGTTTGCGCTGGATGGCTGCGTCAGTGGAGAGATGCGGTTGTCTACCTAATAAAGACGTAGTATCCGAGCTCAGCTCAAGCTTATTCCCAACGCCAGGCTGCCTGAAACTCGTCCAGGTAGCCGGTGTACAAGCGGAGAGATGAAACTTGTCGGCATGCAGTCGCCGCGCAGTCGCTGCCGCGATGCTTCTACGGTCACAAACTTCCCGTAGAAGTTTGTCAAACTTCTTCTACGGTCAGCCGCCTTGAAATTGTTGGCGAAGGTTCGACCACCCGCCGGTTCACTCTCGTCTCCAACGGGGCAAACGCTACCGAGCGTGCAGGGGGATGAAATATCTCTCTCTACACCCTCCCCCCCTCCCTTCCTGCTCCCGTCCTTCCTTAGTCTACTTTACGCACCCTAAGGTCAAAGACTTCGAGTCACGACAAAGAACCCTACAGGAATGAGGGAAATGAATAAGCTTTGACGATAAAATTTTCAATTAATCGTCCAGTCACGTTTTTCTCGATTGAATCTAATTTTCCGCGCACTTGACGATCTCCTTCACGGTACAGTGTGCAAAGACATTTTTTAAAAGTAAATTTTCTGTAACATTTTCATGGATATTGAAGAACTACTTTTACGAATCGCCTTTAAGGATATTTCGGGGGCTAATTTGATAAAAGTTCTCAACCGCGTTTCGATTAAATTGCGCACACGAGTGCGAAAAATGAATAATTTTTTTTTTTTTTTTTTCAAGAAACGCACCCTTTTTTGTCGGTAAAGTCATGAAAAACATCGTAAAAAAAGCATTTGATACCAAAAGATTTTTCAAAATTCAGAATTTTTCGATTCCAATTTTTATTTTTCGACAGATATCGAACATATGATTGTTTATTGATGTGAATTGCTTCAATTCGGTCGCTTGGAGTCGGGAAAATACGCGTTTAAATATATTGTGGTGCTGTGTCACTCACTTTTGATTGGACTTCTCAAATTCGCGTGCGAACGTCACGTCGTCGGTCGACGAACCTGACGCACGTTTGTGACTAAGTACCATTGCAGTGCTTTTGGAATTCCTGTTTGTCCTGTTGCTTTTCAACAAATTCCATGAGCCGCTCGACCTGCGGTCCCGTATATTGTGGCTAACGAAACTTTGTGTGTACCACCGCGACGAACCCGAAGGGGGTAAATCTAAAGAGCGAACGGGGTTGACGGCAGTCTTTGCTCGCCGCAAATTCAACGCGTCCGCACGTATACTCACGTACACTACGGTGTACAATTACGTGCCAAGTCGTCTACTTGTTTTAGCTCGCGTTCGTATTTCGTAAGCGAAACAGTATATGTAGTTTCGTAACGTCCCTTCAACGCGCAACGCGGCGAGCGCCGACCGCGGATCCATTGGAACTTATTTAGGAGACCGGACCGCAGACGCAAGGAGGCGGGAATAGGTGTCGACTAGCCGGGGCTTCTGTAACTTTCGTCTAGTGAGCGGCTTTGTAATTAGTTGGGTTCATTAGTTAATCAATTGAAGGTTACATGCAGTGGCGAACACGTGTATTATTCATCACGCAAACTGCCATATGGTGGTCAGTGCACTCGTATATATTCGACGATGGAAAATGTCCACATATTTAACTGAAACTTCTGTATGAAGTAAAATCAAACGTAGAAAAAAAATACATCGCAAAAAATTGTATTATATTATGCATCCATCATATTTTCGCCGATTTTAATAACTATTCCAAAATAACTCGGAAAACTCGTAATATATATATACTTTTTTTGAAAATATCGTAATTATAAAATAATCGATGTATCAAACATTAATTTCGGATAATAATAATGGCAAAAGGTTTTAAACAAAATTGAAAAAAATAAATAAATTATTTAACGAATCACCCGGTAGCCTAATTTTTATTTAATAGAAATTGATTTATCAATTTTTCGAAATTTTTTTTTTCCCCATTTTTTTTTATATATTTTAATTGACTTATTTAGTTTTTTTTCTACAACTATATTGCGATATTTTGAGAATAGTATTGCAACTATACGAGGCATGCAATGTTTCGTCGGAATTCGTTGTTTCGTAGTGTCCCTCGAGTCGGCAAAATCGATGATACCGCGGGATAAAACTCATCGATATCAATTTCGAAGCGTTTCGTGCCGAGTCTCCGATGTGCGGACGGAACAAAATTGTCGGGGGGATCGGCCGAACATTGGGAAACCGTGGGGTTCAGTGACCCGAAAAAACCGAATGACCACAGAAACGAAAGGAATTCTATCGTTTCCGCAAGACAAACTTATCCATCGGTCTGAAACCGTGCGAGTGTACTTCTCCTTTCGTACATCGCTTCCCATTTTTCTGCCCTTTCTGTATTTTCCTCTTTTTACTGTCCTTATCCTGGTTTTCAATTTTATTTCCTTTTCGGCGTCGTTTCTTCCATCCGGTTGTTCGCTTCGACGAACAAAACGGAAAAGAATGGTTCAACGGCTGTCAAAATATCGGATTTTCATTTCTTTTTTTTTTTTTTGTTAGTTATTTTTACCAATGAAATTGTCGTACCATTTTTTTTGTCACTAATGTAACCATTTTTTCAATTTAAAAAGTCCATTTTCGTATTTCCGACGGAAAAGAAATGCGACGACTGTTACTGATTTCCTCATTTTCCATCCCGTCGGAATATCATCCCCCGTTCGTCCCCCCGATAGCCCCCGACAGCCCCCGATATATGTACTCAAACGTCAGAACGTCAGAATGGAATGGCAAACGCTTGCGCATTCTGTTGTGACCGAGTTACGTTTTATTCTGAATAGGAATAGCACAGTTTTATGCACGTACGATCGTCACAATATAGTATACACGTGTATACTACATTACGGATATTCGTAGAGAAAAATAAAGCACGAAAAAAAAAAAGAATGCGCGTTACCACCCGATGTACTCGGTATTTCGTGGCGAAAGGAGGATGTCCCGCGGTGTGTCAATCAAGTTGATGAAAGTGGGATATAGTACACCCCGCGGCAAAATCGGCCTGTCCAACGACAAATATTGATCTTCCCGGAAACTGGAGCCAAGTTTAATATTTCAAATTCGCAACGTAACATCGTTTCAATTTATTCGTGCAGGTAGATATATATATATACGTGTAGGTAGATATACGAGTTTAATGAAATTCATTATCAATACGTAACTCAAATATTGAAGACGATCCGCTCCGCTTCCACATGACGGTAACTCGACTCGAGTGAAATATATACTTTCCCATATTTTCGTGAAAATTTATTAAAAATGTCCGAGATCGGAAAATTAAATTTATTAATATGTCTGCATGTTTGTATGTGTATAACGGTTTTTTTTTAATTTTGATTTAGGATTTTGTTTTTTTTTTTTAATTTGAATTTTTTTTTATTTTGGATTTCGGTATTTGCCAATGCCGATTAATTCTTTACCGTTGGAGATTAATTGTAATTTGTTATTCCATTTCAACATTTTTTGGTAAATTTATGATATTTTTTTTTTCTGAAAATGATATTATAGTTGCATTTAAAAGAATAATTCATTTGGCAGGACGCTCGTAAATTCAAATATTCACAATAGCGTTAAAAATTAAAATATCCCACGATTTACGTACGTACTGTACGGCATACAGTACGCAGCACGTATGGAGTACGAAAACGAATTATTTTTTCAGTGGTTAAACTGTATGTACCTCCTTAATCCTGTCAACAGAGTGGTAGCTGAATATTTCGTTGGAGACGTGAGCAAACATTCTCGAGATGTATATAGGTACCCAGTTGCTAAGGTTTGCGGTGGCGTTGAACCGCAGTAGCACGACCCAGTGTTTGATCAGACGCGACACCGTGGTTGCACCCCGAGTGCCGTTGTACACGACAAGGGGAATTCGAGATCGTGTATGTAACCTAATGTATAAGTTAGCATTTGTAAATTTATCACGTTTTCCTAAGATTTATGCGAATTTGATTTTCGCAAATACAAATTTTCACCAAAAAGCCGGTAGCCAAATAATCGAAGAAAACGCAAACAAACATATATTTCGTGTTTCAAATCCGTAAATTTTCACCTACAACATTTTTTACAACATTTGACAAGTTTAAAAAACGAATGTAACTTTAGCAAAAAACTAAAAGAACTAATAACATAACCTTAAAAATAAAAAATAATGATAACAATATGATGGTAACAATGCAAAGAAAAGCACAGTCGCGAAACCCGAATTTTTGCGAATTTGATTAATTATTCGTTTATTGTTGCAAACCTTCCAACTGCGTAAACTTATCGGAAACATAAAAATGCGGTAGAAGCGCGATAAGAGCATTTATAACAGGGTGCGTGTAAAAGCTTCTGTTTATTTGCAGGGTGCCTTTAGCTTTGGTTCTGCACAAATATTATTCACGGAGTTGGGAAGGGGGTTGAGATTTTTCAGTATAGGATTTATGGTTGTGTTGCGAAGGGAAGAAATACGGAATCCAAAAGCATACCAACGTAACCTCGAGACATTTTCAGCGATATGAATAACGTTCCGATTTCCAATAAAATCTGTTCGATTCTTTTTATCAACAAAGAAAAAGTCAACATATGAATCACTAAATAAATTGCGCAAGTGATACGAGACATCAAATATTAGGGCCTAAATGAAATATAAAAAATAAAAGTATTCGTGTGTCATGAATCTCTGTACCGATTTTGAATGGATCGATTGCCGATAAACATAAATGGCACCTCCACCTGTATACAAAGTTTCAGTTGGATCGCCTGACATTTACGACAGTAGTGTGTTAATTGCAAACCAAATAATAGGGTTGAATATACCGGAGATCACTAATTTGTACGATGTGTCAAAAAAAAACAAAACCCGTGCATTTTGTGCGCAGAATGTATCTCGTTTAAACGGCAAGAGGAACAGATTAAACTGACGTTTCGGTTGAAACCAAAAAAGCAGAGGTATCGATGCAATTACAGAGCGATTCAATGCTAATTGGGTCTGGTAATTTGTGAAAGAAAAACATTCTCTGTCCGGTGTGAAACAACATTTGTTCCCTCATTCGTCCCACAAAGTGCATTATCAGGGATGGTGACTATGGGGCAAAGAGGAAAAATCGGGATAAAGCCCGAGGAAAGCGAACGAACGACTCGAGGTTGGAGGGAGTGAGTGGAGGGATGGTGTAGAGATAGAAGCGAAAAGCGATGGAGTTTATTCGTGGTCACTGTGGCCCCCTCTGCTATCCTCCAACCCCGTGGCTATCCGGACCGAACGATAATCGGTATTGGTGTGGCACATGGTCGTCCAGGGACGAGGTGGCGCAGGGCAACTCGGGACACAATCCACCCGATTCGATTTCTACCTGTCATCCTCCACAGACCGAACGCGGTGTCGAAAGCGGCTATGCGTTCATTGGGCAATGTGTTTAGGACTATAGGGGGCGCAGACTAGGGGTATGGAAGGGGAACGATGTTCAATGTACAGTAGAGTTCCGTACAAGCGGATGTTGTAGATTCTCTACTGATAGGACGCCCGGTTTGGATCAGAAATCAGATCATATCAAGACTATGCCAGATGCGATGATGATTGCAGAGGTCAAGAAGGGTTCCAATGTGGAAGGTTATCATCAAACATGACTTCCATGACTGTTTCAAAAAAACAATTAGTGGAATCTATCGAAAAAATGAAACCCCAAAAAGTGATCCCTGCAGTCAGATTTCTCGAAACGCTTTCCTGTTCCCAGTAACCGGAATCAGAATTTATGATGCCGCATATGGCCAATTCCACAGTTCGCGGAAATCTGGTGCTCGAATAAGTTGTTTCATCACAGTGAATCAACCCCCAAACTAGCTGGTAGGGTGGACTACACGAAAAATATCGGTCCATCATAGAGAAAAGTTTGCGCCCATGTTCGGTCGACAAACGAGTAGAGCGTTAACTTTCCATGTAGACATAGCACAATAGGCTGGGTCCAGGCCAGGTTTCTGATTCACTTCCTGGCTAATGCCTGGCCAGTGATTAAACTCCAGCTGGATTGGCGAAAAAATGTTCTTACGGGTTTATGCGGGAGTCCACTATGGCACTGCATAGACTACATACTACAGTATACCACGGGTCTACCTTGGGTAGTAGTATACTACATACCGCGTGAGTATGTAGGTACAGCAACACTATACTTTACATATTAGAGTATACATATATATTGCCTTCGCTACGCGTTGCTCCAGCATTAAACGCCCAAGGCTCATTGGCCCATGGCCAATGTATAAATTATCCCGACTGGCATCCAAGCCCGGGAGAGTCTGCCTCGTATAGTTTGCTACGGCGTTTACCCTGTTTACCCTGGCTGGTTGTACCCCCGGCTTTGCGCCCTTCCCTACGCTCATCCCCCGTACGATTGTGCCGCTTCCTCCACGCCCGAGGAGGATCTCATCCTATAACTCATAAAACATAAATGAAATAGCTTATCTGATTACAAGACCGCTATCGTCCCAGCCTCGAGAGCGCCTCGTGACACTGCTTTCCATTAAACCTCCCGGGCGTCGACCTCTTCGACTACGATGAGTAGGTTCAAGGGGGCGGGTATGTGAGGTGCGATGAGTAAAAGGACTGCACGAGCTTTTGTCATACCTCAACTACTTCCTTGAACAAAAACCATCGTTCCAACCTTATAATGGCATCTCTTCTACCTTTTTATAGCTTCTTGCTCAACCCACTTTTATACTCTTCGGTCTTCACTTTACCTGCCTTACTCCGCTGGTTACGTAGCCACATTCCGTTTAACCTCAAAGAAACTTCGAGCCGTGTATTGTACTATACATAGTTCAACTTCTCTCAACACTACAACTTCCTGACGCGTCAAACCAATAATTCGATCTTGGAAAATGTCGACATTTTTCAATGTTTTAATTATAAATTAGCGGATTTGATTGCTGTAATATTGGATTTGTGCACTCCATTGATGAGTCAATAACTTTTCCAACGCTACAATTCTCTATAGTTGTATACTTTCTGTAATGTTCAATGCTTGAGGGTATCAGCGCCCAGAAGCATAATCGATGTTCCCGTCTTTCCCTCCCTTCGTGCAAATGACAAAACCAACTGCAACGGTCGAGATTCTTGACTGCTGCTGCGACGCTAAGACGCCCCATTTGTATTTGTATTTACGTTTGCGCAAGACACGAGTCAAGCCAACGTTCCCGCAAAACCTTTAACAAGGCCATCTTGACATATTGGCTGGTGGCTATATTGAAACTTACGTCGTTGGTGACCCTCGCATTCGTCGACCCTACTCCACTTTTCACTGAGACCAAACGATCAAACATCGGCGGGATATCAATTGACTTCGTAGAACAGACCAGTAGTTCTGCGTCCTACAAGTTATTACATCTCGTCCTTCAAACAGCTGAGGCACTCTACGGGAGCTTCCGGACGAATTTATTGCTCTGCTACACTTTTAATATACTTTAGTCGACTCCGAAAGCTTCCGAAGCTTTCGAGAGCTTTCCAATTTCGGAAGGGTCCAAAAGACAGGAAGCTATACTAAACAGTACGGCATACAGAATCTATAGTGGGCATTCGCATAGCTGACCCACTCAAGTTGATTGATGCCTCCTTGAAGTTCCCATCGATACAAGCGTTCATACGGGTCAAATCCGGTTGACGCAACTCCCTCCAGCCTTCAGTTTCGATGAATGAGAGGAGACGGCTACTTATGTAAAAACCTTACCAGGAATTGTTGAGTACAGTACAAGCTTCGTATTCTTAACTCGACTTAACACGTTCCCGTTTCTGCATTTCCCCTATCGTCCTTACTCCCGATCAGTTGCTGCGAGTAGGGATAATGAGGGGAATACGCGTCCGTAGATACCGCTTGGAGTGGGGGAAAGGAATCAGGGGAAATACAGTCAAGGGAAATCGTTGCCATGGTAATGAGTTAAAATAAGGGAGCGGTTAAGTTAAGAGGAGTTACGAATACGGAGCTTGGACTGTATTACTACTCAGGGAAATGTGCAGACGCAAGACCCAGAGGGACACGAATAGACATGCTAACATATTTCTTCCTCGAGCGAAATTCATAGACAGATGCTGAGTCTTGTCGTATTTTCCACTCTTAACATGTTCCGTCCCGAACGTACGTAGAATATCCACCGCATAAGAGTATATTGTGCCTCGGTTACTGCATTTTTACTCTATTTTCGCAAAATTCGCGAAAGGACAATGTATTGCGGTTGTGGAATAAGAGGATTGTACGGATACGCAACTCTGTTCTCCTTTCTCATTTCCCTCTCATATTCCGTTCTCTCGTAACCTCGATGCGTGGAATAAAATTTTCAGCGAAATATGTCGAGACTGACGGATTTGCTGTCGCAGAAACGAAACGAACGATTGCATGCATAAGACATGAATTTGAAAAATGCCATATCCCATATGCTAGAGTTTCATGTCTGAAGAATGACAACGATGACGGAGATAGACGGAAACGAAGAAATCTACAGAAAAAAAAAAAAAAAAACATGGAGGATCTGACGATGAAACAAATTAATAGGTAAAACGCAATATTGAATGATGAGGTCAGCATCTACCGGACGGATTAGAATGTATAACAGGAGAGGTTGAGGTTAAGTATGATCGGTTGAAACATCATTCTCGCTTCTGTGACATTCTCAAGAAGGAGATGGTAGGAAGATGAAATTCTCCAAGCGTCTGGGGATACAGTAACCCGGGTTAACTAGGATGAGCGGAAAGCCATCAGGGATCGGAAACATTTGGAACAGTCGTGCAGTGAATTTCAATTTGATGCACATTCCGGTCTAATTGGTGAATCATGGCAGACAACGGAGCACACGATTCGATAAAGGGGACAGATCAACGTTGCGAGCAATGGATATCAGTGATGCGGTAATAGCACGTGGGAGCCATGTTCCCAAATTGTCAGGGCACAAGTACCCCAAGCGTAGGATCACTCAAGACTCAACGGTACAGTGCAAACTCGGTTCCTGCAACATCTTTTCTCAATTTGACTGCATCAGCTGTCTACTTTCGCAATTCCTACATTGCCGTGTTGTTTCCATATTCGCGATCAGCTGCTCAGATTAAGGAAAAATACACTTTAGTGGAAATGGAAGACGAAATGAATAATGAAGGAGAAGTTGTCATCAGTAAGGCACTGAAATAAATTATCAATACCAAGAATAGTTTGATAAAACCGCTGATTTCTTTACTTAAACAAGTGTTCCACTTAGTTGATTCCACAATGTTGGTAATCCAAATCATATAAACCGGATATCGCTGACTTGATTTAAAGAAAGAAGATTTCTACATTACCGGCGGAACTGGACATGGATATATTTTTCAAAAATTCTGCTTTCCGTTTGTAGACAATGCTTCCTTCTCATTTTTTTCATCTTTTGTCCTTAATTATGAGAGTGCCGGATAAATATGGAACGTAGTAGAAATAAAGAGACGACGATGGAACGTCGGGGACCACTGGTGGTCGGGTTTGAGTCTCGTCGCTGCCAATATTGCAGGGGTAAATGCACGCGCTTACTACTGGCAAACCCATATATGACGCTGTAGGACGGGTATAGTATAGTATATGTATGCGCGGTCCCAGGTATTTCCGGAATGTCGGGCTTTACTAGCGGGGAAAGTGGTGCAGCGAACGGAAATATAGCGCTAGGTGGAACGAAGAGGTGTGTGAAGCACTGCAGTGAGAGCGAAGGAATCGGTGTAGATGAAAGAGGAATGAGTGAGGTTGGTATAGAATACTGCACCTCTGAGCGGCGTTGTGCGCTCGACTGTATGGAACATAAAACGTCCCTCTTTTACTGTACTATTCCATAGCATACCACGGTATCGTATAGCACCGAAGGGAAATGCCGCCTCGTATATCGTAATATTATATCGTCCAGTGCAGCGCATCGAATGTTACTCGATACGACTCCTTTTAGATTATGATTTTTCCACTAACATATGCAAAGAATACGTAAAAAAAAGCCATAGAACAAATTCGTATAATATATTTTTTCATTTTATCTCTCTAATGCACATTTTTGAAAAAAAAAAAAAAAAAGTTGGAAAAAATCCAACAATTCGATGACGAAAAAGATTCCAAGAAGCGAATGAGGCACTCGAGAAAGTTGCGCAGAATGCAACGAAATGGATGTGTGACGATGAAATTTGAAGAAAGTCTGGAAAAATCCGGAGTACTCTAACCTTTCAGAGGCGGCTGGACCGCTTCTATAAGACTAGTGCCATTGAAAGTAAACCGCGATATATATACAAAGGTAAATGGAACGGGAATGTACAGAAGAACACATCGGGTAAAATCTATGCGGCGATGGAGTAAATTTGTGCTGAATGTATGAAAAGAAAGTTTCTATGTGCGTTCAAAGCACAAGCTGTTATACCTTGTTTCGTCCGACGAACGATCTTCGATATAAAACGAAACTCACTCTCGTATACTACAGGTTGAGCTTCAAACTTTACAGGTACTTTTTTACTTGAAAATGGTCAAGTTTATGAAAAAAATAGAAATAAAATAAATTTAATGGCCCATAAAGTCTGCTCGTAAAAAGTTAGATTCTACGCTGTAAAAAAATATATATATATATATATATATTTCGTGAAAAATACAGTATGTGAGAGAAAACGAAAAATTGGCTGTAGCCGCGAACGCATATTGGGTGCAAACGATCGTCGTGTGCAACAGCGAAATTTTGAACGAACTATGACATCACTGAATAAACGGATGTACGCGCGTACATCGCGCGTGTGCAACGAAAGCCTTCGGCACACATCAAACACACGCTTTTTCAATCTCAATTATTTAACGACGTTAAATAAACGATGTATGTAACAGAAGGGAAGTAGATTAAACACGGTAAGCCCAACGGTGTTTTAATTTTTAACCCAAAAGGGATAGAATAATGAAACGATGAATTCAGAACAGCTGGCCGTTGATTAAACATCGAGAGGGTACATCCAAAAACGAATGTCTCTATTCTGATTGACAGTACGAGTTAATATTTCTCAAATTTTGCGTGTTTATTTTAGGTTAATATTTGTTTTCACTCTTCGTAACTTCGTCGCTCGTTCTCTTCGCAAATTCCCTACAGCGGCAGTGTCATTAGAATTAATATTTTGGTCGACAATAATGTACGACAACCTGTTAATAAAATTAATTTTTTAAAGTGGTAATCTTATAAATATTTTGGAAGGTTATTTGTTTGTCCGTCTGCCTGTTACATCCCCATACCTCCGCGTAATCCTGATTATGAGTGTTACAATGATCACGTGAATCCGTAATTATTGTCTATCCGTTAAAAAAAACACCTTCTGAAAATTTGGAGGCAAATATTCTTACTACCCTTAACATTTTGTGGAATTTTTCGTTTACGTTCTGTCACGATGTGTGAGAACCAAATTTAGATCGATTGAAAATGATCGATACATTTCCTGGCCATAATTCTCCTCCTTCTCTTGATCTATAAATTTCCATCATAACATTAATTTTTTTTTCAAGTTCCAACTTTCTGTTCATCGGAAGAAAAGACCTTTGATTAACTAAAATAATGAAAAAACCACTTAGAAAAAACAAGTTCGCAGCTTAGTTCTTCAACGAGGGGGAGAGAGGCAAAACCCAAGAAACTAAGATATAGGACGCCTATATATATAAGATATAAGATATAGTATCCTTCGCAGTCGACACGAATGTCGAAGTTTCAAATTAGGCGAAACTGTTTAGATGGTCCATTCAACATAAGTAGTTAGGGTATGTAGATTGTGTATGATACATAGTATAGTATATGAAGTGGTGAATCGTCGAAGGGTTACTTTACCGTGGGAAGGAGTCGGCAGCGATGGTCGGAGAGTAAGAGAGGGGGGAGGGGAGAATTGTGGTTGGAGGGTGTGGATTGTGGTGAGCAGCACAAACAGGAATTAACCTCAGCCATTACTCGCTCCTTTGTGATGGTCAATATGCTTCAGGCTACACCTACTTCCAGGGGACGCAACTCTTGCCCGGTATATACAACCTGCACGACTACCCAACCACACAGAGATACTCGTTGGTACCTATAGCAGCCATGGTATAGCCTGACTATAGGTCTCAGCTACGCCGCAACACACGGCGTGATTTAGGGAGCTTTCATGGATCCGCGATACTATCCGATTATGCCTTAGAATACTGGCGTTCCCTATATCCCGTCGGTCGGTTCTCGGAACGTAGGAGAGCGGAAACTGCAATCGAATAACTGCTACGTTTGAAGATCTCAAGTTCTGCTTCATCGATCACTTTCAGCCAAAGCAAACCGACGCTCGTATCTGATACAGATGGATTGACCAAATGCAATGTATAGTCCCGATGTCCGCAATACGTGCGTGATTCGCCTGTTGCTATGGCAATCGTTACTTCTTTGTTGAAAATCTTGAAACCTGTTCCCGTGACATTTTGGTTTTGGTTCTATAATCCGCTTTTGAAAATGAGTTGATAAGGAATACGGAAGATTTTCATCTCTTTGTCATCATAGGTATTGATTCAATCGTTGTGCTCTACTGAAACCGCATGAAATGCTTCAATCTTTTGCACATTAATCTTGAAGACTTTTTTATTTCAAACATTTTGATTCAACGTATTTGTCCCAATCTGCCGTTTTCAGACACTTGAAAATGGCCAGTAGCCGTTTATGCGGTAAGTCAAAATTACGTAGAATTAAAGATCGCGGCTAGAATTTTATCCCGGATCAGACGGCCCTTCCTTCAAACGAAACGATTGATGCAACTGTATTATCGAAAGATATTTGGGATCATACCGGTTTAACTTTCTCTGATCTGCTGCTTATCTCTCTTGGTACTTCAACGTATTACAGGCTAACAAGCCCTTGAGTCTTCATTATACCTAAGCGAGCCTAACCCGACAGATCTTCCTGTTAATTACCGACAGAATCTTGCTACATCTCTCAATCACCTGAACATAATACGTATAGCTATACATGTTCCAGCATGCGCTTGTTTACCAGTTTTAGACTACTGCATTGCGCATAATCCACTTGTTTGCAACGAAGAGAATTCTGCGAAGGTTTTGGATTTTGGGTCGAATCTTCTGTTATGAATTATCCTGGAACATTGTGTGTTTTCACTTGAAACTACGCTATCAGCCAAAGTTGCCGGAACCTAAGTCCCTTTCGGAACCATTCAGTACAAACGTGGGTTTGGGGTTAATTTCTGATTTTCTTGCAACAGATATCTAAAATCATCGTATTCGTAAGACAGTCTTAATGTCCATTTGTGAAGATCTACAATAAGATTCTGGTAAAGTGATAATGTTTATTGAAGCAATGCTTCGTGTGGATGAAAATCAGGTGGATCTCCAAATCGTCATCGGTATGTTGATCACCGTTAATCCTGTATTTCGAATGTTGAATTAGCTACAGTCAAAATGCATGTTGACGATTACTGGCGTACTGATGCTGATAGAGATAGAGGCGTCCACCTTATCTCTAATGCAACTGATCCTGCAGTTGAAGCCTAAGCTGCCGATGCCTAAGGCCATCCGTTTCGGAACGTTTCAGCCCATATTTGGTTTCTGATGATCGTTTTTGTTTCTTCTTGCAAAAGATGTTTTAAATGATCGTATTTGCAAGATCGTCCTGATATATTGTAACGTTCACCTTTTTGGCCGGTGCCACGCACCCGGTTTGAAGGCTCACGTTAGGAGTTCAGGGCGAGCGAATAATCGTTAGATGTTGTCATTTTGGTGAAAATAATAGTTTTTATTAAAATAACATGAAAAATGCAATACAATGTTTGAATTCCCATATTATCGACGCTTAACTTAAATTATCGCGGTTTTCATTGTGAGGCCAAATTTACGTTGAAATGAAATTAAAGTTTGCATCCTATACTGAAGGAGCGAAAGAACCAAATTTTACCGACCGTTCGTCGGTCATTTGTGAATTAGAAAGTTTTTCCTCTTAACTTTCGAACATCATTGAAAGAACATTTATAAACAAAGATTCCCGATCGATCAATGGAAAAGAATCCAATTTTCTCATTTTATAGAATTATATACTGAATTACCGACAGAGCTTCACTTATCGACATGACTTTATAATGGAACGCATTGGTTGAATTTTGAGGTTATTAATTGCAAAAGAAATAATTTTGAAACGTGATTTTAATAGCGAAGCTACTCTGCCGTGCCCACGTGGTGGTGCAGGGCCCTCGTCGAAGAGTTCGGCTTCCACGAGATCGTGAACCAACCGTGTCGCCACTTGGTCGATCCGCGACTCGATTCCGGCTCACTCTTGTCCGGGTTACCTCCCCTATCGCGGTTCCCTACAAGCGGTGACTGGTGACAGGAATGCCCACTACTTCGTCACCAAAGATGTGTGCACCCTGGTTCTGGAGATTGAGTACACCTGGAGCCAACGTCACCGAAGGCTCCGGGGACCCGGAGGTGTTAGAGAAAAGTGTGATCAGTTCCCCGTTGCCGAAAGAACTGATGATAATTTGCTTCGCAGTCGCCTATTTACATACATCCCGGTGTCCCTTCGTTATCGAGAAAGTTTTTCAAATGCGAAATCTCGCGGTCACTTCGCTAACTACTCGTGGATACTCCGTTCACGAGAAAATAATCGAATCGGTGGAACGAGCGGTGTCCTCGGAAACTGAGACACCGTCTCAATATACTGGTGAAGATCGAGAATAAAGTTTATGTCAGGTGGAAATGTTTATTGAAGCAGTCGTCTATGTGGAATGATGATATCTCTAGTGCCACCAATCAGTCTCCAGTAGAAGCCAAAGTTCCATCGCAACTGCGAGGAATCCTTTGATTTTCTCGTCAGTCCTAAGTCTGTATCACAGGATGCTTGAAGTGAAGTAGTATACGGTTTACTACTATCATACGATATTGCAGGCACTATCTTCTCGCCACTACTGTTACGTACTCTATCTGCTACTACACTACTTCACTTATTGCGCCATACCTGATCGTAAAGCGAGCAACCAAGTGGAGTTACAAAGTCGTAATCCACTTGTATCTCGGCGCGATCTTGGTAACTCAAAAGAAAAGTGCGAGACTATGTGGCTATAGCGTCGCTACTATCAACAACGACGAGAAGATATTACGGTAGATTGCGCTCGAGGTAACTGATGATCTTGAGGACTTTGTCTAAATCCTTGGGTAAGGCAACGGCGAGATCATGCGACTGTCCAGAGTGACATTATCTCGCAAGCTATAGTCTATTTCTAAAAATCACCGGGGCATCGCCACCATTTCCAATAAAACGTCGCCGGTGCTGACCACAAAGGCTTAACCTCTGTTTTTTTATTGGTTAGTTGCTTGCCTTCACCGTATAATGACTTGGCGCTTAGAATCGCCTTTTAACCTAAAAAAGTACATTTCGGCTTTTTCTTCAGCTTCAATTTTCGTCCAAATTTTTTTTCGAGATTTTCATCATAAGACACTTAAAATCGTCTAAAAGATCGAGAAAAGTGGTTTCAAGAAAAATGTGGGTATGTGTGCGTCGTGAATGACGAATATTAATGAGAAAGCGTTGGGAAAAATTCTACTTTGCAACCTTTTTTATTCATAATCAATGAAACCATAAAAACTTAGCTTTTTAATGGTCAATGAAAGACTTGCAGGAATTCATATAAAATTCCTGAGTAAGACGCTGTCGATTCTTATCGGATGTTAGAACCATAGTAACTCGATCGTGGTGCGGATTAGCGAATAAACGTAGTGTGCTTGTCGAGCGAAATTGATGCGCGTCCGTTTCCATGCGCGCGGCGTTAGCTATTACCTGAGCGGAAGTAGCTGCTGGTCGAAGCAGAGATGGTCTCTTATAACTCTCGACTCGTAAAATCCAACCGGGAGGTAGGATAGGGACGTGAACACGATTTTCACGTAGAGCACGTCGCGCTGCAAGAAGCTCAGGGTTGCTACGCGAATGAGGGGAAAAGAGATAAAGAAGAAAACGTGAAAAAGCGTATGAGAGGTTTAGTGGAAAACGTGTAGCATATCATACGATCCTGTGACACAGGTATAACCTTCCGAATTTTGGATGTTGAGATATCTTCGTCGACTAAATGAATTCTCGGCATCCACTTCAAATCTTTCGTCTCAATCTTCCGCTCTTCATCTTTTCACGTGCATTCGGGTTATTGACATTGAATTTCATTGTCCTGATATTCTCGTCAGAAGAATTTCTGAAAAAGGACCTTTTTTAGCGGCTTTAAGCTCATGCGGTCCTCTTAACATGACGCCAACTCAACCAGAGGAACAGTAACTGATTCCACCGAAAGTAACTGATCTTCGAAAGCAAAGTGAAATCAACATTCGAGAGATTCTACTGTATCCTTATTTTCGTCGCGGCACAATTCCCACGAGTCCTTTGCAACGGAAGGTGCGTAGATTGTCTGCTAAATTTACACTTCCAATTAACGCTTGCCAAGTCGGTGAACCAACGGGTGTGTTGGAATGTCTGGACTACAAATACATGTATATATACATATATAATACATATACATCTGTATATAGATGTAGATGCAGGAAGCGGTTGGTAAAATAGTAAAGCTCGTAGATCTCGTTGTACCTTACGCCAGTGAAAGTCTACACTAAGCTCACATTTGCCGTCGGTGGAAATGGAAGAGGTCATGCAGGGTTTTTTTTTTTTTTTTTTTTTTTTTTTTTCGGAATTGCGAAGAGACGGAGGTAATTGAATTTCTCGTGAATTACTCGTCAAGCTTTTTTTCTGAGACTGGAGAAAAAGTGTGGGATATAAATAAATGCGACTCGTTGGTCGCGTTGATTCGTTTATTTTTTATTTTTAGGGGAGTGGAGGGGAGAGTTTTGTTTATCAGCGGCACTTTTTTAATGTTTTTTCTCCCCACTCTGTGCTTTTTTTGTTCCTTTATCCTTTTGGTATATTAAATTTTTATTTATTGTTGAAAGTTATTCAGCGTCCAACTTTTGTTCATTATTGACGAAAAAGTCTTTATATGAAAATTCATTTATGCCGATTTACGAATGGAAAGCAGAAATTTCCTTTTAAATAACAATTTTAAATTGTTAAAATAAAAATTTTATTATTATTATATAATTTTAATAATATATAGAAAATTAATAATTTTACGTTAAACAAAAATATGAATATATGGCTGTTTAACGGTACGAGTGGAGAAAGAGGAGACCACATCACAAATTGAAATGTGGATATAGTTTCGTCGGTACGATTAATTTTATTTTCTATTAAGAAATTTAATTCGTCGGAAATCCCGATAAGACTTCAACGGCAGTTGCCAGCGGAATTTATATATCGCGAGCTTTCACAGGGGGCATATAGCTTGATATACGTTCGACTGTATTCCATACATATACGATATACATGCACAACCCATACCATGGTATACTGCACGCGGAGCCTCAGCTTAACATTCTCTTCACGTTCGCAGTATATCCCGAAAATTCCAGTGCAATCTTAAGGTGTCTCTTCTACCCTTCTGCTTTACCAACCGCCCTTCTGCACGTTGTCGCCCTTTTTCCCGTCAACTCGAAATTATCTTTTCCCCATATTACCTTCTTTATTTCGACTCTATCCTCCCCTTTTCCCTTTGCGAACGAATGTTTCGCATGCAAAGCACCCACTCCTGCGCAGTAGGGTGGGTGCTGTAAGTCCCCTTTCTACTTTATAGCTACTTTATGCTCTCCGCGATCCTACGACGTGCCATTAAACTTGTGGAAGGATAAAATTATGACGCATGCGAATCGGAAACTAAGGCAAAAAAAATGAAAAAAAAAAAAAAAAAAATCTGTAATGGAGACGGATTTTGTTTGGAGCTTCCAGCGTCGTACCAACTTTATTTTCACTCAACGTTTAATCAGCCCGCACTCTCAGCGACGTTGTCATTATCGCTGGTTGTAGCGAGCGAAAGCTCTATGTAGCATACGAATGAGACGCCGAAGGGAAATAAAGTGAAAGTGATATATATATATATATGTATACATATATACGGTATACGCAACGACACAGCGAGGGGGATGAGGGTGAATAAAATAAAAGTAAAGATGTGCGAACCGGTGAGACAATAAATAATAGAAAAAAAAACGCTTGCGGAGATAAGCGCATTGCCGCCTCCTTTTTTTTCTTATCGTCAGGGAAGACTGTAAAAAGAATCTTTTTCGTAAAAAATATATATCTAATAAGAAAATAAAAAATATGCAAAAAAAAACGAAAAATTAAAAAAAAAAGTCTATTATTAGATTTTTGAGAGATCGATTCGATTTGTAAAAAATAGATAATGAAAAGTGATAAAACGAAGAAATAACGAAATTGAAGAGTCGTTGGTTGTTATTTTTAGTAAACTCGGCGCGCGTACGTTTTTTCGGTTTTTTTTTTTTTTTTGAATTCTCGGTAACGCCGTTTCCGCGTTGAAAGACTCGGGATGTGCACATAGGGGCGGAATTGATATGAAAGTTAGTGCAATCTGTATAGAGTGATACTTGGTACGCATTTGTACAGTTGAGACATGTCTCGGTGGCGTTGACGGTGAGCAAAGAGAAGTGCGGGAGTGGTACCGTTTCTAAATGCCGTTGGTTCAAACATAAAGTGAAAAAGCGAAACAGGTGAAAGTGCGGGACGAGATAGGAAAGTTCGGATAACAGTTGTAGCAGTAGCGAAGCTCGGTTTCCACTCCGCTCGTCCCTCTGTCACCCTCGCAGTCGTCGCAGTTTCTAGTCGCATCAGCAGCTGCACTCAACGAGTGAAGCACCAACGATACCGACTGTGAGACGCGTGTGTACACCCCGAGCTTTAGGAGTCGTATCCGATTTTCGCGTTCTCGTCGCATTAAACATTTCACTATTTATGTTGCTGAAAGTGGATGAAATATCGGGTTACTCTACGCTACATGCGCTTTTTGGAGAACTAGAAAAATATTTTTTATATGCGGGAAAATAAAATTTATAAAAATACTTGACGGGTTTGCGAAGTACAAAAAATTCTGTTACATAAATAAACAAAAAAAATTTGAAATATTTTGTTTCTCGTATTATCATACATTTCTTTCGAAGATAATGTCGCAAAATAAAAAAATAAAAATAAATAAATAATAACTAAAAAAATTAAATAAGTAAAGTAAATTTCGATGTTTTTTTCGATTGTTTATTTTTTTTTTATTATAATATCTTTTATTTATTTTTTTTTTTTACAATTTACAAATTATATATTTCAACATATGTATCCTATGAAAATAGAAATATTTTTGAACCCGAAGAAAAATCAATGAGAGAAGGAAGGCAGAGGTAGAGCTCCCGTTGGCTCGTAGCCAATCAAAACACGAAATCTCATACACTCGATCTGTCAGTATACTGTCGAATGTTCTACGATGGCATCGGGCCAATACATTGTAAAGCCAAATACGCATTCAGTGCAGTGGGTAGTCCAGCATTTTACAGTTCAAAGCGTTACTAGTATTTTACTATCGCAGAAAATGGCCAATGTCCCCGATGACGAATTTTGGCGACTTTTATAAAATCCCACCGACGGCGATTCCGGAAGAGTCGCATAACTTAACTTTTATTCGCTTCGAGAAATCAGTCTTGTGGCGTAGAAAATTTACCTACGCTACAAGTTATTATTATAAATGTTTTTTTTTACATTTTATATATGTGATTTTATATAAAATCATTTCATATGAAATTTTATTAAAATTTTTTTTTTTCTTTTTGTTTTCGTACTTAAAACATTCAAATAATTAGCATCGAAATGTGGGCAAACAATTCGAAGGCAATTATAGTGAAAATAACATTTATCGTATACGGAAAAAAATGATTCAAGAGAACCAATAGTTTCCAATCGAACTAATAATTTTTTTCGGTGTATATTACCATCTGTCGATAATTAATTAACTTTTTCACTGAAGAAAAAAAAACGTTTTTTTTATAAAATTAATTTGATTATATCAATAAAATCGAAATTATTTCTATGTCCTCCAGCGCTTTATATAAACGCGTAGTGGAGATCGATAGATCTTGAATTTGCCAAGCAAATGCTACGGCAGAATTTTGCACGTGAGACTTGATTGATGAAAAAGCTTTTCACTACAGTTTCGTAGTGTTGGATCGCGCGAGTAGCGGAGCGGAGATGTGGTGTACTGCATACCGTACATCCGGCTGCACCAATCGAGTGCTATATCATTCAAAATAACGACGCGTATATACCGTTTTTATTTGCTACCGGGAATGTTAACAACGATGCATCGAACTCTACATAAAAGCTATGCAATAAAACCTTTTCGAATCCTTGCGTCCGATCGTGAATAACTGGTATCAGGTGTATCGCAATGAATTCAAAAAATATTTTTCAATAACAAAAAAAAATTCACAAGAGTCACAAAACTCAAAAAAAAACTTGACAAGACTATTACGATTTATTGATTCAAAAATCCCGAACTCGTCGTCCCGATACGCCGATCAAAAAAAAAAATCAAAAATCGACTCGTCTTTTTTTTTATCTCAAGTTTACGCAGATCTCTTCAACATTGATTTTTTTTTTATTTTTCAAGATTATCCAAAAATGTAACGAACTATATAGTCGCGTAAAAATCCACGGGTGCAGAATCAAAAATCGCACTATAAATATCAAACAGCGTACTACACGTTCGTTCGTACGCGCTAGTCGTACAATGAATACTATACTACACTGTAGCCAATAAAACTAACTGTTAAAAAAATCTGCGCGGGTTTAAAAAAAAAAAAAAAACAGTCGATTCTGTTAGCCGATACATGGGAGAGGGCCTCGGAATCTCGACTCTTGAATATACGGTGCAATCCCCAACGAATCACGAAGCCACTGGTGTGAGGTAAAAAAAAAAAAAAAACAGTGAAGTGTTGCTTTTCTTGGTGTGAGTGGTGCGTGAAGCTCTCGGAACAGTGGCGCAGCATCGGTTCGCGCGCTTACGCGTTAGCCAACCGGGTTAACAGACTTTTTAATATATATGTATATATTGGTCTCTCGGATCATCTATCAACTTTAAAAGCAACCGGCCCCTCCCCGTCGTTCTCGAGTGGCGCCCATTCCCCTCCCCTCCCCTCCCTCCCTCCAGCCTCTTGTCCCCGCGATCGACCTCCCGAACTAAACCTGCTATTTCGCCCCTTTGCACCCCCCTGCCAAACAATCTCTGCACGTTGCTCCAAAATGTTTTTTTATCGCAACCCCTCCACCCGGATAATGGCTCGAACCGTTTTTAGTCTGATTGCCGTCAACCGAACGGATTTTCGTTGCTTTTCTATCCACAGCACGGAACATCATTCTCCGGTGTTACGGAATTTTTTTTTTTTTTTTAATCGGCATATACAATAATTATTAAAAATTTATCGAATTGTAAAAGCATAAAAGAGAAAAAAAATGAGATTCATGAAAATAGAAAAATTGTTGACTTCGATCGACAATTTTTAAACGTCTTCGCGATGATTCGCGAACTTTTGGCCGCGTCAATCGAACGAAAACTCTCGAAGACGAAGACTTCACTTCGTACTTAGGTATCGTTTTACCTTCGGAGGTTCAAAATCTGTCTTACAAAAAGCTCAATTGCTGCGGTTTGAATTAAAATGAAAAAAAAAGAGTACTCTAAAGAACGTGTAAAGGCGAAGGATTTTAGAACGTTATACTCCGAAAGTTCGGAGTATTTTCTTCGCTCTTTCGTTCTCGTCTCACGGCCCATGCTATTCGACTTCTTGGAACGACTTTCGACCCCTTAATTAAGCTCCCGACCAGAGTTGGAAACGGCTATCAGCTCGCTAAGCCCGTATTATAGCTGTACACTGCCCGAGGAAACAAAGTTGAGAATTGACTGCGATGAAACCCGTGAGGATAAACTTCGTGTTTCTCTCGCGAATGCAACCGGAGGGTAAGAAAAAAAAACTTTAAATTTTCAAAGCCTCTCTGACAGTACTTTGAGACGGCAGTAACTGAAAAAAAGATATATATTCGGGGTTTTCGGCTTTAGCCTCGCGCACCTTCGCCCGAACTTTATTAGCTTTTCCGTTGATCTCTTAACTCTATTAATTGTATAGTTTAACTCCGCAGCCACGTTACGTAATTGTTGAAATGCACTCTTATCCCGGAATTTTATGAATTTTTCGATTCGTGAGTTCCAAAAATCGTGCCGATGTTTCGATAAAAGAAAGCGGAATAAATTTTAAATTTTCAAAAATTTTTTTGTTTCAAACGAATTAAAAATTAAGCTTAAAAAATTTTTTTTTATCAAATTCAATAAATTGTTAATAAATAAATAATAGGTAAAGTAATAATAATACGATAACATTTTATTATTGACTTATTGAATTTGAATAAAAATCTTTTTTTTATTAAAATTAAAAAGATTAATTAATTTTATATTCAATTTTCGAATATTTTTATTGGTTTCGAACAAATCGATTAAAATTAAACATTAAATTGTTTAATGTAATGCAGATGGACGGATTCTGTTTAATTTCATTCGATGCTTCAACCGAATCGTTTTTAGCACCTCAATTGACGGAAAACATGGGACAGATATAGGTATAGAATACCATTGGTTCATCAATAAAAATTGTTACGTAAAAAACTCATTTTTCATTAGTTGCGTCGTCCATTAATTTTGGTGTTCGAACTGTCCATCGAGAACGACGAAAGTTATTGGTTCGTCGCTTCACGATGACCGTAGCGGGTAATACGGATGCAATGTCGCGAGGCAAACAGCTATTCCTAATCGCGACTGCACACGCGCGTGTTGATCGAGAGGCAACGAGCGAAACTGCGAGAACACGTGCAAACATTGGACCAACTGCCGGAACACATACGACATATATGTATATACCTCGTGCATTTTTTAATCCCCAACTACGCGGTTATATGCATATGGACCCTTCCATGCGAATTTTTTCCATTCGTGACGTCACTAAACGATAAAAAGTCATACTTTTCGCCTCTGTCTCCAAAAACATATTTTTTCTATCATCGTGATAATTACAATCGGAATAAAAGAATTTAAAGTTGAAAATTATTCACCTTTTCTTATTTCTTAAAATAGCTTCGGTAAATAATTAATAAAAAAATACAATTTTGGCAAAAAAAAAAAGATTTTTCAATTTTCGATCTTTTTTTTTTTTTAAAAACCAATTAGCATATTTTTTGACAGAAATCAATTTTGAAAAAATTTTAACCCATTTTTTTAGCGTTATAAAAGTATGTACGGTAAGTTACTCCGAAATTTTTATTTTTAGGTGATAATCGATATATTTTCGATAAATATGTTTTTTAATTATAATAATAATAATAATAGCTTTTTTTATGTAGGTACTTTATTTTATATTTGAATTATTGTTTAATAACAAAAAATTGCGCATCCGAGTTGCGCAGTTTCGCATAAAAGAGCCCATATACTCCGGGAGAATTTTCCGCAACCGATAGTTTATGTCTTCTGCATTGTCGTATACTTACACAGCTGTATGTACACAATGGACATTGTTACAGCTACGATAAGAATTTTACTCAAAAATGTATTATCCCAAGTAACGTTCAACAGCCAATATAACTACAAACGGACGGCAACGGCAGTAAAAGATGCCGAAGATAGAAAATCATTAATCCTAATGTATGTTCACCGATGTTTCGGGTTTATCGACGAAAAATCGAACCGTACAACCTGCGGGTTGAGAAATAACTTGGCGAAATCTCCTTTATTCCTCTCCCATTGTGTTCTCAATCGTGAATTATCGCTGTGTATTCTCCGTTCGAAAACCATCGCGAATCCCGGCACTTTGCTCGTTTCTCGGGTTATTGCCGCGGATTTTTGAAATTTTTCGTTTCGCATCGAATTCGAATAAATATTGATGGAAATTCAGGGCGCATTATCGTAAAGAATATAAATAAAATTGTGGAGAAATGAGTATATTTGCAAGTTGATTCCCAACATCTTTCGTTGCGAAATAGCGGCGGTAGAGTCGTTCACCCGGTGGGAAAGAAAATCTTCTCTCGACTCTCCAGTCGAATGTATTATAAAATGGAATGAATGGACGGGTTGTAATCATATTTCTTGTCGTTTTTAAACTTTTTGACTTCGCAATTTTCATACTCGTGTCATTCCATTTACATCGCCTTTAATTTTTTTGTCCCGCAATTTTACGACTTCAATAGCCTGAGATTCTTGAAATAAATAAAAACTTTTGCTATTTATTCGGAGGAAAGTAATAAACACACGAAAAATAAGGAGATTTCGGAAGAAAATCCAAGTCAATCGAATTTTCGGATTTCTAAAACTGTTTAAAACATTTCCACTATTTTTTTTCTCAAGGCGGTAATCTTTGCGATCTCATTAGACCCGAATCAGTAAAATCGTAAACGTCGGTAAAATCGTTTTATTATTGCGATTATTGTTCCGTTCTTTCGAAAAGTTCAAAGACCATTTTTTACGCCATTTTCGTATTATTTTTGGGAGGAATTGTAAAGTTCTACGTGGCGGGCTAAAGGTCTGCCATATGAGATCGTTTAACGAAACTTACCGGTTGACATTACCGGCCGAGTAACTGCCCAGTCAGTCGGCAACAGTCAACATCGAAGTCGATAATAGCGACTATGTGACCTCGTTGACCTCATCTCAATGAGGAAAACATAAAATGGAATAAAGTGAAACGAACGGTATGTTCAAGAAAAGGGGGAGAGTAAAGGGGGCGCTGGATGAACGCGAATGTGGAAGAGATTGAGGCGCTATAGCGGCGCAGCTTGATAGTTCGGTAGAAGTGCGGCGAAGCCGGCGTAGTAGCAGTTGGATAGCAACCTAAAAGTTGGTGAACGTAATGGAGGGAATAGACCCGGATGGGCTTTCCGGTGGTCCATGCTATCCGAAAACTCCTCGTTCAAGCAACTCAACTCGAAACTTTGTCTATGAAGCATGTCTGGACCTGAAGGTTCGCTAGCTTTCCAACGAGCGCGGTAGCTACCAGCGTAAACAGACAACTCTCAGCCAAATGGCACGAAACACTCGCCCGCGGTACCGGGAAGAAAAAGATTGAGTTGCAGTGCAGATAGAAACAATATAACATTCGAATACTTTTCGCAGAAGTTTCGGAAACTATATATATATATATATATACATTTTTTTTCACTCATCGCGAATGAAAGACTTTGTGGGCCATTTTTTTGTAATATTCCACAATACAAATCCTGCTGTGCTTTTGTCTACGCTGGAAAAACGAGACGAATGTGGTATGTTTCCCTTTTTATTTCAATGCTCCATTCGGCATTGAAAATTAAGTTAAAAGAGTTCGTATTGTTAGATTTTCAGGCAAATATTAGATTCCGAGAAAATTTTCAATAATTGCCAATGGAATTGAAAATTGCAAAAAAAATCTACTATATAGAAGGTGCTAGTAATAATTTTTTTCTTTTTTTGCATAATAATAATATGAAAAAGTTAACGAAAATATTAGAATTTTTTTTTTTTTTTTTTTTTTTTCAAAAAAAGTTATTTTTTTTATCATCATTACGATAGTTGCGATAGAAATTCTGCAATAATCACTAATGCATTTATTAGGTGATGTATTTATTAAATTGAATAAATCAATTTTTTTAATTCAATATACCTATTCGTAGAATATACTGTCGTAATTCCCTTTAAAAAAACAACCCTTAAAAAAATTCTGATATTAAAACTTACCAGGTGCGTTTCTATGTATCGGTGCCGCCGGCGCTGGAGGCACAGACCCAGCGATGCTGTAAAGTGTCTGTCCGCTTCCGTATTTTAGTGTCGAGCAATTGCAAGGGGTCGCGGGTGTCGGTAGACCTTCACTTCCACCGCCGCCGCTCCTCGCGCTACCCGGTACTACCGATATTTCGTCGAGTTCGTGACCGCTGTCGTAATGAAACAATCGGGTTGCACTCGTACTTGCTGCACCACCACCACCACCGCCACTTCCGTCACCTTCGTTACGTCCACCACCGTTTCTACCCCCTCCGCTGCTACGGCCCCTAAGCGACTGCACCAGCCGCTTGGCGCCCGAAGACATTCCACGAAGGTAATCCAGCCTTTCGGTAGCACGCTGCTACGCGTCCTCCCGCTGCTACTATAACGTCCCTTTTTTCTCAATTTTTTTTTCCAACCCCCTTTCTCTTCAAAAACTTTCGATTCTCAACTCATTCGCAGATACAAAGTTTTTCTCGTACTTCAAACTTCGCTACGAACTCGAAATTTTATTCATTTTTTTTTTTTTTTTAAATTTCTTTACTGTAATTTTTTCATTAAAATTTTAACACAATTATTTGTCGTCTTTAATGAAAAATCATCGATTTCACATTGAACGGCCGCAACCCAATGCGACCGGTGTCACCGACGCAATATCGACACTTTCATTTTATCCAATTTTCAATTATTCCATTGTGCAATTTTTTAATTATATTTACGATTATATTCGTTATTATTAATGTTAGTATTGTTCTTTTGTTATTATCGTTTTATTTATGTTATTACTGCTATTCTTATCGGTATCACTATTTTTTTATTTTTTTTTTCTCGTCTTGACGCTCTTTTTATTTTTCGTATTTCCCCCTTTATTTGCTCGGATCTCCTTCGGCTTTACCGCGGTATATTTTTCGTGATGTCCTATTCGAGTATTGAGTTCACTATAGCGCGTCTGGTTCGGGATGTACGGTGAATCATCGTTAATGGAAGAAGGGATGGAATAGTCTTGGTCGGTTGAAGAGCTTCGTGGTTCACTCGTTTTCGTTTCTCCAGTCAGCCAACCAACCCTCGTGGACGAGGGGAACGATCGTTCAAACAACTTTGCTCGCCGAGAGGGGAATCCTTGTTTTTTGTCTCGACGATCGATCGACCCGGAGAAACTTCCGCGAAGAACTTCGAAGCTTTCGGAATTTTGGGAATTTTTTTTTTATCTATTACGATTTTTTTAAATTTTTGCCGCGAACCTTTGGGTTTCTCTTCGTCGTCCTCCTCGTCCGATTCTTCGTTTCGGTATTTATCGTTCCGATACTCGGCGGGAATTGGGATCGGAGTTACGATTAAAGCTTCCTGGCGCGTGGCGAATGATGAATTGAAGGAGGAATATAATTCATCACGGCGGTAAAGCGAGTCATCGGACATTTCGATGATTAGCGATTTCACCGAATCATCGATGATTCAGAATTCATTTTTATTAATTTCTTTTTTTTTATCCACAGTTATAGTATTTTAAAGGGGATATTGTGACGTTTTTTTCAAAAGGGTGTGACACTGTAAACACGACGAGTTGCGGGATTTCTTATTCTTCGTCGTCTTCTCGAATGCCGACGTCGTATTCTTCTTCTCGCCGCTCTGTCGTGCAACAAGTGTCCACACTGTGACCACTCGTTTCCCATGCGTCGAGAATACCGTGGATTATTTCACGACGACAAACCGGTCATCGGCGATGAATTTTTTCTTCCTGAAACACAAAAAAAGAAAAGCTTCATTAATTTTTGATTTTTTTTTTATTGATTTATTTCGAAATAATTGAATTTTATTGGGTCAGAAGCATAATTTTTTTGCTCAAAATATGTAGCAAGGTTAAGGGATACAATTCGTGAGTAGACTATTCACCCTCTGAAAATTTTAAATCGATTTTTTCAAAATTTATTGAGCCGCTTAAAGTTACTTTATTGCCGTCATAAAGATTTACTGCGGCGAAAGTTTTCAGTAGTCTTAAGGGCGGTGTTAAGGACCCTCTGAATAATACGATCTCCGCAGCTACTATAATACTGGAATAATAACTATTGACCCAAATATTGAGGTGGAAAAGGATTTAAAGTTCATCAAAACACAATTTTTCTCTAATTCAATAAAAATTTCACCCTTCAGGGCGTGCGCCGGAATTCTTGATTCGTTGTTATCAAATTCTTCATTTGACTGAAAAATCATGAAAATAAATCGAAAAAAAATTCGCAACGCGTCTCTCGTACCTAAGGATTTAAAAATTTACAGTCGTAACACGAGAATCGCGTATGCAAAAAATCAATATTTATTGATCGATCAATTATTTATTAAAATTGAAAAAAAAAAGAATTCAATTTAATTTCTAATTAAGATGATTTCATGCCAATTAATTTCTATTGTTAGTAATTTCTATTATAATACGAGTTCAATGCGAAGTATACTTGAGGAGCCGATCGTGCCGCCACCTATCTATAAATGAAACGCTAGAAGCACAGGATATGATGGATGGGAGTAGAGGCGGCAGACTCTGCGGGAAAGAGGAATGTATACATACGCGTGAAGGCGTGGGTCGGTTGGGTGGAGAGTGGGCTGAAGTGTAGGTTGTTGCAGGCTGTCCTGACTGCTGCTGAAGCAGTACCCATTACTCCGAGAGGGTTCGGTATGGTATAGTTGCGAGGAAAGAGGCGGTAGGATCAGTCTGACGGGTTCCGGGATACAGGGGATATTGAGCTGTCGCATTTGCTCCACTTGACGTATTATTTTTAGCTATTATTCTCCCCTCTGTCTATCTCTAGCGGTTGTTTATACTCGAGCAAACAAAACGACCGCTACCTCCAGTCGCTAGCCTTTTATTTTCTCATTTCGTTATTTTTTTCTTCAATTTTTCAGAGAATTTAATTTTCTCGAATTTGACAAGATGATTTTTTTTATAAATTTTTTTAATGAAATTTTCGAATTATGAAAATACCGAGAAATCGAGTTATTGAAAATCGAAAAAATCAATAAATTTAATTAAATATTAATAATATTGTTGAAAGATTCAAGAAAATATAAAATATTAATAATTTTTTTTTGTTATTGAGTAAATTGTCAATATATATTCATATCCGCGCGTAATAACTCTATTTCTGCATTATCGATTGGCTATAATGGTTCCTGTCGTGTATTGGGGATGATCGGCTTAACATATCAATTTCCTGGCAAACGAGAGAGCGCAGCTGTCGCGGAACAAGTTGGAATACCGTCTTTGGATTAAACATTGAACAGTAGTGCACATTCAGCGGAGTTTCCCCGCATGAAGCTTCTGAAACGTTACCGCCGCTGTTCACCTCAATTCTCCAACTTCAATAATTCCGTTTAACATCGTTCCTAATGTTGCCTCCTCTCCGCTCTCCGCTCAAATGCTACAGAACAGAATATGTCGTTACGGAAGATGATGAGATTGTCGCGCGACAGACTTGGCGCGTTTACGATATCAATGAAAATTCGAATTGCTTCAAAAATTTTGCTCATTATTGAATAAAACCCCGAAATATTAGAATTTTTTTTATTTTTTGGGGAATTTTTTAATACATAAATATTTATTTGCCAAAAATAGCGAATTATAGCACTGAAAAAAAATTACGAATTTCCCGATCTAAAGATCGATTTTTTCATCAAAAGTAATTGTTATAACTACTCAGTAATTCTCCTAACGCATAATTTTCTTCAATAAGCATATTTTTCCATTAAAATTACATCCATTTATACGAATGTTCATTAAAAAGTTCTATTGTAAAGCGAATACGTAGAATCGTTTATGTGGTTTCTACGCAAATGAAGAATATGAAATTTCTGCGTTTGATATATAACGAAGCAAAATAAATCTATGACCGGATTAATTTGAACGGTCAATATATCGAGAACCTCAAATACAACATGTAAATAATTCGGGTCGCATACAAATATTTGAGAACGGTAAAACGGTGGGTCGGCGGGGCACGCGAAGGGATGGATTGCTCTACGTTGCCAATGTCGTTGACTGCGCGCGTAGTAATTCCGGTGGCAGACACGCGAGCTATAATTACCCGTTGCGGGACCGCTAGGAATACATGAGGGTTTCCGGTGAAATTGCACGATATCGTAAGCCCAGAGCTGCACCTGATCAAAGGCAATGCACGAGAAATCTCGCAATCACGAAGCGAAAAAGAGAACATTGATAACTTGTAATGACTGCTTTAACCGCGAGGCTTCGCTGATTCAATAATCCCGTCATTTATGTCGTCAAACTCAACATAACTTCTGACTGTGTCACCGCGGATAATGTGTTCTTTGTTCCTTTATACCAGCATTCTTGATTGCTTCTTTGGTAAAATGGCATATACACGAAGCGACGGTAAGCAGAGATCAGGAAACAATGAAAACTATCAAAACGCCTGAAGCTTACAATAGGTAGTAAATAGAAGGCGATGAACAATAGTCGAAGAAATTGCGAATTCAGAAAATGACGGATTAAAAATGATTGTAAGATCGCGCGTTAGACTCGAAAACGAGTTTTTTTTATTGAAAAAATGTCGATAACACGCTATCAATAGCTTCAGCCAATGGAAATTGTCTTTCCGGCAGCATCAACAATTTCCGGATCTTCCTGCGGCACAATGGAGTTTTGAAGCCGCAGATAGGTTTTCAAAGTATTCTGAACTTAAAAAAAAACAAATTTATTCTGACTGCTTTTCAAGGTGTCCAGGGCATTACCCAATACGTTGTTCAGTCAAATATTGAAAATATTGATCAATAAAAATTGATCACTCGTAAAGAAATTTTGAATCAAATCGATAATTTCTCTCGGTAGCGTACAATATCTATAATGATATCAAAGATCCGGTACAGTTATAGACGAATAGTAAGATGTTTAGTCTGTTGAGTTTAATACAACTTTAAGGCAGAGCTGAGAGTAAACCGAAGGACGGCGTTGTATTGCGAAATATCAGTCCGTCGGTCCGGGTGAACGTGTATGAGACGTACGAATGGTGAGATTCGCGACGCTCAAGGCACTGAACTGTCCTCGACAGCTACAACCGGAAGCAGAAATAGTCTTCTCTCCATTGCGGCATACAACCCCCGACAAGCTAAATTCGAGAGGCTACGGAAGGGGTTATTTTCGAGATGCTCGTTCGTCTTCGAACGGATGGTATCATATTGTTTAGGGCATTAAATGCCGCGCTGGAGAGAAATGTCGGCCAACAATATGGTAACCCACCTTTTGTCTCAGTTCCGCGATCTTCTAGAGGGTTGACGGGGTTTGAATCACGAGGAGTCTATACTATATTCTCGTATTATAGTGTGCGATATACATACCAAGAGTAAGAGGAGAGAGATCGAGAGAGTTACCATGGAAACGATAACGACAGCTTGGTACGATGCTCGGGACCATCAGTGAGGCCGGTCACGGAATATATACACCAACCAAAATAATACTAATAATGATAATAGTAACAGTAGTTATAATAATAAATTGAGATATCTGTGATGAAAGAATTCAATGATAAATTATTTTGCGCTTTTAATTGTGCGAATTATTCATCATTTTACTGGTGAGCAATAAATGTAAAAATGGAAAGATAACGATAAAACTTAAACGAATCAATATTATTGATTTCGTAGAGGGAATATTACGGTACGGAAACTCTCGTCAATTCTACTTCACCCTTTAATACCCACATTACGCAGGATGCTGTACACTAATACGATTATATAGTCGCGGTATAGTATATTAATGGATATGAAGCCATTGAGGACAGCAGGGACCCTCCACTCTGAAATTCCTCGGGTTATTGGCCGAATTGTTCTGAGCCCCGCAATCGTTAGGCGGTCCTTCCTTCCCTTCAGCAAGAGGTCTTCGTAGGGATTGAAGATGTTTCCAACTATCTCCCTTTCTTGCCACATTTTCACGCTCGCTGGTATTGCAGCCTCTTCGCCACTACGTCACGTGGCGCCAGGCGAGAAATTGAGAACGACGTAGACGCATTTCTTTGGGAACGGTGAAAACACAATTTTTGGATTGACGAAGCATGTGGAATGTCTAACGCTAGAAGGGCTTCTGGGCCTCTCTTTATTTTTGTGAATGGAAACTTCGACTAGATTCTGATGGAAGCTAATAGTAAAAAATGTTTTCTGGATATTTGGCGCTGAAAAATACTGTTATTTATGGTTTGATTTTTAGTCGAATCTGCTAGAATCTTGAATCTGGAAGTTACTAGAATCGACCAGATTATGGTCTGTTAGATTCTGCTAGACTCTGGTCTATGGGAATCTACAAGATTCTGGTGTGCTACAATTTACTAGATTCTGGTCTCAGATTCTACTAGAATTGACCAGATCCTGGTCTCAGGGTCTACTAGAATTGACTAGATTCTGGTCTCAAGTTCTACTAGAATTGACTAGATTCTGGTCTCAGGTTCCACTAGAATTGACTAGATTCTGGTCTCAGGTTCCACTAAATGTGAGTGGATTCTGGCCTCAGGTTCTACTAGATTTGAATAGATTCTGTTCTTAGGTTCCACTAGAAGTGACTAGATTCTGGTCTCAGGTTCTACTAGATTTGACTAGATTCTGGTCTCAGGTTCCACTAGAGTGGACTAGATTCTGGTTTCAGGTTATATTAGAAGTTACTAGATTCTGGTTTCAGGTTATATTAGAAGTTACTAGATTTTGATCGCAGATTCTACTAGAATAGGCTGTAGCAACGCGGGCGCCACCTCGCAAATTCTTCGATAAACTAGTGTAGACCTTGCGGTACGCTTTGATCATTCTTGACCCGGTATTTCAGAACCAACTGATCCAATTTACTTGTAACCTGGCGCTTTCGAAAGATTGACTCCAAAGTACAGATGTCCACTTCCTGTACACTTCCGGCATATTGTCGTATGTATAGACTGTAGCAACACGCCACGGAAAAAAAAACTTTTTTTATAAGTAAAAAAGCGTGGCGTTGTGGCGTTGAGACAGTACTGCGTTTTTCGGTATGAAAAGTATGATAAATCTATTATAATTGTCTAAAAATGTGAAAGTGATAAATCAAATTATCGCGGCATAACTCCGGTCTTCTTGTCCGCACGGGCAATCGGGAGTTAAAAATACGAACATATCGTAAAGTATATCTTTATCGATTGTCTGAGAATATCAGAAATCGCGTTCAACCATAAAAGGTTTAACGAGGTGACAGTGGTCAAAGAAACTCTTAGGAGCTAAAAAAATCTTGAAAAATCGGGGATACAAAAAAATAGAAAAATTCGAAATATTGATCTACCGACGTGCGTAGGGCTTGACATTTTCATAAAGTCGATTAGTTCAAGTCTTTTTTTGCCACTGTGTAGACAAGAATGAACGCTGTTGGCGGGGATATGAGAACAGAGTTAAGACAGCAAGCAGAGGCCGAAGGGTTGAAAAAAAAAATACAGTAAACTCGCTTGACTGGTGAGAAATTGAGATCCCACGGAAGAAGGAGGTCGTTCGTGTCGTTGTCTAGGCCACCAGTCCTTATATTTTCTTCATTGAGTAAATATTCATGCATTTTTTTTGTAAGTGACTTTTTTAAGAAAGCGGGTCGACCGAGTCGTTGCATAATACCTTGAGCATTTGTTACTGGTACAAGTGGAAAGAGCTTTTATTGCGAGAGTTCTTCATTTTCCTTTTGGTGAAAGCGACGGACACCGCAAAAAAATGAATTCACGAAAACGGGATTTTCGCTACTGCATTCGTGTAATAACTTTTCAGACGATATTTAAATCGTCGTAATTGATATCGAACTGTAAGTATTCAATTTTGATAATTGATTGTCGAACTTTTAGTTTTACATATATATTTTTAGCCGATTTTTTTTCACGACGTGTATTGATGATTTAAATTAAATTAATATTTAATGCTGTTATTGAAGCTTTTAAGAATTTAGAATTCCAAATTTTAGAATCTTAATTTATTATTTTACATCAAATCTTTTCAGAGTCTGCAGTTTTCATCATTTTTCCATAAATTTTCAACTACTTTCATTTATACGACGCGACTTTTATTTTTTTATTCGTTGAAAGGAGGGGCGCGATATTGAAGAAAAAGAAACGTAGCGAACGAAAAGTTATGCGAAGGGTGGGAATAGATAGGCGTCGTTGTAAGAGGGGTATAGACAGAAAAAGGATGGATTATATAAAATTCAAGAAAAAAAAGAAAAAAGAGGAACATAGACGAGGCTTCACCGCAAGTATGCTGCTTTCCGGAGATGAAAAATGCTTTGAATTATCGGCAAATTTACATAACGCGAGAAGCTTCGGCTTCTTAAGAAACGCGTGACTTCACACGTGATATTCATGGCTGCCGCTGAGCTCTAGAGCTGCAGCTATTCGATATGAAACTTGATCTCTTTGCACAGCATCTCATACCGGCGCTGGTGATTCCGTTTGATTGATACGGTCTTTGCGATTACAACGATGATAATGGGCATATTGCGAATCAAAAATTCACTGAAAGATACACATTATTTGATCGTTTAGACCAGAGATTCCAAGTGAAAAAAACCAACAATTTCCTCTCACGCGATGATGGTATCTATTGGTTTCTGTTGGAATGTATTGGATTCTCATGGAATCTATTGGATTCTTACGGAATCTATTGGATTCTCATGGAATCTATTGGATTCTTATGGAATCTACTGGACTCTGATGAAGTCTATTGAATTCTGATGGAATCTATTGGATTCTGATGGAATCTATTGGATTCTGATGGAATCTATTGGATTCTGATGGAATCTATTGGATTCTGATGGAATCTATTGGATTCTAATAAAATTTACTAGAATCTCGTTGAATTTTCTTATAGTAAAAAAAGTGTTACTGAACATTTGACTTTCAAGTAGTTATTCCTATGATAAGGAGTCAAGAAAATAGGCTTTTCTGCACGAGTGCAGAATATTTATTGTAAATATTTATTGTAACAACGTTTTTCATAGGTTTTTCCTACACATCCACTTCCAATTTCACAGTCACAAGTTTCCCTTCTGTCATTTCTTTTATATTTCTGTCTATTTCTTTCGGTGTATTTTACAATAGAATCAAAACATTTATTCCGATAATAGCAAAAGTGATGATGCAAGAAGATTCGGGGGCTGTGTTATGCGTCAGGACTCGAACCACAGTCTTTCTGATCGGTCTTCACGATTGATTGCGTGTCGATATTATTTTTATCGAGTGATTCGTAAGCCTTATCCAACATGGATTTGTCAGCGCCCTCTCTGACACAAACATATACATACATTTGGCTGAAAAATAATTCACAATACATTAACTAAGGATATTGAACAAAGAACGTAACAGCAGTAATTGAAAAGGCGTTATAAATTTAACTATTCAATGATTTATTGGAACCCTAAATTAAAATATGTTCGTATTTTGTTTTTGAAACAGTGACTCACTGAACGCCATTGAGGTTAGAGCAGCAAAAAGCGGAGTGGTAGTTATCGTAGTCTAAAGCCAAAAACGAACAATTGCTCATTGCATGTTCATCCGAAATAGGGAACACCGTGTGGAATAGCGAAGGATCGTCTTTGTCGGCTACAAATGACATCACTATGGAAGCGTTTTGCCCAGTGCTGGAAATTATATGGTTAATCAGTCTCCAGTTCGTTTTATAAAGTTTAATATAATGACCAGTGGCTTACACGGTGGAGTTGTAATCGCCAATTAGATCGATGCTGCCATTAGCACCCGGTTGGAATTTGATTCTGTTGCATGTGATGTTGCCTGATCTCTCGGATCGCGTGGGGTATCTTCCCACCTGATACCAACTTCCGTTTGATAACTAAAGAAAAAAACTTGTCGTAATTGGACTTCACATGAAAATTAATTTTTTTTTACCGGGCTGTTAAAAGATTGGAATATGTATTAAGTTGTTTAGTCATTTGACTGATCTGATCTGATTGCGTGTTTACTTGCTTGACGTCGATGTTGGATACTCCTTGGGTAATATTTGGGCATTGGCCCTCGGAGGTTATCTGCGCCAAAGTACTGCCAAACAGGCAAAAACCAACCATTGCTGCATAGAATATCGCCATTTTGTTGATGGGATACGTAGAAACTTCATTGATCAGTCAGACTGAACGGACTTCGTTGTCAGTGCGAACTGAAGAAGTTTGCGCAACTTGACAGGTTTTTAATGGCTCCCTTTTTCTTTATGCTTATCGCTATGTGATTAAAGCATATGAATTGCCGTGTTTGCTTACATGTTTTGGTGTATAATGTAGAAATTATAGGACATTGTCATGTCGAAAAGTATCGAGAAACCCCGTTGGCAATGGTTGAAACATGTTAGTGAAACACGTATAATTCTGCAGTTTCTAAGCTTCTAAGCTGTCTTCGTCTTTGATGTTTATCGCTGTATACCTAATGCATGCATATAAATTTGTTTACAATCTGTAGGTTGCGACTGATCTAAACCTCTGTACTTAATTGTCCGTAAACGGCGCTCGTAGCGCTGCGGCGTTATTGTTATAGAAAATATGAGCTATTAATCGTCATTCAACTTGCTATTTGTGCACAAACACGTCTATGCATCCATTGCTGGTAATGTACATACGAGTAGCGTTACCAGTTTAGTCAACTAGAACTTCTTGCTAAGTTTGCCTTTTCCCGCGATAAAATAGCTAATAATAGTATCGATGAAAGATGCATTAATTTCACGTATATTTTTACGAAACGAAAAAAAAAAGTACCATTTTTGTCAAAAATCCCCTAGAAAATGGTTAATTTGCGAAAAGTGTTAAGTAATTTGCAAAATATGTTTTCTTACAGTGCACTTTCAATAATTAAGGACCACCGATAATTGGGAATATCGATTATTGGGGACCCTGATAATCCGGAATACGGTGCCCTATGAGCAAAGGGCGAGGAGGGGGGGGGGGGGGGGGGGAGGATTGATATGGCGGTTGAAGAGACAGACAGACTGATAACTTTCCAAAACATATATATTGTGTTAATTAGTGTTGTGCAACGAAAAATCATTTATTTTAGTAACGTTTTTCATCGATTTTTTTTTCTATACTTTCATTTCCCATGCTACAGTGCAAATTGTTATTTTATCGGTGTGTTATCAAGCGATACGCAAAGGGATGATAAAATGAATATATCGAAGCTATCATTGTGCGAGAGGATTCGTTGGACAGTTTTTCTGTTTGACTGTCACGATTGAGTTTGTCTCGATATTATTATCGTCGTATGCTTTGTAAATCGGATCCAATTGGGATTTGTCAGGCTTTGGGTCTCTGCAAATAACCCACGTATAGCTTGAGCTAAAAAAATGATCAATAACAATATTAACGGGAAAACGCAGTCAACACACATTGATATTTTACACCTTTATAAAGGTGTAACGATCGATTAAAACGGTGAAATTAAAATGTCGTCTTCGCAACGGCGTCTCACCCGGTATTGTCGCCGTCAGTGCAGCAATAAGCGCTAAGACAGCCATTGTAGTCTGCAGCTAAAAACCAGCACTTGGTCTCTACACCGTCGGGTGTATAAGGAAAATGACTGAAAAATAATGAAGGGTCGCTCTCGCTGGGTGTCAATGTGAAGAAAACGGGGACATTTTTTCCCGTCCTGAAAGTCACGCGATTCATTAATCTTCAGTTCGTTTTATATAAAGATAAATGAAACATTGCCGCTGTCTTACTTGCCGGATTCGTAATCGTCTACCAGATCGATCGAGTTATTTGCATTCGGTTTAAATTTTATTACGTTGCATGCACTTGATAACTCGAAGAGAGTCGGATATTTGCGCACTTCATACCACGTTCCGTTCGATACCTAAAAAATATCGTTTGAATTGGAGTTATCAAAATAGAATTTTTTTTTTTACGGAATGATTGACCATTTGAAGGATTGATTGGCATTATCATTTTTTTTTTTTTTTTTGCGTCCCTACTTGATTGACGTCGAGAACGGTTAGACCTTTGGTAATATTCTGGCATTTTCCCTGACTAATTATTTGCGCGAAAGTGCTTTCGAACAGACAAAGAGTGACAATTGCTGCATAAAGTATTGCCATGTTATCGACCGAGTATCGTCGCGAACCACCCTTGATATTCCTCGATGCGAACTGACTAAGTATGCGCTTCTTGACAGTTTTTATGTACTTTTCTAGTCTTCGATGCTTATCGCTGTACGATTAACGCGTAAATATCGATATATTTATTTTTACGTTTGCCTTGATAATGTAGGAATTATCAACTATTACCATGTCGGGGAGCATCGAGAAGCTTTAATGACGTTCGTTGAAACTTAGTAGTGAAACACGTATAATTCGGCAGTTTCTAAATGTTTCTTTGGCTTTAATGCTTATCGCTGTGCGCTTAATGCACCCATAAAAATTCATCTGTAAGCTGTACATTGCGACCGATCCAAACCTCTCTACTTTGACGGCGCATAAACGACGTTTGTAGCGCTAAACAATAATCGCTATAAAAAATATGATCGGCCGACAGTCAAACAAGTTGCTGTGTGCTAAGCACACGGATAACGATTTCAAAGCTATTCATTCTAACTAAAATTTGTCGCTTACTTTGCTTTCGAAATCTTTTGTTTACGTATTTACATCGCGCATAGTATCGGTGAAATTTCCATAAATTGCATAAAGTGTTAAGGAATAAAAAAATTTACAAAAATTACGAAAATCCACTGAAAAAATGCGTGAAATAACAATTAATTGTTCACATATCATAGTCGAGCGATTTTTTTCGTCATTGAGTATGGAAATCTTCCGACTATAAGATGTACATAGTTAAGTGTTATTTCAATCTTTTTTTCAATCGGAAATTTTTTAAATTTTTGTAAAATATTTTTGTTTCGTCTTTTTTAAAGAAGACAAATTTTAACTAAGAACTAAACTTCCGTGAATTTGAGGTTATACCGCAGTAGAAATAATATATCGCGGAAAATGGCGCCCAATCTTCGATATATCGAAGGGACTAATACTCCGTAAAATGCTTTTTTCTCTACGAATATTCAACTAATTTAAACTATTCATTGCAAACGACATTGACGATACGTCATACAATCGTTGTATCAAATTGTGTTAAGTAACTTTTAGCCGTTTACGAGAAAATACAGGACATCGAAATCGGTTGTCTACGTGAAACGCACACCTCCCATTTTTTTTTGCCACAGCGGGCAATCGGGTCTTACAAATATTATTGCCTATAAAAAATAACGAATAACGAACGAACAAACGAATTTTTATAATTATATTTTTTATATTTACACCTTACATTACAATTTTTTTTTACGAAAAATGGACACATTCGTAACTTATAATTACAATATCTTATCAATTATTTTTGTGCAACGGCCATAGTATTTATTTCGGTAAATTTTTACCAACAATTTTACAATTTTTATAATTTTAAGTTTACTAACAATTTGTTATGGTTATTACTGTGACATTTAAGCGGATTTCGGGATAAGAAAAAAGTGGTTCAACGAATAATCGAAAGACATTGTTGTGAGGAGGGATTCTATGAACAGTCTTTTTGATCGGTCTTCAGGATCGACTTTGTGTCGATATTATTCTCTCTGTATGCATCGAAACCTTTGTTTATTACGGATTCGTCAGGCTGTGGCTCGCTGGCGAGGAAATACACGTACCGCAGGCTGAAAAATAATTAATAACAATATTAAACGGAAAAAGATTAAAAAAAAAACTCATTTTAGTCAAAGGAAACGTTAAAAAACGATTAGAATCAAACCGGAAATGAAAGTATAAAGTATAATTTTTACGATGTCGACTCACCTCGTGCCATCGTCGAGATCAGTACAGCAAAATGCGGACAAGTAGCTATTGTAGTCCACATCCAAAAACCAACATTTACTCATTGCAAAATAAGGCGAAAGAGGAAATTCGGTGTTAAAGAATGAAGAATCGTCACTGTTGGGGATTAATGTTACGAAAATGGAAACCTCGTTTCCGCTACTAAAAATCGCGAAATTAATTAATTCACACCCCGTTTTTTAAAAATGATTAAAAATGTCGTTGTCTTACATGCCGGAGTTGTACTCGTTGACCAGATCAACGGTACCGTTTGCACCGGGTCGGAATACGACTATGTTGCATCTACCTGATATCTCAAACAACGTCGGGTATCTTCCCACTTCGTACCATGTTCTGTTCGATAACTGATTCAAACAAATTGTCTCAATTAGACTGATAAGTCTAAAAAAAAATGTTCCGAAAAAAATGGGTTTAATTTGATAAAATGAAAGCCATTTTTTTTTTTCGGAACATAATTGAAACATTTAGGGTAGAAGTACCATTTTTGGCCACTGTAGGTCCGATTGTGGCCATCACATTCGAAGCAATAAAATAAAATATAATCGTATTAAAAAAAAAAACTTCGAATAGATCATTTGGTGAATTTATATGCGAAATTTTGAAGAATCAATATGCGGTTTTGAATAAAAAATTATTCGATGAGTATAATAATAAAAATGGCCATAAATGGTACTGTGACCACTAACGGTGCGTCTACCCTATTTGCCTCCCTACCTGGTTGACGTCGAGATCGGATACACTTTTAGTAATATTCGGACATTTGTCCTGAGAAGTTATCTGCGCAGAAGCGCCGCCATACAGGCAAAACGTGACGAGAATTCCCCAAAATATTTTCATGTTAATAACCGATCATCAAGAAACTTGGCTGATATTTGTGAATGCGAACTAAAGAACGACTCGCGACTCAAGAGCTTTTAACTACTTCCTTAGTCCTTGAGGCTTATCGATGTATGATTACCGCATAACTGCTGATTTGTTTATTGCGCATTTCCCTCGGTAATGTAGAAATTATAGAATGTCGTCATGTCGGGAGGTATTTTGGAAAACTTTGTTCACATTCGTTGAAATGTATTGGTGATGAAACGCGCATAATTCGGCAGTTTCGAAGTGTTCTATTTGTCTTCGAAGCTTATCGCTGAATGCTCATTACATAAATATAAATATGTTTACCAGCTGTAGGTTACGAGCGATTGAAACTTCTGTATTTCGCGTTCATAATCAATGCTTGCTGTGCTCAACAGTGATTGTTATTAAAAATATGAGGGATTTCTATGCATGAATTGCAGTTAATTTACATCCAAACAGAGCTTCCAATTCTGTTAAGGTGATGTGAAACTTGTTTAAGTGCGACAGAGACAGCGTGATCGGCGCTGTCGGCGGAGCGAGAGAGAGTGAGAGAGAGAAAGCGTTGCTAAGAGCGAGAGAGAGACACTGAGAATTTGTTTCACATCACCTTAAATGAAGTGTTTTGCTAAGTTAGTTCTGTTGTTGTTGCATGAGATCGGCATCAATCGGCATTGCGAAGATCGCCGACCGTATGATCGCCCATTAATTAGACCGGCTTATCCGATTCTTGATGCAGTTGAATAAAATGCAAGTAGAATTTGACGATACAAGTGATTTTATTTCATTGAACAAATATAAGTTGCAGGATAATATCTATTGAATTAAGAATCGATTTATTTATCCGAATCGCGGAGACAAATTTATTAGTGCACCAGAGACGGCGGAGAGTTTCCTCGCGGAGTTAAGAACAAAATTTGCCATTTCGTTAACGATTAATGTTACTGGGAGCTGATTTCCTAAGGGGCGGAGATTCCCGTGCCACCAGGAACGTTGGCGTATAACGGAAGTCGACTTTTAAGGAAGTCAGACATCGCTTTTACTTGCGAGAAACTATCCGCGCGGCGCTTGGCGCGTAATTTGAATTGACGGCTCGCCAGTGGGATTTCTCGAAAAACAATTTTTCACTATCAGTACTGGTAGATAAAAAGTGTGTAACGAGATTTGTATAATGCTACGCGATGAATTCGAGTAGTGCAAATATAAGGATAATAAAATAAAGGATAATTAGCTTTTTTACGGATATTCGACACGGCGGTGGATTCTCCGGCGCAGCGGAGGTTTCGTTGAGTCGTCAAGACGTTCGCTGAGGGTAAGTTGGAGATGCATCATCGCTGCAACTCTCCGTTGCCAAGGTTAATTGCGAATATATAGTTGATAAAGAGGGTAAATTATAGCCTTTTTTATATTAGTTATCGTGTACGCCGTAGTAGTGGAAAAGGCTTTGCCGCAATAGGCGGCGTATAAATGCGTACGACAAACAATTTTTGTGGTCAACTTGTTCGATGGGTTCTGTTGAAATTTCGTTTCTGGTAATTACTTCGTATGCCGTGTCGATGATGGATTGTTCGGGTAGACGATCCTTAGTAAGAAGAAATAAGTATCTCAGGCTGAAAAATGATAGATAACAAAATTTGGTGATCAAAAAAACGATGTTGATATTAAAAAAAACGATAGAAATCGTACCAATTACATTGGCATATTGCTTCCTCTCTTTCATTTAACACAGTATACCGAGTTGTGTTTGGAGGAAAGTACGTTTAGCACTTTTGGTTTTCCCAATAACCTTTTTTAAAATCATAACTAACTTCGAAAACCGCTGTTACAGCGCGACGATCAATTTTTCAATTCATTCAAAATGGCGTAAAAACTGAACGCCTTCATAGATTTTTTCCAAATTCAATACCGATCATTGTTTTATAATAATCCAAGTCTGTGCCAAATTTTAGGCCGATATCTCAAAAAATGTGGCAGTTAGAGCGCCGATACAATTTTTTCAAAAAATTCAAAATGGCGTAAGAGATCAATAACTCCACAGATTTTGCCCAAATTCAATACCGATCATTGTTTTGCTATAATTCAACTTTGCACCAAATTCTAGCCCGATATCTCAAGAAATGTGGCAGCTAGAGTCTCAACAATTTTTTCAAAAAATTCAAAATGCGATTGAAACAATTAATTATTGTTTGCAATAACAATTAATCGTTGTTTACGATTACTCACTTAATGTTATCCAAGTCGGTGCAGCAGAAAAATACGCTGTAGTTATCGTAATCCGTTCCCAAAATCCGGCAATCACTCGTTGCGTTATTTGGGGAATTCGGAAATATGGTTCGAAATAGCGAAGAATCCTGATGATCCAATACTAATCGTACGTGAAAGGAGTTCGGTTCCCCAGTGCTAAGAATCGATTAATCTATTGTTTGATCAGTATTTTATTTTATGAACTCGATTAAAAAAAGTCGTTGTCTTACGTATCGTTTATATGACTGTCGGATAAATAAATGACACCGTTTTCCTCGGGTATGAAGTCGTCCGTATTGCACGATGTTGACTCCGCGAATGACATGGGGTACCTTGCTACATCGTACCATCTTCCCGCAAACTTAAAAAAATCGTCTTAATTATACTAACCAAGCGAAATAAAAAAAAATGAAAAAAAAAAAAAACCAAAATCAATAATTACATGGAATTAAATTACGATGAAAAAAAAATCATAATAAAAACAATACAATTAAAAAATTAAGAGATAAATCGAAAGTCTTAACTGTAAATCAGTTACATTTTTGCTAGTAGCGCGTCAAAAATACACATTCATTTGCTGAATCAAATAATAAATAAATTTTACCGTGTTGATATCGACATTCGATTGACTTTCGACGCTCGGGCAATTCCCGGGATAGGATACCTGGGCAAAAGCACTGCTGGCGATGCAAAAAACAACCACCGATGTGTGAAACATTATGATTATGTTGAGGTATCGAATAACTTCGTTGGCATTAGTCAAAACAATGTAACAACGCACGAGCAATTCACCGGTTTTAAATACTTTCTCCGTTATCGACAGTTATCGCTGTACTATGCATGAATGTTTATCTCATAAGCATTTTTTTACATATATTTATTTGTTGAACTGCATATTACTTATTTACGGGTTGTACAATGTGCACAATCTATATGTGACTTCGTGAAAATACGAACTGCGAACTGTTATTTGACAGCGAATAGTAATATTACAATGTCAATATTTTCTTCAAAACTCAAAATAATAAAAATATAAATTAATTAAATTAATTTTAGAAATGAATATTCAGTATTGTGATATTTATATTGCCTTTGTAGCGGAGATAAGGGGCAAAACGGACCAGTTAAGCAACACAGACCGTTGTCATTATTTCCGAATTAAATTCATAATAAATATTTTGAGATTCCAAGGTAACGTTACATAAAAAATATGTACTTATATATACTATATACGAGTATCAAGTAAACATACAAGTATTTCGAGGATTTTATCGCGCGGTGTTATTTATTTTTAAATAAATGAAAAATCTGAATGATATATTGATGCCGTGATGAGTGACGTCGACCATCTGTGTGGACATCGGAGTGCTATATGAAGCATTATTTTGTTCTTTTCCGGCACTTCTTTGATAAGTTTTTCCTTTTATTATGATTTCTGATTTTGTAGGAAAAACTTTTTATAAGAGAATTTTTTGTTTTTTTTTTTTTTTATTTTATTTTATTACGATAAAAACAAAGGATTGACGTTGAATAATAAAGCAATATTTCCTTAAATACTTCGAGGGATTTTCCATCCTTTACGTTCCATTGGACAATCCTTCTGTTCGGTTTTCCACAATTGTTCTTTGTCGAGATTATTCCTGTCGAATACTTCGTAGGCCTTCGCCATGACGGATTGTTTTGGAAATCGGTCCCTCGTCATGACCCACGCATACTTAAGACTGAAAAATTTTTAATTATAATTGTTAATCAAAAAGTGCGTCAATTAAAAATAATAAAGAAAAAAAAATCGATTAAAAAAATTGCAATCTAACTTTGTAAATTCGTAATGGCCAATTGGTACCATTATTTAAAAGACATTATTGCAGTGATTAAAATCGCAACTTACTGGGTGACACCGTAGTCAGTGCAGCAATAAGTAACGGCGTAAGAATCGTAATCCGTTCCCAAAAACCAACAGTCACTCGTTACATTGTAAGGCGTAAATGGAAGGATACAGTGCGATACCAAAGGATTATCAGGGTCAGGTACCAATGTCACGTGAACGGGAACGATCTTCTTGGCGCTGAAATTAACTCGACTATTTAATCTACAATTCGTTTTATGACATTTCTTAAACATTTTGATAGCTTACTACGTCGAGATGTGCGCATTGACCAATTCGACGGTACCATTTTCGCCGGGTCCGAAATTGACTACATTGCATTTGCCTGTTATCTCGAACAGTGCGAAATATCTTGCCACTTCGTACCAACTGCCTGTAAACTTAAAAAAAAAAAACTTTTTGGTAAAAAAAAATGGCCATTTACACTAAACTAGTGATCTCTTCTAAATGGTACGATTTTTGTCGGAAATTTTTCTGGGAACCTAACGATGAATCGTCCTTAAAGAATTGATTTGTTAATTAATCCGTATGCTTACCTTGATGTCAAAATTGGTTAAACCTTCGACATGCGGGCATTTACCGCGTGAAGGTAACTGCGCCAAAGCGCTGCCCGACAAGCAAACGACAACCAATGCATAGAACATTGACATATTAGACATTGTCGAGAAGCTCCTTTCGTATTTGTTGAACGCAACTGACGAAACACTTGCGACGTTTCACTTTTTAAATGCTATCTCGATGCTTATCGCCTTTCTTTTTATCTTTGCTTATCTTTCTGCTTATCTTTCCGCCCGAGTGACACTGAGCCAATAACCTTTAATCTTCATATAATCGATTTTTCTTCAAAATTGATAAGAATTTTACCAGAAAATGTCGGGTTTACCAATTGTTTCAACAGTTATCGTAGTTCTTACTTACGATCCGCTTTATTCGCATCAAATTGAACAAACACAACGGCATATGGTATCTAAATTTGATATGCCAATTAAATCGATCGATCGAAAATCATCTGGCAAAATTTCTCGAATGATCGAAACCCTGCTGATATTATTTTTAGCATTTGAGAAAAATAATTAAAAATAAAAAACGTCACAAATTGATAAAGATTGATTTTTACCAATTTGTTTATGACTTTTCGCAATTATTATTATGGAAAATTATGCAGCTGCATTAATGTTATTGTCTTAAGGTTATTTTAATATCACTTATCACATTTCCGTAAGTTACGAATAATGTATACGGAATCATTGCTCCGAGCGTTTGCATTAATAACACAGACGCGGGTATGTTGTTTAGTGAAAAATAATTGAAATCACGTGGTGGGAGAGTAATTGAATTGACCGCAGAGTGAATGATGCGAAACACGGATGAGATTTGCGGATGTGAGAGTTGATCCTATTATAATATACCGCAAACGACATGTTTATTTCACCGTGTAAATTTGCATCGAATGTTCTCAATGAGAGAACTGTCCAGTATTGTCGAAAATGAATATCGAAGGGTGAAATAAACTTCACCCAACTTCAGTGTCAGCAGAAATATAAAAAATTGCGTTATAATTAATATTAATATTTTCAGTATTATTATTATTATATATAAAAAAATATATCGTAATAATTTTATAGAGAATGTGCTGAAGACGAAAATTCACGAAAATTGGATAAATTATTTTCATTTCAATTTTTTTATTTATCGTACGCTAAGAAAGCTGTTTGCAATGTGGAATTGGCGAGCAGACAGAGATATAGATATGGAAACATTCATTTGGACATTGGAAACGTTAATTGATAATGTTGCGAAACGCGGAAGCATCGACGCACCATGTAATTGAAATTTTTCTAAGATTCTAACTGAAGTGACGTCAGTTTCGCCTCAAAATTGTCGCGACTTCCTTCATCGCGAATGATTTCCTTATGGTGCATTGTTCGTTCTTCAAAGCCATTAGCAACTTTTGCAAATTTTCCTCCTGTCTTTATAATATTTCCGCGGTACTAACATCGTCTACTTCTCTTTACGTTCCTGTCGCCGCCTCGAGGTATGACTACGCAGTTTCTCCTCGCTGATTAAAGTTCATGTCTAGATTGCTCCCGGGGGGAGGGGGAGGGGGGGGGGGGGGGGGGGGTACAGGACTAAACGCGAGTTCTGCGAAGTAGAAGGGGAAGTAAATTTAGCCGTTATAGAGAGGAGAACAACAAGAAACGAGGAGCAAACGTATATAAGAACGACAGATGAAATGAGACGCGAGCTGAACAATGCAGTCGTTCAGTTTTGACGCCATTTTGAATTTTTCGAAAAATTGGTTGCGGCGCTCTAAATGACACATTTTTTAGATGCGAGGGGCAAACGTTTATAAGAATGAGAGATAAAACGAGACGCGAGCTGAACACTGCAGTCGTTCAATTAGGACGCCATTTTGAATTTTTCGAAAAATTGGTTGTGGCGCTCTAAATGACACATTTTTTGAGATGCGAGGTGCAAACGTATATAAGAATGAGAGATGAAACGAGACGCGAGCTGAACACTGCAGTCGTTCAATTTTGACGCCATTTTGAATTTTTCGAAAAATTGGTTGTGGCGCTCTAAATGACACATTTTTTGAGATGCGAGGTGCAAACGTATATAAGAATGAGAGATGAAATGAGACGCGAGCTGAACACTGCAGTCGTTCAATTTTGACGCCATTTTGAATTTTTCGAAAAATTGGTTGTGGCGCTCTAAATGACACATTTTTTGAGATATCGGGCTAAAATTTTGTACAAATGTATTTTTTTTTATTTAAGAAGATTTAAGGTACTATTACGATAGCCTTGTTTTTTTTCAAAGTTGTTTATGATTTGAAAAAAGCTTCTTGACGAAACCAAAAGTAATAAACGTACTTTGCAAGATTTTTTTATTTTATTTTTTTCCCTGGAAAATTGCAGTTCGATTAATTAAATATGTACTCACAAGTGCAGTTTCATTCGCATTTCTTTACGAAGCAAAGTTGCCCTACGTGACACCTCAAACTTTGTATCGAGTTACTTATATCGAAACTTTTTGAGATTTTCTTGCGGGCGTTTGTCGGCGACTGCGCGCCGTCTTTGCCGTTTCTACGTTGCAGCAACGTAGCGTGCATAATGTCGTTCGCGGTGAGTGAAAAAGTGGAGCGCGAACCGGATAGATGAACGCCGACGGTGGTGAGACCTCGTTAAGGTTTTCTTCACGAGAATGTTGCAGAAAAGCAGCGGCCTCACGAAACACGAGATTTGCGAAGAGAAATGGGAAGAAATGGGAAATTCGCTACAAACGAGAACAGCGCGAAAGGATAGGAAGCAATGAAATAATTTTTGTGAAAAAACCGGTAAACACAATCGTAACAATTGATATTCGATAATTTTTGAGGCATTGATGGTTGATATCGAAAAAAAAAAAAATAACATATCAGATGAGAAAAAATTCTTCCGTAATTTTAAGAATAAGTAAATTATCACCTACAATATAAATAGTACGTTAAAGAAATAGTTGAGATATGCGGTTTTTCAAAATGCGAATAATTTTAAAAAATAATTGTGACTGAAGAAAAAAAAAGAAAAAAGGCAACAAAGGGCGCTGCGACATACTGCGACGCAGTCGTAAATTAGTATGATGAACTGCTAATGAAAAAAAGAATAAAGAAAATTTGCGAGAAAAAAAAGTTATACCAGATTGTTGAAAAATCTAAGGATCCCGAGGAAGATAAAGCATTAAGATATAACTTAATTACTCGAGCTGTAATTCATAAGAGGGTCGGCACGGGGGATGAAACGAATTTTTTTTTTTTTTTTTTTTTTTTAAGGAAAAAATAACCATTGAGAGAGAGAGAGAGAAAAAGGAGGATAGACAGAAGAAGAAATCGTGATGAGGCTGCGGAGGAGGTGGAGAACGGCACGAACAAGGAACTCGTAGATAAAGGGGAAAGTCCCGAGTAAAAGCCACAAATTATACCCCGGCATTACGTGCCGGTTGGGCCGAGTCGGGGGCTTCGCGGTGAAAGAATTCTGCCATTTCGACGTTACGTCCGACCATTTCAACGATCCCACCCCTCCGGAAGCCGAGCACCACGCACCCGTACACTCCATCCCTATGGTTCGTACTCCGACCCATCCTCGACGCAGTTCGACTACAGCGTACCGGACTCATCCCCCTAAGACTCGCACAGCAACCTCCCCCTCCGATGCTTCGAGGTATTTCGTCCATTAAATTAAAACCACTCTCTGTAGCTTCGAATTATATCGAAAACCCTCTTTCGCCTCTTCCACCCTCTCGGCTTCGGTATGTCCCGACGCTTGACGGGTGCCTTTCTGATTTTCCAAAGTGCTTCAGGGCGAAAAAAAAAAAACGTTTTCATGCCAATACAAGAGTAACATTTTTCCAATCGTGCCGCACCGATGGAGAATTAAGGAGCTACAAATTGAAACTCGTGCAGGAAGTTAACCGATTTCGATATTTTGATAAAGTTGTCGATATATTTTTTTCTCTGTATTTATAGAATAATATGATAAATAATATGAAAATTTAACAAATTAAATTTATTTATTATCGGATAAATAAATTTTTTTTTGTTAATTATTAATTTTTTTTATTTATTTAATTATTTTTAATGGACTCAGTGGGTCTTTCTCTCGGTGAATACTTTCCGCGAAAATAAACGACACCGTCCACCATTTTCATTTATAGTCCGTGAAAATTTGTACAGAGAAAGAGAATAATATGACGAAAATTTGAAATCATCGAATACCCAATAATTATCTTTGGTTGCATTAAGTATCGGACGGAACATCGCGTACACGATTTCGAAAGTCGCGGCACGTTTCTTACAGTTTTCGTATATTCGTCCGATACTTACACACTTTCCTTCAAAAACCATTGGACCAAATTTTCGTGACATCTTGAGTACCCTACTGAAGTAAGAAACTTCCCGTTCGGTACATCATTAACGAGGGGATTCAGGGATCTAAACCCAGAATTTCAGATGAATGAGCATTTCAAGGGTTTGAAACATTCAAGTATTTCTCAAGTGGAAGCGAAATGAAAGCACTTAATAATTCGCATCGCTAATTATCTTTAAAACAGTACCAAAAAAAAAGAAAAACCGATTCAATAGTTCGAGGAATGAAAAAATTAAAAATTAAACACGAAAAATCAGTGAATAAAATATCCGCCATATTTCGATTTGTATTTTATTGCCTCTTTATTGATAGAATTTTTAATTTTTTGCACAAAATATTTTTTTTTTTGGCTTCAATTACGAAGGCAAAAAATGAAAAAAACGGATTTTTAGAATGAACTCAAGTAGTATTAACCTTCGCGGGTAACATTGACGCCATACGACGCGTATACCTTATACGCTTCGGAGCAATTCTACCCGTTCAGAGGGTTAATAAAGCCAAAATTAATCAAAAAATTGTACAAAATTCTAATTATATGAAAATAATTAACAGTAAAACTTAATTTTCGCGATTTGTCAGTGTCACCATTCGTAAAAAAAAAATCACAAATTAATTCCATTAACTCGTTTGGATATTCAAAATTAGAAAAAAAATTCGTGTTATATTGCAAAAAGTTCGAAAAAATGTTATCGCACATTTGACGAAAATTTATTATACGATCGATGCGGAAATCTTCTAATATCAGTATTGGACGGACTTTTTTAGGGTTTTTTTTTACTGTGTGCGTAAAATAAATAAATGATGACATATCAATTTCCGTGTACGGAAGATGCCTATAGGGAGTCCGTGCGCGGAGTCAAGTGTCTCGAAAAGTTCGCAGAAGACTTGGAATTGTCAGGGTTAACACGTCTCCTTGAACCCATTTTCTCAAGTACTTTAACATCGAGCGGTTCACCCTTAGTGTCCCTACTAACACATATATCGTATGATGAGTATACCTATAGAAGCATAGGAGACGACGACCGTGTTGACGATCGTAGCAACGCACCCTTCCTATACTCAGGGGTGGCGGCTCATCGTCATCCTCTTCAATCCGGAATTAATAACCATCCATACGACAGGACCCCTGTAGGTATATAGGGAGAGAGTCAAAGGGATGGGGTGGGTTTGGGTGATGAGCTCAACATCGCAAATTCATCAATTTTTACAGCACACTCGTTCCAGCGACGACTGATCAATATTTTTACGAGGTAACGAGAAACGCGTTATCAGTTTTGCATCAAACACATTATATATGTATATCGAAGCTTTTCCGAAGTATTTTTTTTTTTTTTTCATTTTTTATTGAAGTTGCACACCTCGGTTTTTTAACTCTCCCACGCGATTCCTCCAAAGTGCGCACTTAAACTCAACGACCTTTTTCTCCGTCATAATTTTTTTCTTTTTTTTTTTTTTCCTATCAGCTTTTTTGCCGCTCAGCAGGGTTCATCAGGAAAAGCTAATGCGTATATATTATAGAGGCGTAGCGCGTTAAGTGCTCCAGTAAAAGGATATTTCGCGGTGGGCTGTGTAACGTTTGGAAACAATGACTCAACAGGAGGTGGAACACTTGACGTAAAAACCCTTTTTTTTTCAAGTCGCATGAAATGCTTAAAAGGGGAGCCGAAGATTTCTGCTTGACGCGGAGATACGTTGAAAAATGTACACCTCGACTATGAATTAAAAATTTTTTTTTTTTTTTTTTACAGTACGCCGCGTATTTATTAATTATGCCCATAATAATTCTAACAATTCGTTTCGGGGAGATATATTTCTATTTTTTTAATTATTTAATCGCATCTTAAGAAGGGTGCAATTTTACGACGAAATAGACGAACGCATTCGTTATTTCACATCGCAGTATGTTATTATTATTATTAATGGTAAATTCGTATGAAAATCCTGAAAATAATCGTCAAACATTGCAAAGGGATAGTGCGCTTATCAAGAAGGCAATACTTACGCGAACACCAAACGTTTGCTTTTCCTATTTCCTCGAATGCTCCTACTCCTCCTCGTTCATATTTGCGAGAAACAACAATCCCATGTTTATTCTTCCAGTTGTACCGAATTAAACTCCGCACACACAGGACAAACTCTGTCGTTGAACCCACAAAAGGACACTGCGCGCACATGTATATAGAAAGCGATAGCGGCGATGTTCGGAGTCTCGAAAGTTTCGATTTCCCGAAAGTTCACTTGAATTCGTTTGCGAACATCGACGCCACGGTATTGTTAAATAAATCGGAGAAATACGTTGATAATCCGAAAAAACTTAATACAGCGAAAAAAAAAAAAAAACAATTAAACACCACAAAATCGACGAATATCTTCTTTTTTTAGCAGTTCGTTATTCTATGTATCCCTTTTTTAGAAAAATTCTTGAAATTCCTTTCGTATTTTTTTCACCGAAAAATTCCTTGTTGAAAATTCCCTTCGACTTTGAATGGCATTGGAATACATCACGATATCGCCGAGGACACTGCCACGTGCTGATAGCAATTGGACCTCACGAGTTGCGATGATTTGGATTCGATCAAATTTTCACACATTTCTATATTGTCTTCGATAAAGTCGTGGAACGCAACGTCTTGCGGAGATATCAGTTTCCAGACTCGCAGATTAAAATGACTCGAAGAAAGAGTATTTTTTTTCGTCCCTTTATTTTCATGTCCCATTGCAATTCTTCGTCTTTCTATCTGTGTCCAATTTTCTTCTTCTCACCGAGTATTAAAAAAAAATCAGCGGATTTATCACGTGATAGAGAATTTTTTTCCGTCGTATGGCGAGCTTCTCGCGGCGCTCTCGAGTAAAGGGTTGATGCCGCCCCTATCGCTTCTCGCAGTAGCCTCGATTTAACCTTGAAATCCCAACTCATTCCGCAGATCCCGTCAAGCAATCTCGAGTTTTCCCGAAGCCTCTCTTTTGTCCGGCTATATCGCGTCGTTGTCTTCGGAAATCGATAACTCCGTTTCTTCGCAATTTTGTATCACTTCGAAACGACACCAATTTTTTTTTTTTTTCTTTTTCGTTTGTTTCTTTCAACTCTTTTTCATCCCCAAAAAATTGTCGAGGAATACCGGCGTGCAGTGACTTATTCCGAAGCCAATTTTATTCGCGTTATCGAGGAACATATCTTCAATTTTTTTTTTTTTTTTTACGAAAGACGAATATGATTGACGTCGAATTGATTGTTTCCTTTTATATTAATTGCATAATCATTCGAAGCTCGAGGGAACATTTTGACCTGAGTAGTTCAATCTCGTTACTTAGCGATCTGCAATTCTTTTTTTGTACTTCTTTTTTTTTTTTCACGATGCCACGCTTCGTGCAATTACTTAATCCTATCCCCATCGATCATGGACGCCGCGCGAGTGTGTCGTCTGAAAGAGCTACCCGTACCCCTCTCTCGTTGTTTTTCCTTTATTTTAATTTTTTTTCTACGATCTTTCAAGTCTTTTTCAAACTTCTGTAAATCTTTGCCTCGTTTTTTTTTTTTTTTTTTTTTTTTTTTTTCGACGCAGTTGAGAATTTAAGTTTAATATCGGATTTTCACTTGTCTCATCGCAGTTAAACTTTTTCTTGTGTTTCGGGCGTCGTATTAGACTTTTTTTTTCACCTCTTTATTTCAGTCTCCGTCTTCGTCCGGTGCCACGTTGGCGGGGAACCACTTCATCTACCACCACCACCACCACCACCACCGGCAGGATTCTCTACTTGAGATCGCATTAAAGCTCTTTCGCTCGAAAACGCTCGACCATTCGCTGACGGTAAGTTCCCTTACTTCACCACAGTTTTTTTATTTTATTTATTTTTTTTTTATTTTTTTTTATTCACCTCTACTTTCTTTCAGCACTTTTTTCATGTCGTTGCTCCCCCCCGTAGAAAAGAAGCACCGAAATTGCTCGAATTTCTCGAATTTCTACTTCGACACGACTCGATTCTCGAGTCGCCTTCAGTGACCCGAACGAGAATAATATCACTTTTCATCCGTTTTTGAAATTTTTCTCACTCGATCGACGAAATTACGCGACGACAATTGATCCTAACGCGATATCAGTTTGCTATTCACACACTTCGTCACTTGACACATCTCCCCGCATTTTATTTCTTCGAATTTCGAACGAAACCAAAGAACGACAAACTTTCACTGCATATGGAAAAAAAATAGTGAATTTAAAGAAATTGAATTATTACTCGCGTCGATCACTGATCACTATGAAAATATTTTCGTGAACTTCGACACGAAATCGTCAAATATTTTTAATTGTTTGTTTCATCCACTTTTATCCACTGCAAAAATATTATGTTTTTGTAAGAAAAATCGACGAATGTAACGATTTTTTTTTAATAAAAAAATATTCTAATTTTTGGAATACATGTGAAAAAAGAAATTATTAACGAAAATTTCGCCTCGACTCTCGTTTCATCTATCTGTTAAATTTTCTATCTATTTTTTTACTTTTTCACATCAATAATTATCCTTTATTTTTTATGTAATCGAATCATCATACGAATTAATGTTTGCCAAACAAAAAAAATTTCACAAAATGTGAATGCCTTTGCATTGTTTCGTCGGGAATTCATAAAAACGCGCAAATATACACATTCATTTTCACAGACATTAAACTCGAAACTTTTATTTAATTTAATAACATTTTCTTTAAAAACCCGAAACCCTATAGTCATCAAGAAATTATGAAAAAAAATTGCACTGAGTTATTAATTCATCGAAGTCTGTAGTCGCGAACATACGTTTTCAGTAGATAAGTCGCGCTATAGTCAGACGTAATATATAAAGCGACTACGAGATGCTGGAGAGCATCGAGCCGAAGTCCATACCGGTATATATATACCTATGCTATGTACCCGGTGCATGTAAACTGTACTTTCTCTTTTAGGGTCAAAAGCTCGACGAAACATTCACGGCGCGATATTTTTTCGAAAAAAAAAGAACTAATAGAAATAATAATTTTACATTCACACCTCATATCGTTATGCTACACGATCAAAGACTCTGTGCCGTCTAACACTTTAACCTAATATTTTTCATGCCGAGAATTCTGCAACCCTCGCTCTGCATGCATTAATTTATTTCTTATACAAAAATCGACGAACTAAACAGCACTCACACTATCTACTTGTGTTTAATTTTATTTTTTTTCACTGATAATTATACAAATTGCGAACTCTTTTAGATGTTAGAGATCTCGTTATTCTGGGGAGAGGCCATATAGCCAACTGAGAAACAGATGAGAGTCGAGGAGTTTTTCCCTGTTTCACTTCTTTCGTCTTTTTTTCCTTTTTTTTCCGCTCCTCTCGTAATATATTCGAGAGATCAACAAGATCGAGGAACTCGTTAGATTTGTCAATGACGATTAATGTTATTAGACAGACGGTAGAATTGACGGATGAAAATGAAAAGTAAAGGTTGAAGTAATGAAAACGAGGTTATAAAACGTCGAGTCACCGCGCGCGTTTTGCGGAGGCACACCGGGGGATTTCCTCTCGTGTTGCCCGGGGAGCGGCTATGGCGGCAGCCTGGCTCTCACTGCTGGTTCGCTGATGTGGGCTCTATTCGCCCCTAAGGTGGGGTTGCTGCTACTTTCGCAGCATCCATCTACGCGCAGGATCAGCAGCGGAGCCAGCAGTAGCAGGCAGCAGCGTCAGTGGAGCCAGCAGCGGTAGCCAACACGAAAACGTCGGCTAACGGAAGAAAAGAGATGGAAATAGTAGATCGGGAGAAAAGGAATACTTGCGGATTGTACCTATTACTGACCACCCGTAGAATAGGCAAAAAATAAAAACAAAAATAAAATATTGAGCTTACAGTGAAGTTTAAGTTATTCATCGGTAAAACAGGAATCTGTAAAACCGTTTATTTTTATTCGGCAAATATCGGATATATTTCTATCGAAAAGTATTTTCATAAATGCGGCTTGAAATTTCAAGTAACGCCGATGATTATAGGGAACTGTTTTATTAATGAAGAAATTGCAGATTGCCTTAAGTTGTGAAAGCTGAATCGTCGTTTTTCAAGGTCACCGAAAAACTTTACCGTGAAAATTAAACTATCGTTCGCTACCAAGCTGATGAAAGCCGCGGAAACTAATTTCGTTTTAACGCGAAAGCTTCGGCGCGCTTGAAAAACGTCGATTACAGTTTTTGTTGCCGACCGAGTCGGTTTAACATATTCTTGACGATAGACGAAAAAATCGGTATCGCAATTTTTTTCCGATAGGGTAGTCTACAGCTTCAGCTTAATGTATATCGGTCAGAATTAGGGACACCAACAGCTACATGGAATTTTTCATCATAACTACTCCTGATATTGGATTTCACCAATTTTTTTTCGGACTCTGAGTGAAATGCGAGAAGAGTGCGAAGGAGATAGAGCGATAGCTGGGAGAATGGTCATCTCTGTTTTTGTGTCTTGCTGCGTTCGTCTATCTCTCCCGCTGTTTCGCTGCTCCACTCTTGCGCTTGCTGGTTATTCAACCCCTGCTAGGGGTAGTGCGACACCACGCGTCAATCTACCCCTACATTCCTTCTTTCCTTCTCCCACTTCAGACCCTCCCATTGCTGCGTTCCGATCATTCGGTTTTATTCTCTCCTGCATTCAATATTGCATCGGTCGGTTGTGAAAGCAAAAGGTCTGTACTTCACTGATCAGAGTTTTGAAGAGATTACGGTAATCCTATTATTGATCGAACGATCAGGGGGTTGTAAACACTTTGCTTTTGAATGTGTTTCATTCGCCGAATTTGTCATTTGCCATTATCTCGTTCGTAATAATATTAGTCCTCATTGCTGATGATTCGCTGACAAAATCCAATCGGATGATCCAGATTTGGCTTTACAATTGTAAAATTTGATGGCTGTTGATGCGATTTCAGGAAATGGATAGGTTTGGGCAAAAACGGATTCAATTTTCACTGTGAAAATCAAAAGCTTGGAACAACTTAGAACTTGTTACGAACGATTACGTCCAAGTGGACGCTCTGCCAGACGACATGGTACAGCATAAGAACGTCCCAATTCGATAAAGAGCGCTTCTGAATTCTTGAAGAGGGTCGCTTCGTCTATAGGTTTCTCTAGGTAGGTCACTAACACCGCGATTCAAGCTGTTCCCTTGGTGGGTGGCGCGTGGTGATTCGTGCTAAAGCGTTGCACACGAAGGCCCGTGATGGATAGCAACTAGCGACGACATAGCAGCACCAGCCTGATGTCGCGACGTCGACGTTCTGTTTCGCCACCGTACCTCTATACGGAGGCAGACAACGGTGCTTTCTGCTCTCGCTCTCTACACCCTTCATCTCCCTGTTATACGGCTTGCTTGGGTCTGATGGGACGCCAAACCACAAAACGGTCGATGGTCGACCACAAGCACGATGACGCGTTACGACACCGTAGGCAACGCCGTGATCGACAGACTCGATAGACCTGCCTTGTCCCTTGACATGTGTTATGGCTCCACTTTTCCTCGCGTCTTTCTCTAACTTGTTTGCTTCTAATCTTATTCAAAATTCATCAAAATGGACGCGGATATGGTGAATGAATTAAAGATATTCAAAATCCATATTTTTCAAGGAGTTCCTTATAGAAAAGCGTTTTATGACGATGGGATTTAATGGCACAGTAAAGTGAATGGACCATTTGTAACCTTTCTTGTCATTGATACTTGAAGACGGACTTTTCGCCCAAAGTCAATTTTAAACGACCTTCAATGTTATTTTACGTGTCAAAAGTTTCAGACTGATAGCTCAAAGTTTGCTTAAGTAAAGACCGACGGACGGATGAACGCACTCACCCTTCCCGCGGTAACCACTTGGAGAAAAAATATACGCGAGAAAAACTTTTGGATGCTTTCGGAATACATTATCAACGAATTTGGGATACGCGTATCAATCCGCGGCAAATAAATTAACTTTTAATTGTGGAATTTCTGCTGGGAAAATGTTAAATCGTGTAAAAAAAAGTTCCGAAGTGTTGAGACCGTTTTTTTGTTGGTTATACTAGTGGAATTTAAATTTATGTTTAAATCATAATCAGTAAAGCAGTTGCTTTTTAAGTCTAACGTCGATAATAGGTTTTCTGACGATCTGGAATAACAGAACTGCAGTCATTTATTTATATTTCCAAGTGGATTTTATCGTTTAGTTCGCTATGTTGATCAACTTGCAAGCGCTGTAATGTCATAGGGTTTAGTAACATCAAATGGTTAAGCCTTTGAGTCACTATGAGAAGCAGAACACAACAATTGCCTTAACTGTCGATGATTGAGTTGGAAGAGCTGAATTCTTGGTATCCGTTACCGTGCAAAAATCGAAGTCCTGCTACCGTGAAACAGAGATGCGGAAGATCTGGCGTAGGAATAGGAGGAAAGATGGGGTAAACATTGGCCATTGCACGTAACTCGATATGGAACTCGTCTCAGCAGAAGACTACAGACTACAGGAAGAACATAAACAGGGTTTACGTTTTCCACCATCAATGTTGCTCTTCTACCGATAGGTACTCGAAACTCTTCACTCCATCCGAGATGCTCTTCTATCTTAAGCTTGAGAGAGTCAACATCAGCATTGCTGCATACCGCAACCGAACGGGTGGAGATCAACAGCCAATTGTGTCTATTGAATCTTAGATTCAGTAAATTGTAGACAACTGCCATGATGAGATAAGGTCTTGAAGACAAAATAGGGTTACTATGCAAAAACGGAGAACCCCTTGGAATTGCTTTTGATGCGTTTCCAACAGACGGACATTTTACGACTACATACGCAAAATCAAAATGGCGGACATAGATGTTATGGAAGTGACAATGGCGCACGAGTCGTCTGGGTGTTCCATAATTACGAGAAAACTGTCGTGAAATAATTGCATTGGTATATGAAAGTGTGAATTTGTCAACGCGTTGAAAGCGTGCAAGTAGCAGTGTCGGTAATTCTATCATATATCAGGAGGTTATACGATGGAAAAGTGTTACACAGAGAAGATATATTGAGTAACAGAGTATGAGGACAGCGAAGTGTGCCGTAGCGAAAGCGATTTCTCGCAAACCGTGTGACCGCGCAAAATATCTCGTGAAATATATCGTCCCGCTGTTTGACGACTACTGGCCGATCTCATAAAATATTCATGAGAGAAGTTTTCTACCCGCCTCTAGTGGCCCATGGTGATGCTTCTGTCGATGGTGTGGCCCTACCGGCGAAGTGGGCATTACCAATGGAGAAAAGCTCGATGTTGCTACAGCATGAAAGTGTCGTTAGGCAGACGAGCGTGTGGATAGTGTGCGTCAAAGAAACATCGTCGCGATGTCGTCATCCTCGGTTGGTCAATGCCACAAGGTTAATCCATCACCTTTTTGATATCTTCAAAACATTGCCATTTTAGAAAAATCCGCATTAGAAAAACATTTAACACTGAAAAACATTTCGCGGCAGACGATTAATTGGTTGCGTCACCAACGCAGATAGTTATCTTAACTCGTTATTTGGTTTCATAGTTAACCGATTCAATGCCATTCAGACCTAATGTAACCGGTCTTCCTTCCTTCTTTTTGGTTTTTAATGATGTTCTGAACCATGTTGCCCTAATTATTGATCAACCCACAAAAAGGTCTTCAAAAGTCCAAATACGGCATGATAATTTGTTGATCCATGCTTTTTGATGCTTTTTGGCGAATTCATGCATATTAGCAATGAAAACCTGTGATCTGCAATTGGGAAACCCAATTTCTAATCCGGAAACAACAAAACGAGTTGTTGCACTTTCGTTTAAAAGAAAACCGCTTGATATCGATCGTGAGCTTAAATGTTGCGTCACTAATTTCGGTTACACTGGGTTTCCTTACATATGGGGTCAACGTGGATCCGGTTGACTATCTGACGAAAATTGGAATGACGGGGATTCCCAGCGGTAATTGCTTGTTAAATTCAGTTTGATGGGTCAAGGTATTTTCTTTGCTATCAGCAGTTCCATTAAAAGCACACATGCGTATACATGCATGCAGTTTTTCTTGTTGCGGTTGTGTGGTATTCGGAACGTTTTCATCCGTGGATGAGAACAAAGAACAATCAACGTGCTATAACGAATGTTATGAAATGAAAACGCGCTTGCCATGATAAAAAAAGGCACCAATTGGACAAAATGAAGAATTCAATAGAACTCTCATTTTGGTCTTTAATGGTGGTCTCGAAAGGTTTATCGAAGCTTTTGTTTATCGATAATGGAGGTTATGTTATTGTTATTGGCGTTCGTTGTGTTGAATGGTTTCCTGCATACCCGTTGTTTGTGCCGAACAACCCGGTAACTATTTTTCGGATAAACACAGGTATCCTAGATAAACCCGAACGAAAGTCTAACTCGATTCGGGGAAACCTTCCAAAGCAGGCAACCGTTCATCGTCCGAGGGGGAGAGGGTGGAGCAAGCATCCCCTCGGCAGTTTAGGCATCATAGAGATAGGAGTTGGTTTAACGGCGGGTAGGTAGTTTAAGAGCTTAAAAAAAACTACATGCTAGCAGATCCAATTACTCGTCATTTAAATTGAAATCGAACGGGCAGACTATTTAGAATTTACGATGACGGGTAAGAGCGAGTAAGCCACTGGATAGGATAGCTTAGTTCCATTACTTGGTTAGGAGAAAACAGGTCAATATTCCGGGTCAGCATTGTAGAACGACATCTAGGAATTATTTCGGGATCGGTGCCGTTTTAGCTTCCTGACAATATGGCACCGCTGATGTTGGACAACGCGTTGTGAGGATTTTAAATGTTACAACTGATAGTAACAGGCATCAGAATGATCATAAAAATTGAATGCATTAAAACCAACTGTTACATAATAATGTTATCATCGATAACGGCATTTCGCCTCACTTCTGTTAGGTCAACGATCGGAAATTCAAAAGCGGAAAATGGCAATCATAGCGCCGGATGTGTTCCAAGTAAAGCAGAAGTAGCCATTTTGGCGAACTATGGTCAACTTTTCATTGCTATTTTCGATATGATGTTGGTATTCGTGAAGTATCAACGTGGGAATACGAGAAAATGACGATTGGAACGCTAATGTTGTGAATATGACCACAATGAACACAAACACCAAAAACTGGTCCATTTATTGTATATGGCAGCCTCTCTCTTCGAATAGGATGCAATTAGAACATTCTGGTCAATGGAAAATCGAGAGTGCAATATAGCACCGCAGCTCTGCTAAAAAGGACCTACTAATAGGAATTTCGATATTCACATTCCCATCAACACATCATTAGCTAAAAACCTCTGGCAGCCAGGTGATCCGGCATCGAAATTTGAATCCGATTCCATTTACATATTGAAAATTCTCCTACAACGCCGCCATATAATGAGTTTTCGACGAACCCGAAGAACCAATTAACATTATTGACTTTCACTCCCGAAAATGAAAACAGTTGGCGGGTCCGAAATACCTTATAATGGAGTGAATTTTTTTGAAAAAAAAAAAATTGCAATTAGGTGTTATCAAAAATTGATAAGGAGATCAGACAACCGGCTATAGAGCTAAAAAAATCATTAACTGCATTACGTCAGCTAAATTCTGATGATATGCGCCAAAATGCAGTTTTTTTTCTTCAGTCGATGTAAAATTTGTTAAAAATCCTATCATGTCAGAAAATGTTTGAAGGATTTTCCTGCTGGTTGAAAAAAAGTGTTCTCAACCGGTTTCCTTAGAAATCGTCTTTAAGGCGGTTTTCACTTCTGCACCTCATTGAGATCATTGCCATCGACCCTACGCACTCCAATTTGCTAACCCAATTTTCTGCTTTTCATAACCACATTTTACTGGTTGCGGTTATAGCGTACTTCAATTGTAATCGTTAATCATGCTGTGTCACTTATCAAATGATGTGGTAGAAACAAAGAAATAACTATCTTTCGTTACCTTTCGTTGCGCTTTGGTAGCGTCGTTGTAACAACGTTGCTAAAGCCCCGAGTTGTGACTATAGTCAAATTATCTTACGAGTCGAGCGAAAAGCCGAGATGACAATTTAAAAAATTCCATTTCATCTGGGAATGGGACCGTTTCGCTTCGGTGTCCATTATGCCCCCATCTTCCTTTCTATATGCATAATGTATATATATCCAGATAGCCGCAGAGCCTAACGGAAATGCGACGGTTTAGCACTCAGAATTGCAAAAACGGAATATTCGACGAACTCACTCTCTCTCTCTCTCTCTCGCTCTCTCTTTACTTCCTTTACCATCCACTACTACCTCTGCGGTTTCCCGCGTACACCCGCTCTATTTCGCTTCCCCGAGGGCTACCCACCGATATCCGCCGCACCCATCAGCGAAACAAAATAAAAAGTGCAAAAATAGTCATCCCAACAACAAAAAGGTACAAAAAAAGAGGAGCAAAAAAAATTACAACCGATATATGATATGGCAGAAAAGCTGTGCGCAGTTTTTGCGGTCGTTTACTCCCTCTCGGGACCACTGGAATAAAATGGAGAAATAGTAAAAAAATATAAATGAAGGGAGGAAAAAAAGAGGGTAAATTTAAGGTTTATATCGAGGAGTAATAATTAACAAAAGTGTGGTGATGGCGGTCGTGGTAACGGACCCGTGGAGGCTTTAACGATATTCCTTTCCGCTTTATCGCATAGTTTCATTTTACTCGACTAGCTGCCGGAAAACCGCAGGAAAATTGATTAACCGAACCAACCTGCTGTGCATACCGATAAACCCAATGAGAAAGAGAGAGAGGGAGAGACTGAGGAAGAGAGAGCGGATCAGACAAGATGATTCGCCGGCTTACAGTTAGTTGTTTACATAGCACGCTAATACAGTATCTAAAATTCCTGATACAAAATACATAACTGTGTATAAACTTTGAGCGCCTTTTGTGTCTTGAAGCCGCGATATTATTAATATTTGAAGACGCAGTTTGAAATTTTCCACGATAATCGGGATGAACAGTTTCTTAGCCTCCACTGCAAGGGACGAGTTGATAAGGATCCGGGCGATTATTCGTGAGATAAGGAAAAACAGCTGTTCGTTAGAAAAGCGCCTTCTAATGGCGTGTCGCCGAAACAAAAAAGCGGTAGCTAAAGATTTGCCCATCCAGTTCGAGTCCAAACTTTTTTCTTCGGGACCATTCATCAACTTGTTCCATAATTAACGAGCCGCCTAGCTACGGTCAGCCATCGAGATATTAACGCAGAGCTGGTAATAGCCAGCCGCCAGCTTGTGTCTCCAATTCGCGACGACAGCAGGTCGATCGATTAATCATACACAATCGCAATTACTGCAAGGCGCACTAGTAGATCTAGGAGCAGCACTACCAACAACAGCGACATGATTGGCTAACCTTTTTTCATCAAAGTCTAATGGAAGGTCAACGTACCCTGACATTTTATTTCTAGTCCGAGGAAACAAATGTCTTAAAATAAACTGACCGCACGACATATCTAACGTGGATCATTGAACTGATTGATTTAATTGAGTGTCAAAATTTCAAAATTCAAAAATTTCAAAGCTTCAACAGTTTTTAATTAAAAAATTTCAAAACGTTTAAATATCAATATTTGAAAATTTCAGAATTGCCATATTTCAGAATATCAAAATTTCAAAATTTCAAAATTTCAAAATTTCAAAATTTCAAAATTTCAAAATTTCAAAATTTCAAAATTAAAAAAAAAAAATTTCAAAACGTCAAAATTCCAATATTTGACATTTTCAAAATTTCAAAATTAAAAAAAAAAATTTCAAAACGTCAAAATTCCAAAATTTCAAAATTTCAAAATTTCAAAATTTCAAAATTTCAAAATTTTAAAATTTCAAAATTTCAAAATTTCAAAATTTCAAAATTTCAAAATTCTCTCTAAACTAAAGAAATTTCAATCACAGAATTCAATCAAAACTGTTATCGAATTTCAAAGTTTCCAACAGTTTTGTGCCGATTTCGATTTGTATGCGACTGAAGTATTGTTGACGGACATTCCCCCAACCGTTGAGTCTGGTTGTAAATCATGTCGGAACAGACGACAAAGAATCATTGTCAACTGGAACTGATCGAATCATCAAATTCTTGTTCCGGTAGTTCACACGGAACGGAACAAAATCACTGATGGATTGTTTGATATTCTGTACTGAAAGGCCACGTGGTGTGTATTATGTTGTTGAGCCACACATGGCACGCATCAGAGAAGGTTGAATAAAAGGGAGAGAAAGGAGGTCGCGAATAATTGGTAGGATCTAACGCACAAGGGCGAAGAACGAACAAACGAATAAATACAAACAGATAAGGGGGAGGAAAGGAAGGACGTAAGATCGAGCAAACGCAAGACACAACGAGCGTATAAAGGAAGGGGAGACGAGAGCGAATGAGGGAAATAACCACCCCCGTTCCACTTCTGACGTCGAAGTGGGGTATGGTATTAGGTAGGATGCTAGTCGAGTCGAGACTTCCCTTTGGGGGTTGAGCCATACTCTTGAGCAACACGTCTATCCATTATGGGGTGAGTTACGACCCCCGGTAGAGTGGTACAGTCGAAATGAAAAGTTCATCATATAAATATCAGGAGGACGCACACAGTTCATGCGTATGCGCCCTCATAAACCGATTAAATAATGGAACATTAAGCGATTGCATGAGCAAATGAGATTACCATGTAATTTGTATCTGTCATGAATATTCAGTTCTTGAATATTCTCGTAAAGCATCCAATCCCGACAATGCGCCATCCTGGGAAATTGTTACCGTCAATTTTACCCCAATTTTATACTTACGAAATCGGAAGTTCTTGACGCAATTCACATTGCTACGTTGCAAATATGAAGACTATTCAATCAACAGATTCCGAGTGAAAGTTTAGACATTTCTTTGATATTTACTTCCGGATAAAGTATGCGATCAAAAAATCTTCAATAATTTGTCAATATTTACGATAATCAATATTACTATTTTGAAAAATATGATAAGTATGCGATCAAAAAATCTTAAATAATTTGTCAATATTCACGATAATCAATATTACTATCTTGAAAAATATGATAAGCATGTGATCAAAAAATCTTCAATAATTTGTCAATATTTACGATAATCAATATTACTATTTTAAAAAATATTAACACTTTCCGACGTTCCGCAATAATCAAATGGCTTCTTTTAGTTGAAATTATTTTTAGACTTCATTGTATCAATTGCTAGCAGACAAACAACTTTGTAAAACATATATAAGATTATTCCACCCTTCAAATTACAAGCCGAAATTTACCATTGGGTATTTGCCGCCATTTGCTTTACATTAGCGCGTTCGCCATTAGAAGAAACTTTACAACCGCCCGAAAGCCTGCGCTGCGATACCAGCTTACTTTTCGCAATTTGATACCACATTAGAGGAATTTTGCCTGAAAGCAAATAAATATCTTTTCGTTTCTCCTCCATCCCTTATACCTACCGGGTGCACATAGTCAGAATAATCTCCGGTAATGCCGCGGAGGAAGCTTATAGCAACGGTAAAGGCTATTCTACCGCGCTGAACCCACGTTACAGGAGAAATCCCCTCAGGCCGCAGTTTTGGGTTTAAAATACAGTCATTGGCACCTCCCAGTTAATGGCATACGAAACATATTGGGCATTTAAATAGCTGATATGCCAATAACTAGTTATCAACTGTAATTTATAATGCCGATAGCTGTACCCTTATCACGTCTTCTCGTTTATTAGAGCATTCATGTCGAGTTCATGGGATTTCGCCCGCAGGAAGCCCCAATATGCAACAACCGCGAAATTCGGCGTTTATTCACTGTATCTCGGGTTTTCCTATCGTTTCCTTCGTTTCTATACAAACCGTTGCATCTCGCATTGTTCCATACAGCATCTCCGACCCATTGTTTCGCCGGGGCAACAGCTCGCAGATCGTGTTGCATGTGGATCTTTTTTTTTTTTTTTTTTTTGAAGCGTAAGCGGAAGGTAATGTAAACGCAAACATTGATAAAGACTCAGAATCCTATCTGCGCGGTGAAAGATGATGAAAGGAGCAAAAACATGCCGGTTATACGTAAAGGGGAGTAAATTAGTTAGAAACTCGATGCAGCGTTGCGCGGAGTTCTGGATAACGAAACGAATTGTCTGCGAATGAATAATTGAACAAAAAGCGTTTGTTGAAGATTATGATTCACTGTTAATCATACATTGTTGCTATTCGTTACGAATTCTGTTCTGATATTGATACTCGTCGAAATTCCCGGATTGTCTGCTGCTTTATTGGCAATGAAACCGTTGAAACGTCAGCCTATTATATCGTCTATTCAAGATTCCCGCGTTCGCGGTACAGTTGTTCGTAGCTATCGATTTCCGTATTCACGAGAATAATTTCACGGCAGATAATTAGATAGAAACGAGATAATAGTCCGAAGCTTCAACGCATCAATGTCAAGATTACTGCAACGTTATACATCGATATGGGTGTATATACAATGCGAAATCCAATATGCGTTCGAATAGAAACCGACAGGATGTTTACCTTCAATGTGGTTTACCAGTCGTAAATAATTATCGTGCCGTAGTATCGGATATCGTTTTCATTAATTATAAGAGAAAATTCATTCGTTTTATACCGCGTGTCGAGGAAATGGCGTAAAAAGGAATTCATATTTAGATGAAAAATAATCATTTTTATCGAACAGTCGAAAAAAAAAAATTCCGAAAAAATTTATTTTTCAAATTAATTTTTTTTTGGCGTAGCGATTTATTATAATGAGAATACATTTTAAAATCGACATTCGAAAATCGATTTGTATGTTTCGATGATCGATATCGGATGCGTCGCAGTCTTAGAGTTATGAGATAAAATGGGAAAGTGCAACGCTAAGTGATAAGTGGGTATAGTAGGGCACTGCGATTGATAGAACGCTGACGTTAATAGGTGTCGATGACCCCGTTGATGAAAAATCGATAAATTGATTTCGAAGACGTAAAAGACGTTTCTGGCCGACGGCTTTCGTTCCCATCTACTCTGACGAACTGTGTTTGTAGACTTTTCTTTATCCTCTTTGATTCTTAGCTTCTTTCGTAGGCATATGGACGTTACTCTCCTTGAGAAATACCTTTACCCGTAACCATTATAATGATTGACACCCCCGTCGATAACGCCGCGACGCGAAAAGTCTTCACACTTTTTTTATTTCCGATTTATTTTTACGCTTTCATCACCACGACATGCGAACGATGTTTCGCAATAATTGCGATGTAATTTTCAACCAATTTTTTTAATGGCAACACGAAGTTTACGCTAAATTCTCCGTCATCCATTGGAAATAAACGTTTTCGTAAAATGCTCAGTATCATTTTTTTCCATTAGGCAAAGTTGCAAGAAATTAACTTTTTTTTTACAACAATAAGGTAATTTTTTTCGAAGGTCCTGCCAATTATTTCGATAGTAATACGTCGCTATCGATCTGAAAATCCCTGTCGGGAATTTCCAGTCGGCATCAATGCAAACGTCAACCAACGGCGCTCGCGCGCAGGAAATGCTGCACGGGATTTCTCCCACTTGCCTCGTCACCCTATCGCTATCATCGCAGCAGTTTTCTCCTCTTTCGTTCGTCACCGTTGGCGTCTCGAGTTTCTTAAGAGATTCCTCTATTTTTTTCTTTTTCTTCGTGAACGATTCCCTCTCGTCGTTCTTTGTTCCGCTAATAACTCGATCGCAGCATCCGACAGAAACGGTCCAGAATGGGAAGTCCGTCTTTCATTACAAGGAGCCAATGTCGTCACAGTGCTACGAGGATGTCACAACTTTCCAGAATGTTCGGTAATTGGAAGTTCCATGGAACATCCTCCTCGGCGTCTTGTCTTCGAGATGCTCATCTTTCGACCCGCTGTTTCTCTCTATCCATCGCTCTGTCTCTCCGCGCGATCTCTCTTTATACTCGCGGTGTTGAGTTCCACGCTTCTCTATACCTGAAACCAATAAACTGTTCCGACGAAACCGATCGATTTCTAAAGACTGCATCTCCATAACGATTCATCTTCGACGATAGTTTTCGTGCGGAATTTCAATTGAAACATTAGCTATTAGAACTCTGCGATGCATACCTCAATTTCCGTAATTTTGCACCAAATTCGACGGGTAAAATAGCTGTGATTATGACAATACGTTTGCGTGGCGCAGTACTCTGCGTGCCGCAATATCGCTGGAACCCCATATCGCCGCTTATTAATTTGTCAACCACCCGATAAAATATTAAATAACTTCGAAACTCATTTTGAATTGTTGCCGATATCATATATCGCGCAACTAAATTTTCCCCGTGAAGAATCCGAGGAATGCACCGATTGTTTTACAACAGTTGCCACACTTTTATGTCAAATAACTGTTTAACAATTATGATTTTTAAAATCGACATTTAAAACCGCGTAAATTGCCAATTTACGAAACATTCTTGAAATAAAAAAAATTAAAATTATTAAATTTTTTTGTGATATCGTAATAAAAAAAATGATAACATAAGTAAATTTAATTAATCGATGTATTTATTGATTTTATTAATAACAATTTTAAAAATGCAAATTTCGACCAATAAATATTCGAAGGTAATTTCTAGTGGAAATATCCGCAACCGGTTAAGTACCCGAAATTTTATTTTTTCTTTGCAAAAATCGCTGATTTAACGTATTTCCACAAACGTTGATCTAAATTACACTGAGAAGTAAAGTAAACACTTGTACCGGAAGTGAACCATACGCATCTTGGGGGATTTTATTCTTCGAATGAAAGTGCCTGTCGGGCCGCATCCCCGGAGAGGTACTTTTATGATTCCTTCGTAACCTAACGAACGCTTTTTCTCCGTACTTCGTTCCGCCTTTGGGATTTCATTTATTGGATTTCAAATTAATCTCGTCTCTTCTTTTACTAAACGCGAAAATTTCATTCGATGTTTCTTTTTTATTATTCTTTTATTTTTTTTTTTTTTATTTTTTTGCATAAATTTGTCGGATGAGCAAAAACGTCTCTCGAAAGGTTGGCGGTGGAGAGGGAAGGAATGAATGTCCGCAAAAACTCGCGGTCCCTTATCTCAGTCGCCCTCTTTTCCACTACTACTCTGAATCGAGATTGCCTCGATAAAGCGACAATTAATCCTCGAACTTTTTACTCGCGGCAAAAGCTAAGGCGAGAGAGATCTTTGCGAGAGTGAGAAGTGGCCTCTCGTTTCTGCAAAGTCCGCGGCTTTTGGACGCCCGCGGAGATTACTCGGTGAAACTCGGTGACGACTTTTTTTCTTCAAACTTTCTATAGGACGATTGAAATGACATCGGATAATCTCGTTTGGCAATAAAACCAAAATACTTTAATCCTCGAAGGTTGAAGCCTCGTGCTAAAGTACAGAGACTCGCGAGTGATGGAGGATTTCGTCTATTAAAAAAGGGCGTTTAACGATCAGCGGAAGATGAGAAGCGAAACAGGGGCCCCACAGGGACGGAAAGCTAACTGCACGACAATTTATATATAGTGAAAATGGTTGACGCTTAAACGCGCTTTTCACGATGAGATAAAAAAAAATACTGAAAAAATCTCAGTGGTTCACTGTATTAATTTGCTATCATTTAAATTGATATTAAATACTTCGCGACAATCGATTGTACACTGAAAAAAAATCATAAATTAGAAGAAAAAATATTCAATTAAAAAAACGATTCCCCAAAACAAAATAAAGTGTATCGAAAATATATATACGATATATGCAATACATTTTTGTTGAAAATTGAGCAATTTTTTCGAAAAAACTTAAATTTTTTTTTTACTCATTTTTTTTTACTCATTTTTCCAGTCAAAGCGCATTTGCGTCTGTTCGTCATGTTTTTTTCGTATTTTCGCTATTATACGCTGAAAATAACAGGGAGGGAATTCAGTATGACATAATTCGCGTATAAAAATAAAAGGAATTGCAAAAATAAAAAAATACTTTCGATGTTTTCAGTGACAATATTGCGACATCGTAATCCCGGGAGCTCCTTGTAAATAAGTAGATTATCTATAAGCGTACGGTGTACATGTAACGTCCGTAAAAAAAAAAAAAAAATGTCGTCGGCAAAGCCGAGAGTGTATTTACAAGAACGAAGGTATGAGAAGAATACACACGTGTGTATATGTACGGTATACATATGTCAGCAAGTGGAGAAAGAAGCGATGACCTGGGAACCTTCATAAATAGAGTATTAGGTCGGGCGGTGTGACGCAGTCATGCGTGCGGTCTGTCGGTCCATGTCTACGGTCCGAACTTAATTCGGTAAAAGAAAAAAAAAAAAAAAAAAACTGTTTGAGAATTTCGTCCCAATTTTATTATCAAGAGGACGAGTAAATACGAGTCCCCGGAAAGCAAAAAATTGTATACCGCAGAGAGAAAGATCAACAGGAATGTCCTCCGTCTGTCAATCGAACTAACCGGGTCATCGCTCGAGAGGGAATCGGGAATTTCATTTTCTTTTCCCTCTGTGCCGTCAACGTATCCGTGCAGTGAAATGAAAAATAGACGTACAAAAAAAAATCGAGTTTGTTGAAAAGGGAAGCTATCGATTGATTGTAAAGCCGGGAAAAGCATGGATACGCGCACATGGAAAGATCCGTGTGTAAAGACAGGGACAATGCACAGGTGGTACGTCTTTGACACAACGAAACCCTGAGAGTGACTGACAAGGTCCTGTTTCTCCTTTCACGCAAATACTTCTGTACTACAGCTACGTGTACTATACGTACTCGAGATCACAATAGCGCGCTTTTGCCTGCCCTCGAACATCAAGGGTGTCGACGGACACACCGATAAAATTGTCAGACTTTTTGATCGATCCCAGGCGTGAGTATGGAATCGGCTGAGATGGCCATAAATATGGCGACGAATGACTTTAATGGATCGCATTGAATAAAAAAAATGTATGGAAAGTTACTTGTAATGCCGTGAATTTCGCAAAGATAAACGGACAGACGGACAGACGGACAGACGGACAGACGGACAGACGGACAGACGGACAGACGGACAGACGGACAGACGGACAGACGGACAGACGGACAGACGGACAGACGGACAGACGGACAGACGGACAGACGGACAGACGGACAGACGGACAGACGGACAGACGGACAGACGGACAGACGGACAGACGGACAGACGGACAGACGGACAGACGGACAGACGGACAGACGGACAGACGGACAGACGGACAGACGGGCAGACGGACAGACGGACAGACGGACAGACGGACAGACGGACAGACGGACCGACGGACCGACGGACCGACGGACCGACGGACCGACGGACCGACGGACCGACGGACCGACGGACAGACGGACCGACGGACCGACGGACCGACGGACAGACGGACAGACGGACAGACGGACAGACGGACAGACGGACAGACGGACAGACGGACAGACGGACCGACGGATTAACGGACAGACGAACATTAAAAAAAAATATCCGAGTTTCGAATTAAAAAAAAGAACCGAAAGATTTATGATAAATTGGTGCGGAGAAATAGTGTTTGACGATGATATACGAGTGATAAAACGCTACTCTGCATAGCGGAGCGATACGGAAGACGAGTTTGGAAAATCGGGTCGTGATAGTTATAATATAAACGACATGTGCTTCAGCGACGTCGAGAACGTTATATATACTACGAGCATTGAAGCATCGGTTTCCTCGAGCTTTATGATGGCTCTTCTCGTCTTGACGATGCAACCCCTCACTCGAGTGGTTCAACGTTATCGCCTCGAATCTTATATAATGCACACTTCCGCAATGCGTGCCATCGTCTCAGGCACTATGTAAATTTCAAAGGCGCAAGTTGATCATTTACTACTCGCGCTCCAATTATATTTAATCCGACGACACCGGAGTTCGAAGTCGTCATTTTTTTTTCATGATTTTTTTTTTTTTTTTTGGAAAAATGTTTAAAAATGGTGCGAAAATTGAAGTAAAAGTAAAAATTGGCACACGAGACAATTTTTAATCGCCGAGTTTCCGGGCATATTAATTATGCGCGATGTTCAGTTCGAATTTCTATTCGATGCAATTCTATACACACATCGAGTTTTTTCCATTTGCGACTGAATTTTTGAAAATACGAATGGGGACGCAACGACAACGAGGACCGGTGAGACTCCGAACAAGTCGACCGATCGTTTTATTTTTGCACGTTTGTAAAAGCCGAGCCGGATTTGCCGTGTGTATGAAAGCGAAATAGAGTTTACGGAAGAGAAGACAGGATGAAGAAATGAAAAAAAAGAGGAGAGAGGAGAAGATGGAGAGTTGACTCGAGCCACCCTCGTTTTCCCGGGAGGCAATTGGATCGTGGAAAAGCTGTCACGGAAATGTCGATCGGATTAACCCTCGACTCCTATTCCACCCTCTATACGGCTACCTTTTTTTTATTTAGCCCTTTGTTTCTGTAGACTGTGGTATCTCCTCGCTATGTCTCATTTCTAAGCTACGCGCACAATGATTTAAAAAAATATTCTATTATCACGAAATAATCAACGTTTCGCATGTTTAAGTGCGTTTAACCCATTTTAATCCTCAGCGGGTTAAACCAGTACCAAAAAACCAATACTATTTTTTTTATATTTCAATGACGAATTACCAAATTTCGACATCATTTTCACGGAATTAAAACCCTTCAAAATTCAAATGTATGTTTGCTTTTTTCTTTTTTTTAAACAACTTTTTGCATTACAACGAAAAAAAATTGAATTGTAACGTAATTTTTTTTTTTTTCGGAATCTATAGGTTAGCGATTTTTTTTTAATATATAATCATAACAATGATACATTGACCTTTTTTTTTTTTTTACAAATTCGATATCCCCACAAAATCTACGTAATTATCATTGTTTTTATCGGATGAAAGACAAGTCAATTTTTTTTTGTTGTGGATGTACCCTTACCGACGAAATTTTTCAGCTTATGCGTCCTATGCCCTCACATCTATATCCACCTTTTTCTCCCCAATCCTATGCCATTTCCCTTTTATCTATGACACTCATTCTTACCGCATAGGAGTTGATTCCAACCGTAAGACGTTTATTGCATCATACGAACGAGTGATAGCGTCAAAGGGACGCTGCACAAGACTGTCTAAGCTTCGGCTACTTCTACTACTGCGGCGCCAAGACTCCTCCATTCTTCCCTCGACGTCATCAGCGTCGTATTGCCCCTCGAGCGCGCAACTTCTCGCCACGCCAGCATCGTTTCCGTTGCCATTCGTCGTTAACGGTCTATTCTATTTCCGCAACATGTCGTTCGAAACGATTGCGAGGGCGAAGAGAAGGGCGAGAGAGCGAGCAGATCCCATCGAGTCAGAGTGATTAAAGTCCCGAAGCTAAATTCTACGATGTGCCTCTCCGAGTTGCGCCGTTCGTAATTCCGGAAAAGCGTCAACGCTGTCTCTCGGATCGAATCGAAACGACTACATTTCATTAACGAACTAAGAAAGTGCCATCCAAAGAAAAAGAAGAATAAGAAAACAGACGGAGCAATAAACAATGGAGCAAATTTGTATTTTTCATCCAAGAAACTTAATAAAATGACTTATAGATCGTTTAAGTCGCCGTATCGTCTTTCGCGAAATGTTATCCCAGAAACTCCGATGTATCGTGAAACAAGACGAATTCCCAAATTTTTTTTTCCGAGGTAAGTAATTATCAAAATAATTATAAAATTATTATAAATAATAATAATAATTGCGGGATTTTTTCCGATGATTAAAAATAGATTTACGCGTTAAAAAAAAAATAAAAAAAAATTTCATACGATTTATTAATGAGATTTTCGCCTTATCTTGTCGCGTGTCGAATAAATAAAAAAATTAATTTTTTTTCGCAAACATTTGACATCTCAATAAATTACATGACTCCCGACGAACTGTTGCGCGAAAGTGTTGACGAGTTGACTGTAAATGTGGTATTACTTGTCCGTGTAACCGCAACGAGTTTCGCTTCAGCAAGTTAAATAGGCGGTCAGTGCGTAAGCATATATATGGAATCGAAAACGCACTTTCGTTCATCCCGCTGCTGGCTGTGACGCGGAACTGTGCACTCGACACGCTCCCCTTTCCATAAGTTTGCATTAACATACCGCAAGTACACAAGCATTAGGTTACCATATGAATTTAGCACGCGCGTCGAATGCAGTCTAATGCGCGCATTTCGTACTTCAAATCCGTATATGTATTATACATATATAATATATAAGTTTATCGGTCTAATCGTTTGGCTGCGAAGCGCGTCGCTGAAACAAACGCTAAACGATCGTTAATCATGGCGCATAATCGATGAATCTGTAAGAAATAATAATTAAGGTCGCGCATTAAAAAAAACAACAAAATGAATAGATTGCTCTATATAATATACTCGGATTACGTGTATTATGTGGAATGATTTTTACTCAATTTATCCCAAAAAAAAATCGACGATACGTAATTTCAAACGCGGAATCGTCGTCCGTAAAAAATTGTCTAATAAAATAATTATTATAAAATGTATTAAAATAAAAAAAAATTTTGAAAATATTTTTATTGTTATTATTATTAATAAATTATTAATCAATAATAATAAGGATGTCGCAAAAAAATTTTTAGTAACTTTAAGTGTGAAGTCGAATACATACGACAATCGTAATTTTGAAGAATATTAATATATTTACACTCGATATAAAATGTTTCTGGATCGTTGCTAGGGAACATTGTTATTTTTGATGGGCAGTTAGGTTTACGAGATAATGTCGAAGAGATCGGACGTGATCGGTGGAAACATTTTTGAAATACATAATTATTCTTTCTTATTTTGAATCGATTTATTAAAAGTTGAGTAAAGAGTGCGACAATTTTTCAGCTAAAATATTGAATACGAGATTTTTTTCTGAATAAATTTATTTATAAATCATTTAAAAAAATGACTTAGTACGCGTTAATTTTTTAGGAGATTGATAAAACGAAGAATTTATTTAATATTCATTTATATTTTTACATTCTGTAAAAATACGCGAATGAAAACCCCGCGATGGTGTACGCGATGGCGCCGCATTGTTTCGTTTAGATTTTTCCTAAAGGCGAAATAACAATTTTTTCCCCGGGGTACTGCAATGCCAGAGCGATCGAGGATTCGTGGAGCTGTGTGGATGAAAACTCGTGGAGAAAAACAGCGAAAGCCAGTCGAGAGTGGTAAAAAAACAGGAAGCGCGGATAAAGAAGAAGAAAATCGCGAGCGAATGAGGGAGAAGCAATCGTATTGTATACGAGTAAAATGCAAATACAGCGAAAATTGCAATTTTCTCAACAATAAAATAGCTGCATTCTCATTTTTTTTATTTTCTTACAGTCGCTTTCATTTTTGTTTAACTGTACTTCGCAATGTGTGCACCGAGTCGCGATAGTCTCGCTGAGTTGGCAATATTCGCGTCGTATTCTATATCAATTAATACCGAGAAAAACGATTCAAAAAACTTTCGACGTCTTTTTTTAACATTTATGAATCGTCTACAGGCCACTATAACCAATTTATAACAAATTTTTCTCGATGATTATTTATTAAAAACAACGACCAACGATCGTTGGCGCATGCGCGTCGCACATCGGAAAAACAGTATATGCTAAACATGAATTTGAAATATATGCATGAAATTCAATAATTTTATATAATTAATATTCTAACCAAATAATTTCACAATAATATAAAATAATACATAATAAAAATAAAAATTTAATTTTTTTTATAATTGTCGATTTTCGATGTTTTTTTCTAATCGCAATTTTAGGTTCAATATTTATTTTAGCTTATGGGGATTTATGAGTGATAGGGGATAAAAAGGAATCATAAAACAGGAAGTGCGACGATAAAAAAAATTCGAACACGTTTACTCCGGTCGCGCGGTTGCCGTTCCGTCATCTCTGGAAATCGGACCCTTCGCGTTTGACGCTTTCGGTTCTCTTCGAAATTGCAAAGGACACCGGGGGTTACCGCTATGACTTCTCCGTGGCACAAGAATCGATTCACTACGGTAAAATGTTATAGCCGCCTTGAGGAGTGACTGCAAGATGGAAATTCTCCCCCTCCCTCCCCCCGGAACACAAGCGCTGCTGCACAACGTTCATGAGAATACTATTTGAATTACAAATCGCACGTCGATATAATAGAATGTGCTGTTCAGTGAATCCGAAGACCGAGCTAATCTTGAAAATTCTCGTAAAAGCTCAGCGCTCCCTTAAAAGATACTTTTTTCAAATATCCATTGGCGGCACAAAGAATAAAAAAAAAGTCTTATCGCGAAAGTTCTCTCTTATACTAAATAATTTATATTTGTATCTTCGATGTATAGGAAAAATAATAGGATCTCCAGAATAACATCCGATTTCACTGAATTGCATTCAATAGATTTCACATGTGATGCGCAGAAGTGAAAACGCCTAAATCCCGATTTCGAAAAAAATCGGACGATAAAAAATTTTTTTCAACTGACAGAAAAAATTTTCGCACCTTTTTCGACATAAAATATTTTTTTTTTACTTGTTGTTTCATCTGGTGGAAAAATCATAATTCGGCGAACATCGCTATAATTTAGCTGACGCAACGCCCTTAAAGTCAAACGCCCGAAAGCCCTCTTCTCCATCTCCGAGGGTAAACACAGTTCATTCGAAATTATTATTATTCGGTATGAAATATATATTTTTTATTTAAACCGAAAATGGATTAAATTATAAAAGAGCGAATTACCGACAAGCGGTAATTACCGGCGCCGGTCATTACCCAAATCAAGCAGCTTTGATCGCGGCCACTACTTGGATAGGTGACCGCTTAGCCGCGCGCAAACTAGTGCATTAATCGTTGAGCGGAAGGCGCATTCTTCTGAGACTTTGGTATTCTCTGCACTTTACGCACGTGCAAAAAAATACCAAAGTATCGGTAAAATATGGCCGTCTGTACCGACACGGGTTTTCCGCAGTATTCCCATTTCCCCGGCAAATGCGGCACAGTGTAGCTAAGTCGGCTGCGGACGCACAGGAAAGGTTAGGTAGATTAGCTGCGGGCGGGTAGGGAATGTCAAGAGGGAGGAAACCGTAAAAACCCGGAAGGGTAAACGGTGAAATGAGGGGAAAGCTACCAAACCTAACCTATAAAGTTACGAGTTACCGCTTATAATTAAAATTTAATGCATTTTAAATTTAATCGAAATGTAAACAAAGATAAATATTTTCGTCTTGTTGTTATCACAAATTTATCGTATAAATTAATATTTTCCTTTGTCGTTTCTAAGAATTACCAACAAATCGCGAGGGTGAAACCAAGCGAAATATATTAATCGGCTGAAGAGAATAAATTGAAAAAAAATTAACTAAGGCGTACGTATTCAAACGAAAGCGATCGAGAATAAAATGAGGAAAAGCGAAGAGAGGCGAGTGCCGGGAAGTGGAGGAAAAACAAAAAAAATGATAGAAGAGAAAGAGAGCGAGAGAGGGGAGAAGGGCCGCGAGATTATTGGCTGGGCACTCGAGCAATTTGCAGAAAAAGAATGAGACTGGATAACGAAGTGTCTCATTAATTAGGGTCGTCCGATTTTGCCGGAAGATCTTTATTGGTTCTTGCGAACTGGATAACCGGCAAGACATTTAACAGATAAAATCCCAGCTTCGGCAAATCTCGAATTCCATCTCCGGACAACTTGAAACGAACTGTTCGGACTCTTTATTGACGTCCTTGTAGGACTCAATCAGTCGTCTACGTTAATGAATTAAAACTCTAAGTTTCGTTTCTCTAAAGCTACTGGAGATAAATGCTACCGTACATATTATTAAAGAAAAAAATCCGCGGAACAATTACGTTCAAAGTGAAATTTCTATAAATTATACATTTCTTAATTTAATTCCGAACAGTTCGTTATCAATTTTTTTATGAACGTAGTATATAGTTTCTGTCGGTTTTATATTTAAAAAATTATAAGAAAAATAATATTCATCAAAAATAAAAAATAAAAAATTTAAATAACCGAATAATCTTTTTAAACAAATAAATTGTGAAAAAACAATAATAAATAAAATATAAAAATATGACGAAAAAACACGATCGTCTTTTCGTAGTTTTAAATTTAGGATTTTTTCGATCGCTATAAAAAAGCATATAAATAAAATCAAGTTGCGAGAATGAAGAGCTGAATACGCTAAAAAAAATATAAATTATGAGGTTCGTCTGCAAAATCCGAGATACTATACATTCCGCGCAATGAGGAGGGAGAAGATAATATTTTTTCCTTAATGCGCTATTCAGATGAGGCTAAAACGAAGAAGAAGGCCTAAATGTTGGATATTCGGGTGTCGGCGAGGCTGGTACCGGTGATAAGAAGTTAAGTAGCAGACTTTTAATTCTCATACACATTCGTTGCTCGGGTCTCAGTAGGCATTTTCTTTAATTCTTTGACTCTACTCTCCCGTCATTTATTCCGGTCCAGCAGGGCGCGCTTTTGTTTCGCTTCATTTGAAAAAATATATTACTTCACGCGAATTTATACGAACGATTAATTCAGCTTATAAATAAACTAGTGACCGTGATTAACGCGATAACTTGTACCCATGGAATTTTTTTTGTATTTTGTAATATATGTAAAGTATGTATGTTAATTTACGTAAAATTAGAATATATAAAAAAATATTACAAATAATATTTAAATATAAAATCATTGATCTTTGATATATTTATATATATTATAAATATAGTATAAATTATACAATTTTTTTTATTTATGAATTAACTACGTAAAAATCAGTTTTAAATGCCAACTTTCCAAGACTAATCAGAGGGCACAAGTTAAAGTTCTCGATAAAATTTTATTACGATCGTAAGTATTAACTATGCTTTCGAAAAATGCTGTTTTTACACAAATTCGTAACTCGCAGCACCAATTAAACTTTTGGGGGTCCATAAGCCCTTTTAATCAAGCAACGGGGTATTGTAACCGGAAGTTATCAATAATCATAAAATGCTAATATCCACCAGTCGGAACTGTGTAGTCCGGAAATTACGAATTCATATTGTTCGGTAGTCGAGTTGAGTCTGTTAGGGCTGTTAGCACGAAAAGAGCGAAGCTATATATGCCGAGGGATCTGACTTTCTCAAACTTTTTCACGAGCCGTTCCTCTCCTCGACACTCTCGAATATTCATAATATTCATATTCCAGACCGGTGGTACCAATATGGTAACGAGGAGTCGACAGCACTTGGGAGAGATGTGATCCGCAATAGAGAAACGCATTGTCAATTAATTCACAGGCATGAGTAACCTTGGAATATTTAAGTACTTTAATGATCGAAATACCTGAAATTGTTGGCACACAACATTTCACAAGTGCAAATTACCTGATTGCTCATTTGCTCGTCTTTGATCTCAAAACACCGCGTATGTTTACAACGCTTCAACGCCTCAGATGCGTCTGGCAGACGCTGTGTCTTCATCATCGCGAAATAGTGCCGAAAATGCATGTTTCCAAATTTAATTGCAATGAAATCGAAACACCAGAATGTTAGGAAAGTTTCTATTAAACCCCAATATCGATATAGTAAAATTTATAGAAGTTACGCGGTTTTGAATGAAAGCTGAAACGGCTTATTCAATAAAATCATTTAGTCTTCAGTCGGAAGTTTTTTAATCTTTGTAATATTCAAAAACTTAGCGTAACTCTAGACGCAATTTTAACTCGCTCCTTAAGTCCCAGTAACTTAATTCGTTAACCTTCTTAACCCACTAAACCCTTTCAACTCTCCACAACTCCTTTAAGCATAAAACTTATTTACTTCCACTGCAATACAGCAAAATTCTGAAGAATTCATGAAGTAAAACCGATCATTGTCACCAATAGTAGTCAACAGATTCTTCGTCTCCTCGACAAACATCAGAGACAAACATTTGAGATGCGATCTTTCAATTGACACCATGCAAACGCAGAACTTCCGGCACTTTGCCCTGCGGGCAGTCGAGGAGTAAAAGAATTATCGACAAACGCTGACACCCCGGAATTTTGGTTGTCAGGACTGTTCTATTCCGATGCGAAACTATCAATACGAGATTTACGAACATATTCTTGGAATCTATTCAATAAACCACCCATTTTACCAACATCTGGACCATTATTCCTATGCACACAGACCAGAGAAAGCAATTCGTTCTCTCAACGGTTTGAAGTGCACATGCGGTTCGAAATAGTAACCCACGAGAGGGAATTTATACTCTCGCGGTAAAGAACGTGTGGTTGACCCACAACTTCGTTCATCACTGTCCAGTCGCAGTTACAGATGATACGACTGCGTTACAGATGTCGGGTAACGCGAGATGTATATGCATTTGCAACTTTATTGATCGAAAATAGCAGCTGTTGATTACAAATGGTGATGCCGTTCTAAGAGCGAAATGATTGAAGACGGTAGAGAACGGAATCATATCGGCTTCAATATCTTCGTTCATTGTACCGCGTTGCAATTTTATTGATAGCGATCACATCAATATCTTCAATTGATCATTCATCCACCAGTAGCCTTTCAGCGACACTGCAGCTTCGCCGTTTGCAATTGCCTCCCGCAATTCAGCACCGTGTTTGGCAATTCAGCTGTTGTTCTTACGTGAGCTCTTTGCGTGTTTGATAGACGGGATCACTTCGTTGTTTATTTCATTAAAACCCTTTCGACAAGAATGTTTTGAAAGCTTTGAACTTTATTTCAGCTATCTAACGGGAGGAGAGTCTCTATCCTCGAACCATTAAAGTTTGGAGCTTCTAACTCCCGAATACTTTTAAGTTGGTAAAACCATTAATCAAGAAAAATCAATGAATTACAACTAAAAGAGATACCCATGTCAAAAAAAAACTTACCCCCGGCTACTAATAGTAGAATTAATGGCTTTCAAAGTCCGCAATCTAACGAGAACAGAATGGGTCATCAATGAGAATGCTAAAAATGAAATAACGCTGAGCACAGGAAATAACGAGAGAACACGCAAATACGGAGAGAGAGTGAAGGTTAAAAAGTTGAGTAATTGGCAAATTGAGAAATCAATCTTCTCCAACACCGTGAAAGAGTGGAAACTTTTTTTTTTTTTTCTTTCGCGAGGTCTAAAAGTCTCGCGTGGTAAAGTGCAGGGTATCCGGTGGGTTGCGAAGAAAGATGCCGCGCGGAGGGATACAGGGAGAGACGGAGAGGCAAAAATGCCTTGTTAGTTCGTTCGTTAATTTCTCCTCGCAGCGCTTCACGGCGCTCTCTCACCCTCGTGGCAGCCTCATCCAACGCGCCCAGTCAGCCACCCCGTAATCACCGACGTCGCGAGCAACGACCGTAAATAAACGATCCTGCGTAAAAATAGATGAAAAATAAAAGACGAATATACCATCGCCTACATATGTGTCTTATCACAGACATGAATACACCGATACATACATATATTCATGTAAGTGAGACACAGTCTGCGCATCCTACATAAAAAAAAAACATCGAGAATATAATAAAAAATCTATAAATTTGGCGGTTTTTTCTATACTTATTTTTTACGCTTCATTTTTTCATTTTTTTTTCGAAAGTCTCATTTATAATTTTGTTATTATTTTTTTTATTGTCAGCTGTATTTAGATTCGTGATTTTTTTTTTTTAATTTGCCTTTAACGGGATCTCGAGCAGTGATTGCAATTCACCCGAATATATTCGATCGCAACAAAACGGGCGAAAAAAACGAAGGTGTGGATTTTCGTGCCGAAAGTTTTGTTTTGTTTTGTTTTTTTTTTATCTTCCGGCACTTGAATAATGAAGTAATAGAAAGGAAGAAAAAAAAGATTGCCGCAATTAGTGCATCTAAGCGTTGAACGATTTTGCCGTATGTGGTAAAGTGCCACAGAATAGAATGGAAGAGATGTGAAGAGACCGGAAGCGGAAGGAACGAAGTAGTGGCTGATGGAAAGCGTGTGTGGCACACACTACAGGGGAAAGAGGCTGTGCAAATGGGGGAGAGGAGTCCATAGCGCAACGAGTGTGTCGGAGAGAAAGATCAAAAGGACGGAATAGTGAAAGAGGAAGCGAGAGTAGGATAGAATTGAAGGCCGCAGCTTCCATTCTAGCTACGGCCTTCAAGACCCCCCAACCCCTGGGAAAATCAATGTGAGCCGCTGTGGTGTGCCTACTAACCGTCCTGATAACGTTGCTCATCCCTCACACTCCTACGTTCGCTCCTTCTCGCCATCGCACACTTTTCGAAACCAGTCGCCACATCGAAGCTCGATATCCGCACCAAAAATATTCAGATTTAATTTTTTTTTTTTTCATTACGAATTTTTTTTTTTTTCGAAAACAACAAAAATATTTAGCAAAAATTAGCGATTTAGCAAAAAATAACTGTCAATTATACATGTATCGGACGATATTTGAAAATGAAGAAATTAATCACTAAAAAATTACCGAAAAATCAATGATACGACAAAATTTGAATAATCGGTATATTTTTATTTTTTTTACAAAAACGGCACAGTATCACAGTATTTTAGTGTTTTTGGCAAAGTATGTCGAGTTTCTAATTAAAAAATAATTAAATGATAAATTATTTCAAAATCGAATTATTATTTTTATTATTAATTATTGTAATACTAAGAATTTTTTCTTTTTTCGTTCATTAAAAATTAATTTTAGGCCTAAAAAGTTTGATAATAAAAATCAGTGACGATGGTGAGTTTATAGTCGCCGAACCTACGTGCAGCATCTGGACTGACGGTAGGTATATCTTATACCTTCCGCAACCTTCTCCCTTCTCCCGTTGCCCTCTTCAACCGTCGGCCCCGCGATCTTTGGTAGGGTGACTATATATCCCTTCACCGCGCAAACTTCCCACTATTCACCGAACTCACTCACCACTCACGCGATGACAATGATATATTGCATCGTGTGAACGGAGTCAAGAGACCAGAATTTCGAACCGCCACCCCTACAAGGCGCGCGGACTTTCTCTCCAATCGCGATAAGTACCCGATAGATTCTTCTCTTTTTTTTATTTTTTATTATTTTCTCATTGGGCCTTTGGTGGGGCCAGCGATGGGATCGTTGTTATCAATGGGCCACTCAATTTTTTCCGAAATGCAAGAATCAGTCACAATAGAGAGCGTCGAGTCTTTGTTTGCGGCGTCGATAAATAATGAGTTATCTTAGAAAAAAAAAGTTTCGAAAAAAAAAAAAAAATTAAATATTACGATTTAATAATATATCAAAAATAATTAAATTAACATAATAATAATAATAATATATTTATTAATTTTTTTTATTAATAAATATTTTATTATTATGATTATTCCCGTATTATTAAAATCGATATGTTGTTTACAAATGTTTGATAAATTCCACGTTAATCACATGATAATCTCATTCTCTACACTGTTTGCTGTGTGTCTATAGCAAACGTCATTTCCACTGTAGAGTCAGTCTAACCATTTCTCCGATCGCATCCACGCCTAGAAAATCATTCTCGACAATTTGCATCGATCGAATTGATGGACCGAGAGGATAGCGCAAATAATCGGTTCGACGAACGACACCGTTCACAGGTCCTACATATAATCGCCCCAACAATTTCATGCGAGTGGCGAAAACGTGTCGGGGATTCCCCGACAATACGCGAACTATCGACTCCAACGGAGAGGAGAGAAACAAATATTACGCACTGACAAAAATGCGTCTCTTTCTATTTCAATACGCGACATAGAGAGCATTTGCGTCTCACCTTTTTCCACATCATTGTTGAAACACTCGCGTTTGTACCCTTTCATCGTATTGTTTAGTCTTTGCGTGTATTCGGGCGGAAGCAGAACGCGTGTCATTGGTACACGTCGATATATCGATGTACAGAATACGGCTCTTTCGTTGCACCTTTCTCTTTACTGCAACAACGAAACTTTTGGACGAACAAAAATAAAACTCCATGGTAGTAAACGCGCACAAAAGATTAAAAAAAAAAAAAAAAAACGGCACCGGCAACGACGAGTTTTTTTTCCGACAAAAACTGCTCGACTGTACTACGGCTAAAAGCTGCGGTCGGTTTAACGATGCATCCCTCTTTACGCGCATCATTCCGTATACTTCAGTCGCAGTGCACGCGGAGTGCGAAATTCATTGTTGCGCGATGTTTTTGCTACACGACATTTTTTTATTTGTTTAGGTGATTTTTTTGGTAAATTCATTTGAATTTTTTAATGTATGTAATGTATGTGATGATGTAGCGAGATATTAATTCTTTTCCTGATAAGTAACTTCGCGCTTTTCGGGATTATTGTTTGTTACGAGAAAAGTTACGATGACAATACTGCATTGTTGGAGGGAATTTTTTAAAAAAAGAAAATCAATCTTTTTTTTTCGTTATTGTGGTAAAAATGTAATTAAAAATGCATTACAGGGGCAAAGGGTTTGAGGAACAATAGAAGAATGGGTTCGGGATGAATTGGAATTGTTTTTAACCGTAAAAATTTGATTTTTACGGCAGTATTCGTAATTCATATGAAGGCCTCTGCTGTGAATGCATTTTTTTCGAGCTGATAGTTACACAGAAATATTTATAATTAATGTTCCCGGAATGCTAAAAAAATCGTATAGTTCGTTGGGAACATTATTTCTGTAAAAAAAAATCGATTCTGCGCACCAGCTGTTTCCAGAAATTTGCTACATCGAAATAGTTCGACGTATTGTAATAAAAATATAATTAAAATTTCGAGAAACAATAGGAAAATGGGTTCGGATTTAATTGGAATTTTTTTTATGGTAAAATTTTGATTTTTACGTCGGAATGTGTAATTGCTATGCGGAGCTTTGCCGGCATTCAATGTCTGCGAATAAATGCATTTTTTCCGACCCGATAATTACACAGAAATATTATAATTGTCGTTTCTGGAGCATTAGAAAAAATTAAAATTTGAAAAGATGAATACATTTTTTTTTTTTTACAAAAAAATATATTGTGTGTGTCATTTTATTATTAATTCTCTCAATTCAATTTTTTTTAATCCTTACAGCATCCCAATAATTAATTCCTGTTAATTTCCAATAATCCGCTAAATAGTCTTCGACGTACGCACATTACAGTACATTTTAACATTTATTAAGCTAACATCGCGCGTGTGATGGTTTATCGGTAATAAAAAACGTACATTGATATGACGTCGTATTTGTTTTATATCTCACAAACGTCCATTTCAGTCCGCGTTATTTCATCAGTCATTTTTTTTTTTTTTTTCACGTTTATCTCTCCGAACAGCTAAAAGCCTCTTAATTTTCGAAAATAGCCAATAATTCGATTTTTTTCGCGAAGTTTTATATACCTAGTGATTGATAATAAAACGAAAAATAAAGGCGAATTAATTTTTTTTTTTTTTTTTTCAATACATCCGTGTGCTCTACATGTTTGTATATCGCGCAGTATAGACACTGAGTCTACATGTGTCGGGATAGATTTTCACATGCCTGTTGCCTGTTTCGCGTAGCAACGCGTGCCCCGGGATTCACGGGACCATAAATATACCCCGGAAAATATTTGCTCATTCGCTTATATCCGGGTTCGATCGTACGCGCACGGACGCACGCATCGCACGAGCGATCCTTCTATCGCTGTATATACGCGGCGTGTGTGCAATGCGCTTTTCCTCTTCACTCGCCGATCAGTTTGCACTTTGAAGTTAACTACTGAAGAATTAATTCATAGGACGATGGAAACGTGAACCTTTGTACAAATTTTCACGAAAATCAAAATACGGAAAAAATAACGAAAATAACGAATAAAAAAAAAATGTACCAAATTTTTTTTTTTTTATTTTTGAAAAATTTTACATTTTTTTTTTTTTCTATGAAAATTAAAAATTTTGAAAAATTTGATATACTCTCTATAATAAAAAATCTAAAAACATTATTTCCTTTTCATTAAGAAAGAAAATGTTTGATAACGTGTGAAAAATATCGTGAGATTTGCGATAAATCGATCGAAAAAAAAAATCGTTATCTCGCCGAGCAGATGGACAAACCTCGGAAAACAGGGAATCTTAACGTTTTTCGACGTCATTTTTTAATTTTGCTTGTTGTTTCGATTTTTTTTTTAGCTTAACTTATCCAGTTTTATACTGTATACGTCGCACAGTTACTCCTAACAACCGCCTCGTCGCATTATATCGTTCCGTCGCGTCCTTGTATATCCGGTTTGATTTGTCGCTTTATTCGAAACGCACCGATATTAACGAGATCGAGGCGAGGGTCGAGGCCTCTCGTGGATTATTGGCGCTTGCGAAGAGGGCGAAGGGGGCGGGGGGCGGGGGGCTTTTTCTCGTTTTATTAGATCCGCACTTGCGTCATCTCTTTGCGAAAGAGGAAAAGGAAGGAAGCGAAGCATGATGGTAGGTGCGCCCGACACTAAACACTCTACGTGATCGAGAGTAGTTGCATAGTATGCACACAGCATAGACACCACCATCTAGACGCTTAGCTTGTACTCCTCGATTGCTTTCCCAGCGGACTTTCATATCGTATTCATTCAAGGAGAGGCTTCAATAAACTTTGCCTTTATAAACACGATTAAAAAAAAAAAAAAAAAAAACATCGCGATTGCGACGCAACGCATGCGCACTGTAAAAAGAAACAGTAAATCAAATGCTTTCGTAAAATGAAAATAATTTTTAAAAATTCATTTTTTTATAGCAATTATTACAATTATGTGTGCAGTGCATGAAATTTGCGATATTTGTTGCTGAGATAGCGTAAAATTTTATTAAAAAAAATGTTTACAGAAATTTGAAAAATTCCCGATTGAAAAAAAAGTTTCGTTGAGGAATGTTATTAACCAAAAAAGAATGACAAATAATTATTCGTATACTATAGTCGAAAGATTGTAACATTCAATGAAAAAGAAATCGCGCGACTATATTATGCGAATTATTTGTTATTTTCCTCTTCAAATCGGGAATTTTTTAATTTTTGTGAATTTGTTTTTTTTTTTTCGAAAATTTTACAAAACTGTTAAAATTATTATATGTCTGAATGAATTTTTCAAAAATTCGAAAGATGACCAAGTCGTCAATTTTCGGAAATCTCGTATTGCGAACAATTTGTACTATTTACTTGAATAATTGGCATAAAATATCTGAAGACCAATAAATTATGACGATAAAATGCAACTTTGTAAAAGAAAATTACACGCGGCACACATGCTATTGATTGCCGAGTGATATCACGTGACCGCTGACTGCTATTATCGTTGAAATTTTTCGTCGATGTCGATAAGATATATAAATTATTCAAATTGTAAAGACTCGCAGCGTTATATATTTGTGATAATCGATAACTCGACATGATTATTGCAAACTTTATCACACATTAATCGGAAATTTAAATTCTTAAAACTAAACCTAACTAAACTAAAAAAAAAACTAAAAAAAATGACATTCAAATGATTTAATTTTTCAGGAATTTTTCGTAATTGATTGGAAATTTGCATTCTTAAAACTACCGAAAAAATGAAATTAAAATGATCTAATTTTTCGTTACCGTTTTTCGTTTCGTTTTCGTTTTTCGTTACTGCGAAAAGTTGATTAAAATAGCAAATCACATGCGGTTGAAATTTATTACGCGAATCAAAATCATTTTTTCAAATGTGAATTTTCTCGAAATACTTCGCGATATGTAGATTTTTTTTAATCGAAATTTTTTTGAAAAAAAAAAAAAAAAAAGGCAATCGACACTTTAAGGATTGATAACTTGTATTATCTGAATGCCAATTAAATTCTTTCTCTATGCCATAACTTATCCGATCGTCTACTGTACACCGGAGAAAAGGAGTGTTGGAGGCGCGAGGTAACCGGTACGTGCGAAAGCTAACCGGGAATAAGGGTCTCCGAGACGAAGAACGAAAATCAAATATTGACCAGTGGCGAACAACTAGCCGGACACTAACGATGGTGGTAGTTGCCTAGACGTGCATCCCTGTGCTGCACACCCTCTTCCAGATCTTGACGGTCACGCGCTGTAAGCCCATAACGATTCTCTCGAACCAACCCCTCATTTTTGCGAAAATAGGTCAAAACGACGCGGAGTTTAGAAAAAAAAACACTTTTCCGGTATACGTAACGAAAAAAAAAAAACTTCGTAGAAGATACAAAGCAAAATTCTATAATAAAAAAAAAAAGTTCACGATACTTTCTCGGAGTTTTTTTAGACAAAAGTTTCCCGCGAGAAAATTATTATTATTATTATCATTATTATTAATAATTTTTCGATTCCCTCGTAAAAGAAGCTTAGTTTCCGCGAAAAAAAAAAGTCTTCACTATAGAGCCGCTTTTGTTTCGAGAGGATATTACGCCGTCGAATCAAACGGCAATTCGTAAGAAAAAAAAAAAAAAAGCGTTATCGAAGATACGCATAAAGTCACTTTGTCTCGTAAAGAATGATTTACGCAAAAGGCGTGATGCGCGCACGTGCGCTGACGAAATGCACGTGCAGCTCAGTGTTGGCGGGTCGAGGGTGTCGAGGGGTTGAAAGGGATCATCGTCTAGTATATCGAAAGACGTGTGGGAAGTGTTGGGATAACGTAAGACGGGAATGGTGATTGCTACACAGCTAGAAGCGTCAAAGCCAACTACCAGCGTCAGGGATACGCTGGTGAGGCAGCGAAGGCGCCCAAAGGAAATCGATTAAATCAACCGGCATTGTGCGATCCTGGAAATAGATTGGACGGCTCGAAATATTTTTATCGTCCTAACCCCGCGCGTCAATTACGGAACGGTTAGAATAGAATCAGCGAACTATATGGCCGAAGCGAACGGCAAACGAGCAAGTAGTGCGGCCAATCGATTCGAGGCTTCCAAGTATTTCGATGAAATTCCATCGCAAACGCGACGTTCATTGCTTGTTGACCAATGCACCGCTCTTGCGCTGTCGACAGTACCACTTTATCAACGTATCGTTACAAATATGCTGATTTTTTTATTAATATATCGAAATAAAAAAAAAAAAAAGTCGCGAAAAAAATTGATCGTTCGAAGAGGACGATATTTTTTTTTCGAGTGTCAATCGCTGTTGGTAAAACGCCAACGGTAAAACGCGCACTTTATGGACATTATATTTTTTATCGCCTTCTATGCAGTCGATTTTTTCCGGTGAGCGTTCAATCGAAGTAAAACTGTCGCGTAAAATTAAAAATAATTCATTTTTAAAGAAGCTTTTATTACGCATTTTTCCAACTTTATTTTGATGAAATTTTCGTAATGAAAGCGTATCCAAAATTCGTAAAATTTCATTTAAAAAATTAAAAAATTTGGAACAATGCATTAAAAAATGTATACGTATTTAGAAAAATTAACGAATCATTTTCTGCTAAAAAAAAAATTTAGTTTGCCGAATAATTCGATAAAAATTTTTTTTTCGATTTTTAAAAAATAACTTTGCATTATTATTATGCAAAATTAATATTCGAAGCACCAACTGTGCAGTTGATTTTTTAAAGATTTTTGTCGCATAGAGAAGTGTTTAAAATTCTCTCCGAACGAAACTTTTAGCTGAAAAAGTAGAGGTATAAAGTTTGTTATTTTCGTAGTTTTGTCTCGAAAGTGTGAAGCGTTCGAGGCGAGAATTCGCAATTATCAGCGACTCTCCCCGTCTGAGATATTCGGAAAGCAACGAACACCAGAATGCCAATAGCTGCGCACAGTTGTGATTTCAAGAGCGGTATATAAACAAATCCCAAACCGATCTGTTCGTTCGGTGCGTTCTCCTGCATAATTGGAATTGCAATCCGATCCCATATTCCGAGTGTTCGCTCTGTTACCCTCGTCACATAACTAGAAACACGATCTCTCGATTCGACACCGCTGCCTCAGTATCGCCGATTCACGTGCTGTTTCGATGTGTTGTGTGCGTTTAGAAGCGCTCTCCACGCGTATCAACATGCCGGTTTTAGAGATCAAAGCACTCCGCTCGTCTGTATCTATAACACAACACCAGACGAGATGAAATATCTCGAACTCAAACTACACACCCCTCGAACGGGTCTATATCCCTATCGGATAGCGTATCAACTGCTCGATACGGTGGAAAAAAAAAAGTCCCGTTAAAGACGATAGTCGATAATTTGTCGAATACGCGCGAAATTCCATCGATATCTCGATTTATGCACCAATTATCGCATCGATGTTTTTAGGGATGATAAGAAAAAGTAACAAATTTTTTTTTTTTTTTTCATTTTTTTACTTTATCTATCGAAATTCCATCGATATCTCGATTTCTGGACCAATTATCGCATCGATGTTTTTAGGGATGATAAGAAAAAATAACACCATTTTTTTTTTTTTTTTTCATTTTTTAACTTTATTGACGTCAATTTTTAATTTCCGACACCGCTGACATCAACGATACAAATGAGTGCAGAAATTCGATCATAAGGTTCACCGTCGAAAGACTCAATTTGATTAACTTTGCGGCTGTCAAATTCTTGCATCTTCTACATCGCGCGATGACGATGCTGTAATTAATTATGGAATCCTTTCGCAGATCGTACCAATTACATTGAGCGAATACTACGCCAACTCTTTGAGAACTATGCGCCAAACAATCGCCAGCGTAGCAGTATAAAAATGGTGAACAAGACATGTATAGCACGAAAAAAAATTCCAACGCACTTGTTGCGAAATTGCCCGCTTTCACCGATGCAATGCTCTTACAAGCTGTTGAAAATAAAAATTTCTTAAATATTTTACATCTGCGACTTCATTTAATTGGCTACACGGCTAAGTAACTTCACCGTAATATTTTGATATTTTTGATATTTATTTATTGATTTTTTTTCAAATTTATTTTTATTTTTTTTTAATATTTTGACGTGATATTTTTTTGAAAATAAAAAACCTGATCAAAATTTTTTTGTTACTGTTACTTTTTGAATTTTTTTTTATTCGCAAATTTTTTTTATTTATTTTTTTATTTATTTATGTCTTCGAAGTTACTTGATGCTTGAAACCATTTAATTTACCTGCTATGCAGATGAATAATTGATAACTGGCCATTGAAAATCCGATCACTAAATTGAATGAATCTTCTAGCGCTGCCGTCAAGTCGAGAATTTTATTATGTCGATCGACCAAACGACGAAATTCTTTGCGTCTCACATTTTTGTTGTTTATCAATAGAAATTGTTGAAATTGCTTCGCGACAATCTCATATTGAGCCGAGAGATGCATCGTTAGGCTCCAGATAATCATCTCGTTGAAACGAACGCCCGTATGAATGAAAAAAGCAACGATTATTTTCGAAGCTTCAAACGTGATGCTCCACAAAGAAACGACATTTTCGGCACAATTGTCTCGATCAACCGGTTTGACGTCCGTAAAAAATAGCAAATAGAAAAGTTTGCGAAATGTAGAAAACACAGCGAAGTATATAAGTCGAAGAATGCAGATAACGGTCAAAGAATTATCGTGTTGCTTCATAATCTGACGATCTTCAGGATCCACGATTGTGGACCAATCGTCGATCGCCGACTCGATCAATAAAGTTATTCGGCTTCCGTATAATCGGATAAGCAATCTCTGCACAATTGCCATAATGATTACTGCAATCCGTGAAAGATCGCGGACTCCAAAACCTGACGATGAACAACTTCCGGTCGAATCTATTATACGTATTGCTATAATAGCTATCTGTTATAAAAATATAAAAAATTGAATGCATTGAATATATGTATCAATAAAATGGACCATGAAATGGAGAATATCGAAAAAAATTCCAAAAATTTTAGCGATGGAATTGCGTAATACCTCAATCGATAAAGCGATCGAAAAAGTTATCACCGATGACCACTTGTTTCGATCGAGTGGCCAATTTCCGACAAATTTCATACAGACTTTGTATAAAAAAAATGGTTCGTTGGTTATAGTAATGAAAACCATTTTTTTTGTTACTTCACGAAATTGTTTGTTACCGGAAATTTGAATAGCACGTCAATACACTCTCTGCGGCGGTACAACTTCATACTGCGGCTCCCAAGCAGCGGATACGTTGTAATATTGAATTTTTCGTGACAGCGTGACTTAATGTACACAAATAAAGTATAATTTTATGAGTTTTTTTCGCGTTTCACGTTGCAAGGACGCAATTAGTTATAACGTTGAAAAAAAAACCGTAACGGCCTATAATTATTGAAAAGTCCGTGTAACGAGAAACAGGAAGGCGGTGAATCATTTGCGGTAAAGTTTCGACTAACAAATATTTTTTCTGCTCCATTTATCGTCACCAATTTTTCACGATGGCGTAAATGTCGCATAAGTTATTATAATCGTTAATTTTTATAACAAAAATGTTTCCAAAATAGTAGCGAACCTTTTCCTTAAAGGATCATTCTAGTCTAATGGACCAAAAAAAAACTGTTTTTTACGAATTTTTTTTTTTCGATAAATAAAATTCACTAATCAGTCTGATTTTTTTTTGTGAAATTAAAACACTCATGAAAAACAGAAAATAATTTTTTTTTGCTTTTTTTGCGCGATTGAAAATGACTTACAAAAAAATTATCTCCTGACGATGTACACTCGTCTAATCGTAAATATTATCTAAAACAAAATTTAAAGAAAGATTATTAGGCCGTATAGACGCCGCTATCGCGCTACAAAGGATTTTTTTTATAACAAAATTAACAAAATGGCGGCAATTTGAAAAAAAAAAAAAAAAAAACGTATCGAATTTAGCCGTTATTTTCGCCAATTTTTCTTCAAAAAAAATATAAAGATTAAAAAAAAAGGATTCCATCGCAAGGTACAGAATTGTGTGAATATTAATTTAATGACTTTACTTTTAGAACGATTGAAATGTTTGTTATACGTGTACAGAATGACCCAATAATATTTTCGCCTAAAAATAGTGTCCCTTTTTCAAAATCAGTTTCGTAAAAATCCGATCCCCCAAACTGTAAAATCAGATTGCAAAAACTCCCATGCAGATCTCTTTTTCGGGTTCATAAAAATACGAAGCAGAAGATTTTTTTATCATTTAGAATTTAATTTTTATTCCTCGCCAACGCTATTATCAACGAGAAAATTGAGTACAGTGTTTGAATCATATATTTCAGGTTCGAAAGATTCAAATTATACAACTTAGCGACTGTCAGACTCTTAGGTCTTTGACAGCGTATTATAACGATACTGTAATCAACTATCCAATCTTTGGACAGATCGTGCCAATCAGACTGAAGAATTACTTTGCCAATTTCATCGTAACTCCCAATCAGATAGTCGCCACTGTAGCAGTATAGAAATAGCCACCAAAATATGATCGTCATATGCAAAAGTATTTTCATAGCTTCAACGAAATGGTGCGCTTTCGGCGCATCAGCCAAATAGAGCCAATGGATAATGATTTGTTTTCTATGATTGCTGTAGCAATTTGGCTGCAAATCATCAAACAAATCATTATTCATTGGCTACATCCATTGGCAATCATTAGCAATTGCCAATTGCTGTAGCCAAATTGCTACAGCAATCATAGAAAACAAATCATTATCCATTGGCTCTAGCCACCAAAATATGATCATCATATGCAAAAGTATTTTCATAGCTTCAACGAAATGGTGCGCTTTCAGCGCATCAGCCAAATAGAGCCAATGGATAATGATTTGTTTTCTACGATTGCTGTAGCCAAATTGCTCTATGATTGCTGTTTCTATACTGCTACAGTGGCGACTTTGTTTTCTATGATTGCTGCAGCCAAATTGCTACTTTGTTTTCTATGATTGCTGCAGCCAAATTGCTACAGCACCATAGAAAACAAAGTCGCCACTGTAGCAGTATAGAAACAGCAATCATAGAGCAATTTGGCTACAGGAATCATAGAAAACAAATCATTATCCATTGGCTCTATTTGGCTGATGCGCTGAAAGCGCACCATTTCGTTGAAGCTATGAAAATACTTTTGCAAATTGCTCTATGATTGCTCTATGATTGCTCTATGACTGCTACAGTGGCGACTTTGTTTTCTATGATTGCTGCAGCCAAATTGCTACAGCACCATAGAAAACAAAGTCGCCACTGTAGCAGTATAGAAACAGCAATCATAGAGCAATTTGGCTACAGGAATCATAGAAAACAAATCATTATCCATTGGCTCTATTTGGCTGATGCGCTGAAAGCGCACCATTTCGTTGAAGCTATGAAAATACTTTTGCATATGATGATCATATTTTGGTGGCTATTTTGGCTGTAGCAATTTGGCTGCAGCAATCATAGAAAACAAAGTCGCCACTGTAGCAGTATAGAAATAGCCACCAAAATATGATCATCATATGCAAAAGTATTTTCATAGCTTCAACGGAATGGTGCGCTTTCAGCGCATCAGCAAAATAGAGCCAATGGATAATGATTTGTTTTCTATGATTGCTGTAGCCAAATTGCTCTATGATTGCTGTAGCCAAATTAAGAAATCCTTCCATTTAGTGTCGGGATTGGGCGTCGCAGTCATTCAGTACTTCATTTGCAATTGGCAACAGCAATCATAGAGCAATTTGGCTACAGCAATCATAGAAAGATCGAAAATATTATTACTAATCGACGTTTGATTCGATCGGGTGGCCACGTTCCGGTACACTTCATCCAAATTGTGTAAATCAGAAATATATCATCACTTTTGCCGAAAAAAGCCATTTTCTTTATCTATATACTGAATTCTTTATCAACGGAAATTTTTCTTGAACGAGAACACTGTCTTGACGACCGCGTATCCTCATACTGTGTTTCATACGTATCGTGTACATCGTTATACCTAAGTTGTCATGGCGACATGACGCAATATGTACAAATGTAATTTAATTTTATGGGCCTTTGCACTTTTCTCTCTGAGGACGTAGTTGTTAATAATATAATTAACCCTCTCGTGGTCCTTCCCACCTCTCGGCACATTGGCGCATGTGTCGCCCCCCTCGGCGAATCACGTCTTTCACCAACGCCTCAGCCCCCCCCCCCCCCCCCTCTTTTTGCACGGGAGCTTCTCGTGTGTTTCGAGTTTCGAGTACCTCGGCGACAGCATATCGTTTTCAATAAAATTTTACGATTTTTAATTTTTTTTTTTTTCGATATATTTTTGCACATCGCATTCAGACATTTTTGAAAATGTTAACATACCAAAGTTTTCATGGCAATTAATGTATTTATTGTCAATTTTATCCCCCATATTATTATTTTTCACGATGTATTTTCCAATCGCAGACAATGAGTAACGATGTTAAATAGAACACTTCGTGAATGCATGTAATTATTGAAATCAATTAAACACTGAGCTCCGACAGCGTTTAATCATTTACAAGAGAAGTTATTTATACACTTCTGGCATAAAGGTTTCGAGAGAACGGAAATAGAATCATTAAATGTAACCGCGATATTTCGAACCAAATTTTAATCACGCGATTTGATGTTTCTGCGATGTTTATTACGATGTAATACGAAATTTACACGAATTCACGATATCATTAATTATTTGCGACAAGCCAAACATTTTTCGAAGCGATACACGTCGTTCGCAAAGCTCCATTTGTAAATTAAACTGTTCCGATGCTCTCGTCTTGACTGCTGATTTTTTTTTTTTTTCGTTTTTTTTTTTGTTTTATTTCATTTTTTCGGCTGTTCAACTCGCTCCCAATTCCCAGAACGTTAGCTCGCCGGGTTCCGCGCATTGCTGCGGGGGAGGTTGAGGGATGTTTCCACTGCGAAGCGTGTTCGCTGAATGGGAACGCGCCGCAGTGGAACGATTCAAATGACGCACGAGCGCGAAGTAAGTGGCGTTGGCGAACTCGATTTCTGTTTGTTGCTTTCTCCACTCTCGTATCCTTCGCTTATGCTTCTCCTTTCAAAGGATGCGAGTGGTACATAACGCCCGAAGAAACTCCGGTGCGGGCAAACTGTGCGATGCTATTGTTGCGTTTCGCTGCTTCTCGTAACCGTTCATTGTCATTTCGTTCTATCGCTCTTGAATGACGATGTTTAATCAGCAGAGATTGAGGTATTTTATGCGCAAAGATAATTGTTATATCAATACTAAAAATTTATTTCGTCTGAATAAATTTTATTGATTATTATTAATATCGATATAAAATCATTTTTTAAAAATATTTGTAAAATAAATAATAAAAATAACAATAAATAATCGACTAAAAAAACATCGATAAAAAATAATAATAATTGAAAGTAAATAGATTCTTCGTACAAATGTCTCTTGAATGACGATGTTTAATCAGCAGAGATTGAGGTATTTTATGCGCAATGATAATTGTAATATCGATACTAAGAATTTGTTTCGTCTGAATAAATTTTATTCATTATTATTAATATCGATATAAAATCATTTTTTAAAAAAATATTTGTAAAATAAATAATAATAATAACAATAAATAATCGACGAAAAAAACATCGATAAAAAAAAATAATAATTGAAAGTAAATGGATTCTTCCTACAAATGTCTCTTGAATGACGATGTTTAATCAGCAGAGATTGAGGTATTTTATGCGTAAAGATAATTGTTATATCAATACTAAAAATTTATTTCGTCTGAATAAATTTTATTGATTATTATTAATATCGATATAAAATCATTTTTTAAAAATATTTGTAAAATAAATAATAAAAATAACAATAAATAATCGACTAAAAAAACATCGATAAAAAAAATAATAATTGACAGTAAATGGATTCTTCCTACAAATGTCTCTTGAATGACGATGTTTAATGAGAAGAGATTGAGGAATTTTACGCGCAAAGATAATTGTTATATGAATACAAAAAATTTTTTTCGTCGGGATAAATTTTATTCACTATTATTAATATCGATATAAAATCATTTTTTTCAAAATAATAGTTAAATGAATAATGAAAATAATGATAAATAATAGAATAAAAAAAATTGAAAAAGAAAAATAAAATCATTGAAAGTAAATGGATTCGTCCTACAAATGTCTTATCTCGTCGTATATATTTCCCGCGAACTTCATCTCGGCGAATGTCGGTTCGTTTATTTTGTATTCCGCGTCTGTTTGTCGGAGTTTGTCACGATTCCGTATGTCGGATGCTGCGAAGCATAAAGACACATCTCACACTGTATAATGCGTGAAATTTTGCGAAATACGCCGTTCCGCTTCTGAAGAATCCAATATGTCTGCGTAAATTCTCCGCCGCGTCAAAGCCAAGCGAAGGTGTTGCACCGCCCGCCGCATCGTGGATTTGGCATTCAAGTGGTTTCGAAGACTCGTGAGAATACCAATCGAGAGATGTGTTGTGTTGCGTATATATACAATGCGCGAAAATTTTCATCGTCTGAATATACATCGGTTTCCTCTCCTCCGCCGGTATATATTGTACAGCATACAGCCACTGGGGAAAATATACTTCGTACCGTGAAACTCACCCTCTCCAGCGTATTCCCTTCTGTAAATAAGTTATGACTTATTTAGACGTGATATATGAGGGCAGGTAAAATTTCTCTTTCGCTTTATCGCTCCTTCGCGCTCTGCGCTATGCAAACATCGTACGGCGGGACGTGCTTCGGCGAATACAATTTTTTTTCTTTCTTTTTTCTTCCTGTTCTCGACACCACTTCACTGCATATTAGATCCGCTTTTCGTCCGATTGTCGGAAGTGTTACTTTTTATTTCTTCTGAAACTTTAAAGAACGACGAGAATGCGTTGCTCTTTAATGACTCTCGTCAATGAGCCGTCGAATCGACAATTCTCTATAAAAATTTGAATAAAAAAAAAAAAAAAAAATTGCCGAATTTTTTAACGAAAATTTATCGAAGTTGTAAGGGAAACTCAATTAATTAGATTAAAAGTCGTTTATTAATTGGAGAATCGATAAAAAAGCATAAATAATGAAATAAAAAAGTAATAGATTATTATTCGATAACTTATTATTATTATTTAATTATTAAATTTATTATTATTTTCGTAATACGTAAGTAATAAATTAATTGATTGTGAAGCTGTGATTTTTAATTAATTTTCTTACGAAACTGAAAGTTTGAATTTTTCGTAATTAAAAAATCGTAGAAAGCGAATTGGAGTGTTGAAAAATAATTCGTGACTTTTCTTTTTTTTCGGACGTAATTTCCTTGATTCCGCATATCTACTTCAGCTTTTCGATTAAAACAAAACATCGCCGATAAATAGTGATTGTGAATTTTGCCGAATAAAGGGACATTGTCCCTCGAGGGTATTTCGCCGTAGAGAGTTAATTGGTTGACATTTTGTATACAAAAACGTATTTCTGTCGCGGCGCGTCGCTGGAGGGTTCGTTCATCGATTAGTTCATTTTACATATAGCATCGTTGCATTTTCAATGAATATTTCCTTTCGGACAGAGGCAATAATTTTTTCGTACGAATGCATATCGGTTTTGTGCGATTCGTTGCTTTCGTTCTCTAATATTCTCCGATAGATACGGATAACGTCTGATAAAAATATTGACGTCTCATCGAGCGATAGAAAAAAAATAATAAAAATCCGTATGAGAAGATCGAACGGAAAAAAAGGAAAAAGAGAGCATTTGCTCTTTTATTTCGGCAGATAGCGCGATAATTTAAATTCTTAAAGGGAAGCGAAATTTTAATTTTCACGCATAGCATTTTTTAATAGTCAATTAATAACCAACTTTTGCCGATAGGAGCGCCCGATAACGTGACGAAACACTAGAGAAATGGAAACCTTCGACCGGCAAAGGGTTGAGAAGGGTATATCGTTACATTTTCAGCCTAAAGTGAGATTCCGAGAGAATTTCAAAGACTTTCCAATGAAATATAATTCTCAACATTTTCGACCATAAAGAAACCGTTGAAAACAGTCATTTTCCACAATAAAAACGTTTAAAAAATATTAACAAATTAATTGAAAAAAAATATATATATATATTTCGACGAATCATTTTTACGATTTTTTTTATTCCGTTGGGAATCATTCGTAATTTCTCTTTTAATATCACAGTAGCAGCGAAAAAGGTATTTTTTTAAATTAACGACGGGATACGTTGAAAATAATAACTCATTCTGCTGTTGCTTTCGAGTTCACATATTAAAGATTTTTTTTTTTTAATTTTTACAATTCATTATCAACGTAATTTCATATATAAATAGTAGTGATTTTGTGATTGTAATTAATAATAATAATAATCGTAAGTTACGAAATATATAGCGTATTACGATTATTCTTACGATTGTAATAAAAAATATTATGTATTGTATGTGTTTACATATTGTAATCGTATTTTTATTCTAAAAGTGTGTTGTTTCGTCGCTGAGACCGTTGTAATAATTATATATAAATATTTACAATAATGCAGATTACACCGCTAACTCATCGGCTTCATGCAAGTTTGCGATACGCAAACCTTATGATTTACAAAACTGCTGCGGTAGTTCGGCAGCCGAGAGCTCCGCGTATATACACGTGCGTCTCGACTGTACGTGACTCTTCCGTCCCTACAATGTTTGCATGCGAAAACAGGACTATTTAGGATGGAAAATCTCGCGAAAACTTTGTTCCCGTTATAGAATCTCAACCCGGCTTTGCGAATAAACGACAAACTTGCACGATAGAAATTTCTCGCGGTTTTTTTCTACTGTTCTACCATAAACCTTCGACTGTTCCGCCGAAACTTTCGATCTTTTTTTGTTTTTTTTCGGCATTAAAGTACGAAGATCCATTTTTACGAAAGGCCCTATGGAATTACTTATGTACACCCCAATCTCTACGTAAACGTATCGTATTCTCAATAAAAATCGCAAAAAAAATTTGCGACGCCAAAAAAAAAAAATTGCATGCAACGATATTTATAGACAAGAGACTCGAGAACGAAATTAAATATTTACGATTCTTCGAGCGGCAAAAAATAAAAGACAATTTTTTAAATAATTTCATAATCGATGCATTTTTTTTTTTTTTTAAAAAAAAAAAAAAATCATCTCGTTGTCACAAGTACTTCGGCAACGAGGAATAGAAAAAAACATTTCAAGTCGAACAAAATATTGCTAAAGGCGCGATGGCCAGCATCGTCGACATTTTCGTCGAATAAAAATGTCGGAAGATAAAAATTTCAAAGAAAATGAATTTCGCGTGCATCCAAAATCTATCGATTATGGAAAACGCAAAACTTAAAATTTAATCGATGATCGAAAAAGTGCGTGCAAAAGAAAAATATGAATTATCGAACGAGGTACTACCGCAGTCAAATTACGAGATTTATTCACTTTTTTATCTCCGAAGTAAAGAAAATCTCCGAAGAAAATGTATAATACGAAAACAAAAAGAAATATATATAGATGTGTACATATATATATGCGTATATAAAAATTTCACAACACTGCAGTTCAACTCCTAATTTAAATCGCTAATTAGTCTTTTTTGATAATCGAAAAAAAAATCTTAACGAATAAACGATGACTATGACTATTAGAAAAAATTTGGTAGTACCTTCTTTCGACGTGGCAAAAATAACGTGAGATAGATAGGCACTCTTTTTTTTTTGCTGTTCGATAAAACAGCGCAAAATTCTAAAATCTAAACCACATTTATACATTTTTTTTTTACTCGATATAATCGATATAATCGATATAATCGATATAATCGATATAATCGATATATCGATATAATCGATATAATATAATCGGTCATTTTTATTTTCATTTCGCTTTTTCGCTATTATCAAAATTGTGTCATTAACGTAGTAACGATATGTTTTGTATAAACGATTATTGTACATCTTTAGGCATATATAACATATATATTGGTTTTGTCGACAAAATTATTATTTTTTTTTTCATTTTCGTTCCATTATTCGTGGCAAATTCGATTAGACGCGATTGTGAGAATTTTTTTTTACGTATTTATACGTTGCGCAGTAATATTTTTAAAAATGTTATTCCTAAATCACCGCGGAAGGGATGAAAATTTTGGCAATTTTTTTTTTTTCTACGTCACGATGTTATATTATTAATAATGTTATACCATTTCATTAATGATTTTAGCTGCGTATTCGCTCGTCAAAGGCACGACATAGCTTAACATTTGAGCTTTTGCCAATATTTGATTATTATCATTATTATGGCTGTTATTACGCGATTGAAGAATCATTATTTCTTCGCTATCTCGCTACCGAACACAAATTTCGAATACTTCGAATGCCCATTATGCGATTAAAAATTTCGCGATTTTGACGTTAAATTTGTTTGCAAAAAATTTTTTTATCAAAATTTTTGATGCGTTTCACGTATATCGAAAATTGTGTAAAAATTGAGCTCTGATATGAAAAATTGTATGATGCGTACGATTTTTTGACGGACGCAAAATTCGGAGTAGAAAATCGCATTTAATCTCGTAATTCCGTTCTCATTGTACCGCCATTTTCGTACTTTTGTCCGACACCCACCGAAAGGGGAGAAAATAGAGTGATGGATAATTCTTGCCTTCCGGTACTTCGCGCCAATTTTTTTTTTTCGCGTCCCCAACATTGACATCGCATTTGCATAATTTTCGGGATAAATCCGTAGTGAATACGAGAGCGCGTAACATTGTTTCTTCGGTATTACGAAGACCATTCAGCGTGTCGCAAGATCGTTGCAACGATAATTATGGCACTTGGGCACAAGTTTCGTAACGCATTTCATGAATTATTCAAAACTTTAGGGCGAAACTTGGATAAACTTACACGCGAACAGAGCGTTGTTTCTCGTGTAGTCGACTTAGATGGGATTGCATTAGTAGGCGCCGCCTCTTGCACTCCCCGAGGAGCCCAAAAACTTCGTTATTGTTCTCGGAGTCTCAGGAAATCTCCGAACAAACGCTCAATTTTCTTGTCGAAACTACGAAATCGCGACGGTTACGTTAAATTGCGCAAAGAAAAAAAAAACTGAAAAACTATTGCGTCGGTAAAAATATTACCGGAAGTTATCGAAAATCGCATGAAAAAAAAATCTTGTTAATCAGACCACAGAATCGAAATTTGTTTGGGATTTGGTAAGTTTTTTGAATTTTTTTCTTTTTCATCTCATAAGCTGTACGATCGGTTTTTTTTTTTTTTAACAATTCGAAAAGATTGGAGGAATAGCTTTTTAGGATTATTTTTTTTTAGTACTCAGCGCAAAAATCGTAGAATAAAAATCGGAGAATTTTTTTTTTTTTTTTTGCGAAAGTTTCGTTTTTTTGGTAATCGGCGCGCAAAAATCCCCCCTATAGACGCGAATGAAAAATGTATAGTTCGTCGAAGACTTCGCTCGTATTTCCTTGAATTTCTCGACGGAGCCGATGTCTCTTTGACGCGCGTCGAAAAACTCTCGAGCCTCCGAAGTTGAATTTACCGCTGTCGTTCGTGAAATTCTCACTCTCTTCACGTCTCAAAGCTTCGCCTTGTCCTGCACCACCTCCTCCGAACAGTTTCTAATGAATGGAAGAGATACAAAAAAAAACGAGAAATAAAATCGAATTTTTTTTTTACGCTCGAGTGTACGATGAACGAAAACAACTGCGATTCGGCTGCGTTAAAAAATTTTGATATTATTCTCCATCACAATTTGTCGATTTAAAAAAAAAAAAAAAAACGAAATTCAGTCCGAAAATGATATTTTTAGGTATTAGATATCGTCTAAACGTAACAAGCGTTTATTATTAAGCGTTTTTAAATATTTGATTATCATTATTATTTTTATTATTATTAATATTTGTTTTTCTTTTTTGGTACAAACTTTTTTTTTTCCCAATTTTGTTTATTTTTTTGATTATTATGGCAGTTTTTACCCGATAAAAAAATCATTATTTCTTCGCTATTAAAATCGTATAAAAATAAAAAATTTTAGGAGTCTCGGAAAATGGAGAAAAGACGAATTGTTACCGATCGCAGCTTTCCTCGTGTCTTTAAGTAATTTTGTGTTGAAAGTTTCATTGATGCAGCATTTCCGCGGAATCGAATGGATGATTATTACGAATCCTCTTTTTTTTTGTACTTTTGCGTTAATGCAATTCTTCAATGGTCACACAATCTTAAGGGATTATAATAAACGTCAGGAGATTACGAAAAAAAAAAATTACACATCAATTAAATAAGCAATAAGTAGTTCTGTCTTTGCGGGCAGCGCGTCGATTTAAAAAAGAAAATTACAAAAAATATGCATAGCAAATCGACTGCCAATTTTTTTAGCCACAATATGTCATGCAATTCAAAACCCATAGAAATCGATAATTAAAAAGAACATTTTTTCGTTATCGATATTAAGTATTTCAAAGTTAAATCGTCTCAATTTTTTCTAATTTCGCTCTAACATGATTTTTTTTTTCAAAATCTTTTCCCAATTTTTTTATAGTTGAAAAAACCATTTAAAAATAATAACTTCTTTTCGGATTTTCAAATTTCTCGGAAATTAACATTAAATTCATGTTAAAGCAATCAAAATACCAAGAAACTATTTTTTTTTATTGCGGAAACAAATTTCCGTAATTTCAATGATTGTCCATTTTTTTTCATAATCCCCTGAATTTTTTTACTGCTACTACAGTCTAATCGCAAAGCAGCATATTTCACTAAATCGATTATTTCTCAAAAAACTGTTATCGAGGAAAAAAAAAATATTAACACATATTGCACGAGAAGTGAGTTAAAAAAAATGCGAGCGGATTACATAAAAGCGTATTTTTAATAATATTAATAATAATAATAATAATAATAATATAGTTTTAATGTATCGAAATATTTTACAAATGTGAGTTTTTTTTTCGTGTTTTTTTTTTTTTTTCTTTTTTCAGCGAACGAACATCGAGGTGTTTTCCCCGTTGAAGATGTACAATAATAAATGATATAGAGAGTTAGACTAGTCGGCGACGTGGACCGGCATTTGCCAACAGTCTTTAGAACGTTAATACATCAATGGCAATAATTAAATGATATTCTAGAAGCAGCGAACGTTAAATTAGCTTTTTTTTTTACGTTTTCTCTAATATTACAAAGAATTTCGTTGTTTTACGACAATAGCAAACATAATATTTTTTTATATACTATATATATATATATATGTGTGTAAATATGTGTCGATTTATAAACGATAACGTTGACGATACTCCGAATAATTATAGATACAAGTTAGGCGCGTCGAATCGTCAACGTTACCGACTGTAAACGCGACACGCATCCAGAAAAATATTTATTCAATTTAATAAACATTTCTTGCGGACAAAAAATGTTTTCTTGGATTCGACGAACCATTTTTTCGTTCCAAATAAATTTATTTTGGGAAAAATGCCATTTTCTCAGAGTCCAAGAAAAATTTTCTCGTCCGTAATAAATTTATTTGGGAAAAAAAAAATTACCTCGGAGTCCAAGAAAAATTCTGTCGCCCCTAATAAATTTATTTGGAAAAAAAAAAATTCCTCGGAGTCCGAGAAAATTTTTTTCGGCCCCAACAAAATTTAATCGAATCAAATAAACATTTTTCTGGATGCAATAGGCACGATTCGGTGTTCGTTACGGCAGGTTATATATTTGTGTCGATGTTTCTTTTTTTTTTGGCGAAAAAAAAAAAAATGACAATTTACAACCCATTTTTTTGGCGATCCTCGAGGCCTTCGTTCTGATCGAAATTTCTCATCTCTCGACAAGTTATAAAAAAAAAAAATTTCAACCAAAAGAAATTTCGTCAAAATTTTCCTCGAGTCTATTATCGATCGCTGCCAAATATTCAGTGTCGTTTGTTTGCGTGAGATATCAAAATTATTTACAACAAAGTCAGACGCGAAGTCTCACCGAACGCGAGACACTTTGATTCTTTATTTTTTTAATAGACGACAAAGTTTCGCACGCGATAAACGACGGGATTTTTTTTCGCGTACGAAACTTCTCATTTATTGAAAAGCTTAGCGACTATTTGTTAGAGATGCGGATGCAGAATCGGAGATACTATTACTAAAACAATGAGACACACAGACTTATCGCACGATAGATAATCGGATTTTCTTCGTCCGATTTGAGAAGAAATTGTAACATTACGAAGAAAAAAAAAACGTACAGAGGATCGAAGGTGAAAGACGCGGGCAGAAACATTTAAACATTCAAACATTTAAAGGTATCGACGGAAAAAAAATTGAAGAAATGAAAAAAAAAAAAGGATTAGCGACGGAGAAGCTGATAAAACGAATTTGCGATTGAGCAATGAATTTCTTGCGATTTCTTTTTTTTATGTATGTGAAATGGTGAAATGGATGATGACGATGATTGATTGATGAGTGATGATTGATCGATTGATTATTGATGATTATTGATGGGTCTCTGACATCGATTACAACCTTCGCAGCGATGCCATACTGAGGGAACTGCATTTTGCCTTCCGAGTCGGTTGCACCGACATTGGTGCTACGAGAACGTCGTCTCGTGTCGGCGAACCTGAACCACCGTTTCCCAGTTCCTGGAAATACAATAAGGAATAACGTTTTCTTCCGATGAGACCTGTACGAGATTATTATTTTTTTTTAATGATTTGTCTAATCAAAATGTTTTTTTTTTCTATAAAAAAAAAAAATTCCAACAGTGCGAATTCGGATTTAACTTCGCTATTTTCAAGTGCAGAGTTTCCAACAACGGAAATACATAAAATTTTATATTTTATGCACGAAATCTGACTTTTTTTATTGCTTTCTGTGATTTACGATTCATAGAAATAATTTTTCGTCGAAAAATGAAAAAAAATTATTCGACACTTCGAAAATATTGGAAAAATTGCATATTTGCTGTTAAACAATGTAATGCGTTGAATTTCCTTTTAATTCAATTTTTTTTATTTTAAGATTTTTTTTCGCCTTTTTTAGGTCGCCAGACACTCTGTAAATTCATTCAAAAAGTAATAAAATATTCAGTATTTCGAAATAAAAATTATGACTTTTTTTTTAATTAATTCATTTTTTTTAGTACCCAATTATCCGAATAAAATATTTGCTGAGTGAGAAAAGCCGTCAGTAAAAATATATCTGTAATTTTGATTTAAACTTTTATCGTATGGCGAAAGCGGAAACGTGAAGTTGACATCAAAGTTTGTTAAATATTAGCGAACATTAGCATTACATGCAATAGCTAAATATTTGCTTTTTGCAAAACGACAACTTATCGCAGAAAGGAACGTGCGAAGGATAAGTAATCGTCAACATTGTTAAACAAAAAAGATAGACATGCAAAAGTTCACAAGCAGTTCAAGCCGTCGGCAGCGCACGACCATCGTAGAGGTTTTTTTTCTAAATTATGCAATAACACAAACAGAAAATTAAAAAAAAAAAGGAACAGAATACAACGAATTTTTCATTGCTTTGTAAACGTTGCAACAAAATTGTATATTTTCAAAATATCCATAGATCCAAATCGTGAATTAAGAACAACAAAAGATCGGTTCAAAAAAAAAAAAAAAAACTCAAAAAATTATATTTGGTTTCGTTAAACTCTCCGAGAAAAAAAAAAAAAAAAAAAAAAAGTTGAAAATACAATCGTTGAGCCAATAATCTATCGAAACAACAATTCGTCGGCTACTAACAATAATTCTACGATTTCTACGAATTCTGAGATTATCGTAGAAAACAAAAAAAAACTTTGGCGAAGTTAACAAAAGCGCAGTAGTTTCCCAGTAGAGAATATATGATAATTATCGTTATTAACAACCACTCAGTGGCCGATACGACGAATCAGAATCTACCGAAGCGAAAACAGAAAAAAAAAATAACGCGATAATTAACAATTTATCACGATGCCGCGGTGCCTTATATTTCTAATTTGTGTCGGTGCCGCGAAGCATTTTCAGTCAGTCGAAACACTGCGAGACGTTGCATTCCTAAAAAAGAAACAGTAATTCTTTCTTTTTCCAATCTTTTGTTTCTTTTTTTTTTTTCGATTTTTCTTTAAACTTTCAATATTCTCAAATTTTTCATTGAATTTTCGGTTTTCTCCAATTTTTCTTTGAATTCTCAATTATCTCCAATTTTTCTTAGAATTTTCAATTTTCTCCAATTTTTTCTTTAAATTTCCAATTTTCACCAATTTTTCTTTTTTACTTCAATATTCTCCAATTTTTCATTCCTCGAGATTCAATTTTTGACATTTTCTTTTTTGTAATCATAGCGTCTATTTTCAATAAATTCACACGACTCTTGAAATCGCTTTCACGAGAGAAGACGATAAAAGAATCGAAGCCCAATAGTTTTTCGACCGACTTGCAGACTGTGTTCTCTCCATAAAAGGCTTAATTTTTGTTTCTCAAGCAACAATAAAAATGTCTACTTAATTTTTTATTAATATTTCTCTCTAAGTACTTACATGTGACGCGTGATGAATTATTTTTATCCACATTTCGTTTTGTTTGTTTTTTTTTTTTTACGTATCGCATGAACACACAAATAGTAGTGATAGTCATCGTCCAAAAATTGCGATCTCAGTCATCCAGTAGTCTCGCGGATGCGAAGATTTTTTTATGATTATTTTTCTTTTTTAAAGAGTATACATGCTGATTTTTTCGATGATATGATAAATGGCGCGTACAGAAAACGGTAGAAGCGGTAGGTATTGTATAGGAGTTTCTCCTCGTTATAGAAACGAACTCAACGGGGCGCGAGCTAAAAGAAATAGATGCATTCGACGTGAGAATAAGAGTTACACGATAGGATAATTAAAAAGAATTATTAATTAATAATGTAAAAGAAAAAAACGTAATAATAACTGAAAGATAGTTGCAGTCACAAGTCAAACGAAAATGCAGAAAATCACACGTGCGCAATTTTTTTTTCTTTTTTTTTAGAAATTCGAAGAAATTTCGTCGATGAAATCGACTCATTATCTCCCGTCGTGAAACGATAGGCGAGCAAAAGACGTAGAAAGCGAGAAAAAAGCGACCCAAAGAGGGAGAAGAGAAAATAAACGAAAATAATAATATAATAATAATAATAATAATGAGTTCTCTGGTAATTGTGAAGATAATCAACTAACGTTAATGTTGTTGCAACTCGCCAATCGCATCTGCGCGAGCTGCTGACTCGCCGGTGTTAAACTGTTCGTCGAGCCAAACGGCGACATCATCGTCGACATCGCTCTCTTCAATTTGCTCGGAGTTTTGTTGAAACTGAAGGCGCGGCCGACCTTCATTCTCGTACGCGATGCAAACCTAAACAAGAATCAGTTTCGTTAATATATCGAACGTTTCGCCTCGAGATGATTTTTTTTTTTATTAAAAAAAATCTTATTGGCATCAAAAACTATTCTTCCTTCGTATATCGATATTTTTGGAATTCTTTTAGATTTCTGATTTTTTTTTAAATTGTATTTTGCAAGTCTTCGATTCCTCATGCAAAAAAAAAAACGCAATAATTGTACGAATTTTAAAAATGAAAAGATATTTTTGTAAATGTCGATGAGACCGGAAAAATGTTAAGAGAAATTTTTCTTCGATTATGAAAAAATATCGATTACCGACGGAAGATAAGTTTTCCACAAACAAACGGGATTTTAGCGTCAGAGATTCAAAGAAAAAACAAATCGCGTTAAACCAGTTCAAGTTTTCAGTGACAGTAATAAATAATTAAATATCGAAATATTTTTCTGTATCACAATCAAGTTACAGATTTGAAGTTTGAGGAGGTGCTACAGCAACGTAAATCTCAAGCCAAAGTACATGCAATTTTTTTTTATCGAAAATATCGTGACAACTCGTGTAAAGAGAGTAGACGAGAAAAAAAAAGTCAAAGTTGCGAGGTTGCAGGATACTAAAATAAATTATATGCGAAAAAAAAAGTTAAAAATGTTATTACCGCAAAAAATAAATTCTTGAACTGGTCGAATAAAAATAAATTCATTTTATTTTATTTATCTTATTGTAGAGAATTCGGAAGAAGAGATTAAAGAATTTTGTGAAAATAAATTCTTGAATTGGTTGAAAAAAATAAATTTAATAATCTTTTTGCATAGAAAATTGAAAAGAGAAATTAAAGAATTTTATAAAGATAAATTCTGAAACTGCTTAAATAAAAACAAATTTCTATTTTATTTATCTTTTTGCATAGAAAAAATCGAAAAGAGATATTAAAGAACTTTATGAAGCTAAAATCTTCAACTGATTGAATAAAAATGAATTTATTTATTTATTTACTTATTTATTGGTATCAAAAATGGAAATAAAGATTATAGAATTTTGATTATCGGACTCTAGTAAAGCGAGGTACGGGTGAGTAACAAAAGCGAGTAAAAAAACGTAATTCAGCCTGTTGCGAAAACTGACGGTAGTGGGACATGTAACGTGGTTTCACACATGCTATTGAGTAGGAACACATACGGGTCCATATATTCCAGGTAAAAATTATGAAATAGGCTCCTGCAACCAAACGTGATGTCGTCCCATTATTGTTTTTTGTTTAACATGCAATAAAATTCAAATATATAAATATCAATTGCATTAATAGCAATGAAACAAAAAACTACGATTTATACATTTCTGCGTACTTTGACTAAATTTATTCTATCGATCTACGTGACTGCAAACTTATTTTTGTTTTTTTTTTTTTTTCGTGAAATAAGCCGTCAATCACCTCCTCGTGATATATTTAGTATAATCTTTTTATCAATGAATTAATCGTCGCGATGTATAGGAAAAGAACGAAAAAACATAGTTAAGCTATCTACAGGTTTAGAAAGTCTTCGATTACTGATACTTTGCGATAAATTGCGATGAAAATAAAATTTAGAAACGAGAAAAACAAATCTACTATGCAGTATCGATAAACTCCAAATTCTAAGAGATTTTAATCGCTAATTAGAATAAATAGTAATTATAAGAAAAGAGAGCGACGTGATACTTACTTAAATGCTTTACTCAATGTACCTAACGCTACGTCACTAGTGTCGATCTCAAGCTGATGCGAGTCGAGACTAATCAAAAAGGTGTCCTGAAAACGGCAAAAAAAATTACTTATGTATTTATTTTACCTTTTTTTTACTTATAATTGATCGCGAGGTAATTTTTTTTTCCTGAACTGCAACATTACGAAAATCTTTCATTTTTCCTCAGTGACGTTTAATTATTCACTATAATGTTTCACAGTTTATTTTGACAATAATGAAATATCAACGAAAAACGGAAATTCCGGAATTCGAAAGAAAAGAAATAAAATCCGGAGGTGCAAATTAATATGAAAACGAAAATCGGTATAAAAATTGAGAAAATAAACTTCTAAAGAGAACTTCTATTGGGATAAAAACGCAATTATAAAAAACAATTAAACATCAACGAGGAAAAAATTAGAATCATCAGCCACCGTATCGTAACACGAGAATTATCTCTTTAATAACTCACCGCGTCGGCTTTGCAGACAGTGTTAGCCATTTGTCGGCATAATGTTCGCAGATAATTCGTTTTATTCACTTCCTCGTCGGTGATAGTGAAGGAAAAGAGTTTTTCTTTCAATTCCTGATTACTTCGTACCATCAGCGCGAATACTTTTTGACATTCTGAAAATTCAAACGTTAAACAAATTTAATTATAAAACGAATCTTTGTAGGCGAAGAAAATTAATCCTAAACGTCTAATTTTTCGATTAATCGAAATAAACAAATGGCGACACTCACCGTCGGTTTCTCGAATGTCGACGACTTTTTTTATAGTACTCAGCGATAGCATTCTTATGTGTTTATACGGTTTTCCTTGACTTAGCTTCGCCGAGTGTAGACCATTCGCTGTGTTTGGGCTCTTCAAGGAGTTAAAGGCCTTCGAACGCTTCTTGCATATCTCGAGAGTATCGGTGAACAGGAATAACACGAGATGATCGCCGCGACCGCTCAATCCTTCGCCCAATTCCATTACATCGCATTTGCCGATGAAGGAACGATGTGACGAGACGAGATGCGGCGGACAATTGTCGATCTCGTTGAATATATCGAACATCACAAGCTGCCCTTCGGTTTTTCTTTTGTCTTCGTTTATGTACGTCATAACTTCCTTAATACTGCTGATCGACAGTTCCAAGGCGCCATGGTCCGGATTATTCTTATTTGTATGCTTAAGAATATCTGCGGAAAAAATTGTAAATAAGGTTATTGACATACGAAATGTTGATTTTTAAATTTATTTGTTTTGGATGAGTTTTGATTTCTTGTAAAGTTTTTTTTTCTTTTTTTTTTCAAGATTTTTATCGTCTATATTCTCCATAACATCAAAGAGACAAAAAAATCCTGAAAATTGTTAATTTTCTCATTGCTTCCGTTTTTTTTCTTTTTTTTTTTCACAAAGCTGTGTCTTCGTAAAAGTAAAAAAATTATAGAAGATAAACACATAGTAGAAGCTTCGCGAGTAAAAAAAAATAATACCGAAGCAACGTAAAAATTTACAATTTTTAGAATTTTTTTGTATTTTTATTTATTTTTGTTTTGAATGATTTTCTGTTTGAAAATTACTCACCATTTAATAATAAGCTAATACTGGGTAGTCTTTGCACCGGTTTGATCAGTAACTCTTTCAAGCTTTGCCTGCCGCATTCGGGTTTAGTTTGGCAGATTTTTAGAAAAGCGTGAAATCGCGGTTTGTTCTGATCGCACTGATCCAACATTTCTTTCGTATTCTCAAAGAAATTCACGTACGGCGGATACGCCTTTACAAGATCGGGAGCGTAACGAAGAAATATGTTTCCAATGCTTATGTCCTCCGCCCAGTGTGCCGCACTGTATCGCAACTCTTCCAACATTTTTTTATGGACCTCGTAGATCGGTGGAAAATTGCCGAATATTATCTTTGCTTCTGTGCTGTTCAACAATTCGCCACTCGTCTCGATTAGATCTTCCAATGGTGATTTGAATAACTGAAAAAAAAATGAAAGAAAAAATATTAAATTTCGCAAAATCCGATTACGAAATTTCAAAAAAAAAAAAATTGAAAAAAAGGGATTAAAGTCGTTGTTATACGTACCGTCATTATTGTACTTAGTATACCAACGTAATTCGACTCCGTTTGTACCAATTCGAGAAATACTTGATGACGAGGCGAAAGATTTTTTCGCGATGTTTCTGTACTGACGGCTTCGACCTCTGGAATATCTGTCAGTTAACGAACACAATCCTATTGATACATCACTTCCCTCTCGTATGGTTCGTGTTATTATTAGTAAAGAACTTCAACGAGTAATCGCAGAGTTTTTTTTTTATGTAATTTTTTTTTCATTATTATTATTTTTTTATTATTGAAGCCTCGTTAACACCAAATAAAAAATACTTAATAAGCTTCCCTAAAGCTGCCCGCATTTTAGATTTACGCCACAAAAAAAAATTTGGAAAAATTTGATGTCCCGATACTTGAAATTTCAATGCATAATACGGGGAAATTTAATGTAATGTGCAATTGTGATGAAAAATCAACGAACGGTATATTGAAAACTGTAGGGATTCTTTACTTTTGATAATTTACTTTAATTTTACGATAAAAGTCACGTAAATGTCATAATTTATAATAAAAAAAAACTTTGAATCCAAAGATTTACCATAAAAGTATTTTAAATGAAAAGATTGACGAAAAAAAAAAATAAATCCAATAATTTACTTTAATTTCACTGTGAAAGTAAATGAATTTTTCTTCATTGTGCATAAAGATGCATAACAACTTTCATTATCGGTACATTAAAGAAACAAATTTTTTTCACAGTGTATAAATCGATCGAAAGTATATTTTGGTGTTAGTAGAAAAAAAAACCCTTCTGACTCGTCAAATTGAAGGAACCATAAGACGAAGGAAGAATGTTTAAAAAATAATTTAAATGATTTAATGTCGCGAGAATCCGATGCGTACTTTAAAAAGACTCAACAGACAGTCATCAAAATTTAAATAATCATCGAGAAATTTTTCGCACAATTGCGAAAATCCTCCCGATTTTTATTAACCAAATTTTGTGTCTAACAATTATCAAAACAATGGGTCCGAATACGTTACGTTAATTTTACGTAAAAGTTTAAGAAGCATTGCCTTCTTTTTTTAAATGATTAAAAAATTTCGAAAGTCAACATAGAAGATATGTTGAAATTAATTTGCAGCAAAGAAAAAGCATCGATAACGTAAAAGCGGTAAGATATGTATTATAAACAAAAAAATCAGCGAAATTGTGGCGTTAGCTTTGCGGAAACTATTATCTCACCGTCTAACAATTGTTTGTCAGGACTCGCCGTGCAGTCCAAGAAACTACCGCTGACACTGAGATGTCCAGCATCGCTGATGCTCGACCGCCTCTTGTGTACAGCCGGCGAATCGGCACCGTTCTGCACGAGACTAGATAAAGTTTCCGCGAGACGCTTGCGTTTGCGTCTCGTCGACGCTGTACTCGGCGTAGCAGCTTGTTGACTATCCCTTCTGGCGGACGCAGTCGGCGATAAAACTGATTCCAAATACTATAATGAAAAAAAATGAAAATAATACAAAATAAAATATATACAACATAAATTAATATTAATGTAAAAGTATATAAGAATAAAAAATACTTTCATTTTAATATTATAATTTAATATATTTATAAAATTATGAAGATAATAAGCAAAGAAAAATTGCAAGGTACTCACATCTTCGAAAAGATATTCCTTCTCGTCGGCTGCTCCTTCATTTTGTACCGACGTCCAAAACCATTCGGCTTTAACAATATGCGCCCTCACCGAGGCTAAGTCAGGTAACGCATTCACGTTAGACTCGTCCACTACCTGCGAAATAATTTATTGTTCAGGTAAGAAATTTCGTTGAAACGCATCGTGGGTTTTATTTTTCGTTCTACGATGACGAGTGACGAATACGACACGTTTCCCGACGATTCCTTGGATACCGGGAGTTATTTTCGGTAAATTCAATATGTTAGATGCGAACAATGGGTTTGTTATTATTTTTTACAGACGGAGAGAAAAATACGGGAATCATTTCTATTTCTATATTTCCATGTAGTAATTTACTTTTTTTCGGGATTTTTACGATTGTTTTCCATTTTTTTTCTTCGATTAAAAACGTATAATAAATAATCGCAATATGGAAAAAAAAACAGTAAAATGTTGAAATAGACTTCAATATTCACATATTTTACTTTCCGTTTAGAATATCGCTGCCATATAGGTAATTGGAGAACACAGAATATTCTATAGTTATTTTATGTTACGATCTGTACACAGGACACAAAAAAATACCCTGTAAATTCCATTGGACATAATACGGAGAAGACGTGATAAATGCATTCGTGTAGAATTTGTCAAATGTGTGTTTTGAATTTTTGGGATTTTTTTACCATTCGGGAGATTTTTCGGGGCGACTGGGATTTCGACGACACAACATAACGTGAAGGAAATTGTAAATTATTTGATTCTATGTGAATACAATTGATGAAAATGCGGCGCGATGCCTTCGGAGGAATTCGTCGCTCGGCGAATTAATGAAGCAATTATTTCGTACAGAGATCCGCTCGACTCTGAATTATCAGAATTTCGTTCAAAAATACTAATAAACGAGAAAATTTTATTTTATTTGCGTGGTAATTAAACTTTAAGAATAATTCATCGTCCCGAGAAGATTAATTCTCCGACGGCGATCGTAATTTTTAGAATTTGAGAATTCGAATTTTTTGTCAATTTTTTATAATTTTCAAGTATTCCGAACTTTTTAATTTTTTTTATCAATCGAATATACATTTCAAGATCTGTATTAAATAGTCCAATACTCCAGTTAATCAAATAGGAAAAATATAATTTAATAAATGTAAACCTTGTAATGTAATTATTCAAATCGAATTTTGGATTTTAACTATAAATTCCCAATATACCAAACCGATTTCTAAATTCCGTAAACCAAATTTTCAAAAATTCCGGGTACCAATATTCAATCTCAATGACGAGAACCGCAACCGACAAAATTACGAAAAAAAAAGAAAATTTAACGAAAGATACCACAAGAAATGGTTTGTCTTCCGGCCGCTTGTCCCTCGTCTTCTCGGCTCTGAATTGAGCCGATAGTTTAATCGAATTCGGTGAAAATCCCTCGACAATTTTTCCCTCCGTATTCTTGCGACAATCATTCAAACTATTCGCAAAATCATTTCTAGCGATTCTCGCCATTTTCGCGGGAATCGGTAGAGGACTCGGCAATGGCGTATACTTCTGTCTGCACGTATTTTCTTCCGGAGCCTTCGGCGGCGGACTGATTTGCATATACTGCTTGAAAGTGTGAGGAAAATTAATGTCGCTGAATTTCGAAAAAATTTTCGCCGCGAGTTTCAAAGTACTCGACGAATGATTGTTCTTCCGGCAAAATGGCGGTGAGTCCTGCGGGAGTTGATCGCCAATCGACGTGTCGCGTTTCTTCGCCAAATTCGGATACGAATAAATTTTCACGAATCTCGCATTTTCCGTCGTCGTTATTTTCGGTATCGTGTAACAAGACTTCGATTTTCTCCATCGCACGTAGCGCCGCGGCGTTGTTACTTTTTTGCTCGGCAAAGCGGACAAAATACCGGACGCGCTGCGATTATTGAGTTCAGTTGAAAATTTGAAACAAGCAGATTCCATCTGTGGCGGAGCGCTGGAACACTCGTGAATTTGCCATTTCGATAGTCTCGATGTCGACAAATTTTTAATTTCCTTTATTTCTTCGTTTTTCGTACCGTTGTGATAATAATCGCTGCTGGTGGCTTGAGGCAGAAAAACGCTGTCGACGTCCATATAGGATTCTCGAGAGAAATCCCGATCAGCGGACGAGTAATTCGCCATCTCGGCGATCGCCGATGTTACGGGAAGACTCAGATGAGTCGAAGATCTCGGGACGCCGGTTGAGTCAATGGTTTCGTACGACAAACCTGTCGAAGTCGACATATCGATACCAGAATCGATGTCCGTCTCGTTGCGAGTGGAAAAAGCTTCGGGAATCGGATCGGAAACGTCCGGAAAACTCGGATACTCCGAGGCGGTGGAATCCATGAATATAGCAGAGTCGTGACTAATGTTCTTCGGTACAAAGACGCTGAAACGTTTCTTTTCAACGTCGATGAGGTAACCGGGCCACGAAGGTACGTCGTACAACGAAACCGAACGATCGGTACGCTTTTGTCGGATTCGCGCGGAATTTAAACACGAAACGGAATCTTTGATGGAACTGGTCAACGAACGAGGTATCGTATTCGTATAGGGATTGTAAAACGCGAAGGAAAATGGCTCCGCGTCGATCTTATCGAAAGCCGCGATTGTCGAACTTCTTGTCGGCTGTTTGAAATACGAATACGTATTGTTCTGCGTGTCGGCTACTCTGCAGCGACGATTTCCTAAATCGGTTACCTGCGCACGTTTTCGACACGGAAAAAGTTGTTATATAAAAAGAAAAAAATGAAAAACAATTACAAAAAAAATGAGTACGAAAATAATTTTTTTTAAATATAAAATAATAATATAGAAATTAATATGCAATCGTTTGCGACGGAATTAGAGGGTTTTGTGTGATTTGCGTGTTTTGTTTGTGACGTAATGTTGAAAAACTTGAATTTTGCGAAGTTATAGATACTATGATAAAATTTAATTTTGATTGCGATTTTTTTTCTTTTTTTTTTTAGGACTCACCACGTGGGTGCAGTTGGGATCGTCGATTTCCGTAGGCTCGCCGCCCTGTTGTTGCAAAACTTCGCACATGTGTTTCTTTTCATCTTCGGGAAACCCGAAGAAACAGACTTTGGCGCCGACGAACGGTTTCAGCTTGAAATTCGCGATCTGCAATGAGAAACAAATCTGATCATCTGCTTCACATTCTGACAATTAAAAATGTGTAATAGCGTAATCTGCGATGTGCAGTTGCGACAATGTTGAAGTTATTATTTTAAATTAACGTCGACGGTGGACGTCGCGGTGACACAGAATTCGACTGAATTACTCGCGAAATTGAAACAATTTTTATACATATTACATTTAATAACGAAACTGTCCTTTGAATGCAATTGTATGAATGGAACGTTTTATAAATTCATTATTATTAACAGCTTTCCGTGTCGAGGACACGTTGATTTTTCAAACGACTGCGTAATCTGACTTACGTAATTGTAGTAATGATTCGAAAAATTTTAACACGAATACGCGTTTCTGATTTTTTTTTTTTTTCTAAAAAAATCGTTTTTTCTGTTTTTTTTTCTGATAAAAATTAATGTCCGCATCACATTCGACATAATTTTTTTTTTTTCAGATTGTTATCCTCTTGGAAAATATTAAAAATTATCTCTAAATCTCAAATTTAGCTGATAATCCAACGATACACCCTCTTTAATGTCTTATCAACCGCTCGCCGCGTGATTCATTATAGCAACTGAAAAAAAAAATCTACAATATTTCCCCGTATTATAGAAGCCGTCTCTCGAATTTCTTACTTTTTCAAGTACTCGTCAGTGTTTACCTCGAAGGGGAAAAAAAAAGTTTCAGAGCCTCGATAACCGTAACTCACCAGTTCTTCATTGTTCCCATAGCTGGCGGTATCGTGTTTCGTGTCCCATAACGCGATAACCCAATTCATCGACATTATTGGAACGCGAAACGTAACGGCGTATTTGTACTTTTCGCCGCCGCAACAATTCGCTATGAGATGTGTCACCTTTCCGCCCATTTCTTTCCTTATACTGCCACCCATACTGTGGATCATGTTGATGAGTTTCGTCTGAACAAACAAAAGCATAAATCTCATTTATCAAATGTAAGCTGCGAACGAGATTTTTGACGTCGTTGTGCCCCATCGATTTTTCTTCGGATATCTTTCGTTTACTTAGGATAAACCTTTTGAAATATTGTCTACAATTCAAGGGACTCGACGAATAGAGTTAATCAATGACTAATGTCCGCTCCGATGATGAGAAAAGGTTACTTACCAATTCATCCTTTTTCCGGAAACCCGTAAAGACAACCACCGTCCCTTGCATCGCTTGTGTGTACATAGGCCGTGTAATACTCGGCAGAGACTCTTTCTTCTCCGCCAGCTGCAGCAGTGCCGTTGGGCCCAATATTCTGTGCCGACGAAAATAAGAAAAGAATTCATTAACATTTGAGAAAATCGGTAACAAGTCAATGAATTTCGTTCGATTATTAAATAGTCAAATATAAGGAATAAATTCATTTTAATAAATCAAAAAAATATATACCGATCATATTAATAATTATTATTATTTACGTATGAAAATAAATAAAATCGAAGAATTTGAATTAAAAAAATAATAATTATTATAATTGGATTAATTAATTTAATTGAGAAATTATAAAAAAAAAAAATTTCCCATCGAAGAAATTACTTTTCAGGGAATTTACGTGACAATATTAATAATATTTATTATTATATAAAAAAAAATTTAAGTTTTTTTTATTTTCCATCGAAGTAATTACAGTTTAGGGAATTTCCATGAAATTTTTGAGATTCTTTCAACTTTGTTTTTTTTTTTAATTGGATTGTTTCTGTTATTACCTGTGGGCACTTTTGTGCAGTACATCGTACTCCGGTCCGTCGAACTGCTTGAGTATAAAATACGTGCAGTACGTTGTGTCTTCGATGTATTCGAAGCCGCTGTCCGACTTGAGAACCGGAACGCTGAACTGCTGAGCGGCCGCACCGAGCGCAGGATCATCGCCGGCAGATCCGACCAAACATATTCGCTTCTTCCGCGGTATAATCAATGCTGCATCGGTAACATTAATCACAATAAAGATACATAAACTGTTTACGATTAATTGCATACGAAAGAATTTACGAAACATTATTTCCTTGTAAAGAAAATTTCTTAAACTTTGAATACCAACGACGCGTGTCGCATAAATTGTATTTATTTGCATATTGATCAACGAAAAAAAATAAAAAAGTTTTACGAAAAAATATATACTATAATCCGAAAGTTTCGAAGTATTTTTTTTTTTCTAAAATTTCTGAAAAAATTAGTCAAATTAATCGAAAAAATCATATTTTTGCGTCGTAATTAGAAATTTCGACTATTTACCGCCATTTTTTTTTTTCTTAGGATTTATGAAAAAAAACGGAGCAACAAAATAAAAAGTTTCGAAATTAAAATTAACGAGTAAATTAATTAATTTTAAGTCGTATATTTCGATCGTAAAATGATTTGAATGTTATTCTTCGTCAATTGGATAGAAACAATACACACGGCAACCCACGAGAGCATTTCGCTGATGCAAATAATGCGCTGAATCGTCAAGGGAAATGACCTTGTGACTCGGACGCTACCAAAGTACTTTTAATGAGTTTAATAATGCAGTCCAGTTGATAGTTTAACGCAATTAACCGGAATTCAACAAACTATGGGAAAGATACCCGCGTATGTCCCTTGCATTTCCGTTTACGTTGCTTCGCGAGTTTACGATGTTTTTTTTTTTTTTTTCTTATACATACGTTTGAATGAAATTACATAGGAAATTGTGGCACCGATGTTCTCATTACAGTGTGGAAAGTATGAAATTGAAGAACAAAGGGGTATGGAAAGTATATCATTTGCCAGTAGGTTGACTATTTGAGAGATGTAACGATTGCGAAGATATAACAAAAAAATTGCGAAGAATAATTGGACGATTGTTTTTTTTTTTTTCGTAGAGGTGCAAAAACCTTCACCTATATTTGAAGATTAATTGAATGAAATTCATGTCTCGAAATGAAGGTCTCGTGTTCCATTATTTCAATTACGAAAGTTTAGGATTTCGTTTTTTTTTTTTTTTTGGAACAAAACGTTTTGTTCGCAATTTTATGCGCAGACGTTGTTCACCGACTTATCTGTGTTTGCGGACGAATTGTAAAGCATCGAGAGCTTATCGTGTTTTAAACGATAAATATGTTATTTTATCAATGACGATGAGAAAAATAAAAAAAAAGGTGACGGTAGTGTCGGAGAATCGTGAGATCGGAGTGTCCATTAATTTTGGATGAGTCCAATATTTTAATTCAACGAAAATACAAAGTTTTCGTAGTTAATGAATAAATGTGCAAAATTGGCGAATTTTTTTTTTTTTACCGTTCAATCGATTTCGGGTCTCTGCAGATGGATAATTGCAAATGGCCGAATTTTACAATGTTGTGGTAATGTAAAAATACGAAAATCGCATTATTGTTATTCGTAAGCTTTTGCCAAATTTTGCAGTGGCAAGTATCGCGCAAATATTATAAACGATTAATGCGCGAAACTTTTATTATACGAAATTCTTTGCAGAATTACTTAATAACATTAATAATGATTTTGGAACAATGTTCGATTTTTTTTTTCCTCAAATGGTGAATCATTTTTTTTTTAATATCTCTGAAATTCCCTTCCATTTTCCTGATTCGCTGAGCAATTTTTCGGTTTCCTGATATTTCCAGGTTTTTCCAGTTTTTCCTCACTGCTGCGATTGTGTTATACATATATACTGCGAATCGCAAGTCGAAACTTTATGTGCGCACATCGCATCGTTGCCATATGAAATTACTTCTGAGTTAATTGTGCGAAACAAATGGGTCAAATCCCAATTTTACAACGATACAAAAACAATGCTAACAAATCTCCAAAATCGTTGTCTCGCATTGAAAATTCTCGAGAAGTTGGGTTTAGCGCCAGAATTTTTTTTTTTTTTTTATTTTATCGTTGTGCAAAAAAAATGCAAAACAAGCAAAAGACAAATAAATATGTTAAGACTACGTTATTGTCTCTCCGACGATGAAAAATCTTTTGAATTTCGTGTACAGAGCGGCCAGAGAAATTGTTGCCAAATGGATGAAAAGTGATTCGGTATCATCGAAGAAAGTGTGTCAGGGTTAAGTTCATAGAAATACGAAAAAAATTGGTGCGCCCAAAGTTATCGTTAAGCTAAAAAAATTGCATACGTTCCGACACCGGATCTTTCTTTTTCAAACAAAAATCTAACTAACAAAATCGTAAAAAAGGCACACAAAAACTGACATAAATTTTCTTTTCTGTTTTCAGTCCAAAATAAACACGTCATTGGCAAATCGGGGAAAAAAAAAAAAATTCTCCCAAAGCTCAAAAAATATTCGAAATCCCGCGAAAAAAAAGATGCGACACGAGTAAAAGAAAAATATCTCGTTGTTCATGGTGCCTCGAACACGAATTGACCGAGTCTGACGTAATTTTTCTCTCAAACCAATGTGTCAAGGCCGAGTTTAGTGAAAAAACGAAAAAAAATTGACCCGAAAATCATTCTCGAATAGCCATTCGCGAATTTCTCGTTTCTCTCTGAACATCGAAATTTCCGGGAAAAATCATCGATGAGCGATTTACGAAAGAAAATCCGTGCATAATGAGAGTGACAGGTAGAAGAGCGGTAAAGCATCGGTCGAAGTAGCAACGATAACTTACGTTACGGCTACGAGGCCGAGGTAGGGTTAGTCCCGAGACAGGTGCTCGCATATTTTGATTTTTCGATGCAGCAAAACTATCGAAACTCGAATCACGCGCCCTCGAACTAACCCGACTAATTGAATTTATATTCCCCAATCGCGTCGTCTCAATAAAGAAAAAAAAATTACGCGTTTCATTCTGTTCGAAAGCGTGAAAAACTTACGTTCTGTCTTAACGGTCTCCTCACTATTTATATCGCTGATACTGCTGTGAACGCTTTGCTCTTCCATTTTGGCCGTTCGTTACAACATCGGTCCACCACCGATCGCAGTACGTTAGCCTAGCTTCCTCGCTGGTTTTCGCACATAAATCCTGGCACCGGACACCCGCGAACACCGAATTAACGCCGTGTATCATTTAAAATCCATGGTGCATCCACCAGACGCACTTTAACTCACTGTTTTAACAACTTTGTTCAACATGAAAGTCACGGGGGAGAGAAAAAAAAACTTCACTCGGGGCAGCAGCAGCAGTACCACGCACCTCTCGTCGTATTTACCAGCGATTCGACTTGCGAGCTCGCGATCTATCGATGTCTCACTCACGCTCGGGGGTGCGGCGCGCGCGCTCTTCCCGTGTCTTTCTCACACTAATATTCTTCCCCCACTACGCGCAGCTTACTACCGCCGCTGGCGCCGCTTCGAGAGTATAGTTTTATCTTTGTCGAAGATGAATCGTTGGTTCGGCGTTTAGCTTGTCTCTTCGCTTGCTCTTCCGATCGAAAAGGCTCTGTAAGCGCAGTTTTTTAGGCTGTTTTGTATTTGTGCAAAAATTGATTGATCCCGAAAGCTTCACCGTAGTTTTAAGCCGCACGCGTTTGCTATGTGCGGCACACGAAATCCCACCCCAAAACCCTTGAATAATAAAAACGACCGTAGACTCAAAGACGCTTGCTCATTCGTCGTGCAATACAAATCTTCGAATCACGTGGTCATTGAGTAAACGCGTTTATATATATATGTATATAAGCTTTAAAGTGAATGGTCACGTGACTACGAGAACAAAAACGGTCGAGTTCTCTCGCAATATGGCGGCTCGATTTGAATCGAGAAGAGTACATGAATACCATTTTTGTGGATTTAGGATAAAACGAGAGTTACAATGCGGCAGACGCGCGATCGATGAAAGGAATAAATGAATATCCGATTAGTTTATATAGTCGAAACATGAATAAAACGGTATTTGATCGCGTTGCTTGATTATGACACTGGGCTCGGGGATAACAATCGCAGTTGTAATACTTCCGGTATTTGCGATGACGTCACAGTCAATAGTATGCATATTTTTTTTAGAAAATATGATTAATTCCATTCTTTTACGGTGCTTCCGGGAATCGAGTGTTTCGAAAATATTTTCTATACGCGATCTATCAGAAAATGAAAAATGATTTGTATTATTTGGGAATAAAATGTAAATTAAAATGAATAAATGAGAACTTTTATTTCGTACACAGAAAATAACGGTAATGGAAATCGCGCATTATGCAACTAATGACTCGAATTGTATTTTAATTTTCATGGAATAATTTCTCGTGGAATTTTCGCTTACGGATATTCGTAATAGGATAATAAATACGATTATTTAAAACCAATCACTTTTTATTAACGCATCGATCTATAAGTCGTTTCCTTTGCATAAAATTTGCAATGCCAATTTAGCCGGAAATACATTCACCTTATACCTTATATCATACATACCATTAGCACATTCTTACGCCTTTTACTACACATGGGGTGAATTGTTTGTTTGTTTTTTTTTTCTTTTTTTTCATTTTTTTTTATTTTCATTGCAGGAATTATAAAGAAAAATTATAATTCCACGATAAATTCACGGTAAATTATAAGTTACAAAGCACGATATTAACTAAAGGAGAACAAATATACGATGATTCAAATAAATAAAATGTCTACGAATATGTACAATCGTACATATTTATATATTACACGGAATTGTTCAATCGGAGAAAAAAAAAATAGGGTTATCCGCGCTCGCGAGGAATAATTCATTTATATTGTATATATTTCGAAGATATTTCGAGAGTATCGGACAATTATTATTATTATTCTTTTTTTTTTTTTTCTTCATCAACGAAGCTTTCTGGATCGCAAAGTTCGAGTGTTAATTTTCATCGCCGCTATATGCTTCTTCCTGTTGTAGCGCGAAAGTTTCGAATTCATAACCTAAAAACTTAATCGAAACAACAGGCTAAAAAAATAAATTACAGTTTTAACAGTGGTGACTCGGTATTTCATGAGATCATCGCGCCTCGTTTTATTCTTTGTTTTTTTTTATCGCTTTTTTTCGTTTCTTGCTTTTTTTTTCAATTAGCACGAGTTTTCGGCTCATGTTTTTCCTCCACTACTGTGCATTTTTTTGTTTTTTTTTTTGTTTTTGTTGAATGATCTAAAAAAATATATCGTCACAGTGTACGTTATGTTCGTCGATAATTGAACTATCCAAATCAGGCACATTCGGTACGTTTTACAAGAGACAATAGTGTGTCAGTATTTACGTACATTTTCGCTCGTTTCACACCCTTTTCTCGATCGTCGATTAACGAGAGTCGGATGAATTTTGGATGAAAAAAAAATTAATAATTTTTTTTTTTTTTAATTAATAATTTTTTTTTTGCACGAATAATTCAATAATTCGAGACGATACCTACAATGATGACATTGCAAGTCATTTTTATAAAAAAAAAATTGAATATTAAATAATTTGAATTATTTCCAAATTTTTTTTTTTTCTTTTTCGTTCGTAGTATTCATTCGAATTAATCGCATTAACCGACTCTCCCTAAACGTTCCGACAAAATAACGCAACCAAAAAAAATGTATATAATGTTAAGCTTTTTTTTTTTACATTTCGTATTCTACGCAAATTTAAACAGCTGCTGTGTACAATTAATCGCTTTTGTCGACGATGCAAATTCAAATACACGAAGAGTGCGGTGTTCACAAAATAATACCGTGAAAAAACACCATTTCCAATATCTTCCGAAGTGTGAAATAACACTGAAGTAAATCGAAAAAAAAAAAAAAAAAATGGGTATAATGATTATTTACGATGTACGAGTTTCATCCTATTTTCTACTCACAACAACGATATTTCGCGACGAAATAAATGACAACGAAAAAAAAAAAAAAAAAATTAGGAATAGTGATTTCCTGTGAACTCGAAGCATAACTCACACTGCTTATAAAATCTTTCATCTCTAATCTCCGGTATTCAGACTATAATTAGAAGTTTTCTATGTAAAGAAGAAGTCTTCGTAAAAAAAAAAAAAAAAATGAGCGAATTAAATAATAGAGACACGCAATCGTGAAAAAAAATTAACCGAATGCATTGACGGCAGGATATAAGTATTCTTCTTGTTTTTCTTGTTGTTATTACAGATTCGTATTTATTTAAACTGCGCGTAACCGATTCATCCGCACTACAGACAAACTTTACTCTCTCCCATTTTTTTTTTCATATTTTTATATCACGAAGCTAAAAAATTTCTAGGCAACTCGGCACATATTTAGTGGTTTTTTTTTCGTTTTTTTTTTTCGTCTCGTAACAAACATTATTGTGTTATTTGTTTTGTTTCCCTTCTCTTTAATTCGATCAGCCAAAAGACAAAAGCTGCCTATAATTTTCCGAGTTCTCATGTTGTTGCTGTTGTTTCTTTTTTTTTTCTTCCACTAACGGTATATAGTAAATAGTAAATATATTATTAGGTCAATTCTGAATGTAACGAGGAAAATTTATATCTATATAGAATATTTCGTACAAAGGATCATCGTTATTCGGGATAAACTGCTAGCAGCTCTTTTACATTTTTTTTTTCTCTTATTTTCTCATCGACTTAACTGCTAATTAAATTAATCCACCGTATAAAAAAAACAAAAAAAAAAACAAAAACAAACTATAAACAAATGAAAAACAACGATTAGGGATATCGCCGTGAGAATTTTTCTCGTTTGTTCCGTTTTTCGTTTCTTTTTTCTGTTTAAATAATTGCGCTATTAATTCTAAATACGGGGCGTTCCGCGAGTGATGTTCAGTCCGATGTCTAATTCTGTTTAAACAAACTATCGATTTTTTTTTTCATAGCCAATATCCGTATATCGTGTTTTTTTTTAAATTAATTCAATGGATCGAATCCCTTAAAGCACCGAATTTTTTTCCATGTCATCTTTTTTTTCTGGCAACAATAACAATAATTTTTTTAGTACCGATTTTTAATTTTTTTTTCAAACAAAAAACTACAAATTTTTTTTTTTTTTTTCAAGAAGAATTCGAAGTCTCAAAGTCCCAATGCGCGAAGGGAATTCGACCAAAGAACCGTTTTAATTAATTTCGTTCAAAGTTTTTCGTTCTTTCACTCAATTCTGCATCATTATTATGCAGAATTGTTAAATCACCGATTTACAGAGACTCGTTGGGTGTATAACAACAAAAAATCGCAATTAATTCAATAAATATTCAATAATATCAATTTTATTTATGATTCTTACAATTTTCTGTGATATCGAAGCAAAATCAACGAATTCTCAGTTTCTCATTCTGTTGTTTGAAATTTTTATTATAAAATTGTAAGAAATCGAAATAAAATTGAAATAAAAAAATAAACCGTTGATACGATTTTTCCGACCGTTTTATTGAATAAATCGCTTTTTTTTCGTATGGGAGAAATACACGCTAACCATACGCATTAATAAACAGACCCGTGAGAATGTTCAGTCGTATGCTTCCGCTAGTTTTACAATAGATAACGTAGTAACTGCTGCGTCTACAACGGCTCGCAACAACAGGGTGTTTTTCTCATTTTCCTTTTTTTTAACTGTTATTACTACTTATGCTGTTTATCCATTTTTTTTTTTTTTTTCGGGAACGTATTTCTTTTTTTTTTTTTTTCTAGCGCTCACACGAACTTCGCTAGTTTTGGTCAGAGTTGATGAAGTTGGCTTCGGAGAGAGTTTAGAGTTATAGATAGAGAGAGGAGGAGTTACGAGAAGTTTTATCACTTCGAGTGTTGATTTGCCTCGTCGTCGTCGCTGTAGTCATCGCTGAGATAGTGATTAGTCTGCGGATATTCGTAGCGTCCCGATTTTTTGGGGGGCGGACTGCAAACGTGAAATATTTACGGAATTATAAAAGCGAAAACGAACTTTTTTTTTTCTTTTTTTTTTATGATTTATACATCATATTTGAGTCGTTTTTGGTGTTTCGAAAAGGTTGAAAATGTTGTTAATTAATTTAATTGTTGATTGGGAAACTTAAGAGTGTTTTTTGTAGCGGCTATAGATCGCTAAAATTGAATTATGTCGCGAAGATTAGAATGCCAGAAAAATTAGTCCGAAGTACGAAAGTGTTAGTCGGACACTTAAGGAGAGTGTATTGTGTGTATTTTGGCCAAAAGTGAGATTCAGAGAAAAATTCGGATACTTGACAATGGGATAAAAATTCGAAAGATCTTCAATCATTGATTTTTCATGATAATAATACCGAATCTTTTTTTTTTATTGTTGAACAAATTCATCCGACAATAAACGATGCGATAAAAAAAATTCCAATTTTTGAACTTTTTTTTTTTTTTTCGAAAAAAAAAACGAAAAATAATCGCTGTTTCCAAATATGTTTCGTCAATCATTTGAAAGCTTCTTAAGTATACTATGATCTGCAAAAATGTATCCAAAATTCATGATTTTTCAATAAAACAAAAAAAAAATTTCGAAATTTTAATTTTTTCCAAATGCGAAAATTTTAATTTTTTCGAAAATCTTGAAAATTTTCTTTTATCATTTTTTAAAACTTCTGTCAAAGTTTTTCGAAGTATCAATAGGCGTAGAGCATCAAGAATTGCATAAATTTTAGTCGTCGCGTGTTAATTAATAGTGTCAAATGCGTCGACGTAATACCTGGTCGGGTCTTCGTCGTTATTACTGCTACTGCTGCCGTTCGGGCTGCCAGCCCTCTTCGGACTCGCGGGGGGCGACAGGGCTTGCATCAACCGCCCTTTGCTTTCGTTCCAAATCGTTGACTATAAGATAAAAAAAAAAATGCCACGCGTTTTACTTCATTCGCTCAATTTCGCGATCAACAGAACGAAAAAAAAAAACATTAAAAATTCAAAATCCTCTTACTGATTGCGACTAAATAAAAGTATTTGTTAATAATAGCCAACAGATAACAAATTAATTTTCTGTAATTTAACGATTTTCGTTTAAAAAAGAAAAAGCAGTTAGAAGAAAAAAAATCGAATATTTAGTAAAATACAACAGAAAAAAGAAACGTCAATGAAAGATTCGTAAGTGTCGACAGAAAAAAAGGGTTAAATGAGTGAAAATAATGTTAAATTGTAATTATAAATAATGTTAAAGAAAACTTAAACAAATTTCAAAGAATTTCGAGAAAACGTGGAAAAAGTTATTGGAAATTTTGGAAAAAAGAAAATCCGCACGTAAAGTATTTAATGTTGAAATAGATACATCGTCAACGGCACGAATACACAGACTATGAGTGTAGAAACGATAAGAATGATGGAGAAAAATTATCGCGTGACATAGAATGAGTCATTCGGAAAAACATAAATATACGCGTAAAAGAGTTGGAAAACATTTCTCCTTCATTTTCGATTAGAAAAAATGTTTATCCTCGTCAGATAAAATGAATAAAAAAAAAAAACAAGTAAAACTTTAATCGATCGAAAAATAGAAAATCCCCACATATGTAACTCGCGACCCAATCTTTTCAATTGCAAGAAGAAAAGAATCATTTTTGATAAATAAAAAAAAAAATTAAACGATTTTCTCTCTGTTTTTTCGATTTATTCGCGAAAATATTTATCACTCGCGATTTCCAAAGCCTCCGAGAAAAGATTGAATCGCGAAAATACAAAAAATCTTTTTATTTCGATCGAAACGATGTGTTATATCTACGAATCAAGTTGCAAGCGAAACACTTTAAAAAAATCAATCGTTTTTATTTCATTTATTGACGTAAATAGACGTCCTTTAGATTATAAAGACTATCATTAAATAGTACGATTTCGATTAACAATAGGAGTTAAAAAAAAAGAAAATAGTGAAGATATGGCGCGAAAAAAAGAAAAAAAGGAAAAGATAGCGCGGTGAGAAAAAGAAAGATTCATGCCGCGTTATTATTAGTGTAATAAGCACTTAATTCCGGACAGACATGTGCCCGCTGTGTACAGAAAGCTAACAACTATAAGTACGAATATAATCGTCACGTAGAAAGCGAGTAAAAAAAATATTCCTACATTCGTTGCGTTCCAACTTACAAGTCGACCCTCTCTGCCGAATAACAAAAGGAATGCGTCTATAAAATCCCGCGATTTCTCTTCCCATTTGCTTATCATATCCATTCTTCTCTCGCCGATGTTCTCCATCACGCGCTTTCCCTTATCTTTCAGATCGTCGAATTTGTTCTGTAGACGGAACTTTTTCTCCTGAAACCCAATCAGTGTTATTTTTTTTTCCATCAAAATAAGTATTTTGCTTCTCCAGAGAAAGGCATTGAAAAATAAAAACAATTTTTTTTCAACGAAAAGCTCTTCCGTTTCCACAGAGAGAAAATATCGAAAAAAAAAAGTTAATTTTTTTTATTTTTGCTATCAATTTTTTTTTTTCACGTACGTTTAGGAAAGACACGTTTAATTCTTTGGCACTGTAGCCTCGCGCCAAATTTCTTCTGACATAAGTGTCGTAATCTTTGACAATTCTCGCGACGATATCCGACGTCGATACGCCTTCCGTCCTCTGCGTAGCGACGAACATTCCGCGGGCTTTGATCATCGCGTAAACATCGTCGGCATCGTCGGTTGTGTATGGAATTTCGTCGTGTGCGACAAAGTCGATCTGCAGTCGAGTTGAAAATTAATTTCCGTCTTTTTTTTTCCCAATTGTTCGTTTTGTATTCTTGTTATGAGAAGCAAAGCGTTCGGCTCACCTTGTGCTTCTCGATGTATTCATCGTCGAGTTGCCACGGTGCATCTTTGATGACTTCATCGACGTAACGGCAATGCCTAACCGCGTCGTATCTTTCCGTTTCCGTCATTACCGTTCGGCCCTTTTTACTGTGTGTCATCTCGTCGTTGCACACTGCGAAATTACAAAAACAATTTCATTAATAGAAATTATAGAAATAAATGAAAATAAAAAATATATTTATGGGATAAAATATAAATCTACTAAAGTATAGCATGAGAAACTTTCTAAGAACTTAATATTAACGATATACAGTAACTATAAGCGAAGTTATGAAAAAAAAAAAGAGTCTCACTGCAGTTTCTCGATAGCAAAACTCACCTCCGACAATGAGGTAAACATTGGGAAATATATTTTTCGCTTGCATTAGTTGCCTTGCGTGTCCCTGATGAAATAAATCGTAAATTCCATCGGCGTAAACTCTTATTCTCCTCGGCACTGTGATAGAAAAACGAAAAGAAGAATTTATTATAATTTTTTATCGGAAAGATTGTACGAAAAAAAAGAAAAGTTTGGTTTGGTTTGCGGATTTTATCAAAGCAAAGAGAAGTTTTGTTTGTTTCCGTTCGATTTGGTTGGGTTTTGTTTGCTTTGGTTTGACGATTATACCGAAGCAAAGCGTTTTGATTGATTTTTAGGTTTCGTTTGGTTTGACGATTATACCAAAGTAAAGCGTTTTGTTCGATTTTTTTTAGGTTTCTTTTGCTTTGACGATTATACCAAAGCAAAGGATTCGATTTGGTTTGGTTTGACGATTATACCAAAGCAAAGCATTTTGTTCGATTTTTTTTTAGGTTTCTTTTGGTTTGACAATTATACCGAAGTAAAGCGTTTTGATTGATTTTTAGGTTTCGTTTGGTTTGGTTCGGTTCCGTTGGGATTAACATTTATACCACAGCAAAGGGTTCGGTTTGGTTAGGTTTCGTCTGATTCGGTTCGGTTTCGTTTGGTTTGACGATTATACCAAAGCAAAGTGTTTTGTTCGATTTCGATGGGTTTTGTTCGGTTTGATACGCTTTAGTCTACCGATTATACTAAAGCAAAAGGTTCGATTTCGTTGGGTTTCGCTCGGTTTGGTATGGTTTACTTTGACGATTATACCACAGCAAAGCGTTTTGTTCGATTTGCTTGGGTTTCGTTGGGTTTTTTTCTCAGTTTGACGATGATACCAAAGCTAAGGATTCGATTTGCTTGGATTTTGTATGGTTTAATTTGACGATTATACCAAAGCAAAGAATTTTGTTCGATTTCGTTAGGTTTCGTTGCGTTCGGTTCCATTAGGTTGAGTTTGACGATTATACCAAAACAAACCAAACTTTCGTTAGTACGAAGTTTTTTAACGAAAAAAAAAAAAAAAAAAAAATTTGACGATAAATCACACCTTTGCCGCTCCTCGCCATCTTCAGTGTAATCTTCGTATCATAATCGCAGGCTTCCCCTTCGGCAAGAGCTTCTGGATCATCGCTAAACGGCGCTTCTTTGCAGATCGACTGTAAAACGATTAATAACTTTTAATTACCTTTCCTCTATAATGTAATTTTTTTTTTAAACTTAAGTTAAGAACATTTTCTTCGTTTTCTCTGACGAGATTTGTTTTTTCCGACGATTGCATCAATACATAAAATTACCCAATACAATAGAGCGTTTCGATATTTCGAGACACTTAATTTCGCACTTTGACATTCAGTAACGAGATATACTTTTATTTTTTTCGAAGGTCAAAGCGACAACGGAAATGTACTTCTAAGAATATACCAAAGTTGCCAAAGAATTCGATACCTATGACCACTGCGCGGAGCTGGCGAGTTGGCAAAAGATACGATTTTTTTTTTTGCTTTTTTTTATCGACTCGTCATCGTGTGTATATACAATCGGATATCGGAGGCGTCCGATTCACTGAATGTTGTAACATCGTACGATAATTTCGCAATGAAAAAAAAAAATTAAATAAAATAAGTGGGACTCATCCGCGACAGTAAATCTTTTATCGAAAGACTGATATGTCCCGCGTTATTATATATCGCGTATCTAATAACATGAAATGTAACAAAGTTGCAAATATTTTTAAACCTCTCGGAAATTTTTAAATAAAATTCAATAAAAAAAAATTAACGAATTATTAATATTAAAATATTATTATTGAATTTTTAAATGTTTTTAATTTTTTAAAAATACGTATTTTTTTTAAATATATAAAAATTAATTAATTGAATTTAATTATCAAATATTAATATTATTATATCAAAAAAAAAGTTTCTATTAATAAACAACGAGAAATCTCGTCATTTTTTTTTTTTTACGCGAATCCGTAAAAAATCAACTCAATCGCGCGTGTCGATAGAACGATTAAAATGAGTAAAATTGAGAAATTCCAGAGACTAAATAAACAGCCTGCTATCGCTCGCAGTGACATTTGTAAATCAACATTTTTCTTCCTTTTTTTTTCTTAGTTACTCGGCGTCTAGACGTTCTCGGATTTCTGTCATTCGCGTCATTCAATTTTACGCGATTATCTCATCGCTTCGATGAATTATCTCGATGCGATTGACACTATCGATAAATCGTCATTGAGGATTTTGCGACGGCAGATTTAATAATTAGACCAATTGATATAAAAAAAAAAAAAAAATCAGCCAAACTTACCGGTGCAGCAATACGTCTCAATCTATTATTATTATTGTTATTATTATTATTCCACGTATAATTTCGATGAGATTCGATAGCAGCGCTGTCGTTGATGAATTCTTTTTTACTTCCCCAAGTCATTTTTTATATTTTCGTATCGTAAAAAAATTATTAAAAATATTAATTTTTCTTAATTAATTATTTCAAATTATCCGATTTCACGTTCTTTTTTTTTTTTTTTACGCTTCTTTCGCGAATAAATTCATATCGCGAGGAGTTGAAATTCAAATGAACGTCTTGAGAACACGACGATACGATTTTATTGAAAAATTCGGATGGAAAGTAACGAAGTACTCTTCCATTGAGAATGAAAGACCGACTGATAATCCTTTCTACTCGACTAAAGTCAATATTCCGCGTCCCCTTCTCCGATTTCTGATACATGAAACCCGTATTATCAGGTCGTATGATGTTCTTAATATTCAACACCGACTTCTACAGATATAACGCGAGGAAACGGACTGTACGTATCAGGCATCGCAGTAGATAAGTCGTGCGGTTCTCTCGCGCATTTAAGAGTAAAGTGGACGCGTTAGCTCCGCGTCAACTAATTTAATTAATGTATATATCTAAATATACCTCAGTGAAATTTTGCGCTGCAAACTACGACATCGTTTTTCTTTTTTTTTTTTTTGAAAAGCTGAGAGTTCGGTTTGCCGCGTAAAAAATAAAAATAACTTCTGTTAAGAGTTCGAAAGCAGAAAATTATAATTTTTTTTTTTTTTTTGAGGTGAAAAGTGATGCAATTCATGTGAAATTAGCAGAGAATTGTGATTAATCGATATTAATCAATTTGATTGGTTTATTCTGTGAAATTAGCAAAATTAACACATATTTTATATAAAGATAATTTTTTATCTTTTTTTTTTTCAATTTATTATATACGAAACGGAGTGAAGAGGCGATGATCGGTTCGCGAGAAATGAGGAATTCTCGGCGATTCTAATCTGATTTTTTCCGCATTTTGCGTGTTCCGAATAACTGTGAATAACATTAATCACGCGATAGATAACGAGAATACGACTTCGAGATAATCATCTGATTGATGACGTTTTGATGATCGGCATTAATCCCCGACTTCCCCATAGTTAGTTAAACGTTAAAGGAAAACAGTTGAATACACCGAACAGTTTGCATTCAATATAACAAAAAATTTAATTTACTTTACGATTTTAAATAGAATCGTTAAACTTTTATTTTCGGCGGTGTAAACAATAAACTTTTATTGATTATTTGAATGAAGTAATAATAAAAATTGATTTTAAGAATAACGGAATTTCGTCGTTTTTGGAGTAAATTTCACCTCTGCCACCGGTAATTCAATAAATGCGTTAAATTATCAGTAAATTTTCTAATTTATTTTTTACTAATAATAAGTTTTCAAAACAATTTCACGAATTCATTAAATTCGTAGGATTTTTTTTTCTATCAACAATATTTCGAAAAAATTTCGAAAAAAGTTATCGATGCATTTAAAAATGTGTATTACGCTAAAAGTACTTCAAAATTATCAATTATTTTTCAAAAATTCATTTATCTTTCGGTTTATACAATTAATTATCGTCGCGTAACCAATTTCACTGCCAAACAAATTGCTGTGAGAAATATTAGATTTCCAGTTACCAAGCGACTAACTAAAATCTAACAAATGTCGCGTTTAACTTACGGGATTTACTGGGAATTCTTCGAGAGGTGAGGGTCCGTCGTCTCCGTTTTGATTCTCCACCGATGGTGTCGTTTCCATTTCTGCTGTATCGCCTTTGGCTATTTTTCTCGGCATTGCGCTTTTCTTAAAATTTTTCTACCAATTTTTGTAACGCTGAAAAAAAAAAAAAAATCAATAATAAATTACGAAATTTTTTTCAAATTAACAAAAAAATTGAAGAAACATTTTAAAATGGTGTAAAACAGCTGGAAACTAAGAGATTTCTATACATCGCAGATTGTTGAGGGAAATGTTAACTGCCGCAAGGACACGCGGTAATAGGAACTAATAGCGTCATTAGCATAGATTAGCGGCGTCATTAACCAAACGTTTCTCTATACAATGTTAACGTTATCGTTAAATGCATTATATCCTCATAACAGAACTCCGAGTCGAGAGATTCGTTTTTGAAACATAAAAAAAATAGTTCTTTTACGAGACGCAAGCAGCAGAATGAGAAATTAACCTAAAATTCACTATGGTAAAAAAAAATTTTTTAATATTTTTTTTTTCGTCGACGACACAGAATATACGTACGTAGAAATAAATTTCTTCCGAAAACACGAGAAAATTGCTCTGTATACCACTTAAAAAAAGAACTCAAAGCGTCTCTTCCAATGAGTAAAGATTCGTAGAAAAAAAAAAGCCGGAAGTTCGGGGTGAAATGTCACCGTTTATTTTTGTCTCAAAACTCGAAATAACAGTGTTTTATCTCTTTCCCAATAGCCCCGGTTTCTCTGTATCACGATAATAAATGTCTTTAAAATTCTTCACGATCGTGTCATCCGACTGTCAAGCATCGGTTATTTTTTATCTTCTCGCATCCGTTTTTCGTTTTTTTTAAATCCAATTAGTTACGATAACAAAGTAGGCACGAAAGAACAATTGATTAAAAAAAAAACGATTTAGTCAATCGAAAGCTCCGTGATTATTTTTTTCGATCGAACAAGAGCCGTGTCGCGTGGCGTGAAAAAAGTTCGATTGAATCGACACGGGGCAGACAATATTGAGAAAAAAACTGTTTTGACCCGATAATAATTGGGTTTTCGTTTCGGTTGATAATTTTCACAGCAATAAATAGAAAGTCTCGATGTCCCGACACAGTTTCAGCAAACGGAACGATTTATTTCGGGCAGTATACGGAGACAAGTGTGTTGAACATCGTGAACAACGTGTGCGCACGTATATCCACTTCTGATATATCCGTGTGGACAATACGCAGCGAATACGAAAAAAAAACTTTTATCACTCAAACAATTCGTAGCCACAAACCTTCGTTCAACTTGTCTCTTCGATTGTAGCACACGCGAAACGTTTAAAAAACGATAATTCGATATCGACAATAACGCGATAACTCACCGAAGCACATTGACGAATAATCGAAGTTACGAAAAAAAAAATAAGAAAAAATAATTATCACCGAAACACACGACGACGCTGGACGCGATCTCGTTGACTCGGTTATTGTGTACCGACAAATTGATTAACGTTTTAACGATAGTTCGGGACGGAATAATGAGTGTGACGTTGCAATTTAACCTACAAAGAAACCGATTTAAATATTCGAGACTGCGGGGAGAGTTTCACGTTTAACCACTGACACCCGCGAAGCTCCGTGCCATGTCCCTCAGCTGACCCAGCAGACGCTCGCCACGACACTGATCGTCCGATGGGGTACAGTCATAGTATGCGCACACGCATATGCGCGACTTAAACTTCCTTCCTTCCTCTCTTTTTATACTTACAACGCGGTTATCGCGACGCGTAGAAAATTCTTCTATTTCGACACGTATGTTCGGTTTGTATAATTGATATAAGAGTTTTGTTTATTGTTGCTGTTGCGCGCAGTTGTTTTGCAACAACGAACAATCACATTGCCAAAAAACGGTTAGCATAACTAAAAACCATTTTTTATTTTTATTTATTACATATCAAAAATTAAAAAAAACTCGTAAAAGATACACAATGGTTTATTTTTAAAATTATTATTTATAGATAGGTTATCGCTTAACCACGTTCTATTAATGTTATATCATGACGCGCTGCTTGTTGTGGCGAGACGATTCGCATATTTTCAGTGCACGAAGTGCCGAGAGGGGTTTTTCCGAAAAAGTATCGCGAACGGATTGGATTGCTAATGTTACGTGCTTTTATTAGAGAGCGTATATAAGTATTTTTCGAGTTAAAGTAGTTTCGTTTAACAAAATGAAAGTTACTGCGAAACAATTGAAATCGTGGATTTTTTTTAAGCGTACATTGCAGCTACAATATTAAAAAAAAATAATAAATAAAAATGAATGCAATAAGAATAACGATTTATTTAAATTTGTATAGACAATAATACGGAAGGAAAAAAAATGTAGTGAAGTAAAAGTTAAACAATGCAATCGGCTGAAACTCGAGCTTGCATCTCGTAATTTTCCCACATGATTTCATAAACAAAACTTTCCACAACAACGCCGGCAAAGTCCGCCAAGTTTTTCGTTTACAATTGTTTCGCAAGCCGTTCTGCGCGCCGGCCGAATTGATAAACAAACCAACGTGGAACAAGCGCGACGCACTAAAACGAAGTGTCAACAAAATTGCGTTTGAATATTTTCGCGGTACATCGTTATCAGCGACTCCTAGCGGGAAAAATGTTCACTCGCGCGGGCGGCGGGCGTGGGGACACCACCCACCCGCGACGCCCGCAGACGTCGAACAATGTGCAATAATGCTGCGCTAATTATTCGAGTATCGTTACAAACAAAAAAAGATAGAAATACGTACGCGTTAGCATGAATTTCCCGATGTCATTGAAGTTAAACGAGATGCGACGTAACTGCTTCGCAAAATGGTTGAATTCGACGAAGCGTGCGATAAAAGATCGTTTTTTCGATCACTGAAGTTTGACGTTTACGAACAGTGGCCATACGCCGGTCACTGGCGGCATAACGGACTACCACGCTGTGCGAGTCGGATGACGTAATATCGGATGATCGGCGACGTCACGCCTCGAGGAAACTCTCTATAGTTACAGACGAATGCGCAGATACACACCGTACACGTGTGTATATGTGTACTGTAGTACTGCTATTTTAGAAATTAAGTACCCTGTAGCTATGCAGTACGATATGGTCTCTGCGTTGTCGAAACTAACGGTTCATAGCCCGACGAGTTAACTAATACGTACTATTTGTCATTTTACGGGACTTAGAAACTCGTTGTTCGATCTATTAAGATTGACAAGTTGATGAATAAATATTTTACGACAGCTTCAAGCGTTTCAAAAAAATCGATACAACGGTAAAAAAAAGTCAAATCAGCATACGAAATAAAAAAAATGCGTTAATAAAAAATGTCAATGATTGTTATTGTTATTATTTTATTGAAGAAAAATGTATTTCTGTATATTCATTTTTTCAATATTCGATCTTTTTTTTTTTCTTAATATTTTCCGTACATAAATTGACGAAGTAAAAAAAAATTATATAAAGAAATGAAATAAATGATATTTGGATTAATTGCTTTCCCGAATATCATTGATCGCGGCGAATTATCATGTTTATCGAAGTACCGGTTCTCCAATAACCTAAAAACACGCGCAATCCTTCAAAATTGGTACACATCGATACCGGCGCTTCGTCAATTTTTATCTCATCGTCGCGCACTTCTATATATAGATCGATAGACGGCATTGTACAGTATTTATACAATTATCTTTGCCGTAACTGACTGAAACATTCCGCTATTAGCCTTCTGGATATACCGAGTTGTATAATCCATCCAAAGATAACACATTACGCGGAGCGAAAAAAATTAATGACTTCAGACAAAAACGAAAGGAGTTTGGAGAACAAAAAATAAGAGCGCAGGAATATAAGTTAGTTAGTGATTTTGCCGACATTCGCCGACAGTATAATTACCCGAAAATGGGTTGCTGAACCCAATGATTAATCGCCACTTTTGTTTTTTTTTTCATCGTTCGTCACGGAGCCGGAGGACGAATAGCGAAAAAAAAAAAAAAATCAGTCGTATTGACGTCATAACTACAAGTTATTGGAGACTTCGGACGAAAAAAAAAATCTTAAGGGGATTATGGAAATTTTGTAATAGATAATTATTTCTTCGAAAACTTTTTCCACGGAAATTGCATTGAAGCAATTTTCTTAGGATTATACCTAATAAAAAAAAAATTAATTATACTTTTTATTTTATTAAAAAATTTTTTTTTTTTGGATTTTTCATGGTATACGAAATAAAACAACTGGTTACAAAGCTGAGATTTATTTTAATCAATATTAACTTTAAAATAATCTCTATATAATAATAATATTATTAGATTTATAATTCATTTCGTATTCGGGTGTTCGGGATGTGATTTTTTTATTTTATTCTTCAGTGTCCTCGATTATTTTTTTTTTCATTTCAGCTCATGTTTCTCACTTCGTTCGTCGCCGAAAAAAAAAAAAAAAAAAAACAAAAAAAATAGTTTCGTACGATAACTATTAAGATTGGGATGAGAATTAAAAAAAAATTGCTTTTGCCTCGACGGTCGGACGAGTCTAAGATAATTCTTCGTGTGAATACATTTTTTTTTTCTATGTTTCGTGTTATACGTATTTTAGTGTTTTCAGACTCGTCGAGACGAACGAGCGACGCTGCCGCCACAATATTCTTTTATATACTTCGTAATATGTACAAAGAAATATTTTTCTCATCGGCAAAAGAATTATTCATTCGTCGATTCGTCCCAAGTATATTTTTTCAATTTTTTTTTTCTGCTCAACGACGAAGATATGAAGCTCTTTACGTTCGTTTCGAATGCGCTAATCAGTGCTCTTTTTTTGTTTTGTATACAAGCATTTCGATGTATATGTCTAAATGTTTCAAATCTGTTTTTACCTCAAGTAATAATTTTTCCAAACAATAATTTCGCGATTTTTCCACAAACTCGACGAACTTTCCTTTTTTTCGTTATTTTTTACGACAAAATTCGAATGGCGTATTTCCTTTACAAATATCGATAGATCTTTTTTTTTTCTTTTTTTTTTTTTTAATCACCGTCGACATTCGTATACAATCCCATAATCATGCGAGAGCTCTTTTTTTTCCAACACTGTAATATTTAATCGATATTTACCATTAAATAACATTTACTGTATCCTAAATTTAATTAATAAAAATATCTAAATCACAATGTAATGCCGTCACGCGTAGTGGCAATGAGCTGAATGAAATTCCAATGTGTTGTTAATCTGCTTTCTATTTTTTTTTTTTTGTTTTTTTGATACTTATATAGGATAAGGTTTGCACCGACGTATGACTGTTTTTTTTTTCGTTAGTTTCGTAAAATAATTTTTACGAATTGTATTTTTTTTTTTTTTTCAAAATTTTACTTAATCGATAATAAAAAAAAAATGCTGAATGTCCATTCGATGAAAAATGAACTGCGATTACTTTTGCTTTTTTTTTCTTTTTTTTCTTCGATACATCGTATGTCCATAATGAAAAACGGGATCGCATTGACGAAAGCAAAAACATGATTAATCGTTTGTTATCGCGCATCGAGTGTCCGTAGCGCGAAGCGCGGCGCTTCCGTAATTCGACTCTTCGACGGGAAAGCATTGAATTACCTATTGTTTTGCACTGCACGCTATCACGACAATTATACGAAATTCTGCACCGAATCGATATTATCGTTAACGACAAGAATTGAGATGCTCTATTATCGTCGAAGAAACATGCAATTTTTTTTCTTTTTTTTTATCACGAAGACTCGTTTCCTTCTTCTTTTTTTGTTAATCTCCTACAAATCACAACCAAAATGTTTTTTTCCGGCAGAATTCAAGTTCCAAATCGTCATTACGAACCCATCGACAAAAAAAACAAATTATAAAAAAAAATAACCAGCAATTGCTCGGTGACGAAATTTTTTTTATTTTTTTTTTCTCCACGAGTTCGTAATGACGGTTTTCCGGGAGAATTCCAGTTTCATGTCGTCATTACGAAGCCGTTGAGACACAATTTTTTTTTTTTTTTTACAAAAACAGCAATTTCTCAGTACAGATTTTTTTTCTTTTTTTTTCGTTTCGACGGATTCGCAATGGCGATTTTTCGACAAAAGTCACGTTCCAAGTCGTCATCATGAAACCGTCGAGATAAAAAAAATTAAATAAAAAATCAACAATTGCTCGGTGAAGATTCGATTTTTCGTTTTTTTTTTTCTTTTTTTTTTCGTCGCAGTAGCCACTCGCAAGCGCTCCATATCGCGCAAGCAGAGAGAAAGAGAGTCCTCGTCGTCAAAGGTTATACCGATCACGCGAATGGCTATAGATTCATTTTAACAGTTTCTGTAATATAACGAAGTTACTCGAGATTAAGGGACTCTTATTAGCGCGAGGTACAAAAAATATTTAATCAACAAGTAACAGTCATGCAAACCAGTCGAGTAATATACCATCATTCCTTATCAACGTCATTTTTTTCTTTATTATTCATCTTTAGCTTTTTTTCTGTTTTTTTTTTTTTCTTTTTTTTCGTCTATTTTTTTCGATTTTTTCTTTTTTTTTTCAACTTTATGTTTTCTCGGTATGACGGTCATTATTAGGCTGAGGTGAACGAGTTTCATAGGTAAAAGTTTAGCTACCTAAAACAGATGTCTTGTTAATCGCGCGCGAGGGATTCTGACGAACCCGCAGTACGATACTTCCGTCTGTCTGTGTGTTTACGTGTTTATGTCTGTATAGATGTGTTTTTTTTATTTCTTTTCTGTTTATACCTTCGTTCAGTTACTTTTTCCATAGTCCTTGCATTGGGAAAGTTAGAAATTCTGATTGTTAAATCGAGAAGCTAATTAACGACTGCCGGCTGACTGCTGAGTGCCTCGTGTAACGCTTGTTGCTGATCCGCCGTCAAAGCGCTTATACACGCCTGGAACATGGGGTCGTTGTTCTGCAAATAAGAAAAAAAAAAGACCGTTAAAAAAGTTTCATATTTCATAAGAAATTTTATAATAATAGCGGAAGAGTCAAGTATTTGAAACTTTTTAATTTCATTACGAAAGTCATTGTAATTTTTTTACTTTTTGCGTTTATTTATATTTATATTAAATTATATTAAAATCACAACTTTCTTTTGGAGCAAAAATTGAAAAATTTGTTTATCTCCATTCAGTTTTCTGTTTTTTTTTTGTTTTTTCGAAGAAAATTATTTGAATCGGCGACTTACTTGAATTTGTCTGACAATACTAAGAATTCTTCCCATAACCGGGTTGTCCGCGGGAACTGCATCCTTGAACAGCGCTTCGGCAAAGAAACTTATCAGTCGCGGCAAATTAGCGTTGTTCGGTCCTAAAACTACTGGATAGTTAGCCTCTATCAAGTCGCAAAGATATCCGTATACGTGCGGAGCTTCGTCCTCATCCTCCACAACTGGTAGCCAAGATAACCTGTGAAATAAAAAAACAATTACAATAACTATATTTTTTTCCGACCATTTGTTTTGCATTTTTGAGACTTTTGTTTCGTATCTTTGTATCAATGTCATAAAAAAACATTAACATTAAAATGTAATTTGTGCAATTTAAAGATTTAAAAGTTACGAAAGCGTCGATACAATGATTTTTTTGTTCGTCAATGAAATCCGACTGTGTCGTTGGGATGCAAACACAATCAATCGAATATCACTGATATCCATAGAGTATTCGCGCAATCGAATTCCCAGAACGGTGAATAAGAGTATCGAAAAATCTCATTGGTTAATCTGCCAAAGATGTAACGCGAAAAGTTCAATGATGAAAAACAGATCGCTGACTTTCTATGGCATTTTTTTTCTTTTCTTTCTTTTCGTCATTTAATTAATAAAGTATTTTTAAGTGATTATCATTCGCCGAAAAAAAAATGTTTTTCAAAAGATAACATTGTCGCACTAACCAATGTGGAAGAATTTCGTCAACGTTGATAGCTTTGTTGTTGTATTTAAGAATTTTCGTAACCGCCGATATGGCGTTTTCTGTTGGATTAACATTCTCTGGTTGTCTCGATTCCGGATCGTTGATGACTTCCATCAGTCTCGGCAGTGCCTCGGCACACGCCTGAGCGAAGGCTTCGCCGCCGAATTGTCCCAAAACTCCACAACCGTATGCAGCCGCTTGCCGAACCTCTGCGGCTTTGTCAGTAACGTATTGGATCATTGGCCTCAAGAAGTATTCCTGATACTTGGCGCATTCGGGACCACCGTATTCGATTACGTCGTCGAATACGCAGAGCGCCCATTGATGATCGGACCACGTGCGTTCCGGTGCCAAAAGTTTTACGAAATGACCGCATATCTGATCGAAGAACGGGAAAAATGCTGCATTGTGAGTTATGAAGAGGGCGTGAAGAATATCCGCTATTTTGTTCAGAGTGTAAATATCCTCGTTGTCCTCATCGGCTAACTGCTCCTCGACAACCTGAATAATTAATAAAAAAAATTATTAGTTTGAAGCTATAAAAACGTATTTTCTAATTTTTTTCCTTTTTTTTAGTCAGAAAAGCTTCTAAAAAAAATTGAACGAAGTTAAGTGGATACTTCGGTTTTTTTTTCACTTTACCTCATCGTAATCCTCGTCTTTGCGTTTCTCCAATCTCGCGACAGCCCTATCGAAGTGTTCGTTGAGAAGTTTGTCGAGAATACGCAAAAGTTCGGCCATCGGACCGGCCGCGAGGCAACCGGGTCCCAGAGCCTCGATGCACTTTGCCAACGAATACAAAAGTTCCAGCAACACTTCGGATTCCGGCTCTGTGTCAATGGCTTTTAATAAATCCGGACAAATATACGCCCACATACCCTCGAGATAGTGAGGACCTGAAAACATAAAAAACAACGACGGCGTTAGTTATTTATCAATTTCCTACTAATATCGGCGAATTATTGTCACTGTTAAGGATAAACTTTTTTTTTTAAGAACGAAGCTAACTGACCTTTGATCTTCGCACATTCCAGAAGGCACGGTAAGCTCTCGGCGGCCGCAGTTCTGACTCCGTCGTGGAAGTAGAATTTTAGCATCGGAACCATAAGCCTAACGACTTCTTCGGCGTAATCGGCGAATCCCTCCTTCAGCTCGCGAGCGTAGCAAACCAACATTTCGCAGGCCGACGCTTTGTCCTCCAATCCAGCGGTTTTAATACCGAAATTTTGTTGCTCCCCGAGCGATACGAATTGCCAATCTAAATCACCTTCAACACCCTCCATGTCCTCGTTGTCCAGCAACGCGACTTCGGGTTTCATAGCCGCTGTTCGTAGCACGGGACCCATTACCAACGGTAAGTATTGTTCGAACTGTTTTCCTGTGGAACAAAAAAAAAAGTTAACCCAGCGTTCTGGAGATCAAAAGCTTAAGTTTTTATTGACGATATTAGTGAATCAAATCGATGCGCAAATAAATAGAAAAATTTCTTTTAAATATTTAAAAAATGATTTGTTATTTTTCAGTTTTTATTTTAATTTAATAACTGTGTCATAAATATTTTAACGGCATTTGAACCGTATTTAGAAAATTAAGATAAAAAATAGATTCATGAGGCTTTCGAAATTAAACAATTTTTTTTTCTTTAAATGTATCGAATTTAAATTTTTGTTCAATAAATTGCGTTGTCTTACCGAGAATTTTGCAAATTCGCGCCCAAGCAGAAATGAGATAACTGGTTTGCGGATCGTCGTCCGGCAAATCGCCTTCGGTATGAGTTTTCAGCAACATATCCATAACTTCGCTGGCATCTAAGATAAACTGTAAATGACGAGAATTTCGATAGTATCGATAAAATGCCAGATAAGTTTATATGCGATTGTAATTTTGGCCGATAGATTTTGTTGATATTCCGATTACTATGACTCACCTTTTCCGGTCCGACAGCCAAACCTATAAGGCTAACGCATTCGATTGTCTTTCCTCGAAGCATCTTGTGTTCCTCCTGAGTGGCGTTTTGGATAATATATTTCAGACACGGCATCAATCTGTCGTAATAAGCGACGAATTGCTCCTCACATGTGTCGGCCACCGACGCGATGGTAGTGACGACCTAAATTAAGAAATTGATTACATATTACAACAAATAAAAAATATGTAAAATAATACAAAAAAAAAATATAATCAGAAAAAAAATTAATTCTCGTAAGTTGTTTTTTTTTCCGGAAAATATTGTCTGAAAATTAATTTAATGTAATCAGCAATTATTTAAGTGACTAAATTGTAGCAATTGTACTGTTTGTCGCACTTTAGTAAAGTAAAATTCTAAATGAAATGAAAAAAAAAAATCTGTCGTTTCTTAAAATGAAAACATTTTTTTTTTTATTAAAAACTGCTATCAGAGGAGAATCGAAAAAAAGAAACGCTACCTGTTCCAACACCAGTTTGGTGCCCTTTTCCAAAAGTTCTTGAAATTTAGCCGTAAGAATGGACTCCAACTTTGCCATTATAGCGTCGAGATAAGGTGTCAGTATATTCTTCGGACAATCCTCGCTGAAGTTAACGAGGGCTGCACCGGCGTGCGCCTGAACACGGGGATTCGCGTTGTCGTCCAGAACCATCAGTAATCCTGGTATTACCGTCTCGTGAAACTTCTTCTCGAATGTCGGCGCAAAGTCCGTAGACATTTGTCCGACGGCGTTGCAAGCGGCATATCGAACGCGCGGATGCTAAAAATTGTTTTTCGTTCATTGAATATCCTTTTTCAATTTTTCTCGAATTTATTTATTCAATTTTGCGTTTTTTTTTTTAATTTTTCCTTTTTTTTTTATTTTTACTTTTTTAAAAAATTTTTCTTTTCTTTTTTTTTTATTTTTCTATTTTCCTTTTTTTTTAGTTTTCGGTTTTACTTTTTGCTTTTTTATGTTCTGTGTGTTTCTATACTATGATCGCGTTATCGAGAAAAAAGCGCGATCAACTCTCAGAAACTTCCATACGAGACGGCCTTTGATATCCTTACTATCAAAACGATAGCCAGAAATAGACCTTAAAAACTCGACGGTTTAATTTGCCACTGACGTAACGCTTTCAGAATCGCAATTATGGAAACCGACCGCTGACTCGATCTGTGGCAACTACGGCTGATAACTTTAGTGACTCATTGAGATCACGACGTTTACAGTATAATATTGAAGTCGTCGAATTAGATTACATTTTCTCGAATTTATACTCACGGGATCTTGAAGATAATGGATTATTCCTTCCATTATTTGTCCCAATATACCTTCCATCTGCTTGTGGCAACCTTCGCCGACCGCGGAAATAGCCATCAGCGCGGCGTGTCTAAATAAAAACGAAAATATTTGTTAATTTTCACGAATATATTAACAAGAAATTTTTTTTCTTCTGGAGCCGAAAGTGTTTTTATCTTTGGAAAGTTGAGGTTTTTTTTTTGTGTTCGTCAATGAAATACGATTGTGTCTTTGGAAGGCAAACACAACTGATAAAATATCACTGATATCCATAGAGCAATCGTGCGATCGAATTTCCAGAACGGTGAATAAGATTATCGAAAAATCTCATTGGTTAATCTGCCAAAGATGTAACGCGAAAAGTTCAATGATGAGAAACAGATCGCTGACTTTCTATGGCATTTTTTTTCTTTTTTATTAGTTAAAAATAAAATTTTGAGAAGAGTATCGTTTTTTTTTTTTTGCAAAAGCGAAATTTAGCGAGAATGTTAAATTTCGAAATTCTGCATTTCTGAATACTAAACGCGTCTTAAACTTCACCTTTCATTTCTTTAATTTGAAAAAAAAACATTTCCGATGTTTTTGCCGATTTGACAAATTTCCAGCGCGTAATTTATCTCAAACGCTGCTGCAGATTTGCCAATTATTTATATTACGAGATGATATTAAAGTTAAATTGATTTTCGCCCTTGCAATGTTAAGATTCCGATTTCCATAGAAATTTTAATTCTTTTTTAAATTTATTAACCTGTATTTCCAATCCGTATTGCTTAACATCGTTGGAATGTTCTGAACGATCTGCGGCAGCATAGTTTTTCCTCCGAGTCCGCAGGCGAGACGATCGAGTGCGCTTTCCGCAACAACGTTGTTGCTTTCGTTGTCCTCTTCAAGAATATCGTCGGAAAAGCCCCATTCCTCATCTTCTTCGAGATCCGTCATCATTTTCAGTACCAACGGTATCAGCGCGACGATATATTTTCCACCGACTTTTCGTACCATTGCAGGTGCGGTTTCCGCGAGTGTTACCAACACCTCGAGCGACAATTGTCGCCATGAATCGCCCATTTTCTCGTCCGAAAATATCTTCATACACATCTCCATTATGCTCTCCAATTGAGGCCTCAAAAATTTCGGTGTCGATTCCGCTAAATCTATCAAAACCTTCAGCAATGCCTCGTCTTCTTGTTTCTCAACCGATTGCGCCGTTACTTGGACGACCGCCGGCAGCAGCTCGGAGAAGTGCTTCTGTATATTTGCCTCCTTCTCGTGAAGCGTTATGAATGCGCCTATCGCTCGGACAGCCTGGAATCTGACCTGAACAACGGAGTAGAAGATATTTAGAATTTTTCTCAATCGAAATTGAAAAATAAAAAAAATAATTATTGTGAAATGTTCGCTCCGTATCTGTCTGTAAATTAAAACGTCACAAGTTACAGTCATCAGAAAGCGGTGTTTTTTTAGGGAGACTTTGTGACGAGTCGACGGTATTTCTTGTAAACCCGTGTATCGGATCTCCCGATTTTTTCGTTTTGAAACGCACCAAAGACGCGAATTAAGATAGACGAATTTTCGTTTTTTTGTAAACTATGCAATTATCTATAAATTTATGGGTTGTTGTCGCGCAGAACTTACTTCGTAATTTGTGGCGTCCATCATCGATTGCTGCAACATCTGTTTGATTGGATCGAGATAATTCGCTTGCTGATTTCCAAATACTCCGGGGACGGATCTGTAAGTTTATAAACACGAAAAAAATGTTTAAATATTTCATGGATATCCAATGAATATAAAAATATTAAGATTTTTTTGTCAATTATTAATAAAATCAATTTAGAAAAAAAATAAATATAAAAAAATCGGTTTACATTGATATTTTTTATTAATTAAAATGAATCATTTATTATTAATGAATTGATAGAATATAAAAAATTTCAAAATTATAAATTGTTTAATTCCATTGATGAAATTCGAAAAGGAAATAAAATGAATTTCCATCGATATTTTCATTGTCGACTCACGTGAACATACGAAGAGCGCTTTCCTTGAGCGCCGGCACCGGACCGTTAGCACACTGGAATAGGAACTGAAGAAATTCTGGCCATTGATTATTGCCATCTTCGTCAATGAGATTTCGCGCGACTTCGGCAGCCACTTCGCAAACTTTGCGTCTTATCGCATCAGTTTGTTCATTTTGCACGGAAAGAAGAATTTGCTTTTTCAACTCAGTTTGGGCTTCTGGTGGTATCTGCAATAAAACGTAGAAAAAAAAATTATAAACAAATTCCCACCAATATTGAAATAATAAAAATAAAGAAATTAACTAATTAATTATGAATTCAACAATTTTCTAAAAATTCATTATTTATTACGGAGATAGTGTTAAAATAATCGAATATCTTTGTAAAAAAAATATAAAAAAATGATTTCCATTATTCGCGAAAATTTAATAAAATTAATCCGAATTAATTTTTTTTTTTTCGAAATTATTGAAATTTTTTTTGCTTCATTTGGTTTTTTCTTATTGTTATTATCGAATTTTTTTTTAATTCGTAATTTGTTTGTTTCAATACTATGATTGCGTTATAACAGCGCAATCAACTCTCAGAAACTTCTGGCGGAGGACTCGGAAAGTCTCGCCATCAAAACGATAGTTCGACAAAAGTCTTATCCGCGCAGTTTACTTTGCCACAGATGTAACGCTTTCGGATTCAAGATTTTGAATCGACCGCTGACTCCATCCGTGGCGCGGCGTAATTTCATATGTGACAACGTAGAAAATCCGGAAATTGTGTGAATTGAAAAAACGGAGAGTATTATTACCTTAGGATAGAAGTCCATAAATTCTGAGGAGAAGAGCCGACGTAGCAGCACCGCTGCCAACCCCCGCATATCTTCCGCGAGGAGCGCATTGCATATCGAATTGAGCAGAAATGTGACTTTGCTCTCCACTGGGATATTTCTGTATGCTTCCTGTATTTCGGAAAAATGAAAAATTATTTTATTACGATAATTTTTTTTTTAATTCAATTTTTTTTTTTAATTGATCTCTCGTAATTTCGCGGAAAAAATTACTTTTGCCGGCAAATGAAGCTGTAATTTCCACGATTTTTTGCAATACAACGAAAAATTTGGTAATGTTCATGAAATTTCGTTTCTTTTTTTTTTCCTTTTTTTTTTAACAATGTTTCATAAATTTACAATTTATGATATTTTTATTCGCAATTAACGTACAATTATTGTCAATTTTTTATTTTCGATTTTATTAAATTTAACATTATTTCTTACAGTTTCTATTCCATTATTTTTTTTTAGTGTAATTTTACTTTTTAACGATTTCTTTCAGAATAATTCGCATTTTGCTTTGTCATAAAAAATTCCCTAACGTAATTACACAACAAACAGTTACTAATGAATGAACAATTTGTATCGATAAATTTTTCTACTGAAATTGTATTTAAACGATAAGAAATTTTTTTTTAATTGTTAATTTATCGTTTTTTTTTATTCTTTAATTTTTTGTTTGTTTTTTTAGCTACAAAAATTGTAAAAAAAAAAATGTCTGCTTTTGCGTTCGGAAGTTCCTAAGAAGAATAATTCCGTTCATTGCCCTCGACTCACGCGATTGTTGGTAATTATAATTTAAGCGATTGAACTGATTGTGATTCATAATGGAATTAACTCCGTCATTAAAGCAAATACTATTCGTCGGATGTGTCCGATGTCTACACTAAGAAAGGAAATGGACTCTATAAGTGACTCATCAGCCTATTTTTATCGTTAGGTTTATCCATTCTGATATCATATTTATGCCGCTCTGAAAATAACTGAAAAAAACCCATCGTCTTCGCTGTTATCGTCTGAAATTTGAACTTAAAAATTTATACCGATTCCGGAATGTTTCAGATTCCTATCGCTCGTTGTATATCTCTTACACATTCCTAAAGAATTTGTCATAGTTTCGTTTATAAATTCGATCTGAAAATATACGAAAAAAAAAAAAAAAAAAAATCGTAAAAATTGAAATCTGGTGCTTGCGATCCAAACGCATACTTCGAATTCCTTTGCAACAGGAGTCTACATAACCTAAACCTGAACACATGGTACTTTGGTCAAAATTTCGAGACCAAAAATTCAGGGTACCAAAAAACGTGTTCGAGTCGATAAAAACAATTTTTCGATGTATACATATATATTTTTTTTCTACGCATTGGAAATTTTGCCTGAAAACATCGGGGGATTATTGACGAGACGATAAAAACTTGATAATTGTTTGACTAGTCGTGTGGTTTGAGTGCTTCGGGTAGTCCGGACGAATAGAAGGCGGGATAATTCAGGCGGTAGGGGCGAATGCCAAAAAACGCCGTGGCGTTACACAGAGCGATTGGTATTTGGCAACCATAGTGTTGCGATCGTTGAGTCGAATTTCTCATTGGGGTTATAGCGGATGAAGTGTTAAATAGATGCAACTCACGCGGGACTAGAGCGACGAACGTGACCGGTCGTTCGTGAACGTGAATTTATATATAAAAAAAAACGACGAAGTTTCGAGGGGGGCGCGTGCTGCCTGCCACGCGACGACACCATTTTGGCATTTTTCCTTCGGTCATTCCAAACACCTGTCAGGCAGCTGATTACGCGTGGATTCGTTGAAAATTTGATATTTAGAGATATTAATGGAAACAACAGGGTGAATCGACGATAGAGCGATGGGAAGAGAACGCGGTGGTAAAGCATCGGTACGACGGAGTAGCCGCGTGCTCTTCGAGGGCCTCTGACAACACGTTGCCAACGTGTTCGCCAAGAACGAACTCGAGCTTAACGGTTTATTAACGCGATGTCTGAACGAACCCGATTGATCGTTATGTTGGAAAAAAATTCGTCTTTAATAAACTCACCTCCGCTTGTGTCCGGACATCGTTATCCGTGCTCAGAAGTGTGTTTAAAAGCTGTTGAAACTGGTCGAGGTCTGCCGCCATTGTCGCCGAACGAATGAGACCACTGCGCACGCTCTCCAGAGTTGATCGTCATTTCGCGATGCCAACGTCGTGAAAACTAATGATTTCTTTTCGTTACCTTCGCAGTGCTGGCAACCTTTTTTTTCGTCGATACTTTTCGTTGTTTGAAATCGATTCGCTATCAATTTCGTTTCAATATAGTAACTTTTTTTATCTACATGAATTTTTTTTTGCCTCGTTATAAAACTATGAAATGTCACAAAACACGAGAGTATCAGATGGTATTATTCGATTTTAATACGAAACATGATTTGTTAATTTTCCACGGGAAATCAAATGAAAGAGCGGAGAGTTAGACTAATCTTGTTTGCCGCGCTATTCGCCCGAAGCACAGCTTGAGTAATCAACCGTTACATATCGCGCGGCAGCACCTTCCGGCAAGCGTCTTATTTCTCTCATCGCGCTCTCCCGCCGAACTGTATTTACTCTCCAATCTTTAACAGTTTTCTCAGCGTTCATCATTCCAAAAATATTTCCGTGAGATGCGCGTAATTTTACACGTCTCTTCACAAAAATATTTCGGACAAGAAAAATGCATTAAAATGAATGATAATCTCAAAGATAATTTCAAGAAACGGCCCGTAGTATTTGCTGACGTTTATAGTAATGTAATAATGCCGACATATCTTATGAAATTCGATGCACCGGCGAAACGTTTGTAAAATCGAATTTGATCGGTAAAACTGCTTTATTGTTTAATAAAAAGCAATTCAAGTTAATTCAGAAAATAACAATGTGTTGCTATTTTGTATGAGAAATTATTTCTCTTCGCCATATTTGATAATAATGTTATTATATATTGGTACGTTTCTATAATAAAACGACTGAATCTATCAACCTCACCGATTTTTTTTTATTACGTGACCCTATAAATTTCCGTCGAACAAAGCAATAATAATAAGCTGTTACATGTATATCGTACCACTTCTATATAACATCGGAGAGGGGGTTGCATCGGAGTTGCATCGAAGATAGGAAGACACGCGATGATCGCGTTCTCCTTTAACCCTTCTCTTCATCTATTCTGTTATATCGATTAATAATTATACCTCGTTGAGGGTCAAGTCGACAAACCCCCTCTGTGACATTCTATTATGTATTGTATCCTTATAACTCATAAATACCCTTCGTGTATCTAATTTCCCCATTTAACCATTTAGATGTATATATCGCTGATTTACGTTAAGATCGATTTTTTTACCCGAAGAAATTTAACAATGAATGCGTGACACCGAGAGTTTCGAGTGTATTTATGACAATTCGCTCGGAAACTTGTCGTCGACAATTTCTGTCTCGAATAATAGGTTTAACCATCGCTTATGGATAAAGTCTTTTGAGTTTACGAAGTTTGCGCAAACGACAGTATATAACAAGTACTTGTCGTGACTTGCAGACACGAAACCAATGGTATGGACGGTGTATTTATTTCTCTCCCTCTCCCCCCTCCCCTCCCCCTGCTCCGCCGGTACGCCATTATACATGAAATATCGATCACATTGAAAAACCACTTGTTAATCGTTACAGACATAGAAATCATACGATCGTATATGACGAGGCAGTCACGAGGTGCGCGCGCTATTTTCTCTTCTTTCTCTTCTGGAGATATGTATCCGTTTACTCAGCTTCGTTGAGTTTAGTTGGAATTGCAACGTGACCCGAAGATTATCTTCTACCGATATTCTCTGCCAAGTGCAACGAACGTACGATTGCGTAATTTTTACTTTTCTCACGATTTTTAGAAATTATGTGAATAATTTATCAGTTTTTTTGAAAAATTTAATTTTATGATTCTTTTTTGTAGACCTGTTTTATAATTATAATTTTTATTAGAATTCCCGATTCATTTTTTTTTACGTAAAAATACTGAATAGCAATTGAATTTTTTTTTTTTTTTTTCGTTGCTGATCACAAAAGTTTTTATATTAGATTTAGTTTAATTTTTATTTTAGTTTCATTTTATTCAAATACAATTTTTGTTTACGTAAAAGTTTTTACAAGGATGGTAACACGACGAAAACGCAAACCCGATAAAAGTACGAAACGAAGTCCGGAAGCTGTGGGAACGAAATTAAGGGTCGACGAAGGTACCGGACACTTAAAAAATGGTCACTACAGTAACGCGTTATTTCTTTACAATCAAGTAAGTTGTATTGACATTTTCGAATACAAAAATACAAATTATTTATTATTATTATTATTATTATTTTTAATGGTTTTTATTATTATACAAATTATGGTATTGTTTTCTTAAACATATAAAATTAGTATCTTCGCGAAGTTTCGTCGTTGTTAATTCAAGAAGAATATAACATCGTGAATATAAAAAAAATGCATGCGATATCGATTGAAAAATATTGTAGAGTTGTAATTGTTAATGACGCCAAACCAATGTACCAAATTATCATTATTATATTTTTTAATTAAAAATTTAATCGTATATATTTAGAATCGTCAACTTTAAATAATGCAATTAATATTTACGAAGTTACTAAAAATACCGATATTTGCTCGCCGGTTATTTTTTTTCTTTTTTATTCAAAAAGATTAAAAATTGATAGGCGTAACGGTAAAATTGAAATAATTAATAATAATATGAAAAAATATTTACTACGAAAAATAGGTGAAATTTTATAAACATCGAATACAACGAAAATGATAGATCACCAATAAAAGGTTTAAAGTCTGTGAGACAGCGATGATTTCCCACCCTTCTTGTTAATCCCATTTATCATCGTTGGCATTCGAAATGAATGATCTTCAATTAAACTTTCTTGATCAGCCAATTAATCACCATTTTGTCTTCCGGTGATTTTTAATTTTTTCACGAAAATCGTCCGTGAATAACCTTAGTAATTAAGACCCAACGGGAACCTTTAACTAGCGATATACATAAAATAAAACATTGGAATACCGATTTTTTTTCTCGCCGAAATTTTCACAAGTAACTCGACACTTCGATGGTTATTTCGTTTCATTACAATAAAATCTTATATATTAAAAAAAAAACCTAAAAAAAAAAAATTAGTTGCGGTGACAACTTAATCGAAGAGTAATATAACCACAAAAATAATAATAATTTATTATTAACGGGTCGAATCTCTTTTTCATAGTTAATTGCGCGCATATGTGAGAATTTCAGAAAATATTAATAAATCGTCCGAATTACACATTTAATATTAATTATTATTATACTATTAACATATTATGGATTTTTAAAATTTATTTATTTATGTTTTTTTTTTCTTTCCTACGTAATCCTATGACTCGAGTGTCGGTAATACTAAATATAAATCTTCGATTTGGATATCTTAAAGTAGTATAAACACTTGCGGGCCGACATACGATACGTTCCGTACCTATAAGCGAAAGCCGTAATATCGTTTCGATGCCAAACACTTTATTCTCAGATATATTCCCGAAATCGACTATCGATATATACCTATATATATCCACAAGCAGCCTATCGATAAAAACTTTTTTTACCCGCAAACATTTTTTTTTTTACGAACCTCAGCCAAGGCTGAGGCTGAAACTCGTCATATTATTCAACAGAATCAATCCACAGCACGAATAAAATGTCAATGAAAATTCAATGATGAAATCGTGAAATGGTAATGATTTTTTTTTTATTTGCGATTTTTTTTGTCAAATCCGGTCGCTTACCTCCATTTTTTTTATCGGAGGTACATTGTTACGTTAATTATTTTGTTAAAAAAAATTTTTACATCGTAATAATGCGTCTCATGAAAATACTATTTTTTTTTTTTATAATATTCAAATCTGCTGCCGATCTATATAACTTTTTTGATTTTTTTTTTTACACACTATCTACACAATGACGAGTTACTTTTATGAATTTTCGCATATACGCACGTGGAAAAGTCGTACGAAATATCAAAAGCAAACGAAACGACGCCGACGGCGTTTCCGAACGTGGCGCATTGTTGTATGTTACTAAGGCAACGGACCACCTGGAAAGGTGTCGATATCATCACGTTTTACCGACTTACATTTTGTCATATTTTTTATCAATTTTTTCCACCAATTTGCGAGTTTATTAATAATAGTGTGCAGTGAGAAAAGAACCCTTAAGCCTCTCGTGAGCCTCGTGAATTAATTTGTATCTCGTAAAGTCCCGTGCGGTCAGTATATCGAGTAAAAAACAACCCTTAGAGGAGCGATGGAGGCTGTAACTTCGACTCAGACGTCGTGCATTGATAACGCGATGGTACAGGCGTCGCATATACTAAAACCAACTCTGCAGGACAATGATTTTCTCCAAAGTTTCGTTAGAATCGGTATCGACGATAGTTCGGATACGAAAAGATCGAGCGGAACGAGAGATCAGACATGCAAAGACGGCAAAGATCATTTCTCGACGAAATCGCACGGTGGATTGTCGAAGGGAGGATCGACCTTGGATTTTCGTGATGCAGGAACTTCCGGAAGAAGAAGAAGCGGCAACGAGGATACGAGAGGTAAACGCGGGGGTAACGAGACTCGCCAACCGGTCAAAGGATCGGTAGAATACGAATTGGACGTACAGAAGACGGCGAAGGGACGAAGAAGACAGAAAAACGTGACTTTTCGGCAGGAGGAAGTTTACACGGATAAAGATCGAGCGGCGGCTGTTAATATGGGGAGTCGAGATATCATTCAATCGCTGAAAATGAAGAGACGACAGGATCGGAATCGGGAATTACAGATTCCCGACGAAGCGGAGCCGAGTGCAATGCTCGCGCTGGCGGCGAGAGAAATGCGGACGGGAGATGTTGGCGTCGCTATACAATGCATCAATAAGGTTTAATTATCTTTTTTTTAATTTTTATTAATGTTACAGGCCAATCGATGAATTTCGATTTATAGTTTTTTATACATAATATAAGTGTAAATTACATCGAATGAAAAAAATTATTTTGAAAATAGCCTGTGAACGCCTTATAATGTATGATACGTCTAGAGATAAGGTTGAAATTCATTTTTCACGATAACATTTTTTTTTTTAATTTAAAATAAAAAAAAAAAATTTTTGAAAAATTTTGAAAAAAAAATTTGGCGAAAAAAGTCGGGATGATAAATAGATCGAAAAGTGTATTACTACTTTTACCTTAAGGTACTGCGTGATTTTAGGGATTATTTTTAATGAAACGAATTCGCAACAAATCGGAATACCGATTTATTTGTCGTCGCCATTTTTGGCTTTCGTATGATTTTTTTTTTTTTTTAAATAAAACGTTAGCTATTTTTTTTGTCGATTATCCTTTCGGATAGATGGCATTGTACGCTATATCTACTATTATTCGTAAAGGCACTTGGGATCGCTATCAGAATGAGAAATCTGTGGGGATATCATTCGCGAACACGGAGTATCCTATGCCATTTCGACAAGCGAGTAGATTGTGCCGCGATTCCGATAATCTATCATGATTTACGATGTCTCGGAATACCACGGCACTGCCTGACTCTGGTACCATTAAAGGGGTGGTTTGGGGGTCGTTACAGTTATTAGCGTTTATATACACAGACCAGAAACTGCACTCCTTATTCTTCCCCACAAACCAGTAAACTACTTTGACTCCGTAAAAAGAAGGAAAAAAAAAGCACGAAGCGACGTAAGAACAGACGACGAAAGAGAAAAAGAAATATAAAAATAATCGCGTAATACTCCGAAGCTGAGGTTTATACCGCGAGAGCTTAAAATTGTTCGTAAGTTCGCGACGAAATGGACGGTATGCAAAAATATGAAAGTATCTTTCCAGCGAAATTTAGTCGCTCGACATTCTTATAATATGTCGCGGAAACTCGTACCGCATTAATTATGTCAACTTTGTCAACTCTTTGACAACTGTCTAATCGTTTTCACATTTCTACACGTGTTTAGCGTTGTATAGTTACCCGTTGGAAGAACTTGCAGCGCAGTTGGTTCTTCGAACTTTCTCGTCGCTGTTTATTTCGATTATTTACTTTTGGGTCAAATACAGAGCTCTGCATTCTTAAAACTCTTAAAATCGATTTCGTGCTTTAACTCGATTTCGGTTATTACTTACGAACGAACTTTTGGGTTCAGAAAAACATACTTAACGATGGTATTTCGTTACATTTCCAGTCAAAAGTGATATTTCGAGAAAATTTCGAAAAATTCTTAATAGGATAAAAATTGAAATTCTAAAATAAAAAAAAAGCAATAAACAATTTTTTTTTTAATTTTTAAATTTTGTTCGCATTTTTCGTCCTGCAACCCCTTTTTATTATTTTTTTGCTCCTTTCATCATCTTCAAATATCCACTTCTTCCGTTTTTTTTTTTTTTTTTTTTTTTTTTTTTTCATTCCTTCGTCTGTTTTTTTTGCAGGCGCTGGAGCTAAGCCCCAACGACAAGAATGCATTGATCGCAAGAAGTAAGTGTTACCTGCTGCTCGGTGAACCGCAAAAGGCGCTGCAGGATGCCGAAGCGGCGCTCAACGAAAAGATTAAGGATCCGAATAATGCACGAGCGATGTATTACAAAGCCGAAGCGCTCTATCATCTCGGCGACTTCGAGCTCAGCTTGGTATATTATTACCGCGGAATGAGAATTCGTCCGGAGTTCGATCAATTCAGACTCGGCGTACAAAAAGCTAAGGAAGCTATACAGAATATTCTAGGAAGTGAGTTGCACCGCGTTTTCTATCACTCGCGATGCTTGATATTTCACTACGATATTAATGTTACGGCAGCGCAAACAATTCCAACGATAACGGTATCTACTTAATTTTCAATTTAATTAGATTATTTATTTTTTAAATATTTTTATTACGATGTAATGAACTTTTGCACAAAAAAATAATAACAATAAAATAATGATAATTTTTTAATAATCATTAAAAATTATTTAAAAATGTTATTAAAAAAAAAATTATAACATTTTTTTCCAAAAAATAATAAAACAATTAATGATAATAATAATAATTTTGAAAAATTATTGATCGTTTTAGAGAGCAGTATGCCGATACCGATCGAAGCTCACACTCGGGTTCCAAGGAAATCGGAGCCCCCGAAAGTGCTTACGCCCGACGCAAATAGTTCCGAAGATGCGCGTTCGATCTCAAAAAAACTGGAAGACAATAATAATAATGGCAGTAAATCGGTAAGCGTGATTACGAAATCCGAGGATACGAATGAGAAGCGAAGAAACTCAACGGCAGCGAAGCGCAAGAACAACGCGCCTAATCTATTGGGTCAGCTGAATGTCGACAAGAAATATCTTCAGGATCTCTTGAAATGTCCAGGTATATGTGCAAAAAATATATGATTTTCAGTTTTTTTTTAATAATTAATATATTTATCACATACTTCGTTGCATATTGGTAGACATATATTTATCTGCCGAAATCTGTAGCGCGTATTTCTCATACATTGCAGTGTACTTATCATACATTTTGTTTCATTAAAACCGAAAAAAAATTTAGGGGTTGAAAAAACTACGAATTAGTCGAGAAAACTCATAATTAGTTGCTAATCCTAATTCTTTTTCCTTAAAAATGAATTGTCCCAAATTATAATTTTTTTTAGTCTCCGAAAAAAAAAAAAAAAGAAATCTCCACCAACGTGAAGATATCTGCGCTCCCATTCGCTCGATTATTTCCGTAACTCATAACCACGATTAATTAATAACCTTTTGAAACATCGGTGAAAAAACGTCTTCGGAAAAAAATTTCTTCGAAAACCATTCCGATGTCCGCCATCAGCGAGGAAGACGTCGAGTCCCAATACGGCTACGTATTGGGAGTTTCCGGTCCGGTAGTAATAGCGACTAAAATGAAAGGTTCCGCGATGTACGAATTGGTAAAAATCGGTCACGAAAAGCTCGTTGGTGAAATAATTCGTCTCGATGCCGATATGGCAACCATTCAAGTCTACGAGGACACAAACGGCCTGACAGTCGGTGATCCGGTTCTTCGTACCGGTATGCCGCTCTCCGTGGAACTCGGTCCCGGAATTCTCGGCAGTATCTTCGACGGTATCCAGCGCCCTCTTCAGGACATAGCACTTAAATCCGGTTCCATCTTCATCCCTAAAGGGGTCCATATGCCCTCAATTTCCCGATCAGCTACCTGGGAATTCATCCCAATGAACATCCGTCTTGGAACGCCATTAACAAGCGGCGATATATACGGCTTTGTTCACGAGAACACATTGGTTAAACACTCCATAATCCTCCCTCCCAAATCCTTCGGGACCGTCACCTACATCGCTCCAACCGGAAACTACAGCGTCGAAGATGTGGTCCTTGAGACCGAATTCGACGGAATGATAACGAAGCATACGATGCTACAAATTTGGCCGGTAAGAAGTCCGCGACCGGTAGCCGAGAAGCTTCAGGCGCAGCATCCCTTGCTAACCGGTCAAAGGGTCCTCGATGCGTTGTTTCCCTGCGTTCAGGGCGGCACAGCCGCAATTCCCGGTGCCTTTGGTTGCGGCAAAACAGTCATTTCTCAAGCGCTTTCCAAGTACTCCAATTCCGACGTCATAGTCTATGTCGGTTGTGGAGAACGGGGCAACGAGATGTCGGAAGTCTTGAGGGACTTCCCCGATCTATCGGTGGAGGTTGATGGTACTGCGGAATCGATAATGAAGAGAACGGTTTTGGTAGCGAATACATCGAATATGCCGGTCGCGGCTCGCGAGGCTTCGATCTATACGGGTATCACGTTGTCGGAGTATTTCCGGGATATGGGATACAATGTTTCCATGATGGCGGATTCGACCTCCAGATGGGCTGAAGCTTTACGAGAGATCAGCGGACGACTCGGTGAAATGCCTGCCGATTCCGGTTATCCGGCTTATCTTGGCGCTCGATTAGCGAGTTTTTACGAAAGAGCGGGAAGAGTTCTTTGTTTGGGAAGCAAAGAAAGGGAGGGATCGGTAAGCATATTGGGAGCGGTTTCGCCACCAGGTGGCGACTTCTCGGATCCGGTAACAAGCGCTACCCTTGGAATTACTCAAGTGTTTTGGGCTCTGGACAAAAAATTGGCACAAAGGAAACATTTTCCTGCGATCAATTGGTTACTAAGCTACAGCAAGTATCTGAAGAGTTTGGAGGATTTTTACGAAGAGCATTTTGCCGGTTTTGGAAGGCTGAGGGATCGGGCGAAGGAGATTCTTCAGGAAGAAGATGAACTCAATGAAATTGTTCAACTCGTTGGTAGAGGATCGCTTTCGGAAGGCGATAAAATCGTATTGGAAGTTGCGAGACTCCTCAAGGACGATTTTCTTCAGCAAAACAGCTATTCGGCTTATGATCGATTTTGTCCGTTTTACAAGACCTTCGGGATGCTGCGGAACATTATTGCGTTCTATGATTTCGGAAGGAAAGCGGTCGAGACAACAGCATTGAGCGATAATAAAATAACGTGGGGAACTATCAAAAATTCGATGCGAGAGATTTTATATCGATTGAGTTACATGAAGTTTATGGATCCTATCAAAGACGGCGAAGAGAACATCGTTGAGAGTTACGATCGACTTATGGAAGACATGCAACAAACTTTCGCCAATCTTACGGATTGAAGTTGAAACAAAATCCATATTTCAGGAAAAAAAAATATTTTCGAAAAACCCATTTGAGACATAAAAGAGGAGCTTCTCATTGTTAGGAATTCAACAGCAATGCGACGAGAAACGGTATGAAGATTTAGAAAAAAAAATATTCGAAACAACGCGATAAACTGCGATATATTGCGATAAAAAGTCATTTTTGGGACTAAAAAATTGATTACCAATCGATTTCTTTCGTTAATTATGAAAAAAAAAACAACAGAATTGGAAAAATCAGAATAGACGAAATTTTATTAGTGGAATTTTTTTTTTTTTTTTTTTCAGACATAAAAGCCGCTCATCAGGAGTCCGCGCAGCACATAATGTCACATGCGGAGGAGGGAATAGCTTTTCTGGAAACGCGACAAGAATTCTGGCGTCAGCAACGTTCGACGCATCACCCGCCCGCCAAATGAAAATGAATTCAAATTAATGCGAAGAGGAAGATAAATTATACAATAATTCAACAAAAAAACACATTACTTAGCTTAATAGTATTTATTTACACGATTAACTAAATAAGTTTACGATTATAGTGTACATATGATTCGTAGGAGAATAAAATTTTCTGAGAGCAAATTAAACTCCCAAATGAAATTTTTTTTTTTTTCGGATGATTTGACCAGAGATGTGGTATGAAAAATCGCTTAACATTTGAATGGTCTGAAATTAAATGGTTTAAAATGTTTTTGGTGGAAAAAAATGACTTTTTCGTTGGTGAACTTTTCTTTGGACGTTGAAGTTGCGAATACGAAGACTCGAAGGCGGCAATCGATGAGGAGATTATTAATATCATCTGAAATTTTGATTCATACATTTTTTTTGCGTGTCGCAAGTCTTAAGGTTCATTGCCGTCGCGTTGAACTCGAGTTGTCGTTTATTTTTTTCTTTTTTTTTTTATCTCGAACGCCTCGCGTACATCCATAGAAGTCAGCGGTCTTCTTTCGTCTCTCCACTTCTACTTCCTGTATCCTAATTTTCGCAGCGCCTTAAGATCCACGTCGCCATAGTAGTCCTCACTAAGGAAATTTATACTCAAATATTTTAATACTGTTTACGAAATTCTGACGCTCGATAAGCAAAAAAACGTTAAGGAGAGCGTATCGTTACTTTTCCGGCTAAACGTGAGATTCCGAGAGAATTTCGAATAATTCCCATGGAATACATTTTTTTTTTAATCATTTATATAGAAGTTGTTAAGGACATCGATTTTCCATAATAACAATTTCAAAAAGTTATTAACAAATTAATTGAAAAAAAAAAAAAAAAAAATAGTTCAACAAATCATTACGCAGCGCTTTTTTTACGATAACTCGTGGATTTTTTTTTAAACATACGAATTTCTTAAAATTTTTTTTTTCGCTCGATGATTCATCGAACTATTTTATTTTTTTTTTATTTTTTTTTAGAACATTTTTCCCATTATTATTATGCGAAATTAATGTTCTCAGCATTTTTTACACAGTTGATGTTGTGATTCGGCTTTTTTTATATTTATTTTTTTTTCAAAATTTTATCGGAATTTCACTTTTAGCTGAGAATATAACGATATACCCTCTTGAAAAGTATGGCAATCCGGAGTACTATTTGTTACGGAAATTTTTGTATTCGATTAAAAAATAATAATAATAATAACTTAGAAATTAAACGAGCGGAAGAAAAACATCGTTGCGTATAGCAGAACGTTAAAAGCTCCCAAAATCACGCAAACACTCCGAAAGATCCTTTTCGCAGCACAAATATGTTAAAAAAAGTACAGACAAAGAATTAGAACACAGCAAACACAACAGTCAAAAAAACGAGTAAAGTAATAAACAAAAATACGAAAAATCCTAAACATGCAAATTATTCAGTGTGACGAAAGAAAAATAATCGCGGAACGATCAGCGATTGTGCAATAAAAAAAAACACACAAACACAACAAGAAGAGAAGGGTAAACGGCATAAATACAAAGACAAAACAAAGCGGAGTATATTTTTAAGATTTTTTTTTATTTTTTATCGTTTTTGTTTTTTTTTTCTTTGTTTTTTTTTTCGTTTAAAAAGTAAAGGGAAGAGATACGAGGAAAATAGGAGGGGAAATGGGCAAAGGTCGCGAGATCAGAAATTTACGTTTGTTTTTGTTCAAAGATAGAAAAAGTCTCGACGTTAGATAAAGGGAAAGGAAAGGAAAAGCCTCGAAAAAGTAGCGCGTCGCCACTTTCTCGTGACTCGCGTCTTTTTTTTTTTTTTTTCTCCTTCGCTGAGAAACGGAGTAAAACTCGGATTCGAGAAATTCTTAACCGAGCGAAATTTTTTATATCGTTATTTGTTGCTCTCGCGTATCGAATTGATTTTTTTTTTTTTTCGATACATCGAAAACACGTCATGGATGAGATCGGCATGTGGCCGGTGAAATTTTTTTTTTTTTTTTTTTTTAAGGAGGAAATTAGGTGATTGGAAGGATTAGTGAAAAAATCATTCCTGAATAGGGTTGGGCCTCGAGGGGACCGGCGTTGGTCGGGGTTTGCCGAGGGGCTTTGGCGCGTTCCTCGACTCTCCTGAGCTCTGAATTCCGGCCAAAAGTTCGCTCTTCCTGATGCTCTTCAGGTCCAAGTCACCGTAGTAATCCTCACTGTGAAGCAGAACCGAGAAAAAACCGGGGTCAGCCCATGCGTGCGCTACCTCGTGCCTCATACTTTTTTTCGTGCTCATTCGTCGTGCTTTACAGAGTTTTTGTAGCATTTTAGAAAAACGTGCAGAACGTGCGTTATCGCGAGTGATAATCGCGTAATTTTACGAAAATAATTGCAACAAAAATCGATAGGCATAACGATCGATATAAACGACAAAAAATCGATCGACCGTAATCGATCGATAAAAAAATCATCGAACTCATAAAGTGTTTGAATTTCAAAAAATTTTCACAGAATTTACCAAAAAAAATAAAAACGTTTAAAAAAAAAAGACGAAAAATGTGAATTTTTCGAAAAATGGACGCCATTTTGTATTTGACGGAAAACATATATATGTCATGAGCGACAGATTTACAAGGATTCGAGACGAGCCAAAATCCCTACATCCACCGTTACCCATTTTTTATTTCGATGTAAGTAACTTTTTCCTTACGGGTCTCATTCGCGAGACGTATTATATTTCCTATTAGTTTCACGTCTAAACATTTACGAATGTGCGAAGCACATTGTTTGTTTTTTAATTCACAATGAACACTGAACACAAATCCCAATACAAAACCATCCACCACGCTTATATTTTTCGATAAATTTCGATCTCTTTATGTACTCGGATGCAAGAATAAAATTCGAAAAAAACATAATATGTGTCGATAACTTACCATCCGGGAACATCTTCGGGGTCTTCGCAAGCACCGCTGCCATCAGAATCGCCAATCTTGAAGACGGTGCCAATGGGGCAACCGTATTCCCGGGCAGTTCCTTCGAGACAGATGTAGTATTTTCTGCAATCGTCGGGGTGCGCGTGTCTGGAAAAGCTACCGGATGCGCCGCTAACCTCGCCGGCAGCAGGGCACGTGAATCCATTCGCGACCTCTGCAACAATTTATTGAATACATAAAAAATTGTACAACTAAAATAAACATCAAATAATACAGTGAACTCTTAACCGAGGAGCGGTTCGTGCAGTGATTTCCCCCACTACGCCGCTGCGCATGTCTAGTAGCGCTGTGCTGCGGGGGCCGCGGCACGTAGCACGTACCTCAGTCGGCGGTGGGGGCGGCCGCGCGTCGACGCTCCCCCGCGATTTCGCTCTTAAATCCGAGCCATGCGCGGGAGTTTACTGTAATGTTATCTCTAATGTAAACTCGAGGAACACAGCAAAACCCGTTGTGCCGTCAATCGCGTCTTGTAAAACATGTTTACAGTGAATCCATCCGATATAAGTTCGTACAGAACTACGTGCCCGCGACGAGTCCGACTTCTCGGACGTTAGCATTCAACCCATAAGTACGCGAAGCCGGTTTTTCCTATTTCATTCTTAAGCTATCGAGAGTCATTCAACGAACGATTTGTCTGCCGGGACGCGAACGGAACGAGTTGAATACCAAACGTTTAAATAAAAAAAAAATGAAAAAATTTCGAACTGTGAGGTGACCGATGTAACGTATCAAATGTTTCTCCGCGTAAATCCCGCGACACGTAGTACTCGATATCGTTTGAATAAATTATCTCGACTCGTAGTCGATATGCATATCGCATAACGCGACGCCGGTTGCCTGTCTTACGAGAGAAAAAAAAAACACAGTTTTTGTCGCGGATCGTTGCGGATCGATAATAAAGTGGCAGTGGTACAGTTGTTGGTGCGGCGAGAGTTTGCTACGCCCGGTTCTCGGGGTACAAAACGTGTATCTGATTATGGATCAGCCGTACCGGACTTCGTCGGGGGGTCTTTCTTTCCGTTCCAGTCTTTCGGCCTCGAGAACCGCGAGCAGGAAGTTTAGTTTACGCCGCGTGTGTATATACGAGAAATGTAGTGGACCGTTGCGTGTCAGCAGGTTCGAGAAGTTACGGAGAACGCCGCACGTTAAATAGTATACGTGGCGCGCATAGCATTTTACTAGGTATTCCGAACGGCGCGAGCGCGCGTATCACCGGGTCAAAAGAATTCGAGGACTCGAGAGTTAATTAAATAAAACGAGATCGACGAGCGCCCCCCTCCCTCCCCCTCCCCCCGCGTGTTACTTTTGTTTTATCGTCCTATTTTGCGGGCGTGAAAACTCGTTTTACCCACATATCGAGGTCAACTTCCGGATTGCGCGCGACTGGAAAAACTCGATTATTTAAATAATATCGAGAATGTGAAAACGGAGAGATTGTACTCCCGTTGTATAATCTCAAACGAATGAATTAATTATTCAAACGAAAGGTGATAACACGAGAAAAATTCGGGGAATGCCGGAAATTCGTATGAATCGAAAGTTCCGATGATTGATTTTCAGGTTATGTAGTCGATTAGTTATAAGAGATGGCATATGGTTAATAACACATTTTATCGGTTTTTTTTGTCTCGTAAACACGAATCGATTATTTTTTTTTACCGGAAGAGATTGGGTTCCAAAAAAAAATAGAAAATGGCGGAATATACATCGACGAAAGTTTCTTAGAAATTATCGTTCATTTGGTACACGAATGAGTTATTATTTGAGGACATTTTTTTAATTGATTGTTGAAATGATAATAATGATTTTTCATGATGATTTTTGTGGGTTTTTAAACGTAAACAAATCTTTGGATGGGTTACGAATTCATTTTTCGTTTTTTCGGTCGCGTTTTTTCGATGTTTTGCTTACCGTCGTTTCTGCACTCGGGGACTTGATCGGCCCACATGCACACGCGGGCTTCGCGATCGTAAGCGAGTCCCGGACTACACTGGTAGCGGGAGGCTTCGCCGTTCCAACAATTCCAGAATACGTCGCATTTCTTCTCATCGGCAAAGATACCGTACAGACGGGTACAGTGAGGTGTGCTTATCGGTGGTTCGAGTTGCGTTCTTTCGCCGCACTCGACGTTGTGCAAATAATCGCAATTCTCCGTCAAGAATTTTGCGTCAGACGCGTCGAACGCGAGACCGTTGCCGCAAGTCTTTAGCTCCGCTACGTTGTTGTCGCACTTCCAGTATTTGTCGCACGACGAATGGTGAGGATAGAAACCAAAGTCGTCGGGACATTTGAAACTCTCCTGCGCTCTCGCGCCTGCGAAATTGAAAATCAAAAAATTGCACATTTAATTTTGGATTACGAAGAAATTTACTGATTCAAAAAAATTTTGATTAACGAAAATACTTTTTGCAGCTTGAAATTCATTTTTTCGACGAAACTTCAGATTAAAATTGAATTCGATGATCGATCGCAATTTTTTTTTTTTTCATCGAAATTGTAGCAAAAATAAGCGGTATACAGAACATCGAGAGAAAAAAAAATATATAGCAAAATACAGAAAAAAAAATAATTGTTTTGAATAATAATAACTTTTAAATAAATTTCAACTCCAAAACACATTTTCTGTTAATTTTGTAACAAATACTGCATATTTGATTCACTCGATTTATCGAGATTATCGAATCGCATTACGACGAAACTATTTCTTACTCCTAACAATTCAATATTTCATTCATTCCATAAAAATGCTCACTATCGCGAGATCACCGTTACATCGACGATTGCGTAGCTGTTATTCAGAAAAAAAAATTTCGCAATGTTGCGGTTTTTTTTTCTTTAATTTTCATATCACGCGAAATGCGTGTCGAGTTAATAATGCGTATCTTACGCGCCGATCGCATTATTACGCTATTTCTCTTCGTATTAATATTTGACGCGTTCGATCTTTTCGATTTTCGATTAAAATTTTTTTTTTTATGGTCGCGCGATGTTTTAAAAGGTATGTTGTAAAACGCCGTTGATAAATCGCTACCGATCGCTTTTTAATATATCGCACATATATATATGTATACGTGGCGCGTAAAGCGGCGAACAACCGAAGCCATATGATCCCTGAATAGCATAGCACCGCGTCGAATGTCTTATGTAAGGGTACAAAGACTTTCGCCCGACACTTTCACTCTGCGAGGCCCACTAGCGAACCGACGAGACCCCCGCCAGCCGTTCTCCGACGGCCCACTCGCGGACCCCTCCGCACGAGACGGAACCCAGCATCCCGTTCACTCGAAACTAACCAATCGCTTCGCCGAGACGCACCGAGATGCGTTATTTATTCGACGCGCGTTCGCCTTTTCGGAATCAAATTTCCCCACCGAAATCCCGCGTCGTGCCAATTACTTTCATTTTTCTTCGAACGCCGCCCGCGGCTATCTGCACGTTAATGCGACGATCTTTCGTGTGCCACTCCTACATGTTTCGTTCACTTTTCGATTTCTATAAAGGAATTTTTATAATTTTATGCGCAATTCCTTCAACGATTTTTTTTTATCGAAAAAATCAATTTGTTTCTCTTTTACGATTACTTAATTTTTGGTTTTTTATTATTTATTTGAAATTCTATTAAATTTAATCATTTTTTTATTTCATTTTTTTTTACGACTTAATATTTAGTTTTGATAAGATTTTTTTTTTTTTTTCGAATGACGCGAAATATTGTTGAATTCGGTTTTATTTATTCATTTTTATTAATTTTGATACGATTCATATTTTATTTCGCCGACAAGGACTTTTTTTTTAATGGTTTCTTTGAATTTCATATAATTTTCGATTTTTTTTTTTTTGAGATTTCATCGAATTTAATCATTTTTTTTATTTCATCGATTTTTATGTGATTAATATTTAGTTTCGTCGACTAGAATTTTTTTGAAATCTTTATTACGACCCCATGAATCGTAAATTTAATACATCGCGCTCAGTAGGTCAATTCCTGTACGCGAGCATTTTTCCGACAATTTTTTTTCGGTTTTTTTTTTTTTTCGATTATCAATTTTGTAAAAATATTACAAATGACCAAAAAATCGTCGAAGAATAAAAAAAAAATTGAAAAATGGGTAAGTGTTTCGAGTTCCATATTTATCGTGAAATATTAATAATTTTTGCCTTTTATCACGAATTTTCGTATTTTTTTCGATAATTGGTAATTTTTTTTGTTCCCGAAATAAAATCACGAACCGAAATAAAATTTGTAATTATATTGAATTCCATATGCGTCATAAAATTTATATTATTTCTGTCTCCTTCCATCGCGAATTTTCGTATTTATTTTCACGATAATCTGCAATTTTTTTTATCTCGAAATAAAATCACATATCGTTAGTCACGATTTAGATAGATACACGCGCATGAATCCCGACGTTTCGATTGAGGTTGGTGACTGCGGTCGATAGTACCGGAGGTTTTTCTGGGCCGTGAGAACGGCAAGTAGAGCGTGTAGATCGTGCCGCGTCTATATCGCGTATATCTCCGAGTGGAGAATAGATAGAACAGAATCGGAGCATTACGCGAGAGTTGGAAGCGATAGATATCTGACGAAAAAAAAAAAAAAAAAAACTACACATCCTCCATTGTTATAAATAAAAAAATCACAGTCTCGACTTATATTACGATAAAACAAACATACATTACAAAAAAAAAAAAAAATAAATTAATTTTCACACACTTCGAATGGCACACTGTGTCGCACTATTTACGCGAATTACTTCGCAAAAAAAAAAAAAAAATGTATCTTATCTCGAAAAATATATTTTCAACGCGATAGATCGATCGATCGATCACCGTCGTCGTAGCACGGCGGCTTGGCGCATTTTTTTTTTTTTTTTTTTTTTTTTTCGATTTACGTACCGGCGACGAGGATGGCGGCAATCACGAAGTACGTCTTCATGGTTACTTGTGACTTCTTTTTTGTTTTAATTGATTAATTAATTAATTAATAATAATAGTTAAACTTAAGATATTTTTTGTTTTTCGAACGAACTAAAACTGCTTTCGACGTTTCGAGAAGTTTATTAATATTAAACGAAAAAAAAAAAAACTTTCGTAAAAACTTTCGGAACGGACACTATTATCCCCTGGAAAGGAGAACTCTTGTGTTAGCGCCCTGCCGGTTCTTCACCTTTATATAAGTCATTGGTCACGTGCCATTCCCCTACCGTTTGGCCCACCGGCGGGGGGTTCTCTCGTACAGATCCTCAAGAAGAAGGTGTATACGTACGTTTTATATTCACTCTTTCCCTTTCCCTCATCCTATATCTATCTTACATCTTTCTCTTTCGACGAGAGAAACAGCCGCACCACCGTGCATTCCGAAGCCGGTAACGCAGCGGCGAGCGTTCGTTCTAAACGTAAGATGAAGACGAAGTAGAAGTAGAAGAAGAAAGGAAAGAAGAGGGGTATATAGTATATAGTTAAGTCGATATAGTGACCCATGAAAATGCCATCCGAAAGTCTGTCACCGTATAGTAGTAGTCGCGTCGACGTCATCGACGCCGAGGAACCGGCAAAAGTAGCATATCGACTATACGATAGGATTGCATCTATCGTCGAATACGCGTCCATTTCTTATGGAATTATTTTACTCGAACAGTAAAACCGCCTATGCAATCCGCGGGACACGCATTAGTGTGGTTAATTTTAGTCAACGCGTATGGGATAGTCGCCGCTTCGTTTCTTTTATTTTCGTTACATTAGAGGGCCGGTTTCAGAAACGTGTTTTCGCGGACCTGAAAATCGGGGACCCTGTTGTCGCGAAACACCGGCCGCCTCGCGCGAGCGTCCCCCGGATACTTGAATGCAGAATATACAAGAGTTCGAAAATATTGAGATTTTTTAAAATTCGAATATTGATTAGAGAGTAACAACATTATCTGTTTCCGTCAGCAGCGACATTTACTTTTTACTTAGTTTTTGGTGTACTTTTTTCAGGATTACTGGATTAAAGGGAAATGGTAGTTTAAAGAAATACATATTAAAAGAGTAAAATTAAATAAAAAAAAAGAATACGAAGAATTTTATTCTGTTTCGTATACTATATTCTATGTACTGCGCATAATTTACTGCGCATCAGGTACTACGCATCATATACTGCACACTATGCACTGTGCACCGTGTACTGCGCATTGTGCACTGTGTACTGTGTACTGCGCATTGTGCATTGCGCACTGTGTACTGTGTACTGCGCATTGGGCATTGCGCATTGCGTACTGCGCATTGGGCATTGCGCATTGCGTACTGCGCACTGTGTACTGCGCATTGGGCATTGCGCATTGCGTACTGCGCACTGTGTACTGCGCATTGGGCATTGCGCATTGCGTACTGTGCACTGCGCACTGTGTACTGTGTACTGCGCATTGGGCATTGCGCATTGCGTACTGTGCACTGCGCACTGTGTACTGCGCACTGTGTACTGCGCATTGTGCATTGTGCGAACCGAAATGTTCATCGAACGAATCTTTTTTTGAATGAACTTCGTGTCCTTGACGTGAATGGAATCGAACAAAGTGTGTAGCGATGCTAATACGGATCTTATCGAGAGAGTCATCGCCAACACGTGTCAATTTATTATTATATACATCGTTTCATCCTTCGATAGTGTGGCACGAAGCAGTGATGAACGACTGCATTCGGCTACCCGAAGGTCAATTTCTCACGACGTTTGACTATCTTTACGATAATCTCCGAAACGTATACGGAATGAAAATAAGTTTCCAAACACTTTTTCGAACTACTGCACACCTTTGCTAATTATTTAGTAAATACAAATTGAGAAAACTCCTCACATCTTCACTGTAGCAATGCATCAGACATTTTTTTTTTATTCTTAAATCGCTTAATTAAATATGTATATATGTAAATAAATATAAATAAATATAAAGAAAAAAAAGTAAATAAAAAAATTTATTTATAAATAACTATAAATATTTATTTCGCCGGAAATGTACAATTTTATACTGCAAATAAATTTTTTTCTTCGTGTGTTATTATACGAGTGCAAAGGCACAGAATTTACTTCCGTAGTTATTTATCGATGAATCAGTACATCTATCGACCTCTCGTTGCTATTCGCATCGTCGGAAAGCGAATGAAATGCAAACAAAAAAAATGAAAAAAAAAATAAAAAAAAAAACATCGACGAAGGACGCGTCTCATAGTGTTGCCGAGGTATATGCGTATAGGTAAATTCTACGATACAAATGCGACTTCCGCGGGCAGTAGAGACGGCTGTATCGAACGGCCACAGCCCGCGCGACAACGGAACTTTCTCGTTCGCTGAGGTTCGATGTCGGGGGCGGGGGGAGGGGGGGGGGCGATCCAGTTCCCTGAATAATTCGCATCGAACGAACGACCACAGCGTTTTAAAAATATATATATAGTATATTCACTTTTATACTAATTGCTCGCATTACTTATGCTACTCGAGTAACTCGTTGATTGTTTCTCCCTCTCGTCTCCCGCCTCTCGTTGGTTAAGTCTGCGGAAGGATTTTATTCACGCGGAACCTTGAAAAATCGCGACAACATCGACAGAGACACTCGTAAGAACTTCGTAAGGACGTCTTTCTGAGATAATAATCCACAGCCGACGGAGAGAACTCGAGAGTTGCGAATGCGAGAGATATAACCATGAAAATTATTTATAAGAATACAATATATACGTTATTTCGTCGTGTGACGTATTTTTCGTAATTATAACTTTTTTTTTAATAATGAATAAAACTCTTTCGTGAACCTCTGACGATTCGAAATCTGTAGAAATCGGTAAAAATAGGCAGGCAATTCGAACGATTTTGAAAAAAAATCGAAAGAAAGGATTTTATCGAAGTATTCAATAGTTTTAGAGTTTTGTATCGTTATATTTCGATTGACGAAGATATGTTTTCAGAGTAATGGCGATCCAATTTTTTTTATTAAAGCACCAAAATGCCGATATTCCCGTAAACTAATAAAATTTTTTTATAAAAAAATCATTAAAAAAAATAACCACTGAAAAAAAATTCTTTTTCGAAAATTTTATTTCGATACACCAAAAATATTTCATTAAAGTTTTTTCAATTCAAATGATATCATAAATTCTTTCCTTTAATCGGGGCGATCAAAATATTTAATTCGTAGCGATAATTCTTTCATAAATTGAATACGTAAGTTTTTTTTTATTATTTTTTTTTATTATAGAGCGTCGCGAAGTATTAAGAAAATTGTATACATTGGTCTTTAACATTCCCACGTCGATATATTAAAAATTTTTGAAAGTATGAAAGCCGGTGAAAATCATTATTCTCACAGTTTCACCGGGAGAGCATACAGGACAGTCGGGCGCAGTGGCAATACTTTGAATTTCTAAATTTTCCTCCGACGTTGGTACACGCAGCGCGTGAAATTTCGGTGGGGAGGTAATTCGCGCGATCGATCGTTTTTTGTAAAACGTTTTCGTAATTCTAAAATTAATTTTTTTTTCCGGCGGTAACTATAAATATATAATATGTAACAAAAAAATTAAATGTTATAATAGTAATTTACTGAATTTGTATAAATCGTAAAATCGATTTCGCCGAAAATTTCAAAAGATCGAAATATTTCGATTTTTCTCGAAAACATCGACTCCACTCGATTGGCGCACTGAAATCGCGGAAAAACCGAAATCTTAAAGAAAACATCGTGAAATTTTCGTGAAATTATTCATTTATATCCATCGGATAGTTTCGTTAATTAATTTTTCGCGAATTCGCCCATAAAATAATATAAGAGATGCATCGCGCGGCGTTATTTCGCATGACGAGATATTGGCCCGTCGTCATGAACGGTACTTTCTCTCTCAGTTGATCGTTGATCCAGTTTACTCGTCGCACTATAATTCACTCGAGATGCGAACAACGGTATAACGATGTACATACGCGCCGGATGGGTGCACTCCGCAACGCCGCGGAAGGATAACGCGATGGGGAGAGCCTTGAGATCGTTTGCTCACCGGCGCAGCGCCGAAGGACCTTGTATAATAAAATCAGCAGGCTGCTGCACTACTTTGCTTTTTCCCCCAATAACCTACTTTCGATCTTTTGCAAATCGGTAATTATCAAAAACTCTCGGATAAACCAATTTATTACGCATGCGCCAAATTTACAACAAGAAAACGCGATCTTAATTTTTAAATTTCGAAAAAAAAAAAAAAAAAATAGTCCGACGTTGAGTTTCTAAAGTTAATCCTCGATGATTAAACTCATTATAAACAGATCGTAAAAAAAAAAAAATTTTTTTACATTTACGATTTTGTTAATTTGGTACTATAAATAAATTTTAAAAAATCGATTTTCAATTTTTTTATTTTTTTTTCTCAGCTAAAAATAAATTAACTAACGAAGTTAATTATTAAAAAAAAAAAAATTATTAAAACGAAAAAAATTATCGATTTATCGAAAGATGCCATCGCCCGAGATATCGGATCGTAGAAAAGAAGGTTTCGCGATGGGAAGCCTTGAGATTATTCGACAATATCCACCGATGCATCGCGATATACAAAAGCACCTTGCGATCTCCTGCTGCTTGAGTTGTTAGCCGCTTGTTCGTTGGGGGATAACGCGTTAATCGGACACCGTTCGCAAGGTCTCGTCCGCCTCTCTTTTAATTCCTCGTTGTAAAAAGAAATGCCGCGGGGCCGGGAGCGGCGAACGATGCATAAATTACTTCACGTTCACGTACAGTCGTAACGTCCCGCGGAACCCTCTTCGAGCGATCGTGTTGCCATATTGCACAACCCGCGGCTCGCATCGAGAAACACACATCAATGAGAATCTTTCGAACGATCTTCGGTTTTTCTTTATTTCTTATTTGACTCGCGAAAACCGCCGATATACCTTCGTAAATTTATCGCCGTTCTCCTATTATCTATGCTTACGAACTTTTTATATTCTTCTCATAATTATGGAAATGCGAAGCCATTTTGCTCCTTTTTTTACGCGACGAGATAAATTGAGCGATGCAGACCAGTTGATTGTGCAAAACGAGCAAAAAAAAATTCAATTCGCAAGTTTCGTCTTGACAACGAAATTTAATAAAATTTCATTTGAAAAAATTAATTTATCACCAATCAGAAAAAAAAATTAATAATAATAAAATTACGAAAAAAAAATTCTACAATGAAATAATAATAATAATAATAATAATAATTTTAGATAAAAATAATTTTTTTTTTATTTTTTCGATTACCTGCCGATTTCACTCGACTGCATTAAGAAGACTGAGTCTTCTTAAACTCGAAGACTTACGATTTCCGGTCGTATGCACGTAATAATCGATTGTCCCGTTAGTTGTTGTTTTTTTTTTCGTGAGTGTCGATACTTCGCCTCGGATGTGTCGACGATGGAGGCGTGAGGCGCATTCATTCAAAAGTTATGCTAGAGTCGCGTCTAAAGTTGCAGGGTGTGGTGTCAGGAGTTTGCCAGCTGCGAGAGTCGCCGGTCTGCAGGTGCGGAGCGGCGACGCGTCGAGAGGAAATCGGATGCTCGAATAATTAACGTCTTCCGGATAACGGTACCGTTGCGACGCGGCGTCGCGCACATCGAAGGCGACGCACTCCTCGATGAGTCGGTAAGTGTATAAGTCTTCGTACGGCGTAACTATACTTACCGATCGACCTAAAGATATTTACGATGGCCTCTGCTCATAACTCGACTGTGCAGAACCAATGCGATATGCGATAGTCGGCGACACGTAATCGTTCGGTCGTTTCCACTGTCCCGTTAGACTACAATGACGAATCGGTAGATTTTACACGATTTACACGATCTTTTAATTAGTATATCTCATGGTAAATCGGTAAACTGAATTCAGTCAGTGAATCATGAATTTATGTTTAGAGGTTTGAATTTACGGAGAGGCGAAGATCTGATCCTTTAATATCGGTATAATAAAAAAATCGGTAGAAAAATCGGCACATAAATCGGTGTTAAAATCTTTTATTATGATGGCAATGATGTTCGTTAATTCTTATCTTTACTTTAATACTTTAGTTAATAATCACTTTACTGAAACGAAAAAATCGGTTGAAAAATCGGCCTTTTATTATTTTCTTAATAATTGTAATCAATTTCTTATCCAACTTTGTACAACATATTTTCGTTAATAAAAACTGTGCTGAGAAAAAAAAATCGGCTAAATCGGTACTTGCGAATCGGCCGTTTTATCGGAACAAATAAATTTCTCTACATCATCGATACATCGATCTATAAATTATAAATTAAATATGGAAAACATTGTGAAATCGATGAGTAAAAAAATCGTAACAGGAGAAAACCTTCGGATATCTGATTAATCGAGGACTTCCGCCAGGTCATCCACATACCGCGCATTCAGATCATTTACATCGATCTTATCGTTTTTTTCCCCGTTTACGATCGTTCTAAATATACGCTACACATTTGCCTTTATGAATACGCATAGATCGGTATCGAAGTTTTATACGAAAACCTTCTGCAACCGGTTAACCGGATTCCTCTTACACTCGCGTGGCGATACTAACATTGATATATATTCTATTATTCTGTAATAAACACGAATAACAATTCTCGTTGGAATTAAAATGGCGCCACCTTCACGATGACGTCGATGAGCTTCGAGAGTCCCAATCACAGCCGCGTTCCTATGTCGACTTCCTCAAGGATACAGGGCGTGTCGACTCGCTTGTACTTTCATGCATAGGTAAAATTATAGTATTTACAACGCGCGACTCGCCTTATAAATCTTCCGAACACAAGAAAGACCTTTCTACGTATAACGAACGATGAGCATTCATTATATATAACCTGAAATTTATAATGACCCATTTGGCCTCGAAATAGTTTTGTTGCTGCGGATTCTGACCTGAAAGATGATTTGCCGAATTGGAGCAAAAAAAGGGCCATAATTATCATATCCAAGACCTGTCGAAAAAAAAAAGAAAAAAAAAGGAGTCCTTTTTTATGTATGTATTTTTTTTCTATGTACTGTGTATAAAAATATATAAATAAATAATAATAATAATTTTTTGAAATATTTAAATGTTTGGAACGAAAATCATAAAATTTAAAAATATTTTTTTTTTGCATTTTTTTTTTTTTTTTTTTTCGTTAAAAAAAATGATGAGTTGTGAGAACCAATATTTTCTTGGAACAATAATTTTTGAAAAAAAATTCCGAATGCCGAATTCCCGAATTTCGAAAGTCCGAATTGTTAATTTCGTAAATTTTTTTTTCCATTGATTGTAATGCCGTTAAATCGGAAAAAAAATCTAAATTGGTAAGAAAATTAATTGAAATATGGAATAGTTTTCGAAAAAATTCGAATGCGAAGAAGTTTCCGGAACTATTTAAGTGAACAATAATAAACAATACGGTGGACTGTATTGTAGCGTAGCATAGAGTATACCTTCGCGGTTATTGCCACGAGACGCTAACCGTCGGTTATATGGTATTATCATAGCCCCTCGTGAACGCTGTAACGTAACGTCTCGCCGCTATACCCTCTCCGGCATCGTCGACACGCTGTTCAAGTTGCGTAATACCAAAAGAATAAAGAAGAAGATACCGCCGCCGCATCTCCGGCGAGGCGTCCTCGACGTCCGCCTCCTTTCAACCCATTCTTGATACTTACACAGACAATCCAATACATATATCTGTATAAAACACATCGTCGTAAAAGTATACTATTGACTGGACTCCCAGCAGTTGCTTTCAATTCTTTCGTTATGAATTATTATTCTATAGGGATTGTCAAAACTGCACGCGTTCGTCATAATTACAATTTTTCTTCAATGAATAAATTTTTTTTTTTTATTATTACAAAAACACGTGTGTAGAATGAACGTCGAGAAAAAAAATATTCCGCGATCGCGAAAGTTGATAATAATAATAATAATTTTTAAATAAAAAATTATTTTATATTGCATTTCAGAATTTTTTTTTAATGTTCGAATACTTGAAATGAATTATACAACTTTATGAAAAAAATCGTATTTATGTATTATTTTGTTATTTTATTGAAAAAAAATAAAAATAAAATTCAAAAAATTTTGTTAGAATTTTTTTTTATAATCAGAAGTTAGACGAAAAATATTTAAAAAATTTTAAATCAATATAAAGAATACGGCGCGATAGGAGTTATCGATTTTGTAACAGACTGTACTTTTGTGGGATACTTGATGAAGAATGATGAGACGCTGAGATGATTGACAGGACACGATAGACGAGTAAAACTACAGAATAGCGAGTGAGCGAATGAGGTGAAGCGGGTAGACTTATAGCAGAGGGAGGAAGGGACGGACTAGTTTCCGAGACTATCTCTGGTGGTTCATCGCGAGTGAAAGTGACGAACGGAGCCTCCAGACTCGCGGCGAGTTGCATCGTTCTCTTAGGACTAAGGATGACTGGGATAATCATCAGCAGCATCCGAACATTCGAGTTTCCGGTCTAACGAACTCATTATCTCGATCTTATGGCATAGAAAAAAAATTCAAACTATCGTGTAATATGCAGGAATAGTGATTATGATTTTTTTAAAGAAAATAACACCCCTCTTTCCGATCGATATTTGGATCACCCGAATATCAAAGATTTTTTGCTAATTACCAAAATTTTAATGAAAAGTAATTTTTTCGAATAGCTTGACTTTCGAGACGTTGTCGTAGTGCGTTAAAAAAATCTGAGTCGGGAGAATTAACAATTCATTAATCGAACTAATAGTCAGTTGGTACGTCCGATTTTTTCGTAAAAAACTATAGTCCCAAAAAACTATTAGTTCTCCTAACTGGTACTTAATCAGTCGGTACATCCCATTTTTTCTTAAAAATAGTAGTTCCAATAAACTATTAGTTCTCCCAACTGATACTCAGTCGGTACATGCCATTTTTTCTTAAAAATAGTTGTCTCAACGAACTATTAGTTCTCCCAACTGAAACTTAATCGGTCGGTACATCCCATTTTTTCTTAAAAATAGTTGTCCCAACAAACTTAGTTCTCCCAACTGATACTCAGTCGGTACGTCCTATTTTTTTTTTTCTTAAAAACAGTTGTCCCAACGAACTATCAGTTCTCCCAACTGATACTTAGTCAGTCGGTACATCCCATTTTTTCTAAAAAAAAATTGTCCCAACGAACGATCAGTTCTCCCAACTGATGCTTTATCAGTCGGTACATCCCATTTTTTCTTAAAAAAAGTTGTCTCATCGAAGTATCAGTTTTCCTAACTGATATTTAGTCGGTACATCTCATTTTTTCTTAAAAATAGTTGTCCCAACGAAATATCAGTTCTCCCAACTGATACTTAGTCAGTCGGTACATCCCATTTTTTCTAAAAAAAAATTGTCCCAACGAACGATCAGTTCTCCCAACTGATACTTTATCAGTCGGTACATCCCATTTTTTCTTAAAAAAAGTTGTCTCATCGAAGTATTAGTTTTCCCAACTGATATTTAGTCGGTACATCCCATTTTTTTCTGAAAAACAGTTGTCCCAACGAACTATCAGTTCTCCCAACTGATACTCAGTCGGTACATCCCATGTTTTCTTAAAAAAAAGTTGTCCCAACGAACTCCTAGTTCTCCCAAAACTCATTCCTTTTTCCACTGCGACGAAACGAGCCGAAGTACCTACGTACGTAATTCAGACGCGCAAGTGGGGTTGATGACACGAGTTATTCAATGGTGTGTCTGGAGAGCCTTCTAACGACGAAGAAGTCGGAGAAGTCCGTGTTTGTTGAGAGTCTCTCTACGACCGTCCAGAGCCCGAAGTGACGAGAAGGAATGGAGGTATGAAGAGTTGCACGTGTACGCTATACGTGCAACTACTTCGTCGCATAACAACGAGCTTAAGGCTCATATACTACTATCTATACGGTGGTATGATTCAAGTTTCATTCCGTCCCCGATGACGGGGACTTCCCCGCTGGACACGTCTCGTCCATTGCGTCCTATAGCCGTTTCTGCGTCTCTGCGCGATCGTTAGGTCATCAAAGGGGGAAAAGGGAATTCGTATTCACATGGCTCGATCGTTTCCTCCTTAACGTCGTACGCTTCAGGATCTTCTGCGGTACTGCATGTCGTCAAAGACTACCGCCCTTAGCTGGAGGACCTCCAGCGAACAAAGGATGTTAAGGCGTTGCAGCGAAAACCACTAAGTTGTGGTATAAGAATTGTTACTTTGACAAAAATGATGACTTGGGACATCGAACAGTTAGTTGGTATCACTGATTTTGATCAGAAAATGCGAAAACCCAACTAACTATTGATTTTTTATACCTATTTGTTCGTTTTTTTTTTTTAATATGCTGCTGATTTCGGTCACTTTGATCATTTTACCGATCGCGTCTTCACTTCGGATATTCGCCACGACCTCGAAACTCAATCCAGCGTTTTCGTGAAACACAACTCGTAGACCGATGAAATCGCATTTTGTGTTCTTTTTTTGGCGTTTCTCCAAACGATCGAATGTAGCGAAGGCTTGCGAAAGACTTCACGTCTGCAAGACAGCCTTTTCGCGTCTCTCGACCTTTCCGTTTCATCGAATTCATACAACCCGTCCGACAACGGAAGTTTCTTTCTTTCACTTTCTTTGTCTTCATTTCTCACGCTTTTTTCTTCCTTTCATTTTGCTGCATACTGCCATTAATGTTCTTTCACAATAGATGAATGGAAAAAAAACCCTTCGGGATAATCGTCAATGGTACTGGTATTCCGGTGTTTCTCTTCGTATTCTTCCGCACGTACACTTCGTTCGATGTCTTCAACTTTAGAGGCGTAAAATTATCGATTTGGTATCAATTTTTAGGTCTTTTTGAAAAAAAAGTAGCAATTGATGTTCAGTTACGAATAGAAAATGGTTTTCCGCAAAAAAAAATGTCTGCACCTCTCGTTAGATTCATACAATTCGTATCCCAGTAGAAAAATCGCTTGCGAAATCGTAAGGAAAAATGGCGGATCGCGCAAATTTCACCGCGCGGGTTAATCCGTTATCTTTGCCAATTTTTTCGTTTCCCATTGTGAATGTACCCTCACGAAAGAGCGGTAGAAAGTCTCAAGTTAAAGAACACGAGCCTCTGCCATCCGTTCAGCGACGAGAGGCGTGCGCGTCAGAACAGCTTCGTGCGAAATACAAAGCAGTTTTGCGATTTGGAATTCGCCTCGAGGATTCTTCAATCTCCCGTGACTCTTCGTCGCTCTTTTGATATTCCTGATTCGCGGTGTCTCTCTCGCAGACTTCGCGCGATCTTTGTCCTTCTCGACGGTTTTGCCGCCCGAGGATCCGGCTGTTATTCCACGGAGGTTCTCGTCGCAGGTTTCGCCTTTTTGCGCGCGTTGTGACTCTTAAGTGTCGCCCAGTTTTCGAGGATCCGTTGTACCATCGTCTGGCCACATCGGCAACTCTCATCGCCAACTTCTATATATACCTCTCTATCACATGCTTTTTCTTCTGATGTCTCGTAGAGCTTTGCACGACAATCACGCGCCGATTAGACTCGATCAATATTCGTACGCAGACCGAGAATCGATAAATCAGATCTGAGAAAGGTGAATGAAAGTAAATAAGAAAAATGAAGTCGATGAAGAAAAAATATCGTAAAAAAACGAAAAAAATACGAATTTTTTCAAAAAAAAAAAATAATAATAATAAAAAATTCCGAGTAGATATCTGCAACAAAGAATCGACGCAACTTTCATTTTTTTTTTCGTAAGACTAATGTACGAAGTTTACGTCATTAAGTTCATTAATTTATGAAGCAATGGTACAACCGTGAGGCGGAGACTAGCGGAAGGGTACATCACTGTTATCTTTTGTACATCGTTATTAAAGTTGTTTGGAAATCGACGCGCGAAGTGACAAACCGGACGAGGTTTGCTTTGCAAGTGGGCGACGGAAAAGATGAATGAAAATAAGCGGATGATGGAATGCAGTAACATTTTTTACACTTTTTTTTTCTCTTTTTACATATTCTTAACGCCTTTACGTAAATTATTCATATTCAAACAATTGAGGTATAAATAACTGTACGCTATAACGTGTATAGTTGTTGCTTAATGAATCAATTATAAACATTTTTATTATTGAATCGGTAAAGTATGGATGAGAGCGATGAAAATGTTACTCATCGCAAAAAAACGAAATTACTAATGAAAAATTTGAAAAAAAAAAAAAAAAAAAAACGGAACGTGAAAAAATTTCGTCAATATTTGAAAAAATCTTTTCTAAACATTCAAATCATTCGTTCGTCAATCGTATTCTTTTCAACATGCAGCGCCATTTTTTTTTTTTTTTTTTTTTTTTTTCAAATTTTGTCTCAATTTTTTTTTTATTACAATATTTTTTTTTTTTTTTTTTTTTAATTTTTTTTCTTTTTTTTTTCGATAATTTCTGTTCCTATATTCCCATTTTTGCCCTCCGTCCATTTTGCCCCGTTATCCGCGAAATTTTTGGGCACTAAATCCCCAACAATTGTTTGTAACAGTTTTTCGTTTCTCTACTTTTTCCCATAAGTAATGAAAAAAACCAATGGAAAGATTCTTCGCAAATGAAAATTGCATGATAGAAAACGATCTCAGCAGAGATCCGTCGAGATCTGCGAGAGTCTAGAAACATCGGTTCCGTTCTAAATGCATCAGAGGCTGCGGCCGCGCGAGTGAAGCTCGAGTGCACAGTTGCACAGTAGCTATGTGCGTATAATACCGTCTGCTACAGTTGGCCGACTTGCGGGGTGTTGCCGACAAAATCACTGAGACCGTTCAACGCGCGCTTTTTTTTTTCACTCGAGACTCTCGTCTTCCATTTATGAATCTCAGCGATGCGTACGCTGTATCATCTATCCGTGTAATTTTCTCATTTATCTGCCGACAGTACGCACCGTATATAACATCGAGCAAATAATATCAGACATTTTATTAATACGTTGTCTTCGCACGAGCGATGTAACGATTTCGCAGATGAAAAATCCTTCTTCTGCGTGTTATAACAACGCAAACAGAGTGTACATATTAGTGCGTCTGCATGCCAAAGGCAGAGGCGATAGCTTCCGCGATTTTACATAAATGAATACCCGGTGCCGAGACGAACTCTCCTCGCGGGGGTTTCAAACATTCTGATGAGCTTACGATATAACCGGAGGGTTATTATTGCACGAAAGTTGTACAATGCCGGTAGATATATTAAGAAAATAAACGTTATTTAACTCTTTGAAACGCATAGTAGCTTCTCTCTTTTACAGAGTTCTCGATCTATTAATTACACAAAATATTAATAGTGTTTAATTTTCTGCTTTTTTATCTACGCGCAGTCGACAAACAGACGGTATAACGCGGAGTCTCAACACCGAAGGGTCCGTTCATCGATTTATTTCGTTTAGTTCCGAGTCCGCCGCTAGATGGCGATTACGCGGATTTTTCGCGTAAACGAATGGGCGCCAATGATGCCTTATATACTCGTTGAAAATAAGGGTTCAGCATCGCTTCATGGCCTTATGGCTTTGATCAAAGTGTAGTATCTGTTCTTATCAGCTTAATATCTGATACGCTCCCCAATGGGGAGCCAGAATATTAATCTGCTTTTTGAGAATCGTCTGTACCCATTGGCTTGCTGTGGGCGGACACGAGTTGAATCGGCATCGCAGTGCCGCCGATTTCAGCTCAATAATTTATTACAAACAAAAACTTTATAAGTAATCAGTTGAAAAGTTTGTTTAACTCTTTTCACTTTTATCTCTTTATTATTTTTGTCGTATTTATTCGCATTTCTTCAAAGTTCGGTGTTTTCCAAATACTTGCCTAACTTTTTTTTTTTCGCTACATTTTTTTTTACTTTCATATCGTAAATTTATTGACTTTTTTAAAGAATACGCGATTTTGTCTTACAGCGATCGTTGTTGCCGCAGTAAATTAAATTGTAAACGATTGTGCAGACAAAACACCAGTAAGGTATTTTTATATGCTTCTCGTTTGCTGCTGTGCAATAACATTATAAAAATTGACGCACGATCACTCAATTGGGTAACCTATTTTTATCATACTATTTAGATTGTTAGTCGAGTAATGTAGTTCTGACGATGAACAAGCGGCACTTTTACACGATCGTATTTTCTAATGACTAAACGTGTGTAAAAATTATGGACGTGAAGCTCCCAACGATGACATAGCTTTCTCGTTGGTGCAGTAATAACACTTACTATTCTTAATGTTCGGTGCGATGCACTGAGGTTTTATAAATAAGGTTATGTTACGTCTCTGTGGTTTTCGCAATATTTAGACATGCGGTCTTTTTAGTTATTGTGGATGGAATTCACTTGTATATTTATAACATAAACTCAATTTTTCCTGATTAAGATTTTTTATGCAAACTAAAAAAATTGAGGGTACAGTTCGTAACTTTCTGCGAAAAAATCTAAATTTGCAGATTTTTGATATATCGTACGACAGCATTAATTTCACGAAAATATAGTAGAATTATTAGTGTAGAGAACATAAAGCCGAATAAAACTCCCGTGTAGTCCCGTGAACTTTGTACATTCAAAGAGTCGCCTAGTACCTCACTCCGCGATAATTTAATAACGCAGCAGGTAAAAGTGGAATAATTATAGATCCACCAGTTTAATAGCTTTTCCATGTTAAATTAAACCCATTTAAGACAATTATCATATAGTAAAGTGAGGATATTACGTGCAAATAATTGAGGCGCTGTCTAACGCTGAGTGTTTGATCTCCTTAAAGCCCGAGGATCAATTTATTGACTGAAAGTCGGTCACCTTATATGCGGTAAGATTTTCATAATTGATAGCTTAAGGGTGTAAAAATGTTTGAAAAAATGAAAATTTTTCGCTACACCCAAAATTCAAAGACTCGTAAATATTTTTGGTCTTCTAAATTCCTTGAATAACAAAAATTGTTTTATGTTTGAAATAATTTATTGAGCTGAAACCAGCGACACTGCGATGCCGGTTCAACTTGTGTCCGCCCACAGCAAGCCGATGGGTACAGACGATTTCCAAAAACCAGATTAATATTCTGGCTCCCCATTGGGGAGCGTATCAGATATTAAGCTGATAAGAACAGATACTACACTTTGATCAAAGCCATAAGGCCATGAAGCGATGTTGAACACTTATTTTCGACGACTATATATGGAAGTCCTGGCGCTGTTTTATTAGCGCGAAACTTTGCGGCAATTTGCCCTCTGGCGGCAGATTTGGAGACTAAGCGCCACGTCCCCTATTTTCACGACCGCCATTAGACGTCATTCGAAAAATTTAGAAAAATTGTATTAATGTTATTTAAAGTGTTTATATACGTTTTGAAAAGCTTTTTTTGATAAATTAATATGAAATTTAAATTTCGAATGTCTTAATGTACAAAAAAATCGAACCTCTTGTTACGTCAATAATTTTTTTACGTAAATGAAGTTTCGATTGTAGAAAAGTATTATCGAACGATTTAACCTTAAAAAACTTGTAAATTTTAATAATCACGACGATTGGCGAAGAAATTTCGCTTTTATATAGTATACGCTGAAAGTTGTACATAAACCGCCGCACCATTCAAAAGAAAAAGCATAGCATCGGTGGGTCAGAGCCGCGAAGCGGCGGAGATGTAGCATATAGGAACCGGAATGCAGCACATCGGGCATCAGCCAAGGAGAACCACTCCGAGAGCTGCACCCTACATATTCGCGAGCTCTCTTTCTCGTCTAATCGTGAGACGAGACCCGCGCCGACGCACGCCGAGCTCGCGTGCACGTGTGCATAACAACTGCATCGATACATCCTGCCTTAGTGAGCGCACTTTGCCAATGGTACACAGGGTGATGAGAAAGTCCTTGAATTAATTTCTACGCTACTTCCCGAGGCAAGTTTCACGATTTTCTACCGTTTTTCATGCAATTCATTTTCCAAATTAATTAAACGAAAAAAATTAATAAAATTACCGCATACATTGCATTATGATAAAATGTTATTGAATAAAAAAAATATATATTGCGAAATATATTTTCGTCGAGAAATCATATATTACCGAAATATTTTGCATATTCAATATATAAAGCCAAATTTTGATATAAATTACTGGATATTTGGAAAATTTTTGGAAAAGCCAAAAATTGAATGTTATAAAATAAAAAAAATGTGCTTTTGCAGAGCTTATGGTAATCACATAAAAAATAAATAAATATCGATTCGCTTCAATTGATTTTTCCTAAAAAATTGTTGATGACAGGAAAAATTGAATTATTAAGTCATAAATACGCTTTCAATTTTTTTTTTTTTTTTTTTCAAATTATTTTGAATTATTAAGCCGACGTCCTCGATTCATGGATAACTTTTAACATATTTTTTCGAGATATTGCGATATTACAAACGCGTCCTGAAATTCCGTTCATGTAGAACATTAAGGGTGAAAAAAAAAAATTCTATAGCGTAAATGACATGCGATGAGCTTTTTATCGCCAATTTGTCGATCACGTTGATGAAGAGATTCTATAACGATCTTTTTTTTTTTTTTTTTTTTTTTTAATATACATTAATACGATGTGAAATACATGCCTCCGCAAAGAAGCCACGACTTTCACAATCTTGACGCGAATATATATATTTCGTAATGCCGATTCACACCGCACGCAAATTATGAGTCGGATAATCCAATCTAATTAAAATATTTCCGAAGAATTTTCTTGTCACCCTTTACGGAGGGTTATTTCGCATGCGTGACATCGCGGAATATGAAAGCGCGAGATCTATGCCTATTTTATGCAAATTGATATAAATCTTATGCTCTTCTCTAAGCATTACGAGTCTTAGCAGACAATCGCAGACGTTCAACAGAAGGCGATCGAACGAAATTGTATTTTTACTCGTAGATCACTCGTGTTTGCATGTAATTGCATTATTAGCATGCAATAGCGGGCTTTGTATAACGGGGTTTGCATGCCACATATATTTAGATGAATGCGATTTCGATGGATCGTCTTCCGCGAAAGAAAGAGATAGCGATGTATGGAGAAATAGTAGCAGAGATAGACGATTGAAAGGATCGAGACGATCCATCGTAATGGAGCGCACGATTAACGATCTTCAGGAATCTTAGAGAACGTATAGAAATCTATTTGAATTTACTTCTCCATATAGATCGCGAGGCGCTTTTAACAAGCAATTCAGTTCCGTATTACATTTCATTTTCTCAATAATAAATTTATCCGTTTTACTCACTTTTTCCTTCCGATTTTTTAAATAAATTTTTTTGTAACTTGTATTTGGAATTCATTTTTTTTTTATTTTTCACGTATCATGCAGTTTCGTATTACAAGTTTTTTTTTTAAATGTACCAATTTTTCGATTTTTTTCTTATCGATTATTTTGCGATATTTTACGATCAATTATTATTTTTGAAATTAATTTTTTTTTTTTATTTTTTTTTTTAAGGAAAATATAGTTCTGTGTTTTATTTCGAAAAACTACAGAACAAAATCCGAAAATGAAATCTACGAAATTCTTGAGTGACGAGAATCAAAGTTTCGATTTCATAAAATCGGACGTTTCAGCTGTTTGTTTGAAAAATCGGTAAGAAAAATCTATTCAAAATTTTTTTTTTTATTTCGTTTGACCTTCGATCGTAATTCGTTAGACATCACGCAGTCGTTACAAATCGTAACAAACATTCACATTGTTGTTATGAATAAATGAGGATAACGTGTTTCGCTTGCGGCAAAAATTGCCCCCGAGTACCCGAACGGTTAAGTATACGTTTGAGGATTGATTGTTTATATAATTATTTTACATAAAATGAACAAAATGAACTTTTGACTCATAATAATGAGACGTGAAACTTCTCACACGTTCTCTTCGAAAGATTCATTATCTTCGTCGTCGAATGTTCTCGTAGGTATCGTATAGTAAAATAAAAGTTGCAGAGGTTTATCGAGCCTCTCTTCCCAACAGCGAAAGGTTGTATACATTCTGTACATATACTTTCGCTTTTGATTCACTAAATAAAAAAAAACTTTACTACACGAGATTCACCGCGGGCTTCGGCATCGTGAGAAGGACGTTCGTGTTAAAGTCGTCCTTCGCGAGATCGCGTGCCATCAAAAACACGTTTACACGGGGATTTTTATTTCTACATTATTTACTTTTTTACGAACGTTGATTTTTTTCGGTCATTAATCATTTCCACGTTAATAAAATTACAACAAAACAAAAAAAAAATCAAAATTATGTCGAAAACTTCCGAACGATTTATCGATGTATCGAAGTTTTCGACATTATTTCGATTTTTTTAAATTTTCTACCCTTAAGGGTACGCTGGCGGTAGAATACAAAATGAAAAAAAAAAAAAAAATTTTTGATATATTTAAAAATATATCGTTGCAAATATATGTAATAAAATGTGAAATAAATTGTTGAATATTGAATCGGAGTGCAATAAAAAAAAATTACTTATTCGCAATACATCGAAGGAAACCTTGAAACGTCTCCATGTTTCTCGACCTCTCGAGAGCGGCAGCAAATTATATCAGAAATGCCAAAACTGCGACCGCAGTTTTTTTTTTTTATACAGTGCACCTGCAGCGCGGGATGCCGCTTGATCGCGTTATAGTATATTATAAATGTCGCCTTTGTTTTTCTTTCGGTATTTCTTGTTCGCGATCACGAGTACTTTCGTGAGATCGCGATTCTCGGGGGCGGAGGGGGGCGGGGGGTCTTTCCGTAGCAAAATGCTGCAGAAACAAGAGCGACCATTTTATCCGTGTCATGGTCAGCAACCACCGGATGCTGACGAACGCACGAAAGACGAGACTCTCGATACCTATAACGCGTTCGAATGCCTCGCGGATTCTTAATGCTGCTCTTGCGATCTCTGCTAATCTTACAGACTTACGATGTGCCATTATCATAAAAATGATTTTAAAAAATGGTAAAAAAATAATTAATTTTTTATTACAACTCGTATATTGATTAAACAGAAATATATTTTTTTTTTATTAAACCAAATGTGACCTCCAAATAAAAAAAAAATTATTAATTAATTAGAAAATGATAATGATAATAATTATTATTATTATAAAAAAATTAAAATTATTCATATTCTTTTTTTTTTATAATTGATAAATAAATAAAAAAATTTCGATAAAATTTGTTTATCGTCGAAAAAAAAAATCTGTTTATATCGATATGTGAATTGTACGGCAACCTGCTGTACGTTTCAAAGGTAAACGGAACTCTCAGGTTCCGAGAGCGATGGAAAGCCCGCCATGGACCGCGCCCCGTGGCTATCTCTCTCGAGAACGACCCACAGATCGGCATCATAATAATCCGCATGCGTACCTATATGCGACGCATGCCAACGGCGCGCTTTGAAACGAAACGAAAATGCGAAGAAAGCAGCCGAGTGGCCGAGGACTTCGGTGAAAGTCATATTATCCAAAATGTCACAGAGTTTTAACCTTAAGCCGCGCAAGAGTCTCTCGCCTCAAGCCAATCGTAGCGGCTTTTAGCTATATGTATACTCCAGTCGCTGTAGCAAACTATCTTTTAATGTTCGCTTACGTTGTCCGTTATGCCACATAGGTAAACTGACTAAAATATCCCACGTGCGTGAATGTGCCTTAGCGATCGTTCTGTATACGCGCGGATCAAGAACTCTTGCGTAACTCGGACCTCCCGTCCCTCGCGTCGCCGATGTAATAGCATTGGCCGTTTAGGTAGCATATATATAGGTACACAAAGTATAATGTACAGTATAATACCGATTGCTGCAGTCTATATATATGTAGTCGTGAATGTTACGAAGTATTATTTACAGTAAACATTAAATCGGCGGCCCCAGAAAAAAACTTCGTAATCTGTTATAAAAATGAAAATTTTTTTGAAAAAATTAATTTTTATCGGTTTCGACGCCGATTTTTATTAAATTTTTACCGATTTCAATGAAAAAATCGTTTTATATTCGATTTTTTTACGAATTCAAAAAAAATTATTTTGCGATCGATTTTTATCGGATTTTTTTTTACCGATCGCGCATCGGTATCGATATTCAATGATATGGAAAGTTTTCGATTTTTTCTTTTTTTTATCCGATAAATAAAAACCTAAATACGCAATTTTTTGCGCAAATCGGCAGACTCGTCCTTTAAATTATCATTTTTTTTCGAAACGAGGAAAAACTCCGAAACCGATGACGGCGGATCGAGCAGCTTGCGATTGAGTTATTATAATTGAGTGAACATCGTTAACCTATACGATTCGCTGCGATCTAAAATTGCATATACTACGGTCACTTTGAATTGCGCAGACGATGATCCGTCTGACCGGTAGGACTGCGACGATCTTTTCAAGTGGAATCATTAGCGCTTCGAGCACTTTGACTCTACGATCGATTTCCTAGGAACGTCTATATAATGGATACGGAGACGTCTGAACTTTACTACTCTTCATTCTGGTTTTACATGCATATAAAAATGAGAGATTTTGCAATGACGAAGTGATAGTCGTCTTCGAATATCATCGCTCTCTTCGGCGGAGTGTGTCTTGTAAATTTTCCACACTTCTGTGAATCGCTTGGGATGGTCGGCTTATAAGGCGCGAACATCAGGGAGCACTGGACCCGCAGTGAAAATTATTACCGTCTAATCTTCCGCCGTTTTAAAAAGTACTGCGATCTTCGAAACTTTATGATTCCACTTTCCAAGTTTCTTCGCGAAGTGTAATTCTACAAAATTCATAACGATTTTTTCGAAAAAGTATCGCAATATCGTCAAAAATAATCGATTTTTATAATTATTACAACGATAACAATAATAGTAATCATCTTTAAATAAAATTAAAAAATTATTAATTAATTAAGTAATTAAATTTATTATTATAAAAAATTAATAATGATAATAATAATAATTTCATTTTTTTGAAATTAATCAAATTTCGATATCCAATCAAATTTAAAGGTCTATATATTTGTATAGCAGCGGCAGAAAATTAATTGAATTTTTTTTTAGAAAAATCGAAGTATCGTAATAATTAAGAAACCCGCCGTACTATAAAAATGATAAAATTGTAGGTTTGTTTTTTCGCAGTCGTTATATTTTACTGCTGCCTGCGGACGTAATTTCCCGTATTTCCAGTTAATTGCAAAATTAAAAAGAAATTGTTTCAAAATATCGATTTCGAGAACGAAAATTACGAACGATTAGAAATTTAGAAAATTAATTGTTTTTGGCGTTTGGAAATTGTGAGTAATGAGAATTAGTGGTAATGCAGCCAAAGTCCGTCGAGGACATCGATGAGAAATCCGAGGATAGAGTTCGCACCCGTCTCGAGAGGTTTGTGCCCCGAAGGCACGAGATCTTTGAGAACGCGACGACGAGAACGAAAAGCGAAGAAATGTTCGCGATTAGCCCTGAGGCCCCGTATAGCCCTCGGGTCGTTATAGTTTTCGTAAACCGGATTTTCAGGCTTTTGCCACGTAGTCAGCGGTCATCGTAGTCTTTATGCGCGCGTATGTTATAATGTCGAATATATATATATACATATGCAGCATATTGGCATAAAGTACACGCAGAATGCAGTTTCGATCACAAATCGACTACCGTATGGACGTCTGCGGTGTCTGTACCGCGCCACAAGTACAGTTTCCTTTAGTTACTCCCCGAGAGCAATTGCAAAACCTCCGGCAAGGTGATCCACTTTTTTGAGGGACGCAGCACACCGCTGAATTACACAGAGGGTCCTCCGCGTCTGATTCCATCCTCCATATTGCCGAATTTACGAAAGAACGGAAAATTCAATATCATTTTTTTTTTTTTTTTCGAAAAAAAATTCTGATTCCGATCCCGAAAATTCCGAATTACGATTTCATTTTTTCCGAATTTCGATTTCGATGCCGAAAATTTCGATTTCGTTTTTTTCCGAATTTCGATTTCGATCCCGAAAATTCCGATATCGTTTTTTTCCGAATTTCGATTTCGATCCCGAAAATTCCGATTCCGAATTCCGATTTCGTTTTCTCCGAATTTCGATTTCGATCCCGAAAATTCCGATTCCGAATTTCGATTTCGTTTTTTCCGGAAAAAATTCCGATTCCGAATTCCGATTTCGTTCTTTCCGAAAAAAATTCCGATTTCGTCTTTCCGCAAAAAATTCCGATTTCGTTTTTTTTTCCCGTTCGTCCGTCTGCGCGAAGACGGACAGACAGACAAACGGATAAAATGGACAAACGGACAGACAAACGAATAAACAAATGCGCATTCCTCACTTTCGCCATATTTGCGCGTTTCCACATCATAATTTTGAGTTGCATGGCTGCCGAGGCGTAAAATTCGAAAAATAGAATTCAAATCGAAGTGCAGACTCTTCTCTTCGAGAGAACGATGATAAAAATAGCCTATAATTTGAAGTACGAAGAAGAAAAGGTTGCCTTTCGTAGCCACAAGGAATCGCGCGATATTTAGAGAAAATAGCAAAGTACTGTATGTACGGAGAAACCTTTAAAGATCGTTTGTATGTATGCGAGGAATTTGACGCTTGAACAGCGGCGAACAACGAGCGAAACGAAGGATCGGCAGAGACCATTATTTCCCAAGAGACACTCCTAATGGTTACATCTATAGCGCTGTACTGCCGCTACGATGGCGTCTCGTAGGCGCGAAAGCCTCAGGAATCCTTCTCTTCGTCGTCTTCTTCTGTTTTACTTCTTCTTCGTTACTTTATTCTTCATTTTGCATCGTCAATGAACCTCTAGCATTGTCAGCCTTTCGCGTCGGGCCTATCGGCCGCTGAAAAGTCTCGTTAGTTAGGAGTTTCACGTATCAGCGTAGCGTACGTATACCGCGGGATCTTCGAAGGTCCGCGACAAGTACATATATGTATCTGTACCTATGTAAGCGCAATACAATATTAGGTAGTCGCTGCACAACGAGGACCGGTGTGTCACGCGCGAGAAATGCAGTTAGTCGTCCCACGCAACGATCGACGAACAACGAGTGGAAGTATAGCAACCGGCAGAATAGAGTTACCAGACGAAACGATAAGAAAATAATACCGGAAGAACAAAAAAAAAAAAAAAAATTTGAAAATTTTTTTGATTAAAAAAATATATCGAACAGACGAAAAATCGATATCTATAACAATAATGATAATTAATTGATTTTTCGATTATTCAAACAATTTTTTTTATTAATTTTTTTTTTTTTTTTGAATATCAATTAAAATTTTACGAAAAAGTAGCGAATTTCAAAAAATAAAAATATTTACGAAATTTTTATGAAAAATAAACGTAATTCGGAGAATTCGATTTATATCGTCGATATATCGAAGCGTTTAAAGTTCAGCGCAAAGATAAACGGAGAACGAGGAACTATTTACGGAAGAAAATGAGCAGTAAGAAGTCAAAGTCCTCCGGAGACAATGGCTTAACGGATATGTGATCGTAGAACACATATCCACAGTGTGTTATAGCATAGAAAACGACAGAGCCGCGCAAACGTCATCGTGAACGAGGAATGCTCGCCGCGGTTATACACGTCGGTAGATTCATACCGGCAGCAACAGTTCGCACAAAAGTCAACGAGCGCTTTATTTGCCACGAGGTTCGTATCTCGCGGTTTTCATGCACATGGCTCGCGGTGTCCACGCTGGCGAACGAGTTACGTCCGGAACGAGTCTGTCGACTCTGACTGCACTGTGCAATAAACATCGTAGGTACCGCTTGTATCAAAATCGATGTTACGTGGTTTCCGATAAATCGTCAATTTTTCTTCGACGAACTGAAAGGGGTAAAGAGGTGTAACGGATTTAAAAAATTTTTTTTTAAAAATGTATGAAAGTTAAAAGAAACGATCGATCGATTACAATCGACCGATTTTACGATTTATTTTTTACGCAATAAAAAAATATATAGTATATTAAAAAAAAAAAATAGAAATAATATACTATAATTATTTATTAATTATTATTTTATGTTTATTTTTTTTATTTATAGTTTATATCTTAAAAAAAAAAATTAATTCGTAAAGTTTCTTAAAAAAAAAAAATTCATTGCATAAATTCGACGACATTTTTGATAAAAATTTGTTGACGGTCTTCCGGTAATCGGGAAATTAAGTAATTAACTGGTTTTAGCAAAAACCTGTACGTTGAAATACTTGTGAGTATAGTGCAGACAGGTGATGGTAAAAATTAACGAACAGCCTTCCGCGTCGGTCTCCCCGCTCCTTGTCCCGTGTCACGGACGTCGATTATTGAGCTGCGCGCATTAAGGACGTACGTGCATATCTAACCAGTGCCTATCTCGTGTCTGCGCTTACGTATTAACGTCTACTGACTTTACGCTCGTAACCGCATTGTACACAAATGGGGTAATTAAAAGGGTTATTTTTTATTTTATTTTTTTTACGAGAAAAAGGCATTTTTTTTTATTTTATATCTAAAAATTACATTGTAAAAGAAATTTTTATTTTTTTAACGATTTTAATAAAGGCGATTTTTTAATGGCAAATTAATTTTTGGCCAAAAATTTAAACGGCCATTTTGAATTTTCTAATTGCACTTCGATCTCTAAAAGTAATTAAATACGGGAATAATAAAAATGACGTCATATTCGGAAGCTGATCTGTAAAAATCCAAAAAATGTTAAGTATTTCGGAGTATCGGACGGTATACTTCAATCCGTCGCTACTTCGCCGGGTTCACTAACCCTTTCCTACGAATAATAGAGAGATCTGGAGCTTTGCGCTGAGATAATAACAGCAGTCATGTATACACGATAATCTACACTTTGTTTACGACAGTATATGGATTACTTTAGTCTTTCGGTTTATTCTCTTCCGCGACTCTCACTCGGTACTTTCAGTATAAAATTTCTTCACTTCCGCTGGACCAGCGCTACTCGGAAACTGCGGACGATGCAAACAGCTCGGTGATTTTAAAACTCGTTAGAGAGACTCGGTAATTTTCTGTTAATGAAGGCTTTGAAATATGAAGTTTACTATATAATCAGATGTTGTAGCGTAATTACGCGGAGTTCCAGAGAATACCTCAGATTTATTAGATTAAAAAATTATTTATAATCATTTTGACGATTATGAAATTTATTATTTCGTAAGTTTTTCCTTTTTTTCTGCGATTTTTAATTATTTTATTTCATTAAATTTTGTTTTTTTTTACGATCGATTTATATCGAAAAAAACTCGAATATCAACGCGTATCGATAACAAAAATATCTTTAATGTTATTGCATCACTATATTGTCGAAATATTTATAATCATTTTGGCAATTATGAAATTTATTATTTCGTAAGGTTTTCATTTTTGTCGCGATTTTTAATTATTTTTTTTATTACACATTTATTTTTTAAGATCGATTTATATCGATAATAATATCGACGCGTATGAATTACAAAAATATCTTTGATATTACTATCCTTATCAGTATCTTGTCGAAATATGAAAGCGCATCGATATATGATTTATGAAATATAAATTTTAAGGCCGAATCGTCTTATCGGTATACCGATCTATGACCGTTAATAACAGAAATAACTTGCGATCGAATGACCGATATAAATATATTCGTATGTGTCGTTGGCCCACGCGACTCCGCAAGAATTTTCGTAAGCCTCGTGCGCGCGAGGTGCACGAGCCAAGCGACGTATAAGCAACTTTCGCCGACGAAGGAATCGACGATGAACGACTGCGCGTAAGTGCCTCGCGAGCATTTCACTCTCTCTTTCTCTTTTCCGATCGCGCAGTACGATCCTTCAAGATCGCGGCCTCCCGTTACGGATCCGACATACACACGATACTCCGTCACTGTACCGTAAAAACTTTTGCAACTGATTAAATATCACTGCTTAGTTGCATTCACATGTCAAAAATTGTTGACGTTGTCCTCGCGGACCTTTCTACCAAATTTCACGTCGATCTGACGAAATCTCGTGTTCCTTTATTTATTTTTACAGCGCCTACAGATTTTTTAAATAATGAGTTCAAATAACAAACTATTAATTTAGAGAACTAATAATTATTTGAGACAACGAATAAAAAAATAAAAAAATTATTACGAAATAAATAATAATAATAATTTATTTTATGCTATTTTAATTAAATAATAATTTTGATCGACAATAATTATTGAAAATTATTATTATTTATTTATTTTTTTTATTATGTAATTTACTCGATTTTTAGCTTCAGTACGAAGATTTAAAAAATGCATAAACTTATTATTATTACTAAATAAATAAAAATTTGTTAATTAAATAAAATGAATAAAAAATAACGATTATTAGAACATTTATGAAATTTGATTAAATAGTCAATCAAATCGTAATGAAGAAATGCCAAAGTTCGTATATTCGTAAATATTTCGTATCGATAATTAATTCGCACTAAACTCGACACTTCGTTAGACACGTTTACGAGCGCAAAAGCTAAACGTTTTCTTTTTTCTCGGTGTTTAGTTGAAGAAGTTGCAATAAATACTTGAGAATCTGATACGAGGTGAAAACAATGATATTTACAATTAATAATAGAAGACGTTACGTGCCACAAATTCGTAGTTATCCGTAGCATTACTCTTTTTATTGCTTTATTTTAATATATGATATACTATACAGTATTTACGATGGTTACTGGGTGCAGCGAAACTAATACGTGCCGATTTACACGCGCCGTTGAACTCTCTTTCTTTCTCTTCTTCTGTCTCAAGACATATATCTCTAACTTACTCTTTCTACAAAAGTGCGGGAGGCCGGGTGCGGCCCCCAAGAAAGCCGGGAAAGTGATATCGCTTTGCAACAGTTGTTTTCGATGATCGCCGGTCAGTCGGGCTGTTTGTACGATCGTTTATATGTATATATATATCTTAAGAGAGAGAGAGGGAGAGAGAGAGAGAGAGAGAGGGAGAGAGAGAGAGAGGGAGAGAGAGAGAGAGAGAGAGGAAAAGTATTATTCTTGGCGCCAACGAGCCTCGATTTACCAATACCAATGTCTAAATCGACGTTTCTTTTACCCCAATCATCAATTTTATCACTTTCCCAACTCCCAGCCAATTGGTGTTCTCTCGCAGTCGCTGGGAAAATTCTTTGCCGCTTGTCGTATGGCAAATCGATACATCGCGGCATCGATACATCATCCATTTTCACTTTTAGGCTTTAAATTTGGCAACGATCAATAATTACGAGGATTAACGATGTTCAAAATATAAATCGGATTGAAAAACCAATTGGATTGGAGGGTTAAAATATATACGACAATGTCGGTGAAATATTGCAGGAAATCAAATTGGAATCAACAAGAATAATGATTTTGATCAATATTTTTTATTGATTTTTTATTGATGGGACTATTTTGATAAATGGGTTTTTAGTTGCGAACCAACGATCGAGAATCGGCTAAACTCTTTTTTAAAATTCGACTGACGAAAAGATTCTATTAATTCGAATTTGAATTGAATTATTTGCATGTAATTAATATAATAATGAAGAATCTAACGTTTCCAAAAATTAAATGCGCTAAATTTTTCGATGCACAGCCTTTGCCCGGATGTTTATTGATTCGTGAAATCGTTGGATCGTAAAACTCTGTTTAGTCACGTGGTTCGAGGCAAACGTGTTGTTACGTACCTCATACACTCGACTCTTATGTCATGTCATTCGTATGTCCGTTATGTCTGTGACAGCCGGCAAGTTATTCGAAAATAAAGTCTGATCTGCATATTTGAAAGTGGCGAACGGATCCTTTCGGTACCATTAGCTGCGTGCTGTTCTCTCGCGGTGATCCTTCGAAGCGATTCATTCGGATTCCATTGCAGTGGATTACTAGAGACGAGACAGTTCGAAAGGATCTCTTGCTTACCAACTGCAAGATATTTCACGGTGATTGCGAAACATCGATAAAAATCGCGTTTTCTGAAAGATTCGGGTTGTTCTTACCGATCGACGGATAACCAAATTTCGCGACTGTAATTCGCTGAAATGAATTCATCAACGGTAATCAAAAGTACAGAAAAATTCCGGAACCGATCAATATCAATGAAGAAGTCGAAGTAGAAATAAGAATTTTTGCCATTTTTGGCCATTTTTGGGCCATTTATGACCAATAGATTCAGAAGTACAAAACTCCGAAGAGAATTAAATGAAGCGGACGGCGAGTTGGTCATTTTATACACTTCGAAGAATATTCTCAAAGTATTAATATCGGATTATAGACAAATGGCCACAATCGGTACCAACAGTGACATTAACTGGTGAATTTTACCCTATAAAAATCGTCGGTTTTTCTTATCACTTTACGATATGATTTCTTCAGAGAGGGTAAAGGCGTCGACTAAATTCTCGATAAAAAAAAACTTGATGTAGAAATAAAACTTTGGCCATTTTTGGGCCATTTGTTGTCACCATATTCGGAAGTATACAACTGTGAAGAGAATTAAATGACGTGGATGGCAAGTTGGTTATTTGATACACTTCGAAGAATACTTTCAAAGTATTACTATCGGAATGTAAGCAAATGGCCACAATCGGTACCAATAGTGACATTAACCGGTCAATTTAACCCTATAAAAATCGTCGGTTTTTCTTATCACTTTACGATATGATTTCTTCAGAGAGGGTAAAGGCGTCGACTAAATTCTCGGTAAAAAAAAATTGAAGTAGAAATAACAATTTTGGCCATTTTTGGGCCATTTAATGCCACCAGATTCAGAAGTACAGAACTCTGAAGAGCATTAAATAAAGTGGACGGTGAGTTGGTCATTGTATACACTTCGAAGAATACTTTCAAAGTATTACTATCGGAATGTAAGCAAATGGTCACAATCGGTACCAACAGTGACATTAACCGGTGAATTTAACCTATAAAAATCGTCGATTTTCCTTATCATTTTACGATATGATTTCTTCAGTGAGGACAAAGGCGTCGACTACATTTTCGATAGAAAAAAAAAACAAAAAGAACTTATTGTACAAAAAACTCACTCACGTTTATTATCATCGTTATCATTAGCTACAAAAACATTAATCATAGTGTAGTATAATTATCTGCTAATACAAAGCGTAAAAATGGTCCTATTCCGGTTCCTCGATTAGCTGCGAACAGAAATAAAAGAAAAATCACGATTAGCAATTCGCCTCTTTCCAACGATTAGTTATCAGCGTTTCTTTCGTAATTATTAAAATTTCATATCTGTAAAAAAAAAAAAAAAATTACCACTTTGCGATCGTGAAATGCCGGCAAGAATCGGAAGGTCTGTCGTACGTGTGTCCGTGAGGACACTGAACGAGATGCGGACGTTTGTCTCGGCAGACAACGACGCTGCTGCAAGATTCGTGGAGCCGATGAACGTCGCCATTGTTGCACGGTACTTTAGTCAATTCATTGGGTACCGACTGCATCAAGTCCCATGGGTTAGGTATACTAGGAATTTCCGTTGGATCGCCTTCCGTCGTATCAGTCGATGCGCTATTGGCGTTTTCCTCTTTTTCGTCGATTTCCAATTGCGAAGCAACGGGCCTCTGATGCCATGGATCGGGTTTCACGGTTTCGGATCCTCTGGCGAGCCATGGCTGCGGGGGATAAGCACTCGGAGGGAAGGTTACTTGAGGTCTCGGTGTCTGAGGAGGTCTCGGGGTCTGAGGCGGATTCGGGGGATGCTGAGGTGACTGAGGTCCCGAAGACTGCGGAGGTTCGGGACGCGGTAGGGGTTCGGGTTTTGGGGTCGCGGCGCCTTGGCAATCGACGTTGTAGCTATAGTCGCATACACCGTAATCCTGCGAATTTTAACCAAACATAACCTTAAATCTGTTAATCTTAAATCATTTCATCCAAAAATGCAATTGGTCCAAATTTGACGGCAAATATGTCGATAGTATCGCGCAATAAATCGATTAAATGAATGGGTAAGTTAAATTTTTGGAGGTCTGTGAATGTGCCACCGAACCATCTGGATGAACCGGTATTACGTGCGTTGATTCACTTCGAGATGTGTTCGACGCAACTTATTATTCATAGAATTCCGGTCACGTATGTAAGAATCGTTTTGCGAATGGATCATCGCGAGCGTAGCGAATGGCCCCGGAGTCTCACGGACGAGTCCGGCCGACACTCACGTATTTGGGGGTTTAATTTGTTGTATCATATAACTCAATTTTTTTTTTTTTTTTTTTTTCGAAATCAGAATGAACTTTTTTGAAATATCGTTCGTGAAAATTACTCACGTCATTGTAGACCAGTCCGCGAGGACAGCTGAATTTTATCGGGCTGCCGGCCAGACACACGTAAAATTCGGAACAATTTTTCGCGCTTCTGTAACGTCCGTTGAGATCCGGACATCTTTTGGATCCGGTGGCCAATGGCGGTTCTGCAAATTTTGTTAATTTATTTTCAGAATTAATAAATTAATAAATAAATTATTTATTACGAAGTAATTTATTATTTAATTATTTATTATCAAAATAATTTATTATTAGAATCGATTAATTTTTTATCGATTGCTCCGCGTTTTTTTTTTATCAAGAATAATCGTCAATTCGAATTATCATTATTTTCGAATAAGGAAAAAAAATCTCGATGAACACGCAGCAAAAATCGGCCCCCGTGCGACTTTGCACGAGTGGCTATTTTTATCTTATACTTTTTTTCTATCTCCAATCACTGCCTCTGGAGCCCCCCTCTTGCTTCGAATTCTTCATTCCGATAGAGTTTTACAGCACGTCGTGACTCTTAATTTTTTTTTTTTTTTTTTCATTTGTTCTTTTACTTTTATTTCATTCGTGGTTACCGCTGTGCCTCGCAACTGGGCTGCATAATGAATGAAGCCTAATCGCGAGCATCGATCTTCGGCCCCTGACTCGTATTTAAAGTAACTCTGCTACGATATCTCCCCCCCCCCCCCCCCCAACTCCACCAATGTATCTTGTAGCGCACGATGAAACGAATAATAATTCATAAATTTTCGTATACCGACGATAAATATTTCGGAGTGTTTATAGACGAAGATGCAACTCCCGAACTCCCTGCGCGAAACTCTGACTAATATACTTTTTTTAACACGCATTTAGTTTCGCAGTTAACGATCTTGTCGATTCATTCCCATCTGTGTTACAGTCGAAGATTTTTTTTCGGTTCGTATAAAATTACAGGCTAATTTATTCGACAGGCGACAATTTTTAGAGATCTTTTTGTATTTGCAAGAAAACGAATGCAAAATCGATCAACAAATTTTGCGTGACTCAGAGGTTTTCTCGTCTTTGAAATCAACAAAAGTAGATCTTTGCAGAAATCCGGAAAAATTGCCGGGCAACAATATTAATTTTTTCGCGATTTCCACAACATAGAAAAGAATTGCGGTGTCATAATTAATTTTTTTTTGTTTTAATTTACTTAAAATTCGGGTAAATATTTTTGAAAAATAAAAAATTCGCAAAAATAAAAATTAGAATTTCTCAAAAGCATAATTGTGCAGAGAATATCGGCGAACCAATTCCCGAGCACATGGAAATATTTAATTTAAAAAATGTTCCAACTTACTGGGTGTAGCTCCGGGTCTGCTGCCACAGTTAACGTTGTACTCAAAGTCGCAAAGACCAGTTAACTCGTTGAAGAGTAGTCCGTTGGGGCACTGTTGCTCGATAACCACGTCGTCCCAGCAGTTCAGATAGTTCGCGCAGCTCTTTTGACTGGGAAACTGTCCTCTCGATGCCAGGCATCCTGGTGGTAACATTGGTTCAGCAGTTGGGGGTTGTTGTGGATTCGGTTGCTGTGGTTGCTGAGGTTGCTGGGGAGGTGGGTAAGAGGGTTGCTGAGGTTGTTGAGGTTGCTGAGTAGGTGGGTAAGAGGGTTGCTGAGGTTGCTGAGGTTGCTGGGTAGGCGGGTAAGAGGGTTGCTGAGGTTGCTGAGGTTGCTGGGTAGGCGGGTAAGACGGTTGCTGAGGTTGCTGAGGCTGCTGAGGTTGCTGGGTAGGTGGGTAAGAAGGTTGTTGAGGTTGCTGAGGTTGCTGGGTAGGTGGGTAAGATGGTTGCTGAGGTTGCTGGGTAGGTGGGTAAGATGGTTGCTGAGGTTGCTGGGTAGGTGGGTAAGATGGTTGCTGGGGTTGCTGAGGTTGCTGGGGAGGTGGGTAAGAGGGTTGCTGAGGTTCCTGAGGTTCCTGAGGTTGTTGAGGTTGCTGAGGCGGTGGGTAGGACGGCTGTCCGTAAGACGGTGGTTGCGATGGCTGCGATTGTCCATAAGACGGTGGTTGCGATGGCTGCTGTTGTCCGTAAGACGGTTGCTGCGGTGGTTGCGGTGGTTGCGGTTGTCCGTAAGACGGCTGTTGCGGTTGTCCATAGGACGGTTGTTGCGGTTGCACAGGATGTCCATAAGACGGCGGTTGTGCCGGTTCGATCGGCATAGATACATCGTAAGTGGGCGGTGGCTGATAAGGAGGCTGCGAAATCGGTTGAGGAACTTCGGTAACCGATGGAGAATTATCTAGCCATCCCGGATAAAACTGTCTCGGCTCGTTCGGTGATTCAGGCAGCGGTACCTCCACGTCACCCACCACTACAGTATCGTCAAGATCCTCAATAGCCGCGCTGTGATCGCTCTGCCGGGAATCCGGCTGGCGATCCACCTTCATTATCTCATCGTGAGACCAGGCATCGGTCGGAGCTAAAAAAAAATCGGATCGAAAAACATTTATCGCGAGCAAAATAAAAGAATTCTAATGTTCCGCCTGTTAAATGGTTCGTGTATAAAATTTTTTTGTTAAACATCTCTGGATGAATAAATGAATGAATTAGTAGATTTATTCTTTATTAAATGTAATTTAATAATCGATATATGAATTTTAGAAAAATATAATAGATTATTGAAAAACTCAAATCGTATCACATAAAAAATAAAAAACCATTTTTTTTAAATTGTATAATAATAAAAATAAATAAAAACACCATAATTCCATATAGTAGAATAATAAACAAATTAATTATAAAAATAAATAAAAAATCACAGAAATTTTCGATCCATCGGAGTTATGATTTTAAAAAATTGGATTACTTCGCGGTGCACTTCTTACCTTCAGGCTGTCCTTGAAAGGCCAGTTGCCTCCCCGAATACTTGACTCTCCCTCTGCTGACCCCTTCGGTACCCGATAACAGGTGAACGACAAAAATCACGAAAATGAACTTCATTTTGAAAAAAAAAAAATACTATGCTATGAACGTTCGGCTATTTAAGCACAGATCTGAGATATCGATAAAATCGTAGCACAAGTTAAGTCGATCAGTGGTAAACGCGTAATCCTGTCGGCGTCTTCGTAACGTTTCGATCTAAATCGCCAAAGCCGAAGAAGCCACGTCGCGTCCTTCGTCTCGTCTCCTGATGCTGGATGAGGTGGACCACTGCGGTCCGAGGGCTTACATAGGGCAAACCCCCACCATAACGACAAAGAGGTGGTTCATCCGCAACACTGGCCACCATGAACAAGCAGTAGAGACGAAGAGACATGCAGGGAACCGCAGGATCCCAATTACGCACGGGACTCAGGACCTCTCCTCGATGTTCTCACTCTTTCGCGCAGAAATTGTACTCCTCCGGTACTCCTGAGTAAAATACTCCCTCCTCCCCCCTCTCTTTTGCCTCTTCGACATGAGTCCCCTGTACATCACGTTTCACCCCGCCAAAGCCCCCACGACCCACCTGATTCACAACAGAGGGCCAAATTTCATGCGCAGATCTCGACAGACGAAAAGAGTCGCGCCGGAGGCACTCGGGAGTGGAGTCATGTTTTCCAAGAACTAATGAATGCCGTGAGAAATAAAAAAGATACCGGAATAAAAGGACGAGATCAATAATTCTCTGTTTTGAATAACTTTAGGATTTTTATTTATTTATTTTTCATACGACAATACAAACAAAAAAAATTAATAAAATGCTTACTTTTGAAAAAATTCAAATATATCATTTTAAACAGATGAAATTCACTGATTCGATTATTATTCCGTAAAAAAAATATATAATTATTATTAAATCCTTAGTTACGTAAAACATTTAAAAAACGCGGAGTTATTAGATACGATAATATAAAATTAATTAACATCGTGAATTTTCGGTTTTTTTTTTAATGAACAAGTGTCGTGTCTCGTAATTTTAATCGCTATAAAATCGTATCGAATTTCATAAAAGTCCGAAACTTTGATGGAGGACAGAGGTCTTTACAAAGCTGTTGAAGGATAAAAAAAAAAAAAATTGGAACATTTTTTTTTATTTTATTGTTTCGTATGTTCCAACGACCCCGAGGAGTGCATTGCACGAACCCCCAAAGTTTGCGTGTATCGCTGGACCTCTCGGGATGCTGTATGGTTAGGCGTGAATACGGAAAAAAAAGGTCTATTCGGCAGCTTGTTACACGTACGAAAGACCGAAGGAACGACGAAAGAGTACGAGAAGAAGGCAAATGCCTTCGTTTGTTCGCCAGCGCGCGTGGAATTTGTACAGACCGCTCCACGAAGGGGTTTTCATGATCGTGTGGTAAATCCGCGCTGTGGACCTCTTCACCGCGGTGGCATGCAATATCCACATCTCCCGAAACCCTTCAACTTCAAGTAAAAAAAAAAATTTTCGGAACTAATTGAAAAAAGATACAAATAAAATGAAGCAAAGTGAATATTATTCAAAATCCCGAACTGAACTGGAAAAAAATTAATTAAAAAAAAGAAGATAAAATTGTTATTGATAACGTATCAGTGGATAATATAAGCAATAAATCCTTGCGATTTGTCCAAAAAAAATGCGGAAGAAATTATTTTTCGATGATAAAAAAATACGACACTCACGCAAATATTTCGTAAAAAATTAATATTCTCGGAATTGTATCGTTCAAATTATTCAATAAAAGGAACAATAATGGAGAAAAAATTATTAATAAACTGTGAGAATTCATATTTGTAAATTGAATATTAAAAAAAAATGTATTTTTTTTTATAATAAATATTTTTCAGTGAAATATTAAAAAACCCTCTCGACGAATAGTAATGTAGCGTAATGCCAATAAAAAGTAATGGGACCTCAATACCTAAACGCCGAAATTCCGAAAAAAAATTAATCCCTTTTTTGATGCACTTATCGTTTTTTTTGCGGTTGAAATTATCGAAAGAACGCGGAAGTGGAACTTTATCGGTATCAAGAAGAATTAAGTCAGAGCGCCTCTTCCAGCCGAACCGATCGTATAACGATGGGGATAAATATCCTGACGCGGCGGACGAGAGACGAAGGTGGTAAAGACGGAGATTCTCCTTTGAGAATATCTCTACTTGCCAAGTAGTTTGCCGCCCACAGGATCGTGACGACGATAACACAGAAATACCATACGCGATACTCCTACAGTATTCTCTGCATAGCAGATTAGCACAGTGTATCGAATGAATGAAAGCAATCGAAGACATTGTTCCTTCGAGAAGAGAAAATAATTGAGCAGAAATTGCAAGTAATTTTCTGACGAATTCTAATAATAATAAAAATGAATTTTACGTCAAACCACAACATTCAATGGCTAATTAATTGCCCCGAAAAAAATCGTTCTAAAATAAATTAATTAATATTGAATAACTTATTAATTATTTTTATTATTTAATTTTTATTTATTATTTTTTAAATTTTTTTTAGAGACGAATTATTTCATCATATTTTTTTTTTTAATTAATTAAATTACAATTATTGACATTATTAATAATAATTCATGCCATTTGTGACCATTTTTATTATTGTTTCAATCTTTCAAACATCGAACTTTTTTTTTATCATATCATCTTAATCCTTCGAAACTTCAATCCAAATTTACAGAATAATCCACTCGATGTTTTTTTTCCATTCCTCCGAATTTGATGGACACAATGGACGAAAGGTACCAAAAAAAAAAAATTAATCCATTGGTAAAAATTCCTTCGTCTCTATTTTTGTGACTTTGTCACCCAAATTATTACAGTTTAACGCTGAGCCTTTACAGTTTTTTCGTCGCTACCAGAAAAACTGTACATTGCGATTCTGATTCACGTGATAAACATACATAAGTACTTCTCGAAAAAGTCCCGAAACTTTTTCAAGCGTCTGCCATACATACATATATCCTCCCAAACCCACTGCACCAAAAGCCTCTTCAAGGTCCGGAAAAAAAAATTAGCATTTCTATCATCTCGTATCGAAGTCTCGGAGAAGTCGCCCTCTTGACCGGTGCATCGAGTGGCATAGGTGGCGGAAGGGAGGAATCCGGCAAAGGGACATAGCGGGCCGTTTTTCTCGAAGTGTTATCGTAACGGTAACTTCGGCAACACAACCAAAGGACTTTTTTTTTATTATCCAAATTCATTCGAAGCGAATGAAACAACGAATGTCGGAGACGGCGCGTTGGTCAGAGATGCAGAAAAGGTAATGACGTCGACGGCGGCAATGAGGAAGAAGACGAGAGGACCGTTTTTCGGATAGCAGTTTTGTGGGTCCATCGTCTCGCGGGTTCGCCAGCCGAATACACGTAATCTTGAAAACCCGGGCAACGGTGGGAATGACCTCCAGAGAACTTGCATCTGCATCCCATTCCAGAATCGCCACGGAATTTAAGACTTTGCCGCATAACACTCTTTCGAGGTTTGTGCAGAGAGAACGGAAGGGAACTCGTTGTATGGTGACGCGATTCCCGGGTACGTGGACCCCAGTTGCCTCCACGGAAACACAAATAATCTTATACTTTGGTCTTCTGTACGGGCGATTGGCTTCTTCCTCTTTTGCGAAAGATATCAGTGAGTCACATTGCGATGGTCACCTTGACCCAACCTCGACGCGGCGGGGGACAACGGTTTTTTTTTTCTGCGACCATAAAATGATACGAATACTGCCGGTGGGACGTGGGGACCAAAAATGGCCATTCCATTATCGGGAGTGGGAAATTTTACCGTTTAGTCAAATTTTTTTTACGAAAATCGAATTAGTGATTTCGGTTGTCGAATTAATGATTAAAATGATACGAAAACTGCCGGTGGGACGCGGGGACCAAAAATGGCGATTCCATTATCGGGAGTGGGAATTTTTACCGTTTAGTCAAATTTTTTTGACGAAAATCGAATTAGTGGTTTCGGTAATCGAATTAATGGCTAAACGTTAGAGGTCGACGACCTCTTCGACTTGTTTAAGATTCCGAAAAGGATTTACGCGACTTATACGAAAAATCGTAACGAAATGAACCGATATGGTAATTCCGCCGTTCATCCGGTTTTGTGTCGAATTTAATCTTTTCGCAACAAAAATTTTTCGATGGATTAAGAAAAAAACATCGGAGGGTTTAATTTTAAGATGATGTCTAATGGATTGGATGAAAAATGTGATTATTATGAATATCAAAGTAATTTAATATTATGAATAAAATAATTAATGAATTAATAATCCATTTATCCATAAAAAAATTGATTAATAATTAATTCATTAAAAAAATTATTTGTATCTCTCAAATTTTTTATTTTTTTTTAATTTTTGATTTGATAAAAAATTAGTTGAACATTTTTTTTGTAATTTTTTTTCGAAGTCGCGATTTGGCTTATTGTCGAAATTTTTTTGGCCGAACGGCGCACGTGTCGGGCTCTATGACCCCTGCGAGTCTCGCGAGTCTAGAAGTTTCGCGCTGTCGGGACATCGTGAATCACAGGATCGCAAACGAATACGCGTACGCGAACCGACGACCGAAGGTCCGCGAAGTCACATCGAAAAATAAGGAACGAAAGATGCGCGGTTTCTGGCGCCGAAGGACAAACGGCACTCGTTCATTCGTAATGGGAAATATAGAAGGAGCGCTCAGCACGCTCTATGGAACATTCGTGACTCGAATTCTTTCATCGTCGCAGAGATAGACTCACTTCTTTGCCCTCTTGTAGTTTCCTTTCCTCCTCTGCTTCGACCCCTTTCAGCTTCTTCTTCTTCTCATTCGTACGTCGCCCCCTGCGGCTACTGCACGTCGCTCACGCTGTCCGCACGCAGTGACCTCTCAGCTGTACTTTCTGGGGGCTAACGAGAGTATTACTGAAATTTTGCGTGTGGCAAATTGAAACTCTAAAATCAACTCTATCCGAATTCCGCGGACAATTTTTGAAAAAAAAAAAAAAAAAGCCAAAAAAAAAATATATTTAATATCTTCGTAATTAAATCGAATCGAATCGAAATATTAGACATAACCATTAAATTGAATTAAAAAAAAAAAAAATAAATTAATTAATTAATAATTATAATAATAATCAAATTATAATTTTTGTGATTCAATTTTTTTTTTAATGGCGGAAAAAAGGAGTATTATAGTTTTTATTTAATACGCGTTTAGACGATTTGGAAAAATTAACCGGAAGTGCATTCAATACGCCAAGAATTTCGGTCTATTATAACAAAAATTAGATACCTAATGAGGTAAAAAATTCTCGATGATAGTAAAAGGTATCAGAAAACGATTTATATAAACTTAAATTGCGACTCAAGGTCGGTGCTCTTTCTTAAGCCAATCGCGTGCCGATTCCGAACTTGAAACTCGGAGAATTCACCTACCGGCGTTTGCCGTCCGCATCAACCGCAGTTGTCGGCGTAACGAATCGCGAGAAAATTGTATTTCAATTAGTCATGCGCTGGAAGAGGATTTTGCCCCTTCCGGCGAAAATATTCGCAAGTACTCTATCAGTCACTACGCCACAGTAAATATATTCCGAGCGGAACATTTACTAAAGAGGAACGCATGTCTGCAATTAGCATATATAAAATCGTATTTCTTCAAAGTTCTACTCATCCCTAACAGCATCTTCGCTTATTTAATCATTCGCGAAGGTGAAGAAGAAACGACGTAAAAAAAAAAAAAAAAAAAAAAAAAAAAAGGCGGCGAGTCGAAAAAAAAAAAAAAAACTAACGACTTGAGCCGAAATTGAAATCTGTCAGGATGCCGTGATGAAGATGTAGGGCTTTTGGCTTTCAACGATTTTTAATTGGCAACGTCAGGAATTAGAAAAAAATTCCACGGCGATCCAAATTTTTTTTCCGCCATTTTTTTTTTTTTTTCGTCAAGTAAGGTGTCAGCTTTATAATCGCATTAATACCTCCAATTATGGGCTATAGACCTACTATAATACTTCTGAAATCGGTATTTGGAGTCACAACGCCGACAGCCATTGTCGCGGATGGCTAAGAGTGACGTTTTGGCATCGCGCGATTCAGAGAGCTTCTTCGCACGTTCGAGAAAGATATACAGCGGAGAATCTCATAAGAATCTGCTGTGTCCGATCGCCGGGGGATCCGCATATTTATCTCGTTGCGATTCTGCGAAACGATCGCGCCGAATTTCTCCCTTCGGGTTTCTTTTTTATTTTTCTTCTCTCCTTCCTTTGGTTTTTTATTTATTTTTATTCTTTTTTTATTTTTTTTATTTTTTTTTTTTATTTTTTATCTTTTATGCTTCGCACGAATCTTACTCTTCGTTTCTCTTCGTCCGACTCTGTTTACAACGGCAACCAACTGTGGGACGCGTCTAGGAAGGCCGCGACTCGAGCGCGCGGCTGGCTATACGATCGCAGGAATGCTATGCGATCTCTCAGTCGAGATGTTGCACTTCTGGTCGGACGAAGGGACGAAGAAAACGAGAGAAAAATAAAGATAAAAGTATATAAGGTAAAAGGGACCCCGCGAGATGCGAGAAGATGGGAGAAGTCAACGTCGCGAATGACTAACATTCGGAAAAAAAGAAAAAATAAGTCTTGTAAACGATGCGATGGGAAAAACCCACTAAAGAAATGGTAAACTATACCTAAGTTACGATTTTTTTTTTAATTAAAGAAGAAATCCAAAAAAATCTATACGAAAATAATATTTTCATAAATCATTATAATTCAATATTTTTCGTACAGAATTTCAATAAATAACAATTTTTTTAATAATAATTAATTTAATGAAAAATCTTTATAAATGGAATTCAAAACGAGAAATATTTTCCATAATCGCTTTTACGAGAAAAAAATACGAAAATTAATTCGAAAGTCGATAATTAAATGGCGTCGAATTTATTATCCGTAAAAAAAAAAAAAAAAAAAATTCTACCGACTGCTCTACAATTAATAAAAAGTCCTGAAAATCTTTCGTTGAGAACTGAACTAATTGGTGAATTAACATCGCAGTTGCGCAATAAAACTCGAAGATCCAAAACGACGATTCGTTGCCTGACGCGCTATTTTTAGTGGCGGCGTTCGCGTATCGCGAGTGCTAATTAATTTAATATAAAAACGAAGGGAAGTTGGAGGGACAGGAAAAAGATACGCGGGGTGCCGCCGCCGGAGCGCATGAGATAAGCGATAGGGGATTATAGATTATAGACATACGGGTGCCACGTCTGCACCCCGTATCGTCTAATAAATTCGATGCGTTTTACATGGCGCGGCACTTAGCCGCTCTCGATATCGCGGCGATATGCACCATAATACCTCAACCGTGCGGTGGTTTCCCTTCCCGTCAGCTTCTCGAATTGCATGCGGTTTCGTTGCATGCAGCATCGCTGCTCCGTGTATTTAAGTATACAAAATACATGTTTAACCGCGCGTAGTAGTAACGACGGTATGCGCGTGTAGGACACGCGGCCCTACGGCATCATAAAATAACGAGAGGTTTAACGTTTCAATCGCGAGCTTCAATAAAGGCGAAATAACTCGTTATCATCGCAGAGCCTATATATCCCTCTTTATTACGAGACAAATTAATTATGCAAGAAAAATCCATAAAAATACTATTAAAATAAAAATAACAATAAAAAATTTGATGCTCTCGAGAAAATAAATTTTCCAAAAATTTATTAGTAATTCGAATAAATTTTTCCGTCGAATTGATTCGCGCGATCTGTAAATACGAAAAATGTGTTTGCAATAATTTTGGGAAAATTAACAACAAAAGTTTTTTTACAAAAATTTACAAAAATTCCAAAATATATTTCTGCAAATATTATTATTTTTCAACGGAAATACATTTCGTATATCATAGATATATCGTGCGATATACTTTTTTTCAATTAACAAATTTAAAAAAAAAAAATTCAAAATCGCAAATTAAAAAAAAAAATTTCAAAATTGCAAATGATACCAAAAAGTGTATCCGTGTGGTTATCAAAATTAATTCGGGTCAACGAACGACGAGTTTTCGAACTCAAATTTCCATTTTACGTAAATAATAACGAACACCTCATCGAACTTCAAAAATCGTCTTTGCTATACGAAAAGACGAAAAAATAAAATAAATAAAAAAAAGTGGACTACGAAACCGTTTTTATTTTCGGTTATTTTCGATCGAAATTCCGTATGGCGCATCGCGCGGGCAGTGGGTGTTCGGAAACAACGGGTCTTCGTTGCAGGAAATAATGCAGACGAGCAATGGCCGCGTTTTAGTCACTGCGACGACGTCAGTCCGCCTTCGGAGTACCGTAATTCCTATTCAGATTCAACGCGTTTTGCGGCGCGTATGTGTAATACAATCGGTAATACTGTTACTGTTACACACACAAGAGATGCCACAGTGCAGAACTGCCGAAGTGCATCGCTCACACGGGTTGCAAATGAACGGAGGAAGCGGGAGAATCGAATTTAAGGGGTTAACCCTTCAAGAGCACTCGACGGCGTTTGTCCGCAGGGCATCGTTCGGATAAGAGGCGAATTCCGACCTCTCGATGCATCGAGTGACTATCGAAAAAACATTCAAATAAATCCGATAAATTCACGGAAGAGAATATAAATCGCGGAAACGGGGAGATCGCGAAAAGAGCGCACATTCGGGCACTCAGCACGCTATTGATGTTTTCATTCTTTTTTTATTGTTTTTCCGACACGAAATCGTCTCACGTTATCGGCGTTATTTCGCTCCACTCGGTCGACAGCCATATAACGAAATCGCGATATATATAACAACGATAGAATCTTTAGAAATTACGAATACGAAAAAAAAAAAAAAAAATTATTAGCAATTTAATTTTTATTTTCATTAACCATAATAGACTGTTAATAACAATTAAATTGCATACATCGAATCAAAATGGCAAAATTTTCCATAGTTTTTTTACATTTTTTTTTTTAGATATATAAAAAAAATTAATAATAATAATAACTAAAATAATAATTTTTACGAGAAAAATGAAAAATTTAATATTATTATTATTTATTATTATGATTCAATATTTTTATATAAATTTTCGCGAACAGCATTTTTTATAAGGGTCGCAATAGTGTTCGATAAAAATCCTGAAGATTTTGTCAAATTTTTTTTTTTTTTTTTTCGTTACATACATCTCTCGTTTTTCATCGCAAATATTCGCTTCGTTACGACGTTTAACCCGTACTGTTGAAGTGCTGCCGTGTAGCTGCATGCGAGATGAGAATTATCAGCGAGTATCGAGAGTTACGCGCTGCCCGACTCATTCGGTGTTCAAAGTTGGTACACGTAAGTGGGCAATGCACCCGTAGGCACTGTATACCCACTGCGTAAGCAAATTTTTTTTCTCTCGTCTTTTTCTTTCATTCTTTCTCATTAGCTGTGTACCCCTTCGTTTTCTTCGTGTTCGACTCCCTTTACTTTTTTTTTTTTTTTTTTTTTTTTTTTTTTTTTTAACCGGAGGATCTCGTGAGATGCAACTAAGTGTCTTCACGATGAGTACGAGAGAGCGAATACAGGCATTTAATAGTATTTGCCGCGACCGCCTCTTACGTCTCTCAAATTTATTCGACAAGAGCGCAATTAACAGTTCGATGCTCGCGGAACAAAAGTTTTCGTCAGTCTTAATAACGCGTTATACTGATACTGTACCGGAATTTTTTTTATCATGGAACGTATACGATTTTTTTTTTTTTCGAGAAGAAAATTCCGATCAGTAACCCTTCGATAATCAATTTCAATATATAATGCAATTAATAATGAAGTATAATGAAATATATTAATTAATTAAAATTAATATAATTGTAACGAATATTTCGATTATCGATTACATTGAATAAAAATTAATAAAGTAGTTATGCAACTTTATTTTTAATGACGAAATATAAAAAAAAAAGATTGTCGTTAATTTTTTATTTTTTTTAAGAATTTGACGAAATTTTTTTTTTTAATTGACTGTTCGTATTTTTGAAAAATTGAGTTATCGGCGATAATCAATAGAAATTTATGTTCCGCGCTGACGCCGTACTAAAAAAAATTAGGGTTTGCCGAACGTTCCACTATCTTGCGAAGGGTTCGAAGAATCTTAGGTCGGAGTTGCCTTCTTATTTTCGTTTACAACCGAAAAGGGCCTTTGCAGCGAGGTGAAGGACGAGCGGCAACAGAGTTTAGCGATGCCGCTGTGGGAAGGGAGAGGATAGATGGACCGGGAGAACCCTGAAAAGGGCTGAAAAAAAAGGGAAAAAGTACGAATGTGGCGTCGAGAAGGTGAAAGGGAAAAGAAGGATAGTAGTTGTAGTATCGAAGAAGAGGCTCGGCGGCCCGCGGAAGGGAAGAGAAAGGAGGAAGAACGGGGAAAGAAAAAGGGAAGAAGGCACCGAAAAAAACAGAGTTGCAGCGCAGAGTAGAGGTACGGGTCTCGGGATCGCGTCAAGGCTTCGGGGTCTTTGCTCTTGTGGGTCAAACGGGGGTCTGCGGTCGCGGCACAGACTCATAATAAAAGTGACTACCGAACTCGCACCCCAAAATTACATACACCGAAGGACACCTGAAATAAGGGTATCGAAATTTCGCTTTTCCGCTAAATCGCGATTAAGTATCGAAATAAATTTTTATAAAATTTTTTATTTTTTATGTTTCGGCAAATAACTTCGAATTTTGCAAATATCGATATAATAAATAAATTATCGTAATATAATTATTATTATATTTTTTTTATCAAAATTAAATAAAAGTATTTATTTCTAATCGCTTATTTTATTTTATTAGAATAATTTTTTTAAATTCGATTAGATATTTTACGAAAAAAAAAAAAAAAAATCGTAATAAATTTTTTTCAATTTCTGGTTTTGCTAATTTCTGGATTAAGTTTAACATAATCCGACAGACTGTTGAACGTGCAGAACAAGTATAACATAGTATGTTAGACTACGAATCTGACACATCGTTCAACAGGAACTCTGAGTGATCAGATACCGCAATTTAACAGGATATTAATCGGTTCTATTTTATCGATAAACTTCGATACCTCTCGAGCAATTATAGTCCTATTAGAAAGCTGACAACTGCATATACTTCCCGCGCTATTGCTGCTGCTGTTCGTAAGACTCGGATAGAATATATATACATATATATTCGTTATGATAAGCGAAACATACATTCACTTCGATACATCGCGGAATAAAGAGACTAAAGGGGATTTCCAAGAAACTAGTAATGCAAATAACACCCGTATCGCTATCAGGTTTCATCATTTTTCCCCGCAATTTCACGAGACTCCCTCTCGATCTCTGATATAATCATCCGCTGTAACGTATGTTTCGTGTTTTCAAAGAATACCTACAAGAAACATCGCGAATAACTTGTTATCAAAAATAATTTATTAAATTCAAACTTTAATTTATTATCGTAAAGTTATTCGCGAGAAAAGACGACGAAGCGTAAACTAGTAACGTATATATACGATGTAATAAAAATGGCGGAGCAATGCTGCGCAGCGAGACGAACACGAAGCATCCCTCCGCGATTCGTTTCTAACGAGTTTGAAATTCCTGTGGCAATTTTCAACCTCCCGAAGTACCTATATACACTTCGGGGCTGTCGACCTTGAATCCTGTGAAATGTAGCGTGACACCACCGAGAATCGAGTTTCAGAATCTCTGCGGCTAGAAAGTTCACGAAGGGTCCAGCGTATTATTTGTACGCTTCTTGCAGAGCGAAGAGCAAAGAACTCCGATGCGAACGGAAATTGAAGTTCATAAAAACATCGTCAATAAATCGATTAAACTCGATTTTCCGCGATCGTTGCCGATTTATTGTCGAGTTTGAGTTTTACAGATATTTCGAATACAAAAAAAAAATCGACGATTTCGGAAAGAAAAAACGATGATTTCGATCGAAATCAACTTTTGCAGTACCAAAATACAATGCTAAATAAAAAAAAATTAATTAGTAATAATCAATAATAAATTCCAAAATAATGAACGGAATTTATAAATGAGACGTTTGCAAATAAATTGCAGAACTTCTTTTTGTTTTTTTCATCGCTCTCCAAAGATTAAAAAAAATTAAAAAATGATATAGCAACTCCGTGAAGTATTTTATGCATTTTTTTTACCATAGAATACGAAATCTCCGATTTTTCGATATTTCATCGGAAAGCAAAGGTGCCTCAGTTTTAATTATCCGAAAATCATCACTTTTCCCAAAACCATTGTAATATGAATTGAAAAAAAAAAAAAAAAAAAAAAAAAAATGGACATCAAGGATCGAACAATACCGCAATTAGTAGAAAATTACGAGCAAAAGACCGAAAATCGATCATTCCCCAAATTAAAAAAAAAATGTATCGAACGCCTGTAGATCGGCATCCGTTGATGCATATCTGTCGTCCGGGTTGCATATCACACGGCGCTAAGCAACTTTAAAGTATCTCCCGTTCTAAAATCCTCGTGTCTGAGAATTACGCGGTTCGATAAGTACGAAATTGACATTATCTACATCAGCGCCTCCTCACCGTACACCGCGTCGTACAGACGTCTTATTATTATTCTTATCTGCTTTTACTTTCAATGTAACGTTTAACAAGGCGGTTAACGTTCGTTTCGAGTCGAACTCGCGAGTCCCCACATTCGCATATCTGATCCGATGTGTTTCTTCAACGAGCTCTCCGTCGCCGCCGCCGCCGCTGCGGCTGCTGCCCGCGGCCCGCGCGGTCATCGCGAGGATTCATGGTCAGCCATTCGAAAATTTCTTTACGAGCGTAAATTTAATGGTCTGGTAAAACAGAGAAGAGATATCCTCGCGGGAGCCCTGAGGGCTTCGTACGGCTCTCACTTTTTGATGATACACTCGCGTATTACTTTTCGCACCGAGAGTTTGTTGTACCGAGTGTTTGATTAATTGTCGAATGAAATGATACATTTTATCGAAACTTTTTTCCATTTTTAGGAAAACTTTGAAATCATTATTTTTTTTACTTTAATGTTATAAAAATTGTTATAAAATAAAAAATCTGTATAAATAATAATAATGGTGTCATTATTATTATTATTTATATATTTTTATTATTTTCGTTTCCGATAATTAAATTTTTTTTAAATATTTTTATTTTTTTTATGCAAAATATAAGTAATGTGAAGTAAATATGTCTGATTTTTCCGGGATAATAAAAAAAACAATTGACGAAAAAAAAAAAATTCATAATTCACGAGCACAATAAATGTTGCATGAGATTTATTGCGTGTCCGGCAATAACTTCCGCAATTTCTTTTTCTGTATCGATGTTTATCCAACAATTTCCACACTTTTCAATTTTACTACTTTCGTCGTTGAAATTCAGGCGATAAATAATTAATTTAATAAAACTATAATTACTTTAAATTGTATCTTTAATCGCGTTAATGCAACACTATCGTGCAACTGTAGCAATCGTCTAATGTTCGACGATAACGATCATCACGCATGCGTAAGAAACACACAGTAGCCGCTACGCTAATAATTTATCGATGCATATCTTTCGTGATAATGGATCATTGATACCACCGTTTCGCACTTTCATTAATGGCGTTAATAGATCGCCGCACACCATTTTACCAACAAAAATGGAGTAAATTCTCACTTCCCGAGAATTTTTTTTTGCCCTTTGATAAACATCGCGCTATTTCTTCTACACGTAGCGCTTTGGCTGCATAAGTAATACGCCGGAGAATTGCCAGCGGAGAACTCATTAGAATTATTTAGAACGCGAACATTAAACGCAATCGCGAGCTGTCGAGTTACCGAGCGATGGTTCATATCGTATACACCGGTTATTTTCGAATAGAGAGCGCCTCAGGGACCGTGGAGAGTTAAATAAGGTTAATACCTTATCTCGGATCGCAATATCCTTCGTCTGTGCTGTTAAATAATTTTTATTAAAATAATAGTAAATTAATGGACACGGCACGAAATATTTTTTTTTACAAAAATTTTTATTGTTAATTAATAATAAAAAAAAATAATAATAATATTTATTTAATAATGAAGGGAAATACGCAATTTTACTAAATGGGATATCGCGATCTCATTTATATATTTAAATACGAATTATGAAAAAAAAAAATTTTAGATTTTTTTTTTTTCTTAATAAAATTATAACATTCCCTTGCAAAACTATACTTCACTTCGTACCCTGTAATATTTATCGGGAAGTTTTTTTTTTTTCGCGATGTTAACAGAGTAAACAGCAACAGGCGCGGAGAGTCAGCGCTCCACGCTTCGAGAATTTCGAAATCGCGAGTGCCATTGTTTCGTTCATGAATCCTATTTCCTCTTGTGACCATTCTCACAGTTTCAGATAGACAGAGACAAGAGATAGGGGAAAGATAGAGATATGAAAGAGATTATCAACTCGAGTAACGAGCAAAGCAAAGGCCCCCGCAGTTGTATAGTCTCCTTGTCTCGGAGTCTCTTGTTACCTCTCCGCGACGTTGTTTTCACCTTTGCTATTTTTTTTATTCCACGAGACGGAAGATAAAACAATGTATATAATATGATATGAAATATAAAAGAACCGGTCGCTCAGTCATAACAGAAAAGCCAATCGGCAGCTATATAGAAATCTTTAGAGGTTAAAATTTCGAGTTAAGTCACCCGTCTCGCGACGCGCCGCGCGCATGCGCGAGAATCGTTATGAATCGCCCGGAGGGTTCTTCTACCCGATTCTTTGTCGATGTAAACCAAATTTTTGCTCAATACTTCGGTAGAAAATCCTATTCACGTGCGTATTACACACGCGCAGCGCCCGCGAGTGCTAAAAATATTGTGAAACTCAATAATTTTCGAGAGAAGTCCCCTTCCCCCTCCCGTGACTATCACCGCGAAGAGATTTCCGGTGCTAACGGGCCCCGGATTTCGAAATATCTAACTTAAAGATAGACGAAAGAAATTATTATATTACGTATGCCTATTATTAATAATTACGAGTCCTCTCGCATTTTGTACATTTTTTTTATAGTTCTCTCGTAATTATACGGTACTGATTTTTGAATTACGAATCTCACTATTCATATTTATAGAGGAAAGTTGTTATTTGTATCACAAATTCACGGAAGAGTGTCGCTACGTAAAAAAAAAAAAAAAAAAATGATATCGAAAAAATATATGAAATTCGGAGTTTTTATTATTATTTTTTTAACATATTTATACGATATACGTTCGTAATATATCATTTTTTTCGACGAAGACATATTGGTTTTTTTTTTTTTTTCACGACGATCGATTGGTACGCAATCGTCAGCGGAATGAAAAATCGTCGATAAAAATACGAGGAACTGACGCGATAATTATCTTTGTGTAACGTATTACATGAACCCAAAAGAAAAAACGAAAAAAAAAAAAAAAAAAAAAAAAATTGAGCGAAAGAAGAAATCGTATTGAACGACGCTGCAGCACGTTGAAAAGAAGAGAAAATCGGAGATTTCTATCGTAGTGAAATTAGATGATTGTACAGTTTGTACGCGAGCGATGGTGGGCATTATCGAGATGAGTTATAGTATAGTATATATATATTTCTGTATACTATTTTTCAACTGTATATCGAAGCTTCGCGTTGGTCGGTGTAGCGTTGCAAGACGAACCGTGTGGTTTCTCATCGCTCCAATTGGCCGGTTTACCCGGCAGAGAGTTGACCGGCTGCGTGTTGATTGTGAGGGAAATAACGTCGAGCGATGACGACGAACCCAACCAATTCACAGTGGAAACATTTGCGAGTTATTTAAATCGCAAAATATCCGAATTTTACAAAAAATCGATTCCGCAAAAAAAAAAAAAATTTTTTAAATTTTTTTCTGGATGATTCGAAGTTATTTAGCAGATAAATTTTAATCTGTAAATTGCGACAATTTTATCTAAACTCTCCCCACCACTTGCTTTCGGGCGCTAAGTGACTGTAAGATACAAGAGATTCCACTGTACCGCAGTAACTGCCTATAGAATAAATCCTTCCGATTGTCCCAATAAACCTATCAGATTCACCGAACGGTTTGGATGCATTTGAATGATTTGCGCAAAGTCTCGTGCCGCAATACTAAGCAGGAATTCAATTTTAAATCGATCTTTTCGAGACCACAGGACCGAGAAGAAGACGAAGAAAAAAAACGAAATGCGAATGCTAATAATTTATTTATAACAATAAAAAAATAATAAATTCGAAAGAAATAAAAAACTAATAATAAATAATATACGTTAAATTTTTTTTTTATTTTATGATTTTTTAAACAAATCTCTTTTCCGGATGCAATGATTATTAAAAAATTAAGTGAAAACGCGCGCTACCGTTCAGACGTAAGACGCGAAGTAGAATTCTCGCACTTTGCATAGCGTTCGGAATATTTTGCGTTTAAAAAAAAATGGTCCAAAAAAAAAGTACACATCGAGCAGTCAATGACTCGATGTATTGATGACGGACCTTATGATTGAAATTTTGATTTTAATTATTGATATTGATAGCCTAACAATGACTGGTGAAATAATTCTGATTATTACCATCCGATGCGTTGCATTGGATCGAATTTCATTTCGATTTTTGCCGACTCATCGCGTGAAGATGCGATCTTTAGTTAGCGGTATCGTAAGAAAGGAATAACATCCGAATAGCGACGATTTTGCGCAGTTTCTGTGGTTACAAATACTGACGATCCTGAAACGAACGCCACTGAAGCTGATACTGCAATACATCGAACGGTGCAGTTCGCTGCTACGAAGAAACGATGATAAGAAAAAGTAATGCGCCAGGAAGATCTACGTAACCCTTTGGGGCTCATTCTACCGCAGCTTCGTGTGCAACAAAAATTAATTGCGCTCCGCATTCCTGTTCGGCGATCCGTCGACCGTAATCGGCGTGGCGCTCCGGTCGCTTAGTCACGCTGCGGTTCAAAAGCCTAAACTTCTTCCTTATTTTCGATCTTTTTTTTTTTTTTTTTCGGCGAACATCGCGCATGAAACGCCGAGTTCTTTGACGTCAGGAATGAGAAACATCGCTCTCTCATCGCTCTCGTACGCCCGGAATTATCTCGCCCTTTAATTTCGGCTCTTTTCTTGTATTCTTCATTTTGTCTTTTTAAGAATCCACGGGTATCGATGACCGTGGGAATTTTTTTTCACCACAATATATTTATAAGAGATGCATTACATTCATTTAAATATGAAATAAATGATAAAATTAATCGTCGTAATGAAAAAAAAAAAAATTCGGCATTTAATTTGTATATACAATAAAATTATCTATAAATTGTTATTAAAAAAAAATTCGCACCACTATTTTCTTTCGACTGCAATTAAAAATCTCAAAATTGACTTATAGCTGTAATGATTTTTATGAAATTTAAATTAAATAAATTCTGATGTAAATTAAAAAAAAAAAAAAATTATGAAGTTCGACATACTGAAATAATAATATAAATCGACCGAAAACTAAAGACGAGTGGATATTCTGCGAGAGAAAAGATTACCAACGAAAGGGTTCATTGATCTGCGGATCGATATCGAAATTTTTTATGCTCGATAGTTCGATGTATCGAGGCGTATATATGTCTGACAAGCATTGGCTTTTTTCACTACCTGCCGCTATGGATCCTCGTCACAGCGGTGGATCCGCCGATCGAAGGGTCGAGATAACAGATATGAAGGAATATCCGTCCACCGAGAAACAAATAAAAAGTGCGCAAAGAATTCACAGGAGAAAATAAAAAGTCCGAAAGAAAAAAAAGTATCGATAATCATCCGAATATCTTTTCCCTATTTTTTTTCTTACTTTCTTATTCTTCGTCTTCTCCATCATTGCGAACGAAAAAGTCTCAATTTCACATAATAAATAACATAACTCAGTGAACATAACTCAGAATTTTTATTAACCACAAAATTACGTAAAATAAATTTTTAAAAATTAATAAATTACCTAATTAATGAATTACTAATTATTAATATCATATTATTATTATTATTTAATAATTTAACAAATAAATTTAAAGGAATAACTATAAATTTCTGACAAAAAAAAATGTATCTATGACTAAATTTTTATGCAGAAAAAACATCGAAATGTCGGACAAAATTTTTGCAGAAAATTCCTCGTATTTGCTGAAAGTATTAATGACTTTGATGGAAGAAAAAAATCATTAAAAATATTCGTATTGTTATGAAAAACGAAGGCAATGGCGGTTCGCGAAGATTTTTGCGGAGGTTCGTCATACTAACGAAGTATCGTACCAATTAGTCATTTAATCAGTGGGAAAGATCTGCAAGTACTGTTTGCGAGGCCCGTTGACGCGCGGCACAGTGTTAGCAGATCGAAAGAATAGAAGAAGTCAGAGTACTTAAGCGTATGTTGGGTACAAGCTATGGGGGCCTTCCTAGTGGCACAGTAGAAACAGCAGCAGCCGTAGCAGCAGCCAGAGACTGTGCAAACGAGAGTGGGGGACTCATATAAGACCTGTAGCCAAAGGCCTCTCCCAGTGACCAGTCCCGACACGAAAACCCATCAGCAAAGCTTCTTCGGTCTTCTCTCACGCCGCTGCTACGCTTGCAAGCAAAACAAACAAAAAAATAAAATAAAACAACGTTCTTTTTTTTTCTTTTTTCTATCGCGTCAGAATACTTTTTATGGTGAAGAAGTTTTTTTTTTTTATCAAATATATTCGACAAGTAGATCCGTTCTTCAAGGACATCATCGATCTATAGAATGGGATCGTCCGAAGCAATATCGTTCTTCCTGATCCTTCTCGCTGCTCATGGTAAGTCATTTTTTTTTTTCATAAATTAAAAATTTAATAAAAAAATTACGGTTTTTTTTTTATTAATTTTTGAATTTCGTATTTCGAACTATTAGGGAATTTTGTGGGAAAAATTAATTACTGAAATTGAGCGTTGAATTTTTTAATTAATTGATTCGTATATTTACGTGTTTTGGAAATTAATAATAATTAATGATAAATATTGCCGATACGATTTTTTTTTGTTGCAATTTCGTCGATTTTTTTTGTTTTTAAATAAAACTGTCGATCGTGTTTAGCGAAGAAATGGGATTCATTGGTATTCGTAGAATGGATTCACTCTGTAACACAGCCTACGAACGCGGAATAACAGTTCGCAGTATTGTTGTGTCACACGAAATTTACACAACTTTATACAACTACTTACGTTTTTCTTGGAATCAGTTAGACTGTTTAAAAAAATTCTCGGAAAGTACGCATTTTTACTTTCGTCTTTGTTTTCGTATATTAAATATCGTCCTTCGATCTTTTAAACGCGACAACAAAATTCCATTTTTTTTAAATCGCAATTTATTTAAATAAAAAAAAGACACTAAACCATTAATAATTCAAACAAAATATTTTGATGATTGAAGCGTTTTTATTATCATTATTTTGTTAATTATCGGAGTTTCCAAAAATCATTAAATTACTTATTTCGTATTTGAATTAAAAAAAACAATTATAAAACCTTAACATCAATTTCGTCGTTTTAGTCAATAATAATCTCATTAAGCGACATTACTGCAATTTTATCAACGATAATTGAATTTTTTTATTTTTTTTTTATTGCGATCGCGATTATCGTGAATCCCATATAATAACCTCAAAATAATTGCGCGTAATGGGTATCTGCTTCTTCATAATGTTTCTATTAGCGTCTATGTCGGTGAGAACGCAATTATTTGGGTTTTTTTTTACTCTCATCGCCATCGAACCGTCACATCTTCGAAAAAAAAAAAAAATGATCGCGCGTCTGGTCCCCGAAGACGACGTCGAGGAGTTTCACACATCTCGTGTGTACGCGCGCCCGTCGGCGCGCACTTTCTCCCGCGTCTCAGCACGAGTGAAAATATGAAAGTAGCGCAACTGCCGGTTCAGTCGTTTGCTCACTCTCTCTCATCTCTTATCTTTGCGCATTCTCACCTTCAACGAGACCGGTGCGAGAGCCAAGCGAAGTCTTATACAAACCGCCGACTACAGGTACGCGGTGCGCGGTACGCGGTGCGCAGTACGCGGCAATGCTTCATTCTCACCTGCGTGCGCGCGTAACCCGAGTAGTATTTCCAGTTCGTTCGATAATAGGACAATTAGTAATTTCTACCGTAAAGCAACGGATACGACTACTGTATTTCCTCGACTATTTGTTGTATCGATCGAAGAATTATAATACTTCGCGAGTCTTCGTTGAGATTCATTAACTCGCAATTCATCGTTATTTTCAACGTAATCGTAGACATCGCGACCCGATAAATGCATTAAGAAACGTTAAGCAAATACAAATCTCATAATTACGCGTGATTTGCAAATGATTTCCTATCCGTTTCCTCGTCGTATAGACGTGTCGTTAACCTCGTGTCTGCTACACGTTTTCGTTGTCTTTTATATCGCGATAAAAAAAAATTGATCATAATTAAAATTATTATTTTTTTCGTAATAAATTTTTTTTTTAATAATAATTTACAAATTCGAATTATTTATATCAGAATTTAATTTATTTTTATTCGTTGAAAAAAATGAGTCATATAAATTGATGTCTATAAAAAAATTGATATATAATTTCTATAAATTCAAAATCGATCGAAAAAAAAAAATTATCGGCATAAAATCGCCGATCTAATGATCCGTGCATTCGGCTCGGCATTGCGAGAGGATATCTCGATACTCTCACTTGGAAACTTTTACCGTCGATTCTCCACTGGCGATTACCTATACTGGTCTTCGGCGAATTTATCTACAGATATATATACCGGAAAGAGTTCGATAGCTTGTAAAAGAGACACATAGTAAAAAAAAACCGACATGCAAGAAAGTCGAAACTATCGGGCAGTCGGGTTGGTAGTCGGTGTAGTATCGGAGAGATTGCAGCCTAGTAAAAGGCTCGGGGGCAGCTGTGCAGGCGATCGCTACCGCGATTTTATCGTTCGTTCGTCGAGAGAGACGCGAGAGCGTTGCACTTTACGGAAGGAATCGGAGGCGGGGCCCTCGCCTCGCCTGCACCACCGAAGACACACGGCATTTCTCAATCTCGATCTTTCTATCATCATTTTTTTTAACCTCACATTTCCCCAATTTTTTTTTTAATTTTCAAAATTTAACTATCATTTAACATTTTTCACCAAAACTTCGAGCCATTTTGAAAATTTCCGAAATTCAAATTAAAAAAAAAAATTAATATTCACGCGTAAAAAAAATTTTAAATAATAATAATTATGAATATCACGAATTATTTTTGATTATATATTAATTAACATTGAAATTATTTTATTATAAAAAAACGATAAATCATTAAATAAAAATTAGCATTTTTCGTCTTTTTTAAAAAATTTTTATTTATTTTTCGGTATTTTAATATTTTTGGTAACTATTTTAAAAAAATCGTCGACATTCGTTGTGGATCGTTCGATTCTCATGCCGAACTGTGACGTTCCCGGTTCTGTCTATAGGCGCAGCGACATACCAATACCTGTTACTACGTACGTACGTACAGCTCGTTTACGAAGTCGTAAAGGAAGGGAAAGTAAGCCGGTGCGAAGCACTTACAGTGTCTTACATAACGTCTATAGGGGACCTCACCCTGCTAGTCGACTATAGATACCGCGGATCTATGCGGAATACACTGTAAGACCGTACGTACCTAACGACGAGCAGAGATATGCACTGTGCCGCGATGTCTTCTCTGTATAAACGCAAACTGCATTTACCGCTATATAGCAATCCTAACTGCGTTTGCTTAACGCCGGCGAGTTCATGGACGGCAGTAAAATGTCTAATTTCTTTGAAACTCGTAACACTCGTATCGTTCCCGCGAGGATACTGTGGAGATAATTGCTATTGTCTTCCCACGTGGAAGGATACGCGAAAAAACAAATTTACGAAAAGAATACGTATAGAATTTCCTTACCGACAAATAATAATAATAACAATCTATTTTTTATTTTTAATAATATAATATTATTATTATTCAAAAAATAATAATAATATAATAATTTTGAATATTATTATTATTATATTTCGAATTTTTGATAAAAAATTATTTAACATATAATATAATAATAATAATTTCATTATTAATATCGTATTTGTGAATATACGGCAATGTTTTGTTCTTTTTTTTTCGTAAATAACGAAAATATATTTTTCTTATCATCGATTACATATTTCCTGCACTTTCTTCAGCACGACTATTATTCTGCAATCCACTTAACTCGTCAGCGTTTCCTTGACAAGAATACTCTTTTTGTTGCGTTAATAAACAAGTTAACACGATGATTGATATGTCACGTCATCGTAGGGATTTCTGAGTTCTCACAATATGTTATTTATTATTGTGTTTATAATAATTCCCATCAGCTGCGAGAGACACCGGAGATACTTTAGTTGTTTTTTTTTTTTTTTTTCGTCGATATCAATGTCTTCGACCGCCCGCTCGCTGTCTCGCAGAAATCTCATTGACGCGCATGATTTGCCGCGCCGGTCGCGCTTCATCGATTAACAACGGTTCATCGAAGCGTAATCGGCTTAGACGAAGAGCCCACAGCTCGATTCAGGGTCTCCGGACTCATTCACCGATGAAAATGAAATTGATCCGCTCTCCTGCATTTTTTTTTTTTTTTTTCGTATTTAAAATCGATTACCTTTTGCTCGTCGGTGTCGAGAGCAGTGATCACTAATCCACTTTTTAGATCGATGCGTTTTTTTTTTTTTTTTTTTTTTTTTTTTTTTCGAGAATATACACTGAAATGCATTCATCGACGGCAAGGAAATGATTTTTTGTAAAAAAAAAAAAAAAAAAAAAAGTTCGATTAATATTATCGATATAATCTCATCGTAACGTATCGATAATCGATCTATTTCGAGACCCAATGGTCCATTTACTCTTGTAATTGGAAAGGTTAAAAATTATTTTCTCTATCGCTTCATTACTTCCTCACGATAATACCTCCGCCCCACAAAGTGATCCTATTTCATAATGATCGCGGATAACCAAGAAATCGTGAATGGAAGTAAACGTTAAAACAAGTCACGTTTCGCGAGCCCTGACTTTTGCACTCCTTACACTCTTTTTTCGCGATCTTATATTCTATTGTCGGCGAAGTACAACTCTCGTGCAGAGTTCGCTATTCCTTTGAAAAGCTTCAACTCTAAACTCGTCGGCAAAGGCGTTAACCCGTTTTTCACGACTACCATTACGAATGTACGATACACACCCGAGAATCGTACAGAACAATGAATATCACTCCGGTTAAACATTATAATGTTTTCGCGAAGTATCGTGGAAATTTTTTTTTTTTTTTTTTTCACGATTCCCGTTCCATACGATTCGATAGATCGTTTATAAACGCAGTGATCTCGAATGGACGATGTATGATATGTATACACGGGACGTTATGTCGGTGATGCAGCGGACTGCAAATCGAGAAATGCTTCGAAGTATATAGCGATTTATCGTCGTACTGTTTATAGTTTATTTCTCCGCTCGACTGTGTGGCCTCAATCAATGGTTCAGGCGTATGTATTACGATACCGACCGGTAAAAAAAAAAAAAAAAAAAAAAAAAAAAAAAGTTACACGTACCTATGCACACGCAGACTTTGATTTACAGCCCGTTATAGCATTACTGTACCGACCGCTATTCGAATTAATGACATATCCGGACGTCGCGCTTATAAACATACCGAGTTCCGTTCTCTTTCGAAACCCAAGAAGCCTTTCAAAAAGGGGCGATGTATCGTTGACCGGTAACAGTCGTGTCGGTAGTCGTAGTCTCTAACTTCGGAGTAATTAAAGGTAATAAATAGAGCGATGAAAAATCAATGAATCGGCAATTTAACTTACGAAAAAAATTGTTTTATACGTTTCTAGAGAAATTAAATATTTATTTTGTTTTATTTGGAATAATAAAAAATCGTATGATATAACATAGAATAACAATAATAATAATAAAAATAACATCTTTCACTCGGTGGTTTATAACGTTCGGTTTTTCCGCTCACAATATTACGAAACTGAAGAAAAAAAAAAAAATCCACAAAAAAAAAGACATTTTAAGGAAACTTTACAAATTTTTGCCGATTTTTTTCACGACATTTTATCGTTAATCGATCTGTTTGAAGGTTAATAAGTGGTTAAAAATGCCGGACGTATACTTCCGTAACCCCTTCACAAGGGGTTAATCTGTATAATATATGCGTATATATTGATAATAAATTATTATAAATTCATGTGAACATTTCAAAAGGTGGCATTGCGACGATATTATACATTTGAAGCTTCAATAGCCTTTCTAAAGTTGCATAGAGCATTTTTTTTTATACGCGTAACAGATTCAGTCTTTTAAAAAGTTTCGAAGTGTTAATTTATTCATCCGACAATAATTGAGATTCGTATTATTCTTATCGTAATTTATAAATATAAGTTACCGTGTCATCTGATTGTGAAATGATAGATCGCTGTGTCTATTTTCCCACGAATTACGAATGTCGAACGCCGTCGTTACCTTCGTCGTTCATCAGCATCTCTGCGCTCTCGCGGTCCATAAGTTTAATCGGTTAGTAGTAACGGACAGTGCGTAGTCAGACGCTACGGACGGATGCCTTTCATGAAATTCTCCGTGAGACACGCACACGATTCGCTTTCGTTATTCACTCTCACCGAACTCTCTCGCATCTTCCGATTGAGAGGCGCGATAACGAGATCGAGACGTGACGCGACATTAAAAAAAAATGGTAGAGAATCGAAGCTTCGAATGCGTAGAAGTTGTGGGGCCCTTTAGGGGGTGTGAAACCGAAGGTCACAAGTCAAGGATAACCCGAACATTGACTTTCACTCGGCACACACCTCGAGGACTACTCTCGACTCGCGTTGTTTTGCTTATGGGAGCGCGAGATCACTTGCCTTCCCAGACCTGTGTAATTCATCAGCATTCAGCGTCTTTATTTATCTTTCTTTCACCTCGTCGAACAAACGGCTACGAAGATTCGTGACACGCGTGGGTCGTTTCATTATTCGATACAATTCAATAAAAAACTATTCATCATTTCACTCGTTTATTTCGTATGTATCGATGTATCGATCTATCGAAGTATCGATGTATCGATATGTTTAATCAATTGATTAACGCGGAAATAACTAATCGTAAAAAAAATTCTAAATAAAAAAAAATGTAATTTAAAGAATGTTTTTCCGTTAGAAATAAAAGAATTAATTTTTTTATCGGAAGATCTCCGCAGATAAATGAAAGTCAGCCATTTGATTATTGACTATTCAATAAAAATAAAAATCTTTATTCAATTTTTTTTTATGCACATCTTTGTTATTGAAAAAATCGCGAGATCGTCATTAATTCCTATCGGGAATTTCTGCGCGTCGTTTATGCGCAATCTATCGACAATCTATATGGGGAATCGAATTGCCATTCCGACGGTTAGAAACTGCGTATACATATTACGCGGAAGAAAGAGAGCGATATATTCAACGTCGTCGTTGCCGTCGTCGTCATCGTCATACCGCTCCCAAGCGATAGTATTACATTGCGAATGTTGATGCGGTTGTCCTTCTTAGAATTAACAAGCCTCAAGCGTAAGCAACGGTTTCACTCTTTCCGATATGGAATGAAAGTCCGAAAGCTAATAATACGATCGTTCGAGACAACCTTCGTAATCGCTTCATTAATGATATATATTACGGAGTATCGCAAAAAAGTCTATAAATCGATATTATAAATATTCATATAAATTATTTTCGTAATCGTTAAATAAAATAAAATATTATTATTATTTTATCGGAGCAAATTGAATATATTGACATTTTTTTTTATCATTAATTACGATGTTTTCGGAGTTTTGAGTAAAATAAAATTTTGTCAAAAAAAAAATGAATAATGAATTTTTATTTTATTGATAAAATATCGAAGAAAAATCGAAAAATACAACAATATAAAAATTTTGCTAAAATTAAACATTTTTTTTTTTTTTTCGTATAATCGTGAAAATCGATTAATGTCTATAAAATGTCGTCAAAGAATAGTTTCCGTCAAATAAATATTAATAAACAAAAAACCGTTTTTTTTTTTTTTTTTCATAGGAATCTCCGCTCAAAAACAACAACAGGAAGATCCCTGTCAGACGAAAGCGCGAGTCGTCGGTGATATAGATTATTGCGATCGTTATTGGGAATGCGTCAGTGGACGTCCGGAGCTTTTCGACTGTCCGAACGGTTTAGTTTTCGCCGGAAAACATCGCGGCGTTACCGAAGGCTGCGATTATCCGTGGCGCGCAAATTACTGCGACGGTAAACGCCAAGCGAATCCACCGATCGGAGTCGAACATTGCGATTGGCTGTACGGTATTTTCGGACACGAGACCTCGTGCACGAGGTACTGGACATGTTGGAACGGTACCGCAACCGAACAATTATGCATCGGTGGACTTCTTTACAACGAGAAGGCGCGATCGTGCGATTGGCCGGAGAATGTCGAGGGCTGCCAGAAGCATCGTAAGTTTATTCACTCAAATTATTGATTAAATTTATTATTATTACTATTATTTATTAAATTAAATTAAATTAAACTAAATATTAATTAGTTGTTTTTTATTATTTAAATTTTTTTTATTACAGTAATAGTAGATAAATAAATTCATTATGATTTATCTATTTTTTTTATTAATTTATTTCTTCAAAAATTTTTATACTTTTTTTTTTTCATGTTTTCTGTTTTTATTTTAATTTTTTTCGCATAAAATAAATTTATTTCACAATTTTTTCATTATTAATAAAATTCATTTTTTTCAAATTCTTTCGGGCAAAAAAATTAATTTAATTGAAAAAAAATATATTTTACTTCGGGCAAAATTTTTTTTTTCTTCCGGAAGACTTTTTTGACCTATGAATTAATTATGTTTGTCTTTATCGTCTTTTTAATATCGTTTCGGAGAGGATATGAATTTTTTTTTTTTTTTGGTATTCCGAATTGCTCTATAGAACGAGTTTCTCGTAAGATTGATGAGGAAGTCTTTTCCCAAATCCTCGGAGAATATTCCACTCTCACTTTCTAATCGGATTTGTTTTTTTTTTTTTTTTTTTTTTTTTTCAAAGCGTCCGCGTTGCTCACCTCTTTACGCAGACGCGCGAGAATCTCCGGTCATTTTCTCTTTCTAACACACGCGCGCGAGACGCTCGAAAGACCTCGAGTGTCGATTACAGTTTCACTTTCGAAAGATCGTCTATTCGAAAAATCATTCTCACGCGCGTCGGAATGGAATCGAAGGAATTTATGCATATTTATTACGCTTTAACGTTCCGCCGCTTATTCCATCCAATGCGTGACTGCCGGATGAATTTATCGGATTAAATAATCTTCCCACTCGATTTGCATTCTTGACGGCTGTGCATTCGCTGATTTTATTCAAATTTATAATCGATACGCGCGCATCTAGAAAAATTTTTTTTACGTGCAAAAATTTGAAAAAAAAAAAAAGTAATAAACAATTTTTTAGAAAAATTAATAAAAATTACGAAAAACCCGCTAAAGAAATGAAAGTAATTATTTTCCACAATTTAACTGACCGTGAAGCAAATTTACTGAACGAATACGAACGAACGACACATCGAAAATTCAAGTTATTGAAATATCTAATTGCAATTCGATGATTTTTAGGTTAATTACTAAAGTTTTGTTTATTAAAATCCCCGTAAAAATGTTAAATTGACTTTCTTTTATTTTTTAAATATCGATTGACGTAGTTATCGGTGAAAAAAAAAAAAAAAAAAAAAAATGGCGATCGAAGCTTTAAAAATCATCGCGTTCCTTGGAATGGGAGTCACTGCCCTTCTCGACAAAGAGCAATCGCCGCGTATTTTATTAACATTCACACACGTTGCGGGTCCCGCCTTTTCCTCTATCTCTCCGTCTCATTTACTTATATATATACCTATTATCATTATGTATCCTCTCAGACACCCGATTGTGTACTCCGCTCGCCTCTCAATCCCTCCGGCCATTCGTAGGATTTACCTCTTTCCACAACACGACACAGTATTCATTAAACGAAACAAGTATTTTTCTTTACTTACATACCTTCACGAAGTAACTACCTAACCACACCTTTCCGTATCTCGAGGATCTCGTAGGATTTCTTGAGAAATCACGTAGGATATTTTACGTGGGCTGTTTGTTTAATATTCATTTGATAATTAATCGTTTTTTTCGTCTTTCGATATTTTTTTATCGTATTGTAATTTGATTATTATTATTTTTCGTAATAATTTATTATTAAAAAAAAATAATAAAAAAAAATTATTAACCATAATAATGATGATTATTTTTGTCATTATTATTATTTATACATTTTTTTTTATTTTTATTGAATTTTTTTTTATCGATAATTTTTTTTTTTTTTTTTTTCGCAGCTCTCTGTAACGACGACGCGAACGGCAACGTACCCCTCGGAAAGTCTTGCAATCGTTACTGGCAATGCCAGGGAGGTTATCCCCGTCTCCAGAGATGTCCCGCGATGTTAGTCTTCGACCGAAGATCCCTGAGATGCGTCGTACCCCCGACGGAGGATTGCGACGTACCAACGACACCCCCGAGTCTCGAAGGAGAACTTGCTGATGGACGCAACGAACAAGAACCGGAGGAAGAGAATCTTCCGCCCGGTGTACCGCCGCTACCCGCCGGCGCTGTTCCCATCCCCCTGAGGGCGCGACCCAGAAACTAGAATTTTTTTTTATCTAACCGCGAAACGATAATACGGAAAAAAATGACAAAATAGATACGAAAAAAAAATTCCAGATTTTTTTTTTTCAATTTAAATGACTGTTCGATCGTTTTGCCGATACGAACGAACGTCTGGAAAAAAATGTTTTCGCGTTACTAAAAAAATTTACGAAAATTTTTCAAATTTTTTTTTTTTTTTTTTCGTTGTTATTTTTTATACAGAATATTAGGGTTTTTATGATTTTTGTAATTTTATTTGATACTTTAAAATTACTTTGAAAAAAAAAAGTATTATCGTGGAGCATTTATACTGTACCGTAAAATTCGAGAGAATCGCGACTACGATATCGCGGCACTCCTTTCTCCCCTTTTTTTCCTCAATCAATGTGTAAATATTCCTGAAAACGAAAAAACCGCCCCCTCCCCCCTTCGTACCCCTCCCCTTCTCTTCTATCCCCGTAGTACATAGACCACTACACGTGAGACTTATCGTAATACGATTTTTATCTTATTGTTTGTATTGTAGATTTCGTGGGAATAAAGTCTCGTTGTATATTTTTTATACTTACGCGTGTTTACGCAAAATAATAATTGTTGTAAAAAAAAAAAAAAAAAAAACAAAGAACTGCTATACACCCGACCCGACGATATTTTGTATTATGCCAATGAGAGAAACGGTGTAAATAAGTTTAAAAATATGAAAAATAATAATTCGCTCGACGAATATATTATTCGATAATTCGAATTATTTTTTTCTATTAATAAATTTGTAAAAGCAAATTATTTTTTATTATTTTTCGGACTAATAATATTGACGATAATTTTGTGACGTCAGTTTCGCGTCATTTGAGAATTCGCAAAAAAAAATTATTATCGAAGAAATATTTTAATTTGATAATTTAAAAAAAAATCAATTACTAATTAATTATCAAATTGATATTCAATTACATTTTTTGCTTTTTTTTTGTTTTGGGATTACGAACGACAAATTTCATTAAAAAAATAACACTTAACAAAAAAATTTTTTTTTTTTTCAATGATCCAATACTTTATTTATTCATAAACTTCGTATAATTCTTTCGCGATACTGACGAAGGAAACGGAAAAATTAATTTTTCATTTTACCATTCATCTTCTTTTATCCGTAACGTAGTGAACAATCCACGAATATGCAAAATTCTCTATGTTCTTCTTTCGCTCGCATGTGATATTAATGACGTCGATTTGTGCCGTTGATGAGAAAAATTTCGAAATTTACAAATGGCACTGATTGGTCGGCTTTCCAGTTATTCATAGAATTTGACCATTGAGCGGATCAAATTATTTAGACGTCGGAAAAATTAGATTTTCGCTGCTAAACTTTGAAACTTTCATTACAGTTGGTTGGCGCTGCAATACAAAAAAAGTACAATTAGTTTCCATGAAAAAAAAAAAAAATTTTAACCAAAATTTTTTTTTTTTTTACCAATAACGTTATTTGCCACAAAAAATATTTCGCATTAAAGATTAATATTTTTGGGGCAAAAAAAAAAAAAAATTAGAAAATCATATTTAATTTAATTTTACGGAGGAAAGGATTGAAAATTTTTTATTTACTAACCAGTGAGGGGCATCGTCAGGATCAACGCAGCTAAGACTGATAGAATCGAAGAGTTTTCCATCTCCGCAGGTAATGAGACGCGGATGACCATCGACGCAGGTGATCAGTCTACCGCAGTCTCCAGGAACAGCAAATCTATAAAACAAAACGAATTTTCCAATGACAATTAAACGAATTATAAAATATTTAATCAATCAAAATGCGTTTTTTACGTTCGAAAAAAAAAATCGTTGCTTCGTTCAGAAATATTGATTTTTGTCAATCAATACGTTTATTTATTAAATTAATTAAATTTTAATTTCCGAATTAAAATTTTCGGGATTCAACGGTCGAAAAGAAAAATTATTGTTTTGTTTCGAAATATTGACATTAATCGGCAGTTAATACAATTTATATGTGTAATGGAACTGAAATTTCACAAACCAATTGTTTTAACTGACCAATGTGAATCCTTCGAAACAAAGCAGCCATTTTTGTTTTTTTGTGTATTGTACTCAATATTTACCAGAGAATAATGTTTTTTTTTCTTTTTACACGATCAGCAAGGCATTCACTGTGCCATTCTTTTCGTTGAATATTTCATTGTGAAAATTACGGCCAATGACATCGATAAAACTAAATATCCCGTCGGGTTACCGCAAATTAACGAATTGCTACGAAGAGGTTCTTCGAGACATCGATATCGATCGATGTTTTAACGTCCAAGATGGCCGCGTGGCTTCCGCGGGGCACAGCAGCCGGCGTTAGCGCCAAACGAATATGACGATTTTTCGCGATGTTTTACAGTAAAAAAAACAACAAATTTCGTCGTGGAGTGTAAATAAAAATGAATAGATTTCGTGTATACCTCGGGAACGGCCAGAAACGAGCAGCAGGCGTGTGTGCAGGAACTTTCGAGGGACACTTGAAGCCAACAACGGCCTCAGGATTGCAGAAGGGGATCAGCTGATCGGGCCAAACGCAAGTGTGGCTCTTCTCGTCGTAAGCGAGTCCTGGTGTGCACGCTTCTTGGTGAGGCTCGCCGTAAATACATTTTATGTACGAAGTGCTGCAAGAATCGCTGTCCGGGTACATGCCGAATTGGTACTCGCAGCCGGGAGTGCTGTACGGTGTAACTGTGGATGAGACATGATGTGGATGAATATTTCCGTGAGTGCAAAATTCAGACGAACAAAATATTTACGCGCGTTTATACTGTATGGTGTCGCTACTAAATGTAGTTGAAAGCAAAATTTTCACAAATATCCCGTCAATAATCAATTCCGCGATGTTTTCTATGTAACTTATTTTTTTTTTCGTAAAGTATAAAATTCTTCGTAAAAACGCGCATTTCGAGCGTATTATCGATTGACAGGAAACTTCGAGTAATCGATTAATTAATATTTCGCGCAGAGTGTTTTTGTTCTATAAACTTGATTTCCCATTATCGTAAAAATAATCGAATCATTCGATTTCCCGAGTCTGTGGCTGAAAATGCGTAGGAGTTTATTTTTATCGTACAAAACTCTGGACGGAAGGTTTCTAAGTATTTTTATCGTTAATTCAGCGGCTTCTGTGAAGATCAACAGTTTTCTTCGGACCGAATTATCGGTTCTTTCTCATTGCTTGCGATTTATAGACACGACGAAATCTGCGAATGTCTAGATGCATGTTAACTTATTCATAGAATTAAACATTTTTGATAAAATACATCGTTGCGATATAATTCATAAACTCGGGAGCCATAATTCCCCCGGATCTTTAGAGATCCAATAATAATGTTTTTCGTAATTTCGGTAAATCCTTTCGATTAATCGATCGAACAAAGCGACGTTCTCCATTATAAAAATTGATTTTATCTCATTTTGCGGCGTAATAATCGCGTATCTCGGGCCGTAAGTATGCGAGAGCGGCATGCGTCGTATAACAAACATAATATACGGTAGCTATATAGCTATACTACTTACGATCAGCCTTGCGTTCTCCGCAGTGCACGGCCCAGTGATAGTTGCAATGATTGTGTACGGCTCCATGGCCGTCAAAGAGGAGGCCATTTTCACAGTGCTCGAGGGTCAGGGTGCCGTTCGTGCACAAGAAAAATGAGCCACAATCCTCGGGGTGTGGATACGCCTGCACCCCCCAAGGCTCCGGACAAGATGGCGCTCCTCGCAGAGCGACTCCCAAGGCTAATAAAAATAAAATAAATAAATAAAAAAAAATCGATAAAATAAATCGATCGTCGCAATAATAATAATAATAAACTTGCAATAATAGTAATAACAATAATATTAAAAAAAAAAAACTTTTTTTTTTATTTTTTTTCAATGACAATTTTTTTTTTCGCATTTATTAAACAATTAAAAGTTGATAATGACTTTTATGCAATATTTGAATAAAAAAAAAATTCGTCGCGTTCATCACGATTGCGCGGCAATGAACTCGCGAGAAAATAGATATAATTGTCTATCATCATTATTGATTATATCACTGAGGGTTATTCACATATCGATTCGTCGTTTGATAATCGCCACGTGCGACTATCTATATAGGTATCTATACTTTCACTGAGACACGTTGAAAAATTTTGTGGAGACAATTTATCCGAACTCTCGCTAATTTGCGGCGGTATGTTAGTGTTGCGCCCCGAGGCGCTTCTTGAAAGTCAGCGCGTTCGTTGCCTCGATGAACTTTCGGTACGCCGTTGCGCCACAATGAACAAAAAATCGGACTAACGATCGTTACATTTCTTCAACGAATAATTTCTCGATATTTTTTAACGAACCGACGTCAACATATATTCTTTTTTTTTAATTTCGTTTTGTGCGACATAATTCGCGAACAATTTTTTTTTTTTTTTTTTTTTTTTTTTTCGAGAAACAAATGGGGCGAAAGAGTTATTAAGTCTTTGAACAGCGATATTGCATTATGTCGAAAAATAGGTTAAAAAAATTAGGAAAACAAAAAGAAAAAAAAATTCTCGAAAATAATAACCGGTTATTAATAATAATAACATAATAATGCTGACATTAAATCTCGTCGGGATGTTACAGAAAATTGGTCAATTAAGTATTACAAAAGTTGCATGAAGTCTTCACGAAACTTAATTATCCCGCGAATTTCTTTTATTATTATAATTTTTTTTTCAAATTTTCTTCTAACATTTTTTTGTAAAAATTCTTTTTCTTATATTTCGAAAAATTTTATAAAGTTTCGAAAAAAAAATTTGCGAAAAAAAAATGTCGCATTCTGAAGCTCCGCGACTTAAAAATACGAACAGAAAAACAAACACCACGTAAAATCAAATATTCCAATCATCGAAAAAAAAAAAAAAAAAAAAAAAAAAAAAATCCCTCGTGCAAAACAGCAACCAAAACAAGTCAAACAACTCGCATATATTAAAAGACTCGTCGACAGCCGCAATCCTCTATAGCAACAAAATCATCCAATATCTATATCCACGCAGAGGTGCGCCGCAGCATAATCTCCGCATATCATTGAATAATAAATAAGGAAGCGCCACTGTAGCGTAAAAAAGAACTAAAAAAAAAAACACAACATAAAACCCCTCATCTCCCGATAGGATCCCTCGTCTTCCACACGTAATAGTCTCCGCGTATTGCCGACGATATTATATCATATTACAACAAAGATTCCCGATGATCGTCGATGTAACCATATGGCTCTCCCGGTGAGTTCTCTGTCTGTAGGAAACAGTGAAAGCGGTTTTGTAGCGACCGCCGCTTGCCTCGGTGGCTTATAGAATTCTCGAAGGTTTCGTAAGTCTGTAAGTCACTGTAGACGTTTAAGGAATTGAGTTTCTGTGTGTAGCGTAACACAGTCGCATTATCCCAACACATTAGGATCTCACGATAGCAGACGAAGAAATTGAAAGACCAACGCGTGTTTCAGGGGCGTATGTTTGTGTGATGCACTCGCAGATTCTCATCTCTGGAGGGGTTAACGATCGGAGATCCCATCCAAGAATTTTTTTTTTTTTTTTTTTTTTTTCATATAAATTTTCTTACGAAGTATATAATTTTTAGCATATATACGCAATTTAAAGATCGAAAAAATTTATTCAGACGCGGAATTTCGATTTTTTGCAAATTTTTTTTTTTTTTTTTTTTTTTTTTTATTGATGGGGTTTATCTATATAGGTATATATATATATATTTACTCACCCGGAGAGAGGATCCCCGCCAGAGCCAATAGGGTCACGTAGTTTCTCGTTTGCTGCCACATCGTTCCGGACTCTCGTCTCGTCTGCTCGGTAACGGACTCTGACTACTGAACTTAGAATACCGCCGAACTGTATTGGCGCGGTGCTCGGTATACTTCGTCCTCGAGAACTGCTTCGGCCCCTTCACTCAACGGCAACGATCCAACGTACAGCGGCAGTACGAAGAACGTTGGTAGACCAACGGTTCCGACTGTACGGCCTTTCTGCGTGTCAATTCCCCCACCGCGCGATCTGTTTCTTTGAGATTACTTTTTCTTTCGTTTTTTACTTTTTTTTAATTCGCCACCAGAAAGTGTTTGGTGAACGTAGGCGAGAAAAATTTAAGCAAAAAGTTCGCTCGATGTATTGTTTCGCGAAGTTTTTTTTTTTTCGTCGGAGAGGAATGAAAGATTCGATGGTTGAGAATCGATTTATATATCGCGAAGTATGAAAGAAATTTTCGCGGAATTTTTAAGCGTTGAGGAATTTTTTTTTAAGAGGGGTATTTCAACAGGTGATACATTTGTTATCGGAAATGAGGGATTCAAAAAGATCGATCGGTCGACTCCGCAGATATTTGCTTCGGTTGATAGATTTACGCGGAGACACGAGTGGCTTATTGTTCTCGAAAAATACGAAATAATAACGATCTTTCAGTGTTTAGTTAGTATAGAATTACTGTTTATTGTTCTACAACTCATTTTTTTACATATCTAAGACTCCTATAGATCCGTTTTTTTTTTTTTTACATCGAAATAAATGTGCGAAATTTTTTTATTTTTTCGTTTAAAACGGAAAGACGAAACATCGGACGTTAAAATAAATGTCCGACATAACATTGCTAATCGCAAATATAAATTTGTATTCCGCGTAAATTCCGATTATTTTATTAACAATAACGAAAAAACTGCAGGAAAACTATAATTATTATTATTATTATTATTGGATTATTAAAGGTTTATATCGATGATTTTCGAACTTTACGATAAAAAAAAACTATTAACTCAATAATGCAGCAGATATTCTGCAGTTCCCCTTCCTAAAGATATTACGGCGCCAAAAATGAATATTCTTTAGTTTTTTGCACTGAAATCGATATATCGTAACGTAAGCAATACGTTTATTAAGGTCTCACGGTGACGCAACAAAGAATTTTAGAATTACGCGTCTTGCATTCCAAATACTCCGTAAAAATTCTATTATACATATCTCCGTGTTGTTTTTTTATTAATGTTTGTGAAAAAAAAAAATAATAATAATAATAACGTTCACTTCGCCGTCTCCGCGAGAAAAGTCCTTCGGAATTTTCGGTCGATTCACTGAGTAATAATTATGATTATGCGACTGGTGATTGACTTCTAACTGATTGATTTCGAATACGAAAAATGTGTTTACGTTTCATTGATCAAATAAATTTATCTGTCGCGCATAACAAGACGTATATTAATGACTCGAAAAAACTTACAGCGCGCCGGCGCTCCACGTGCTTATGACTCGGAGGCTATTAAACAATACGCGACAGAAATTCTGCACTTGTGTACTCCGGAACCGCGAGTCATATAATGTATTTCGCGAATACAATAGATATTAAACAAATTTTAACAGGTGGAAGTTACTGCTAAATAAGGAAAATCGTAAATAATAGAGAGACTGTTATCAATAATCGAATTAATCGGATTAATTTTCTAATCCATTAGTAACCTTTGGTTTGCGACGCAATTTGACGAAATCGTTAAGTTTTCGTAATTCTACGTGTTTTTTTATTTATTTTATTTATTTATTATTATTATTTTATTTTTTATTATATTATTTATTTTTATTTATAAAAATCCATTTATTAATTAATAATTATATAAATTTATCGATTATCCGATTAATTGACAGATATTTCTGTTTTCTGATAAGTAATACCCGACGCAATTATAATTATTGCTTATTGCTACAGAGAAATTTTATTGACCGGAAATTATCTTCGGACACATTAATTTTGCATTAAGAACGGTGTGTCACTGCGTATTACCGAAGAATGCGATTCACGCGAAATTCAGAGAGAATTTCGATAACTTTCTGATGGAATGAAAATTTGAAAAAAATCGATAATATCGACGGTTCTAAGAAGATTAATTTTCCATACTAATTATTTCGAAAAGTTATTAACACATTAGCAAAAAAAAACATTGTTTAACGGTAATCTAAATTTTTCTTTTGTCGAAATCCATTCGATAATATTTTTGAATACTAACGAACCAAAAAAAAAATGTTGATTTTTTTTATGGATGAAAAATCACAAATTTTCGAAAATTCGAAAAAATCACAAGTATTTAAAAAAATTTGTGAATATATTTCAGGAAAAGAAAAAGTTACATTGCCGAATAATTCGTCAAACAATAATTTTTTTTACTAATATGTTAATAACTTTTAAAGTTATTATTATGCAAAATTGACCTTCTAAGTACCTTCGACATGATAGATTTTTTTCAAATTTTTATTCCATCAAAAAATTGTCGAATTTCTCTTCAAATTTCACGTGAATTTCACTCTTTGGTAATACGCAGCTATACACTCTCCTTAATTCGCGATTTTTCGGAGCGTTGCCTACTTATCATTTTTTTTTAATTAATGAAAAATTGTTGCAAATATTGTTTGAAATATCATCTATATATACGATATCATGTGATATTACGCAAGAGGCCAATTATGCCCCGAGGAGGGAACCAAATCTTCGGATACAGCGGACAGTGAAAGCAGTCAATCCGACAGAGCGACCGCCGTATTTCGTCGTTTCTTGTGCAATGATCCACGCGGCAGAACAATAATCGATCCGCAATCGGCCGCAGGCATCGCGATAATATGGTTCCGAAAAATCTCCGTCTCCAATCTCCGAAAAAAATCCGAAACGCACACATCAAAGACGAAAATTAAATTAACGCCGCGAAGTATGCAGTGAGAGTCAAAGTTCGAAACAACATTTCTTGACCGGCTGTGTCTCCGCGAGTGGCGGTCCAGTGAAAGTATTCGAAATATCAATGAACTCTCCGCTCTCAGCTCGAAGACATATTAATCGATTGATAAACTACGAAAACACTTTTAAACGCAATGGAAAATTTTCAAATGGAAAAAAAATGTCCGCTGAAAATTATATTAAAAATATATGAAATTCGGCGTTTATATATTAATAATATATAATATATTATATGTTATATTTTATATTACGATATATAATTATATAAAAACGCCGAATTTCGCGTATTTATAATATATTTTCTAAATATACGTTTTTTATAATAATATTATCTATATGTTATAACATATTTAATATACGATAATAAATATATAATTTTTCATATATTTACAAAAATATATCCGCAATATACCATTTTTCGGAGAAATTTTTTTTGATATATTATCGATATATTTTGGAGTATTTTTTTTTTATATATGTATACTAGAGTTTCCCCGGGCTCGCGCGCTACGCGCGCTCGCATTTCTTTTATCGACAGTATAATAATGTTTAATCACCGCCGCAACTTTTCACCAATGGAGGTCGCCGCCGCTTTTTTTTGTATTTTTACTTAGTCAGTAAAAGTCCCCCTTGAAGGGACTTAGAATATTTTGACTATCCCCTCCCACGACCCCCCCCCCCCCCCTTCAGAAAAATATTCTAAGTCCCTCTAAGGGGATTCCCCCCGCCCCCTTCGACCGAAAATATTCTGTCCCCCTTAGAGGGACTTAGAATATTTTTTTCCTCCTTAGAGGGACTTAGAATATTTTTCTTTTCCTCCTTAGAGGGACTTAGAATATTTTTGCCCTCCCCTCGATTCCTGACACGGCGGCGGCGGCAGCAGCGACAGGGGCGGAAACTTTATATATATAGAGAGATATTTACACAATTGGGTTGATTTTTGTATTTTTATGAAATGTCGCGAAAACTTTAGGTTTTCCGACTACAAAATATTATTCCGAGGTCATCGCTACTGCTGAAACGTTCACTCGACAGCTACACGGCCCGTATACCCCATGTGTACGCAAATGTAGTACACTGAGTTGAATATTACATAAAGTGAAAGGTTGCAATTAGGTAAATGAGAAAAGGTGAAATTCTACGGATCGGAAAGCGCATCGGTATATGTCGAAAAGAATTCAGTCAGTTGATTTGATTCGCGGATTCATTGCAATTATTCGCATAACTCAATCCTTTCATTCATATGTATGCATTTGTTTTCATTTTTTCGATACGATTTTTTTTTTTTTCGATCTTTTTTTTCCGCGATCTTTTTTTTTGGATATTTTTTTTCGTGATTTGTTTTTTGTCGAGATCTTTTTTTTTACTATAACAATTTAATAATAATAATAGATAAACGTTTTTCTTTCACGTCGATCGCATTTGATCGATAATTGAATAGATCGATCGATAGCGCTAAACGCTTCAATTCATATCGACATAATGATTTTTAGTTTCTTTGTCGTCGTTTTTTTGTCGATGTAATAATAAAATGGCTATTGCGGCAACAATTATTTCTTACATAAAGGGAAAGGTACGCAGTATCCGTCGCGGACAATAAAAGTGCGTAGAAATCTTGTGAACTTACGTAATAATAAAAAATACGTTTATTGTTTTCTTATGAGTAAAAAGTCAAGCGTTCCATTACTCTCGGTAATGTATCCTTAGCGAATACAGTACATTTATCTATAGTAAACTTGGCACAGAATCAGTTCTTTCCTTTGTAGTAATCCTCGCTAAAAAAAAAACAAAAAACAAACCAAAATAATGAATTAAAGACCCTTAAAAATTTTCCGTATTAAGTTTAAAAATTATTAATTAATTAAAAAATTAATAATATATATTAACTTGAAAAAAAAAATTTCGATTTCTTTTTTTTTAACACGAAAAAAAAAAAAAAAAATTTCGATTTTTTTTTTTTTATTTAAGACCCTTAGAAATTTTGATTATTTGATGGAATTTTTATTTATTTTATTAAAAAAAAACGCGACTCACCATCCGGGAACATTTTCGGGATCGGTACACCGGAAGCTTTCCTCATTGTATACGGTGCCGTCTTCGCATTGTCCCTTTTGCGGCTGTACTCCGTTTCTGCAGATGTAAAATTTCGCGCAGTCCTCGGGATGAGGATACGTCGGATGGGGTAGAATTCTGCCTCCCGGTCCGATTACATTCTCGTCGGGACACGTGAAACCGTCTTCAAGGGAGTCGCGTTTCACGTTGCAATTTGTCGTCGCGTCGACGGACCACACGCAGCTCGACATTTTATCCTCGTAGATAAGACCCGGTGGACACGGCATCACCGATGCAACGCCGTCGATACAGTTTACGAAACGATCGCAAGCCGCGGGATCCTCGTGTTTGAAATAACCGTTTGCACGGGGACAACCTTTCGATGGTTGCGGTTCCTCTGAAAAATTTCGCAAATAAAATAAATGATATTATATATAATAATAATTGTTTTAAAATAAAAAAAAATGAAAAAAAAAAGATTTTTTTGCATTACAATTTTATAGTAATTTTTTTTTCTAAGAAAATCGATATTCTTACGAAAATAAATAAATAATAATAATTACGTATTTTTTAAATATTCTAATTCATTAATTGAAATAAAAATTATTTATTAACTTTTTCTACTAATTCTTTTTATTTAAAAAAAAAAATGGCCGCAATCTAAAAAAATGTCCTTAATAATGAAATATATTTCGGGAGAACTTCATGCAAACGGCATATTACGTAATGATACAAAAAGACATTGTATAAACGCGCGATTAATGACATAAGACATTATTTCCTCGGGACTCGAGAAGCGAATAATTACGAAAAAATATCATTCCAACGAATCGCACCGTTGCGAAGGATATTTTTGTTCACCTTGAAAAAATCGTTTCTCCGAAGGAATAACCAAAAAAAACGAAAAGGAAACAGAATCGGCTCAATGAAATAAGAAAATTTTCGGCGAACCGGTTTCTATATTGTCAAAAGATCGCGAGGAGAAATGCTGGTTGACTTTATTATTACCACGTATAGTACCTATATACAGCGGTCAAAACCAGTTGATTATACGCCTTTATCGACAAACCTGTTTTCATGAATTTCTATATATATATATCTGTTCTGCAATAAGAATTTCCTGGTATACGCCGCGTGAGAAAGTTAATATTTACTTAAATTTTTCGCATGGAAATGCGTCTGTTCGATAACAGCCGTAACTACTTTGAAGCCGAAGGGCGAAGTTACAAAATAATTAAATTCGTACCGTGAAAAAAAAAAAAAAATACGAAGCTGAAATTCGAAAGAACTTGAAGCTAATATCAGACTATTTTAAAAGTTGGACAAATTTGAGAATCAAATAGCTTCGAAAAAAATCGAGTCAACTAAAAAAATAATGTAATTTATTTTCGCAAAACGCAATTGTAAAGTTAAAAATCAATTGCCACAATTACGATGAAAAAATGGTAATAAACATGGTAATGATATATTTAATATAGATTTTCGCAATTGCATATTCTTTTGATGGACTAAAGTGTAAAATTTAAAAAAAAATTAAAATTTATAAAATTACGATAATTTTTCGAAAAATGAAGTGTAAAAAATCCAAAAAAATTTAGGAACTCAAGTCTCAGCATATTAAATATATCATCCAAATTTGGTGAACTTTCGTAGAGCCATTCGAGAGATATAGCACTTTTACCGAATCAGTAGATACGGAAAAGATCAGACCGGTGCTTCAACTCAACTAATTTCTATGCCGTTCCATTTTAATTTTTATTTCAACTATTATACGTCGAAACAATATGCTCTTTGGCACAAATCGAGAGATGGTATTCTTCTGTCTATAAAAAAAAAATCGGTATCCCTGATTAATTAAATTCTCTTTCGCACCCCAAAAACGTTGCAAGTGCATTGCATTGTGTTTCCCTACAGCTTCGCTCTAACGTATCAGATTAACTATAAATAATTTATCACTTGCCGCCGCGACTAATCAATTTAATTCTCCCGCTATAATAAAAGAAAAGTTTAAATGAAAAAAAAAAATCGTATAAATATTACTTACGAAGAAGGGTGCGATCGCCGCAGGGTACGTTAGCCGGAAGATCGCAGAAGTCTTTCTTCGGGTTGTCGTCTCGGAACACGAGGCCATCTTTGCACAGTTTTTCTTCGGGTTGCCCGTCGACGCAGGCGTAATAAAGATCGCACTGTTCGGGATCGGCAAAGAAGCCCTTTTCTTCGGGGCACCGGAACTGCGCTTTCGACACGGAAACGCCCAGTGCAAGAAGAAGAATCACCGATAGTCCGCGATTCGTCATTATGGCTCTCGTCGTTGATAACCAAAAATTGATCGATCGTAGTTTTTCCTCCTCGATGATCTTATACTTCAATTTTTACCCCTTTTTTTAATTATAAAAGCCGTTGAATATATTTTCCTTCGTTGTGGTCGATGTCGACGATGATGTGCGGGGAGAGCTACGATACGTGACTGTGGAACTTGTCGATACTCTGGTCCCGTTTCACTCGAGTGCTCGAATACACCACCACCTTTTGGCTCCGGTTGCATTTCACAACCCCCACCCCTTTCACCGAAACTCCTCTCGCGCCTCGGTGAGGCCCCCCCGGAGGGTCCTTCGTCCGGACAACCAGATTTCTCCCCCTCTGCCGATCGACGCTTTCGTTCATTCGTTTATATGTACATATAGGTAAACTTCTTACTTTCTGCGGTTATCCCCCTCGTTGCTTCATCTGCGTCTCGAAAACCCACTGCTGCGTTCCCTACGCGCACTATACCGCTTTTCTATCGTAGACTATTACTGTTCTCCGCTAAATTTCTTTACAATGTAAGATAATACTTTTGATTTACATACAATGAAAATCCCATTATCTCGAATTTTTTTCCACTTCGCTTTTGCCGACTCGAAAGTACGCTATCCTCTCGGAGAATTTCAAAGAAATTGTAGATGAATAATACAAGAAATGAGTCTTTTTACCGGAAAAATTACATTTTTATAAATTCTTTTTTCATAATAATAATAATAATTAATAATTTAATTATTTTGATTTTTTTTTTAATAGAATAATGACAACAATCATTTTTTTTCTGCATTTGAGTCAAAATGAATTAATTTTAATAAAAAAATCGTTTTATCACTAAAATTGAATTTTTTCAAAAATTTTACGATTTTGTAGCAAAATTTTGGTAATTAACAGTTTGTGATTTTTATTTCGCGATTAACGTTATTTGGCGACAATTTATTTTGATACATCCTGTAGAAAATCGAATTCGTCGAATGAGAGTGATATATTCAGTGCAGTTACAAAATTCATCGGAATGTGGAGTCTGCTGCACCATCTTTCTTTTTTATCTCGTCGATAGTCTTACTTCATCGGGTCTAATACTCTTTCTCTTGGTAACCGCACTCTCCATTATACTTTTCTCTCGGCTACTCGATCATTCGCTCTCCTCTCGCCGCGTACTTTCCACATGAGTTATAGCCGTAGTCACGATCTCAGATTCCGAATGCCACGCGTTCGGAGACGGATAGTTGAAATATTCACCGGAGGCGATCAGTATGCACTTTCCAAGTACAGTACGCGCGGAGCATTCCGCTTCGCTTCGAGGCTCTTATGTCTTTGGGACTTTCTTGAGACTCACTTTACACAGTCAACAGATACTTCAAGGATACTTGAACTATGTGGACTTTTATCTAATTTTAGATAAAATTGAACACAAAAATTCTCGAATTATAATTTTTTTTATTACCAATCGTATTTTACCGTTTTTTTTTTTTTTTTTTTTTTTTTTTTTTACGATAGCCGATCATTTCGTTATGTAATTCGATATTTACATAATGCGTCGGGTTGGATAGAAATTTAAATATTCATTATCGATGCATATATATTTCGCACTTCCTGGAAATTCGATGAGTTCGGCGTTTGTGTATATCGAATGATATCAATGAAATTTTTTTTTTTTTTCATAATCATTATTACGAGAGGTAAACACTCATTGAAAGAAAATTTAATTGTATTTCACTAAATGATTAAAAAAAAGATAACGCGTATTCGAAATTGCGTAAAATATAAAATTAATTATTAATTTGTAATCAATAATTAAATTACATCGTCCAATTATTAAATCTTAATATTTTTAATACCGTTTATTCTCCAAAAAACCGAAAAAAAATTATTTTCTCGCCAATTGCCAAAAATCAATTTTTATTATTATTATTGTTATTTATAGAAAATTTAATACGAAACGGGCATTTCATTACAAAATCTTAATATTTCTGATATCGTTCTCCGAAGAACTAAAAAAAAATAATGAAAAAAAAAATTATTCACACGCCGATTGTCAAAAAAGTGACTTTTTTTTGTTATTTTTATTCGTAGAAAATTCGATATAAAACGATACTTTATTGCGAAATCTGAATATTTTTAACCCCATTCGGTGTCCAAAGGGACGAAAAAAAAATGATTTCTTCGTATTCGCGAAGTATCCGGCGATTTATGTGTCGAAACACAATGCATCGAATTAAAAGTTTGCCAGACGACGAAAGAAGGTAAAGTGTTCACGGTAAGTTGAAGATCTCATGATAAAAAAAAAAAAAAAAAAAAAAAAAAAACTTTCCGCGCAGCCTTGATGGTCGGCTGGATGATCGAGGGGCGGGTGAGACGGTGTCCCCGTCGTGGATAATCAACGCCCGGGGCACCGAGACTTCAAGGTCCGCCACTGACCGAGAGCTCCGCGGAGGAAAGTAGGATCGATCCAGGATTTCGAGTCGCCTTTTACCTCGGCGATCAATCGAACCATGAAGCAACCTGTCCGACTACTTACTCACGGAAAGTATCGGTTGTGTTCGTTATAACTATACGCGAGTATCGGGAATACGAAAAACGGAATATCGAGATATACATATATCGAACGCCGGCGTGTCGACCTTTTATCGAGAGCAACCGAAGGCGAGGCGAGGAGAAAGCTATGGCGACGATTTACTTGGTTGCCCTCCCCTCCGAGAAATAAACAGAAAACGAACGCGTATACCGATTTCTGGGACTTCCGTTCGCCGGAAGCCATTGATCTTCGAGACTTCGAAACCACTGATATGAATCGTATTTGAGGTTTTATTTCAACTATTATTCGATAGATTTATCTTTGTTTGAATACCAGTTACCGATTTTTTTTTTTTTTTTTTTTCGGAGCCGAAAGAGTTGTATTTTTTTTTTTTTATTTAATAATTGAAATTTTTTTAATTTGTCGTCGAATCATTTATTAGGGAAAAATGATGACGAACTATTGAGAAAAATGCGAAAAGTTTCGAGATTTTTATTATCTTAATTTTTTTTTTTTATTAAATACGTTATTTGGTTCATAAATCGAAGTCAAGAACAGTGTAAATGCAATACAAGTAAATCTGAAAATTGCAATGGAATAATGCAAATCGGGCGTATCGCAGTCCGTTTTCCGTTATCCGGAAGCCATTGATCTCTATTACGTTTGCAAGTGATACATTACCTTGAGACGGAGATTACTAACCGCGAACTGCGTAGGCAGCGACAGCAGACCGGAAATAGCGCGAGAAAATCATTGTTGCAAATCGATTTTCTTTCCACTTCATAAATTGTCTGCCGGACATTCGCTACTGAAATTTCACGATACGAAACACACGACACGGAAACACTTATGGGTTATGAAAACGCTTAACGACTTTGTCGTTATTATTATTATTATTATTATTATCGGTGTTATTGACTGCGAATTCACGAGTTCTTCAGGACGAAGAATTTCTTCTCGAATTTTTTATACCTAATTTTTTCGTCGATTTAAATTCGATTACTTGATGAATTTTTCCAGTAATTAGTAACTTAATTAAAATAATTGATCATTGACTATATAAGGTAAAAATGGCGACGCGATGAATTTCAAGTAAATTGTCAATTTATCGGATTAATCGGATTGAGGATTCAAAAAAATTGTTACAAATTCATAATTAATAAAAAAAAAAAATCTTAAGAGTCTTCAAAATCACATCGGGTTTTTTCGGAAATCAATGACTCGACGATTTCGAAAGAAAAAAAAATACGAAATAAATACGGATGATTCGGGATGTTGAGAAATAAAAATAATTTTTTTTTTTTCGTTTTTCACTATTTTCTATATTTTACCGTGTAAATTTATTATAAAAGTTTTACATAACTAAAGTCGATCGTCATTACACAACACGAAGTATATGAAAGTACGAAAGCGTTGTGTATTATTTGGTCGTCCCGATGCGGGACATTTGAGTTTCACGGGTGACTTCAGGGCTTCTTGTCGTCGTCTTTGTACCAATCCTCGCTGCAATAATAATAAAAATCGATAAAAAAAAAGAACAAAAAAAATTTTTTAACAAAATTACGAAAAAAAAAAAATTGTATAATTTTCGGTACTTTTACAAAAAAATAAAAATTTCTCGAATTTATAATCGTTTCTTGAATAATGCGAATGACGTACCATCCGGGAACATTTTCGGGTGCGTCACAGAGTTGTTTAACTTCGTTGTAAACGGTACCATCGCTGCATCCCTGTTCTCTCGGTGTAACGCCGCTGAGGCATACGTAAAACTTTTGGCAATCTTCGGGATGCGCGTATTTCGGGTGATCGACTTGCGTTCCCCTGTTGTCGACCTGACGATCCTTCGGGCACTCGAAACCGTCCTTCAGGACTTTGCCAACGACGCCGCAACCCTTGAAAAAAAAAAAAAAAAAAAAAAAATCAATAAAATTGAATTATTGAAATCAATTAAATAATTAATTAATTAATTAAAAAAAATAATGATAATAATAATTACAAAATTGATGCTAAATATCATTATTATTTCGGATTTGTATTAATATGAATACAAATAAAAAAATAATTAATTTTTTTATTTATAGTTATATTAATATTAATTAAAATTAATAATTAACTTTAATTAATATCAAAAATTTCGTTGGAGTTGAAAAAAAAAATGTTTTTGATGCATTTATTTTGCCGTATTAGAGGAATTAACAGAATAATTAACAAACAAATTAATTTACCTCTCGTCCCGCGCTGTCAGGCCAGACGCAGGTACCGCTGTACTCATCGAAATGAAGTCCCGTTGTGCACGTGATTTCGACGGATTGACCGTCAATGCAATTGTAGAAAATATTGCATACGGAAGGATCCGGATGAGCAAAGAATCCGTTGCGTCGCGGGCATTTTTTCGTGGGTTGCGGTGGTTCTGCGGTAAACATGAAAAATACGAAACTATAGAGCGATCGAATATCGATATATCGTATCGATTATATGCCGAAACGCAGTAGTAACAGTCGCCGGTGACGCGTCAACTTTTGCGTCGTTACTAATGCCGGTGCTGAGGCTTTCATTAACAAGGAATTTGCGGAAATCACGAGATCTCGACGATGGCGATACTTACGCAATTCCAAACGGTCGCCGCAGTCGACGTTGAATACGTGATCGCATTTGTTGATTTTGCGATTCAGCGGATCGAAAACCAAACCATCGGGACAAAGCTTTTCGGTTGCAACGCCATCTGTACATTGATAATATCTGTCGCACTGAATCGGATCCTCGTATTGTCCGTCTTTTTTCGGACAATTGAATGCGGCATCTAAAAATAATCGTATTATTCGTAAAATAACAAAAAAAAATCAAAATTTTTATTTATTTATTTATTTATATAGATCGCGTTTTTTCTAGTAAATTTCGTCGATTGCCTTTTTATTACATCGACAATACAAATAAAAATACCGAAAACAGAGGCAATAAAAAAATAGAAAAATAAAAAAAAAAAAAATTCGAAATATAATCAATATTTTTAATAATAATAATAATAATAATTTTTTAAATTAAAATAAAAAAAATGATCATTAATATTATGTAAAAAAAAATTGGTGACAAGTTTTACGTCTATTATATTCATATGCATAAATATACAATTTCAACGGAATCCGGCAGTGAAATTTGAATATTAATATTTTTTTCTTATGCAATTTGCAACCCGAAGGAGACAGGTCTCGGAGCGGTTCTCTCTGCTCGTCGTACGGACGACAGCGAGAGCACCGCCGCTACTTATGCAATCGAAATACGAGAGAGTCAACGCACACTGACATTTACACTTTAGAAAGTTCGGCTTTGATACTGTCTCTCGCGAGCGGACTCCCGGCTACCGTATTATATATCTCACTTCTATCTCCGAGCAATGAATCGACGGTAGTCGATACTGAAAGCACGTCTATCCGGTATTGGATACTACAAAGTTTAACGCTTTTTATTTACCACCCAACAACGAGTTTACTGCGAAGTATCGATACATTTTACTATGTTATTTAATATTTTATGATTTATCGTCGATTTTTTTTTTTTTTTTTTTTCATTCGAAAGATTTAACGATACGGAGTCCGCGGGGCAATGAACTCGATTTTTAAATTGCAGCAATGCTACGATAATTTTTATGGATTTTTTACATCGATTTCATAAGTTTCAAAAAAAAATTAATTAAATTACGAATTTAATAATTTTTTTTTTTTTTTTTTCAATGAAATTTAAATAATAATAATACTTACATGCAACCGTAGCTAACGCGAGTATCAGGATACACACTCGGGACATTTTGACAATTTACGAAAAACTTCGAGTTTTTGTTTTTCGAACTTTTGACGACGAGGAAAAATTAAAAAAAAAAAGAATTAATTGATTAATTAAATTCACTAAAGTCGTGAGACTTATGAAGAGGAATGATTTTTGGACGCTCTTTGGAATGGCGTCGCGTCGCGAGATACTGCTCCGTCGATGGCTCTCCATCGGGTATACCCTATCATCCCCCACTATAGAACCATTTCCCCACTTTCGCTGGGCGTTTGCCGGACTCTGTAGACGATAGTCAAGAATCGAGATTCGTCCACATACTTTTACCCTTTTCCACCGTCTCTCCCCCCTTCGGTGTCCGTCCTCTTCGTATTTACACTATAGAGTGTTGAAGAATTTCGAAAAGTGAGTTTCTCAGTCGACGTGACAAACTTCTATATACCTTTGCATTGTCAATTTAATGCCAAAGTTATTTATGTTTGTGATTTCCATATTTTTTGAAAATCGCTAAATTACGAATATTTTTTTCATAAAAATACGAGTGAAAAGTCGTAAATTTTATTTCACGTTCAATGGAACATAATTTCGAAAAAAGCACAGAAAAATAAAAATTTCTGCATATTAAAACCAAAATTAAAAATAAAATGTATTTTTAATTTAATAATTTTTTTTTTTTAATTTACCGAAAAATAAAATAATGTAAAAAAATTAAAATAATGCATAATTGATCGAAAAAAATGATTGAACGTCTTAAAAAAAAGTAAAAAAATGACTAATCCTTCAATATAATTTTTCAAATGTATGTAAACGTTGGTGCAGCAAACTTTTCCAGTCCCTCTTCTCTTCTACTACGATCGCTCGATCCGCGACACGATCCTTTCTCTCTCTTATTTCTAGTAACGGTGGAAATCGAGAAGGTCGTTGTTCACCTATATACACGTTCTTTGCTAATGATACATCGATGTTACTACTCATTCTACAGTCAACAGCCAAAACATTGTATCAAAAACTTTTTTTATATTGTTAATAATTCGCTGAGCAAAAAAAATGCAAATATTAAATTCGCTGACTAATTAATTTTTATTAAATAAAATTTGTTTTTAACACTTCAATTTTTTTTGAAGAATAATTTTTATCGAAAATTATGATATAACATTATAAATAATAAATATAAATAAAAATTTATAATTTTTAATATAAAATTCATTATTTATTTAATCGTTATATTAATTATTTCATTCACCAAATACTTTGTTTACTTTAATAGTAATTAATTAATGAATGGCTTTCATTTTTTTAAAATTTGTTTCTCCATTCAAGTGATCTATCGATGTAAAAGATATTGCAAATATTTTAATTAAAATTAATCGTATTACAAAATCATTATTATTATTATAGTTCATTAAGGAAAAAATTGAAAAATATTCATTTAGTTAAGCGTATTTTTTTTTTTCCATCGTTCGAAATAAAAACGTCTCACCCCGCAAGTTAATTTCGTATTCAAAGAATATTAAAGATGCTTCGGCGTGTTCTTGAAGTAACGGTTAATTATTCAAGATCCGACAGACATTACCCGTTAGCCTTTCGAAACGGGAACTGCAGAGAATGCTACGCGCATACGCGATAACCGATAGATACGTGAATGCACTTCATAAATTACAATGCACGGCTTATCATTTCGATCGCGAGTTGAGCTCATCTCGAAATGTTTTAATTGTCCAAAAAACGATGGAAAACATTTACCATAAAAACAAAAAAAAAAAATTGGAACCGATTTTCGTGATCGCGAGTTGAGCTCATCTCGAAATGTTTTAATTGTCCAAAAAACGATCGAAAACATTTACCATAAAAACGAAAAAAAAAAAAATTGGAACCGATTTTCGTGATCGCGAGTTGAGCTCATCTCGAAATTTTTGTATTCTCGAAAAAACAATGCAAAACATTTATCATAAAAACGAAAAAAAAAAAATTGGAACCGATTTTCGTGATCGGGAGTTGAGCTCATCTCGAAATTTTTAAATTCTCGAAAAAACAATGCAAAACTTTTACCACAGCCGAAAAAAGAAAGAGGAAACCAATTTTAAGTCGTTTGGGAAAATATCGATTTCCGGTCAATGTGGATTCATGCGTGAATAACAAATAAGTGAGTAAGAAAAGAAATCGATTTCAAGATCGCGAGTATCGTATCGAAGAAAGGTGAGTTGCGATAACCATCGAATTTCTTACTTTCTCAATGATGCGCGACGTTCTTACACTTCATTTTCACCTTTCGCCTTCGTAGTTCTCTTATAACAGACCCTTTGTGGCGTCTAAATTTCATCCGAATCGAAATAGAATGCATAGTGGAAATACGGATGACGAACGATCGAGGAAATCCCAGAAATCGAAAAAAAATCGAGGAGATCCAAGAAATCGAAAGAAAAATCGAGGAAATCCAAGAAATCGAAAAAAAAATCGAGGAGATCCAAGAAATCGAAAGAAAAATCGAGGAAATCCAAGAAATCGAAAAAAAAACTAAAATCGAGGAAATCGTTTTCTTTACAAGTACTAACCATTTATAATGGTACGTCAGCTGATAGAAAACGAAAGCTAAACATATCAAGTCAATTAAAATAAATAACTTAATTATCGTGAAGACTTTCAATGATTTGTTGATGCAGCAAAAATAATTTATAATAGTTGTTCAATTGTTCATTATATTTAAAATGTTCGATTCACGATAAAAACATTTTTTTCATTAATTCATCTAAAATTCGATGAATTTCGTTTTTTACACAGACTATCGAAGTATTGAGTAAACAGCTTACGATGTAAGAATTTCTTTTTTTGTCGCTGAAGACTATAAAAGAAATTTGAAAAATTTAAATAGAATAAAATTACAATTCTAACTTCGGAAACTGCATACGCCGCCTTATCACGAAATTAATTGAACTCATCCCTCCGTATTCTGCGCTCATTAACTTACAAAAATTACAGACTTTCAAGTATTTTTTTCCGGAGACTTGTAAGTAATTTTAGTGATATTAATACTCTGAATAAATTTTGAATTCTGCAACAAAAAATCGTAAAAATGTCATCCCTCCTTAATAATCGTCAACTTTAACATTTTTTTCTTATTTTGCTTGACGATCGCAGAAAATGCCGAAAATTTCGAATCCGAAATTTTCTTCGAAGTGTTAGCAGTGGGAATCGGGATGCATTTTTAAAAAATAATTTTGAAGATCGAACGATTCGGTAGACAAAATTTATTATACAAATATTGTAGCCAAAAAAAAACTGAAGTACAATTATTAAAATTATGGGGAGGAATTTACTTTTTTTTCTTTTTTTTTTTTTCATTTAATTTTTGGGTGGTCTCGACGACTTTCGTCTGCTCGGTCCTCCGGTTGGTTTTGGTTTGGGCGGTGGGTTCTCCAAAGCGTCCAACTCCGCGTCGGTCAGCTGACCCTTGTACCAGTCTTTGCTGTGGAATCACGAAAAAAAGTGAAAGGATCAAACCGGGTATTGCCCGAACGCTGAAAGTGAGCCTCGAGCGCTGATTCGAGGTTTCACGACATTATTATTATGCGTGGGACGCCGATGCATCCCGGGTAGCGTCTTCTCTTTAACGCCACTTTCGAGACAGGGACGTAGTCTAAAATTACTTCAAAGCCGATTTTTTTCAACCTTCGAAAATTTTAAAAAATTTTAGAAATTTTACGTGCTTTTCGGTTTTTCGGGCTTTTGCTTCGATATAAGAAAAAAAAAAAAAATTTAACGATCTTTAAATCTGCTGCCCGGCAAGGTAAGCGGAATTTTTTAAAATTTTGTTTTAAATGAAAATTCAAAAAGATTTGTTATTTTGAATTGTTGATAAAATGTTTTTAGACAAAATAAATAAATAAATAAATAAATAAATAAATAAATAAATAAATAAATAAATAAATAAATAAATAAATAAATAAATAAATAAATAAATAAATAAATAAATAAATAAATAAATAAATAAATAAATAAATAAATAAATAAATAAATAAATAAATAAATAAATAAATAAATAAATAAATAAATAAATAAATAAATAAATAAATAAATAAATAAATTTAAACGATATTTACCATTCAGGAATTTTTCTGGCCCAATCGCACTTGCCGGTGCGTTCGTCGAACGCTTGTCCGAGTTTGCAACCATTTCTTCTCGGTGTGTCGCCATTGACGCACACGTAGAAGAATTGGCAATCTTCGGGATCGGCATATCGAGGATGAGTAGCGGCTACAGCCTCATCGACTTTCGGACAAGTGAAGTTGAATAGATCGCGAGATCCGCAAAACTTCTTCTTTGCCTCATCGGCCCAATTACAGATACCGGTCTTTTCCGAAAATACCAAACCGTCCGGACACGTGATCATGTTGAATTTACCCTCTACGCAGTAGTAAAACGTGTCGCAAATTCTAGCATCGGCGTGAGCGAAGTAACCGTGCATTCTGGGGCAATGTTCGGACGGTTGCGGTTCCTCTAAAAAAAAAAAAAAAAAAATGAAAAAAAAATGAAAAAAATATATAAAAACGTTTCCAGAAAAAAAATTATATTTTTCATTTTTATTTTTTTTTTCGTATCTTTTTATTTTTTATAGAAAAAAAATTATAAATAATTTTTTTTTTTTTTTATTATTTTTAAAAATTGTACCCGACGAACTTACGAAGTTTCGTGCGTTTGGAGCAATCAATTCCGAAGGGCAAATCGCATTTCTCGACATCGGGACTGTAGTCGTTGAAGACGAGGCCATCGGGACAAAGTTTCGCGGTGTGTTTACCGTCCCGGCAATCGTAGTACTTGTCGCACTGTTCGGAGTCTGGGAAATAGCCATTGGGCTGCGGGCACTGATCCGAGGGCGCGACCTCGTCCTCGTATTCCTCGAGATCCTCGCTATCCTCGACCGGTGCTGCAGTCGACTGTTCGTACTTCCGACGTCCCGGTAACGACAATTTTCGACGACTTTGCTCGGCGGCCTCCGCCTTTCGTGTTAAAGCTGTTGCGGCGCCTATCGATAGAAAAAAAAATTAACAAAATTACCAATCAATAAAATTTTAATTAATAATAATAATAATGAAATATGAAAACACTAAAAAAAATTTTTCACTTCGTGAATTTAGTGATGAATATAAAAAATTATTTTACACGAAATTTCCTATTGTGATACGCTGTACCAACGAAAGGGAGTGGTGCATGCAATGCGGACGTGAGATAACTCTTTTCTTTCGTTAACCGGACTACTATATTATGTATGATAACGAGAAAAAGCAGGATGCAGGATGGCGAAGTGCCAAGCAACGTATAATCACAATAGCCCGGTATCTCCGATTACAATTATGTGCAAATTGCACGGATCTATGGGGTAACGAAATTGCATCGCGTTGTTCTGGAAATCTCGGAAATAAAACGTGAATTCTCGGAATAAACGTCAATTTTTTTTTTTTTTTCATAGATCGTTATTTAAAAAAAAAAATTAACTTTACAATGTTTTAAAATTTTTTTAGAATTAAAATTTTTTTTATTCACTTAAATTCGTTTTGTTGGTAATGCAAATTTACCAGTAAAACAAATTTGTTATTAAAAAAACTCAATAAATTTTTTTTTCTTCTTATTTATTTTTTATTTATTTTCGTGACGATTTTTCGATACAAAATTTAGAAGAGATTAGAAAAATTTGCGTCGGATATTTTGACGAACGGAAATCGCGATCTTGTAATGAGTAAAAAAATGAACTCGAAGGGACGTCACTAGTTGCCAAGTTCTCAGGAGGTGTTGATTTTCAAGGCAACTCGCGTCTGCGTCCCTGAATGATCGCGAAGCCAGCCGCGAGCGAGAATTACGATCGAACGCGGATAGAGAGATGCCGGTCGACCTCGCAGCTCGACGCGGTTCGCGTTCTCCGCTCGCTGGCGTATACGCTTTTGCTCTCCACGGAAGAAAGCGAGAAAGTGTCCGGCAAGCGTGCGCGAGTCATCGCACAGACGCAAGCGATCGAGCGAAAGAACGAGATCCCGGTAGTTATACACGCGTGAGTCTCGCGATATTCCTCGATCGTCTTGTCGGCAGAAGGCAGCTTTCCAGTTTTTTGATGGTTTCACAGCGATTTAACGGTGAGGAAATTTTCGAAGAAATATGTCGAAAAAACCCGAGATAAAACTTTTTTTTTTTTTTTTCAAAAAATTTTTGAAAAATGTGTCAAATAAAATTCAATACCGATTTCAATTGCGTTATTTAAAAAAATCTTGAAATCGCGAAGTATTTTTTAATAAAAAAAAAAACAATAATTTTATTAAAATTTTTTATTTTTAACGATTGCCGAAAAACTCGAATAATTTTGTTGGAGTTTTTTTTTCCTTTTTTACAATAATTTTAAGGTAAGTAACGATTTTTGAAGTAAAAAAAATCGGCTATAAACATAACAAGAAAAACCTCATTTCAAAGTGGTTTTATACTAATTATCATATTACCAGCGAAGCGATAATCGTCACCGTTTACTTGACAAAAAATAAATCCTGTTATTACACAATTTCCAGATACGTTACGTAAAAAAAAAAAAAAAATTAAATAAAAAAACAATAGTCGTGCAAATTGCAAAATAATAGTTGACGAGTAATGAATAATTCTAATAAAAACTTCCATTGTAAACGTCTACAATAGAAAGAAGAAACGACGTTGGTTCGGCAAACCCACTCGCGATTGTTAGCGCGAATGAGGTCATCGCGGACTTTCGTTGCACGGGTCATAAATGTAATTCGACTAAATTCAACGAGGCGTAACTTCGATGAGAAAGAAACCGCCAAAAAAAAAGTAAAGCAAAAAAAAAAAAAGAAAAAAAAAACAATGAGAAAGTCTTTGCGAAGAAGAAATGCCCGTAGCAGACTTACCGAGGCAAACGAGAAGACAAATGAGAAGTCCGTATTTCATGGTGGCGGGAGTAGTATCGCTGTCCTTTTGTCGAGGGGATGAAGAGTAGTCTTCGTTGTGGTATCTCTCGATCGTCGCGCGATCGGCAGCGCGACCTATCGCGTTTTTCAGCGTCCGTCTTTTGTTTTTTTTTTTCCTTTTTTTCTTCTTTCTAAACTCCCTTTCTCTCTTCTACAAATGGTGGTTTCCAATGCGGGATGATGACTAGCGACTACTGGGGCACCGACGGGGCCCTCATGATCTTATATGCCTCCCCCACTTTAGGACTTCTGACCGTACAGCTACTACGGCGTTACAACACACCACGAGAGACGAGACCCCAGCGTGTAGAGGTTGTCTTGTAGAAAATATATATACTATCCCGCGAGGATTAACTGTGTTCTTACATGTATGATTCTTCGTATCGGTCAGAGGACGATGCATCAAAGGTGCAACGACTCTTTCTCTTCTGCCGTTGATGCGGCGTTCTATAAGTAGATAAGGATAAAAAAAGCGGCGGAATCCAACAATCTGTTGATACGATATTCCAAATAAAAGGATTAGTAATGTGTATTGTCCATAAGATCAAAATTGGGCGTCTTGAATGGCCATAGATCGCGAAGGAACCATTGATCAAAATGCGCCATTGCGATGTTTAATCATTTATCAGATCGAGCGGATCAGTCGAATATACATGAAATCAGATCGAAATCGGTTGAACTTTTGAAATTAAATGGTTATCGGTATCCCTCTAATATCGTTGGGGACGATCTCTTCATGAGAAAACAGCCTGAGGCCATTCGTGTTCAGATATTTTGATATCTGGCCTCGCAGAGCGATCCTTTCTCTGCAGCGATATGAAACGCCTTTAGTTCTTAACGGTTCTAACGAATTCGGCTGAACCTGTGCGAAATAATCGGACAATCTCGTGATCACAGAAGTTTGATGTGTAAAACGACACTAAAAACTTTATTAAAATGTATTTTTTCAAATGTCAGATACATTAGAATTTCGCTTCATCTTTGAATGCATCAAAAAACCATTTGATTCGAACGTCTTGACTAATCTCTACATATCGCGGATCTATAACATGTTTAATGGTTTTTTGATAATTCTTCAATAACCTCACATTATATTGATCGCTATTATTCGATATTTGCCCAAAACCCCTAAAAACCGGTTGCCACGCCTGATATCTTCATTATCCACAGTCGGTAAAGTAGATTATAAAAGAGTAAAAACCATTTCCAATCGAATCAATACGAAGTCTCGCGATCCCACCATCCACCGGGGTGTTTTCGAATCCACCATTTTCTCATCTCGTCGAAGAAAAGTATATAAAATGCGAAAGGAAGTCCCGGAAGCCACCATTCCGCTTGCAGCGGATACGTCTTCAGCACAATGTCCATATATGGCGCGTAACATACCACGCAAGCCGCACTGATCTCGAACAAAAGTCCGAAATTCAGAACCCAATTGTTCATTCCCTGTCGGAAGAGCGATATCCTTCGAGTTTTGCATATCATCGCATCAGCCCATTGAACTATGACGATGCTGACGAAGAAAGCTGTGTGACACGTGTATTCCAGGATCTTTCGCTGTTCGTAGGTCCATTCCTGTCCGTAACTATCTCTTAGATCGTTGATCGCCTTACTGTCCCAATAGGGACGTAGTCCCAGCAAACTTCCCGGCAAAAATCCGCCTTCCGCCATCACAACTAAGTAGGTGAAAAATCCGGCAGCCGCTTCGATTATCCCGATCTGTCCATAGGCCATGAATATCAATTTCCTGCTTACCAAGTGATCGGAATTTGGAATTCGCGGTCGTCTGTAATAATCACGAAATGGAAATAGCGAATCTTTAATACTTCGCTCGTTCCGCCATTTTGTGAAAATTACAAAAATCGTTTATATTTCGTATGATACGAAGTCTTCAATTTTCTTTCGAATATTTGGCGCAAAAGCAAATTAAATTTTTATACGCAGTGAATATATTCTTTTCGCAAATTTTAGCACTGTATCAATAGTATATCACCAATAATAGCAACAATTGTTCACTATCAAATGAACGTTATCTCACGCCATTTTACGCGTAAAACGTCGTGGAATACGTTTCTTTATCTTAGCAATTGATGTATTGAAATTTTTTTCTTAACCGGATCAAAGTAGTGAAGCCGGTGACGAAAATAAAAGATTTCATAACTGTTTCCAATTAATGAATGAATAGTTTCTGACTTTAGATAAAACGCATTTTTGGGGTTATGTTTTACACGCATTGATTTTACGCGTGAGAAGTTTGTCATATCGTAATGTGGACTTTCAACCATCTCATGACGCACAGCGGCCATTTTGTCGTGATGAGCGGACACCGCCATTTTGTTCTCAACAGAAATTCTTTTATTGAGGTTATGTACGAAAAAATGATATTGTTTTTTGCTTTTACTTGAAATATTAATGGTAACAATTAGTTACTAAAAGGTCCACTTACCTGGACATGATATCACTTTCGGATTTTTCGTAAGCGAGCGATATAGCAGGCCACATATCGGTGCCAAGGTCGATGCACAGAACGCATATAACGCCAACCGGTAGAGGAATTCCCAGGGCGATGAACGCGAGAAACGGCGTTATTTCGGGAACATTGCTCGCGAGTGTGTATGCTATACTCGACTTGAGATTGTCGAATATCCTACGACCCTCTTCAATACCGGTTATTATTGAAGCAAAATTGTCGTCGAGGAGAATGAGATCGGCAACTTGTCTGCTCACGTCTGATCCTAAATTCGATCGCAAAAATAATAATAATAACTTTTATCATTAAAAATTATGAAATTAATTACATAAATTCATCGAATTTATCGAAAAAAAAAAAATATATATATATATATCTAACGCTTTCTACAAATATGAAAATGCGTATTTAACACATATTTGTTGATTCTTTCACATTTTCGTATGGAAATACGAAATATTTGTATTGGCCGTCCCATTTTTTTTATCAGTAATTCTTTTAGAATAAAAATCAAAATATTAAAATTCTATATATCAATAATAAAAATGAAGGATTCTTACTACGATTTTTAAAAATTTGATTTTTTAAAAATCGTTATTTAAAATTTTTTTAAATATTGAAAATCGGCATTTTTTTTTTTTTTTTTGGAATTCGAAGTTAATGATTATGGTTTTGATAATAATTCATCAATGCTATTATTATTATAAACTTCGAATTAAAAAAAAATTTAGGGAAATTTTCATTGAAAGATCGAATAGTTAAAAAAAATTGTAATGTTTATTTAACTCGCCAGCGATTCCCATAGCGATTCCGATATCGGCTTTTTTCAATGCCGGCGAGTCGTTAACACCGTCTCCGGTAACGGCGGTGATCATGTGAATTCTCTGACAACTCTCGACGATCTGTAACTTTTGAACCGGCGAAGTTCGTGCGAAAACGATTTCCGGATATCGTCGTATCAATTCGTCCAATTTATCGTCGCGAAAATCGCGAAGCTCGTCACCGGTTACGACGATCGAACGACCGTCGTTTTCGTTGCCAAGATCTTCGGTTATTATTCCAACGTATTTAGCGATAGCCCTGGCGGTGTCGGGGTGGTCACCCGTCACCATGATCACCTTGATACCGGCGCAACGACACTTGTATACGGCGTCAGGTACACTCGGCCTCGGAGGATCCATCATCGAAATCAGACCAACCTCGTTGTTGGAAAAATATTAAAAATTATCACGGAATCATGCAACGAAATCGGTACGATATCGTGTCACGAAAAAAAAAAAATTCGCGCACAGTGATCTCTATAAACATTTTTTTTTATTTACAAAAATAAACAAACTAAAAACGTTAATTAATTCAGTAGATAATAATAATGAACTATTATTATTGAAAAATTGTTGTTATTATTAATTATTATTGAAAATTGGAAAAGTTGAGTAATTAATTAATTGAATAATAATCATTATTATTATTATTATTATTTAATGATTTTCAATTTTTTAAATTTACTTTATTTGTTTTTATTCCGAGTTTATTAAAAAAATTTCGGCTTACCAATCGAAGATTTTCGAGTGGAAAATTCGGTGGATCAGCTTTGAAGACGAAACCTTTCGGAAATTGTTTCGACGGCAATTCCAAGTCGGCAAAGCCGAGAACGCGTTCACCGTTATTGGCAAGATCGTAGCATGATTGCGTGTAAGCATTCCTCGTCTCTTCCGTGAGTTCTCTAGTCTCATTGCCGTATGCTATCGTCGAACAACGTGCCAATACTCTTTCCGGTGCACCCTTCAACGAGATCAAGTGCACTCCATTTCGCGTGTGAACGTTCGCTTGAAATTTTTCCGTCGAATTAAAAGGAATTTCGAAAACCTGTTTTCCGAAAAATGGGGGAAAAAAATTAAATACGATATTCATTTTTTTTTTTTCAAAAATACGGTTTATTTTTTAAAGATCATATTTTTTTTTTATTAAATACGATATTTTTTTTTTTTTTTTTTTTTTTTTTTTTTCTTTTTTTAACCAACTAATAGCGTACTTTCGTGTACTGAATCCTAAAAGTCTCCGCTCCTCCTTTCACGAGTATTTCCATACACTTCAACAATGCGGTATCGGAGGCATCGCCGAGTACTTTCCGTTTGTTCAGCGGCGGTCGAGGCAAACTATCCTGAGACGGATCAGAAACCCATTCGGCCCGATTGCACAGACTCGCTATTCTCGCTAAATTTTCGAACCCCTTATTGTTGGAATATTTTCTCCAAGTATCGGAAGCCATGACTTCTATCAGTTGGCCGTCAAACCACATATGACGAACCTTTTTGTTTAAAAAATAAGCCGCAAAAAAATTTTATTTAGCCGAATTACTAATTCCGTGTGATTTTTTTATTAGCAATGATTTTTATATAAAAATATTTTTTAAAATTTCATTTTTTTTCAAAAAAAATTTTTTTTTAAATTAAAATATTTCCGCAATTTTTATATTCGAAATTTACGATTTTTTTAGATCGGAAAATTATTTTAAAAATTTCAAAAATGAAACAAAAAATTAAAAAAATAGTTCCCTTAACGATAAAAATGTTGACAAACGATTATTCTCGCAAACACTACAAAAATAATAGAAAAACGGAGCATACGGTCATTTTATTCTGCGTCAATGTACCGGTCTTGTCGCTGCAAATGACCGATGTGCATCCGAGCGTCTCGATAGCCTCGAGATTCTTCACGAGACAATTTTTACTCGCCATCCTTTTGGCGGTGAGCGTCAGGCTGACTGTTACCGTGGCAACGAGTCCCTCAGGTACATTGGCGACAATAATGCCGATGAGAAAAACGACAGAGTCCACCCAATCGTATCCCATTGCTATAGACATCGCGAAAAACGATATTCCGAGAAAAATCGCCCAACAGGATATATATCGCATAAAGGTATGAATTTCCCTCGACAGAGGCGTCGGTCTTGTCGACAATCTCGATGTTAGCTTCGCCACTCTTCCCATTACCGTTTGATCGCCGCATGCGACGACTACGCCTTTTCCAGTTCCTGTGTCGTTCAGCGATAGGGAAAGAAGTTTTCAACGTTTAAAAAAAAGAACTGGTTTACCCCGGTTACGGAAATAGGTACGAGGAATCGAAGGATCGTTATTGAACCAACAAGACGCGGAGCTGTAGGCGCCGCGGAACATTCTTTTTAAATTAGTCACTGCAGGCAAAGGGCCTTCGATCTTTTTTCGTCAAAATCGGCAAATATAAAAGGGGGTAAAATTTTGTTTTATATAATACGAAAATGTCGCGTATTTTTTTTTTTTTTGTACTCGATAACGAAATCAACGGATAAAGCTGTGTCCACATTTGCCGGCGCGTTTGCAATAATAATAATTATTTTAATTGTTATTTTATCGTCTGTTTTAATTATTGTAATAAAGTTTCGTTTATAAAAAAGGATATTCCGCAATTTGTTGACTTTCGAGAGTAAATTTAATGCCTTTTAAGTCGCCTGCAATACAAAAAAAAATTAAAAGCGCAAGAAGACTTTAAGGGGGGATGTGTCGTTGCGTATTACCAAAGAGTGCGATTCACGCGAAATTCAGAGAGAATTTCGACAACTTTAATAAAATAAAAATCTGAAAAAAATCAACTATACGGAAGGTGCTATGGTATGGTATGGCAATCTGTATGGTTTATTTTTTTCAGATTTTCATTTTATTAAAAAGTATTTAAAATTCACTCCGAATTTCACTCGAATTTTACACTTTGGCAATATGCAGCGATACGCCCTCTTTAAGTGCTTTTCTTCGAATTTTTGCACCATTTGCGTTCCGAAAAATTTGAATAAATTTTATTTTTTATTTTTTATTATTTATTTTAAATAAAAAAAAAATTACGAAAAATTGGAATTTTGAATTTGAATTCACGTCAAAAATAGTATTTCTCATATTTTTAAAACAAATTTAATTAAGTACCTTCCACGGCATTCGTAGAGAAGAAAGCCATATTTTTCGCCTCCAATACACTTCCTTCGAATATTTGTACCGATCTTAGCAGAGGTATAGATTCTCCGGTTATCGAAGCGTTATCGACTTTCAGCCCTTTGAAGCAATAGCCGTAGTTATCATTTTTCAAAATGAACCCATTGGCGATTATAAAAAAAGCGCCAAATTAAGACGAAATAATTATTTCGATAAATACGAAAAAAAAAAAAAATTGTCAGTGAATAATAATATCATTTATAATAATAATCATATCGACAATATCAATTAAAATTATAATCGTTATTTTTTTTAATAAATTATACAATAAATAAATGTAATAAAAATAAATTATAAATGATTACGTCGAATTACAAACCAAATAAAATTTATACCGGAAGTACACATTTTTCAAATCGATTCGAAAAATTATTTTGCGCAATTTTTTTTTTTTTTTTTTCGGAAATAAACCGATTTTATAATTAAAATCGAAACGTAACAAGTCAAAAAGAAAAAGAAAATAAAAAAAAAAAAAACGAAAACCCTATATGGTCCGCAATGCCTGTATAGTGAGAAACCGATTGCGAAGAGAAAGGCGATCGCGGTGTGGGAGGCGTTAACGAAAAACCGGCGACAGTATATACAGTGAAACAAGAAAGTTAAGCTACTTTATGTTTTTGTGCGTTGCTCGGCATTGGTTGGCCGAATTCACCTTGACATTCCAGGATCCTAATGTCAGCGGGTACTCGGTCACCGGTCTCCACGAGGACAATGTCCCCGACAACCAATTCAGTCACATGCAACTCTTTCTTCTCCGAATCCCTTAGTACTTTCGTTCTCTGCGGCAACATTTGCTGAAACGATTCCATTATTTTCGAGCTCTTCGATTCTTGATAATAGCTGAACATTCCCGTCACCATTATCAGTACAATTAAAACGATTCCAAGCCATAGATGATCCGGCGACGCTTCGCCGTGAGTACTGTACTCCAAAAAGTAACTTCCGAAACACAGAAACGAACCAACCTGATTTTCGAGAATTTTTATTTTTTTTCGTAAATCGTAAATTACCGAAAAAAAAAATCGGTTTTTTTTAAGGTAATTAATTAAACACTATTTTTTTATTAAATAATTTATTAAATTAAATAAATATTTCAAATAATTGAAATAAATAATAAATAATAATTTTTATTTTAATTGTAAATTAATTCATTATTGCGTAAAATTATTCGTCACCCATATGAGAAGCGAAAATCCTCCGCAACAGCAGCGAATAAGTTTCAGTATTTCGGATGACTTTTTCGGTGGGGTTAACGCGTTTGGACCATTTTCGCGCAGCAACTCTTTAGCTCTCGCGGTTGCGAGACCTCTATTCGGATTAACCTTAAGATTGTTCAGTAACTCGTCGATAGGTAACTTGTGAACGTCTGTGACGATATCGTTGCGTAATGCTGCATCCAAATTTTCGGCGGTTGTCCGTTTCCGTTTGCCCCGGAAATGCGCCATTTTCTTGAGGTCCATTCATAATACGGGGGGTGTAGTCTACTTAACTACGAAAATTTCTCGTAATTTTCTACGAAATCTCTTACAAAAAAAATATATTAAAAAAAAAAGTATACGACGAATATTTAAGATGATGTAAAAAAACGACACGCGACGGGTTCGGGAACCGGAAAAACTGCATGCCGTGTGAAGATTGCCGATGCACTGCTATAGGATCGAAAGCAACACGTGCGATGAACTATTCGATTTTTAAGAAATAATAATAATGATAATACGAAAAAATAAATAAAACGAAAAAAAAAAAAAAATCAAAATATATTCAATTTTTTCATTATGTATATTAATTTTTTTTATTAATATATTTTTTTTCATTCGTAAAACTTAAACGGTCAACGTATTACGAATCCATATGCATCTATATGTATAGACGTAGAATTTTGCAGACGAAAAAGATGCATAATGCAATGGAGTGTATATTTCACTGTACTCGATGCACGCAAAGGCCAAATAAGTGAGAAAAGGTGAACGAGGAGATGAAAGAACAGCAAGAAAGACCCCAGCGATATTTTTTTTTTTGTGTTGCAAAATATACGTCGATAGGTATGAAGTACTATATGTATAGCGGTGTAAATCGTAAGTATTACGATGAGTTATCGAAAATCATCGATAGATGGCGTTAGTTTGATAAATCGAAAGAATAATAAAAAATTCATCCGTTGAATTAATTTGTAACAAATAAACAAATACTATAATAAATTATTAAAAAATGACAAAAAAATGTTATTGCGTTAAGTAACTTTACTATGCAAATATCCGAATTTTTAAGAATTATGGAAAATTATCTATGACGAGATACCAATAAACTCTGTTAGATGTCGCCACGTGAATAATTCCAACCAAAAAACATCGAGTTCCACATATATATTTATTGAAAAAATCATCAATATAATGATTTAAAATAAATTAAAAAAATATATCGTAATTTTTTAAATATTATCGGCAATTAAAAAATACTTTATTACAGAACGATAAATGATTATAATTGCTTTGAGTTATCAGTGATCGCTGCTAGAGGTCAGCTGCTCGATAGGTCCAAAAATGACAACGAGAAACACTTCGATACCGTATTATTCATTAAAACTTAAAGTTCGATATATTATTGTAAGATAATAAAATTGATCTCAATTTCTCAACAATTCCTATTGACAAAAAAATATTTTATTAGACGGCGATAAATACCTCCGATGACCGATTGAGAAATTAGTCAAATTCACAACTCAGCATAAAAAAAAATTTCATTTCCTCAATTTTTACAATTTTTTGTATTTTTCACAAAACATATTCTTTTAATTGTTAAGTATTTTTTATTTTTAGCAATTATAATAATTTCGGAAGTAACAGTTACGTGGCGACGACGGCGAGCAATCGAAGCTCTGTACGGAGTCTCTCCGGATGAAAGAATAAAAATCTGAATGATCGTATATTGGCACAGCTGCGATAATCGAAAAAAGTGAAATAAGTTGACGTGAAATTAAATTAGAATAATAATATACGAGGTGTGTCAAGATACGCGCGATCCACGTCGATCGACAGTCGGTGTTTTGAATTAAAAAATTTTACATTTTTTTCCTTATCAAATAACGCGACTTGTCACGAGAAATGAAGTATATAAATAAAAAAAAGAAACTCAGGAAAGTATAGAGCATTTTAAAGTACAAAAACTACAATATACTTTTATTGTTATCATCAGAGGTCAATATCCCCGCCTTTCACGCGGGAAATCGATGTTCGATTCTCCGCCAATGAATTTTTTTTTTATCGTCTAATAGTTAAGACGTGTGTCGGAAGTGGAGTTTTTTTTTTTTTTTGAGAAATTTTACGCATTTTCTCGAAAGAAAATGGTTCCCAGCTGTCAAACTGTCGTAAACTGTAATTCATGATCGGTCGTTTCTCAAAGTTTTCGCGGTGCCGAAGTTTGCTTCTGGCGACGGCGCCGTAACCACGGGGAGGGGCGGCCAAACGCATAACCTCCACTATTACCAACTTCATAAAATCTGAAGAAAATCTGCCGCTACACTACAATGCATTGGCGAATCGCGTGATGCGTTACTATTTAATAGCGTAAAATGTAATGAACAAAAAAAAACAAACAAAATTTACTTTATTATTTCTGTCTACATAAATATTTTCGTATTTTCATATTTATATACATTTTTCAACGTCGTACGGAACTATGTGGATTAAAATTTAAAATACCCGCCGAATTAAACACTTCGGGCGCAACACTGCAGTAAACAAAAAGAAATGCGCCTCCCAAATTTCGGGTCGAGAGAGTTCGCGAACTTTCGAGAACTCCCCCCCCCCCCCCCCCTTGGCCGTCCATCTTTCAGCGATGCAACCAATGTGAATACAATAGAGCACAGCGGGCACAGCGTCATTTGCAAGTTACAAATTTCATCGCGTGGCGTCTGCCGCGTTCTTTCCCAGTGTTCAGACTGCAGCGCCCCCTATTCGCACGGGTGGCGCTGCAGTCGAATGGAAGAAGAAGAAGACGAAGTTACAAATTCCGCCATAGCGGTGTACCATACCTCGTCCCACCCGTCTTTACTACGGTTGATGCCGCGACGCTTACCGACGCTCGGCGTCGTTTTCATCTATTGATGCGCCGCGTTCGGGTAATATAACCGTGGAAGGTGCGCGCGGGTACTGACGACAAGCGTCTTGTCTCCCATCGGTTCTCGTTCCCCAACCGAGAAAAGGTGAACGCGATTAATAATTTTTTTTTTTCAACGACGTATCGAAATCTCATTATCGCGAAAATAAAATGGAGAGCAGACCGGCTCCGTTGCGCTCGAGACGGGTCTGTCGTTTTTGTCTGACCGAAACGGAACCTCTCAACTTCATCTACGAGAGGGATCACAGCAAGCCGTTCCAAGTGCCGCTTACCCTGCAGATTATGTCGTGCGTCGCCATCGAGGTAATACAGGAATATTATCTTTCGTTTCTCGTGAAATTAGTGATTACGACAAAAAGATTTGGGATTCAGTTGTTTTGGGGTTTCGGCTTTTTTTTCATCGAAATTATCGGTTTATCGTCGCGTTCGGTTTTTTTTTGTAATTCTTCGATTGATCGTGTACCCGTCGATTCGGCGGAATTTCGTGCTGTGTGTGGCTCTCTATGCCTGCTGGCGAGTCAATAGAGCATCGAACGCCGTGTTGATAAAATGGGAAACTTATTTAACGACAGAGCCGGCTGTCTCGACCGGCCGGCCATTGAACGCGCCACTGACTATTGCGTTATGACGAATGCGCGGGTTTCTAAGCGGAACACGCATACATGCATAACGTGCGAACGTATATATACAATTGCAACGTGTTTCCCGCTACTTTCTTGGAAACAGTAGCGTTTTTTTTGCTTTTACGGCAGTATGTCTCGCGGGACATGGAATCGAAAGAGCGTATTTCCTGTGTTGAAATATACGAGATACGCCTTTATTTCTATTGATGCGATTTATTTTACTATCGAAATTAATCGAATTTAATCAAATCGAACTGAGCGCAGCCCTCTCGCGTCGTTAATTAATTGAAAAAAAAAAAAAATAATAATTGCTTCAAAATCGCATTTATTACGATAACTTTTGCATGTAAAAGTGAATGCGAAGTAAACACATTCTATTTTTCTTTGGTATCAATAATCGATGTTTTTTTTTTTTTATCAATTCGCTATTATTCATTTTTTAAACTCTTTTACGAAGTTGTAGTTTCTGAAATGAGAGCTGATAATTTAGTTTAATTGTTGCTTTATAGAAAAAAAAAATTGCATGTGTGTATCTCGCTATTTCTTCGTTAATCGACCGATTTCTTCAAACGACTGCTACATATTTTTCTGTACTTTTTCTTGCAATGCTCTTAATAAATATTTTTCAATAGTAATTTTTTCGTATATTTCCGGACGTTTTCCAGCGTCGAATTTACATAATTCGAATTTTTTAGTAATTGTACGTCAATTTTACGACAATTAGTAATCTTTGCTGTGCAATTATTTTTTTTTTTAATTATTCGAAACGAACCATTAATTATTGATCCAATCATTTAAATTCGACAACTTTATTCATAATCCAAAAAAAAAAAAATAGAACGCGAAAAAGAATTTTTTTTTTACACAATGCAAAATCATTTTTTTTTTCAGTATTCGAGTCGATATGCATTTTCGACTGCAATTTTCCTTTCTATTATTTTCGTGAATCCAAAAGTTTTTTTTTAATCTCATTATTTCATAAAAATAAAATTACCGCAAATTTTCCAAATTTTTTTTATTTAATATTTTTTCCGCAAACCGTCTAAAATATTCCAATGACTCGAAAAACAATGTAATGCTAAGCAACCGATTTTTTTTCAAGGTGTACTCCGCCGATGGGATGCCGCAGATGATATGCAGCGCTTGCCGTTGGAATTTGGATCGTTCATACAAATTTAAAATCCAATGCAAAAAAGCCGACGAGGCATTGCGCGCTTATCCAATGACCGGTGTCCTTCCGCGTCCGTTTCCGCCGATTTCAAACGATTCTCCGGAATCCGGAGTGAAACGAGGTTCCGAATCGCGGGTTCAAAACGATCCGCCAAAGAAGCCGCGAGTGGACAACGGTGACCGCGATCGTCAGCGGGATCGTCAGGAAAAGCAGCAGCAATCGATAAAATCGGATCGTAACGATCTCTACAAAGAGGATCCGGAAGGGGACAGCGACGTGGATCACGACACCTCAAACGAGAAAGAAGATCGAAAGTTGGAACCGGGAGAGATAAGAGTTCACGCGTGCGATCAGTGCGATCGCACGTTCCCTCTCCGGCAGGCGCTGCAATTGCACGTGCAAAGGGCTCATCGCGATCGTAACTACAAATGCACCGAATGCGATCGTATGTTTTTCTCAAAATACGACCTCAGCAAACATATGACGACTCACACTTCCGACAAACCGTATTCCTGCAGCATATGTTCCAAAACATTTTCCCGTGCGAATCTGTTGCAACGCCACGAGAAGGTGCATCGGGACGATATGCGTTACGGTTGTCAGCATTGCGATCGGGAGTTCTTTACTCCCGAAGAGCTCGAAAAACACGAGGATTCGTCGCACAAAACAACGAAACCTTATCAATGCAACATATGCAACAAGCGTTTCACCTATAAACAGGGACTTGAGCGTCACGAGTTGTTACACAACGAGGATAAGTCCTTTGTATGTGAATACTGCAAAGAAGCTTTCCGCACGAGTACCAAATTGGCTCGTCATTTGGCGACTCACGCGGGACATCGTCCCTATCTTTGCAAACTTTGTCCTCGCAAATTTTTGCTATCGCATCATTTGACTCGCCACATGCGTTCGCATTCCGTAGAGAAGCGTCACGTATGCGAGGATTGCGGCAAAGCATTCAAACGCAAAGAGAGTCTCGAGGTCCATCAGTTGACTCATACGAAGCGCTCGGGAATGGGATTAACTTGCGATGTTTGTCAGGAATCGTGTCGCAATCGGGCGGATTATGTGACTC